>OX422223.1:204192118-205507118 GCA_949130495.1 Sambucus nigra
AACGTCTTCTTCATCTGACCATTACCTCGATAAATTTATTGACAAATCATCGGATGAGATCAATTGTGATGAACAAAAGTTTTGTTTGGTTGGGATTGCAATTCTCCTACTTTTAAAGATTGACACGCAACATTGTTAATACTGATAGGTAGGGAGGACATTAACAACTATTAAAAGATTATTTTGATGCAGTCCCAACGTACGAGATTAAATTATCCAACATCGTATCCATATGAGGCGCTCATTTTTTTGTATCCATGAGGGGATATCTTCTTACAATGATAATTTCGTAAGGAAATAAGGACATAAGTGAAAATGGATTTTTTTGGTGTGCAAAAAATGACCGTAACTCTGCTAATGCTCGCGTGCAAGTTTACTGAACAATTCATGAGTATATATGAATTGCACAGAGCACTTCTATTGACCATGATTTTTCGAATGCTCGTGTACGTGGTGACCCGATGACCATGAAAGCATGTCGGAGCCCATGGAGTTGCTTAAATGCAAATACATAAGTGACGATACCCGAATATTTTAACAAGTCCACCTTTATGACTCTGCAAGAAATGTGCACTTTGCACTACAATTTACAAGAGCATTTGTGGAAAATGCATGGTGGCATGTATAATTTTCGGTTAAAGTATTTTTCTAATTGTATGTTTTTGTTAATATATTTTTTTCCCTTTTTATAGATTCATTAATGTACTTCTTGTTATTATGTGTTAATAGTAATTAAAAAAACAATGAAAAATAGTAAATAACGAAAAAACACAAACTAAAATAATAGACAAAACGGTATGGTGCGGTAAAAAATAGTACCGTAAGCACCTTTATTAACAATGGTATTGTGTATTGTTCATGCAGTCGTGGATATATGAACATTTTACCACCTTGGGGCATTCTTGAGTACAGAATTTAACAACACAATGCCAATGATTGCTCCATGGTCAATGCAACCTGTTTTACAAAAGAATGTGGTGCCACAACTGTATAGACACAAGGAGCAACTTGATGACTTGTCCTATAATATCAAAAATGATTTCCACAAAAATATTTTTTTTAAACTCTAGTCCCGATCTAACTAACTCTCAATCCCCGATGTCGCTACATATTAGTGTATTGGGAGGGTTCCTTGTTTGGATTTCGCTTGCGAGACCTCCCCCGCATGAAAGTGGCGAATGTCAGGAATTGAGATGAGTTACATCTTTGGACATTTCGAAAATTTTAATACTATCAATATGTTAGTATACTTTAATTTATTTTGAGTTATTGTACTATATAAGGCAAGAGAAGCCTAATTTTGTTTATTCGAGTAGAGCTCGAATTAAGGGTGTATGGGCCCCCTAGTTGTTATAATTAGTTTTATAAAAATTAAAAATTCATCGTGAGAAGTGGGAGGATTGTGTGTAGTGTTAGTGAGGATAAGTGTAGTGGAAAGTAGTTAAGCTTCGGAGTATTAGGCTTAGAGTGCGACTTATTTTATTTTGGGACAATAATTTATTTATTTTGGGAGAAATAAATATTATTTTAATTGGAGAATAATTAAATTAGCAATTGCGGTTAAAATTTGAAGATGTTAGAAAGTGATTCGAATGACGATTCTGAGGGTGAGATTGATTCCGAAAGGGTTGAGATAGTCAAAATGACTGTACTTGGGTCTTATTTGGGTTCCAAAATATTTTAAGTTCGTTTGGCTTGAATTAGAGTAACCGAGACATTTAAAGTGTGTATTATCATTTAAAGTTGTGTATTTTGGGAGATAAGGCTTAAAAGCCTACGGGAGATAGAAATCTCATTAGAGAGAGAGAGAGAAAGAAAGAAAGAGAAAGAGATAAGGAGAAAAGAAGAAGAGAAAGAGAAGAAAAGTTTGAGAATTTCGTCCAATCCGTGATTTCGAGGACGAATCAGACTCTACAACTTTGTGGCAGGTGATTAAACTTGCTAAATAATTCTTGTGCATCTTTTATTTCATGATTTGAGGATTAAATTAAGGATTTTAGGTTTTAAAATGCCAAAACCTAGATTTGCGGTTAAATCTTACAATTGATGGGTATATTGTGAATTTGAGGTTATAACTTAGTTGAGATGAGTTAATTGATGATTTTTATTGTTATTAATATGTTTGGGTTGAAGAAAAATGGAGAGAAGTTGAGATATATGATTTTTGGGATTTTTGGCTTTTGAGAAAAGTAGCCATTCTCGTAGCTTCTGATAGGCCTAATCGATTCGACCCCTTACCGCATCGATTTGAAATGTTGCAGGTGCCCAGGTCTGAGTGACCGAATCGATTCAGACCCAAGCCGAATCGATTTGTCCTGAGACAGAATCCCAAGTCCTTTAGACGGAATCGATTCACATTAGAGGTGAATCGATTCTCTGGGCCGAATCTATTCGAATTGGGCTCGAATCGATTCGCGGCTTTTCAAGTTCCATTGTAGCATTCTTTGATTAAGAGCCTT
Organism: Sambucus nigra; assembly: GCA_949130495.1. Classification (NCBI taxonomy): domain Eukaryota; kingdom Viridiplantae; phylum Streptophyta; class Magnoliopsida; order Dipsacales; family Adoxaceae; genus Sambucus; species Sambucus nigra. The sequence continues at coordinate 204,194,578 of OX422223.1, forward strand.
ATTTCAGGGTTGTTATATTCACTCACGTATGTGATTTACATGCTCCTGCTATAGGGTATAGTTCATTTGACTCATATACAGTTTCGATCAAGCGTGGCAGGTCGAACATCATAGACGACAAGCGTGGACCATAAAAGGATTGCAAGAGGGAGGACTCAACATAAGCCATGGAGTATTCCGAAAATAGTGACGCAATAGGAGTCACCATATTGTTTGAAAAATTGAAGTTAGAGAAACTTTTGGGGAGTAGTAGTTGCCCAAAAAATGTGTGAAGAACGGTGTTGCAAGGTTAAAACCCCAAGTGTAGACGAAAAGGGGTAAGGGTCCATGAAGATTTTGTTTCTGAAGAACAATTCGCTAGTATTTGAGGAAGGTGCAAAAGGGTGATTTACCAATGGGTAGAGAACATCCAATTGGGGTCACATATGGGGGGGGGGGGGGGTGTAATGACACTTAAGTCAAAATTTTGGCCAAAGTTGTTTGCTCTTAAAAGAAGTATGGGGTGATGGGATCCAATCACTACATTCATGGGAGATACTGTGAATAATGAGGAATTTTGGGTGCGTATTATTATGAATCCTCTGACTCGAGGTTAAATAGAGAGGTAAGGAAAATTTCAATAATCCTCTAAAAGGGTCAGACACTGGGCGGATGAGAAAGAAAGTTGATGAAATTCACAAACTTCGTAACCGATGAGAGGGATACAGAGAATCAAGTAGGGTTGCAAGTTAATAATAAACTCATGAGTAGAATGTACCAATATGGATAGGAGATCTGGCTAGGATGATTGGTGTCATGGTCGTCAAGATTGTACATTACATTAGTGTCAATGCTCTCGAGAGAGGGGAGCTAAGGGAGCTAAAAAATCTATCAGAAGAGTAAGATTTGATTTTTAGTGCTAGTAAGGTTCCAAGGGAAGGATTACGCTATAGGGGACCAAAATTAATGATTGAGATCAATAGAATTTCTACTAAGTGACGGTGGGTTTAGTTAGGGTCGTTAAGGCCAACAACCAGTCTACTGGATCAGCGAATCCAAAGGGACAATTGGGTTAGCAATCAGGGTCAAGATTACCAGGTCCATGAGAAACACAACCCCAACATGGCCGGTGGAGCCAGAGAAAGGAGAAAGGGGAATAACACAAAAAGGTGTCTTATGTGTAAACGAGTAGAAATACATGGATGGATCTTATCCGTGGGAAGTCAGGGGACAGGAGCTAGATGCCTAGTAGGTCATCTGTCGAAGAAGTTTTTTGTTTGGATAAGACGCGGGAGTTATGTCTAAAAATCGTTGAGCCGGTAGTGTTATGGGCAACTAAAACTATTAGTTTTATTCCGAGATGATTGGGGTATGTTTTGTTTGATGCAAGTGGGTCACATTAATGTATTAGTACTAGATTCGCATGAGAAATGGATTTAGTGGAAGTATCGTTAATATCATTAGTATGTATATTTTTACCATGGAATAGTCGGGTACTCTACGGTTCCACCTGTAATGAATGGGTGGGTACATTGAGATGAGTATTTCTTGAGGACTAGCTCCCTTGAGAGGTGATAATTGAGGTATGGTTTTCTCTTGGGTACGGACGGGTTCGTAATGGTGGGTGATCATAGCAAGGCTATCGTGTTCGTTAATTCAGTGTCGGATGTTTATTCTCTTGAGCTGTCTCACCTGAAAGAGGGTTGAGTTATATCATAGCAACAATATTGTGTGAATTAGGGTTCATAGAGTGCAGTTGTCTAGTTATATTGGATCTCGGTGCGTAGGACTTTTACAGATGAGATTCAAGGGATGTAGGGTTGTCGTAGAGCGGAGAGATTTAGCTCGTTATTAATATTTAGCGTTGAGGGCTTAGTGATAGTACAAACGGAGTAGTATATGACTCCTTTATAGATGCGGGAGTCCATGATAGACTTGTGAGTATATGGGCAAGGTTTGAGAGTCCTGGGGATATGCTTTGGGTTCTGGGGAAATCAAGGACCGATAATTCTAAGGAATAGTGCATTAGGAAAAGTTTTTTTGGGTTATGCTGAGAAGTGTTATACGCATAAGCTTTAATAAAATGTCAAAAGTGTGGAGACGTCATTGGATTCCCGATCATCGAGTTTAATGAAAATTAGTGAACATGTGGAGAAAGTACGTTGAGCAGAGAGACACTAAGAGATACGGCTAGTGGAGCCAAAAAGTGTTGCGAAAGAAACACTGCAAAGCTTTGCACCACAAGTTGATAGGTGAGGTAATATCCGGAAGAATTTAATAGTGATGAGTAAAGTCATCGGAAATATTTGGAGGATATAGCCACACCGAGAATGCTAGGGCCGAAATTGAGATAAACATGGTTACGTAAGTGATGATCGGAGGTTTGTGCAATTATGCACGAGATATAGGATGTATGGGCACTCTGGGAGGAGCTAGAGCCTCTACTGTGCAGATACTAAGCAGATTCGGGATAAGACGTGAAGGCAATCATTTTGGGTATATTCCGCAGGAATGGGAATAAGTTGTCCCCCGAATTATGGAATGATTAAGCATGGGTGTGTTTGGAAGTGACAATGAGTCCGTTATAACCTATAATTTGCTATCACTAGGATTCGTGAGTGAGACGGATATTAGTGCATGTGTTGTCCGTAGTATATATATATATATATATATATATATATATATATATATATATATATATATATATATAAGTACTGTGGGATAGCGGGGTTCTTTGGTGTTAACCACGTGAGAGTGGGGGTTATACTAAGAGCATGGTTGCATTATACGTGATATTCCTATTTTTGAGAATTACGAGAGTAGCGTGGATGTTTTTCAAGTTTCAATTGTGTAGCTATAGTTTAGGGCTATATTGGATAGTTATAGTAACATTGAATGTTCGCGATACCAAGGTATAAATTATCGTTGCTAGGTTTCACTTGAGATAGGGCCTAACGCATATATATGGTTATGTATGTTAAATGTGTTGCAGATTAATGTATAAATTGTGTATTAAATCCCAGGGAGTAGGGACATTACTGATGTGATTCAGAGCGGATGGAATTATTATCGAGCGGGAAGATATAGCTCGGGTTTTATTTTTGCCCAAGGAAACTAGTAATAGTAAGGGCGCGGTGGTATGTGTTGTTTTTTTTACATAAGAGTGGATATGTATACTTTCATGTCGAGAGGAGGGTATATGGAATGTTATAATTGTGGGATTTAAGTTATATGACGGATTAAGGGCTAGTAAATGTCGGGTTTCATTTCATACGGTTAAGCACGGGTACAGGGTGTATGGGTCCTATGGTTAATTACATTCGCTCAATAACTTTGTGTAGCAATGCTAAGGATAAGTGATTGCGGGTCTAGTTGAGACTGGGAGTACGTGGCTCATCCGAATTTCGAGGGCAAAATTCCGTTGTAAGGGGGGAAGTATGTAACACCTCGTAAATTCAAGGACCTTTAATTAAATAATATTTGGGGAGAAAAGGAATTTATTTTATTTAGAGGAATTAAATTCATGATTTGAGAAATTTTTAAATTTATTAATTTGGCGAATTGAGGTTTAATATTTTGGATTATTTTGTGTCGCATTTTGAGGTCAAGAATTTGGAGAATTTTGCAAATTAATTCGGATAGCAATTCGGAGTGCACAGTTGAGTCCGGATGGGTTGAAATAGTTATAAATGCCATAGGTATATATTGGGTTCCGGGACCTTTCTAGACACAATTGACCTTCAAATTAAGAGTTTGCGCCCTTTTTATGAGGCTCATAGGCCTAAAGACGGTATTTGAGTTTTTAACCCCAATTGTGAAAGGGTAAGCCAACTTAAAGTCATTTTAGAATAATAAAATCGGGGAGAGCTTAAGAAGAAAACTCTTAGAAGGGAAATTGATGATTTTGGAAGATTACTTCAAGAACAAGAGGAGATCCTTGATTCCAATTTATCATCTTCATCAAAGGACAAATCTAAGTCAAATGGTTTAACTTTCATCTTAATTAATTGCATTTATCTATTCATAGCATAGTGGGAGTGATAAGATGATATGGTTTTGGGGTTAATTGATATCTAAATTGGGTTTTGATGGGTGTGATTGAACTGTAGAACAATTTCCTGAATTTGAAGAAGTGTATGAAATTGGGATAATTAAACCATCATTCTAGAAATTGTTTTCCAACGTTTTGGTTATGAAAATGGTGAATATGTTCGCGCGGCCCCGTAGAAAATCGCATTTTATACATTTTGTTATTCGATGCGTTTTCTCCAAAAACGGCTCAAAAATGCCTCAAAACGGCATTCTAAAAATCTAGACAGATTCGCGGGGTAAATTTTTTAGAAATGTTGTTTTATTTGTTTTTTTGTGATGAATGGTTCCTGTATAGGTTGAATCTGAAATGATGTTTATAATTTAGGGTCTGAATTTGTGAATAATCACCCTTGGATAAATTAGAGGATTAATTAAATTGGAGAATTAATGTTTATGATCGAGTGATTTGAGACCTTAATTAAGTCGGTAGACTTAATTGAATGAAATCGAATGATGGATTGGAATTTTTGAACTTCGGGCTGAGAGAGAGAGTCCGGGTATAATTGGTTGGGCAACACCAAGATAATGAAATTAATTAGTGCATACTTAATTGAAATTAAGTCGAGTTGAAGACTTGCCTGATTTAGGCTTGTGTAGGGTTGTATTACACTAGTAGCCTGGATATAATATATATACGGTGATGTGTAGTATATATATGATTTATAAATATTTGTGTGAGTAATATTTATAGTAAAGCATAAGGCTTGTGTGAGAACCTAGTACACCGGTAGCCTGGATTCAACATGTATATATGGTGATGTGTAGTATATATATGATTTATAAACATTTGTGTGAATAATATTTATAGTAAAGCATACCAATATTAATGCTATCTTAGGAGGTTGCGCGATGTGATTGAGTCCCTTGGCTAGCGAATGCAGGGTGAGTATAATCACTAGGTCATAGCATCTGTTTATAGGGGTGGGCCGTTGTGATATGGAACGGTAACTTTTGGGGGGAACTATGGTCGCCTCCTACGCATGGGTAATTAGCATTTATATCTAACATGCCTGTGAATATTGAGATATATGATGAGTGCATTGTTTTGTATGAATTATTCCAAAGAGGGATAATTTTCTAATCTTTTAAATATTTATGACCCTAAATTTGAATTAATTATTTTTGTTTTGCATTTTTACAGGTACCCTGGATATTTGGATTACAAAGGAGTCGATGTGGAAAAATTGTAAGGATATGTCACAACGTGACACAACACAACACGGTTGAAACACCTCTACTAAATTTTTTTTATAAAATCGCTCGAGTGTCCGTTGAGGCCGTACCATACTTTTTGAAAAAGGTCTTGACAAGACTCACAACTTTGAAGTTCGGACGAAAATGAGATTAAAGATATTGTTGTGAATAGTGCCAAAATTGGGGATAATTGTTTTAAAAAAAAGACTTCTCAATTATCTCAAACTCTTCTCAAGACTACATGGGATAATTATCAACTCAAATCCAACCAATAAAAAAAAGTTTCACTCCAACTCAAACACTTCATTCCTAACCCATAAATAAGACCAATTCGCCCATTATTTTGGGAGAGAAAAATTAGAGAGTTTGGGAGATAGTTTTTGGTTCCTTTATTTTGAGAGTATATTTTTATCGATGGCAAAAAAAATATTCTTTTGTGAGAGAAGTTTTTTCAAGATCAATTGTAAGACTCGATTATTGTTGTAAGTTGATTTATTAATGAAATTAGTATTCATTCTTGCACTTTTATTTTGTCTTCTATGATGCTATCTTAATTTATTTAGTAGGACTAGGTGAAGTTTATTGTGTTTACTTAATATTGTGTGTAGTTTAAATTCGTCTTTATTTCCCGATATGTTCTAAAAGTTTTAAAAATTCGGTATTCATTTTAAACCGACACGAGAATGTATTTTAAAACCTTCAAGATTGTTTTGTCAAATTAAGTTTTGAATTTAAAAATAGTAATTTTCAATGGATTATGCTTTCACTTTGATTGTTTTGATAGTCCATGCTTAAATACAATTGCGTACTTTAAAACTTGTACTTTCTAAGGGAATAAGGATTTCAGGCATTTAAATTTAGAGACGTTAAATTTTATTGCGAACTTAACCGTGTTATCTTCCGAATTAAATACGACGAGAGTCGATTTAATTTGAGTTATAAAATCGGGAATGACAAGTTTAAAGTATTGTATAATCTTAGTTGAATGTTATAAATGGATCCAACGTTCAAGTCTTCACGCCCACTTGATTATATCTCTCGTAGTCACACGTTTTATTTGTGTTTAGTTAGTTTAATATTATATATCTTCTTTACCCCATTTTATCTAGTTGGACAGTTGCAATTCTTTTAAAAGTTAAAATTGATAAATCTCTGTGGGTTCAACCCGTACTTACACTCGCTATTCTATAATAGCCCGTGCACTTGCGGTATTTTATACATTGACAAACTATATATGATACGTATATATGGTGCATATTTATATACGGGTATATACATGGTGTCAAATGTATAAACAATATAACTTGGGAGATCGTTGATGGTATCAAATGAGAATTGATTTAAATAAGTTAGTATGAATAATAACTTATAACCCTTATACATGATGTGAATCGTATGAGTGATATGAATCGTGAGAATGTTATATGGTATTAATTGATAGATGACTTAAATAAGTTAATGTGATTAATAACTTATAAAGTATACAAACTCACAAGGGATAAAGTAGTGGGAAATCGTGGGATATATGTGAGAAGACTAGTTACAGGGTAGTTATCTAGATGGGTCATGTGTAGTTTCGTTAGACGTGTACTTTAGTTGAGGGGTGAGGCGCCCTCAAGAGAGTGCGGGACACTAACTTAAATATGAAGATCATTCGTGCAATTTAATTTCCTGCATTTAAATTCACTTGTTAAATATTTTCAAATGTTTTGGGTTCTAACCCTTGCTATAAAATATTTTCAAAACCTTTTAGGTGTCCAGCCACAAGGATGCCAGAATTTTTCAATTCCAGGGTTACGCAGCTGCAGTATAAGAACGTATCTAGCAAGGCATATGTACCCGCAGTATAAGAACGTATCTAGCAAGGCATATGTACCCGCAGTATAAGAACAATCTAGCAAGGCATACGTACTGAAATAAAGATACCCATATGTAAGGCCCTATTTCCCAAATTATCCAAGATATATTACTCCCAAAATGACGACATCAAACATCATACATACTACGTAGTATTCAGTTTGTGTTTTATAGTATACATCATTAGACTTACGTATTTCTTCCATTATTAATTATATATATATATATATATATATATATATATATATATATAGAGAGAGAGAGAGAGAGAGAGGCCCTCTCCTGCAAGGACTCTTTATATCGCAGACTCCGGTACATACCATTTTTTTAAAATAATAAATAAATAAATTTTTGGATGAAACTTCATGGATATGATATCCATGGTGGGAAGATCATCTCCAATTTTTTCATCAAAAATTTCAATAAAATAACCGTTGAGATGAAGTGATATGTAAAAAAAATGGTATAAATATGCATTTTCGACCGTTAAAATGTTGGTGATCATCTCACCCACTTTTTGATTGAATTTTTTGATGAAACTTCATGGATATGATCTCGATAGTGAGAAGATCATATCCATATATTTTCATGAAAAAATTCAATCAATAAAGCAGTTGGCGTCGACCCAACATTTCAATGGTTGAAATGCATATTTATACCATTTTTTACGTATCACTTCATCTCAACGGTTTTGTTATTGAATTTTTCGACGAAAAAAATTGGAGATGATCTTCTCACCATGGATATCATATCCATGACGTCTCGTTAAAAAAACATTTTTTTACTATTTTAAAAAAATGGTATGTACCGGGGTCTACACCATAAGGAGTCTTTATAAGAGACTTTTTGTACGTATATATATATATATATATATATATATATATATATATATATATATATATATATATATATATATATATATATATATATATATATATATATATATATATATGTATATACTACACTAAGGCATCTACCAATAGTGTCCCATGCTTGCTCTATCGGTAGGTCCAGAGGAGTTTCCTATCCAACACGAATAACACAATATACAAACAAGTGGGACAGTACCAACGCAGTACAATATTGCACGCCCCATACTTAGCAGTGACTCATGAATCCCAATATCAACACCTCTCTTTTATAAGTGGCATTGCTATGTAGTACCTAAAATATGACCTACATTACACCTAGCCCACCTGTGTCGATGTGTGCTACAGTCCCGAACGTGTAGGGGTGGGCGCGGTCCGGTCCGGTCCGGTTTTTTGTCATTTTAGGTGTCGGACCGAATTATTCGGTCCTATATTTGAGAAGACCGTATTTGGACCGATTTAATCTGTTTAGCCTATTTATTAGGTCTAGGCTATTTTCGGTCCAGTTCGGTTAATAATCGGTCGACATTTACATTTATTTACTTTTTTTTTCAATAAAAACTTGTTAATTTTTTTATGTTTGTACTATTTAAAGGCTGTTTTGACACTGAAATAATGTTGTTTTGGCACTGAAATAATGTTGTTTTGGCACAACAATAATGCTGTTTTGCACCATTTAAGGTGCTCTTTTGCGCCATCTAAGGATGCTGTTTTGCCACTTCAAATGTGCTATTTTGCACCATCTAAGGTGCTGTTTTTTCCCTTCAAATCTGTTGTCCTGTTTTGCCCAATTTTAGTAGAATAAAACATGTTGTTTTGCACCTTTAAATGTGCTATTTTGCACCTCCAACATATACAATGATATGCAGACATTAAAATAGCTTCAAAAGTAATACATGTCCACCATAAGAAAATATTACATGTCCAAGCAAGAACCATAAGAAAATATTACATGTCCAACTAAGTCCAAACAAGAAACATAAGAAAATATTACATGTCCAACTACGCCCAAGCAAGCAACATAAGAAAATATTACATATCCACCATTTCCAAAAGTAAGGTAAAACAAAGTTCTCGAGTCTCCTCCAAAAGGTGCATCAATCCACCACAATAGTTGAAATTGAGGTCTTGAATCTTTCTCCCAATATTTCTAGAAAAAATACAAAACAAAGATTATGTCAAATAAAAATTCAATAACAAAAGTTTAACATTTAAATTATGAAAAATATATATTAAATTTAACTATTACCTGCATCAAGTTTCTCCATTTCTTGAATTTCATCCATGGCATCTCGAATGTTGATAGGTTTTGTTGAAGATTTGAGCCAATTTTGTGCACAAACAAGTGCCTCCACCGTTGTAGGAGCTAGAGAGCTACGAAAAGGATCAAGCACACGACCACCCGTACTAAAAGCGTATTCGGAGGCAACGGTAGACACGGGAATAGCTAATACATCTCGTGCCATACGAGATAGCACTTGATACTTGCCTTGATTATTTTTCCACCAACCTAGAACATTACAGTTATCATTTTCCACTTCACAAGTTTCCAATAAATACTTTTCCACCTCCGATTTTGCACCAAAATTATCCTCCGACTCTAAATGCCTTTTAAATTGAGATGTTAAAAATGCACGACCATCCTCATCCTCATCCTCATCAACCCCAACCACATTAATTGGTGGATTCATATTGTGTGAAGATGCATTAGATGATTTCTGACCATCATACCACTCAAACAAATGAATTAATTCATCTTTAACTCTTCTTGACAACTCCATTGATTTAACACAACCATACAACTCACTAAACCAAAATTCAACATACTTTAACTTGTAACGTGGGTCAAGGACAATGGAAATAAACAACAAGAAGTTAATTTTCTCTACATTCCAATACTTTTCAAATTTGGCAATCATTTTCCCGGCCATTGAAGATAAAAAATTATCACCATAATTTTTCAAATGCACCAACTTACTTTCAATAATCACAAGTTCATGAAAAAAAGCATTGGATGTAACATATAAAGACCCCGAGAATTTTAGGGTAGCATTATAAAAGACTCGAAGAAACTTCACAAAACTCTTAGCTTTTTCTCAATCCTCAAATTTTGGAGGTCCTAAATTTCTTCCAAACACCGACCCTCTTCCCCTCTCATCACCATCACCATCATTTTCCTCCTCTAAACCAAAGTAGGACAAATAATCATTGTCATCTTGCTCCATCCTTTAAATGCTTTCTCAAATTTAATGGCCGCCTCCAACATCATATATGTGGAGTTCCATCTCGTTGGAACATCAAGACATAACAAACCATTTGATTCTATCTTTTGCTTATCACAACAATTTTTAAACTTTACTAACCTAGAAGGTGACGATTTCACATATTTTACCGCCCTACGCACTTTTGCAATTGATTCATTCAAATCCCTTAATCCATCTCCAACAATAAGATTGAGAATGTGTGCGCAACATCTCATGTGTAAATACTCATGGTCCAAAATGGTACCATTCCAATGTTTTGTCATTCTTTTCAAATAACTAATGGTACCATTATTGGAACTAGCATTATCAACCTTGAGAGTGAAAATACTATCTATCCCCCAATTACACAAACAATCCTCAATAACTTGTCCTAATTCCTCACCCTTATGAGTTTTGACTTGACAAAAGTTCAAAATCTTTTTGTGTAGGTTCCATTCTTTATCAATATAATGTGTGGTGAGACACATGTAATTTACATTTTGAATGGGAGTCCATGTATTGGTGGTGAGGCAAATCTTTTCACCTTTTAAATCATTTTTCAACCTTTTCTTTAAATCCACATATATGTTTAGGCAATCTCGTGCAATTGTTCGACGAGTAGGAATATGCAATTTTGGTTGTGCGAGAGCCATAAACCTCCTAAACCCCTCATTCTCCACAAATTTATACGGTAGCTCGTCAATTATAAGCATTTCATCTAGCCCTTGACGGCAAGCTTCCACATTAAAAGAGATAGCCAATAAATTTGAACTTGGCTCATTTCCGTTTGGTTCTTTTTTCAACATGAATGACAACTTTTTTTTCCCATTTTCCTCTAGTAATCTCTTATTTGCGGGTAACTCTCTACAAGAAGGAGTGTGTTGTTTCATATTTTTAGTCCCATTCTTTTAAGAGTCGCACGCATAAGAAATACCACAATAATTACAAATAGCTCTAGGCTTTTTTACATCATTATTTTTATGGAAGTGAACCCATACCGTAGATGCATTTTTCCGTTTTTGTTGCACGGGATGAGATCTTGGCGACGCTAGCGAACCATGTAAAGTAGCATTCGCCGGATCTTCACTCACTCCATCCATCTACACATGGAAAACAAATAACATAAAATATTTTATGCACACTCAATTGTAAAATCCATAACATATAAAATCCACAAAATGTAAAATCCACCACAAACAGAAAATATTTAGAGTCACTCAACATATAAAATAGAAAATTTTGAAAAACTTTTTAGAGTCACTCAACACTGATCATCATCACAATAATATTGTAAAGTCAAGATTTGAAACACTTATTTTGAAATAACATTTTAATTTTGAAATCTGACCAAAATTATTTTAGATCTGGATGTTTTAAAAGATTTCAAATGTTTTATGATTATATGAACTAACTGTTTTAGAACTAGATGTTTTATGTACAAAATCAATTTTAGATCTAGATGTTTTATGTACAAAATCAATTTTTAAACCTTACAAAGTTACAATTTATAAAGGTTATATGAACTAACTGTAAAAAAACTGAAATCAGTTTGGTGGGTTTGTAAAAAACTGAAGCAAAAACTGAAATCAGTTTGTTGTCAGCGTCGGATCGGCGTGGACTCCGTGGAGGCAAAAACTGAAGCAAAAAACTGAAATCAGTTGGAAATCAAATCAGAATATTACTGTGGGCGTGGAGGCGAGGTGCGTCAGCATCGGATCGGCTGCTGTGGTGGAGGCGAGGTGCGTCGGTGTCGGATCGGCTGCTGTGGTGGAGGCGAGGTGCGTCGGACTCGGATCAGCTTCTGTGGGCATTTGTTTTGGGCTACCATGGTGGCCGTGGCTATGTTGATGGGATCTTGTGTTCATGGTGGTGGCTATGGTGATCGATCGGAGAGTTGGAGTGGGGAGAGAGAGTGAGGAAAAGTGAGGAGGAGAGTTTTGCTTTGTTAGAGAGAAAGTGAGGAGCGGCCGTGAGTGATATATTGAAAGGTTAAGTCAAGTTTAGGTTTTTGGTATTTAGTATATGGTATATTTATATAAAATTAATATATATTATATAATATTAAATTAAACGGTCCGGTCCGGTCTTAAGACCGAATTTATAATGGATTTTTTGGACCGAACCGAATATTTCGGGTCTCTTAATTTAGGACCGAATTAGGACCGATTTATAAAAAAGCCTACAAAAATGGGTTCGGTCCGGTCCGGTCCAATCGGGTCAATCGGGTCGGTCTTTTTTTTGTCCACCCCTACGAACGTGCGTACCCCGATCGATAGGACAATCCACGAGCATCGGTATGTTCACACAAAATATAGTTACATATTACCATATTGAAAAGTAATTATCCTAATAATTACCCCATAGCAGTCCCATAAAGATTATCCGTAATTACCGTTAGTTAATAATTAACCATCACGTAAATTATCAACCTCATTTTCTTTATAAAATGTAATTAACCATCTAGTTAATTTAACTTTCCTTTTATTGGTAACATCACCTTTCTATTTTTAATAAATTTCACGATTATCCGTACACAGTCCCACCAACTCGTATGAATACATAAAAATACTCGCGACACATCTGCGGACCCCATAGCTTGATCCCCAGGAGCCGAACTAGTTCGTCCCAGGGGCGAATTTGTTCGCCCTTGTTAGCTGTTTGCGAACCCAACATTTTATCTTACTAAAGGATTTACAGTCTTCCCTTCAAACCCAATTTCAAAGGCTTAAACTTTGTGATAATTATTAATATCAGACCCTATGACTTAGTTTACCATCTTACGATTGTTTATTTCGCATTTTCCAACCCCGATTAAGTCAAAAATCACTTATCATCTAATGATTATTTATTACGTATTTTTCAACCTAGATTAAGTCCCAAATCACATAAATTAGGATCACGGAGAAGTTCATATTTATTAAATTTTTGCTAACTAATCTCCTAACATCTACCACATGTAGGTGTCCAAATTAAATCAACATCCTAGGCTTTATACAGGGATTAATTCCTCTAGGGATAAATCATCAAAATCATTATACTAGGGGTCTTAATCATGAGTTCTATCAACATAAACTCTTGAAATTCTACCATCTTAAATTCTGGATTTCCTACTTCAACATCAAAATCAATTCCTTCAGGGGTATAAACTAATATCATCATCAAATCATCAAAGTTCCCTAAATTAAGAATTTCGACATGGGATTTCAATACACGATGAATTAAGAAACAATTTGGACTAAATAAAATTAGCAAGAAAATTCTCGCCTTAAGTATTAAACGATTTTTTGATCGGCTTCTTGGATTTCTTCTTGAATCTTTTTCTTCCAATTCTTCTGGTAGTGTTCTTGCCTCTCTCTCTCAAAATGTATTTTAGGATTCTTGGATACAAATGATAAGGAGTTATTAAACTCCTAAATAATATAATTAAGGCTTAAATCTTGGGCCTTAGGCCTAAAATTTAGACCCCCAGATGGACCCAAATACACATCCCAACTAGCGCAATAACCTCTTAACTCATATATAAACACCCCACGACAATTTTTAAAGTCTAGAACACCTTAACGAGCCCACAAAACCTATCGAAACGCATCTCGAATATCTTTTATTCAACAAGTATACTTTTCAATTGTGTCGTGCATCATAAATCAATTATTCAATGTACATGCAATTATTTCTTACTGAAATTTTTTATCATGCGAAGTCAATTTCGCATAATAGGAGATAATAATTAATTAATTTATTCATAACTTAATTAATTTAATAGATCGATTTAAACTAATTTCTAAATTTTTATTTTATTTAAAAAAATATGGGATATTACACAGAGTATGCAATGGACAATATGTGATGTGAAACATTCAGAGTTTAAAATTAATCTATACAAGAAAATCCAACTAATAGTTGTAGTGGGTGAGACTAATCATGGCATGTAGTACAATGTGTCACCAATGTTTCAAAAGATCATATAACCAAATTTTGGTACATAAACATAACTATCTACTAAAATTTGTACCGGATAGAAGGCCATGTCCCATGAAGAACTTGTTGGAAAAATTATAAATGTCATTACTGGAGCTCTCTGGTTCTCCTAGTGCCTACCGAAAAGGGGTACAAGTGACACTTGCTAGAACTTGCTGGGATGTTGTAGAATTTGACTTTTGCATTTGCAAAGAAAAATAATAAACTTTCTACTCACATAAAATATAACAAAAAATGAAACATTGCCAATTAAATTTACATTTTTTGTGAAATGTTCGAGTACACTAATATAATTATTTTCCTACTAAATTGTAAGCAAATATTTTTTAGGTACAAAAATTAGTTTAGGCAAAATAAATAGATTACTCTCCACAAATACTGTTAACACCTAAGACATAAAATGTTTTGAATGGGAGAATTTATATTGCAAGTAGTTTCATTTGCTCAAACATTATATGACACTCCCTAGTCTAATTCAACAAAAAAAGTCATTCTTTCATTATCTTTTCCATTCTTGTAAAAAAGAATAAAAAAGTTACTATACTAAACAAAATAAAAAAGTGATTACATTACATTCTTACAAAAAGAAGTGGTGAGAAAGTATATTATATCATACATATAGAAAAAAGTGATTACATAATGTTGTAATATAAAAAGTGGTAAGAAATTTAAAGAGTTACCAATGCAAATAAAGAATGAAACAAAACATGCTAAAGTGCATAACATGTACAAGGAGTATAATCACCTCTTTTAAAAGCTATGTCTTGGGCAACATCTCTAAAGCTCTCCAAACATCACATATAACATCTAGAAGGACTAAAGAAGCAAACGTAAATGAAATATGGATTCATTTGTAGTAACATCTTTTAACATATGCAACTCCACATTTTGCTTATAGGAATTAAAATATATTAAGAGATAATGTATAAAAAAACGTTCATTATATTGATTTTAGAAAATAGTAACAAACAACGCTATTAATGATGTTACCACAAATGATGCAACTCTATCAATAATGATGCAACTCTATCAATAATCATGTTACTACCTTAATATTGGCAAACATCTACTTACCACATATTATATTCCTGAAATGGAAAATCCAGGTTATATAGTGTCCTATCATCATTAATAAAAAGGAAACTATTGGGGAAAAAAAATGAATTTCAACCATCATTTCAACAGAAAAGAAAGAAAAGAAATATACATGTGTGCCTTCAATACCGGAATATAAGATTCAAAGACCGTTTCCACAATGATAGTTGCTAATCGTTTGAGATCATATACGTCTTAAAAATATCAACAACAATAGTTTTTGATGTTGTTGTCAATGGAGGCGGGGACAATCAGGTTCTTATTAGCAGAGGGGGTGAAACGAAAATATAATATGAATTGGAGATGTATTTAATGGGGTATCTAATTACAAAAGCAATATGCGAGGGGAAATGAGAGGGAATAGACACTACTTGTGAAATATCAAAAAGGGTCAATTGTGTTTTAAAAAAACTAAATAAAAAAATTATCTCTATAATACTCTAAAGGGCATGGCTATTGGCACTGCCTTCAGTTCTTCCAACACTGCACTTTCTACTGTAATTATGTTAGGTGACAATATAGACCTTTTTGACATCCAATGACTTTCTAACATTTTTTTTATTACCTGAACAAACATATTATTAAGGATAAAAAATCTAGTAACCTTTTTCAACAAAAAAAATAGTAACCATTATTTTTTTCACTATTGTTACTTTAAATAATTGAACGTAATTGAGTAAATAATACGATCCACACTTTAAACCTAGTATTTGTCTGATTTACACTTACATAGTCATTTATTTTTATTTTATTACCAAAGACGAATACGGCCTAATTAAAACACGACGCATCAGAACACGATAAAAAATCTTATTTTCTTTAACTTTATACGAACACGATACAACATGAAATCTTATTTTTATAATCAAACATGAAAATTACTCAATTATGAGGAACGCGACACGGAATCTAAATTTTTTTTACCTAACATGAACACGACCAAATTAAAATGAGACTTGACACAGAACAATACGAAACCTTATATTTTTACCCGATAAGAAAACAACTCAAATAAAAGTGACACAACATGATACGCTACAATTATTTTTTTAACTAAACATGAATATGACCCAAATAATAGTAACACAACATAAGACAACACAAAATCACATTTTTATTAACCAGACACGAAAACAATCCAAATAAAAGTAACACGACATGACATGAAATATTAATTTTTTTACCTATCATGTCGTGTCATGGCGTGCCATGTCATGGTCTTTTTATTTTGGCCGGATCGTTTTACGTATAAAAAATTACGTTTGTGTTGTGCCACTTTTAATTGGGTTGTAAAATGTTATTTTTTTACATGTCACGAACATGACCCAAATGTCTTATGTTGTCCTGTCTGTTTAATAAAAAAGTGATTTTGTGTTGTCTTATGTTGTGTTTCTTTTATTTGGGTCACATTCGTATTTAGTTAAAAAAAGAACTGTGTCGTGTCATGTTGTATCACGTTTATTTGGGTTGTTTTTCTGTTGGGTAAAAATATAGGATTTCGTATCGTTCTGTGTCGTGTCTCATTTTAATTGGATCTTGTTTGTGTTAGGTAAAAAAATTAAGATTTTGTGTCATGTTCCTCGTCATTCTTCTTTTTGGTTAGAAAAATAAGAGTTCATGTCGTATCGTGTGCGTATAAGGTTAACAAAATAAGATTTTTTATCGTGTTATGATGTCTCGTGTTTTAATTAGGTCGTATTCGTCTTTGGTAAAACAATAAAAATAAATGATGATACAAGTGTAAATTAGATAAATATTAGATTTAAAGTGTGAATCGTATTATTTACTTAAATTCTATTTAATTATTTATAGTAACAATAGTGAAAAAATCAGTGGTTACTATTTTTTTGTTGAAACAGGTTGTTATATCTTTTTTTTATATCAAAAAGGTTGTATTGTGAGAAAACCCTTGGGTATAAAAATTTGGAGTATGAATAGCTATGCCCCTACTCTAAAATGCTATAAAAGCATTTAAAATACTCAAATTCAAAGCTATCCACGTAACCATCCACATTGGCTCAAAGCCATATCAACATCCATCAACTAGTCCAGCAACAACTTGTCTTTTCCCTTCCCTAGCATTTAACCACTCTATCTTTTGGCTTTCCCTCTCCCATTTTAACTTTCCAAATATCCATACTGGTTGGCTATTAAAATACCCCCCTCACGTTTCATATTTTTGGCCTAACTTTTTGCCTCCAAAAATTTTAGCGCCTGTACTCAGGTATATTTGTTCACAAGACGATGAGTTCATTTTTGGCAACTTTCTAAAGTAAATCCAAGCAAAGCTGTGGGTCTGTCATATATACATACATCTTCTAGACTCTTGTTTTTTCTTCGGTTTAACTTATTTTTTCCATTTAGCAACTTATATGAGTTTGCAATCAATGTCTATTGCTTGATATAATAAGAAACAATGCAAGTTTTTTTTCAAGTAAAGCGTGAAAAAACGCATGTTTTTATTTGTTTTTTTTAGCATTTTAAAAAAATAGTATTTTAATTTACAAATAATTAGATATATTTTTAAGTTATGTACCATTTTAGTATTTTTTTTAGCCTTGACATTGTTAAAACATATTAAAATACATTAAAAAAAGGCCTAAACGCCTTTTCACGCTTTTTTATGCTTCTAAGGCTCACCTATGCTTCTAAGGCTTAAGGCTTGGCCTCCACGCCTCGATCACACCCCACGTTTTTTAGAACCTTGATAATTTATGTTGTTATTTTTGGCTTACTAGGTTTTTCTATGTGGCTTCTTGATTGTTTTATACCAAGTTGTTTAGGATTGAAGTCTTGGACATAGTAGCATTTTACTCTACTTAAATATCGTGAGGATTTTAATTTTTCTAATTTTAAGAGAATCTTTTGGTATTATTGCATTTTGCACGTTCTAAAGATAATTCCTCTGGTTTTATTCTTTTCTATACTCTATAAATTAAATTTGGATAAAAATGATAATTAATTGTGTTACAATTCAGTAGTTACATCATAAATTTGTAGTCATGAAGATGTTGTATGTTTGCATCCTAAATTGTAGAGACTTTATTTACACTCTTCAACTGTTATATTAATAAAATGGAATTGCTTTTTATTTTCAATAACAAAAATCCCTTGTTGTCTAAGAATTAATGGCGATTTTTTGTTCATTTCATAAATTAACTTTTAGTAACTAAAAAAGTAAATAGATTGATATTAATAAATAAATTAGTAGTAGCATTAATATACCAACTTTTCTTTGAACTTCGTCCTTTCTTATTGGGTGTTTTGTTAACAAATTTGAGAGATATTTTCGTTTCCATGTTCCGCACATGGTGACTCTTAGGCACAACTCGTGCGGGCTTTTCTTTTCCATTTTTTTAGAGGACCGACCCTACTGGGGATTATGTTTTGGCCACCCCTCAAAATGCCCCCAACCCTAGGTTTTATTTAAATTCTTCTATCATCTTTTGATTTTGCCTACTTTAACCTAAAACTACAATGTCATTCAAATTATACCCTAAAACCCACTCTTCCTATTTGGGTCGTCTTCAATGAATACTTTATTTCCTTTTTTTGACCTAGTTGAGGAACTGAATTCCATGATCGCAAACAAGTGTCCGATATTGGTTGTGATTGAGTTTCTTAAATAGGGATGGAGGGAGTATAGGATATTAAGCACTTCCATTGATTAAGATTTACCCATTAAACTGTGAGAATAGTAGTGAGGCATAGGCAAATCAAACATTAAAGATCGCTTCACACATTAGATGAACCCATATGACTCTCAGTTTTTTTAACACTCGCTTGATCGTTGATGATAATGTCTGACTTCTTTCAATTTTTTGAGCTTCTCAATTTTATGAATTTTAAGGTTATTTCTCTATGTGTTTGATCTCGGGTTTAAGACATGAGAGCAGCCTCTCCATAAATGGGGATAAGGCAGTTGACATCCGCCTCTCTCAGGGGACTTGTGCACTGGTTATAACCTTTTTTATGATCATTTCTCAAATTTTTCTGCATGTGTATTTCTCAGCATTTGTCAGTTGGATCTGTGAATGTTAGACAAGGAATCTAGGGTTTGTATTTCTCAGCATTTGAGTTTGAACCAAAATAAACAAGTATAAAAAGAATTTGAAAATTTAATAGTTTTATTTTCATACAGAATTCCAAGTTGTTTTTACCATTTATCTTGCAAGTTGCAACGTATTTAGATATGGTTCACTGAATAAATTGAATTACAAACTCTGCATGTTTGTATGATATGATTTATTACTGCTGCCAAAATTTTTATGTGGTAGTGTTGCTAAGCATCTGGAGTCTACAAATACAATGTTTTCATTTATTTCATGGATCATTGGATCCCTTTGGGCGTGTGTTGGTGACCAAGATTTGACCCATGATTCACCTCAACTTTACAGGTTAGTTCTAGCACGTGTCTTTTTCTAAATGGGGTTATGACTTCAAAATTATGTCATGTCTGCCCTTTTGGATCATTTATGCACGGGTTTCGTATTCCAGGCTTTATATTACATTCATGACATTCGATGTTATCTTCATCATCTGCATTGATGTGGCATGTGGCATTGGTATTGTTCTTTGCTGATGTCTGCCATGTATTATCGCCATTTTATATGCAATCGCAGATCAGGTAATATACCAATAAGACTTAAATGTACTATGAACTGGCCATTAATATTTAACTGCAATTTGGGAAACTTGAATATTCCTCTCTTGCCTAGTTTCAAAGCATACATATATTAATTATGAGCAAAATTTGTTGTAAAGGCTAAATAGGATGATGGTTCCCGGAATCCCAAATTTTAGTTTTTTCAAATTAAATTATCTTTTCTTAAACAAAACTTTAATTAAAGTTCAAATTAAGAAAAATAAAACTAACATGAATTCTGCCAAATTATACTTTTTCTTAAACTAAGACAACATAATTTAATTAAGAACCAATTAAACCATTCTTGTGGTTAAACCAATTTTATCTTTTTAACCTAAGCATGCATCTAGGTATGAATTTATAAGATAAAATAATCAACCGCAACGCTGCGATGTACGAAGAAAATCCACAACGGGAATAACATCGGACGAACCTGTCACAAGTACACTAAGTACGGAATTACAAAAGGACACGACATAATATCTACGCAATAACTCAACGCCCTCGCAAGCCTTGACACTCTTCATTCTTTAAATCTCTGCTTAGTGACAACGTAGGAGTCCATATACGTCTTGAAGTCCACCGATGGGGAATTGCTATCGTCACGCATACGGAGTCCATCGTATGTACACTAATGAACGCGAAATCTTACGCAAGAACTAATTCTTAATGTTGAACCCTGTGCCAAAATGTAATCTCAAAACATATATGTATGTTAAAACTTGGATCAAAATAATTGGATATAAACTTGTGTTTTGTTTGAAGGATTAAACCATGAATCATAGACAAAACTTTCTTGGAATTTTCTAAAGGTTTCTCACACTTAGAAGATGGGAAAGTCTCTGATAAAAATGCAATCCCTCACTACATAAATGGTTGGAAAAAGTAGTGGGAGGTTATGAGAAAAAACTATTTCAAAAACTATTTTTTGACAAAAACTGCTCCGGTCATTCGAACGAAAACTAAGCTCATTCGAATGACATAGCTATTTTATTCGAACGAGATAAGAACGAGACTTCTAACAAGAAGTCGGCACAAACCAAAATGAGACCTTGTTAGAAGTCGTTCGAAGGGACATCAAATCTCGTTCGAATGGACATCAAATCTCGTTCGAACGACCTGGGAAAATCAAAATATTTTTCTTGAAAAATGAAAAGTCATTTTGAAATAGCATAACAAAAATTCTAACACCCAATAATAAATTTCCACGGCTCAACAGAATATAAACATTCATACCTGAGAGATTCTTGGAATGTTGATGACGATACGAGGCACAAAACACGCCATCAATGAGATCTCTTTTGGCTTGCTTGCAACGTCTTCAATAAAAATGTTATATGCTTGAAAGGTCACAAATACAACTTCTATCCTATAACTCAAAGAGTTTTGTCTGAAACTAAGCCAATACATATAAATTGTCTCAATTGAAATTTGGCCTTACAAATCTCCCCCTTTGTCTATTCCGGGTCAAAATAAGAAAGAAAAATCCTATGGATCGTCAAGTGTGACAACCCGCAAACTAAAATAATAGGTGGCCGACCCAATACTCTAATAATCACAAGAATCATAGATGGTCCATTCTCAGCATCACTGTCGATTAAAATAGTAGTACGAGATAACCACCAATCATTTTAGAAAATGGATTGTCAATAAAAGAAAATTTTGTAAATAAAAAATAAATAAAAGAAAACACTCAATCCCATTTACGAAAACGGTGGATATCAAAAATCGATAATGAAGAATAACAATTTCATAAATAATCACCGAATAAGCTGTCGGTGCATAGACTAATACAAATAGTTACACCGAGTATTACATTTCAATATTTACAATATAGTAAATGAGTGCAACTCTTGGGCAAACACGCACGAATAAATCAACTAAACTTAACTAAAGTACAATGGAAAGAAGCGTCTAATACTAATAACCTACAACATCCGCACTATGCTATAGCTCCATGACAACCGGAATGGAAATGTAAATACGGGTGTCCATGCGGTAGAGCACCTGTAACGGCAATAATATGTGCATAAACAAAGAAATATAGATTCGGGTCAGGGCCCGGTTTGATATGATTCCCATGTGAATGAAATGCATGACAGTTAAGTGCGTAATTCTCTTGCAGTTAACAATTATATTTCTCACCTCTCAGTCTAAAAGCAACCTAGCGTAATATCAATAATGCTCAGGTTAAAGAAAGAACAGAAGGCTAACTTCTCCCCAGTCTCAACACTATGCCCTTATTCGTGCGTGGGGTGTCTCGCAAAGCGAAATCCAAACAAGGAACCCCCCCGATACACTACTACTAGGAAAGGTTGATCGTCGAGATACATTAGACCCTGTCCTAATTAATTCAAGTACTAAAGGCTAATTTCTCCCCAGTCACAACATTATGCCCTTATTCGTACGTGGGGTGTCTCACAAAGCGAAATCCAAACAAGGAACCCCCCCCCCCCCCCCCCCCCGATACACTACTACTAGGCAAGGTTGATCGTCGAGATACGTTAGACCCTTAGCACAATATATATATATATATATATATATATATATATCTGTGTGTGTGTGTGTGTGTGTGTGTGTGTGTGTGTGTGTGAGAGAGAGAGGTCTCATCTATAACTACTCAAGGATACAAAATTATATCCATTCACCATCAAAACATAATTCCCATTTATTCTTTAGGAATATATATAAATGGTACAACATTTTATCAAATGTTTACCAATCAATTTCATCGTATACAATTTCATTTCATAGTCACATTCCTTATCAGGAAATATAATCATAGTTTTTTTAAGCTCTTTGTGGCATTTTATCTCAATTATACACTTTGTAAAAATATCTTCCTTATCAGGAATATAATCATCATCATATGCTCTTTTTGCCATTTTCATTGTGCTCTTTGTGGCACTTCATCATGCTCTTTATGGCATTTCAATTGTGCTCTTTATGGCACCCGTATACATCAAGTCCAACTTGATTTAGAATAGTTATAATTACATATATATATATATATATATATATATATATATATATAACAATTCTAAGACCGCCCGTCCGGGTTTCCCCACTGTGCGCGCCCCTAAATGGCTATCATCTTCCAGGGCCTGTTATTTAGACAACATGGGATCCTACCAAACGTCGGGAAGAGGCCATGTGCCTGCGGGATAGTAAAGACCACACCCGGAATATCCTACCCATCGCAGAAAATATACAATCACAAGCGCTTACATGGCCAAGGGACTATATCCACCCTGCGTTAATTTGTCAGGGGGCATCCCCACAACGCGCGAACTTCCCTTAAGATAGCGATTTAGAGAGGGTGTGTATCCATCCATTAACATTTATGAAAACCATTATATTTTTCCTTTTAAAAACATCCAATTTTACATTCTCAAAATCATTTGTACTTATTTATTAGTACCACATTTCATTTTATGTATTTCTTGTTCTTAACGTCATATTTCATTAATGACTTAAGAACCGAAGTGCCATAAACCTCAAATTAGTCTCTAAGACTTCAACATAATATTTTAAACCATTCAAATGAATCTCCCTCAAGGAGAGTCTCCCAATTGTCTCAACCTTAACATTTTATCTCCGATTTATCTCTAGCTTAATCTCCTAAATCATTCGGGTATCAACCTACGCAAACTAGTCTTCGGGGTAAGCCTAAATATCCCATTTAATCCTAGGGCATTACTCTACCCAAAACCACCCTCTAGGAACCTTAATTACTTCCCAAAGGAAGGTTCTTAAACTCCGAGCCTAAAAAAAAGGACCAAAAACTAAACTAGAAAAAAAAACATCCCAAAAATTCCGGACTTCCGAATCGATTCCCCCTGGCCGAATCGATTCGGTCCCCAAAAGCGAATCGATTCGGTAGGTTCGAATCGATTTGGTCAAGAAGACCCTGACATTCTACATAACCCCGAATCGATTCGGTAGGTCCGAATCGATTCTCCCTATTTAGACTTGTAACTTTCCCTATTACCGAATCGATTCGCTAGGGCCAAATCGATTCGGTCCTGTAGAATTTCCAAATATGGGTTACGGGTTGTTTGAACCCTAAGACCCCAAAACCCTCAAACCCCTGATTCTACCCTACATCAACAACGACAATTAAACCCAAATCAGTTCTACACCATTACTAACTACTAATTTATCCTCAAATCAAATTAAAACCAAGAATTAAGGCGTTTAATCATCAAAATCAACAAAAACCAATTTATGGTTTAAATCTCCAAAACATAACTAAACATGCAATTTATCACATTAAATCGACATCTAGCAAGTAAGAAACTTGCCTCAAGTTTGTAGTCTTGGATTCTCTTCCCGAAGCAATGGATTCCGGCCTCAAATCTTCCATTTTCTCTCTTTTCTCCCATTTCTCCCAACTCTCTCTTCTCTCTCTCTCTCCTTTGGCTTTTCTCACAAATGAAGAAAGAAAAAGGGGCGGGGGACTTAAACGGGTCTTAAAACATAAATGCCCTCTTTTAATTGCTAATACATCATTAAAATGACTCGTATCCACTTAATTGGGTCATAACGCGTTAAAAGTGCCCGAAACTCCAAAATACAACTTGGCACTTATCTCGACTATCTCGACCATTCTTAAAACAACCGCACCCCCTATTTTGGCATTCGGGAAAATGTGAAAAAATTTTATGTTCCAATTTTATTTTATTTCATTAATTATACCTCAATTTAAATATGAGTCATAACGGTCGTTTTACATATAACGACGCAACATATCACAATATAATGCCATTTACCTTCTCATAAGGTAAATAGACAAAACATAGTAAATATTATCCCTTAATATCACGGGAAATAATATTTACTCCAACTTTCCCTATTTTATAAAATTTACGCATCGGGCAAAATAATATAGAATAGCCGCTCAAAATCCTGGGTTATTACATACTCCCCCCCCTTAGAAGGGTATTTTACCCTCAAAATTCAGGCATATAGTATAACCATATTATGGTATACTATACTGAACTATCATTCTATCATTCCTAGAAAACCCCTTGGTGAAAATGGCGTCCCTATTAGGCTCGGACTAAGGTCATCATTTTCGATCTTAGGCTACTTTCTTCTTGCTCTAACATAGCACCTAGTCGTTCCTCTAGAACTATCGATCCTACCTTTCTACTACGGAAGGAGATACTTATTTATCCCAGCACTCTATTTACAAAAATTATCCGAACAATTGTACGAAGGTTTCGATTACTACACTACTACTCCCATCCTTCCTCTTCCCGCCACTAGTCTCTTCATACTAGTGGGTGAATTGGTCAATCATAGACATAAATTCTCTTTCTAGAGCATCCCCTCGGAGAAGCTCGTTCTACTTGGCATCCCGTGCCTTCCCTAATCTTTCCGACGGTTCCCTACTCGGCGCATCTAACCTATTGCATTTCTTTAGCGAAAGGGGATATTCAATCGATAGTCCCTCACGAGCTCCAACTTCTTGCTCGTGAATAGACCAAATTCCTGCCCAGGAAGGAGTGCCTCTATTCCTTAAGGAAAATATTACCGCTACGAACTCTATATCAAGCGGGGGATAGAACTTCTCATAGGATTCAAGTTTGTGAGACGCACAAACAAGGGGTTTATGCGCTAGCATTAATACTTCCCGTCCCTGGCAAAGGCTCGTCCGTTAAATCCAATCTCGAATTTAAAAACACGAGTGTAGGAGAAATAATCAACTCATACTTTTACTCCTCACAAGATAGGTTACCAACGTAACGATATATCTAAGAAAGGCCCCTCCATCTATGGCCTAACATTCCGAATCACTCAAGCTCCTAAATTTCCTCGTTCTAGGGACTAAATCCCACTTCGAGTTAACCGACAAACCTATTGTGGTCAACTCCTCACCGCCTCCCTAAAACCATGCTACAGGCCTTAAGGGCCTTACGTCCTAAAATTCCTAACATCAATCTATCTATCCTAATCATTTCGTATGTGTATTATCCTAACTAGATCCCCAATGTCCAAGACCTTTCCCAACTCCCGAAATTAGCTCGGTTTCATGCGTGGGACGTCTCGCCGAGGCGAAATCCAAATAAGGAACCCTCCCGTTACACTACTACCTCGCATCATCGGTCGTCGAGAAGTAACGGTTGAAGACAAATGACCGGGATCTCTAAAATCCTAACTCTAAGTCTTACCACTATAACAACAAAAAAATGAGAATTTTAACTGATCGAGCGCTTACTTTCTGTAAGGCACTACAAATACTTTATCCCAATATACATACATATATCTTTTATAGATGGCCTTATCATTAAGGCATAAACACAAGTCTCTATTCGAATTTCATATCTTAGTCTTTCCCACATCTATCAGAGGAAAAACTATCATAGTGCTCATATATCGCGCATCAACTTAGCCCTTCAATCACTCATTTACGTGATTCTTGGCTAAACCTTTCCAATCCAGCATCTCAACCAACAGAAAAGTAAAGGAAGAAAAGAAAAGAATATGCTCATCTCTCCACTCCCAACGTCGTTAAGGTTCATGCGTGGAGCGCCTCGCAAAGAAAAATCCAAACAAGGAACCCCTCCACACAATCCCCTTAACTAGTTGGTTGTGGAGATCAGGCAACATCATACACAAGCAAAACAAACAAAGCAAGCAAGTAATCAAAAACAAATAAAGTAAGACAAATAAAATAAAATAAAAATGAAAACTAACTACACACCGTAAACCATCTCTATAAAGTCTCAATCCTATATCGAGGTGAGATATTATAGAACAACTAGTTGTTCTCTAGAACTAGAAAATAGGATAGCCTCCCAATTTATTCGCTTGCTATTGCCCCAACCGATCCGAGAACATCTCTACTCGTATATTACATATAATACAAGTAGCACATACCACACATATCATCACTCGCCCCATAACGAGTGAAAGATAATATAGAACTTCCCTATCATGGAAGCCATGTAGATATACTACCACAAGCTCAATATACACACTCGAATCTACGGTAAATACAATACTATTCCATCTTATCGTAAGGAACACTCCACCCTCCTCTATGGTGGAAATTCCCGCCAACATTCATGCCAATTTACTTGGCCGCTAGCAATGGTTTGTAGACACATATTCTAATCTCACCCTAACCAATTACTTGCATGCCTAGCTACCCTAGCGATTCTCAAGTGGTTCCCTTAACTTCTTAAAGAGAACATTCTACAGGCCTCCCCTATCTAGATCAATGAGTCTTCCCCATGTGGAGGTCCACTGATGGGGTCTCACGAACACCACTTCTCTAGTAGTGTCAGCAACACTTACTGGTGAACCTATCATTTTCATTGAAAGGCTCTCCCTTCTTTGTAACACCCTTATTTCTGTGCATGGTTCCTTATTCGTAACACCCTTTATTCACTGCCGGCCTCTAACCGAACCTTGCATGAATACTTGAGAATCCTACTTTCTCATCATTCACAGCACCATAGCGAAACTTATCGTTGAAAGTCTCTAATGAGTTTCCCTATGTGCCAAACCTCCTACTCCGTCAATATTAGGCAACTACCTTTTTTTGCCATTTCAACCTTACTCCTATGGGTGAAAAGATTTTCCTCCAATCTTCACACCTGAGTACTTCTATACCCCACTATAGGCCAAACTCTAGGGCCTTATATTCTTTCTAAATGAGATTTCACTCCCTCTATCTAACTTGACTTCAACATGCGGTCCTCACTAAGGACCCCTCAGCTTCAACTTAACATTGCATGGAATACCAAACTTAGTACCACTCTCTACTTGCAGTGATACTTGGAAAACTATATCTACTGTACTTAGTACTCACGGTAGCAATATAAGATAATGCTACAAAGGGAGCGACCTCTAAAGCGGTCCTCATCCCCCGACTACCATTCATAGCTCTTAGAAATCCTTCCTCGCAACGCTTTCACATCAACCTCCCTTGATGTCCATCCTCTGACGATTTACTAGTCTCACACGATAGCGTAAAAGATTTTTGAGGTTCTCATAGCATAACAGAAAAACGAAACTTCACAAAAGAAAATCAACGATCTTAATATCAAGGCTCTATATTAAATCAGAAGTAACGCTGAAAGCGAAATACATCCGCACAGATTCCTAAGGACTCTAAAACCTAATGCTCTAATACCATCTGTGACAACCCGCCAACTAAAATAATAGGTGGCCATCCCAATACTCTAATAATCACAGGAATCATAGATGGTCCATTCTCAACATCACTGTCGAGTAAAATAGTAGTATGAGATAACCACCAATCATTTTAGAAAACGGATTGTCAATAAAAGAAAATTTTGTAAATAAAAAATAAATAAAAGATAACACTTAGACAATCCCATTTGCGAAAATGGTGGATATCAAAAATCGATAATGAAGAATAACAATTTCATAAATAATCACCGAATAAGCTGTCGGTGCACAGACTAATACAAATAGTTACACCGAGTATTACATTTCAATATTTACAATATAGTAAATGAGTGCAACTCTTGGGAAAACACGCCCGAATAAATAAACTAAACTTAACTAAAGTACAATGGAAAGAAGCGTCTAATACCAATAACCTACAACATCCGCACTACGCTATAGCTCCATGACAACCGAAATGGAAATGTAAATGCGGGTGTCCATGCGGTAGAGCACCTGTAACGGTAATAATATGTGTAGAAATAAAGAAATATAGATACGGGCCCGGGCCCGATTTGATATGATTCCCACGTAAATAAAATGCATGACAGTTTAGTTCGTAATTCTCTCGCAGTTTACAATAATATTTCTCACCTCTCAGTCTAAAAGCAACCTAGCATAATATAAATGATGCTCAGGTTAAAGAAAGAACAGAAGGCTAACTTCTCCCCAGTCTCAACACTATGCCCTTATTCGTGCGTGGGGTTTCTCGCAAAGCGAAATCCAAACAAGGAACCCCCCGATACACTACTACTAGGCAAGGTTGATCGTCGAGATACATTAGACCAAGTCCTAATTAATTCAAGTACTAAAGGGTAATTTCTCCCCAGTCACAACACTATGCCCTTATTCGTGCGTGGGGTGTCTCGCAAAGTGAAATCCAAACAAGGAACCCCCCGATACACTACTACTAGGCAAGGTTGATCGTCGAGATACATTGGACCCTTAGCACAATATTATGTATATATATATATGTGAGAGGTCTCATCTACAACTACTCAAAGATACATAATTATATCCATTCACCATCAAAACATAATTCCCATTTATTCTTTATGAATATATATAAATGGTACAACATTTTACCAAATGTTTACCAATCAATCTCATCGTAGACAATTTCATTTCGTAGTCACATTCCTTATCATGAAATATAATCATAGTTTTTTTATGCTCGTTGTGGCATTTTATCTCAATTATATACTTTGTAAAAATATCTTCCTTATCAGGAATATAATCATCATCATATGCTCTTTTTGGCATTTTCATTGTGCTCTTTGTGGCACTTCATCATGCTCTTTATGGCATTTCAATTGTGCTCTTTATGGCACCCATATACATCAAGTCCAACTTGATTTAAAATAGTTATAATTACATATATATATATATATATATATATATAACAATTCTAAGACCGCCCGTCCGGGTTTCCCCACTGTGCGCGCCCCTAAATGGCTATCAACTTCCAGGGCCTGTTATTTAGACAACCTGGGATCCTACCAAACGTCGGGAAGCGGCCATGTGCCTGCGGGATAGTCAAGACCACACCCGGAATCTCCTACCCATCGCAGAAAATATACAATCACAAGCGCTCACATGGCCTAGGGACTATATCCACCCTGCGTTAATTTGTTAGGGGGCATCACCACAATGCGCGAACTTCCTTAAGATAGCGATTTAGAGAGGGTGTGTATCCATCCATTAACATTTATGAAAAACATTATATTTTTCCTTTTAAAAACATCCAATTTTACATTCTCAAAATCATTTGTACTTATTTATTAGTACCACATTTCATTTTATGTATTTCTTGTTCTTAACGTCATATTTCATTAATGACTTAAGACCTGAAGTGCCATAAACATCAAATTAGTCTCTAAGACTTCAACATAATAATTTAAACCATTCAAATGAATTTCCCTCAAGGAGAGTCTCCCAATTGTCTCAACCTTAACATTTTATCTCCGATTTATATCTAGATTAATCTCCTAAATCATTCGAGTATCAACCTACGTAAACTAGTCTTCGGGGTAAGCCTAAATATCCCATTTAATCCTAGGGCATTACTCTACCCAAAACCACCCTTTAGGACCCTTAATTACTTCCCAAAGGAAGGTTCCTAAACTCTGAGCCTAAAAGAAAAGGACCAAAAACTAAACTAGAAAAAAAAACATCCCAAAAATGTAGGACTTCCGAATTGATTCCCCCTGGCCGAATCGATTCAGTCCGCAAAAGAGAATCGATTCGATAGGTCTGAATCGATTCGGTCAAGAAGACCCTAACATTCTGCATAACCCCGAATCGATTCGGTAGGTTCGAATCGATTTTCCCTATTCAGACCTGTAACTTTCCCTATTACCGAATCGATTCGCTAGGGGCGAATCGATTCGGTCCTGCAGAATTTCCAAATATGGGTTACGGGTTGTTTGAACCCTCAGACCCCAAAACCCTCAAAACCTTGATTCTACCCAACATCAAGAACAACAATTCAACCCAAATCAGTTCTACACCATTACTAACTACTAATTTATCCTCAAATAAAATTAAAACCAAGAATTAAGGGGTTTAATCATCAAAATCAACAAAAACCTATTTATGGTTTAAATCTCCAAAACATAACTAAACATGTAATTTATCACATTAAATCGACATCTAGCAAGTAAGAAACATGCCTCGAGTTTGTAGTCTCGGATTCTCTTCCCGAAGCAACGGATTCCGGCCTCAAATCTTCCATTTTCTCTCTTTTCTCCCATTTCTCCCAACTCTCTCTTCTCTCTCTCTCTCCTTTGGCTTTTCTCACAAATGAAGAAAGAAAAAGGGGTGGGGGACTTAAACGGGTCTTAAAACATAAATGTCCTCTTTTAATTGCTAATACACCATTAAAATGATTTGTATCCACTTAATTGGGTCATAACGTGTTAAAAGTGCCCGAAACTCCAAAATACAACTTGGCACTTATCTCGACTATCTCGACCATTCTAAAAAAAACCGCACCCCCTATTTTGGCATTCGGGAAAATGTGAACAAATTTTATGTTCCAATTTTATTTTATTTCATTAATTGTACCTCAATTTAAATATGAGTCATAACGGTCGTTTTACATATAACGACGCAACATATCACAATATAATGCCATTTACCTTCTCATACGGTAAATAGACAAAACATAGTAAATATTATCCCTTAATATTACGGGAAACAATATTTACTCCAACTTGCCCTATTTTATAAAATTTGCCCATCGGGCAAAATAATATAAAATAGCCGCTCAAAAGTCTGGGTTGTTACATCAAGCTTTTCTAAAAGACTCAATCCCAACCTAAAATAAAAAATACAGACGCTTGACCGACACATATACTGAGTACTTTGCTTGCATTAAAACTTTGCCGCATGATTGAAAAGTCGCACACTTAAGCACACCATAAACGCATAAAGAATATAAGAATAAAAATTTCATAATTAAATCCTCCTCCTTTGTCCTCCTTTTTTTAACAATGTCTACCGAAGAAAGGGAGTCTCATCCTAAGTAAAAAAGATCCCCTAATTGAAAAGAGTTAGATACCATTTCTACCCATTTTATGTTCAGGAATAAAGACTAAGGTGACATAAAATTTAATTAATTTTTCCCTGATTTAATCAATTCTCCCCCTAATTGAAATATAAGGGCTAAGCATAAAGAAAAAATAGGCATTTCATGCAATGGTGTAGAGTGATACAAAAAACAACACAACAACTTGGCAACCCAAGAACAACTAATTCATGTAAGGGACAATACATACCACCTATGATGCGATAGCAAAATGATATCAACTAGAATGAACGAACATGAACATGGGATACCAATGAAAAATCGCAACAAGATAGATATTGATACGAACACAGAACATACAAGGGTTAGATTTAAAAACAAAGACTCAAAATAAACGATACCATATATATATATATACACACACACACACATAAGTTACCAATGAAGCATATACACATATATATAGGTATAAACACCACACAAGACACTAAACACGATAAGATTTCCACACTCATATGGCATAAATGTTTCTAAATCAAATGTGGTAAATCGAGTGAAGGAGTGAACTAGATACAAAAGAATTATGACCCAATCACAAACATGTTCAAGGAGTTCTATTTGATTGCGAAAAACTTAGATTTAGTCTCACATGACAAGATAAAGTGAACTCAAAGAACAAACAAGCACAATGTATACAACTCTAGAATTTTGATAATTCTACAAATCAATAGAGTCATGAAAAAATAAGCATAACTAGGATTTATTGTGCAAACCCGCTGATCTTCAACTAAACACCCTCAAAAGACAAACATATTATATATTTTCTTTTCTTTTCTTTTCACAAATCTTTTGAAATTATTTCTTTTAATGATCAAACAAACTAAACTATGTTGGCCTTTGGCAATTTTTCTATTTTTATTGCCTTTAATCTTTTCATTAAGTCCTTGCCAAAGGTTCCTTTCGCGCAAAGGAGATTTGCTCCCTTCGTAGCCCTTTCCCGTGCACCCTCATCGATTTTCGTAATAATTCAAATAAAAGGAAAAGAGAAACTTCATTTTCTCATAATAAATTACGGATGTAACCATCAATCAAAAGAAAATATAGCATATCATGTTCATATAAAAGAGAAATTAAAAAAACAGACAGAAATAATAGAATCTACATAAATGGCGAAAATCGAATTAACTAACAATGGGGAGAGTTTACCTTTACTCGATTCAAAAATGGAAATGGGTGCCTTTCTCAAAGGAAGCGTCTGATTTATATAATGTATGTAATGTGGTAGAAATGAGAGTGTCATGAGGAGGGAATGAGTATTTAGGTTTCACATTTGTAAAAGATGAAGTGAATCATTATTGTAATTTTCTGGAAAAGAAAGTCAAAAGACCTCCATTTTAGAGGCAGTAGTTGTAGGGTCATTTTGTAGCAGCGATTTTAGAGTCTATTAATAGTGGTAAAATATGCAGTCCACGTGTCAATCCTCTGAGAGGAGACACCAAACACATTTGTAAAAGATGAAGTGAACCATCATTTTAATTTTCTGAAAAAAAAATTAAAAGATCACCATTTAGGAGGCGGTAGTTGCAGGGTCATTTTGCAGTAGCGATTTTGGAGTCCATTAATAGTGGCAAAATGCAGTCCACGTGTCAATCATCTGAGAGGAGACACCAAAATTATATTTATATACTAGCATGCAGGCCACGCGATGCGTGGCCGAATTTATCAATTTTTTTTATTGTTGCGTCTTTTTTCACGTAACATATTTAATGAATGAAGTGAGATATAATTTTAATTTAATATTAAAAGTCATATGATTAACATAATTTTTTAGTGAAAAAAAAATGTTAGCATGCAAAACAGGATACATGATTGGTAGAAAACTAATAAATTATTATTTGAATGTTCTCATCAGTAAAGCTTAGAAATGAGACTTAGTTAAAGTCCCTTACGGATTACAATAAACATGATAATTGTGGGAGAGAGAACCATCTTCAACTCCAACAAAACTCAAAAAACTCATCATAAAAACTAAACATGAGCGGTAAAACTACAAAACCACCGCTCCTTCAAATCATAAAACAACCAACACTAGCTTGGGGAGAGAGTACCAACTCCAAATCTATCTGAGAAACAATCTCTGCTTCACCCAAACAACTATAGAGACACTACGAATAGCAATAGGTCCAATTAAGAACCCAAATCAGGAGCAAACACCATCTGAAAGCAGAGCCAAAGCACAAAAACCCAACAAAAAGCCAATCTTTCACCATTAGAACAAAAATCAAGGCTTTTCAACCTGGTCTTGAAAAACAAACAAATAAGAGCCAGATCCACGGATCCAGGGACAGATGAAGACAATAACCTCAATCAAAACCCAAAAATATTTGAAAAATCCACCATGCAAGACATCAAACCCCTTGACTTCTCAGGAAAGCATCTTAACAACCACTACACGCAAAAACAATGTGGAATTAGCATATGTTAAGAAATGGTGATATTCGGAAATGAAATGATGGATGAAGCGGAGTTTGGAATATATAAGGATCGAGAGGAGACAAAAGGTATGGGTTCAATGAATGGAGTAGAATAAGGTGTAGAGGCATTTTTTGGGTCTTGGGAATTTTTGGAATTCAACTGAAATCAACATAAATTAATTGCAAGAATTTAAAAAGCCAGATAAAAGGCCTAAACGCGGATGCTGATATTAGTAGAAATGGGACTTAAAGATATTTAATACATACTCCACGTGTCAACTTCACACGATTTGGGGCCATAATTTTTATGTAGTTATATAGATTATAGATTAAATATAGATTTAATTGTTAAATAGTAATGAGACTAACTTAATAAAAAAACTATTTAGACAAGACTTATATGTACGAACCCTAAACTTTTAAACTTTTTAAGTTGTAAAGTGAGTAAATAAAATGTTTTCTACAATTAGTATAGGATATCTATCTATGGCCGATAAAACCTCTTAAAACCCCACCCCAAGCCCAATGTAAACTATTCGCCTTATAATAAAAAGATCTCCCTTCACCAATTGACACACCACCGCCATGACATCCACAGCAACAGACACCACCCCATTCCTAACGAACCCCCGTTTCCCCCCAACCCACCGAGGAGCCGCCCGCTTCCTCTGGTGCTCCATCACCCGCCGCCTCATGCGCGACCCCTCCATTCGCATATGAAACTTCATCGTCCAACAAATCGAAGACCGCCAATCCGAATGGGCCTACTCCAAACCCATCACAATCATCGACCTCATTTGGAACTTCTTGTTCGTAACAGCTTCAACTGTCATGCTCATCACTAGCCGAAACGAGTCTCATTCCACTCTGCTTTGGGTTTGGGTCATCGGCTACGCCTTTCAGTTCGTGATGCATGTGGGCTGCGTGTTTGTTGAGTATAATCGAAGGTGTCACCCCCGGATCAATTCATCAGATAGTGCTCGTTATTCCAATTCTAGTTCAGAAAGTGATGAGAGAAACTGCTGGGGATTATGTTTTGGCCAACCCTCATAATGCCCCTCATCCCAGGTTTAATTTAAATTAGAGTATAATGTTCTGTTTTTGCCTACTTTAACCTAAAAGTGTACAATGTCTTTCAAATTATAGTTTATTACTCCTTCTAAAGTCCCCAAAAATATACCTTAAAAAAACACTTTTCCTATTTGGGTCGTTTTAAATGAATACTTTACTTCCTTTTTTTTACCTAATTGATGAACCAAATTCCATGATCGTAAAAAAGTGTTCGGTATTGGTTGTGATTGAGTTTCTTAAATTGGGATGGAGGGAGTATAGGATATTAAGCACTTATTTTTATCATGGTTTATATAGCACTTGACAACCATCAAAGCAAGAAACCTATTAAACTATGAGAATAGTAGTAATGCATATGCAAATCAAACATTAAACATGGCTTTGCATATTAGATGAACCCATATGAGCCTTAATTTTTTTAACACTCTTATTTTTTATGATAATTTGCATCTTCTTTGAATTTTTTGAGGTTCTCAATTTTATGAATTTAATGGTTGTTTCTAAATTCGTTTGGTCTCGGGTTCTAGACATGAGAGCAGCCTCTCCATATATGGGGGTAAAGTAGCTAGCATCTGATATATGGGGGTAAGGTGCACCCTCATCGATTTTAATAATAATTCAAATAAAGTTCACGGGAAACGGTTTTTACATGCATAAATCCCCCAAAGTCACAAAACATGTAGATGACAAAATTGATAGGAGAACATTTCATAAAGCTCAAAT
Organism: Sambucus nigra; assembly: GCA_949130495.1. NCBI lineage: Eukaryota > Viridiplantae > Streptophyta > Magnoliopsida > Dipsacales > Adoxaceae > Sambucus > Sambucus nigra. The sequence goes on from OX422223.1 coordinate 204,230,529, forward strand.
ATACTTATGAAGTTGAAGTTCAGAAGAGCTCATGCATGTGTATGTAGAGACATATACAAACAGAATCCATTAAGCAAATTTAAGTCAAACAACTCCATGCAAGCATGTTAAAGAACACTTTAAGAATTGGAATTCATAACCAGAAGTTCTAGCCACCTGGACATGGAAAGTAATATAGGGTTCAAACACAAGGATATGCTACATAAAATGTGTAAAACTAAAATACATGCAAAAATCTTTTTGAGTTTTCAAATTTATTTATTTATTTATTTTTTAAATTTAAAACAAAGATAACTCAAAGGACAAATAATATTTTTTTGTATTTTTCAATAAGACTCAATAAATGCAAAAATACAATACAACCGATACACTTGTCATGATTCCATCAAAATATATACAACAGATACATCATGTGTAAGCATATGAGTATTATAAAGTGAATCATGTAAAGCCTCCAAATTAGATCTCCTAACCTACATGGGTGTAATGTGATGCTCTTGAGCTTTGTTGACCTTGGTGACTCTACCCTTGGATTTCCTAGGACTAATTCGAAGATCAAAACAAAACCTCCTAAGCTGACCCCACAATGTGTGTAAGTGAAAGCACAGTGAGAAGTATTACTTAAGGGATGACTTTTCTAGCGTTCCTAGACGATTATCTCAAAATCATGGTTTTGGCTTTATTAGCATAAGCATTTTGAGTATCGAAGCCAATACCACACTTATCATTTTTTATTTGGACAATGTCTAACATCTTATCCAATTTTTCGGATCTGAACTCCACATCAAATTTGACCCGACTCAAGTCTCTTAATCTCTCTTTGAGCTCCATTATCTAAGTCTCAAGCAAACTCCTAGTCTCTTCAAACTCAAGAAGCTCTTTCTTCATAGCCTCCATTAAACCTTAAAGACTATCTCTCTCACTTTCAACATACTCTAGCTTGTCTCGAAGAGTCCCCTCACGTGCCCTAAGATCTTCAACTAAAATAATTTCGTCAATACCTACGACACGTTCTTTCATCCTTGCTTCCAACTTCCAATTTTCCTTTTTCAATTTCAAAGATTCTGCATTCAACTCACGGAAGGTTACTTGGAGTTCACTCTCCTCCTCTTTTTCATTCTCACTCTCTTCTCCACTTTCTTTACCATCAAACACTTAGGATTCACACTTAATAGATTTGGAAGTGTCATGCAAAGAAATATCTTTATGGAAAGATTCATCATCAATACTCACATGGCTAGCCATGAACGCGATGAGGTTGCGCTCAATGGGGGAATCAGGTCGCTCTTTCGATTCACTATCACTAAGGGTGACATTATATGCAATTAGTTTCTTGCCCTCCTTCCTTAGTTTAGTGGGATACTCGTCTGCCCTATGGCCATAACCCTCATAACCAAAACATCTATTCAACTCGTCCCTCTTAAGATCATAATTTTGATTTTTAGGTTTTTTTTTCATCTTTGTTATACTTGGGGACTTCTCAAATTTCTTAGAATCATCTTTAATTTTCTCTTTATTAAACTTAAGAAATTTTCATAATGAGTCGATGTCATACTAATCATCCGAAACAGGTGTTTCCTCTTTTCGGGCTTTCAATGTTATGCCCTTATCCTTCTTCTTCACATCCTTGAAGGTAAACATGTCAAGTTCATAGGTTTTTAAGTCACCTACAAGCTCTTCATGTTTTGTAGAGTTGAAAGTGCCTAAAGAATTTAAAACAGTTACTTTTGGATTAAACCTATTCGGTAATGGACTCAAAATATTCTTTATGTTACGGTTGTCGGGTATTTTCTCTCCCAAATTAAAAGACGAATTCATAATATTAGAATCTAGCATAAAACTCATCAAAGGATTCACTCTCATCCATTTTAATGGCTTCAAATTTAGTGGTGAGGTTTTGGAGTTTAGAAGCCTTAACAATACTTGTACCTTCATGGGTGAATTGGAGTGTGTCCTAAGCCTCTTTAGATGTTTCACACATCATAATACATAGGAACTACTTCAGTGTGACCACACTAAAAAGAACATTTAAATTAGGAGAATTGAAATTTGCTAGCTTAAGCTCATCCTCACTCCATCTTTCTACGAGTTTAGGAACACGAACTTCTCCTTCTAAACACGTTGTTGGGGATCACCCTCTAACAACCGATTGTCAAACCCGCTCATCGAACGACTTAAGTGCTAATCTCATACGCACTTTCCAGTATGCTAATTAGAATCATTAAAAATAGAAACCTCGAAAATGACAAATTTTTCATATTCAAGCCTAAAAGGATCTAACATAATAGTTTAGTGAACCCGCTCTAATACCACTTGAAAAGTGGAAATTCTTGAATTTTACGCAATGCCAAATTATATTTCATATGCTCTGATACCAATTGAAAGGGATGAAATAGGATGATGGTTCCCGGGATTCCAAATTTTAATTTCATCATATTAAATTATCTTTTCTTAAACAAAATTTCAATTGAAGTTCAAATTAACACAAACCAAACTAAACAAGAATTTTACCAAATTAAACTTTTTCTTAAACTAACACATCCCTATTTAATTAGGCGCCAATTAAACCAATTTTGTGGTTAAACAAGTTTTATCCATTTAACCTAAGCATGCATCTAGGCGTGAATTTGCAAGATAAAATAACCAACCATAACATCGCGATGTACGAGGAAAACCCATAACGGGAAAAACCTTGGACGGAGCAACCACATGTCCACTAAGTACGGATACCACAGAATATTTACACAATGACTCGACACCCTCGAAAGCCTTGACGCTCTTCGTTCTTTCAACCTCTACCTAGTGACAATGTAGGATTCCACATGCATCTCAGAATCCACTGATGGGGCACTACTACTATCACGCATACAAAGTGCACCGTATGCACACCAACAAACATGGAATCCTTTGCAAGAAACAGTCCTCAATGATGAACCTGACACCAAAATGTACTCTTAAAATATATGTATGTTGGATCAAAATAATTTGGTGTAAATTTGTATTTTGTTTGAAGTATTAAACCATGAATCATAGATAAAACTTTCTTGGACTTTTCTAAAGGTTTCTCAAACTTAGAAGTTGGAAAAGTCTCTGTTAAAAATGCAATTTCGCACGACATAAATGGTTGGGAAAAGTAATGGGGAGTTATGAGAAAAAATTGCTTCAAAAAATGTTTTCTGACAAAAACTGCTCCCATCGTTCAAACAAAAACCAATCTCGTTCGAACGACAAAGCCATCTTGTTTGAATGAGATAAGAACGAGACTTCTTACGAGAAGTCAACATAAACCAAAATGAGACCTCTTTAGAAGTCATTCGAACGAACACCAAATCTCGTTTGAACGTCCTGGGAAAATCAAAATATTTTTCTCGAAAAAATATAAAGTCATTTTGAAATAGCTTAACAAATTTTTTAACACCTAATAATAAATTTCCAAGGCTCAAAATATTCGAAGCATTCATACTTGAGAGATTCTTGGAATGTTGATCACACTACGAGGCACGAAACACGGCATAGGATGGGATCTCTTTTGACTTGGCCACTACGTTGTCATAGGATTAAAAGGTCATAAATGCAACTACTATCCTATGACTCAAAGAGTTTTGTCCGAAATTAAGCCAATACATACAAATTGACAAAATTGGAAATTTGTCCTTACATCTTTCGTAAGTGAAGTAAGCTAGAACCTTTTAGGTACCCGAATATCTTCTTTACTAAAATAAGGTGTTGTATAGCCATAGGGATATACGCTCGAGTTTACATAATATGGGTGTAAGTTTGAAGAAACTATATGAGATGCCTAAAAAGAGAATCTTGAATATAGTTGATAAGTACTTTAGCTTAGATAAGTATTATTTTACTTCAACTCATTTCGTCTTCTACTTCGCATCCACTTATTTACAAAGATTTGAGATTTAATTTTTTTTGTCTATATGCGATTAAGTAGGAAGGATATGATTGCAAATGATAATATTCGTGAAACATTAAATGTAGCTCCTATACAGGATGAATTGAGAGAAAATTGTTTAAGATGGTTTGGTGTGTTAAGCGTAGGCCAATAACTTCCCCCGCAACTCTTCAAGGAACAATGGCTTAAAATTATCAGTTATGCTAGGGGAGGAGGCATAACTAAATTTGACCTAGCGAGAGGTTAAATAAGGACATGATAGCTCGTGGTTTAAACAAAATTAGGGGTATGGGGAAATATGATTAATGTATCCAATTATTAGTAATTGAGATTATTTTGTTGAGTTGAGTACACTTGTGTGTGTGTGCGAAATATGATTACTGTATCCAATTATTAGTAATTGAGAATATTTTGTTGAGTTTACATCCGTGTGTGTGCTTATCTCGATGCATATGGACAGGAGAGAGATACTATTGTAATTTTATGAGTTATCGTTAAAAAAAATATATACATGCGCGTATATCATTTTATCTTTATATAAATAGGAAAATATTTCTGAATTAATGTTGTAAGTATTTTGATATATTAGAGGTAGAATACTAAATGGTAGGGAATATGATATGCATGCTGTGATGGAGTAAGCAATGTCCACATTGTGGGCAGGCTTTGTGTTCAATCCCTAAATGCATAGAATTCATTAAATAGTGATTTTTATATAAGAAACCTCTATTATTTTAAATATTTTGCTCGCTTTGTATGTGGAATGTGATTGCTTGTACGAGGGGTAGAGTTGTTTTGAAATTAGTTTAACTCTTATTATTAGGATGAGAAAAAATTAACTTGTTAAATTAATGATTCAGAAACGGAGATTCGGGAAATGGAGTTGAAGACAAGGGAGCTAAAATGATTTTGATTTTCCCTTTACGTTCATCATCATCATCATCATCATCATCATCATCATCGCCCTTGCCTTAATCCCATCATATGGGGTCGGCCACATTGATTCTCCTTATCCATTCTAGTCTATTATATGCAATATTATCATTCAAGTTGAATCCCGTTACAATGATATATTATAAATAAAAAAGTGTTTGACACTTGAGCCAATCACTAGCTTAGCTATTTTTGAGTCCATAGCACCCAATTCCGTATTGAACTTATTGCACTATAAGCTGTTAGATTCGATTTAGGTTAAAATAGTATTTTAATGGTAAATCAGTGGTCTTTATTGCACTATAAGTTGTTATATGGTTGGGCCATCATCTATGAGCTCCCCCTTTGCTAAAGGTTGTTTCGTCCTATACTTCAAATCCAGTTGTAAAGAAAATTATACCTTTTGTTGCTTAGTTATTATTTTACATGAATGAATGGTATAATTTAAATAAATAATGTTGTGTTAGTAATAGAACTTGCTAGAACGTATTGATGTAGAGTTCAGCGAGTAACATTAACTTAATGAATGATATAATTTAAATAAATAATTTGTTGGTAGTAGTAGAATTTGCTTGAACATATTGATTTAGAGTTCAGCCCGTAACATGAGCAAATGGATTTTTTAAAGAAATTTGATGGTTCTTTTACTATTGCTTTTGAAGAGCATAAACAACGATTAAATTGGGATGATTTTGCGTTTGGGTGACCAATTGTCAATTTCATCAATATCACTATTTTTTTACTTATTATTAACCTCTGTATGAAAATAGGAAGGAGCAACCAAGGATGATATCGAGCAACTGCCCAAGTATAAATTTCGAAGAATCGGTGATTTTGAGAAACAAAATGGGGAGATTCAAGAATCTTTTGGAGGAATAATGAGAGAGTGCAACACTGATACACCCATTGAACGTAATCTTCCCCTAGAGGATGCTGTAAGTTTTTCAATTTTTGTAATATAAATTATTTTATACTGCCCTTTTCCCCAAAGGTATAGCATAGGGTGGTTTTGATTTTGTACTCCATTTGATTGACCATTAACCCCCTTCCCGCAAAGGTATAACATGGGGTGATTTTTATTTTGGCTTCCATTTGTCGTGCCCATTACCCTTCGATTATATAAAATTCTTCACTACTATACTTTTGACCTCCAAAAGCATCATTTCTACTCAAAGCTTTAGTAAAAAAAATTCTTAAATCAATGAAGGCCACTCGGAGGCTCAAAGGTATATATTATTATAAACAATGGTACCCAAGTTGAATGAATCATAACATTGGTGGAAAAGTCCAAATCACCTCCCCCAACCCAATAAAACCTTCGATTATTTCAAAGGGAATGGTTGCACCAAACATATAATTTGTTGCCACCTTATAACCACATCTCACGAAATAAAATAAAGTGTACTCCATTTGATGCCAAAGTAAAAGCCGCAAAAACTTACCAAAATAAAACACTCGCACAATCATAGAAGAAAACTCTCAATATCATTCAAGTGAATACATCAAATGAGGATTACAATGAAATCTAAAGACATGGGATACTTTATGACCAAGTATCCAATACTGAAAAACTCAAAAGGACACAAAAAAGGGATTGCCTACCTTTTGCACTCAAATGTACAGATAAGCCGACTTATTTACATCACCCTCCTCCCTCGAAGAGAGTTCAACTCGAACTCAAAATGTCTCCCCAATGGTGTCTGGATCAAGATATATGATGAGAGCGTCATGGTAGATCTCATCTTCTGGTTGAGGTTTCTTCCCATATTTTAGAAGGACTATCTTTCCCTTTTCTAACAAGCCTTAAGCGGCTCAGTATCCTAATTTGTTGCACCAAAAGCACTTCATTGCTATGTATACTTTTTATCTATATATCATATCGTATATATAGATATTTATTTATAATTTATGCTCATCGAGACTTATTAGAGTTTGTCACCCATATATATATATATATATATATACTTTTTATTATGATTTTTGTATTGGTCGAGGCTCATTCGAGCCTGATACTTGTATATATTTAAGTATACTTTTTACGCTCTTTGCTCCGATCGAGTCTCACTAGAGCCTGTCGCTCACACACACACACACACACACACACACACACATGTATATATATATATATATATATATATAAATTTATTTCACTATGTTTTACACGCTCGTTGAGGCTCAGGAGAGCCTAACACCATGCTCGTCCAAGCCCATTAAAGCGCACACAAATTCTTTTTTATCAAAATTACTTGTCTATCACCATTCTTTTATTTACCACACACTTGTCTAGGCCCATTAAAGCATAGTACGAATACATATACATCTCTTTTTTATCATAAAATTTGTCTAGGATCATTTAAGTCTATTATCCACTCGTTTTACCACATACACTCGTACTAATATAATCAACATAAATAACACTAAAAAATAGTTGCATGTCTAGATAATATAGATTAAGAACGAGTTTCTTAGGCTAAGTTTAACTCCTCGCTATGGCTCCGTGATACTAGATGTATATCATGTAAAACTCTACTCTAGGCTTCTCTGAATCCATCCCTTATATAAGCAATGTTTTTTCAGTCGCATCATTACTCCCCGTATTAAGGCAAATAATCACCGTTGCGATATAATTCTTCAAGCAAAAATAATCGTAAGGGGAATAGATTCATTTGGATAAATGGTTATTGGAGTGTAATTCTTGGGGGTGTATTCGGTTCCCATCCACCCTACTTGGTGCAAAATAGCCAACTAGGGCTCGGGATCCTTTTCTCTTTGTTTGCTGCCTTTGGGAGACCCCTATCGACATCATCACCAACATCCCACACATTTCGGACCTCATATTGTAGGGGTGTAAATGAGTCGAGATGAGACAAGCTTAGGGCTGCTTAAACTTGTTTGGAAAGTTCAACGAGCATAAAAAAAGTTAGCTTTTAAACAAGCAAATACGAACCGAGCTCGAGTAGCTTGATCATTTTATAATATTCTAGTATGTTTGTTCTTAATCTAGCCAAATATGAACCCAACTTAATAATATAATGATCTTTAAAATACGTTCTAAGCTTGACTCATTTATTTTACGTGTGTCTCAAAGAGCTTTTAATACGAGTTGAGCTTTAGGAGGTGTGTTTGTTTTACTGGCATACATGGAAGGTCCTCGAGCCAATGCCAACCACTCTTGACGTTGGTTGTGTACATGACAACCCTAGCAGGGTTCTCTTCTGCCTCACCAATGGTAGTGAGTCTCATTTGGGTTTTCTTCAACGCATTGCCATTAGAAATAATGAGATAAACCTCTGTCTAGGTTGCAACTCCATCGTGAGGGGGATACCCGAACACAAATTAGTAGCATGGTCTCCATGATCCGTTCGAATCGTTCATCCATCTTGTGCTTAGTATCATCAAGTGAATCTCCTGCTTTTGATTGTTTGTGATCCCTATGAGGCTTGATTCTTTCTCATTCAATTTCAAAGAAAATGATTAAACAAAAATATCACCACCAAGACCACACCCCTTTTGGATACCAATTTTTTGCAAATTAAATGCAACGCAAAACTACCAAAATAAAACTCACCCATAATCAAAGTGGAAAGCTCTCAATATCATTTAAATGAATGAATCGAATGGCGATTACAATGATAATGAAAGTGATGGAATACTTGGGACCAAGTATCTCTGACACTAAAAGACTTAATAGTACACAAAAAAGGGAAGGGCTACCTTTAGCACTCAAAAAGGGGAAGTGTAACAGATTTTCAGTGGTAGAGGTACCAAATTGAAAGTCATTTAGTAAAAGGTACCAAACTCTAGACGTATTTAAGTAAAAAAAAACTCCTAATTTTTGAATAATAAATCTTACTTTGAGATGTTCTAAAACGTAAAGTGGGACTACAAATTTGAGTCGGGGTTATTTATGGCGGGCTCTTTGATCTTACCTTATGTGTGGATCGCATGAATGTCGCATTTGCATATGTGCCTACGATGACGGAGCTGAATTGCGGGAACTTCCTTGCCGGCATCATTTTCATTCCGCATGTATAGACAAGTGGTTGAACAAAAACTCCACATACCCTCTCTGCAAGTTCAATATACCAAAGCGGTAGCAATGAGGTATAAGAAAGTGTATTTTCTTCATCAAACTGTTCATATGGTTAGAGATTTCAGGAACAAAGGTTATGTGGAGTGTATCTGAGTGTTATGCATATGGGGTGTATGAAATATCTAATATCCACAATTATAATATCTCTTGTTGCATAGAATTTTATCACAAGGTTTAACCTTCATTTTTTTTAAGCGTTTTACTTTTGGGTAAAAAAATAATCTTTGTAAAACTAAACATATCAAATAATGTCACATACTTATTTTTCCACTTGTATTTCGGTTAGAGACATGACACTTTAATTTTTGTCAAGTCAAAGTGATTGAGATGTCCCTAAGAAAAATAAAGGTTAGAGTAATTAGAGTGACGGTAGAGATAGATTTATCAACTAATGCTAACAGCATTCCCTAAATATTTTTTGGGTTATGATATTGCACGTGTGGCAGGGTGTGGTTGGAATGCTACACCACTGAGCAATTTCTTGAATGATTAGAGGACATGATATGTTGTTATCATATTATACACCGGGCCCGTTGGTTGCGGAAACAAAAATTAATAGATTTTGCAAAAAGGAAGAGAAAAAGAGTGCAAAAATATACAGTGATGGATCATACAATGTTAGACCATTTTCAAAGCATTTGGGCGTTTGTCACATCAAATGCCCAAATGTTAGTTTGATACACTAAGATTACGGTTTTATTCAAAAAACTTCTTGCGCACTTGGATTATCGTGCATACGGTGAATTGTTTGTTTTCTATTGGATTAGAGACGATAACACGCATGCGTAGTTTCCAGAGTCTTGTGCAAATATTTTTTTCATCGTTCTGTAAAAATTTGTGGAAAAGCTCTAGGAGATGGTCATAGAGACTTACATGAGAGCATTCACGGTCTTGTGTTAAATTTGGCAATTTGTATATTAAATTTGCAGTAGAAACCATACAAAATTTACGGAATGCTATGTTGTCTCAAATTTCTCCCAAATTTTTGGCAATGAACAATGAGTTTCATACGAGGTTTAAAAAATATGTTTTCAAACGAAGTATTGTTTTTCATCTTAGAACATACTACATAAAATGCCACCTTTTTAATCTCTTTTAACACTCAAGTTCAGTGTGATAAAGTTATAGGGTCTACACATTTGACAACCCAATGCGATACGAGCGTCCAAATATAAACATTTGCTCATTGCGCTGGGATTTTTGTGGGGCCAAATATGCAAGTTCACCCAACGCGTTGGGATTGCCGTGACTAATGTGTTGTCTCTAAAAATTAGTAGAGTTGCAGATGACAAATTAGTTCGTGGACGATATAAAAAACAAAGAAGTCTTGTAATTGGTAACAAAAGTACCCCCTATGTTCATCATCCATTATTAGCACTTGAAATATTAATAAGAGGTATAAATAACTTGGAATTATAATTTCTAAATGGTATCTAATCTTCCAATTATTTTTGGATTACAACTAAACCCCGCTGGCTTTGTTAAAATTTGATCCTAGTTGATTTGGTTAACTCACATTGTCTTCATTCTCGGTACTATTTTAAAAAATTGTTTTTGCAACTTAAATGCGTAACTAATTGCCAACATTATAATTTTAATTGATTTCTATTTAAAAATTACTTTTGTCCCAAATTGGTAATAAACAGCCACGTGACATTTTATCCCCCCCCTAGAAGAATAAAAAATAAAAATATCTATAAAATATATAAAAAAAAAAAGGATTTTTCTCTCACCACCACCATTTGTAGCAAACTCATTGACAACCATCAAATCTGAGCAAAATAAAACCCATTCATGAAAATATGAATCAAAATGAGTTGGTGTGATTTCGATGTTGAAGGGTTTCCACTTTATTTTCAAAATGTGATTTCTAGGGTTTCATAAAATTGGTTTATTTCAGATTTGGTTTTGAAATTTGAAGGGTTTATTTTTTATATGATTTCGAATTTGAAATGTTTGTTTCAATCCTAGTTCTATTTCGAAGGGATTGCTTTTAGTCAAAATTATTTTTGACTATACCAAATCGATCCATTAATAACATATTTATACTAAACCATCATTAAAAAAAGAATGACTAAACCACTTATTTGTACTAAATAAGTGGCGATTAGCACAACAGTTGGGAACATAACTCTGTAAAACGGAATTAACAACTCATAAAAAATCAAAACTTAAAATTGGGCCAAAAATAAAATACACACGAAATAAAAATTGACTCGAAAATTATATAAAAGGCCAAATAGAATTTGGCCCAAAAATTTATTACTTAAGCCAAGTTAATCCCAAAGCCTTAAGACGAAAATGGGTTGTAATATATTGTAATCATTTTTCACATTCTTCCTATGTGGAATAAGAGCTTAACAAAACACTTCAACAAAATTTCATGTTCCAAGTGGGTATATTGAGCTATAATTTCTCATTCATTTATTTTTTATTTGACATATGTAAGTATATCACGTTATACTTCTTACAAAGAAGAATGTGTTACAACTTTGAATTGTTTGAAAAAACGTGTGGATCCCATATTAAATTGACCCTTAAGTTGACCAATGTCTCACTTTGTAAACTCAATTACATACCGTAAATTTGAACATAGTGATCATCACCTTTGTCCAAATTCATATGCACCAGCAAGGAATCCAACAAGGTCTGTTTCGGATTAAAGACCATTCTTCCACTTCTCAGTAGCGCCTATATTTCATCTGAGACAACAGATGAGGTTGCAGTGGACCCAACCACCACCATTATGGCGTTGTTATCATCACAGCTGCAGTATGTACTAGTCGGGAATTGAACCCGGGTATGTACCGTGGCAGGGTACTATTCTACCACTAGACCACTAGTGCTTCATGTGAACATGTTGACTAATTGCACATCATGAATTAAAGTGTTTCTCACGCTCACAAAATAATCTATTCTGGTGATGCTTGAATGATAAACTATTTTGCTCAAAACGTTAACTTGCAACCTATAGTACGAAAAATAGACATTATTTAGGAATTTTATTTCTTGCGACCATTGGGATGTGAAAGTGGAGTCTAGTAGGCCGAGGGGGTTCATTTCTAAGTAGGTGTGGGCTAGGCAGCACCTCTTTAATCTGCTAAGGAAGAGGGCTGCAACGCGTCATGCAGAGGCACTTTTTTTAGATGGAACACTAGTCTATGAAAATATGCACACACACACACACACACACACACACACACACACACACACATTAAAACAATCTCTGCGTATGACGTATATACATGACTGAATATTTTTCAAAATCACAAATACAGATTGTTATTAATATTTAAAATAAATGAAAAAATATTTATGAAAATAAGAAAGAACACATGGATAATTATTCAAAAAAATTCTGGTGTTGTTTGCGAAATATTAAATACTTTAAAAATCATATATAGAATATGACATATAGTGGCTCACCCACAAAAAGTCTCTAATATATGAAATAATTAAAATTGAGAACTACGTTACCTCCATAAAATATCTATATTAATTGTAAAATTTTATTATATACTTTTTAAATTTGAGTGGGGCATTATGTGAAACTCAATATATATGTAAGGGTAAAGTCAATTTTATGTAATTTTGGGTTTGGCACTTGCCACCCATGAGCAACATGGCTCCGCAACTGCTTGTGTCGAAAAAAAGGAAATCGAGTATACACTAGATCAGTGGTGCATCATGTAATGTAAGATCCTAATAGAAGTTAATACTCTTGTTTCTTAATTATGAATAGAAAACAAAAGGTGGAAAGGCATAAGAATAGTGTCGCAAACATATAATTGAAGGTGATAATCTTTCTTTTCTTATCCAAAGGGAGCAACAATATATGTAGGCCTATAAATTGAGTCGAGCGAGCCTGAAGCCCACTCGTTCGGACCGCTAAATTTGGATCGATCTTTAAGTGAGTTTGAGACGAGCCGAGCTGAGCTTGAGCATAAATTCAGTTCCCCATAACAGTTGAATGTCGCGAGAACAACTGCCATTTTTTGTATGTAACAGTTACCTTTTAACAACTAGTCTTTTTGTGTGCTTAGCGACTTGTTTCCTAACTCCAACACCTACCTTTTCAAGTTCCCTATATATAATAACACCAATTGCAACAAATTTCTTTTAAGCATTTATTACTCGTGAAATTTAATGCACTCTCTTTCGATATAGAATGTCTTCTTCATCTGACCATTACCTCGATAAATTTATTGACAAATCATCGGATGAGATCAATTGTGATGAACAAAAGTTTTGTTTAGTTGGGATTGCAATTCTTCGACTTTTAAAGATTGACATGCAACATTGTTAATACTGATAGGTAGGGAGGACATTAACAACTATTAAAGATTATTTTGATGCAGTCCCAACGTACGAGATTAAAGTATCCAACATCGTATCCGTATGAGGCGCTCATTTTTTTTTTGTATCCTTGAGGGGATATCTTCTTACAATGATAATTTCGTAAGGAAATAAGGACATAAGTGAAAATGGATTTTTTTGGTGTGCAGAAAATGACCGCAACTCTTCTAATGCTCCCGTGCAAGTTTACTGAACAATTCATGAGTATGTATGAATTACAGAGAGCACTTCTATTGACCACGATTTTTAGAATCCTCGTGTACGTGGTGACCCGATGACCATGAAAGCATGTCGGAGCCCATGGAGTTGCTTAAATGCAAATACATAAGTGATGATACCCGAATATTTTAACAAGTCCACCTTTATGACTCTGCAAGAAATGTGCACTTTGCACTACAATTTACAAGAGCATTTGTGGAAAATGCATGGTGGAATGTATATTTTTCAATTAAAGTATTTTTCTAATTGTATGTTTTTGTTAATATATTTTTTTCCTTTTTATAGATTCATTAATATACTTCTTGTTATTATGTGTTAATTGTAATTAAAAAGGCAAAGAAAATAGTAAATAACGAAAAAACAAAAACTAAAATAATAGACAAAACGGTATGGTGCGGTAAAAAATCGTACCGTAAGTACCTTTATTAACAATGGTATTATGTATTGTTCATGTAGTCGTGGATATATGAACATTTTACCGCCTTGGGGCATGCTTGAGTACGGAATTTAACAACACAATGCCAATGATCGCTCCATGGTCATTGCAACTTGTTTTACAAAAGAATGCGGTGCCACAACTGTATAGACACAAGGAGCAACTTGATGACTTGTCCTATAATATCAAAAATGATTTCCACAAAAATATTTTTTTTAAACTCTAGTCCCGATCTAACTAACTCTCAATCCCCGACGTCGCTACATATTAGTGTATTGGGAGGGTTCCTTGTTTGGATTTCGCTTGCGAGACCTCCCCCGCTTGAAAGTGGCGAATGCCAGGAATTGAGAGGAGTTACATCTTTGGACATTTCAAAAATTTTAATACTATCAATATGTTAGTATACTTTAATTTATTTTGAGTTATTGTACTATATAAGGCAAGAGAAGCCTAATTTTGTTTATCCGAGTAGAGCTCGAATTAAGGGTGTATGGGCGCCCTAGTTGTTATAATTAGTTTTATAAAAATTGAAATAATTCATCGTGAGAAGTGGGAGGATTGAGTATAGTGTTAGCGAGGATAAGTGTAGTGGAAACTAGTTAAGCTTTGGAGTATTAGGCTTAGAGTGAGATTTATTTTATTTTGGGACAATAATTTATTTATTTGAGAGAAATAAATATTATTTTAATTGGAAAATAATTAAATTAGCAATTGAGGTTAAAATTTGAAGATGTTAGAAAGTGATTCGAATGACGATTCTAAGGGTGAGATTGATTTCGAAAGGGTTGAGATAGTCAAAATGACTGTACTTGGGTCTTATTTGGGTTCCGAAATATTTTAAGTTCATTTGGCTCGAATTAGAGTAACCGAGTCATTTAAAGTGTGTATTATCATTTAAAGTTGTGTATTTTGGGAGATAAGGCTTAAAAGCCTACGGGAGATAGAAATCTCATTAGAGAGAAAGAGAAAGAAAGAAAGAGAAAGAGATAAGGAGAAAAGAAGAAGAGAAAGAGAAGAAAAGTTTGGGAATTCTGTCCAATCCGTGATTTCGAGGACGAATCAGACTCTACAACTTTGTGGCAAGTGATTAAACTTGCTAAATAATTCTTGTGCATCTTTTATTTCATGATTTGTGATATTGTGAATTTGAGGTTATAACTTAGTTGAGATGAGTTATTTGATGATTTTTATTGTTATTAATATGTTTGGGTTGAAGAAAAATGGAGAGAAGTTGAGATATATGATTTTTGGGATTTTTGGCTTTTGAGAAAAGTAGCCATTATCGTAGCTTCTGATAGGACGAATCGATTCGACCCTTTACCGAATCGATTCGAAATGTTGCAGGTGCCCAGGTCTGAGTGACCGAATTGATTCAGACCCAAGCCGAATCGATTCGTCCTGAGACAGAATCCCAAGTCCTTTAGACGAAATCGATTCGCATTAGGGGCGAATCGATTCGCTGGGACGAATCGATTCGGATTGGGCTCGAATCGATTCGCAGCTTTTCAAGTTCCAGCATAGCATTCTTTGATTAAGAGCCTTATTTTAGGGTTGTTATATTCACTCACGTGTGCGATTTAAATTCTCCTGCTATATGTAATAACCCTCGCTTATGAGACCGTATTTTATGGTAATTACTTAGTATGGTAATTAGAGACCAGTGTTGGGTTATGATTTGAATGTTAATTCAATGTAGAAAAGTTGATAATTGTTATGAGTTTGCATACATATCATAACTATGGGTAAATATTGCTATGTCATGCTTATTATTATCATCTGAACACAAAATGATATTTGGCTTAATAATGAGACCGTAACTTAAATTGAATTTTAAAATGTCCAAATGATAATTTGGAGGTTGCAGTTGATTCCGGAACGTGCGAAATAGTCAGATAATGTACCATATTGTATTTTGAAGTTTTGGGCATTTTGACTGATTGTACCTAAATTATGCAGTTGCGGATTATTTTATCGCACTATTAGTTAATTTAGTGGGATGTTTGTCTTAGGTCACGACTTAAGCCTTCTAAGTCTTCCTATTTCCCTAATTTCCTTCCTAAACCTAAAGAGAGAAAGAGAAGAGTAGAGAGAAAGATTTGGAGATTGAGAGAGAGATTCTTGCTCCTACAACCAAGAGACCTGCAATTTGCTGAATCAAGGCAAGTTTCTATTTGCTATTTGTGACTCAAGATAGATGATTTGTGATGATAATGATGTATTGATCTTGTTTTAGTTAGTTTAGGGTTTTTCTTATGTATTTGTGGATTTTGATTCATTCAAAGATGATTAGGATGATTCATGAGGTTTAAGATGGTCAAAAGTATCATTGATGTTATTTTGGTGTAGGTATATAAGTCTGGTTTGGATAAATTTGAGTTGGGGTAGAAAATGGAGTCCAAGACTCCATAGCCAAATCTTGGCAAAATCGCAGGCCCGAATCGATTCGGCCCCCTGGGCGAATCGATTCGGTTAGGTCCAGTGCTCAGGTCTTGTGAACCGAATCGATTCGGAATTTATCCGAATCGATTCGGAAGTTATGCAAAAACCCAAATCTTCTAACCGAATCGATTCGGCTTCCATCCGAATCGATTCGGCAACTATGCAGAATCTCAAATTTTCTGACCGAATCGATTCGACTAAGGGGGCGAATCGATTCGGTGGCCCTGCACTTTTTCAACTTTTTCTTTTTCATTTTGACCCCTTTTCTTTAGAATTTAGTGCTTAGGGACCTTCTTAAATGAAGTAAATATAGGGTTTAGAGTACTAGTTGAGTTGGGTCGACATCCTAGACTCGAAAGGGTTCATCTAGGGTTCTTTCAAGGGGAAGTTTAAAGAAATGTTTAGGCATTACTTTTGTTTTGAAATTTTAGAAGGGTCTAAAATATATAAAGGTCAATTTGGAGACTTTAGGATTCATCACGAGTTAGAATTTGACTTGATGGTTTATATTAAAGCCTAAAAGAGGGTTGGGAGTAACCTTGGAGTCTGAATTCCTTATCGAGGATGTTATGACGGCACGAAATACGTATAGTCCCGGTTTAGCTTATACATTTATTAAAATGGGAAATTGATAAGGTAGATGATAATTTACTAAATCATGTAATGGAGATTAATAAAATGGATGTTACACACCTCTCTAAATACCATCTTAAGGGAAGTCCGTGCGATAGGTGAAGCCCCCAGGCTAATGAATGCAGGGTGGATATAGTCCTAGGCCATATGAGCGCTTGTTTTATTTTTTCTGCGATGGGTAGGAGATTCTGGGTGTGGTCTTGACTACCCCGCAGGCATATGGCCGCTTCCCGACGATTTCGATAGGATCCCAGGTTGTCTTATGCTAGGTCCTGGAAGATGATGGTTATTTAGGGACGCGCACAGTGGGGAAACCCGGACGGACGGTCTTAGAATCGTTATACATATATTTATAACTATTCTAATTATCGAGTTGGACTCGATGGAACTTTAAATGCCTTATAGAGCGACATTTATGCCACAAAGAGCATGCTATTGAGATTAGTGCCATAAAGAGCACATGATGATAATTGTATTCCTGATAAGGAAATGTCAAAGAAGATTGATATTGAAATATGATGATAGATGAAAAAGGCTCATAGGTAATTTAAACTCATGTTTAAGTGAATCTCATTTTACATAGTTATTTATCAGTCTTAGTTCCTTAATTGATGTCACCATGCTAGACTATCATCCATACTTACTTGCGCATCATTGTCATACCTGTCATTTATCTATTGATCACATATATCCGGCCCTAACCGGTTTTCCTTTCTTGTTGTGTATATATATATATATGTATACTCCGTTCAGGTGTTCCGCCGCACGGTCGCCCGAAATGACCTTTCCTACCACATGTTTTGAGGAGCCGTGACATCGTGCGGGTTTCACGGGATTTTGTGTAGACGCCTCCGTTTATGTTTTCTAGTTATGATCAGTTTATTCGGGCATGTTGCCCAAACCGTTGTAATTGTATAATGGATCTATTATGTAACACTTGGTACTATTTGTATGTTGTATGGTTATAATTGACCGACGTTTCATTCGGTCCTTTTGTATCTTTTGGTTTTCTTATATACGCTTGTGGGGGTTTCCACCCTCTATTTCTATTATGGGTTGTTGAAAATGTTTTCTTTTTATTTCAAAATCAAAGTTTTTGATAACCCGTTTTCTGGAATATAGTGTGGTTATTCCTTATACTTAGTGTATTGTTGTGATGCTGAGAATGATATTTATCCATGATTTCCTATTTTATCGAGGTATAGGGCTGGCCACCCTTTATTTCGGATAGCGGGTTGTCACACTATAGGGTATAATTCATTTTACTCATATACAGTTTTGATCAAGCATGGCAGGTCGAACATCATAGACGACAAGCATGGACCGTAACGGGATTGCAGGAGGGAGGACTCAACATAAGCCATGGAGTATTTCGAAAATAGTGACACAATATGAGTCACCATATTGTTTGAAAAATTAAAGTTAAAGAAACTTCTGGGGAGCAGTAGTTGACCAAAAAATGTTGTGAACGACGGTGGTGCAAGGTTAAAACCCCAAGTGTAGACGAAAAGGGGTAAGGGTCGATGAAGATTTTGTTTCTGAAGAACAATCCGCTAGGATTCGAGGAAGGTGCAAAAGGGTGATTTACCAATGGGTAGAGAACATCCAATTGGGGTCACATGTGGGGGAGTGTAATGACACTCAAGTCAAAATTTTGGGCAAAGTAGTTTGCTCTTAAAAGTAGTATGGGGTGATGGGAGCCAATCACTACATTCATGGGAGATACTGCGAATAATGAGGAATTTGGGGTGCGTATTATTATGAATCCTCTCACTCGAGGTTAAATAGAGAGGTAAGGCAAATTTCAGTAATCCTTTAAAAGGGTCAGATACTAGCCGGATGGGAAAGAAAGTTGATGAAATTCGTAAACTTCGTAACCGATGAGAGGGATACATAGAATCAAGTAGGGTTGCAAGTTAATAATAGACTCGTGAGTAGAATGTACCAATATGGATAGGATATCTGGCAAGGATGATTGATGTCATTGTCGTAAAGATGGTACATTACATTAGTGTCAATGCTCTCGAGAGATGCGAGCTAAGGGAGCTGAAAAATCTATCAGAAGAGTAAGATTTAATTTTTAGTGATAGTAAGGTTCCAAGGGAAGGATTACGCTATAGGGGACCGAAATTAATGATTGAGATCAATAGAATTTCTACTAAGTGACGGTGGGTTTAGTTAGGGTCATTAAGGTCAGCAACCAGTCTACTGGATCAGTGAATCCAAAGGGACAATTGGGTTAGCAATCAGGGTCAAGATTACCAGGTCCATGAGAAGCACAACCCCAACATGGCCGGTGGTGCCAGATAAAGGAGAAAGGAGAATAACACAAAAAGGTGTCTTATGTGTAAACGAGTAGAAATACATGGATGGATCTTATTAGTGGGAAGTCAGGGGAGAGGAGCTAGATGCCTAGTAGAGCATTTGTCGAAGAAGTTTTTTGTTTGGATAAGACGTGGGTGTTATGTCTAAAAATCGTTGAGACGGTAGTGTTATGGGCAACTGAAACTATAAGTTTTATTCCGAGATGATTGGGGTATGTCTTGTTTGATGCAAGCGGGTCACAGTAATGTATTAGTACTAGATTCGCGTGAGAAATGGATTTAGTGGAACTATCGTTAATATCATTAGTATGAATATTTTTACTATGGAATAGTGGGGTACTCTTCGGTTCCACCTATAATGAATGGGTGCGTACATTGAGATGAAGTATTTCTTGAGGACTAGCTCCCTTGAGAGGTGATAATTGAGGTATGGTTTTCTCTTTGGTAAAGACGAGTTCGTAATGCTGGGCGATCATAGCAAGGCTATCGTGTTCATTAATTCACTGCCGGATGTATATTCTCTTGAGCTGTCTCACCTGAAGGAGGGTTGAGCTATATCATAGCAATAATATTGTGTGAGTTAGGATTCATAGAGTGCAGTTGTATAGTTATATTGGATCTCGCTGCATAGGACTTTTACAAATGAGATTCAAGGGATGTAGGGTTGTCGTAGAGCGGAGAGATTTAGCTCGTTATTAATATTTAGCGTTGAGGGCTTAGTGATAGTACGAACGGAGTAGTATATGACTCCTTTATAGACTCGGGAGTCCATGATAGAATTGTGAGTATATGGGCAAGGTTTGAGAGTCCTGGGGATATGCTTTGGGTTCTGTGGAAATCAAGGACCGACAATGTTGAGGAATAGTGCGTTAGGAAAAGTTTTTTTGGGTTATGCTAAGAAGTATTATACGCATAAGCCTTAATAAAATGTCAAAAGTGTGGAGGCGTCATTGGATTCCCGATCATCGAGTTTAATGAAAATTAGTGAACATGTGGAGAAAGTACGTTGAGCAGAGAGACACTAAGAGATAGGGCTAGTGGAGCCAAAAAGTGTTGCGAAAGAAACACTGTAAAGCTTTGCACCATAAGTTGATAGGTGAGGTAATATCGGGAAGAATTTAACAGTGATGAGTAAAGTCATCGGAAATATTTGGAGGATATAGCCATAGCGAGAATGCTAGGGCCGAAATTGAGATAAACATGGTTACGTAAGTGATGATCGGAGGCTTGTGCAATTATGCACGAGATATAGGGTATATGGGCACTCTGGGAGGAGCTAGAGACTCTACTGTGCAGATACTAAGCAGATTCGGGAGAAGACGTGAAGGCAATGATTTTGGGTATATTCCGCAGGAATGGGAATAAGTTGTCCCCCAAATTATGGAATGATTAAGCATGGGTGTGTTTGGAAGTGACAATGACTGCGTCATAACCTATAATTTGCTATCACTAGGATTCGTAAGTGAGATGGATATTAGTGCATGTGTTGCCCGTAATATATATATAAATACTGTGGGATAACGGGGTTCTTTGGTGTTAACCACATGAGAGTGGGGGGATATACTAAGAGCATGGTTGCATTATACGAGATATTCCTATTTTCGAGAATTACGGGAGTAGCGTGGATGTTTTTCAAGTTTCAATTGTGTTGCTATAGTTTAGGGCTATAGTGGATAGTTCTAGTAAGATTGAATGTTCGCGATACCAAGGTATGAATTATCGTAGCTAGGTTTCACTTGAGATAGGGTCTAGCGCATTTATACTGTTATGTATGTTAAATGTGTTTCATATTAATGTATAAATTGTGAATTAAATCCCAGGGAGTAGGGACATTTCTGATGTGATTCAGAGCGGATGGAATTATTATCGAGCGGGAAGATATAGCTCGGATTTTTTATTTGCGCAAGGAAACTAGTAATAGTAAGTGCATGGTGGTATGTGTTGTCTTTTTTTACATAAGAGTGGATATGTATACTTTCATGTCGAGAGGTGGGTATTTGGAATGTTATAACTGTGGTATTTAAGTTATATTACGAATTAAGGTCTAGTAAATGTCGGGTTTCATTTCATACAGTTAAGCACGAGTACAAGGTGAATGGGTGCTATGGTTAATTACATTCGCTCAATAACTTTGTGTAGCAATGCTAAGGATAAGTGATTGCGGGGCTAGTTGAGACTGGGAGTACGTGGCTCATCCGAATTTCGAGGGCGAGATTTCGTTGTAAGGGGGGAAGTATGTAACACCTCGTAAATTCAAGGACCTTTAATTAAATAATATTTGGGGAGAAAATCAATTTATTTTATTTGGAGGAATTAAATTCATAATTTGAGAAAATTTTAAATTTGAGGAATTTATTAATTTGGCGAATTGAGGTTTAATATTTTGGATTATTTTGTGTCGCATTTTGAGGTCAAGAATTTGGAGAATGTTTTAAATTAATTCGAATGGCAATTCAGAGTGCACAGTTGAGTCCGGATGGGTTGAAATAGTTAGAAATGAGTGGCCATAGGTATATATTGGGTTCCAGGACCTTTCTAGACATAATTGACCTTTAAATTAAGAGTTTGCGCCCTTTTTATGAGGCTCATAGGCCCAAAAATGGTATTTGAGTTTTTAACCCCAATTGTGAAAGGATAAGCCAACTTAAAGTCATTTTAGAATACTAAAATTGTGGAGAGCTTAAGAAGAAAACCCTTAGAATGGAAATTGAAGATTTTGGAAGATTGCTTCAAGAACAAGAGGAGATCCTTTATTCCAATTTATCATCTTCATCAAAGGACTTGGTCCTACAAATCTAAGGCAAATGGTTTAACTTGCATCTAAATTAATTGCATTTATTTATTCATAGCGTAGTGGGAGTGATAAGATGATATGGTTTTGGGGTTAATTGATACCTAAATTGGGTTTTGATGGGTATGATTGAATTGTAGAACGATTTCCTAAATTTGAAGAAGTGTATGAAATGGGGATAATTAAACCATCATTCTAGAAACTGTTATCCAACGTTTTAGTTATGAAAATGGTGAATATGTTCGCGGGGCCCCGTAGAAAATCGCATTTTATACATTTTGTTATCTGATGCGTTTTCTCCAAAAACAGCTCAAAAATGCCTCAAAACGGCATTCTAAAAATCTAGACATATTCGCGGGGTAAATTTTTTAGAAATGTCATTTTATTTGTTATTTTGTGATGAATTGTTCCAGTATAGGTTGAATCTGAAATGATGTTTATAATTTAGGGTTTGAATTTGTGAATAATCACCCTTGGATAAATTAGATGATTAATTAAATTGGAGAATTAATGTTTATGATCGAGTGATTTGAAACCTTATTAATTAAGTCGGTAGACTTAATTGAATGAAATCGAATGATGGATTGGAATTTTTGAATTTCGGGCCGAGAGAGAGAGTCCGGGTATAATTGGTTGGGCAACACCAAGATAATGAAATTAATTAGTGCATAATTAATTGAACTTAAGTCGAGTTGAAGACTTGCATGATTTAGGCTTGTGTAGGGTTGTATTACACTGGTAGCCTGGAAATGATATATACAATGATGTGTAGTATATATATGATTTATAAATATTTGTGTGAATAATATTTATAGTAAAGCATAAGGCTTGTGTTCGAACCTAGTACACTGGTAGCCTGGATTCAACATGTATATACGGTGATGTGTAGTATATGTATGATTTATAAATATTTGTGTGAATAATATTTATAGTAAAGCATACCAATATTATTGCTATCTTAGGAAGTTGCGCGATGTGAGTGAGTCCCTTGGCTAGCGAATGCAGGGTGAGTATAATCACTAGGTCATAGCGTCTGTTTATAGGGGTGGGTCGTTATGATATGGAACAGTCACTTTCGGGGGGAACTATGGTCGCCTCCTACGCATGGGTGATAGCATTTATATCTGACATGCCTGTGAATATTGAGATATATGATGAGTGCATTGTTTTGTATGAATTATGCCAAAGAGGGGTAATTTTGTAATCTTTTCAATATTTATGACCCTAAATTTGAATTAATTATTTTTGTTTTTCATTTTTACAGGTACCCCGGAGATTTGGACTACAAAGTAGTCGATGTGAAAAAATTGTAAGGATATGTCACAACGTGACACGACACAACACGATTGAAACACCTCTACTAAATATTTTTTATAAAATCACTCGAGTGTCCGTTGAGGCCGTACCATACTTTTTGAAAAAGGTCTTGACAAGACTCACAACTTTGAAGTTCGGACGAAAATGAGATTTTAAAGTTTTGTAGGTCAAAAATGCGATTAAAGATAGTGCTGTGAATAGTGACATGAATAGTACAAAAATCAGGGATAATTATTTTAAAAAAAAAGACTTCTCAATTATCTCCAACTCTTCAAGACTACATGGGATAATTATGAGTTCAAATACAACCAATCAAAGAGAGTTTCACTCCAACTCAAACACTTCATTTCTAACCCTATAAATAAGACCCTTTCGCCCATTATTTTGGGAGAGAAAAATTAGGGAGCATGGGAGATATTTTTTGGTTGCTTTATTTTGAGAGTATATTTTTATCGATGGCAAAAAATTATTCTTTTGTGAGAGAAGTTTTGTCAAGATCAATTATAAGACTCGATTATTGTTGTAAGTTGATTTATTAATGAGAATTCGTATTCAATCTTGCACTTTTATTTTGTCTTCAATGATGCTAGCTTAATTTCTTTACTAGGACTAGGTGAAGTTTATGGTGTTTTATTAATATTGTGTGTAGTTTAATTGCGTCTTTATTTCTCAATATGTTCTAAAAGTTTTAAAGATTTGGTATTCATTTTAAACCGAAACGAGAGTGTGTTTTAAAACCTTCAAGATTGTTTTGTCAAATTAAGTTTTGAATTTAAAAATAGTAATTTTTGATTGATTATGCTTGCACTTTGATTGTTTTGATAGTCCATGCTTAAATACATTTGCGAACTTCAAAACTTGTATTTTCTAAGGGAATGGGGATTTTAGGAGTCTAAATTTAGAGACGTTAAATTTTATTGTGAACTTAACCGTATTATCTTCCGAATTAAATACGACGAGATTCGGTTTAATTTGACTTATAAAACCGAGAATGATGAGTTTATTTTTTTGCATAATATTAGTTGAATGTGATAAATGGATCCAGCGTCCTAGTTTTCATTCACGCTTGATTATATCTCTCGTAGTCACACTTTTTATTTGTGTTTGCTTAGTTAAATATTACATATCTTCTTTACCCCCATTTTATCTAGTTGGACATTTGCGATTTTTTTAAAAGTTAAAATTGACAAATCTCTTGGGTTCGATCCATACTTACACTTGTTATTCTATAATAGTCCGTGGACTTGCGGTATTTTATAAATTGACAAGCAAGTTTTTTGGGCCGTTTCCGAGGATTTGTTCGATTTTTTTTTAAGAATTGCGACTTTCAGACTAGTTTTTTTTTTTACTTTTTGCTCTGGTTTATCCTAAAATACAAAAAAATTGAAAAAAAATTCGTTTTTTTTTTCCTGGAAATTTCCAGATTCGTTTTTTTAGCCAGTAGTCCATAAAAAAAAATCAAAAATTCAAAAAAAAATTCCCAGAATAAGAGAAATAAAAAAAATGTTTCATAAGTGTGCTTGGTCATTTTCGTTTGTGTGTTGAATACACCATTAGTGCGCGTGTCGGGTTAATTTTTTTCTTTTCTTTTCCTTATTATTTTTTTTGTGTATCACACTTTACGCATGGTGTAGTTTCTTTTGTATTTTTTTTTCGAAGTACATTAAAAAAAAAAAAATAGTAAAAGTGAAAAAAATATTTGTGCAACAATGATCGAATGTGAAGAAAACTTGTGCAATCTTTCCACGAGCACAAGGAACTCTCGGAGATGACTTAAACGTAGACGAATTTTCCCCCCGATCGACGTCAACTTAAACTTCGATCCGATGTAAGCAAGTGACCGTACAAAGTTCGCATCAGACGTACGTTTTTGTGTGCTCCTACGTAGTTTAATTTCACACTTAATTTAGCACTTGCATAAATTGACTTAAGGGAAAAACTCTTAACGAGACTAGAATTAAAAGCTACTCCAACGCGAACTTATGAAATCGATTCCGTTTTACCTTGTCTAGGATTTGTGGTTTTTAATGAGTCTTCGTACCGACCGCTTATCTGGAGGAAAAAGCGGGATTTGAGGCGATAACTGAAGTTGGTCGTCATTTAAATTCTCCCTCATCAAAGAGTATGGGATGTCTAATTAGATGTTGAGTCAATTGTTATTGCTTTTGCATCTAAATTAAAAACATATATCGAAAAAAAAGATAAAAATTCATGCGTTATAAATTACAATGGGTGATCCTCTTATTATTATTCCTCCATCTTTCTCATATTCCTCAATTGATCCCGTGGACGTGTTTTTACAAAATACTGAAAATTTAGATGACTACGTATTTCAATTTGAGTGAGATGGGTCAGTAGTCATTTAAAAATTAAAGAAGGTATGGATGATAATCCAACCCCTGTAATTACTATTTGTCCACCAAAGTGTATCAATTGGAAAGAGGTAAACAAACGGTATAATGATGTTATTTTTAAAAATAATCATGAATTAAATGGGGACAATCAATTTTGTGAGGAGGAAAAAATTGATAATCTTGACACATATAATAGTTGTGATGACTTGGATGTTAATTTATGTCGAGATTTTTTTCCTAATTTAATTGAGAAAAATGTTGATTCTTCTTATATGTGGGAAATTTTATTTGAGGATTCGTCATCCGATTTTAGTGATACTTCAAGTATTTATGACGGTCTTCCTATTTTTGATGAAGAAATTATATCGCCTCGTGATACCTCTTATTTTCGTGTTTTTCATAAAATCTCACATTTAGGAGTGGAGTATGCATCCCCAGTTTTACGTGACTACTTTCGAAAAAGGGATAGTAAACATTTGGATCCATATTATATTTTTTTATCTCCATGTGATGCATCAACATATGATTCATGCGATTCAAATTTGTTTATTATCGGTGATGTCGGTGTGCACCATTCTGACCATGGATTCCAGATTGAAATTTGTGGTGTGAAGTCATGCTCTCAAATTTATGGTATTTTGGCACTTAGTGCTATAAAGTTTATTAATTGGAATGACCCACAACTATTTCTATTATTAATTTATATTGATGATGGTAATTTTCATGGGTCTGTATATTATTAGTGTAATTTTTTTTTTTTTCCTTTTTTTTGTGTTTGTTATCATACACTTGTTACTTTGGATGCTGGTAGCAAAGTGAAGTTTGTTACACTTTTTTTGTGTCTGTATATTCTTACTTTGGATGATGTATATTATAGTGATGATGTTTGTTAACATACACTGGTAGCAAAGTGAAGTTCACATGTAATATTGTCATTTCACTTCTTTACTTTATTTTCTTTGTCCATATTTTTATTTGAGCATACATTGAGGACAATGTAAAATTTAGATTTGGGGGTAAGTATGGTATTTTGTAAAAATAAAATCAGAAAAATTTCAAAAATCCAAAAAGATTTTCAATATAGTTGAGTTTTTTCTTAATATAGAATTAATTCATAGATCTCTCAACTTATAATTTTTTTTACACATTAGCCATATAATATGATTGAAAATGGATATTGAGGCAAAAGTTAATATGCTTAACGAATAAATTTCGAGTATTTAACTCGGTGAGATTTTGTGCAAATTATCGTTTTCGAGAGATTTAAATCAATCCGAGTTAAAATAACTCAAACTTTCCTTCAGTGATAAATTCGTTGATGATCTCAAATTCTTTGTTTTGTTCGATTACTGAAAACAAAAAGTCAAAATGTGAATCTTAAAGCACTAGAAGTCTTAGTAAGTTGTCTTGAGACACAAATCAACTTAATGAAACTTGAGAAATGAGATTAGACCATCGTCTTGAAGCCCAAAATTAAGCCTAAACTCCAATATTTTTTTTCATTATTCCATTGCAAACCCATTTTAGCCAAAACGAAAATATGTCTTTTCGTTGAAAATCCATTATCCTACCTAACTCCAACTAGGAGTCTAAAGCCCATAAAAAGAAGCCATACCCATTTTTTGAGAAAACTAGGGTGAAATTACGGTTGAAAAAAAATGCCAAAAAAAATGTTTGCAAAAGAATAATGTGGGAAAAAAAAGGTCAAAAAAATGTGAGTCGAAAGGAAAAAGGAAAGAGAGAAGAAAAATGGCGGTGAGAAAAAGTGCCCAAAAATTAATATACCGAAAAAACCTCTATATTTTTAGAAATTTTGAATTAAAAAAAAACATTCTTTCTAGCCAAATACGAGCCTACAATACAACTAAAGAAAATCCTAATCGATCTCAAGTGAAGTTAGTTATAGTCTGGAGAGAGGATGAATAGGATCTACGGTGTGATTCAATATTTTTTAAGAGTAGTCAATTTTTCATTCATGAGATCATATTCATCCATTAATAAAAGTCCGTTTTTAATCATGTATATGTGAAATATGTTCACTTAAATTTACTCTTTTATTCACATATACCGAGAGAAAATAACCCGTTTTCGAGTGTTCGATTGAGAGTGCATCTCGTGAGATTTTGAAATCAAAACGAACGTTCGTATAAAAATGTAACAATCAAATCTTTGAAATTGACGGTTATATTGGCTATGCACACACACACGTGATAAGTTGAGATTGAAAAGTGAAGTTCTACTATATTTATGAAGTTTTCATTCAAACTTGGTTATATTACTTTTGAGTCTTTTGTATTGAGCCAGGTTTTTGAATTTTGTGGGTATATTCACTGCAAACCCTTACCAGACAAAGCTCGTCCACTAGGGTAACCTGGGGGTTTAACGGCTTGCTGCGCATGCTAAGTGAAATCGTGATTCCTACAAAAGTGAGTTAGATTTTAAAATTTTGAGTTCTACTCGAGGACTGGCAAAGTTTAGGTTTGGGGATATTTGATGAGTGTATTATTTTGAATGAATTATTCCCAAATCTGGACCTTTTTAGGGCCATTGTATTATAAATAATGAGTTCTTAGAGTCATTTCCGTAAAACAATAGAAAAATGCAAGTTTGAATAAATTTTGAGTTAAAATACAATATTAGTAACCTGAAGGGTGAAATCACAATTTTTCAAACTTTATGGGCCTAAAAATAATTTTTAAATGTTTATCTAGGCAAAATAAAGTTCTCTCTGAAATTTGGTTGAATTCCGGATTAATACGAGCAATTTTTGAATTTCGGAGGTTAAAATGCAAAGAGGGGTAATTTTATAATCTTTTAAATATTTATGACCCTAAATTTGAATTAATTATTTTTGTTTTGTATTTTTACAGGTACCCCAGAAATTTGGACAACAAAGGAGTCGATGTGCAAAAATTGTAAGGATATGTCCCAACGCGACACGACATGACATGGTTGAAACACCTCTACTAAATATTTTTTATAAAATCGCACGAGTGTCCGTTGAGGTCGTACCATAACTTTTCCGAAAAGGTCTTGAAAAGAACCACAACTTTGAAGTTCAAACAAAAATGAAATTTTAAAGTTTTGGAGGTCAAAAATGCGATTAAAGATATTGTTGTGAATAGTGCCAAAATTGGGGATAATTGTTTTTAAAAAAAGACTTCTCAATTATCTCAAACTCTTCTCAAGACTACATGGGATAATTATCGGCTCAAATCAAACACTTCATTCCTAACCCATAAATAAGACCATTTCGCCCATTATTTTGGGAGAGAAAAATTTGAGAGTTTGGGAGATAGTTTTTGGTTCCTTTATTTTGAGAGTATATTTCTATCGATGGCAAAAAATTATTCTTTTGTGAGAGAAGTTTTGTCAAGATCAATTGTAAGACTCGATTATTGTTGTAAGTTGATTTATTAATGAAAATAGTATTCATTCTTGCACTTTTATTTTGTCTTCTATGATGCTAGTGACGCGACTGAAAATCTGTCTCAAAAGTGCGTTCACTCTAGGCTCAAGTGCAAGCTTGTCTCTCAAGTAATAATCCGATAAGTCGGGTATCAATCCTCAGGGAAAATGGACAACAGGGTTGTAACGACGGCAGAAGACGAAGGAATCCTAACTTTGACTCTAAAAGGAAAAAGAAAATTGATTTGGTTTTGAGAATAATTAAACTAAATGCAAATATGAAAATATGAAAATATGAAATGACACTAAATTACCTAAAATATGATTAAAAGATGATTTGAAACTTTTGAACTAAGTGATGAGAAAAACAGGACGGGAATACAATCGCCCAACCCTAGTGTATTGCAGTGATAATACTAATCATAAATTTAACTGATTAATTTGACCCGGAATTTAGTACTCCCAAGCATTACATATACGAGGTTCAAGCCCGCGCCATACTTAATCTGAGGATGAGTAAATCGGTATCGCGATAGTGACACTCGAATTGCACTCTAAATCATCTCGGTTACCCAGAGGCAAACGAGATATAAAGATATACAATTGTTGTGTGCCTACGCAATAAGGTCGTAATCAATCACTAAATTCAAAGGACTAATTTTATCCACATGCAATTAACACATCAGGTTGGGTTCATGTATCCCGACCTTAGAAAATCTAGCCTAGCATGTTGAACGTGATGAAAACAGTATTGGATTTGCAGAAAAACATGATTAAACTATGGAAAATTAATGGAATGATGTAAAACAGAATTGAAAAGAGGAAATAACTCACTAATTTTTACCAAAGCAATAACAACAGCAATGAAGAACACAAAATTCTGAATTAACCTTCAATCTTTGGCATTAAACTGGAAATTGTATCTAAACTAGGGTTTGCTGGAAAAGAAAGGAAAAATCAAATATTCTCCCTAAAATTTTCGTTCAATAATGATACTAAAATGGGTTTTTATACCCTACAAGAATTTTGGAGTTTCAGCTGCATTAGGATTCTTTTGAGGAGAAGATAAGATTTACAAATCTCGATAGCCGGACCGGTCTGGGCCTTAGGCGGACCGGTCTGCCTCCAAAGCGGATCGATTCTTTTTATTTTGGGGCGGACCGATTCTTTTAATTTATGCCTTCTTCGGTTTGCTTTCGATCCGAGGTCTACTGAAGTTTGGCATAGCGGACCGGTCCGGGGTAGGGCGGACCGGTCTGCCTGTTTGACTTTTCTGCTCAACTTTGACTGCTCATATCTTTTGTTCCGGGACTCCGATTGAGGTGCCATTTCTTCATAAGTGCTCATGAATGTGATATCTTCAACTTCTCTTTAGGTACCTCATCCGAATTTCGGGTGGAAATTATGCTTTTTCCCTTTTGACTTTACTTCTTGTCTTTCTTGATTCTTCCGGTTTCCTTCTTTCGTTCCTTGACATCAAATACCTGTAAAATCACTACAAAATACCAGAAACTCAGTGTACTCATTAGGATCAGTCAGCAGTAAGATTATGAGATAAATTCAATTCGATTACGTTGTTCGAGGTACTAAAAATAACTAAATTAAGGGATAAATTAGGAAGAATTTATACCTAATCAAACCCCCCTAACTTAGAACTTTGCGCGTCCCGAGAAATGTAAAAGAATCCTAGCACGGCTCAATTCCTAATCAAACCCCCCTAACTTAGAACTTTGCGCGTCCCGAGCAATGTAAAAGAATCCTAGCACGGCTCAATTCTTGAAAAACATTTTATTAGGATAGAATACCTTTTTTGTGGGCAAGCAATTGCATTTAGCGTATGCAACAAGCCTTTGAACCCCAAGGTTACCCTAGTAGGACGAGTTGTGTCTCGTGAGGGTTTGCAGAGAATATACCCACAAAATTCGACTCAAAGAAAATTCAAAATACGCAAAAATTATACAATTCAAACTTTCCCAGAAAATAGTCATATTTACAGGTCTCAAACTGTAGTGTGTGTGTGCGAAGCCAGAAATATAACAACCAATTTTCACCGATTGATCATTACGTTACTTATCCGAAAGTTCGTTTTGATTTCAAATTCTCACGGAATGCTCTCTCAAACGAATCACTCGAAATGTGGCTATTCTCTCAGTATGCGTGATATAAAGAGTAAATATAATGGATGCAAAATCACGCATACAATTAGAAAGACGGAAATTTCATAGTGAAAGGATCTCATCAACGGATTACGGTTTTAAAAACGGGAACATTGCTTCTTATTCGCTCACTTAATCTCCTTTATTATCTTTTGGTGTATTAGCTCTCCACGCGGTAACCAATTTTGCAATTTAGACTCGGTTAGGACTTTTTCAGGGCTTAGGGTGTATTAGGTAACATGAAAATGGTAGGAAAGATTGGAATTGGAAAAGTCATTTAGGATGTCCATTTGTGCTTTTTCCGGGCTATTGCTCATTTTTCTTCTTTTTCTCTATTTTTATATTTTTCACTTCCTTTCTTTTCTTGCTATTTTTGTTGAGCATATCTATTTTTTTTTTCTTGCCCCTTTATATGCACTTTTTGGACTTAAATTTTGATTTTTTCCATTTTTTGCAATTCTAGGCTATTTGGGTTTTTTGGGTTGTCAAACGAAAGGGACAATCTATTCGGCTCAATTTGGGTTGCAAAAGGGGTGATTTTTCACAATTTTTTATGGATAATATTTTTGGGTGACAAACGAGGGCCTACTTCATTGTCCAAAATGCCAATTTCTTTACCATATGTGTTTCGAGATGAATTTAAGTTTAGAGATCACTTTTGGCACGTTTTTCAAAGAAATATCACACACGTTTTTCATAACCGATCAAAATGAAAGGATTGAGATCCTCGACAACTTTTTAGGCGCTGAAAAGAACATTGAGTTAACAATTAACTCGGATTGATTTAAAAAAACTCGTAAAAAGTGATAGGCTCGAATCTCACCGGGTTTGTTAATCTCCACACTTATTCGTTAAGTCGTCAATTTTCGCTCAACTTCCATCTTTGGTCAATTTTGGCTTTGTGTATGTTGGATTTTCACAACATGAGACTTTAAACCGACTTTTAATGATATTTTTGAAAAATTTGAATTCCAATTTTTATTTATTTTGAACAAAAATATTTTTGGATTTTTCAAAATTTTATGATTTTTTTGGAAATTTCTCGGCATTTTTGAAAATTTGTGGAGTTTTAGAAATACGCACTTGTGACCCCTCCTAACTTAGACTTTTGCATTTTCCTCAAGCAAAAAGGACTAAAATCTAAATAAGGCAAAATAATAAGTGCGATAAATAAAACAAACAAATGGCGAAAATGCAGTTTTTATTACAAACAAGACTGTGGTACCATTACAAGGATAAGCATATAAAATGTGAACAGGAAAAAAAAATAAAAAGCTGCCAGAACCACATCAAGCTTCACTGGGGAGGGGGATGGGAAGAAGCAGGCTCGTCGGGGCCATAGGGGTTATGGTAATAGGGTGGCAGTGGCTCATTGGGCTCCCCTTGGCGTCGATAGATGTCCGCTTGGAAGCAGAGTACCATGCTCATATCGCGACGGCAATCGGTCAAAAAGTTCCCGAAGTTCCTTTCAAGTGCTGACATTCGGTTTGAGAGGTCGCTTCCCGCCCACTCAAAATTTGGATCGTCCTCCTCGTCCGTCGACTCCTCGTCCGGATCGATATCCCCCATCTCGACATCCTCACTGGCGGCCTCTTCTTCTTCTTCTTCGCTCTCGCTCGGGGCAGCCTCTTCGTCACTATCCGTGCCCCGCATAGCCCGTAGGACAACTAGTTGTTTGGCGCTCTTGGTGCGGGTCCCTTGTCCAAAAGGACCGGGAATGCGAGTATGATCGAGCAGCGCCGCTATGCCAGCATCCTTGAGGATAGAAGTGATCAAACGGGCATAGGGAAGTGGGGCATTACCCTTCTCATCCAAGGACGCATTAATGATATCGACGTATAAAGTGCGGGCCAAATGGATGGAAGTGTGGGGGTCAAAGAGGTGATAGGTCAAAGTGGTTTGTCGGGGCTGCATGGCAGAATCATTGGACGTTTGCAATATGTTGGCGCACACAATCTAAAATGTGAGGCGCGCCTTCTCGTTAAGGCGTCCAACGGAGACGGTTTGCCCCGTCCAAGCCACATTCGGTGCAATGCGGGCCATGATAATATCCTTGTCGACCGGGGGGACGTTTCATGGATAGGTGAATTCTTGAACGTCTGGGACGTCATACTCGGCCAACTTGGCCGTGAGACAGGCCAAAGAAAATCGGATGACATTCCCATCCACGTAAGCTTGGGCCTCGAATTGGTTCGTCCGAACTAGGGTGCCATAAAAGGAGCGGACTTCGGTTGCCCAAACCTCTTCGTAGGGTTCATTGAGGAATCGGTACCAGCCTTGAGCCATGAATAGGGCGGTGACGGAGTTGGGCAGCCCGTCCTATTGGACAGCGCACTCTATATGGAGTTTGCGATCCAAATCGAAGAATTGATAGCACCATCGCTCCTCTTGGCGGGAGCGGAACTCGCCATGATCGGAGGGTTGGATGTCGGTGGAGTCATACTTGGTGGGGGCAACGCATGGAGCCATGGAAGTAGGAGAGATTTGTGCTTTGAAAACTAGGTAGGGAGAAGAGAGGAGTTGGGTTGAAGGTGTGAAGAGAAAGGGAGGGTATTGGTGTGTATTTATAGGTGAAGGGGGAGTGGAGGGGTTGGAATTGGAGGGAAAGGGTTTGGAGGGAAAAGGGGGTGAATTTGGGAAGGAAAGGTTGGGGTTGGGAGTTGGGAAAATGGATTGGAGGGAATGAATGGGACTGGGGAGAAAGGGGTGAATCTTGGGAAGGGGATAAAACAGACTTGCAGAAGGCGGACCGGTCCGGGGTAGGGGCGGATCGGTCCGGGTACTTTAATATTTAGAAATCCGACTAGCGGACAGGTCCTTTTTAAAATTAAAGGAACCGGTCCGAGGGCGGACCGATCCGGCCTTAAATTAAAGGAACCGGTCCGACCCAAGGTTTTTGGGCAGGATTTTTCCCGAACTGAATTTCGATCTCTCCTCTCCGAAAATTTTCACTTTCAAAACGTACTCCCTATCAATCTGGATTAAAACCCTCTCGATTTCACTGGTCAACGCCCTTTGACTCGATACTCCCGAAACACACAAATGCTTGTCCCGAATGAAACCTAGTCCTATCGACGCTCACTACACACACGACTCTCACAACACACACGACTCTCACCCCATATGCGTCGGGGGTGCAACGACCTCGCTGTAACAGCTCACTCTACCCTGTTAATGGGTTCCGACAACCTGACGGTGTCCACTTCTTCCGCACACGCCTCTAGATATGGCTTTAGGTGTTGTCCATTCACTTTGAATGTATTTCCCCCTTTTAAATTGTCTAATTCAACAGCTCCATGGGGGAAAACATTCTTCACGACGAACGGGCCAGACCATCGTGACCGCAAATTGCCCGGAAATAGATGAAGCCAAGAGTTATAGAGAAGAACTTTTTACCCGGGAAGAAACTCTTTACATCGAATGATGTTATCGTGTGCGAGCTTCATCCTTTCTTTTGAAATTTTTGCATTCTCATACGCATCATTGCATAGTTCTTCTAACTCATTTAATTGAAGTTGCGGGCTTCACCGACCTTATCTATGGCATAATTCAATTGCTTAATCGCCCAATACGCTTTGCTTTCGAGCTCTACGGGAAGATGGAAAGGTTTTCCATACACAAAACGGAAAGGGGACATGTCGAGTTGATTTTTATATGCGGTACGATAGGCCCATAGCGAATCATTCAATCTAAGTGACCACTCTTTCCGGGTAGGATTGACGGTCTTTTTAAGAATATTCTTGATTTCTCGATTTGCTAGTTCGGCCTGCCCATTCGTTTGCGGGTGATAAGTCGTTCCAACCTTATGAACGACACCATACTTTCACACGAGCTTCGCGAATGGCCTATTGCAAAAGTGCTTGCCATTATCACTGATTATCTCTTTCGGAGCACCGAAGCGGGAAAGTATGTGTTCCTGCAGGAATTTTATCACCACTTTGTTGTCATTTGTCTTCGTAGCTATAGCTTCCACCCATTTAGAAACGTAATCTACCGTGACAAGGATGTATAGGAAACCAAAGGACGTGGGGAAAGGACCCATGAAGTCAATACCCCAACAGTTGAAGATCTCAAAGATGAGTATGGGGGTAAGAGGCATCATGTCTCGTCGGGTAATGGCTCCCATCCGTTGGCACCTATTGCAAGATTTGCAAGCATCGTTCACATCCCGAAATATTGTGGGCCAATAGAGGCCGCATTGCAGGATTTTAGCGGCCGTCTTTTTCGTTGAAAAGTGGCCTCCACAAGCTTCCGAGTGACAAAACTGGATGACTTTTGGGATCTCGTCATCCGGTACACATCGTCGGATGATTTGGTCGGCACAATACTTAAAAAGGAATGGACCGTCATAGAAAAACATGTGTGGCCAAGTAATAAACCTCTTCTTATCTTACGGTGTCCATTCGGGAGGGACGACTCCCGTGACAAGGTAGTTCACTATGTTCGCAAACCAGGGCAAAGAAGAGGCAGCAAAAAGTTGCTCATCCGGGAAGTATTCGTCTATGGGTATGGGATCACTAGGTACGTCGGACGAAAGCCATGATAAGTGGTCGGTAACGACGTTTTCTACTCCTTTCTTATCTTTAATGGAGAGATTGAACTCTTGTAGGAGTAGGATCCACCTTATGAGGCGCGACTTTGCATCTTTCTTTGCAAGTAGGTATTTTAAAACCGTGTGGTCGGTGAAGCAAGTAATGGGAGAACCGATGAGATATGATCGGAATTTATCAAGGGCAAAGACTACCGCTAGCAACTCTTTCTCCTTGGTAGAGTAGTTGAGTTATGGTTCGGTAAGAGTCCGGCTAGCGTAGTAGATCACATGAGCTTGCTTATCCTTTCTTTGGCCCAAAATAGCCCCTATCGCATAATCGCTAGCATCACACATAAGTTCGAATGGTAAGGACCAATCCGGAACTTGCATGATGGGAGCGAATACAAGCATGGTTTTATGTTTTTCAAAAGATCTTTTGCATGCTTCCATACACTCGAATGGGTTGTCCTTCATGAGTAGGTTGCTTAAGGGTCTAGCGATGGCGCTAAAGTCCTTAATGAACCTTCGATAAAACCCCGCGTGTCCCAAGAAAGAAAGCAC
The DNA here is from genome assembly GCA_949130495.1 of Sambucus nigra. Taxonomy (NCBI): domain Eukaryota; kingdom Viridiplantae; phylum Streptophyta; class Magnoliopsida; order Dipsacales; family Adoxaceae; genus Sambucus; species Sambucus nigra. The sequence goes on from OX422223.1 coordinate 204,266,987, forward strand.
GTCCTTAAGCGATTTTGGTGGGGGAAGATCAGCTATGACATCGGTTTTGGCCCTATCGACTTCTATCCCCTTGGATGATACTATGTGGCCAAGAATTATTCCCTCGGTGACCATGAAATGGCATTTCTCCTAATTCAGCACTAAGTTCTTTTCCACACACTGGGCAAGTACTTTTTCCAGTTTTTCTAGACAATGATCGAAAGAGGTGCCAAAAACGCTAAAATCGTCCATGAACACTTTGAGTCCTCTCTCGACCATGTCACTAAATAAGCTCAACATGCACCTTTGGAAGGTCGCGGGTGCATTACATAAATCGAATGACATACGTTTCTAGGCAAACGTACCAAAAGGGCAAGTGAAAGTCATTTTCTCCTGGTCAAGTACATCTACCTCAATTTGGTTATATCCGAAATAACCATCAAGGAAGCAATAGTAAGGGTGGCCCGCTACTCTTTCAAGCATTTGATCAATGAATGGTAAGGGGAAATGGCCTTTCCTAGTTCCCGCATTGAGTTTCCGGTAATCAATGCAAACGCGCCACCCGGTGGTGGTACGTTGGGGAACTAGTTCACCCTTAGCGTTCTCAATCACTGTCATGCCCGACTTCTTCGGGACGACTTGAATGGGGCTCACCCACTTGCTATCCGAGATTGGGTAGATAATCCTGGCATCCAATAACTTGATAATCTCGGTTCTCACTACTTCTTTCATGTTGGGATTTATCCTTCTTTGCATTTCTCTTTAGGGTTTGACATCATCTTCGAGATGGATCTTGTGAGTGCAAATCAAAGGACTTATCCCCCTCAAATCACCAATGTAGCAACCAAAATCTCTTTAGTGCTTCCTCAAAATTTTCAACAGTTTACCCTCCTGCTCATCGTCTAGGCTAGAGGAGACAATAACAGGAAATTTCTCATCTTCTCCTAGGTATGCATATTTAATATGGGAGGGGAGTTTCTTCAATTTTAGGGTTGCAAATTTTTCACTGGAGGGAACAATGCGTGTATCCCTCGGTGGTAATTCCTCGAATCTCAAAACCCAATTAACCTCTCTCGCGTCCTCATTCGACGCTCTCTCATCGAGTAATTCTCTCAACTCCCTAACTTCCCTCGCGAAGTCGGTGTACGGCCCTTCACTCTCATGGCTTGACACTAGACATGACCCTAAGGCGTCTCCACAATAATTCTCCTTAAAGTACTCTTCTACTATCTCATATATGACACTCATCGCGTGAAGATCATCATCTTCCCCCGGATGTTGGGCTATGTGGAAGATGTTGGTTTCTAAGGTCATGCTCCCAAAGGTGAGTTGCATCCGCCCATTCCTAGTATTGATGATTGCATTAGCCGTAGCTAAGAAAGGGCGCCCAAGGATGATGGGAACATGATTTCTCGAGTTGAAGGAGGGCTCCGTGTCCCAAATGATAAAATCTATCGGGAAGTAGAAAGTGTCAACTTGGACGATCACGTCCTCGACTATTCCTCTTGGGATCTTCACTGTTAGATATGCTAATTGGAGAGTGAACTTTGTGGGCTTCAGGTCGCCCAAGTCAAGTTGCCTATAGATGGAGTAAGAGGGGATGTTCACACTTTCTCCCAAGTTAAGTAAGGCCTTCTCGATTTTGTTTTCTCCAATGATACAGGAAATGGTGGATGCACCGGGATCTTTAAATTTAGTTGGGCGATCATTTAGTAGAATGGAGCTCACGTTTTGGGCTAGAAAGACATTATTTTTTACCTTCATCTTCCTCTTTACCGTCAACAAGACTTTGATGACTTTGCCATAAGCTGGAATTTGCTTAATGGCATCAAGGAAAGGTAAATTCAGCTTGACTTGCTTTAGCACTTCTAGCACGTCTTCACGTGGGTTTCCTTTGTGGGAGGGAATCAACCTTTGAGGAAATGGTGCCGTGGAGGGTGGTTTCACTACTACCTCTAGCTCACTAGCATCTTCTTTGTCACTCTCATTCATGGGGACATCTTTGGCCTCTTTCGTGCCGGGCAAAATCTCCTTGTCTTTCGTTGTGTCATGTGGGGGAGGTGATAAATCAACGACTTTCCCACTGCGAACAGTGGTCACAGCTTGACATTGCTCCTAATGTTCAGTGAAGGTGGAGCTAACACTAGTTTGACCTTGGGGCGGTCTTTGGCCTTGGGCAGGAAACTTGCCCTTCTCTTGAACACTCAATGAGGATTGTATCTTTGACAGATTCACATTTATGTCGCCAATCAGATGATCATATTTGGCATTGGTTGTGGTCTGGCTTACGATGAATTGATTCATGGTATCCTCGAGAGTTCTCCGCGGTGGCGGAATATAAGCTCCTGGAAGTGGTGGTGCTTGCACATGTCCTTTCATGTGTGGAGCTTGTTGAAAGTGTTGGGGTGGAGGAGGGACAACATGTGAAGGAGGGTTCATTGCGGCATGTTGTTGCCCATAGCTAAAATTGGGATGGTTTTTCCATGAAGGGTTGTATAAATTCCTGTGCAGTGCATCAAAATTACCCTTAAATCCTCCTATACCACTAACTTACTCTTGAAGCATTACTTTGTAGGCGGGTATAGTCGGGCATTCCTCAGTTGAATGACCCGCCTCACAAATCGTACACACCTTTTCAATGGGGTTTGGTATGGATCCAGTTGGTCCTTTTCCATATATCTCACATAGGTCTCGAAATCCTTTCCCAAGGGTATCCAATCGATTGTCCAACATAGAATTCTTATCTACGTGGAATAAGCCAGACCTCGATGGAGTGGTGGTCACTTGTCGATTTCAATTCTGAGCATTAGGGTCAGATGTATCCCAAGATTGGGTAGTCTCAGCGACGTACCTTAGGTGAAGCTCAGCATCGTGGGCGTCTAAGTCGACAAAAGGACCACTTCCCATAGTCTCAACAAGTTGCTTGGAGTTAAGATTCAGCCCATTATAGATAAAAGATATGATTTGTGCTGAATCAAATCCATGATGGGGTCATAAAGTAACTAACTCATTGAAACGCTCATAACATCGATGAAATGGCTCATTTTCAGATTGTCTGAATGCTTGAATTTGAGCCTTTATGGAGATTGTTCGATGTGTTGGGAAGAATTTCTTGAGAAATCTCGATTGCAACTCGTTCCAAGATGGAATCGAGCTTGGAGGTAAAGACCATAGCCAGGTCTTAGCTTTATCTTTGAGCGATAAGGGGAAGAGTTTTAGGCGGATCACCTCTTATGTGCATGTTTGATCATTGAGAGTATCGCACACATCCTCAAATTCCCTAATGTGAAGATATGGCTTTTCAGAATCCATACCATGGTAATGAGGTAACATCTGGATCATCCCATTTTTGAAACAGAATTGCCCGGCATTATATGAGAGCATAATGCATCCCGGAGTGACAGTGCGCTCGGGATATAAGAATTCTCTCAGCGGCCGATATAGGGGCTCTTCCTCACCGGCAGCTGCACTGCCGTGCTGCGACATCTCTCTCTCACTTGGTGTGCTCGAAGTGTGTTCAAAGGTGTGTCCTAAGAAAGAAAATGGAGTGTTATTGGAGATTGAGTGTGATTGTGTGGGAGGTGGGATCCAGAACTGTGGGGCGTTTAGAGTGTGGGGGCTATCGGGATTATACTCAACTATTGGATTTTCGTGAATGTTGGTTGGAGTATTATGGGGTGTGGTAGTGGAATTTTGCATTAAAAACTTATGAGAGATGGTGGTGAATCTTTTTGTGTTTTTTGAAATTTTTATATGTTTTTGGATTTTTGGAGATTTTTGGTCAAAGTTTTAGATTCACTCGATATAATCCTAAGTCTACCTAATTCCCCGGCAACGGCGCCAAAAACATGACGCGACTGAAAATGTGTCTCAGAAGTGTGTTCACTCTAGGCTCAAGTTCAAGCCTGTCGCTCAATTAATAATCCGATAAGTCGGGTATCGATCCTCAGGGAAAAAGGACAACATGGTTGTAATGACGGGAGAAGACGAAGGAATCGTAACTTTGACTCTAAAAAGAAAAAGGAAAATTGATTTGGTTTTGAGAATAATTAAACTAAATGCAAATATGAAATTATGAAAATATGAAATGATACTAAATTACCTAAAAGATGATTAAAAGATGATTTGAAACTTTTGAACTAAGTGATGAGAAAAACAGGACGGGAATACAATCCCCCAACCCTAGTGTATTGCAATGATAATACTAATCATAAATTTAACTGATTAATTTGACTTGGAATTTATTACTCCCAAGCATTACGTATACGAGGTTCAAGCCCGGGTCATACTTAATCTGAGGATGAGTAAATCGGTATCGCGATAGTGACACTCGAATTGAATTCTAAATCATCCCGGTTACCCAGAGGCAAACGAGATATAAAGATCTATAATTGTTGTGTGCCTACGCAATACGGTCGTAATCAATCACTAAATTCAGAGGACTAATTTTATCCACATTCAATTAACACATCAGGCTGGGTTCATGTATCCCGACCTTAGAAAATCTAGCCTAGCATGTTGAACGTGATGAAAACAGTATTGGATTTGCAGAAAAACATGATTAAACTATGGAAAATTATTGGAATGATGTAAAACAGAATTGAAAAGAGGAAATAACTCACTAATTTTTACCAAAGCAATAACAACAGCAATGAAGAACACAGAATTCTGAATTAACCTTCAATCTTTGGAATTAAACTGGAAATTGTATCTAAACTAGGGTTTGCTGGAAAAGAAAGGAAAAATCTATTATTCTCCATAAAATCACCGTTCCAATAATGATACTAAAATGGGTTTTTATACCCTACAAGAATTTCGGAGTTTCAGCTGCATTAGGATTCTTTTGAGGAGAAGATAAGATTTGCAAATCTCGATAGCCGGACCGGTCTGCCTCCAAAGCGGATCGGTTCTTTTTATTTTGGGGCAGACCGGTCCGAGGGAGGACTGGTTCTTTTAATTTCTGCCTTCTTTGGTTTGCTTTCGATCCGAGGTCTACTGGATTTTGGCATAGCGTACCGGTCCGGGGTAGGGGCGGACCGGTCTTCCTGTTTGACTTTTTTGCTCAACTTTAATTGCTCATATCTTTTGTTTCGGGACTCCGATTGAGGTGCCGTTTCTTCCTACGTGCTCATGAATGTGATATCTTCAACTTCTCTTTAGGTACCTCATACGAATTCCAGGTGGAAATTACGCTTTTTCCTTTTTGACTTTACTTCTTGTCTTTCTTGATTCTTTCGGTCTCCTTCTTTTGTTCCTTGACATCAAATACCTGTAAAATCACTACGAAATACCAGAAACTCAGTGTACTCATTAGGATCAGTCAGTAGCAAGATTATGAGATAAAGTCAATTTGATTAGGTTATTAGAGGTACTAAAAGTAACTAAACTAAGGGATAAATTAGGAAGAATTTATGCCTAATCAGCTAGCTTAATTTATTTACTAGGACTAGGTGAAGTTTATTGTGTTTACTTAATATTGTGTGTAGTTTAAATTCGTCTTTATTTCCCGATATGTTCTAAAAGTTTTAAAAATTCGGTATTCATTTTAAACCGACACGAGAATGTATTTTAAAACCTTCAAGATTGTTTTGTGAAATTAAGTTTTGAATTTAAAAATAGTAATTTTCGATGGATTATGCTTGCACTTTGATTGTTTTGATAGTCCACACTTAAATACAATTCCGTACTTTAAAACTTTTATTTTCTAAGGGAATAAGGATTTTAGGCGCTTAAATTTTGAGATGTTAAATTTTATTGCGAACTTAACCGTGTTATCTTCCTAATTAAATACGACGAGAGTCGATTTAATTTGAGTTATAAAATCGAGAATGACGAGTTTAAATTATTGTATAATCTTAGTTGAATGTTATAAATGGATCCAACGTCCAAGTCTTCACGCCCACTTGATTATATCTCTCGTAGTCACACTTTTTATTTTTGTTTGCTTAGTTTAATATTATATATCTTCTTTACCCCATTTTATCTAGTTGGATAGTTTCAATTCTTTTAAAAGTTAAAATTGATAAATCTTTTTGGGTTCGACCCGTACTTACACTCGCTATTCTATAATCGCCCGTGCACTTGCGGTATTTTATACATTGACAAACTATATATGATACGTATATATGGTGCATATTTATATATGGGTATATACATGGTGTGAAATGTATAAACAATATAACTTGGGAGATCGTTATATGGTATCAAATGAGAATTGATTTAAATAAGTTAGTGTGAATAATAACTTATAACCCTTATACATGATGTGAATCGTATGAGTGATATGAATCGTGAGAATGTTATATGGTATTAATTGATAGATGACTTAAATAAGTTAATGTGATTAATAACTTATAAAGTATACTAAACTCACAAGGGATAAAGTAGTGGGAAATCGTGGGATATATGTGACAAGACTAGTTACAGGGTAGTTAGCTAGATGGGTCATGTGTAGTTTCGTTAGGCGTGTACTTTATTTGAGGGGTGAGGCATCCTCAAGAGAGTGCAGGACACTAACTTAAATATGAAGATCATTCCTACAATTTAATTTCATGCACTTAAATTCACTTGTTAAATATTTTCAAATGTTTTGGGTTCTAACCCTTGCTATAAAATATTTTCAAAACCTTTTAGGTGTCTAGCCACAGGGACGCCATAATTTTTCTATTCCAGGGTTACGCAGCTGCAGTATAAGAACGTATCTAGCAAGGCATACGTACCTGCAGTATAAGAACGTGTCTAGCAAGGCATACGTATTGAAATAAAGATACCCATATTCAAGGCCCTATTTACCAAATTATCCCAGATATATTACTCCCAAAATGACGACATCAAACATCATACATACTACGTAATATTCGGTTTGTGTTTTATAGCATACATCATTAGACTTACGTATTTCTTCCATTATTAATTTTATATATATATATATATATATATATATATATATATATATAGAGAGAGAGAGAGAGAGAGAGAGAGAGACCCTCTCCTATAAGGACTCTTTAAAATAATAAATAAATAAATTTTTTGATGAAACTTGATGGATATGATATCCATGGTGGGAAGATCATCTCCAATTTTTTTCATCAAAAAATTCACCAAAATAACCGTTGAGATGAAGTGATATGTAAAAAAATGGTATAAATATGCATTTTCGACCGTTGAAATGCTGGCGATCATCTCATCCACTTTTTGATTGAATTTTTTGATGAAACTTCATGAATAAGATCTCGATAGTGAGAAGATCATATCCATGAAGTTTCATCGAAACATTCAATCAATAAGGCGGTTGGCGTCGACCCAACCTTTCAATGCTTGAAAATACATATTTATACCATTTTTTACGTATCACTTCATCTCAACAGTTTTTTTATTGAATTTTTTGACGAAAAAAATTGGAGATGATCTTCTCACCATGGATATCATATCCATGAAGTCTCATTAAAAAATCATTTTTTTACTATTTTAAAAAAATGGTATGTACCGGGGTCTACACTATAAGGAGTCTTTATAAGAGACTTTTTGTACATATATATATATATATATATATACACACACACTAAACTAAGGCATCTACCAATAGTGTCCCGTTCGTGCTCTATCGGTGGGTCCGGAGGATTTTCCTATCCAACACGAATAACACAATATACAAACAAGTGGGACAGTACCTACGCAGTACAATATTGCACGCCCCATACTTAGCAGTGACACATGAATCCCAATATCAACACCTCTCTCTTGTAAGTGGCATTGCTATGTAGTACCTAAAATATGACCTACATTATGTAATAACCCTAGCTTCTGAGACCGTATTTTATAGTAATTACTTAGTGTAGTAATTAAAGACAGGTGTTGGGTTATGATTTGAATGTTAATTCAATATAGAAAAGTTGATATTTATTTGGAGTTTGCGTACATATCATAATTATGGGTAAATATTGCTATGTCATGCTTATTAGTATCATTTGAATTCAAAATGATATTTGGCTTAATAATGAGACAGGAACCTAAATTGAATTTTAAATTGTCCAAAAGATAATTTGGAGGTTGCAGTTGATTCCGGAACGTGCGAAATAGTCAAATAATGTACCATATTGTATTTTATAGTTTTGGGCATTTTTGACTGGTTGTGCCTTAATTATGCAGTTGCGTATTATTTTATCGCACTATTAGTTAATTTAGTGGGATATTTGTCTTAGGTCACGACTTAAGCTTTCTAAGTCTCCCAATTTCCCTAATTCCCTTCCTAAACCTAAAGAGAGAAAGAAAAGAGTAGAGAGAAAGATTGGAGATTTGGAGATTGAGAGAGATTCTTGCTTCTACAACCAAGAGACCTGCAATTTGCTGAATCAAGGCAAGTTTTTACTTGCTATTTGTGTCTTGAGATAGATGATTTTCTATGATAATGATGTATTGATTTTTGGTTTAGCAAACTTAGGGTTCTCTTATGTATTTATGGGTTTTCATTCATTCAAAGATGATTGGGATGATTCATGAGGTTTAAGATGTTCAATAGTATCATTAATGTTATCTTGGTGTTGGTATATAAGTTTGGTTTGAAGAGATTTGAGTTGGGGTAGAAAATGGAGTCCAAGACTCCATAGCCAAATCTTGGCAAAATCGCAGGCCCGAATCGATTCGGCCCCCTGGGCGAATCGATTCGGTTAGGTCCAGTGCCCAGGTCTTGTGAACCAAATCGATTCGGAATTGATCCGAATCGATTCGACAGTTATGCAGAAACCCAAACCTTATGACCGAATCGATTCGGTTTCCATCCGAATCGATTCGGTAACTTTTCAGAAACTCAAATTTTCTGGCCGAATCGATTCGGCCAAGGGGGCGAATCGATTCGGTAGCCCTGCACTTTTCCAAAATTTTTCTTTTAAATTTTAACCCTTTTTCTTTAGGATTAGTAATTAGGGACCTTCTTAAATGAAGTAAACATAGGGTTTAGAGTATTAGTCGAGTTGGGTCGACATCCTAGACTCGAAAGGGTTCATCTAGGGTTCTTTTAAGGGGGAATTTAAAGTGATGTTTAGGCATTACTTTTATCTCGTAGTTTTATAAGGGTCTAGAACATCTTTAGGTCAGTTTGGAGACCTTAGGAATTAACTTGAGTTAGATTCGACTTGAGGGTTTATGTTTAAGCCTAAAGGAGGCTTTGGAAATAACTTTGGAGTCTGAATTTCTTATCGAGGATGTTATGACGGTACGTAATACGTATAGTCCCGATTTAAGCGTATACATTTTGTTAAAATGGGAAATTGATAAGGTAAATGATAAATTACTAAATCATGTAATGGAAATAAACAAAATGGATGTTACACACCTCTCTAAATGACATCTTAAGGGAAGTCCGTGCGAGAGGTGAAGCCCCCTGGCTAATGAACGCAGGGTGGATATAGTCCTAGGCCATATGAGCGCTTGTTTTATTTTTCTGCGATGGGTAGGAGATTCTGGGTGTGGTCTTGACTACCCTGCAGGCATATGGCCGCTTCCCGACGATTTCGATAGGATCCCAGGTTGTCTTATGTTAGGCCCTGGAAGATGATGGTTATTTAGGGACGCGCACAGTGGGGAAACCCGGACTGGCGGTCTTAGAATCGTTATATTTATATTTATGACTATTCTAATTATCGAGTTGGACTCGATAGAACATGAATGCCATAAAGAGCAAATTTATGCCACAAGGAGCATGCTATTGAGATTAGTGACATTAAGTGCACATGATAATAATTGTATTCCTGATAAGGAATGTCAAGGAAGATTTAAATGGCAATATGATGAAAAATGATAAAGGCTCATATGTACTTTTAATTCTGTTTTATATGAATTTTATTCTACATAGTCTGTTACTAGCTTTAGTTTCCTCACATGATGTTACCATGCTAGACTATCATTCATGCTTCCATGCGCATCATTGTCATACCTGTCATTTATCTATTGAGCACACATATCCGGCCCTGACCGGTTTTCCTTTCTTGTTGTGTATATATATATATATGTATACTCCGTTCAGGTGTTCCGCCGCACGGTCGCCCGAAATGACCTTTCCTACCACATGTTTTGAGGAGCCGTGACATCGTGCGGGTTTCACGGGATTTTGTGTAGACGCCTCCATTTATGTTTTCTAGTTATGATCAGTTTATTCGGGCATGTTGCCCAAACCGTTGAAATTGTATAATGGATCTATTATGTAACACTTGTACTATTTGTATGTTGTATGGTTGATATTGACCGACGTTTCATTCGGTCCTTTTGTATCTTTTGGTCTTCTTATATACGCTTATGTGGGTTTCCACCCTCTATTTCTATTATGGGTTGTTGAAAATGTTTTCTTTTTATTTCAAAAACTAAGTTTTTGATAACCCGTTTTCTGGAATATAGTGTGGTTATTCCTTATACTTAGTATACTGTTGTGATGCTGAGAATGATATTTATCCATGATCTCCTATTTTTATCGAGGTATAGGGCTGGCCACCCTTTATTTCGGATAGCGGGTTGTCACAGATGGTATCAGAGCATCAGGTTCTAGAGTCTTTAGGATCTATGCGGACTTGTCACGTTCTACCGTAGCGTTCTTTGATATAGAACTTAATGTTAGGATTGTTTGTTTCTTATGTATGCGATCTTCTGCTAAATAGAGTGAATTGTATTATGTTTTAACTCTGCCTCATCTTTATCTCAGATGCCGCCGAAGAGAGGACGTCCCGCTATACGTAATAGGGTTGTTGAGGATGAGTTTGGTCCTCCACCGCAGCCGCAGGGGAGTATCAGTGCCGCTGAGGTGGCAACTATTGTGGCCCAAGCTGTCAACGTCTCGATGACTGCAGTGGCCCAACAAATGCCACAAGTTCAAGCAAGGGGACAAGAAGCACTAGTTCCTGCGGGACCTTCTCAGTGGGAACGGGTGAGGAAGTCTTTCCTTAAGGGACATCCCCCGGAATTTGAGGGAGGTTCGGATGTTATAAAGGCGAACCAGTGGAAGAGAGATATGCAGCGCCATCTTAGGATGGTGGAATGTAGTGAGGAGAAAAAGCAAATTCTCGCTACCTTCAAGCTGGTCAGACCGGCCTTACACTGGTGGGAGTCAATGACAACACCCGAACAAAGGGATACTATGTCCATCACAAATTTTTGGGCTTTGTTTGATGGAAAGTATTTCCCTCCCGCAGTTCAGAGGGAAATGCAGAGGAAGCTCCAAGATTTAGTACAAGGGGAGATATCGGTTGTAGAGTACGAGGAGGAGTTTACCCGGTTAGCAAGCTTTATACCGGATGAAGTAACTCCAGAAGCGAAGAGGATCTCCAAGTTTGTGGGAGGTTTGCATTGGCGAATAAAACAACATTTTCTTGGAAATCCATCTCTGGTGACCTTTGGCGATGTGATGAATGCTGCTTTACTTCACTGTCAAGAGCATAGATTGTGTTTGCAAAACAAGAAGAAGGTTGTAGTTGCGGGGCAAGCGGTGAGGCAGGGAGGAACTGGGAGCGGAGGGGGAACATCTTCTTCGTCCCAATCCTCGGGGAACAAGCAGGTTGAGAGGGATCCTCAGCAGGGGGATTCGTCCAAGCGTCAACGTTTCAGTGGGTTTAATGCTGGTGGCAATAATAACAGGCAGGGTCAAGGTGGTCAGCAACCACAGGGTGGTAGAGGTGGAAATGGAGGTAGAGGCCAACAGGGCCGAGGTGCGGGGCAATTTCGAAATAACCAAGGTAGGAATCAGGATAATATGACAAATAAATGTTTCCAGTGTGGGGAGCTGGGCCACTACAAAAGGGCGTGTCCTCAGTTGGTTGGAGGGCATCTTCCAAGGGCCCCACAGCAGCCATATGTACAGTTTCCGCCCCAAGCGCCTTGCAGTACGGTCGGGTTTACCATATTCAAGAGGCTCTGCTTCCTCCAGCTCCTCCTGCACCACCAGCGATCGAGGGTAAGTTTCTCATTCATGGGCATATGGTTCAAATCCTATTTGATACGGGTGCTACACACTCCTTTATTTCTAGAAGTTTTGCTCAGACTACAGGTTTGATAAAATCTGCTGAAAGTACCTTCACTAGCGTCGAATCCTCTATGGGCGATGGCTCATTGATTTTCTTCGTATGTAAAAACGTAGGAATTAACCTTGGTGACTTGTGTTTTGAGGCTGATTTGCTCGTCCTTGATATGGTCGGGTACGATGTAATTTTGGGTATGGATTGGCTAGTGAAGTATCGTGCTATAGTAAATTGTTACGGGAAGAGTATAGTTTTTGCGGTTCCGGGACAAGAGATGTTCCTGGTAGTTATGCCTTGTATGGAAGGGAGCACGAGTGCTTATCTATACTGTATTGCAGAAGACGCATCTAGAGATGTCGTGGTTCCCCTAAATTCTCTTCCAATCGTTAGAGATTTTGAAGATATTTTTCGGGAGATATCGGGATTACCTCCAAGTCGGGAAATAGAGTTTGTGATTGATCTAATGCCGGGAACTCGACCGATCACCAAAGCTCCTTATTGAATGGCTCCTGTGGAGATGAGGGAGCTGAGAGATCAGATTCAGAAGCTACTGGAGCAGGGCTTTATTAGGCGTAGTACCTCACCGTGGGGCGCTCCGGTATTGTTTGTGAAGAAGAGAGACGGTTCTCTCCGGTTATGCGTGGACTATAGAGAGTTGAATAAAGTCACCATCCGGAATAAATACCCTTTACCTCGCATCGACGACTTATTTGATCAACTTAGGGGAGCTTCCTACTTCTCCAAGATCGACATGAGGACGGGGTATCACCAATTGAGAATACGAGAGCAAGATGTATCTAAGACGGCCTTTCTGACCCGTTATGGATCTTATGAATTCTTGGTTATGCCCTTTGGGCTAACCAATGCCCCGACAGTGTTTATGGAAATTATGAACAGGGTATTTCAGGATTTTCTTGACCAGTTTGTCATTGTATTTATTGATGACATCCTAGTCTATTCTCAGACAGAGTCAGATCACGCTGCTCACTTGCGGTTGGTCCTGCAGAGATTGAGGGATCATCAATTGTATGCAAAGTTTGAGAAATATGGCTTCTGGTTGAAGGAAGTTAAATTTCTGGGCCATGTGGTGTCATCCCAGGGCGTGTCTGTGGATCCGGGTAAGGTGATCGCGGTAAAAGAGTGGGGTCAGCCCACTACACCTACTGAAATTCGTAGTTTTCTGGGCTTGGCGGGGTATTACCGCCGGTTCATTAAGGGATTTTCCAAGGTTGCTAGCCCATTGACGAATTTAACCCGGAAAGGAGTAAGATTTGTATGGGACAGTTCATGTCAAGCGACTTTTGATGAACTCAAGGATAGACTAACTTCGGCTCCAGTCCTGGCATTACCAAAGCCGGGATTGAAATATCTCGTCTTCACCGATGCATCTCTTCAGGGATTAGGAGGTGTTCTTCAACAAGAGAGACAACCCATTGCGTACGCTTCTCGTAAGTTGAAGCCTCATGAGAAGAACTATCCGGTTCATGACTTGGAATTTGCTGCCGTTGTATTTGCCTTGAAGATATGGAGGCATTATCTCTTGGGGGAAAAGTTTAGTCTTTTCACCGACCACATCGCTACAATACTTATTCTCCCAAAAGGATTTGAACATGCGCCAGCGTCATTGGTTGGAGTTCGTGAAAGACTACCAATTTGATATTCATTATGACCCCGGAAAGGCGAATGTAGTAGCAGATGCCTTGAGCAGGAAGCCCGAGGGAGACTTAGCTGAGGTATGGAAAGCTAAGTTGAGAGAACTCAGCCTGGATGATGCAGGGGTGAGAGCATTCTTTTCCGTGATGACGGTTACTCCCACGATTATAGCAAAGATTGTGGAAGCTCAGAAAGGAGATAAAGTTTGTCAAGACTATACACGCCAGCTGTTGTCCGAGGGAGCGAAGTCGTACTCGATTGGTTCCGAGGGCGGGCTACATTTCCATGGAAGACTTGTGGTTCCCAACGATGGGGATTTGAGACGAACGGTGATGGCAGAATCCCACGGATCAAGGTTTGCGGTACATCCAGGCGGGGACAAGATGTACCAAGATATGCGTCGTTTGTATTGGTGGGCGGGTATGAAGAGGGATATCTCAGAGTTTGTGTCTCAATGCACTACTTGTCAGTTGGTTAAGATCGACCACCAGCGACCGACAGGTTTGTTACAACCGCTTGAGATTCCCGTATGGAAATGGGAGAGCATTTCGATGGACTTCATTACGGGCTTGCCTAGATCGCAAAAGGGTCATGATTCAATTTGGGTAATTGTCGACCGTTTGACTAAGTCGGCACACTTCTTGCCTGTACGCACCGATTATGATACTGCTCGTTATGCCCAATTGTTCATCGAGGAGATCGTCAGACTTCACGGGGTACCTTTAAATATTGTCTCCGACCGAGATAAGATATTTGTGTCCCACTTTTGGCAAAGTTTCCAAGGAGCAATGGGGACCGAGTTGAAGTTAAGCTCTTCCTATCATCCTCAAACAGACGGTCAGACCGAAAGGGTAAACCAGATGTTGGAGGATATGCTTCGTATGTGCATACTCGATTTTAAGGGCAGTTGGGAACAATACCTTCCATTGGTTGAGTTTTCTTATAATAACTCATACCAATTTACTATCGGAATGGCACCCTATGAAGCTCTTTATGGCAGGCCTTGTAGGTCGCCCGCTTGTTGGTTGGAAGTGGGTGATAACAAGTTCCTTGGACCTGAAATGATCCAAGACACTTCTTCGAAGATTGAGCTTATTCGAAATCGCATACAGATAGCCCAGGATCGCCAAAAGAGTTATGCCGATGCGGGTAGGAGACATATGGAGTTGGAGGTTGGAGACCAAGTGTTAGTGCGAGTGTCCCCGATGAAGGGCATTAAGCGTTTTGGGAAGAAAGGAAAGCTTGCACCGCGTTATGTTGGACCTTTCCCGGTGATTGCGAAGGTTGGTCCCGTGGCATACCAACTTGCTTTACCGTGGCCCTTACAACAAATCCATGATGTATTCCACGTCTCCTCTTTGAAGAAGTATAGAAGATGCGAAGGTGCCCTTTGGCACATTCCTTTCGAAGATATCGATTTGCAGCCCGATGTTTCTTATGAAGAACAACCGGTTGCTATCCTTGAGTTTGGGGAGCGAAAGTTGAGATCTCGTGTGGTGCCCCTAGTGAGAGTTCATTTGAGTCACCATCATGCAAATGAATCAACTTGGGAACGTGAGGACGAGATGCGGGAGAAATATCCACATCTTTTCTTATGAGGTACGCTTGAATTTTGGGGACAAAATTCCCTCATAAGGGGGGGGGGGGAGTATGTAATAACCCTCACTTCTGAGACCGTATTTTATAGTAATTACTTAGTATAGTAATTAAAGACAGGTGTTGGGTTATGATTTGAATGTTAATTCAATATAGAAAAGTTGATATTTATTTGGAGTTTGCGTACATATCATAATTATGGGTAAATATTGCTATGTCATGCTTATTAGTATCATTTGAATTCAAAATGATATTTGGCTTAATAATGAGACAGGAACCTAAATTGAATTTTAAATTGTCCAAATGATAATTTTGAGGTTGCAGTTGATTCCGGAACGTGCAAAATAGTCAAATAATGTACCATATTGTATTTTATAGTTTTGGGCATTTTTGACTGGTTGTGCCTTAATTATGCAGTTGCGTATTATTTTATCGCACTATTAGTTAATTTAGTGGGATATTTGTCTTAGGTCACGACTTAAGCTTTCTAAGTCTCCCAATTTCCCTAATTCCCTTCCTAAACCTAAAGAGAGAAAGAAAAGAGTAGAGAGAAAGATTGGAGATTTGGAGATTGAGAGAGATTCTTGCTTCTACAACCAAGAGACCTGCAATTTGCTGAATCAAGGCAAGTTTTTACTTGCTATTTGTGTCTTGAGATAGATGATTTGCTATGATAATGATGTATTGATTTTTGGTTTAGCAAACTTAGGGTTCTCTTATGTATTTATGGGTTTTCATTCATTCAAAGATGATTGGGATGATTCATGAGGTTTAAGATGGTCAATAGTATCATTAATGTTATCTTGGTGTTGGTATATAATTTTGGTTTGAAGAGATTTGAGTTGGGGTAGAAAATGGAGTCCAAGACTCCATAGCCAAATCTTGGCAAAATCGCAGGCCCGAATCGATTCGCCCCCCTGGGCGAATCGATTCGGTTAGGTCCAGTGCCCAAGTCTTGTGAACCGAATCGATTCGGAATTGATCCGAATCGATTTGGCAGTTATGCAGAAACCCAAACCTTCTGACCGAATCGATTCGGTTTCCATCCGAATCGATTCGGCAACTTTTCAGAAACTCAAATTTTCTGGCCGAATCAATTCGGCCAAGGGGGCGAATCGATTCGGTAGCCCTGCACTTTTCCAAAATTTTTCTTTTAAATTTTAACCCTTTTTCTTTAGGATTAGTAATTAGGGACCTTCTTAAATGAAGTAAACATAGGGTTTAGAGTATTAGTCGAGTTGGGTCGACATCCTAGACTCGAAAGGGTTCATCTAGGGTTCTTTTAAGGGGGAATTTAAAGTGATGTTTAGGCATTACTTTTATCTCGTAGTTTTATAAGGGTCTAGAACATCTTTAGGTCAGTTTGGAGACCTTAGGAATTAACTTGAGTTAGATTCGACTTGAGGGTTTATGTTTAACCCTAAAGGAGGCTTTGGAAATAACTTTGGAGTCTGAATTTCTTATCGAGGATGTTATGACGATACGTAATACGTATAGTCCCGATTTAAGCGTATACATTTTGTTAAAATGGGAAATTGATAAGGTAAATGATAAATTACTAAATCATGTAATGGAAATAAACAAAATGGATGTTACACACCTCTCTAAATGCCATCTTAAAGGAAGTCCGTGCGAGTGGTGAAGCCCCCTGGCTAATGAACGCAGGGTGGATATAGTCCTAGGCCATATGAGCGCTTGTTTTATTTTTTCGCGATGGGTAGGAGATTCTGGGTGTGGTCTTGACTACCCCGCAGGCATATGGCCGCTTCCTGACGATTTCGATAGGATCCCAGGTTGTCTTATGTTAGGCCCTGGAAGATGATGGTTATTTAGGGACGCGCACAGTGGGAAAACCCGGACGGGCGGTCTTAGAATCGTTATATTTATATTTATGACTATTCTAATTATCGAGTTGGACTCGATAGAACATGAATGCCATAAAGAGCAAATTTATGCCACAAGGAGCATGCTATTGAGATTAGTGCCATTAAGTACACATGATAATAATTGTATTCCTGATAAGGAATGTCAAGGAAGATTTAAATGGCAATATGATGAAAAATGATAAAGGCTCATATGTACTTTTAATTCTGTTTTATATGAATTTTATTCTACATAGTCTTTTATTAGCTTTAGTTTCCTCACATGATGTTACCATTCTAGACTATCATTCATGCTTTCATGCGCATCATTGTCATACCTGTCATTTATCTATTGAGCACACATATCCGGCCCTGACCGGTTTTCCTTTCTTGTTATGTATATATATATATATATGTATACTCCGTTCAGGTGTTCCGCCGCACGGTCGCCCGAAATGACCTTTCCTACCACATGTTTTGAGGAGCCGTGACATCGTGCGGGTTTCACGGGATTTTGTGTAGACGCCTCCGTTTATGTTTTCTAGTTATGATCAGTTTATTCGGGCATGTTGCCCAAACCGTTGAAATTGTATAATGGATCTATTATGTAACACTTGGTACTATTTGTATGTTGTATGGTTGATATTGACAGACGTTTCATTCGGTCCTTTTGTATCTTTTGGTCTTCTTATATACGCTTATGTGGGTTTCCACCCTCTATTTCTATTATGGGTTGTTGAAAATGTTTTTTTTTATTTCAAAAACTAAGTTTTTGATAACCCGTTTTCTGGAATATAGTGTGGTTATTCCTTATACTTAGTATACTGTTGTGATGCTGAGAATGATATTTATCCATGATCTCCTATTTTTATCGAGGTATAGGGCTGGCCACCCTTTATTCCGGATGGCGGGTTGTCACACATTACACCTAGCCCACCTGTGTCGATGTGTGCTACGGTCCCGAACGTGCGTACCCCGATCGATAGGACAATCCACGAGCATAGGTATGTTCAAACAAAATATAGTTAAATATTACCATATGTAAAAGTAATTATCCTAATAATTACCCCATAGCTGTCCCATAAAGATTATCCGTAATTACCCTTAGTTAATAATTAACCATCACGTAAATTATCAACCTCATTTTCTTTATAAAATGTAATTAACCATCTAGTTAATTTAACTTTCCTTTTATTGGTAACATCACCTTTTTATTTTTAATAAATTTCACGTTTATCCGTACACAATCCCACCAACTCGTATGAATACATAAAAATACTCGCGACACATCTGTGGACCCCATAAGTTGATCCCCAGGAGTGAACTAGTTCGGCCCAGGAGCGAATTTGTTCGCCCTTGTTAGCTGTTTGCGAACCCAACATTTTATCTTACTACAGGATTTACAGTCTTCCCTTCAAACCCAATTTCAAAGGCTTAAACTTTGTGATAATTATTAATATCAGACCCCATGACTTAGTTTACCATCTTACGATTCTTTATTACGCATTTTCCAACCCCGATTAAGTCAAAAATCACTTATCATCTTATGATTATTTATTACGTATTTTTCAACCTAGAATAAGTCCCAAATCACATAAATTAGGATCATGGAGAAGTTCATATTTTAGTCAATTTTTTCCAACTAATCTCCTAACATCTACCACATGAAGGTGTCCAAATTAAATCAACATCCCAGGATTTATACAAGGATTAACTCCTCTAAATATAAATCATCAAAATCATTATACTAGGGGTCTTAATCATGAGTTATATCAACATAAGCTCTTAAAATTCTGCTATCTTAAATTCTGGATTTCCTACTTTAACATCAAAATCAATTCCTTCAGGGGTATAAACTAATATCATCATCAAATCATCAAAGTTTCCTAAATTCAGAAAATCTACATGGGATTTCAATACACGATGAATTAAGAAGAAATTTGGACTAAATAAAATTAGCAAGAAAATTCTTGCCTTAAGTATTAAACGATTTTTTGATCGGCTTCTTGGATTTCTTCTTGAATCTTTTTCTTCCAATTCTCCTGCTAGCTAGTGTTCTTGCCTCTCTCTCAAAATGTATTTTAGGATTCTTGGATACAAATGATAAGGAGTTATTAAACTCCTAAATAATATAATTAAGGCTTAAATCTTGGGCCTTAGGCCTAAAATTTAGACCCCCAAATGGACCCAAATACACTTGCCAACTAGCGCAATAACCTCTTAACTCATATATAAACACCCCCAGACTATTTTTAAAGTCTAGAACACCTTAACAAGCCCACAAAACCTATCGAAACGCATCTCGAATATCTTTTATTCAACAAGTATACTTTTCAATTGTGTCACGCATCATAAATCAATTATTCAATGTACATGCAATTATTTCTTACTGAAATTTTTTATCATGCGAAGTCAATTTCGCATAATAGGAGATACAAATTAATTAATTTATTCATAACTTAATTAATTTAATAGATCAATTTAAATTAATTTCTAAATTTTTATTTTATTAAAAAAAATATGGGATATTACACAGAGTATGCAATGGACAATATGTGATGTGAAACATTCATAGTTTAAAATTAATCTATACAAGAAAATCCAACTAATATTTGTAGTGGGTGAGACTAATCATGGCATGTAGTACAATGTGTCATCAATGTTTCAAAAGATCATATAACCAAATTTTAGTACATAAACATAACGATCTACTAAATTTTTTATCGGATAGAAGGCCGTGTCCCATGAAGAACATGTTGGCAAAATTATAGATGTCATTCCTGGAGCTCTCTAGTTCTCCTAGTGCCTACCGAAAAGGGATACAAGTGACACTTGCTAGAACTTGCTGGGATGTTGTAGAATTTGACTTTTGCATTTGCAAAGAAAAATAATAAACTTTGTACTCACATAAAATATGACAAAAAATGAAACATTGCCAATTAAATTTACATTTTTTGTGTAATGTTCGAGTACACTAATATAATTATTTTCCTACTAAATTGTAAGCAAATATTTTTTAGGTACAAAAATTAGTTTAGGTAAAATAAAGAGATTAATCTCCACAAATACTGTTAACACCTAAGACATAAAATGTTTTGAATGGGAGAATTTATATTGGAAGTAGTTTCATTTGCTCAAACATTATATGACACTCCCTAGTCTAATTCAACAAAAAAAGTCCTTCTTTCATTATCTTTTCCATTCTTGTAAAAAAGAATAAAAAGTTACTATACTAAACAAAATAAAAAAGTGATTACATTACATTCTTACAAAAATAAGTGGTGAGAAAGTATATTATATCATACATATAGAAAAAAGTGATTACATAATGTTGTAATATAAAAAGTGGTAAGAAATCTAAATAGTTACCAATGCAAATAAAGAATGAAACAAAACATGCTAAAGTGCATAACATGTACAAGGAGTATAATCACCTCTTTTAAAAGCTATGTCTTGGGCAACATCTCTAAAGCTCTCCAAACATCACATATAACATCTAGAAGGACTAAAGAAGCAAGAATAAATTAAATATGGATTCATTTGTGGTAACATCTTTCAACATATGCAACTCCACATTTTGCTTATAGGAATTAAAATGTATTAAGAGATAATGTATAGAAAAACGTTCATTATATTGATTTTAGAAAATAGTAACAAACAACGCTATTAATGAACTCTATCAATAATCATGTTACTACCTTAATATTGGCAAACATCTACTTACCACATATTATATTCCTGAAATGGAAAATTCAGGTTATATAGTGTCCTATAATCATTAATGAAAAGGAAACTATTGGGGAGAAAAACTCAATTTCGACCATCAATTCAACAGAAAAGAACGAAAAGAAATATACATGTCTGCCTTCAATACCGGAATATTAGATTCAAAGACCGTTTCCGCAATGATAGTTGTTAATCGTCTGAGATCATATACGTCTTAAAAATATCAACAACAATAGTTTTTGATGTTGTTGTCGATGGAGACGGGGACAATCAGGTTCTTATTAGCAAGGAGGTGAAACGAAAATAACATATGAATTGGAGATGTATTTAATGGGGTATCTAATTACAAAAGCAATATGCGAAGGGAAATGAGAGGGAAGAGACACTACTTGTGAAATATCAAAAAGGGTCAATTGTGTTTTAAAAAAACTAAATAAAAAAATTATCTCCATAATACTCTAAAGGGCATGGCTATTGGCACTCCCTTCAATTCTTCCAACATCGCACATTCTATTGTAATTATGTTAAGTGACAATATAGCCCTTTTTGACATCCAATGACTTTCTAACATTTTTTTTATTACGTGAACAAACATATTGTTAAGGATAAAAAATCTAGTAACCTTTTTCAACAAAAAAAATAGTAACCTTTATTTTTATCACTATTGTTACTTAAATAATTGAACGTAATTTGAGTAAATAATACGATTCACACTTTAAACCTAGTATTTGTCTGATTTACACTTACATAGTCATTTATTTTTATTATATTACCAAAGACAAATACTTTTTAATTAAAACATGACGCATCAGAACATGATAAAAAATCTTATTTTCTTTAACTTTATACGAACACGATACAACATGAAATCTTATTTTTATAATGAAACATGAAAATTACTCGATTATGAGGAACGCGACACGGAATCTTAATTTTTTTACCTAACATGAACACGACCAAATTAAAATGAGACTTGACACAGAACAATACGAAACCTTATATTTTTACCTGTTAAGAAAACAACTCAAATAAAAGTGACACAACATGATACGCTACAATTATTTTTTTAACTAATCACGAATACGACCCAAATAATAGTAACAGAATATAAGACAACGCAAAATCACATATTTATTAACCAGACACGAAAACAATCCAAATAAAAGTAACACGATATGACATGAAATATTAATTTTTTTTACCTATCATGTCGTGTCATGGCGTGCCATGTCATGGTCTTTTTATTTTGGCCGGCTCATTTTACGTATAAAAAATAACATTTGTGTTGTGCCACTTTTAATTGGGTTGTAAAATGTTATTTTTTTACATGTCACGAATACGACCCATATGTCTTATGTTGTCTTGTCTGTTTAATAAAAAAGTGATTTTGTGTTGTCTTATGTTGTGTTACTTTTATTTGGGTCGCGTTCGTATATAGTTGAAAAAAGAACTGTGTCGTGTCATGTTGTGTCACGTTTATTTGGGTTATTTTTCTATTGGGTAAAAATATACGATTTTGTATCGTTCTGTGTCGTGTCTCATTTTAATTTGATCTTGTTTGTGTTAGGTAAAATAATAAGATTTTGTGTCGTGTTCCTCGTCATTCTTCTGTTTGGTTAGAAAAATAAGAGTTCATGTTGTATCGTGTGCGTATAAGGTTAACAAAATAAGATTTTTATCGTGTTATGATGTCTCGTGTTTTAATTAGGTCGTATTCGTCTTTGGTAAAACAATAAAAATAAATGACGATACAAGTGTAAATTAGATAAATATTAGATTTAAAGTGTGAATCGTATTATTTACTTAAATTCTATTTAATTATTTAAAGTAACAATAGTGAAAAAATCAATGGTTACAATTTTTTTGTTGAAACAAGTTATTATATCTTTTTTTTATATAAAAAAGGTTGTATTGTGAGAAAGCCCTTGGGTATAAAAATTGGGAGTATTAATAGCCATACCCCTACTCTAAAATGCTATAAAAGCATTTAAAAGACTCAAATTCAAAGCTATCCACGTAACCATCCACATTGGCTCAAAGCCATATCAACATCCATCAACTAGTCCAGCAACAACTTGTCTTTTCCCTTCCCTAGCATTTAACCACTCTATCTTTTGGCTTTCCCTCTCCCATGTTAACTTTTCAAATATCCATACTGGTTGGCTATAAAAATACCCCCCTCACGTTTCATATTTTTGGCCTAACTTTTTGCCTCAAAAAATTTTAGTGCCTGTACTCAGGTATGTTTGTTCACAAGACGATGAGTTCATTTTTGGCAACTTTCTAAAGTAAATCCAAGAAAACATGTGGTTCTGTCATATATACATATATCCTCTAGAATCTTTCTTTTTCTTCGGTTTAACTTATTTTTTCCATTTAGCAACTTATATGAGTTTGCAATCAATGTCTATTGCTTGATCTAATAAGAAAAAATGCAAGTATTTTTTGAAGTAAAGCGTGAAAAAACGCAAGTTTTTTTTGTCTTTTTTAGCATTTTAAAAAAATTGTATTTTAATTTACAAATAATTAGATATATTTTTAAGTTATGTACATTTTAGTATTTTTTTTAGCCTTGACATTGTTAAAAAATATTAAAATACATTAAAAAAAAGGCCTAAACGCCTTTTCACGCTTTTTTATGCTTCTAAGGCTCGCCTATGCTTTTAAGGCTTAAGGCTTGGCCTCCACGCCTCGATCACGCCCCGCGTTTTTTAGAACCTTGATAATTTATGTTGTTATTTTTGGCTTACTAGGTTTTTCTGTGTGGCTTCTTGATTGTTTTATACCAAGTTATTTAGGATTGAAGTCTTGGACATAGTAGCATTTTACTCTACTTAAATATCGTGAGGATTTTAATTTTGTTAATTTTAAGAGAATCTTTGATATTATTGCAGTTTGCACGTTCTAAAGATAATTCCTCTGGTTTTATTCTTTTCTATACTCTATAAATTAAATTTGGATAAAAATGATAATTAATTGTGTTACAATTCAGTAGTTACATCATAAATTTGTAGTCATGAAGATGTTGTATGTTTCCATCCTAAATTGTAGAGACTTTATTTACACTCTTCAACTGTTATATTAATAAAATGGAATTGCTTTTTATTTTTAATAACAAAACTCCCTTGTTGTCTAAGAATTAATGGCGATTTTTTGTTCATTTTATAAACTAACTTTTAGTAACTAAAAAAGTAAATAGATTGATATTAATAAATAAATTACTAGTAGCATTAGTATACCAACTTTTCTTTGAACTTCGTCCTTTTTTATTAGGAGTTTTGTTAACAAATTTGAGGGATATTTTCTTTTCCATGTTCCGCACATGGTGACTCGTTGGCGCAACTCGCCCAGGCTTTTCTTTTCCATTTTTTAGAGGACTGACCCTGCTGGGGATTATGTTTTGGCCACTTCTCAAAATGCCCCCAACCCTAGGTTTTATTTAAATTCTTCTATCATCTTTTGATTTTGCCTACTTTAACCTAAAACTACAATGTCATTCAAATTATACCCTAAAACCCACTCTTCCTATTTGGGTCGTCTTCAATGAATACTTTATTTCCTTTTTCTGACCTAGTTGAGGAACTGAATTCCATGATCGCAAACAAGTGTTCGATCTTGGTTGTGATTGAGTTTCTTAAATAGGGATGGAGGGAGTATAGGATATTAATCACTTCCTTTGATCAATATTTACCCATTAAACTGTGAGAATAGTAGTGAGGCATAGGCAAATCAAACATTAAAGATGGCTTCACACATTAGATGAACCCATATGGCTCTCAGTTTTTTTAACACTCGCTTGATCGTTGATGATAATGTCTGACTTCTTTCAATTTTTTGAGCTTCTCAATTTTATTAATTTGGAGGTTATTTCTCTATGCCTCTGATCTCGGGTTTAAGACATGAGAGCAGCCTCTCCATAAATGGGGATAAGGCAGCGACATACGCCTCTCCCGGGGGCCTTGTGCACTGGTTACAACCTTTTTTTATGATCATTTCTCAAATTTTTCTGCATGTGTATTTCTCAGCATTTGTCAGTTGGATCTGTGAATGTTAGACAAGGAATCTGGGGTTTGTATTTCTCAGCATTTGAGTTTGAACCAAAATAAACAAGTATAAAAATAATTTGAAAATTTAATAGTTTTATTTTCATACACAATTCCAAGTTGTTTTTACCATTTATCTTGCAAGGTGCAACGTATTTAAATATGGTTCACTGAATAAATTGAATTACAAACTCTGCATGTTTGTACGATATGATTTATAACTATTGTCGAAATTTGTATGTGGCAGTGTTGCTAAGCATTTGGAGTCTGCAAATACAATGTTTTCATTTATTTCATTGATCATTGGATCCCTTTAGGCGTGTGTTGGTGACCAAGATTTGACCCATGATTTACCTCAACTTTACAGGTTAGTTCTAGCACGTGTCTTTTTATAAATGGGGTTATGACTTCAAAATTTTGTCATGTCTGTCCTTTTGGATCATTTATGCACGGGTTTTGTATTCCAGGCTTTATATTACATTCTTGACATTCGATGTGCTCTTCAGCATCTGCATTGCTATGGCATGTGTCATTGGTATTGTTCTTTGCTGCTGTCTGCCATGTATTATCGCCATTTTATATGCAGTCGCAGATCAGGTAATATACTAATAAGAATTAAATGTACTATGAACTGGCCATAAATATTTAACAGCAATTTGGGAAACTTGAATATTCCTCTCTTGCCTGGTTTCAAAGCATACATATTTTAATTTTGAGCAAAATTTGTTGTAAAGGCTAAATAGGATGATGGTTCCCGGAATCCCAAATTTTAGTTTTTTCAAATTAAATTATTTCTTCTTAAACAAAACTTTAATTAAAGTTCAAATTAAGAAATATAAAACTAACATGAATTTTGCCAAATTAAACTTTTTCTTAAATTAACACAACCTAATTTAATTAAGCACCAATTAAACCATTCTTGTGGTTAAACCAATTTTATCTTTTTAACCTAAGCATGCATCTAGGTATGAATTTATAAGATAAAATAACCAACCACAACGCTGTGATGTACGAAGAAAATCCACAACGGGAATAACATCGGACGAACCTGCCACAAGTTCACTAAGTACGGAATTACAAAAGGAAACGACATAATATTTACGCAATAACTCAACGCCCTCGCAAGCCTTGACACTCTTCGTTCTTTCAACCTCTGCCTAGTGACAACATAGGAGTCCATCTACATCTCGAAGTCCACTGATGGGGAATTGCTATCGTCACGCATACGGAGTCCATCATATGTACACCAATGAACGCGAAATCTTCCGCAAGAAATAATTCTTAATGTTGAACCCTGTGCCAAAATGTAATCTCAAAACATATATGTATGTTAATACTTGGATCAAAATAATTGGATATAAACTTGTGTTTTGTTTGAAGGATTAAACCATGAATCATAGATAAAACTTTCTTGGACTTTTCTAAAGGTTTCTCACACTTAGAAGTTGGGAAAGTCTCTGATAAAAATGCAATCCCGCACTACATAAATGGATGGAAAAAGTAGTGGGAAGTTATGAGAAAAAACTATTTCAAAAACTATTTTTTGACAAAAACTGTTCCGGTCATTCGAACGAAAACTAAGCTCATTCGAACGACAAGGCTATTTTATTCGAACGAGATAAGAACGAGACTTCTAACAAGAAGTCGGCACAAACCAAAATGAGACCTCTTTAGAAGTCATTCGAACGGACATCAAATCTCGTTCGAATGGACATCAAATCTCGTTCGAACGACCTGGGAAAATCAAAATATTTTTCTTGAAAAATGAAAAGTCATTTTGAAATAGCTTAACAAAAATTCTAACACCCAATTATAAATTTCCACGGCTCAACAGAATATAAACATTCATACCTGAGAGATTCTTGGAATGTTGATGACGATACGAGACACAAAACTCGACATAGGATGAGATCTCTTTTGGCTTGGTTGCTACGTCTTCAATAAAAATGTCATAGGCTTAAAAGGTCACAAATACAACTTCTATCCTATGACTCAAAGAGTTTTGTCTGAAACTAAGCCAATACATATAAACTGTCTCAATTAAAAATTTGGCCTTTCAAATCTCCCCGTTTGGCTATTCTGGGTCAAAATTAGAAAGAAAAATCCTATGGGTCGTCAAGCTTATCTAAAAGACTCAATCCCAACCTAAAATAAAAAATACAGACGCTTGACTGACACATATACTGAGTACTTTGCTTGCATTAAAACTTTTTCGCCTGATTGAAAACTTGCACACTTAAGCACACCATAAACGCATAAAGAAGATAAGAACAAAAATTGCATAATTAAATCCTCCCCCTTTATCCTCCCTTTTTTAACAATGTCTACCGAAGAAAGGATGTCTCTTCCTAAGTAAAAAGCTCCCTTAATTGAAAAGAGTTAGATACCATTTCTACCCATTTTATGTTCAGGAATAAAGACTAAGGTGACATAAAATTTAATTAATTCTTCCCTGATTAAATCAATTCTCCCCCTAATTGAAATATAAGGGCTAAGCATAAAGAAAAAATAGACATTTCATATAATCGTGTAGAGTGATACAAAAAACAACACAACAACTTTGTAACCCAAGAACAACTAATTCATGTAAGGAACAATACATACCAACTATGATGCGATAGAAAATGATATCAACTAGAATGAACGAACATGAACATGGGATACCAATGAAAAATCGCAACAAGATAGATATTGATACGAACACAGAACGTACAAGGGCTAGATTTAAAAGCAAAGACTTAAAACAAATGATACCACACACACACACACACACACACACACACACACAAGTTACCAATGAAGCATAAACACATATATATAGGTATAAACACCACACAAGACACTAAACACGATAAGCTTTCCACACTCGTATGGCATAAATGTTTCTAAATCAAATGTGGTAATTCGAGTGAAGGAGTGAACTAGATACAAAAGAATTATGACCCAATCATAAACATGTTCAAGGAGTTCTATTTGATTGCAAAAAACTTAGATTTAGTCTCACATGACAAGATAAAGTGAACTCAAAGAACAAACAAGCACAATGTACACAACTCTAGAATTTTGATAATTCTACAAATCAATAGAGTCATGACAAAATTAGCATAACTAGGATTTATTGTGCAAACCCAATGATCTTCAACTAAACACCCTCAAAAGATAGACATATTATATATTTTCTTTTCTTTTCTTTTCGCAAATATTTTGAAGTTATTTCTTTTAATGATCAAACAAACTAAATTATGTTGGGCTTTGGCAATTTTTTTTTTATTGCCTTCAATCTTTTCATTAAGCCCTTGCCAAAGGTGCCTTTCGCGCAAAGGAGATTTGCTCCTTTCGTAGCCCTTTCCCGTGCACCCTCATCGATTTCGTAATAATTCAAATAAAAGGAAAAGAGAAACTTCATTTTCTCATAACAAATTACAGATATAACCATCAATCAAAAGAAAATATAGCATATCATGTTCATATAAAAGGGAAATAAAAAAAATAGACAGACATAATAGAATCTACATAAATGGCTAAAATCGAATTAACTAACAATGGGTAGAGTTTAGCTTTACTCGATTCAAAAATGGAAATGGGCGCCTTTCTCAAAGGAAGCGTCTGATTTATATACTATATGTAATGTGGTAGAAATGAGGGTGTCATGAGGAGGGAATGAGTATTTAGGTTTCACATTTGTAAAAGATGAAGTGAACCATCATTTTATTTTACTGGAAAAGAAGATCAAAAGACCTCCATTTTAGAGGCAGTAGTTGTAGGGTCATTTTGTAGCAGTGGTTTTGGAGTCTATTAATAGTGGTAAAATATGCAGTCCACGTGTCAATCCTCTGAGAGGAGACACCAAACACATTTGTAAAAGATGAAGTGAACCATCATTTTAATTTTCTAAAAAAAAATAATTAAAAGAGCACCATTTAGGAGGCGGTAGTTACAGGGTCATTTGCAGCAGCGATTTTGGAGTCCATTAATAGTGGCAAAATGCGGT
The DNA here is from genome assembly GCA_949130495.1 of Sambucus nigra. Lineage (NCBI taxonomy): Eukaryota > Viridiplantae > Streptophyta > Magnoliopsida > Dipsacales > Adoxaceae > Sambucus > Sambucus nigra. Next base: position 204,295,836 of record OX422223.1, read on the forward strand.
CCACGTGTCAATCAACTGAGAGGAGACACCAAAATTATATTTATATACCAGCATGCAGGCCACGCGATGCGTGGCCGAATTTATCAATTTTTTTTTATTATTGCGTATTTTTTCACGTAACATATTTAATGAATGAAGTGAGATATAATTTTAATTTAATATTAAAAGTCATATGATTAACATAATTTTTTAGTGAAAAAAATATGTTAGCATGCAAAACAGGATACATGATTGGTAGAAAACTAATAAATTATTATTTAAATGTTCTCATCGATAAAGCTTAGAAATGAAACACAGTTAAAGTCCCTTATGGATTACAATAAACATGATAATTGTGGGAGAGAAAACCGTCTTCAACTCCAACAAAACTCAAAAAACTCATCGTAAAAACCAAACATGAACGGTAAAACTACAAAACCACCGCTCCTTCAAATCATAAAACAACAAACACTAGCTTGGGGAGAGAGTACTAACTCCAAATCTATCTGAGAAACAATCTCTGCTTCACCCAAACAACTGTAGAGACACTACGAATAGCAATAGGTCCAAGTAAGAACCCAAATCAGGAGGAAACACCATCTTAAAGCAGAGCCAAAGCACAGAAACCCAACCAAAAGCCAATCTTCCACCATTAGAACAAAAATCAAGGCTTTTCAACCTGGTCTAGCAAAACAAACAAATAAGAGCCAGATCCACGGATCCAGGGACAGATGCAGACAATAACCTCAATCAAAACCCAAAAATATTTGAAAAATCCACCATGCAAGACATCAAATCCCTTGACTTCTCAGGAAAGCATCTTAACAACCACTACACGCAAAAACGGTGTGGAATTAGCATATGTTAAGAAATGGTGATATTCGAAAATGAAATGATGGATGAAGAGGAGTTTGGAATATATAAGGATCGAGAGGAGACAAAAGGTATGGGTTCAATGAATGAAGTAGAATAAGGTGTAGAGTCATTTTTTGGGTTTTGGGAATTTTTGGAATTCAACTGAAAGCAACATAAATTAATTGCAAGAATTTAAAATTCCAAATAAAAGGCCTAAATGCGGATGCTGATATTGGTAGAAATGGGACTTCAGGATATTTAATACATACTCCACGTTACAGATTCACACGATTTGGGGCCATAATTTTTATGTAGTTATATAGAATATAGATTAGATATAGATTTAATAGTTAAATAGTAATGAGACTAACTTAACAAAAAAACTATTTAGACAAGACTTATATGTACGAACCCTAAACTTTTAAACTTTTTAACTTGTGAAGTGAGTAAATAAAATGTTATCTACAATTAGTATATGAAATCTAGCTATAGCCGATAAAACCTCTTAAAAACCCATCCCAAGCCCAATGTAAACTATTCGCCTTATAATCCAAAAATCTCCCTTCACCGATTGAAACACCACCGCCATGACATCCATAGCAATAAACACCACCCCATTCCTAATTCCCCCAACCCTCCGAGGAGACGCCCATTCCTCTGGCACTCCATCACCCGCCGCCTCATGCGCGACCCCTCCATTCGTGTATGAAACTTTGCCGCCCAACAAATTGAAGACCGCCAATCCGATTGGGCCTACTCCAAACCCATTGCAATCATCGCCCTCATTTGGAACTTCTTGTTCGTCACAGCTTCAGCTGTCATGCTCATCACTAGCCAAAACGAGTCTCATTTCAGTCTGCTTTGGGTTTGGGTCGTCGGCTACGCCTTTCAGTTCATGATGCACGTGGGCTACGTGTTTGTTGACTATAATCGAAGGTGTCATCCCCGAATCAATTCATCTGATAGTGCTCGCTATTCCAATTCTAGTTCAGAGAGTGATGAGAGAAACTGCTGGGGATTATGTTTTGGCCAACCCTCATAATGCCCCTCATCCCAGGTTTAATTTAAATTATAGTATGATGTTCTATTTTTGCCTACTTTAACCTAAAAGTGTACAATGTCTTTCAAATTATAATTTATTACTCCTTCTAAAGTCCCCAAAAATATACACTAAAAAAACACTTTTCCTATTTGGGTCGTTTTGAATGAATACTTTACTTCCTTTTTTTTTACCTAATTGAGGAACCAAATTCCATGATCGTAAACAAGTGTTCGGTCTTGGCTGTGATTGAGTTTCTTAAATTGGGATGGAGGGAGTATAGGATATTAAGCACTTATTTTTATCATGGTTTATGTAGCACTTGACAACCATGAAAGCAAGAAACCCATTAAACTATGAGAATAGTAGTAATGCATAGGAAAATCAAACATTAACGATGGCTTTGAATATTAGATGAACCCATATGAGCCTTAGTTTTTTTAACCTCTTATTTTTTATGATAGTTTGCATCTTCTTTGAATTTTTTGAGGTTCTCAATTTTATGAATTTAATGGTCGTTTCTAAATTCGTTTGGTCTTGGGTTCTAGACATGAGAGCAGCCTCTCCATATATGGGGGTAAAGTAGCTAGCATCTGATATATGGGGGTAAGGGGCACCCTCATCGATTTTAATAATAATTCAAATAAAGTTCACGGGCAACGGTTTTTACATGCATAAATCCCCCAAAGTCACAAAACATGTAGATGACAAAATTGATGGGAGAACATCTCATAAAGCTCAAATATACATATGAAGTTAAAGTTCAGAAGATCTCGCGCATGTATATGTAGAGGCATATACAAAGAGAATCCATTAAGCAAATTTAAGTCAAACTACTCCATGTGCATGTTAAAGAACACTTTAAGAATTGAAATTCATAACCAAAAGTTCTAGCCACATGGACATGGAAAGTAATATAGGATTCAAACACAAGGATATGCCACATAAAATGTGTAAAACTAAAATACATGCAAAAATCTTTTTGAGTTTTCAAATTTATTTATTTATTTATTCTTTAAATTTAAAACAAAGATAACTCAAAGGACAAATAATATTTTTTTGTATTTTTCTATAGGACTCAATAAATGCAAAAAATACAAAACAACCGATACACTTGTCATGATTCCATCAAAATATATACAACAGATACATCATGTGTAAGCATATGAGTATCATAAAGTGTATCATGTAAAGCCTCCAAATTAGATCTCCTAACCTACATGGGTGTAATGTGATGCTCTTGAGCTTTGTTGACCTTGGTGACTCTACCCTTGGATTTCCTAGGACTGATTCGAAGATCAAAACAAAACCTCCTAAGGTGACCCCATAATGTGTGTAAGTGAAAGCACAGTTAGAAGTATTACTTAAGGGTTTACTTTTCTAGCGTTCCTAGATGATTCTCTCAAAATCATGGTTTTGGCTTTATTAGCAGAAGCATTTTGAGTATCGAAGCCAATACCACACTTATCATTTTTTATTTGGACAATGTCTAACATCTTATCCAATTTTTCGGATCTTAACTCCACATCAAATTTGACCCGACTCGAGTCTCTTAATCTCTCTTCGAGCTCAATTATCTTAGACTCAAGAAAACTCCTAGTTTCTTCAAACTCAAGAAGCTCTTTCTTCATAGCCTCCATTAAACCTTAAAGACTATCTCTCTCACCTTCAACATACTCTAGCTTCTCTCGAAGAGTTCCCTCACATGCCCTAAGATCTTTAACTAAAACAATTTCATCAATACCTACGACACGTTCTTTCATCCTTGCTTCCAACTTCCAATTTTCCTTTTTTAATTTCAAAGTTTCTGCATACAACTCATGGAAGGTAACTTGGAGTTCACTCTCCTCCTCTTTTTCATTCTCACTCTCTTATCCACTTTCTTTACCATCAAACACTTGGGATTCACACTTAATAGATTTGGAAGTGTCATGCAAAGAAATATCTTCATGGAAAGATTCGTCATCAATGCTCACATGGCTAGACATGAACGCGATGAGGTTGCTCTTAATGGGGGAATCGGGCCCCTCTTCCGATTCACTATCACTAAGGGTGACATTATATGCAATAGGCTTCTTGCCCTCCTTCCTTAGTTTAATGGGATACTCGTCTGCCCTATGGCCATAACCCTCATAACCAAAACATCTATTCGACTCGTCCCTCTTAAGATCATAATTTTGATTTTTAGGGTTTTTTTTTCAGCTTTGTTATACTTGGGGACTTCTCAAATTTCTTAGAATCATTTTTAAGTTTCTCTTTATTAAACTTAAGAAATTTTCAAAATGAGTCGATGTCATACTAATAATCCGAAACAGGTGTTTCCTCTTTTCGGGCTTTCAAAGTTATGCCCTTATCCTTCTTCTTCACATCCTTGAAGGTAAACATGTCAAGTTCATAGGTTTGTAAGTCACCTACAAGCTCTTCAAGTTTCGTAGAGTTTAAAGTGCCTAAAGAATTTAAAACAATTACTTTTGGATTAAACCTATTAGGTAATGGCCTCAAAATATTCTTTATGTCACGGTTGTTGGGTATCTTCTCTCCCAAATTAAAAGATGAATTCATAATATTAGAATCTGGAATAAAACTCATCAAAGGATTCACTCTCATCCATTTTAAGGGTTTCAAATTTAGTGGTGAGGTTTTGGAGTTTAGAAGCCTTAACATACTTGTACCTTCATGGGTAAATTGGAGTGTGTCCTAAGCCTCTTTAGATGTTTTACACATCATAATACGTAGGAACTCCTTCAGTGTGGCCGCACTAAAGAGAACATTTGAATTAGGAGAATTGAAATTTGTTAGCTTAAGCTCATCCTCACTCCATCTTTCTACGAGTTTAGGAACACGAACTTCTCCTTCTAAACACGTTGTTGGGGATCACCCTCTAACAACCGATTGTCAAACCTGCTCATCGAACGACTTAAGTGCTAATCTCATACGCGCTTTCCAGTATGCTAATTAGAATCATTAAAAACAGAAACCTCAAAAATGAAATATTTTTCATATTCAAGCCTAAAAGGATCTAACACAATAGTTTAGTGAACCCGCTCAAATACCACTTGAAAAGAGGAAATTCTTGAATTTTATGCAATGCCAAATTATATTGCATATGCTCTGATACCAATTGAAAGGGATGAAATAGGATGATGGATCCCGGGATTCCAAATTTTAATTTCTTCATATTAAATTATCTTTTCTTAAACAAAATTTCAATTGAAGTTCAAATTAACACAAACCAAACTAAACAAGAATTTTACCAAATTAAAATTTTTCTTAAACTAACACATCCCTATTTAATTAGGCGCCAATTAAACCATTTTTGTGGTGAAACAAATTTTATCCATTTAACCTAAGCATGCATCTAGGTGTGAATTTGCAAGATAAAAAATTCGCGATGTACGAGAAAAACCCATAACGGGAAAAACCTGGGACGGAGCAACCACAAGTCCACTAAGTACAAATACCACAGAATACTTATACAATGACTCGACACCCTCGGAAGCCTTGACGCTCTTCGTTCTTTCAACCTCTATCTAGTGACAACGTAGGAGTCCACCTACATCTCGGAATCCACTGATGGGGCACTACTACTGTCACGCATACAAAGTGCACCGTCTGCACACCAACAAACACGAAATCCGTTGAAAGAAACAATCCTCAATGATGAACCTGACACCAAAATGTACTCTTAAAATATATGTTTGTTGGATCAAAATAATTTGGTGTAAACTTGTATTTTGTTTGAAGGAGTAAACCGTGAATCATAGATAAAACTTTCTTGGACTTTTCTAAAGGTTTCTCACACTTAGAAGTTGGAAAAGTCTCTGTTAAAAATGCAATTCCGCACGACATAAACGGTTGGGAAAAGTAGTGGGGAGTTATGAGAAAAAAACTGCTTCAAAAAATGTTTTTTGACAAAAACTGCTCCCATCGTTCAAACGAAAACCAATCTCGATCGAACGACAGAGCCATCTTGTTTGAATGAGATAAGAACGAGACTAAATTATGAGAAGTCAACATAAACCAAAATGAGACCTTGTTAGAAGTCATTCGAACGAACACCAAATCTAGTTCGAACATCCTGGGAAAATCAAAATATTTTTCTCGAAAAAATATAAAGGCATTTTGAAATAGCTTAACAAAATATTCGAAGCATTCATACTTGAGATATTCTTGGAATGTTCATCACACTACGAGGCACGAAACATGACATAGGATGGGATCTCTTTTGACTTGGCCACTACGTTCTTATAGGATTGAAAATTCATAAATGCAACTAATATACTATGACACAAAGAGTTTTGTCCGGAATTAAGCCAATACATACAAATTGACAAAATTGGAAAGTTGTCCTTACATCTTTCGTAAGTGAAGTAAGCTAGAACCTTTTACGTACCTGAATATCTTCTTTACTAAAATAAGGTGTTGTATAGCCATAGGGATATACGCTCGAGTTTACATAATATGGGTGTAATTTTGAAGTAACTATATGAGATGCCTAAAAAGACAATCTTGAATATAGTTGATATGTACTTTAGCTTAGATAAGTATTATTTTACTTCAATTCATTTCGTCTTTTACTTCGCATCCACTTATTTACATAAATTTGAGATTTAATTTTTTTTGTCTATATGCGATTAAGTAGGAAGGATATGATTCCAAATGATAATATTCGTGAAACATTAAAAGTAGCGCTTATACAGGATAAATTATGAGAGAATTGTTTAAGATGGTTTGGTGTGTTAAGCGTAGGCCAATAACTTCCCCCGCAACTCTTCGAGGAACAATGGCTTAAAATTATCAGTTATGCTAGGGGAGGAGGCATAACTAAATTTGACCTAGCAGGAGGTTAAATAAGGACATGATAGCTCGTGGTTTAAAAAAAATTAGTGGTATGGTGAAATATGATTAATGTATCCAATTATTAGTAATTGAGATTATTTTGTTGAGTTGAGTACACCTGTGTGTGTGTGCGAAATATGATTACTATATCCAATTATTAGTAATTGAGAATATTTTGTTGAGTTTACATCCATGTGTGTGCTTATCTTGATGCATATGGATAGGAGAGAGATACTATTATAATTTTATGAGTTATAGTTAAAAAAATATATACATGCACGTATATCATTTTATCTTTATATAAATTGAAAAATATTTCTGAATTAATGTCATAATTATTTTGATATATTGGAGGTAGAATAATAAATGGTCGGGAATATGATAGGCGTGTTGTGATGGAGTAAGCAACATCCACATTATGGGCAGGCTTTGTGCTCAATCCTTAAATGCATACAATTCATTAAATAGTGAATTTTTATATAAGAAACCCCTGTTATTTTAAATCTTTTGCTCACTTTGTACGTGGAATGTGATTGCTTGTACGAGGGGTAGAGTTGTTTTGAAATTAGTTTACCTCTTATTATTAGGATGAGAAAAAATTAACTTGTAAAATTAATGACTCAGACATTGAGATTCAGGAAATGGAGTTGAAGACAAGGGAACTAAAATGATTTTGATTTTCCCTTTACATTCATCATCATCATCATCATCATCATCACCCTTGCCTTAATCCCATCATATGGGGTCGGCCACATCGATTCTCCTTTTCCATTCTAGTCTATTATATGCAATATTATCATTCAATTTTAATCCCGTTACAATGATATATTATAAAAAAAAATTGTTTGACACTTGAGCCAATCACTAGCTTAGCTATTTTTGGAGTCCATAACACCCAATTGCGTATTGAACTTATTGCACTATAAGTTGTTAGATTCGGGTTAGGTTAAAATATTATTTTAATGGTCAATCAGTGGTCTTTATTGCACTATAAGTTGTTATATGGTTGGGCCATCATCTATGAGCTCCCCCTTTGCTAAAGGTTGTTTCGTCCTATACTTCAAAGCCAGTTGTAAAGCAAATTATACATTTTGTTGCTTAGTTATTATTTTGCATGAATGAATGGTATAATTTAAATAAATAATGTTGTGTTAGTAATAGAACTTGCTAGAACGTATTGATGTAGAGTTCAACGAGTAACATTAACTTAATGAATGATATAATTTAAATAAATAATTTGTTGGTAGTAGTAGAATTTGCTAGAACATATTGATTTAGAGTTCAGCCCGTAACATGAGCAAATGGATTTTGTAAAGAAATTTTATGGTTCTTTTGCTATTGATTTTGAAGAGCATAAACACCGATTAAATTGGGATGATTTTGCGTTTGGGTGACCACTTGTCAATTTCATCAATATCACTAGTTTTTTACTTATTATTAACATCTGTATGAAAATAGGAAGGAGCAACCAAGGATGAAATCGAGCAAATGCGCAAGTATAAATTTCGACGAATCAGTGATTTTGAGGAATAAAATGGGGAGATTCAAGAATCTTTTAAGGAATAATGAGAGAGTGCAACACTGATACACCCATTGAACGTAATTTTCCCCTAGAGGATGCTGTAAGTTTTTTAATTTTTGTAATATAAATTATTTTATACTTCCCTTTTCCCCAAAGGTATAACATAGGGTGATTTTGATTTTTTCCTCCATATGATTGACCATTAACCCCCTTCCTGCAAAGGTATAACATGGGGTGATTTTTATTTTGGCTCCCATTTGTCATGGCCATTACCCTTCGATTATAAAAAATTCTTCACTACTATACTTTTGACCTCCAAAAGCATCATTTCTACTCAAAGCTTTAGTAAAAAAAATCCTTAAATCGATGAAGGCCACTCGGAGGCTCAAAGGTATATATTATTATAAACAATGGTACCCAAGTTGAATGAATCATAACATTGGTGGCAAAGTCCAAATCACCTCCGCCAACCCAATAAAACCTTCGATTGTTTCAAAGGGAATGGTTGCACCCAGCATATAATTTGTTGCCACCTTATAACCACATCTCACGAAATCAAATAAAGTGTACTCCATTTGATGCCAAAGTAAAAGCCGCAAAAACTAACCAAAATAAAGCACACACCAAATCATAGAGGAAAACTCTCAATATCATTCAAGTGAATACATCAAATGAGGATTACAATGAAATCTAAAGATATGGGATATGAAATCTAAAAAAATAATCTTCGTAAAACTAAACATATAAAATAATGTCACATACTTATTTTTCCACTTGTATTTCGGTTAGAGACATGACACTTTAATTTTCATCAAGTCAAACTGACGGTTAGAGACATGTCCCTAAGAAAAAGAAAGGTTAGAGTAATTAGAGTGACGGTAGAGATAGATTTATCAACTGATGCTAGCAGCATTCCCTAAATATTTTCTGGGTTATGATATTGCACGTGTGGCAGGGTGTGGCTGGAATGCTACACCCCTGAGCAATTTCTTGAATGATTAGAGGACAGGAGATGCAGTTATCATATTATACACCGGGCATGTTGGTTGCGAAAACAAAAATTAATAGATTTTTCAAAAAGGAATAGAAAAGAGTGCAAAAATATACAGTGACGGAACATACAATGTTAGACCATTTTCAAAGCATTTGGGCGTTTGTCACATCAAATGCCCAAATGTTAGTTTGATACACTAAGATTATGGTTTTATTCAAAAAACTTCTTGCGCACTTGGATTATCGTGCGTACGGTGAATTGTTTGTTTTCTGTTAGATTAGAGACGATAACTCGTATGCGTAGTTTCCAGAGTCTTGTGCAAATATTTTTTTCACCGTTATGTAAAAATTTGTGCAAAAGCTTTAGGAGATGGTCATAGAGACTTCCATGAGTGCATTCCCGGTCTTATGTTAAATTTGGAAATTTGTATGTTAAATTTGCGGTAGAAACCATAAGAAATTTACGGAACGCTATGTTGTCTGAAATTTCTCCCAAATTTTTGGCAATGAACAATGACTTTCGTACGAGGTTTAAAAAATATGTTTTCAAATGAAGTATTGTTTTTCATCTTAGAACATACTACATAAAATGCCACCTTTTTAATCTCTTTTAACACTCAAGTTCAGTCTGGTAAAGTTAAAGAGTTTGCACATTTGACAATGAAATGCCATACGAGCGTCCAAATATAAACATTTGCCCACTGCGCTGGGATTTTTGTGGGGCCAAATATGCAAGTTTACCCAGCGCGTTGGGATTGCCGTGACTAATGTGTTGTCTCTAAAAATTAGTAGAGTTGCAGATGACAAATTAGTTCGTGGATGATATAAAAAACAAAGAAGTCTTGTAATTGGTAACAAAAGTACCCCCTCTGTTCGTCATCCATTATTAGCACTATAAATAACTTGGAATTATAATTGCTAAATGGTATCTAATCTTCCAATTATTTTTGGATTACAAAGAAACCCCACTGGCTTTGTTACAATTTGATCCTAGTTGATTTGGTTAACTCACATTGTCTTCATTCTCCGTACTATTTAAAAAAATTGTTTTTGCAACTTAAATGTGTAACTAATTGCCAACATTATAATTTTAATTGATTTCAATTTAAAAATTTCTTTTGTCCCAAATTTGTAATAAACAGCCACGTGACATTTTATCCTCCCCCTTAAAAGAATAAAAAATAAAAATATCTAAAAAATATAAAAAGAAAAAAAGGAATTTTCTCTCACCACCACCATTTGCAGCAAACTCATTGACAACCCTCAAATCTGAGCAAAATAAAACCCATTCAGGAAAATCTGAATCAAAGTGAGTTGGTGTGATTTCGATGTTGAAGGGTTTCCACTTTATTTTCAAAATGTGATTTCTAGGGTTTCATAAAATTGGTTTACTTCAGATTTGGTTTTGAAATTTGAAGGGTTTATTTTTTATATGATTTCGAATTTGAAATGTCTAATTCAAGCCTAGTTCGATTTTCGAAGGGATTGATTTTAGTGGGATTATTTTGGACTACACCAAATCAATCCATTAATAACATATTTGAAGCCCTTATACTTTTGACTCATTTGAGTCTAGACTGTATAAGAGCTCATCTAGTTTGGAAATTGTGACAAAATAGAGTCTATCCTAGAAACCAAAGAGCTTCAGAGATTGGGTTGCTTCTTCTTCTATCTATCATGTAATGATCCTAAGACTATAGCCATCACTCACACACTTAGAATTTGATTCTTGCATATCATATTGCACCCCTATGTGTTTTAATGTTGTGAGTGTGTTTAAATCCCTCAATTTGATTTTTAATAATTTTTTGGGAATTTAAAACAGATTTTAAACAAGGTTTTATTTAATTAAAATTTGATTTAAAAAGTCGTGGGGTTATTATATAAATATGGATTGTTGTGTTTATTGGCCTAAAGTTTCTCTGGGTAGAAACCGAAAGCGCTAGAGACTTAAGGGTTGGCTTTGTAATTATTTTGGGACGCGCGATTACCTTCGTTCACAGGCCAACACCTGCTGTCTTCTGATTGGACCAAACTGTGTTTCTTTACTGAGACAAACCATCGCACGCCTACAGCCCTTGGATCTATCCTTATCGATGGCCTGCATGTCTTTTGAGTGGATCCCCGTGTAATCCCTTAAGCCAATCATAGCCTGTTTAATCCACCGCCTGTTGTGAGCCCTTGGATTGCAGTCAATGGAGCTTGACTCAATCTCAGCCATTGTTTTTGAACGAGGTTCTGGAATCTTCTCCTCTCCCTATTTAAAGACCCTTCATCTCAGCCTTCGAAAGCTTTTGCCATTTTGCAAAGTCTCAGAGAATAGAGAGAGAGAGAGAGAGAGAGAAGAGAGAAGAGAGAAGTTAGAGAGAGAAACCAAACCCTAGTTAGAAACCCTAACTTCGTCCAAACACTTCTCAAGCCCAAACTACTTACCTCTCCAGAAAAACCACCATAACCAAAAACACCATCCTTAGTGTTTTCTTAGGTTTATGAGAGTTCTGGTTAAGAGATCTTGGGTTGCTGAAATCCTTGTGTTCATAAATCTTATTTCCAACTTAGACATAGACTCAGATCTTGTTTCTTTTTCAATAGAAATCATAGATCTGAAGTTTTTCATGTCACAGAACACTTAGCTGCATTTATTTCTCATCTTGAGAATTTCGTTGTTGATTATTTTCTGTTAAAACATTTTTCTTCTTCAAAGATCAACAATAGATGTTTTTCTATTTCTGTTTTTACAAAACCTAACCTGACCTAGTGGGATTCGCACTTGGAGGGTTCTCAATCTTCATAATATTTTCAAAACTGATTGAGAAAGGTCTTGACCGATTTCTTAAGCAAGATCTCCGTGGAATCTGGGTTAGTTTGAAAGGTCGAAAAGGTTCTTGGTTTTGTAAGAAAGAAAAATAACAAATACACTGCATATAGACTTTATATGTGATTTGTTAGGATCGTCTGTAACTAATAAGTGTGTGTGTGTGCATGCATGTGTTTTAGAACACCATTCACAAACATCTTCACACTACAAACACTCAAAGTGTTGGCTATAAGATTTGGTGAACATAAGTCGACGTAAAGTGCTGAAACAAAGAAGAGTTGACAAACTGAGACAACTACATCAACAAACAAGATCTGCAGAAAAGTTAAGGACGCCAGAGGGTACAATCCTGAACTTGTATAGATTTGTTTTTGTGTGCATGTTAGTTAAATAGGTTGTAACTCATTTATTTGTTTTAGTGATTGATTTTGTTTTACTCCGTAGAGGGAGTCGTGGATGTTTCCTCAAGGTTGAGGTTTTACCACGTTAAAAATCTGAGTATCAATATTTCTACATCTTCTCATCCCTTTCTAATAGTGTGCTGAGTTTAAAACATTTTAAACTGTTTACTAAAACTTGTTATCAAATCTTGTCCATATCTCGTACATAATTTTGTTAACACATCTTGTGTTCAAAATCGTTTTGATTTTAAGTAAAGAGTTTCTTCAACAAACTTTCGGAGTTGCTTAAATAGTTTATTTTCATAAACGGCTTTGGCAACGCTATTTCAATTGGTATCAGAGCTTTTGGTGAACTTTTTTCAAAAAGATCCTGAGTTTCTGAAACTGTTTTCTCAAAATCATTATGGACGAGAAAAACGAAAGATATGGTAACTTGACCAGACCTCCAGTCTTTGATGGAACCAATTTCTCTTACTGGAAAGTAAGAATGATTGCTTTTATTCAAGGAACACTGGGAGATGATGTCTGGGATATCATTGAAAACGGATACTTTTATCCAACTAAACCAGCCACTGATGGAAGCAATGAAAGGATTAAGAAAATACTGAGTGAGTTTACTCAAGAAGAGAAACAGGTTTCTCGAAATAATAACAAAGGCAAGAACGCTATATTTATGTCTATTAACGAACATGAGTTCAAGAGAATCTCATCTTGTACCACTTCCAAGGAAGCATGGGATACCTTGATTACTGCACATGAAGGAGACTCTAGGGTAAAAGCTGCTAAGACTCAGATGTTAATCCAACAGTATAATACCTTAATCATGTCTGAATCTGAGTCTTTCGATGATTTCTATATGAACCTTACTGATATTGTCACTAAACTTCATGCCAATGGTATAACTTATGATAGACAAGAAATTGTCTCTAAAATTCTGAGATCATTACCACAGAAATTTGACAATAAAAGATATGCTATTGAGGAGATGTGTGATACAAATCTTACTCCTGAATTACTCAGTAGCAAATTAAGAACTGTGGAAATGGAATTAGAGTTTAAGAAACAATTGACCCACACTAATAGGAAACATACCAATTCCAATCTTAGCTTTACCTCTAAGATGATTAAGCCTGAGTTAAACACCTCTAGTAATGATTCTGATGAGGACTGTGACTTAGAAAGTCTAGATAATCAGATTGCCCTAATGACAAAACAATTTAAGAAAATTGTTAAATTTAGAAACAGTGTTGCAAATAGACAGGGCAAGTCTAATTATACCACTCCTACAAATCACAAATCTCATGAGAAACCTCATGACAAACAGAACAAGGACAACACAAGACCTCACAGAGACCTCAAGAAGACTGAATGCTATAGATGTGGTAAACTAGGACACATTGCTCAAGACTGTAGAGTTAATTTAAATGCCCAAAACAAACACTCTAGAGCCAATATCTGCAAAACCTGGGATGACTCAAGTGATTCTGAAAATGAGGAACTTGAAACATCTGATGGTTTTGATCCTTGTTTAGCCTTCTTTGCCAAAATCATATACAATGATGATATGCCTATGCTTGATAGTGAGGATGAGTTTAGTAATTCTAGTTCTGTTGCTTTGAATCATACTTTAACTGGTTTAGATGCTTTACTTACTGAGAACATTAATACCTCTTCCTCGGGGTGTGTGAGTCAAAGGGAAATCGATACTGCTGATGTCAATGGGTGCGTGAGTTTAAGAAATGAAACCTTAGGGGTCACTTCACACACCTCACTTAGTGACTCAGATAATGATGATCTCCCAGACATCCACACTCTATATACTAAAACTCTAAAGAAAAGCACTAGACTAGAAAAGATTGTTAAAGATCTTACCAAAAAGCTAGAGGATCTAAGCCTAATGGTAAAACTGAATGCTGAAGAGTATACTACACAATGCATGTCTCATGACAGTGAAGTTAAAGTGTTTGATGAAAAACTGAAAACTTTGACTGAAGCTAATGAAATTCTGGAGAAAAAATACAAAGGGACATTATTAGAATTGGAACAAACAAAAGAAAAGACAGCAACTGTTTTCAAAAAATTTACCAAATTTGAAAACAATTCTAAATGTTTTGAGGAATTCGTTGCTGAATCTAAAACCAATTCTGATGATAGAACTGGAATAGGGTTTTGCCCCAATTTGAAGACACAAACTAAACATGTTGAACCTATCAAGTTTGTGTCAGGAGGCAAAAGACCTATTGAAACATGTCCAGACTTTCATTCTCTAAAAACTAAGTTTGACCATCAAAACACTAACACTGAAGATGCAAGTTGCTCTAAGCATGAAAGTTTACCAAAGGGAAAATATGTTTGCCCCCCTATTAGGAAAAGTGAACCTGCTTTCAAATCTGTGCTACCTAGGAATAAAATTCAGCCTCAAAATTTCTCAAAACCTTTGTTTAGAGACTTTCCTAAGGAAAACCCTATTCTGAACAATCTTTATTGCTCCTATTGTGATATATATGGTCACTCTTTCGATAATTGCTATGCTAGGAGACTGATTAAACCTATCTACAACACTCCTATGTATCATAACTTTAACTATTCTAAGAGGAGTCGTAACAATTATGTCCTTCCCAGGCCACCAGACAAAAACTCTAACTATAGGAATAGAAGGACTAAACCTAAAAGGACATTTACTAGAAGGATTACCAGAACCTTTTCTAAATCAAATGCTCAGGAATTCAAATTTATTCAAAATCATGCGCAAAATGTTTTTCAACAAAAATCTAATGCTCGGAAATTTTATCAAATAAGAGCAAACAAGCGCAAACTAAAAACCAGGGCAATTTGGGTTAGAAAAGATGATCTAGCACCGCAGATGAAGTGTAACATTGTTGTTTCTGCTCTAAAAGCTGAACTTACATCTTCTGGATGGTACTTGGATTCTGGATGTTCCAAGCATATGACAGGTGATGATACAAAACTTTTAAATAAAACCCATTTTGATGGTGGAAAAGTTGTTTTTGGTGATGGTATATCATCCCAGATCATAGGCAAAGGAACCCTTAAAGAAAAAGGACTTCCTCTTCTTGAAAATGTTCTCTTAGTTAAAGGTCTTAAGGCTAATTTACTTAGCATTTCACAATTTTGTGACTCAAACTACACTGTTACCTTTTCAAAGAACAATTGCAAGATTTTAAATGAAAAGGGAGAATGCTTAATTACAGGATTCAGGACCCCTGACAATTGTTATACTGTCATGTCTAGTTCTGAAATCTGTAGTGTTGCCAGAATGGATGACAACGAGATATGGCATAACAGAATGGGTCACATTAATTACGAAAATTTGAGTAAATTGTCTTCTCAGCAGATAGTTAGAGGAATACCAAAAATTAAACCTATTCATAACATTGTCTGTGGTCCCTGTCAAGAAGGAAAAATTGTTAAAGCACCTCATAAAAGGGTTAAAGATATCCTTACCTCTAATCCCTTAGAACTCATCCATATGGACCTAATGGGTCCTTCTCAAACTGTTAGTCTTTGTGGACACAGTTATATTTTAGTTATGGTTGATGACTTCACCAGATTCACTTGGGTAGCTTTCTTAAAACAAAAATCCGATACCTTTCAAACTTTTTTAAAGATTCTCTTACGGATTGAGAATGAAAAAGACACTCAAGTGAATAGAATCCGAAGTGATAGAGGTGGTGAATTCAAAGACACTGGTATTGTAGAATATTGTGACTATAATGGTTACAAACATGAGTTCAGTGCTCCTAAGACCCCTCAACAAAATGGTATAGCTGAGAGAAAGAATCGAACTCTTCAAGAGATGGCACGTGTCATGCTCCATGCTAAGAACTTACCTAAGTATTTTTGGGTAGAATCTATTCGTACAGCCTGCCATCTTATTAATAGGGTCTATCTTAGAAAGAATTCGAAACAAACCTCTTATGAACTTTGGTACAATAAAAAGCCTAATCTTAAGTACCTTAGAACCTTTGGTAGTACCTGCTATGTTTGCAAAGATAGGGAACACTTATCTAAATTTGAGAGTAGAGGAGATAAAGCCATATTCTTAGGTTATTCACCTAACAGTAGAGCTTATCGAGTGTATAATCTTCGCACTAAGACCTTAATGGAATCCATAAATGTAATTGTTAGTGACACTACTGTAGAAAGCAAGACTAGTGAATTAACTATAGAAGAAGAATCGTCAAATATTTTAGAAAATGACTCTTCTGAAATAGATAATTCATTACCTATTGAGTCACCTGAAGTACCTAACTGGGTTTCTAAAGATCATCCCATAAACAACATAGTTGGTAACCCTGGTGAACCAGTACGTACAAGATCCCAACTTAGAAATTATGCTCTTTATGCTTGCTTTGTTTCTCTTTTGGAACCAAAGAATGTAAATGAGGCATTGAATGACTCTCACTGGATTTCTGCTATGCAGGATGAACTTTTACAATTTGTCATTCATGATGTTTGGTTTCTTGTTCCACGTCCTGATCACAAAAAGGTTATTGGTACTCGTTGGATTTTCAAAAATAAAACAGATGAAAATGGGATGATAATTAGAAATAAAGCTAGACTAGTTGCTCAAGGTTACTCCCAAATAGAAGGACTTGATTTTAATGAGACGTTTGCTCCTGTTACTCGTTTAGAATCAGTTCGTCTGCTTCTTGCTATAGCTTGTCACATGCATTTTACATTATATCAAATGGATGTTAAATCTGCGTTCCTTAATGGAATACTTGCCGAGGAAACCTATGTAGAACAACCTAAAGGGTTCATTGACCCTAATTATCCTACTCATGTATTTCGGTTGAAAAAGGCTTTATATGGTCTTAAGCAAGCTCCTAGAGCTTGGTATGAGCGACTGTCCAGTTTTCTGCTGGACAAAGGTTTCAAAAGAGGTGGAAATGACCAAACCTTATTTGTCAAACAGTTTGGCAAACACATTACTATCGCTCAAGTCTATGTAGACGATATCATATTTGGATCCACTTCTACCTCAGAAGTAAAATCTTTTGCTGAAATTATGAGTAAGGAATTTCAGATGTCCCTTATGGGGGAGTTACAGTTCTTCCTAGGTCTCCAAGTCAAACAACAACCAGATGGCTTGTTTCTTTCGCAGACTAAGTACGCATTAGAGATAGTTAAGAAATTTGGCCTCGAGAGTGCTAAGAGTGCTAAAACGCCTATGAGTACTACAGAGAAATTATCTAAAGATGAAAATGGAAAATCTGTAGACTCTACCTTATATCGTAGTATGATTGGCACATTACTCTATCTGACTGCCTCGCGTCCTGATATCATGTATGCTGTTTGTGTTTGTGCGCGTTATCAAAACAACCCCAAGGAGAGTCATTTAAACGCTGTTAAACGCATAATTAAATATGTTAAAGGCACTCTAAATTTAGGAATTTGGTACACGAATGACACACCTAGCACTATTATTGGGTACACTGATGCTGATTGGGCTGGGTGTACTGATGATAGTAAAAGCACTTCAGGCGCATGTTGTTATATTGGTAATAACTTGGTAGGATGGAGTAGTAAAAAACAGAACTGCACATCTCTCTCGACTGCTGAATCTGAATACATAGCCGCCGGTAGCTGTTGTGCCCAATTGTTATGGCTTAAACAAATGCTAAGTGATTATGGTATTCTAGAACCCACACTTCATCTCTATTGTGATAATCAAAGTGCGATTAACATTTCTAAGAACCCAGTTCAACACTCGCGAACTAAGCACATTAAAATAAGACATCATTTTATTCGTGAATTAGTTGAAACCAAGGAATTAGAAATCAATTATCTTTCTACTGATCTACAACTTGCAGATTTATTTACCAAACCTCTTGATTATAATAGATTCATTTCTTTACGTAAATCTATTGGTATGATTTGTGCTGAGTAAATACCTGTTATGTTTGCCAAGTTCCTTCCCTTTGTCCATTTGAGACAAAATGGGGGAGAAATTTGAGTCTACTGCATATACTAAAAAGCTTGATCTTAGTAATTTTTTGCAGGTATTCTTCTTGTACAGTCATTCTTCATTGTAATAATAGGATGTTAAACTGTATATAGTTGAGTTATGTAATTTTTGCTTTCTAGGATTTGGGTAGATAGAACCTTTATAGGTATAAGTTTTTCTTTTTTGTTGTCGCCCTACGAGTTGAGATGACTCAAAGGAGATTTTGTCTCATATTTCCAAAGGGGGAGATTGAAGCCCTTATACTTTTGACTCATTTGAGTCTAGACTGTATAAGAGCTCATCTAGTTTGGAAATTGTGACAAAATAGAGTCTATCCTAGAAACCAAAGAGCTTCAGAGATTGGGTTGCTTCTTCTTCTATCTATCATGTAATGATCCTAAGACTATAGCCATCACTCACACACTTAGAATTTGATTCTTGCATATCATATTGCACCCCTATGTGTTTTAATGTTGTGAGTGTGTTTAAATCCCTCAATTTGATTTTTAATAATTTTTTGGGAATTTAAAACAGATTTTAAACAAGGTTTTATTTAATTAAAATTTGATTTAAAAAGTCGTGGGGTTATTATATAAATATGGATTGTTGTGTTTATTGGCCTAAAGTTTCTCTGGGTAGAAACCGAAAGCGCTAGAGACTTAAGGGTTGGCTTTGTAATTATTTTGGGACGCGCGATTACCTTCGTTCACAGGCCAACACCTGCTGTCTTCTGATTGGACCAAACTGTGTTTCTTTACTGAGACAAACCATCGCACGCCTACAGCCCTTGGATCTATCCTTATCGATGGCCTGCATGTCTTTTGAGTGGATCCCCGTGTAATCCCTTAAGCCAATCATAGCCTGTTTAATCCACCGCCTGTTGTGAGCCCTTGGATTGCAGTCAATGGAGCTTGACTCAATCTCAGCCATTGTTTTTGAACGAGGTTCTGGAATCTTCTCCTCTCCCTATTTAAAGACCCTTCATCTCAGCCTTCGAAAGCTTTTGCCATTTTGCAAAGTCTCAGAGAATAGAGAGAGAGAGAGAGAGAGAGAAGAGAGAAGAGAGAAGTTAGAGAGAGAAACCAAACCCTAGTTAGAAACCCTAACTTCGTCCAAACACTTCTCAAGCCCAAACTACTTACCTCTCCAGAAAAACCACCATAACCAAAAACACCATCCTTAGTGTTTTCTTAGGTTTATGAGAGTTCTGGTTAAGAGATCTTGGGTTGCTGAAATCCTTGTGTTCATAAATCTTATTTCCAACTTAGACATAGACTCAGATCTTGTTTCTTTTTCAATAGAAATCATAGATCTGAAGTTTTTCATGTCACAGAACACTTAGCTGCATTTATTTCTCATCTTGAGAATTTTGTTGTTGATTATTTTCTGTTAAAACATTTTTCTTCTTCAAAGATCAACAATAGATGTTTTTCTATTTCTGTTTTTACAAAACCTAACCTGACCTAGTGGGATTCGCACTTGGAGGGTTCTCAATCTTCATAATATTTTCAAAACTGATTGAGAAAGGTCTTGACCGATTTCTTAAGCAAGATCTCCGTGGAATCTGGGTTAGTTTGAAAGGTCGAAAAGGTTCTTGGTTTTGTAAGAAAGAAAAATAACAAATACACTGCATATAGACTTTATATGTGATTTGTTAGGATCGTCTGTAACTAATAAGTGTGTGTGTGTGCATGCATGTGTTTTAGAACACCATTCACAAACATCTTCACACTACAAACACTCAAAGTGTTGGCTATAAGATTTGGTGAACATAAGTCGACGTAAAGTGCTGAAACAAAGAAGAGTTGACAAACTGAGACAACTACATCAACAAACAAGATCTGCAGAAAAGTTAAGGACGCCAGAGGGTACAATCCTGAACTTGTATAGATTTGTTTTTGTGTGCATGTTAGTTAAATAGGTTGTAACTCATTTATTTGTTTTAGTGATTGATTTTGTTTTACTCCGTAGAGGGAGTCGTGGATGTTTCCTCAAGGTTGAGGTTTTACCACGTTAAAAATCTGAGTATCAATATTTCTACATCTTCTCATCCCTTTCTAATAGTGTGCTGAGTTTAAAACATTTTAAACTGTTTACTAAAACTTGTTATCAAATCTTGTCCATATCTCGTACATAATTTTGTTAACACATCTTGTGTTCAAAATCGTTTTGATTTTAAGTAAAGAGTTTCTTCAACAAACTTTCGGAGTTGCTTAAATAGTTTATTTTCATAAACGGCTTTGGCAACGCTATTTCAATATTTACACTAAACCATCATTAAAAAAATAATGACTAAACCACTTATTTGTACTAAATAAGTGGCGATTAGCACAACAATTGGGAACATTACTCTGAAAAACGGAATTAACAACTCATAAAAAACCCAAACTTAAAATTGGGCCAAAAATAAAATACACACCAAATAAAAATTGACTCAGAAATTATATAAAAGGCCAAATAGAATTTGGCCCAAAAATTTATTACTTAAGCCAAGTTAATCCCAAAGCCTTAAGACGAAAATGGGTTGTAATATATTGTAATCATTTTTCACATTCTTCCTATGTGGAATAAGAGCTTAACATAACACTTCCACAAAATTTCATGTTCCAAGTGGGTATATTGAGCTATAATTTCTCATTCATTTATTTTTGATTTGACATATGTAAGTATATCACGTTATACTTCTTACAAAGAAGAATGTGTTACAACTTCGAACTGTTTGAAAAAACGTGTGGATACCATATTAAATTGACCCTTAAGTTGACCAATGTATCACTTTGTAAACTCAATTACATACCGTAAATTTGAACATAGTGATCATCACCTTTCTCCAAATACATATGCACCAGCAACGAATCCAGCAAGGTTTGTTTCGGATTAAAGACCATTCTTCCACTTCTCAGTAGCGCCTATATTTCATCTGAGACAACAGATGAGGTTGCAGTGGACCCAACCACCACCATTATGGCGTTGTTATCATCACAGCTGCAGTATGTACCAGCCAGGAATTGAACCCGGGTATGTACCGTGGCAGGGTACTATTCTACCACTAGACCACTGGTGCTTCATGTGAACATGTTGACTAATTGCCCATCATGAATTAAAGTGTTTCTCACGCTCATAAAACAATCTATTCTGGTGATGCTTGAATGATAAACTATTTTGCTCAAAACGTTAACTTGCAACCTATAGTACGAAAAGGAGACATTATTTAGGAATTATATTTCTTGCGACCATTGGGATGTCAAAACGGAGTCTAGTAGGCCGAGGTGGTTCATTTCTAAGTAGGTGTGGGCTAGGCAGCACCTCTTTAATCCGCTAAGGAAGGGGGCTGCATCGCGTCACGCGGAGGCATTTTTTTTAGATGGAGCACTAGTTTATGAAAATATGCACACACACACACACACACACACATAAAAAAATAATCTCTGCGTATGACGTATATACATGATTGAATATTTTTCAAATTCACAAATACAGATCGTTATTAATATTTAAAATAAATGAAAAAATATTTATGAAAATAAGAAAGAACACATGGATAATTATTCAAAAAAATTCTGGTGTTGTTTGGGAAATATTAAATACATTAAAAATCATATATAGAATATGACATATAGCGGCTCACTCACAAAAAGCCTCTAATATATGAAATAATTAAAATTGAGAACTATGTTACCTCCATAAAATATCTATATTAATTGTAAAATTTTATTATATACTTTTTAAATTTGAGTGGGGCACAATGAGAAACTCAATATATATGTAAGGGTAAAGTCAATTTTATGTAATTTTGGGTTTGGCACTTGCCACCCATGAGCAACATGGCTCTGCAACTGCTTGTGTCGAAAAAAAGGAAATCGTGTAAACACTAGATCAGTGGTGCATCATGTAATGTAAGATCCTAATACAAGTTAATACTCTTGTTTCTTAATTATGAATAGAAAACTAAAGGTGGAA
Organism: Sambucus nigra; assembly: GCA_949130495.1. Lineage (NCBI taxonomy): Eukaryota > Viridiplantae > Streptophyta > Magnoliopsida > Dipsacales > Adoxaceae > Sambucus > Sambucus nigra. Next base: position 204,318,213 of record OX422223.1, read on the forward strand.
AGGCATAAGAATAGTGTGGCAAACATATAATTGAAGGTGATAATCTTTATTTTCTTATCCAAAGGGAACAACAATATATGTAGGCCTATAAATTGAGCCGAGCGATCCTGAAGCCCACTCGTTCGGATCGCTAAATTCGGATCGATCTTTAAGTGAGTTTGAGACTAGACGAGCTGAGCTTGAGCTTAAATTTAGTTCCCCACAGCAGTTGAATGTCGCGAGAACAACTACCATTTTTTGTATGTAACAGTTACCTTTTTAATAACTAGTCTTTTTATGTGCCTAGCGACTTGTTTTCTAACTCCAACACCTACCTTTTCAAGTTCCCTATATATAATAACACCAATTGGAACAAATTTCTTTTAAGCATTTATTAGTCGTGAAATTTAATGCACTCTCTTTCGATATAAAATGTCTTCTTCATCTGACCATTACCTTGATAAATTTATTGACAAATCATCGGATGAGATCAATTGTGATGAACACAAGTTTTGTTTGGTTGGGATTGCAATTCTCCGACTAAAGATTGACACGCAACATTGTTAATACTGAACATTAACAACTATTAAAGATTATTTTGATGCAGTCCTAACGTACGAGATCAAAATATCCAACATCGTATCCATATGAGGTGCTCATTTTTTTTTTGTATACTTGAGGGGATATCTTCTTACAATGATAATTTCGTAAGGAAATAAGGACATAAGTGAAAATGGATTTTTTTGGTGTGCAGAAAATGACCGCAACTCTTCTAATGCTGGCGTGCAAGTTTAATGAACAATTCATGAGTATGTATGAATTACAGAGAGCACTTCTATTGACCACGATTTTTTGAATGCTCGTGTACGTGGTGACCCGATGACCTGAAAGCATGTCGGAGACCATGGAGTTGCTTAAATACAAATACATAAGTGATGATACCCGAATATTTTAACAAGTCCACCTTTATGACTCTGCAAGAAATGTGCACTTTGCACTACAATTTACAAGAGCATCTGTGGAAAATGCATGGTGGCATGTATATTTTTCTGTTAAAGTATTTTTCTAATTGTATGTTTTTGTTAATATATTTTTTTTCCTTTTTATAGATTCATTAATGTACTTCTTGTTATTATGTGTTAATTGTAATTAAAAAAACAAAGAAAAATAGTAAATAACGAAAAAACACAAACTAAAATAATAGACAAAACGGTATGGTGCGGTAAAAAATCGTACCGTAAGCACCTTTATTAACAATGGTATTGTGTATTGTTCTTGCAGTCGTGGATATATGAACATTTTACATCCTTGGGGCATGCTTGAGTACGGAATTTAACAACACAATGCCAATGATCGCTCCATGGTCATTGCAACCTGTTTTACAAAAGAATGCGGTGCCACAACTGTATAGACACAAGGAGCAACTTGATGACTTGTCCTATAATATCAAAAATGATTTCCACAAAAATATTTTGTTTAAACTCTAGTCCCGATCTAACTAACTCTCAATCCCCGACGTCGCTACATATTAGTGTATTGGGAGGGTTCCTTGTTTGGATTTCGTTTGCGAGACCTCCCCCTGCATGAAAGTGGCGAATGTCAGGAATTGAGAGGAGTTACATCTTTGGACATTTCAAAAATTTTAATACTATCAATATGTTAGTATACTTTAATTTATTTTGAGTTATTATACTATATAAGGCAAGAGAAGCCTAATTTTATTTATTCGAGTAGAGCTCGAATTAAGGGTGTATGGGCGCCCTAGTTGTTATAATTAGTTTTATAAAAATTAAAATAATTCATCGTGAGAAATGGGAGGATTGGGTATAGTGTTAGCGAGGATAAGTGTAGTGGAAACTAGTTAAGCTTTGGAGTATTAGGCTTAGAGTGCGATTTATTTTATTTTGGGACAATAATTTATTTATTTTGGGAGAAATAAATATTATTTTAATTGGAGAATAATTAAATTAGCAATTGAGGTTAAAATTTGAAGATGTTAGAAAGTGATTCGAATGACGATTCTGAGGGTGATATTGATTCCGAAACGGTCGAGATAGTCAAAATGACTGTACTTGGGTCTTATTTGGGTTTCGAAATATTTTAAGTTCGTTTGGCTCGAATTAGAGTAACCGAGTCATTTAAAGTGTGTATTATCATTTAATGTTGTGTATTTTGGGAGATAAGGCTTAAAAGCCTACGGGAGATAGAAATCTCATTAGAGAGAAAGAGAAAGAAAGAAAAAGAAAGAGATAAGAAGAAAAGAAGAAGAGAAAGAGAAGAAAACTTTGAGAATTCCGTCCAATCCGTGATTTTGAGGACGAATCAGACTCTAAAACTTTGTGGCAAGTGATTAAACTTGCTAAATAATTCTTGTGCATCTTTTATTTCATGATTTGTGGATTAAATTATTGATTTTAGGTTTTAAAATGTCAAAACCTAGATTTGCGGTTAAATATTACAATTGATGGGTATATTGTGAATTTGAGGTTATAACTTAGTTGAGATGAGTTAATTGATGATTTTTAATGTTACTAATATGTTTGGGTTGAAGAAAAATGGAGAGAAGTTGAGATATATGATTTTTGGGATTTTTGGCTTTTGAGAAAAGTAGCCATTCTGGTAGCTTCTGATAGGCTGAATCGATTCGGCCCCTTACCGAATCGATTATGAATGTTGCAGGTGCCCAGGTCTGAGTGACTGAATCGATTCAGACCCAAGCCGAATCGATTCGTCCTGAAATAGAATCCCAAGTCCTTTAGACGAAGTCGATTCACATTAGGGGAGAATCGATTCTCTGGACCGAATTGATTCGGATTGGGCTCGAATCGATTCGCGGCTTTTCAAGTTCCAGCGTAGCATTCTTTGATTAAGAGCCTTATTTTAGGGCTGTTATATTCACTCACATATGCGATTTACGTTCTCCTTTTATAGGGTATAGTTCATTTGCCTCATATACAGTTTCGATCAAGCGTGGCAGGTCGAACATCATAGACGAAAAGCGTGGACCGTGAAAGGATTGCAGGAGGGAGGACTCAACATAAGCCATGGAGTATTCCGAAAATAGTGACGGAATATGAGTCACCATATTGTTTGAAAAATTGAAGTTAGAGAAACATTTGGAGAGCAGTAGTTGCCCAAAAAATGTCGTGAAGGACGGTGTTGCAAGGTTAAAACCCCAAGAGTAGACGAAAAGGGGTAAGGGTCGATGAAGATTTTGTTTCTAAAGAACAATCCGCTAGGATTCGAGGAAGGTGCAAAAGGGTGATTTACCAATGGGTAGAGAACATCCAATTGGGGTCACATGTGGGGGGTGTAATGACACTTAAGTCAAAATTTTGGGCAAAGTAGTTTGCTCTTAAAAGCAGTATGGGGCGATGGGAGCCAATCACTACATTCATGGGAGATACTGCGAATAATGAGGAATTTGTGGTGCGTATTATTATGAATCCTCTCACTCGAGGTTAAATAGAGAGGTAAGGAAAATTTCAATAATCCTATAAAAGGGTCAGACACTGGCCGGATGGGAAAGAAAGTTGACGAAATTCGCAAACTTCGTAACCGATGAGAGGGATACAGAGAATCAAGTAGGGTTGCAAGTTAATAATAAACTCATGAGTAGAATGTAGCAATATGGATACGAGATCTGGCTAGGATGATTGGTGTCGTTTTAGTCAAGATTGTACATTACATTAGTGTTAATGCTCTCGAGATAGGGGAGTTAAGGGAGCTGAAAAATCTATCAAAAGAGTAAGATTTGATTTTTAGTGCTAGTAAGGTTCCAAGGGAAGGATTACGCTATAGGGGATCGAAATTAATGATTGAGATCAATAGAATTTCTACTAAGTGATAGTGGGTTTAGTTAGGGTCGTTAAGGCCAACAACCAGTCTACTGGATCAGCGAATCTAAAGGGACAAATGGGTTAGCAATCAGGGTCAAGATTACCAGGTCCATGAGAAGCACAACCCCAACATGGTCGGTGGTGCCAGAGAAAGGAAAAAGGGGAATAACACAAAAAGGTGTCTTATGTGTAAACGAGTAGAAATACATGGATGGATCTTATCCGTGGGAAGTCAGGGGACAGGAGATAGATGCCTAGTAGGGCATCTGTCGAAGAAGTTTTTTGTTTGGATAAAACGGGGGTGTTATGTCTAAAAATCGTTGAGCCGGTAGTGTTATGGGCAACTGAAACTATAAGTTTTATTCCGAGATGATTAGGGTATGTTTTGTTTGATGCAAGCGGGTCATAATAATGTATTAGTACTAGATTCGCATGAGAAATGGATTTAGTGGAAGTATTGTTAATATCATTAGTATGTATATTTTTACCATGGAATAGTGGGGTACTCTACGGTTCCACCTGTAATGAATGGGTGGGTACATTGAGATGAAGTATTTCTTGAGGACTAGATCCCTTGAGAGGTGATAATTGAGGTATGGTTTTCTCTTGGGTACGGACGGGTTCGTAATGGTGGGCGATCATAGCAAGGCTATCGTGTTCGTTAATTCAGTGACGGATGTTTATTCTCTTGAGCTGTCTCACCTGAAATAGGGTTGAGCTATATCATAGCAACAATATTGTGTGAATTAGGATTCATAGAGTGCAGTTGTCTTGTTATATTGGATCTCGGTGCGTAATACTTTTACAGATGAGATTCAAGGGATGTAGGGTTGTCGTAGAGCGGAGAGATTTAGCTCGTTATTAATATTTAGCGTTGAGGGCTTAGTGATAGTACGAACGGAGTAGTATATGACTCCTTTATAGATGCGGGAGTCCATGATAGACTTGTGAGTATATGGGCAAGGTTTGAGAGTCCTGCGGATATGCTTTGGGTTCTGTGGAAATCAAGGACCGACAATGCTGAGGAATAATGCATTAGGAAAAGTTTTTTTCGGTTATGCTGAGAAGTGTTATACGCATAAGCCTTAATAAAATTTCGTAAGTGTGGAGACGTCATTGGATTCCCGACCATCGAGTTTAATGAAAATTAATGAACATGTGGAGAAAGTACGTTGAGTAGAGAGACACTAAGAGATAGGGCTACTGGAGCCAAAAAGTGTTGCGAAAGAAACACTGCAAAGCTTTGTACCACAAGTTGATAGGTGAGGTAATATTGGGAAGAATTTAATAGTGATGAGTAAAGTCATCGGAAATATTTGGAGGATATAGCCACTCCGAGAATGCTGGGGCTGAAATCGAGATAAACATGGTTACATAAGTGATGATCGGAGGTTTGTGCAATTATGCACGAGATATATGGTGTATGGGCACTCTCGGAGGAGCTAAAGCCTCTACTGTGCAGATACTAAGAAGATTCGGGAGAAGACGTGAATGCAATGATTTTGGGTATATTCCGCAGGAATGGGAATAAGTTGTCCCCCGAATTATGGAATGATTAAGCATGGGTGTGTTTGGAAGTGACAATGAGTGCGTCATAACCTATAATTTGCTATCACTAGGATTCGTGAGTGAGACGGATATTAGTGCATGTGTTGTCCGTAATATATATATATATATATATATATATATATATATATATATATATATATATATATATATAAGTACTGTGGGATAGCGAGGTTCTTTGGTGTTAACCACGTGAGAGTGGGGGGTTATACTAAGAGCATGGTTGCATTATACGAGATATTCCTATTTTCGAGAATTACGAGAGTAGCATGGATGTTTTTCAAGTTTCAATTGTGTAGCTATAGTTTAGGGCTATAGTGGATAGTTATAGTAAGATTGAATGTTCACGATACCAAGGTATGAATTATCGTTGCTAGGTTTCACTTGAGATAGGGTCTAGCTCATATATACGGTTATGTTTGTTAAATGTGTTGCATATTAATGTATAAATTGTGAATTAAATCCCAGGGAGTAGGGACATTTCTGATGTGATTCAGAGCAGATGGAATTATTATCGAGCGGGAAGATATAGCTCGGGTTTTATTTTTGCGCAAGGAAACTAGTAATAGTAAGGGCGCGGTGGTATGTGTTGTCTTTTTTTACATAAGAGTGGATATGTATACTTTCATGTCGAGAGGAGGGTATTTGGAAGGTTATAATTGTGGGATTTAAGTTATATTACGGATTAAGGGCTAGTAAATGTCGGGTTTCATTTCATGCAGTTAAGCACGGGTACAAGGTGTATGGGTGCTATGGTTAATTACATTCGCTCAATAACTTTGTGTAGCAATGCTAAGGATAAGTGATTGCGGGGCTAGTTGAGACTGGGAGTAAGTGGCTCATCCAAATTTTGAGGGCGAAATTCCGTTGTAAGGGGGGAAGTATGTAACACCTCGTAAATTCAAGGACCTTTAATTAAATAATATTTGGGGAGAAAATGAATTTATTTTATTTAGAGGAATTAAATTCATGATTTGAGAAAATTTTAAATTTGAGAAATTTTTAAATTTGAGGAATTTAATAATTTGGCGAATTGAGGTTTTATATTTTGGATTATTTTGTGTCGTATTTTGAGGTCAAGAATTTGGAGAATGTTGTAAATTAATTCGGATGGCAATTCGGAGTGCACAGTTGAGTCCGGATGGGTTGAAATAGTTAGAAATGCCATATTTATATATTGGGTTCCGGGACCTTTCTAGACATAATTGACCTTCAAATTAAGAGTTTGCGTCCTTTTTATGAGGCTCATAGGCCCAAAAACGGTATTTGAGTTTTTAACCCCAATTGTGAAAGGGTAAGCCAACTTAAAGTCATTTTAGAATACTAAAATCGGGGAGAGCTTAAGAATAAAACCCTTAGAAGGGAAATTGAAGATTTTGGAAGATTACTTCAAGAATAAGAGGAGATCCTTTATTCCAATTTATCATCTTCATCAAAGGACAAATCTAAGTCAAATGGTTTAACTTGCATCTAAATTAATTCCATTTATTTATTCATAGCATAGTGGGAGTGATAAGATGATATGGTTTTGGGGTTAATTGATATCTAAATTGGGTTTTGATGGGTATGATTGAATTGTAGAACAATTTCCTGAATTTGAAGAAGTGTATGAAATTGGGATAATTAAACCATCATTCTAGAAACTGTTTTCCAACGTTTTGGTTATGAAAATGGTGAATATGTTCGCGTGGCCCCATAGAAAATCGCGTTTTATACATTTTGTTATCTGATGCGTTTTCTCCAAAAAAGGCTCAAAAATGTCTCAAAACGGCATTCTAAAAATCTAGACAGATTCACGGGGTAAATTTTTTAGAAATGTTGTTTTTAGTTGTTATTTTGTGATGAATGGTTCCTGTATAGGTTGAATCTGAAATGATGTTTATAATTTAGGGTTTGAATTTGTGAATAATCACCCTTGGATAAATTAGAGGATTAATTAAATTGGAGAATTAATGTTTATGATCGAGTGATTTGAAACCTTATTAATTAAGTGGGTGGACTTAATTGAATGAAATCGAATGATGGATTGAAATTTTTGAATTTCAGGCCGAGAGAGAGAGTCCGGGTATAATTGGTTGGGCAACACTAAGATAATGAAATTAATTAGTGCATAATTAATTGAAATTAAGTCGGGTTGAAGACTTGCATGATTTAGGCTTGTGTAGGGTTGTATTACACTGGTAGCCTGGAAATAATATATATACGGTGATGTGTAGTATATATATGATTTATAAATATTTGTGTGAATAATATTTATAGTAAAGCATAAGGCTTGTGTGCGGACCTAGTACACCGGTAGCCTGGATTCAACATGTATATACGGTGATGTGTAGTATATATATGATTTATAAATATTTATGTGAATAATATTTATAGTAAAGCATACAAATATTAATGCTATCTTAGGAAGTTGCGCGATGTGAGTGAGTCCCTTGGCTAGCGAATGCAGGGTGAGTATAATCACTAGGTCATAGCGTCTGTTTATAGGGGTGGGTCGTTAGGATATGGAACGGTCACTTTCGGGGGGAACTATGGTCGCCTCCTACGCATGGGTGATAGCATTTATATCTGACATGCCTGTGAATATTGAGATATATGATGAGTGCATTGTTTTGTATGAATTATGCAAAGAGGGGTAATTTTTTTAATCTTTTCCATATTTATGAACCTAAATTTGAATTAATTATTTTTGTTTTGCATTTTTACAGGTACCCCGGAGATTTGGACTACAAAGGAGTCGATGCGAAAAAATTGTAAGGATATGTCAAAACGTGACACGACACAACACGATTGAAACACCTCTACTAAATCTTTTTTATAAAATCGCTCGAGTGTCCGTTGAGGCCGTACCGTACTTTTTGAAAAAGGTCTTGACAAGACTCACAACTTTGAAGTTCGGACGGAAATAAGATTTTAAAGTTTTGGAGGTAAAAATGCGATTAAAGATAGTGATGTGAATAGTGACATGAATAGTACAAAAATCAGGGATAATTATTTAAAAAAAAAAAGACTTCTCAATTATCTCCAACTCTTCAAGACTACATGGGATAATTATCAGTTCAAATACAACCAATCAAAGAGAGTTTCACACCAACTCAAACACTTCATTTCTAACCCTATAAATAAGACCATTTCTCCCATTATTTTGGGAGAGAAAAATTAGAGAGCGTGGGAGATAGTTTTTGGTTGCTTTATTTTGAGAGTATATTTTTAACGATGGCAAAAAATTATTCTTTTGTGAGAGAAGTTTTGTCAAGATCAATTATAAGACTCGATTATTGTTGTAAGTTGATTCATTAATGAGAATTCGTATTCAATCTTGCACTTTTATTTTGTCTTCAATGATGCTAGCTTAATTTCTTTACTAGGAATAGGCGAAGTTTATGGTGTTTTATTAATATTGTGTGTTGTTTAAATTCGTCTTTATTTCTTGATATGTTCTAAAAGTTTTAAAAATTTGGTATTCATTTTAAACCGAAACGAGAGCGTGTTTTAAAACCTTCAAGATTGTTTTGTCAAATTAAGTTTTGAATTTTAAAATATTAATTTTTGATTAATTATGCTTGCACTTTGATTGTTTTGATAGTCCATGATTAAATACATCTGCGAACTTTAAAACTTGTATTTTCTAAGGGAATAGGGATTTTAGGCGTCTAAATTTAGAGACGTTAAATTTTATTGTGAACTTAACCGTATTATCTTCCGAATTAAATACGACGAGAGTCGGTTTAATTTGACTTATAAAATCGAGAATGACGAGTTTAAATTTTTGCATAATATTAGTTGAATGTGATAAATGGATCAAACGTCCTAGTTTTCATGCACACTTGATTATATCTCTCGTAGTCACACTTTTTATTTGTGTTTGCTTAGTTTAATATTACATATCTTCTTTACCCCCATTTTATCTAGTTGGACATTTGCAATTTTTTTAAAAGTTAAAATTGACAAATCTCTTGGGTTCGATCCATACTTACACTCGTTATTCTATAATAGCCCGTAGACTTGCGGTATTTTATAAATTGACAAGCAAGTTTTTTGGGCCGTTGCCGAGGATTTGTTCGATTTTTTTTAATAATTGTGATTTTCGGACTAGTTTTTTTTTTTTACTTTTTGCATTGGTTTGTCCTAAAATACAAAAAAATTGAAAAAAAATCGATTTTTTTTTTCCTGGGAATTTCCAGATTCGTTTTTTTAGCCAGTAGTCCATAAAAAAAAATAAAAAATTCAAAATTTTTTTCCCAGAATAAGAGAAATTAAAAAAAAAATGTTTCATAAGTGTGCTTGGTCATTTTTGTTTGTGTGTTGAATACACCATTAGTGCACGTGTCGTGTTAATTTTTTTCTTTTCTTTTCCTTAATATTTTTTTGTGTATCACACTTTACACATGGTGTAGTTTCTTTTGTATTTTTTTTTTCGAAGCACATTAAAAAAAAGAAAAAAATAGTAAAAGTGAAAAAAATATTTGTGCAACAGTGATCGAACGTGAAGAAAACTTGTGCAATCTTGCCACGAGCACAAAGAACTCTTGGAGATGACTTAAACGTAGACGAAATTTCCCCCCGATCGACGTCAACTTAAACTTCGGTCCGACGTAAGCAAGTGACTGTACAAAGTCCGCTTCAGACGTACGTTTTTGTGTGCTCCTACATAGTTTAATTTCACACTTAATTTAGCACTTTGCATAAATTGACTTAAGGGAAAAACTCTTAACGAGACTAGAATTAAAAGTTAATCCAACGCGAACTTATGAAATCGATTCCGTTTTACCTTGTCTAGGATTCGTGGTTTTTAATGAGTCTCCGTACCGACCACTTATCTGGAGGAAAAAGCGGGATTTGAGGCGATAACTGAAGTTGGTCGACATTTAAATTCTCCCTCGTCAAAGAGTATGGGATGTCTAATTAGATGCTGAGTCAATTGTAATTGCTTTTGCATCTAAATTAAAAAAAATATATAGAAAAAAAAGATAAAAATTCATGCGTTATAAATTACAATGGGTGATCGTCTTATTATTATTCCTCCATTTTTCTCATATTCCTCAATTGATCCCGTGGACGTGTTTTTACAAAATACTAAAAATTTAGATGACTATGTATTTCAATTTGAGTGAGATGGGTCAGTAGTCATTTAAAAATTAAAGAAGGTATGGATGATAATCCAACCCCTGTAATTACTATTTCTCCACCAAAGTGTATCAATTGGAAAGAGGTAAACAAACGGTATAATGATGCTATTTTTAAAAATAATCATGAATTAAATGGGGACAATCAATTTTATGAGGAGGAAAAAATTGACAATCTTGACACATATAATAGTTGTGATGACTTGAATGTTAATTTATGTCGAGATTTTTTTCCAAATTTAATTGAGAAAAATGCTGATTCTTCTTAAATGTGGGAAATTTTATTTGAGGATTCGTCATCCGATTTTAGTGATACTTCAAGTATTTATGACGGTCTTCCTATTTTTGATGAAGAAAGTATATCGCCTCGTGATACCTCTTATTTCCGCGCTTTTCATAAAATCTCACATTTAGGAGTGGAGTATGCATCCCCAGTTTTATGTGACTACTTTTGAAAAAGGGATAGTAAACATTTGGATCCTTATTATATTTTTTTATATCCATGTGATGCATCGACATATGATTCATGCTATTCAAATTTGTTTATTATCAGTGATATCGGTGTGCACCATTCTGACCATGGATTTAAGATTGAAATTTGTGGTGTGCAGTCATACTCTCAAATTTATGATGTTTTGGCACTTAGTGCTATAAAGTTTATTAATTGGAATGACCCACAACTATTTCGATTATTAAGTTATAGTGATGATGGTAATTTTCATGGGTCTATATATTATTAGTGTATTTTTTCTTTATTCCTTTTTTTTTGTGTTTTTATCATACACTTGTTACTTTGGATGCTGGTAGGAAAGTGAAGTTTGTTCCACTTTTTTGTGTCTGTATATTATTACTTTGGATGATGTATATTATAGTGATGATGTTTTAACATACACTGGTGGCAAAGTGAAGTTCACATGTAATATCGTCATTTCACTTCTTTACTTTATTTTCTTTGTCCATATTTTTATTTCAGCATACATTGAGGACAATGTAAAATTTAGATTTGGGGGTAAGTATGGTATTTTTTAAAAATAAAATCAGAAAAATTTCAAAAATCCATAAAGATTTTCAATATAGTTGAGTTTTGAAACGATTTCTTAATATAGAATTAATTCATGGATCTCTCAACTTATAAATTTTTTTGCACATTAGCCATATAATATGATTGAAAATGGATATTGAGGCAAAAGTTAATATGCTTAACGAATAAATGTCGAGTATTTAACTCGGTGATATTTTGTGCAAATTATCGTTTTCGAGAGATTTAAATCAATGCGAGTTAAAATAACTCAAACTTTCCTTCAGTGATAAATTCATTGATGATCTCAAATTCTTTGTTTTGTTCGATTACTGAAAACAAAAAGTCAAAATGTGAATCTTAAAGCACTAGAAGTGTTAGTATGTCGTCTTGGGACACAAATCAACTTAACGAAACTTGAGAAATGAGATTAGACCATCGTATTGAAGCCCAAAATTAAGCCTAAACTCCAATATTTTTTTTCATTATTCCGTTGCAAACCCATTTTAGTCAAAAAGAAAATATGTCTTTTCGTTGAAAATCCATTATCCTACCTAACTCCAACTAGGAGTCTAAAGCCCATAAAAAGAAGCCATGCCCATTTTCTGAGAATACTATGGTGAAATTACGGTTGAAAAAAAATGCCAAAAAAAATGTTTGCAAAAGAATAATGTGTGAAAAAAAAAAGTGAAAAAAATGTGAGTCGAAAAGAAAAAGGAAAGAGAGAAGAAAAATGGCGGTGAGAAAAAGTGCCCAAAATTAATATACCGAAAAAACTTCTATATTCTTAGAAATTTTGAATTAAAAAAAAGACATTCATTCTAGCCAAATTCGAGACTACAATACAACTAAAGAAAATCCTAATCGATCTCAAGTGAAGTTAGTTATAGTCTGGAGAGAGGATGAATAGGATCTATGGTGTGATTCAATATGTTTTAAAAGTAGTCGATTTTTCATTCATGATATCCATCCATTAATAAAAAGTTCATTTTTAATCATGTATATGTGAAATATGTTCACGTAAATTTACTCTTTTATTCACATATACCGAGAGAAAATAACCCACTTTCGAGTGTTCGATTGAGAGTGCATCTCGTGAGATTTTGAAATCAAAACGAACTTTTGGATAAAAATGTAACGATCAAATCTTTGAAATTAACGGTTATATTGGCTATGCACAAACACACGTGATAAGTTGAGATTGAAAAGTGAAGTTCTACTATATTTATGAAGTTAACATTCAAAGTTGGTTATATTACTTTTGAGTCTTTTGTATTGAGTGAAGTTTTTAAATTTTGTGGGTATATTCACTGCAAACCCTTACGAGACAAAGCTCGTCCACTAGGGTCACCTGGGGGTTTAACGGCTTGCTGCGCATGCTAAGTGAAATCGTGATTCCTAAAAAAGTGAGTTAGATTTTAAAATTTTGAGTTTTGCTCGAGGACTAGCAAAGTTTAGGTTTGGGGATATTTGATGAGTGTATTATTTTGAATGAATTATGCCCAAATCTGGACCTTTTTAGGGCCATTGTATTATAAATAATGAGCTTTTAGAGTCATTTTCGTAAAACAAAAGAAAAATGCAAGTTTGAATAAATTTTGAGTTAAAATACAATTTTAGTAACCTGAAGGGTGAAATCACAATTTTTCAAACTTTATGGGCCTAAAAATAATTTTTAAATGTTTATCTAGGCAAAATAAAGTTCTCTATGAAATTTGGTTGAATTCCGGATTAATACGAGCAATTTTTGAATTTCGGAGATTAAAATGCAAAGAGGGGTAATTTTAAAATCTTTTAAATATTTATGACCCTAAATTTGAAGTAATTATTTTTGTTTTTCATTTTTACAGGTATCCCAGAAATTTGGACAACAAAGGAGTCGATGTGCAAAAATTGAAAGGATATGTCACAACGCGACACGACACGACATGGTTGAAACACCTCTACTAAATATTTTTTATGAAATAGCTCGAGTGTTCGTTGAGGTCATATCATAACCTTTTCGAAAAGGTCTTGATAAGAACCACAACTTTGAAGTTCGGACAAAAATGAAATTTTAAAGTTTTGGAGGTCAAAAATGCGATTAAAGATATTGTTGTGAATAGTGCCAAAATTGGGGATAATTGTTTTAAAAAAAAGACTTCTCAGTTATCTCAAACTCTTCTCAAGACTACATAGGATAATTATCGGCTCAAATCCAACCAATAAAAAAAAGTTTCACTTCAACTCAAACACTTCATTCCTAACCCATAAATAAGACCATTTCCCCCATTATTTTGGGAGAGAAAAATTAGAGAGTTTGGGAGATAGTTTTTGGTTCCTTTATTTTTATCGATGGCAAAAAATTATTCTTTTGTGAGAGAAGTTTTGTCAAGATCAATTGTAAGACTCGATTATTGTTGTAAGTTGATTTATTAATGAAAGTAGTATTCATTCTTGCACTTTTATTTTGTCTTCTATGACGCTAGCTTAATTTCTTTACTAGGACTAGGTGAAGTTTATTGTGTTTACTTAATATTGTGTGTAGTTTAAATTCGTCTTTATTTCCCGATATGTTATAAAAGTTTTAAAAATTCGGTATTCATTTTAAACCGACATGAGAATGTATTTTAAAACCTTCAAGATTGTTTTGTCAAATTAAGTTTTGAATTTAAAAATAGTAATTTTCGACGGATTATGCTTGCACTTTGATTGTTTTGATAGTCCACGCTTAAATACAATTGCGTACTTTAAAACTTGTATTTTCTAAGGGAATAAGGATTTTTGGCGTTTAAATTTAGAGGCGTTAAATTTTATTGCGAACTTAACCGTGTTATCTTCCGAATTAAATACGACGAGAGTCGATTTAATTTGAGTTATAAAATCGGGAATGACAAGTTTAAATTATTGTATAATCTTAGTTGAATGTTATAAATGGATCCAACGTCCAAGTGTTCACGCCCACTTCATTATATCTCTCGTAGTCACACTTTTTATTTGTGTTTGCTTAGTTTAATATTATATATCTTCTTTACCCCATTTTATCTAGTTGGACAATTGCAATTCTTTTAAAAGTTAAAATTGATAAATCTCTGTGGGTTCAACCCGTACTTACACTCGCTATTCTGTAATAGCCCGTGCACTTGCGGCATTTTATACATTGACAAACTATATATGATACGTATATATGGTGCATATTTATATACGGGTATATACATGGTCTGAAATGTATAAACAATATAACTTGGGAGATCGTTATATGGTATCAAATGAGAATTGATTTAAATAAGTTAGTGTGAATAATAACTTATAACCCTTATACATGATGTGAATCGTATGAGTGATATGAATCGTGAGAATGTTATATGGTATTAATTGATAGATGACTTAAATAAGTTAATGTGATTAATAACTTATAAAGTATAGTAAACTCACAAGGAATAGAGTAGTGGGAAATCGTGGGATATATGTGACAAGACTAGTTATAGGGTAATTAGCTAGATGGGTCATGTGTAGTTTCGTTAGGCGTGTACTTTAGTTGAGGGGTGAGGCGTCCTCAAGAGAGTGCGGGACACTAACTTAAATATGAAGATCATTCATGGAATTTAATTTCTTGCATTTAAATTCACTTGTTAAATATTTTCAAATGTTTTGGGTTCTAACCCTTGCTATAAAATATTTTCAAAACCTTTTAGCTGTGCAGCCACAGGGATGCCAAAATTTTTCTATTCTAGGGTTACGTAGCTGCAGTATAAGAACGTATCTAGCAAGGCATACGTACCCGCAGTATAAGAACGTATCTAGCAAGGCTTACGTACTGAAATAAAGATACCCATATGCAAGGCCCTATTTCCCAAATTATCCCAGATATATTACTCCCAAAATGTCGACATCAAACATCATACATACTACGTAGTATTCGGTTTGTGTTTTATAGTATACATCATTAGACTTACGTATTTCTTCCATTATTAATTATATATATGTCCTTATATATATATGTATATATATATATATATATATATATATATATATATATATATATATATATATATATAGAGAGAGAGAGAGAGAGAGAGAGAGAGGCCCTCTCCCATAAGGACTCTTTATATCGCATACTCCGGTACATACCATTTTTTTAAAATAATAAATAAATAAATTTTTTGATGAAACTTTATGGAAATGATATCGATGATGGGAAGATCATCTCCAATTTTTTTTATCAAAAAATTCAATAAAATAACCGTTGAGATGAAGTGATATGTAAAAAAATGGTATAAATACGCATTTTCGACCGTTGAAATGTTGGTGATCATCTCACCCACTTTTTGATTGACTTTTTTTATGAAACTTCATGGATATGATCTCTATAGTGAGAAGATCTTATCCATGAATTTACATCGAAAAATTCAATCAATAAAGCGGTTGGCGTCGACCCAACATTTCAACGGCTGAAAATGCATATTTATACCATTTTTTACGTATCACTTCATCTCAACGGTTTTTTATTGA
Organism: Sambucus nigra; assembly: GCA_949130495.1. Lineage (NCBI taxonomy): Eukaryota > Viridiplantae > Streptophyta > Magnoliopsida > Dipsacales > Adoxaceae > Sambucus > Sambucus nigra. The sequence continues at coordinate 204,334,232 of OX422223.1, forward strand.
ATTTTTTGACGAAAAAAATTGGAGATGATCTTCTCACCATGGATATCAAATCCACGAAGTCTCAATAAAAAATCATTTTTTTACTATTTTAAAAAAATGGTATGTACCGGGGTCTACACCATAAGGAGTCTTTATAAGAGACTTTTTGTACATATATATATATATATATATATATATATATATATATATATATATATATATATATATATATATATATATATATACACTACACTATGGCATCTACCAATAGTGTCCCGTTCGTGCTCTATCGATAGGTCCGGAGGAGTTTCCTATCCAACACGAATAACACAATATACAAACAAGTGGGACGGTACCTACGCAGTACAATATTGCACGCCCCATACTTAGCAGTGACACATGAATCCCAATATCAACACCTCTCTCTTATAAGTGGCATTGCTATGTAGTACCTAAAATATGACCTACATTACACCTAGCCCACCTATGTCGATGTGTGCTACAGTCCCGAACATGCGTACCCCGATCGATAGGACAATCCACGAGCATAGGTATGTTCACACCAAATATAGTTGGATATTACCATATGTAAAAGTAATTATCTTAATAATTACCCCATAGCTGTCCCATAAAGATTATCCGTAATTACCCTTGGTTAATAATTAACCATCACGTAAATTATCAACCTCATTTTCTTTATAAAATGTAATTAACCATCTAGTTAATTTAACTTTCCTTTTATTGGTAACATCACCTTTCTATTTTTAATAAATTTCATGATTATCCGTACACAGTCCCACCAACTCGTATGAATACATAAAAATACTCGCGACACATCTGCGGACCCCATAGCTTGATCCCCAGGAGCCGAACTAGTTCGGCCCAGGGGCGAATTTGTTCGCCCTTGTTAGCTGTTTGCGAACCCAACATTTTATCTTACTACAGGATTTATAGTCTTCCCTTCAAACCCAATTTCAAAGGCTTAAACTTTGTGATAATTATTAATATCAGACCTTATGACTTAGTTTACCATCTTACGATTGTTTATTTCGCATTTTCCAACCCGATTAAGTCAAAAATCACTTATCATCTTATGATTATTTATTACGTATTTTTCAACCTAAATTAAGTCCCAAATCACATAAATTAGGATCATGGAGAAGGTTCATATTTATTTAATTTTTGCCAACTAATCTCCTAACATCTACCACATGTAGGTGTCCAAATTAAATCAACATCCCAGGCTTTATACAGGGATTAACTCCTCTAGATATAAATCATCAAAATCATTATACTAGGGGTCTTAACCATGAGTTCTATCAACATAAACTTGTGACACCCCGACTAATTAAATACCGGGTAGCTACTCCTTTATTAAATTAAATCAAAATGCCAAGTTGGCTCAGTTAATAGCATCACTGTCGAATACATTTTATTATTACTAACCACCTAGTATTTAAAAAGTAAGTTGTCAAATTTTAATTAAAGTCTGATTAACATGCAGTAAAAGATTTAAAGCAAGAATAATATCACCATTCACCATAACGAAATACTAGAATAACCATCACATGATATAAATAAATCCGAAGGAAAACTCCTCACAACAAATCCCACAACTGAAATAAGTAACGAAATACTGAATACTGAATTAATACATGCCAAAGTCTGAAAAACTGAAATGGAAATGTCTCTAATAGAATTTGGGCAACATTCCCTACAACTGAGGAATACTGAACATGGAATCCAAATAATAGAAGCGTCTAAAAGCAAATCCCTGTAACTTCCACAAACAGCTACAGCTCGTCATCGGAATGAGAATCCTATGCGTGGTGTCCTTGTGGCTGGGCACCTAAAATGGTTTTACAAGAAAATAGATTTGAAAGCAAACGGGTCAGAGCCCGAATGTGGAGATATTTTAAAAACCTGCAAGTGCTTTAAAAACATTTAAAACATTAAATGCAAAATACATGTTAGGACGTGCACTCACATGAAATTCTCACCTCACGTCTAACTGTGCACTCCTAACGTAAGTACCCATCTAAAAAGACACAAACCCCTAGCTAAGTGACATCATATCTAGCTATATTGTCATAGGTTCTACCCTTATTACTCGGTTCCCATTAACATTCTAATGTTACCAAATAAACAGAGGGCTTTACTTAACTCAAATTCTCAATATGTAATATATTTCACTAACAGTTAACCCGTTATGTTTTTCTCAAAACACTACCATAATTATATTCACAATATTAACATGAAGGTTCCCATTAATTAAGTGTATATTATTCACATCATAAATATACAATACAAGCACCCCGAGAACTAAGCTGCGGTGCACACATACTCTGCTATCCATCCCGGTACATCACGTACATAAGGATCACATATTCCGAATCTCTCAGGAATAGTTCACAGATAACAACATCACAAATAATGGAGGCGAACACAGTCACATCACATGGGTCACGCACATACCTGCGCTCCCACGATCAGCAAACTTATTAATATCCCAATAAGTCCTTATCTGACCTATGTTCATCGAGGTAACCAGTCTAAATTCGGGCAACACAAGAATTAGAGGGCCCTAAGCGAACGCAAACCTCCCGTGATAGCAAGTATGGTAGGTATGTCATACGCATAAAATCAATACATATACTAAGTATGCACACGTCTTAGTAATCACCATAATATATTGGTACATATCTCTTCTCGTACTGACATATAATACTACACCATTTATATGTTACCAATTAAAATAATAAGCTAGACCGTCAATAGTTCTCGCATCGTAATAGACACTCACGTCCTACTCATATTTTCCTTTAGGTTCAAACTACACTTCTAGGTTTGACTCCTCATTATATCCCAAACATCCCAAATATATCAATTACTCATCAAGGAAAGGCTATCTCTACCTATACACAAGGTTACGGGGCACTCGGGATCAAAACAGGCTAAAAAGCCTAAACTGTCAACTCGTTCGAAGTCTCGTTCGAACGAGGCTGTTCGAACGAGACTTGGTTCGAATGAACTGAGTCTTCTAACGAGATCTCGTTCGAACGAAGTGGGCTTTCTAACGAGATCTCGTTCGAACGATTTCATCGTACGAACTTCACCCTCGTTAGAAGTCAATGGTCAACTCGTTAGAAGCTCGTTCGAACGAGCTCGTTCGAACGACCTGGGCAGGTCTTGTAACGAGTGGCCAGTTTCAAGCCCAGAATTCCTTATTCATTTTTCACCAATTTCTACACCTCAAATCTCAACCAAAATTCGTCCCAACAATGTTTTAAGGTATCTAATCAATCCTAAACATATTCAAGTCACATACTAACGCGTTTTAAGGAATTTATTCATCCTCAACATCATTAAATCATCAAGTCTCATCACTTTTCCCCAAATTCTCAAGAACATAAACCCTAGAATTTTAAATCCTTAATTTATCCAATTAAATCCATTTTTGTTTCTTGTACGATATATCAACATCAGATTAGTCATCTAAATACGATTCTACATGCAATCCTTTCCTCAAAATATAGTATTCTAATTCCAAACTCATGGGTTTTTCATTAACTTTCAAGAACAAATGTAAATCTTAGAATTAACTAACATGGAAGAAACATTCTCTGAATTAAACGGAATTAAATCACTTGCCTTGATTCAATCTCTGATTTTGATGACGATTAGAAGAAGTTCCCTCTCTCTTTCTGCAGAATTCCCTTCTATCTCTCTCTCTCCAAGCTTTCTTCTCCAATGGCTATGGTGGCTAGGGTTTTCTTTGGGAAAGTTTTGGAAACCTAATCTAATACACCCCGTAGCTTATTGGGTCATTAAGGGTTGGTTAGTGGGTTTAGTGGGTCAATTCCCAATCAGATAAAAACTCTTAATTTTCGTCACTTTTAATTCCCAAAAATACAAAATTACCAAACTACCCTTTATGTTGCTGGTATGGCCTAAAAATACCCCGGGACCCAAACTAAACCCCCGGCTAGTGTTTTCTGACTATCTCGACCCTTTCGGACGCGTTGGTGCACTCAAAATGACCATACGGTTAATAGAAATAAAATTCACTTTTTAATTATCATAATTATATACCATGACGCGATTGTCACACGCGTCTCAACAAAATTCACAAATTGCCGTATTACGATCTCACGGCAAATTTCATAATTCAATATTCATATGTTATCGTATATGCACATAATCAAATACCAACTCGCATCTCGTTAGTATTTTTAACTCGGATTAATTCTCATTTAATTAATTAATCCCAAAAATAAATATCGCCAAAAATACGGGGTATTACATACTTCCCCCTAATAACAGAATTTCATCCCGAAATTCGGAACTAGAAAGTACCTGGTAAGAACAACTCTGGATAACGTTCGCGCATCTCATCCTCGCGCTCCCATGTGGACTCCTCGACATTATGATGTCGCCACTGAACACGCACTAACGGGACTATCTTTGACCGCAGTTTCCGCTCACTTCGGTCCAAAATAGCAATCGGCCCCTCCTCGTAGGAGCTATCAGGTTGGAGATCGATGTCCTCCAAAGCAATATGAGAATGAGCCAAATTGTCTCTAAGATATTTCCTTAGCGAGGAAATATGAAATACATCGTGAATCCGATGCAAATGCTCCGATAATCCAAGCCTATACGCAACCGGTCCAATCCGCTCAATAGTAGGAAATGGTCCCACATATCTCGGTGCCAACTTCCCTTTCTTCTCGAAATGCATAATCCCCTTCATAGGAGATACTTTGAGCAAAACCTGGTCCCCTACTTGGAACTCTCTGAAGAACCTCTTCGCATCACCATAGCTCTTCTGCCTGTCCTGAGCTACCCGAATGCGACTTCGAATCAATTTTATCCTCGTCGAAGTATCCTGAATCACTTCCGACCCAAGTAGTTTGTTGTCCCCCACCTCCAACCAACATGCTGGGGAACGACATGGTCTACCGTACAACGCCTCAAATGGAGCCATGCCAATGGTGAACTAGTAGGAGTTATTGTAAGCAAACTCCACCAGTGGAAGATACTGCTCCCATCCACCTCCAAAATCAATGATACTCATACGTAGCATGTCCTCCAACATCTAGTTTGTACGCTCCGTTTGCCCATCAATCTACGGGTGATACGCCGTACTCAACCGCAATTCCGTGCCCATGGCCTCTTGAAAACTCTCCCAAAACTGTGAAATAAATATCTTGTCTCGGTCAGACATGATATTTACGGGCACACCGTGAAGTCTCACTATCTCTGTAATAAAGAGTTGGGCATACTCTCCTGCAGTGAAATCTATCCTTACGGGTAGAAAATGAGCGACTTTGGTCAACCTGTCCACAATTACCCAAATGGAGTCGTGACCTCTCTGTGACGTAGGAAATCCCGTGATAAAGTCCATGGATATGCTCTCCCACATCCACATCGGGACCTCCAACGGCTGTAGCAGTCCTGCCGGTCTCTGATGATCCACTTTTACTAGCTGACAAGTGGCGCATTTAGAAACAAACTCGACAATATCTCTCTTCATTCCGCTCCACCAATACTGACGTCTCATGTCTTGGTACATTTTGTCCCCACCGGGATGTACCGCGAACCATGAGCCGTGCGACTCTGCCATCACCTCGTGTCGCAATTCCTCCCCTTCCGGAACCACCAATCTCCCATTGAAGCATAATCCCCCGTCTGAGCTAACGGTATAGGACTCGGCTCCCTCTGCTAGTAATCGAACTATATGCTACTGACAGAACGAGTCATTAGCCTGTGCCCTTACTACCTTCGTGACAATCTGCGGTGTAACGGTCATTACAGACATGAAAGATCGGGCCACTGCATCCTGGTGTCCCAACTCCTTCCACTTTGCCTTCCACACCCCTGCCGCCTCATCGGTTGGCCTACGGCTCAACGCGTCTGCTACCATATTAGCCTTACCCGGGTGATACCGGATATCGAACTGGTAGTCCTTCACAAACTCAAGCCACCTCCTTTGCCGCATGTTCAACTCCTTCTGCGTGAACAGGTACTGTAGGGACTTGTGGTCCGTGAACAATTGGAACTTCTCCCCCAAAAGATAGTGCCTCCAAATCCGTAGGGCAAATACCACTGCCGCCAACTCCAAATCATGCGTGGGGTAATTCTTCTCATGAGGCTTAAGCTTACGGGAAGCATAAGCTATGGCATGTCTCTCCTACTGCAATACACCTCCAAGTCCTTGCAAAGACACATCGGTGTAAACCAAATACTCAACTCCCGGTCTCGGCAATGCTAACACAGGTGCTGAGGTTAACTTATCCTTCAACTCATCAAATGCCAACTGACAGGCATCACTCCATATGAATGGCACACCCTTACGAGTCAGATGTGTCAAAGGACCCGCAATCTTGGAGAATCCCCGAATGAACCTCCTGTAGTATCCTGCTAGGCCCAAAAAACTACGAATCTCTGTCGGTGTCGTGGGCTGTCCCCACTCCCTCACCGCGAATACCTTCCCCGGATCAACAGATATTCCCCGGTCGGAAATAATATGTCCCAAAAACTGGACCTCCTTCAGCCAAAACCTGCATTTCTCATATTTTGCATACAACTCGTTCTGACGTAGTGTCTGCAAAACTTGCCTCAAATGCTCGGCGTGCTCCTCCTCTGTCTGGGAGTAAACCAGAATATCATCGATGAAGACAATGACAAACTGATCTAGGAAATCCCTGAACACTCTATTCATCAAGTCCATAAACACTGCTGGAGCGTTGGTCAAACCAAAAGGCATAACCCGAAACTCGTAAGAACCATATCTCGGCAAGAACGCAGTCTTCGAGACATCCTCCTCCCTGATACGCAACTGATGGTATCCCAATCTCAAATCAATCTTTGAGAAGAAAGAAGCTCCTCTCAACTGGTCGAATAAGTCATCGATTCGAGGCAACGGATACTTATTCTGTATCGTGACCTTATTCACCTCTCGGTAGTCCACACACAATCTTAGTGAGCCATATCTCTTCTTTACGAACAACACATGGGCACCCCATGGTGAAGTACTCCTCCGAATAAACCCCTAACCCAACAACTGTTCAATCTGATCCCGTAACTCCCTCATCTCAGCTGGAGCCATACGGTACGGTGCGCGTGCTATAGGTCTCGTACCTGGTAATAGGTCTATAACAAAGTCTATCTCTCGACTGGGGGGTAGGCCTGGTATCTCCTGAAACACATCCGAATACTCCCTGACAACTGGGATCGAATCTAAAGGAATCACAACCTCCTTAGAGGTATCCTCCTCTATGTAATATAGATGAGCGGTCGAACCTCCCTCTGGGTAAGGCATCGCCACTACAAACATCTCTTGCCCTGGAATGGCAAAAACAATGCTCCCGCTGAAGCAATCAATCATGGCCCTATAAGCTACGATAATCACATCATGAACATGCATATCTAATACCAACATATCTGCAGGTAATACCAAACCACCAATCTCTACCCCCACTCCCCGGCATATAAAGAATATAAGTGACCCATTCCCCAATGGTGAGTCGACACACGTCACTGTGCTCTCCGCTGTGGCTAACAACCCTAAAGCCTTCGCGAAATGTGTAGATATAAAACAATGTGTAGCCCCCATATCAAACAATACCCGACCCATAGTGCCATGGATATGAAACGTACCCTCAATCGCGGGCGGTGCATGTGGAACTACTGCCTGGTGGACGTTATAGACACGTCCATACTGTAGCTGCCCTTGCTGAGCTGGGACTGCTGGAATGGGTGGCAATGCTGCCATCTGTGGCGGTGCGGGGAGAGCGGTTGGAAACATAGGCCTCTACGGCTCCTGGCGAGCACCCTGATGCTGCTGCTGTGGGGCCCTGCCCCTATCAGGACAATCCTGTCATTTATGGCCAGTCTTGCCACAAACAAAACACTTCCCTGGGAAGTTCCCTCCTCTCTGCCCCTGCTGTCCCCGGACCTGGTGGCCGTTACCATTCCTCCCTTAGGCCTGCTGGCCCTGCTGAAACTGCTGCCCATTCTGCCCCTGTTGGCCCTGATGGCCGTTTGGACCCTGATGGCCGTGACGGAAACCTCCCTGTCCGTGTCTGTAGTTCCCTGATCTGAATCTCTTCTGATCCCCCTGCTGGGAACCCTGCTCACCCTATCTCTGCCCCTGAACAGATTGTGCCCCACTGGCACCATGTCCTCCAGTCCTGCCTTGATGGCTAGACTCTCCCGATCTCTTGCCCTCAGCCATATGAAAGCGGTGATCCTGGAAGTGTAACAAAGCAGCGTTAACCACATCAGAATAAGTGGCCAATGACAGGTTCCCTAACAGATGCTGACGGATCCTCCATCTCAACCCGTCGGTGAATTTCTCAATCTTCTTCTTTTTTGTCAGTATCTCATCCGAAACGATATTCAACAAATTCGTGAACTTGGCCTCATACTCGACCACGGTCCTACCCTCTTGCTTCAGATTCATCAATTTCCTTCTCATTTCCGTATGAACAGCGGACGGAAAGTACTTGCGGTCAAACCGCACACAAAAGTCCTGAATAGTGAGAGTATCCCTCTCCTCCACGGTTGTAATAGACTCCCACCACTGCAGTGCAGATCCAACTAGCTTGAAAGTAGCTAGCACCTGCTTCTGAACATCCGTGCACTCATATATCCTCAAGTGCCTCTGCATATCCTTCCTCCACTGGCTCGAGACTACTACATCTGAGCTACCTACAAACTCTGGCGGATGCGCTTTCTGAAAAGCGTCACGTACACGTTCCCAAGAAGACGGGAATGCATTTTCCTGTACTGGCGTGGCAACCGGCGCCTGAGGTGGTGCCTGCTGAACTACGGCAATTGCGGCATTTACCGCTTGGGCTACAATGGCTGCAACCTCAGCGGCGTTCATCATGCCCTGAACTGGAGCGGGCTGGGGTTCGGGCGTTGCATCCCTGGGAACTCGTCGTGCACGTCGTGGAGGCATCTGGAATAAGAATGAAGTTTATAAGTTCACAGTTTATAAACTTAAAATAGCTGAAGAACGAAGCATACACAAAAAGAGTACAACAGTCCTAAAATATAGGGCTCTATATCAAAGAAAACTTAGCGGAAAACATAATAAGCCGTTCAGATCCTAAAGGACACTAGAACCTGATGCTCTGATACCACCTGTGACACCCCGACTAATTAAATACCGGGTATCTACTCCTTTATTAAATTAAATCAAAATGCCAAGTTGGCTCTGTTAATAGCATCACTGTCGAAAACATTTTATTATTACTAACCACCTAGTATTTAAAAAGTAAGTTGTCAAATTTTAATTAAAGTCTGATTAACATGCAGTAAAAGATTTAAAGCAAGAATAATATCACCATTCACCATAACGAAATAATAGAATAACCATCACATGATATAAATAAATCCGGAGGAAAACTCCTCACAACAAATCCCACAACTGAAATAAGTAACGAAATACTGAATACTGAATTAATACATGCCAAAGTCTGAAAAACTTAAATGGAAATGTCTCTAATAGAATTTGGGCAACATGCCCTACAACTGAGGAATACTGAACATGGAATCCAAATGATAGAAGCGTCTAAAAGCAAATCCCTATAACTTCCACAAACAGCTACAGCTCGTCATCAGAATGAGAATCCTATGCGTGGTGTCCTTGTGGCTGGGCACCTAAAATGGTTTTACAAGAAAATAGATTTGAAAGCAAACGGGTCAGAGCCCGAATGTGGAGATATTTTAAAAACCTGCAAGTGCTTTAAAAACATTTAAAACATTAAATGCAAAATACATGTTAGGACGTGCACTCACATGAAATTCTCACCTCTCGTCTAACTGTGCACTCCTAACGTAAGTACCCATCTAAAAAGACACAAACCCCTAGCTAAGTGACATCATATCTAGCTAGACTGTCATAGGTTCTACCCTTATTACTCGGTTCCCATTAACATTCTAACGTTACCAAATAAACATAAGGCTTTACTTAACTCAAATTCTCAATATGTAATATATTTCACTAACAGTTAACCCGTTATGTTTTTCTCAAAACACTACCATAATTATATTCACAATATTAACATGAAGGTTCCCATTAATTAAGTGTATATTATTCACATCATAAATATACAATACAAGCACCCCGAGAACTAAGCTGCGGTGCACACATACTCTGCTATCCATACCGGTACATCACGTACATAAGGATCACATATTCCGAATCTCTCAGGAATAGTTCACAGATAACAACATCGCAAATAATGGAGGCGAACACAGTCACATCACATGGGTCACGCACATACCTGCGCTCCCACGATCAGCAGACTTATTAATATCCCAATAAGTCCTTCTCTGACCTATGTTCATCGAGGTAACCAGTCTAAATCCGGGCAACACAAGGATTAGAGGGCCCTAAGCGAATGCAAACCTCCCGTGATAGCAAGTATGGTAGGTATGTCATACACATAAAATCAATACATATACTAAGTATGCACACGTCTTAGTAATCACCATAATATATTGGTACATATCTCTTCTCGTACTGACATATAATACTACACCATTTATATGTTACCCATTAAAATAATAAGCAAGACCGTCAATAGTTCTCGCATCGTAATAGACACTCACGTCCTACTCATATTGTCCTTAGGTTCAAACTACACTTCTAGGTTTGACTCCTCATTATATCCCAAACATCCCAAATATATCAATTACTCATCAAGGAAAGGCTATCTCTACCTATACACAAGGTTACGGGGCACTCGGGATCAAAATAGGCTAAAAAGCCTAAACTGTCAACTCGTTCGAAGTCTCGTTCGAACGAGGCTGTTCGAACGAGACTTCGTTCGAACGAACTGAGTCTTCTAACTAGATCTCGTTCGAATGAAGTGGGCTTTCTAACGAGATCTCATTCGAACGATTTCATCGAACGAACTTCACCCTCGTTAGAAGTCAATGGTCAACTCGTTAGAAGCTCGTTCGAACGAGCTCGTTCGAACGACCTGGGCAGGTCTTCGAACGAGTGGCCAGTTTCAAGCCCAGAATTCCTTATTCGTTTTTCACCAATTTCTACACCTCAAATCTCAACCAAAATTCGTCCCAACAATGTTTTAAGGTCTCTAATCAATCCTAAACATATTCAAGTCACATACTAACGCGTTTTAAGGAATTTATTCATCCTCAACATCATTAAATCATCAAGTCTCATCACTTTTCCCCAAATTCTCAAGAACATAAACCCTAGAATTTTAAATCCTTAATTTATCCAATTAAATCCGTTTTTGTTTCTTGTACGATATATCAACATCAGATTAGTCCTCTAAATACGATTCTACATGCAATCCTTTCCCCAAAATATAGTATTCTAATTCCAAACTCATGGGTTTTTCATTAACTTTCAAGAACAAATGTAAATCTTAGAATTATGTAACATGGAAGAAACATTCTTTGAATTAAACGGAATTAAATCACTTGCCTTGATTCAATCTCTGATTTTGATGACGATTAGAAGAAGTTCCCTCTCTCTTTCTGCAGAATTCCCTTCTATCTCTCTCTCTCCAAGCTTTCTTCTCCAATGGCTATGGTGGCTAGGGTTTTCTTTGGGAAAGTTTTGGAAACCTAATCTAATAACCCCCGTAACTTATTGGGTCATTAATGGTTGGTTAGTGGGTTTAGTGGGTCAATTCCCAATCAGATAAAAACTCTTAATTTTCGTCACTTTTAATTCCCAAAAATACAAAATTACCAAACTACCATTTATGTTGCCGGTATGGCCTAAAAATACCCCGGGACCCAAACTAAACCCCCGGCTAGTGTTTTCTGACTATCTCGACCCTTCCGGATGCGTTGGTGCACTCAAAACGACCATACGGTTAATAGAAATAAAATTCACTTTTTAATTATCATAATTATATACCATGATGCGATTGTCACACGCGTCTCAACAAAATTCACAAATTGTCGTATTACGATCTCACGACAAATTTTATAATTCAATATTCATATGTTATCATATATGCACATAATCAAATACCAACTCGCATCTCGTTAGTATTTTTAACCGAGATTAATTCCCTATTAATTCTCATTTAATTAATTAATCCCAAAAATAAATATCGCCAAAAATACGGGGTATTACAAAACTCTTAAAATTCTACCATCTTAAATTCTGGATTTCCTACTTCAACATAAAAATCAATTCCTTCAGGGGTATAAACTAATATCATCATCAAATCATCAAAGTTACCTAAATTCCTAATTTCTACATGGGATTTCAATAGACGATGAATTAAGAAGCAATTTGGACCAAATAAAATTAGCAAGAAAATTCTTACCTTAAGTATTAAACGATTTTTTGATCGGCTTGTTGGATTTCTTCTTGAATCTTTTTCTTCCAATTCTCCTGCTAGTGTTCTTGCCTCTCTCTATCAAAATGTATTTTAGGATTCTTGGATACAAATGATAAGGAGTTATTAAACTCCTAAATAATATAATTAAGGCTTCAATCTTGGGCCTTAGGCCTAAAATTTAGACCCCCAGATGGACCCAAATACACATCCCAACTAGCGCAATAACCTCTTAACTCATATATAAACACCCCAGGACTATTTTAAAAGTCTAGAACACCTTAACGAGCCCACAAAACTTATCGAAACGCATCTCGAATATCTTTCATTCAACAAGTATACTTTTCAATTGTGTCACGCATCATAAATCAATTATTCAATGTACATGCAATTATTTCTTACTGAAATTTTTTATCATGCGAAGTCAATTTCGCATAATAGGAGATAATAATTAATTAATTTATTCATAACTTAATTAATTTAATATGTCGATTTAAATTAATTTTAAAATTTTTATTTTATTAAAAAAAATACGGGATATTACACAGAGTATGTAATGGACAATATGTGATGTGAAACATTCAGAGTTTAAAATTAATCTATACAAGAAAATCCAACTAATAGTTGTAGTGGGTGAGACTAATCATGGCATGTAGTAAAATGTGTCACCAATGTTTCAAAAGATCATATAACCAAATTTTAGTACATAAACATAACTATCTACTAAAATTTCTACCGGATAGAAGGTCGTGTCCCATGAAAAACATGTTGGCAAAATTATAGATGTCATTGCTGGAGCTCTCTGGTTCTCCTAGTGCCTACCGAAAAGGGATACAAGTGACACTTGCTAGAACTTGCTGGGATGTTATAGAATCTGACTTTTGTATTTGCAAAGAAAAATAATAAACTTTCTACTCACGTAAAATATAACAAAAAATGAAACATTGCCAATTAAATTTACATTTTTTGTGTAATGTTCGAGTACACTAATATAATTATTTTCCTACTAAATTGTAAGCAAATATTTTTTTAGGTACAAAAATTAGTTTAGGCAAAATAATGTAACAACCCTCACTTTTGGGGTTCTATTTTATATTTAAATTTCTAGATATAGTGATTAGATATAAAGATGTTGATATGTGGAGTAGGTATTAATTTAAGAAAGAAAAGTTAATATCTACTATGATGTTGCATATTTACTGTATGTAGAGGTGAATTTTGCTATGTGATGTTTTGTAATGCCATATGATTTAAAAATTACATTTGGCTTAAAATGTAACCGGAACCTAAAATGAATTATAAAATCTCCAAATGATAATTTGGAGGGTGCCAATAGTTCCGGGAGGTTCGAGATAGTCAAAATATGTGCCATGTTGTATTTCGAGGTTCCGGGCACTTTTGACTAGTTGTAGCTTATATGAGTAGTTGCGTATTATTTTACCGCGTATAAATCACTTAAGCTGGAAATTTGGACCTAAGCCACGATTTATGTCTTGCACTAAGTCACTATTCCCCTAATTAAATTGGTAAACCTAGAGAAAGAAAGAGAAGAAGAAACCTTGGTAGAAAGTGAGAGATTGAGGCTTTGGTGATTGCTCTTGCATACAACTTCATCAAAATCTGAACTTGCAAACTTGAGGCAAGTTTTCTACTTGCTATTTTATGATTTAAGTAGAGTAATTTGCATTGATAGTTGTGGTTATACATGGTTTAAGAAACTTAGGGCTTTTAACTGATTTATGGGCTTGAAGTGTTGGAGATGGATTTGAATGGTTATTTATGGTGAAATTTTGGTTGTTGGATGTATTTACACTCAATTAGTAGTAATAAATGATAAGGGTTTGGGTTGGTTGAGTTTGGAAGAGATTAGGAGTCCAAGACTCCATAGCCAAAATTGGCAAAATTCGCAGGACCGAATCGATTCGTCTCTTGGCCGAATCGATTCGCATAGAGGCAGTGTCCAGGTCTGGTGAGCCGAATCGATTCGGTCATCCCCCGAATCGATTCGTCCATTATGCAGAATCTTGGTTTTCCTGACCGAATCGATTCAGCTAGTCCGAATCGATTCGCTTGTCTGGCCGAATCGATTCGCCCTAGTCCGAATCGATTCGGAAGGCCTGCATTTTATTTTTCTTTTCAATTTTGACCCCCCTTCTTTAGGATTATGACCTAGGACCCTTCTTGAATGAAGTAAACATAGGATCCTAGAGTTTTAGTCGAGTTTTGGTCATTACCCTATAGTTGAATGGGATCACTTGGGGTTAATTCAGGGGTACTTGAAGTGATGTTTAGGCATCACTTCTCACTTTGGGAGATGGATTGGAATATAAAATTCTAATCCCATATGTGGAGATTTTAGAGGCCTTCTTGAGGTATATAAAACCTTGGAGTCAATAAGATTTTGGGAGTTTGTTTGGAGAATACTTCGGGACTTAAATATACGATGAAATTGAATAAGAAATATTCAAAGATGATGGTTTCAAATAAATGAAACACATGTGATTAACAGTAATGAAAATGAAATTTAAATTGGTAATTGTTAAATTACTTAAACAAACCTCCCTAAATGCTATCATAAGGGAAGCTTGCGCATGAGGTGATGTCCCCTGACTATTGAATGCAGGCATATGGCCACTTCCCTACGTGCGTTAGGTGCCTAGGTTGTCTTGTATAGATAGGCCCTGGAAGATGATAGTCATTTAGGGGCGCGCCCAGTGGGGAAACTCGGAGGGGCGGTCTTAGAAACGTTATATGTATAAGAATATAACCTTTCTAACTCAAGTGGGACTTGAGGTATGTAAATTGCCATAAGATATGAGATGGTAATTATATTACTGCTAAGGAATGGAAAATGGAAAGATATGATGAAAACTATATTCCTATTAAGGAATGGAAAATGATAAGATATGAGAAGAAATGAGATTAAATTTAATTTTATTTCTCTTGCTTAATCTAATAACTGTTAAAAACCTATATAATGGAATCATCACATTTTATGATTAGGTTGTTAGATTCTCATTTCACATTATTTATGATTCATTGTCCATATCTATCATGTTTCTTACTCTTCTGGGAATCATATATAAATCGGGTCCTGACCCGTTCATTTTTCCATGTTGTGCATGTGTTGTATCCGCTCGGGTGCTCCTCTGCAAGGGCGGCCGTTATGATTTTCCCACTCTTATGCTTTTGACGAGCTGTATGACCTTGCGGATTATTGCAGGATGTTTGTTAGACGCCTTCATTTTTGGAATCTAGTTATGATCAGGTCTTTCATTCGGGCAAGTGGCCCATCTTTTGTACATGTTAATGAATGTAGTGTATAAAATAATGAATTGTGGAAACACTTTGAATGTAACTGTGGACCGACAGATTATTCGGTTCTTTCATTGTATGTTGTTTTGATATTTATCTATATGTTCCTTTGAAATTCCACTTTCATCAGATTTGGGTTGTTTAATTTATTTCTTAAATCTTTATTAAACTAAAAATTTTGACAACCTGCTTTCTGATTTATGGAGTGGTTTTCCCGTATACCTATTTTATTGTTATCATGCTAAGGATGATATCCATCCATGATTCTGTTATGTCGAGGTATCGGGCTGGCCACCCCTTATTTCGGAATGCGGGTTGTCACAGATAGTATCAGAGCATCAGGTTCTAGAGTCTTTTGGATCTTTGTGGACGTGTCACGTTCTACCGTAGCGTTCTTTGACATAGAGCCTAATGTTAGGACTGCTTTGTTGCTTATGCTTATGATCTTCTGCAAAAATAGATTGTTTTAAGTAGAATTCTAACTCTATTATTTCTCCATCTCAGATGCCGCCTAAAAGAGGTCGCCCGGCAAGACGCAATAGGGTCTTAGCTGAGGATGTTGGTCCTCCTCCGTCGCCACAAGGAACATTCAATGCCGCGGATGTGGCGAATATAGTGGCTTAAGCCGTTAATGCGGCCATGACAGCAGTGGCCCAACAAGCGCCATAGGCTCAACAGAGAGCGCCAGATGCCCAAGTTCCTATCAAACCTTCTCCGTGGGAGAGAGCTAGGGAATCTTTTCTAAAGGGTCAGCCCCCGAAATTTGACGGGAGCTCGGATGTTATAAAGGCAAATCAATGGAATAAATATATACAACGCCATCTATGTATGGTGGAGTGTGGTGAGGACAGGAAGCAATTCCTTGCTACTTTTAAACTGGTTGGGGCCGCATTACACTGGTGGGAGTCCGTGACTAAGCCAGAACAGAGGGACACAATGTTGATCTCTTAATTCTGGGTTTTGTTTGATCATAAGTACTTTCCTCCCACAATTTAAGGGGAGCTGATAAGGAGGTTGCAGGACCTTGTACAAGGGGAGAGGTCACTAGCAGAATATGAGGAGGAATTCACCCGGTTGGCAAGTTTTGTACCGGATGAAGTGACTCCCGAAGAAAAGAAAGTTTCGAAGTTTATGGGAGGGTTGAACTGGAGAATCCAACAACACTTGCTGGGTAATTCGGCTTCATAGACTTTTGGTGATGTGATGAATGCAGCTCTATTACATTGCCAAGAGCATAGAATATTTTTGTAAAGTGATAAGAAGACCTCCGTAGTGGGTCAAGTGGGAAGGCCGGGAGCTAGTGGGATTAGAGGAGGAGTCTTTCCCTCGTCCCAACCTTCGGGCAGTGAACAAAAAGAAAGGGATCCCCAACAGGGGGACTTGTCGAAGAGGTAGCGTTCTGGTGGGTTTAGTTCGGGGAACCATAATAATAGGCACGGTCAGGGTGCCCCACAACAACAAGCAGGCCGTGGTGGTAAGGGAGGTAGAGGCCAGCAGAGCCAAGGTGTGAATCATTTTAGAAACAATCATGGTCGGAATGCCGAAAATATGATAGGTTGGTGTTTTCAATGCGAGGAAGCGGGTCACTATAAGAAGGAATGTCCTCAGCAGCCGTACGTTCAGTTCCCTCCGCAGGTGCCTAACCCAGTTGCTCCTCCACAACAGGGTCAGTTACAGTATGGTAGGGTCTACCATATTCAGGATGCTATGCTTCCTCCAGCTCCGCCTGTACCGCCAGCCATTGAGGGTAAGTTCCTTATTCAGGGGCATATGGGTCGGGTTTTATTTGATACCGGTGTCATGCATTCGTTCATTTCTAGGAGCTTTGCTCAGAACACCGAGTTGATTAAATATGCTGAAAGAACTTTTACTAGTGTGGAGTCCTCTATGGGTGATGGTTGACTCATCTTCTTTGTTTTTAAAAATATAGAAATCTCTCTTGGTAATTTATGTTTTGAGGCCGATTTACTCGTCCTGGACATGGTTGGGTATGACGTAATTTTGGGTATGGATTGGCTTATGAAATATTATGCTATAGTAAATTGCTACAGGAAGAGTATAGTCTTCGCCGTTCCGGGACAAGAAATGTTCCTGGTAGTTTTACCTAGTTTAGAGGGGAGTACTAGTACTTATTTGTATTGCATTGCCGAGGAGACTTCTAGGGATGTAGTTGTTCCCTTGGATTCTATTCCGATTGTGAAAAACTTTGAGGATGTTTTCCGGGTAATACCGGGTTTGCCTCCTAGCCGTGAGATTGAGTTTGTGATCGATTTAGCGCCGGGAACGAGGCCTATTGCGAGGGCTCCATATTGAATGGCTCCTATTGAAATGAGGGAGCTAAGAGATAAAATTCAAAAGTTATTGGAGTAGGGATTTATTCGGCATAGCACATCGTCGTGGGGGTGCTCCAGTGTTGTTTGTTAAGAAAAGAGATGGTTCGCTCCGGTTATGTGTGGACTATAGAGAATTGAATAAGGTCACCGTCCGGAATAAATACCCTTTACCTTGTATCGATGATTTGTTTGATCAACTTTGAGGAGCGACGTACTTCTCCAAAATCGATTTGAGGACGGGGTATCATCAATTGAGGATACGGGAGGAGGATGTATCCAAGATTTCTTTTCTAATGAGGTACGGGTCCTATGAGTTTTTGGTTATGCCCTTTGGACTAACCAATGCCCCTGCTGTATTTATGGATCTCATGAATAGGGTGTTTTGGGATTTCCTGGACCAATTTGTTATTGTGTTCATTGATGACATTTTAGTCTATTCTCGAACGGAATCGGATCATACTATGCATTTGAGGTTGGTCCTACAGAGATTACAGGACCATCAACTGTATGCCAAGTTCGAGAAGTGTGGCTTTTGGCTACAGGAGGTACAGTTTTTGGGTCATGTGGTGACGTCCCAGGGTGGATCCAGGCAAGGTAGCTGCTGTGAGGGACTGGGGTCAGCCCACGACACCTATCGAGGTTCGCAATTTTCTGGGTTTGGCGGGTTATTACTGTCGGTTTATTAAGGGTTTCTCTAAGATTTCTAGCCCTTTGACCAATTTGACCCGGAAGGGAGTGAGATTCATTTGGGATAGTTCTTGCCAGGCTGCATTTGATGAGCTTAAAGATAGATTGACTTTGGCTCCGGCCCTTGCATTGCCAAAATCGGGATTGGAATATCTAGTCTTCACCGATGCATCTCTTCAAGGATTAAGAGGTGTACTTCAGCAAGAGAGATGGGCTATCTCTTATGCTTCCCATAAGTTGAAGCCCCATGAAAGAAACTATCCGGTGCATGACTTAGAACTAGCCATAGTTGTCTTTGCCCTGAAGATATGGAGGCATTATCTCTTGGGAGAGAAGTTTAGTCTTTTCACGGACCACAAATCGCTGCAATATATATTTTCACAGAAGGACTTGAATATGCGAGAGTGCCGATGGTTAGAGTTCGTGAAAGATTGCCAATTTGATATTTGTTATCATCCGGGTAAGGCGAACGTTGTAGCGGATGCCTTGAGTAGAAAGCCCGAGTGAGAATTAGCTGAGGTTTGGAAATCTAAATGGAAGGAACTCAGTCAGGAAGATGCGGTGGTGAGAGTATTCATGACGGTGATGACCGTTACTCCTACCATTGTGGCAAGGGTGGTAGAAGCTCAAGGTAGGGATAAGGGGTGTCAAGACCATATTTGCCGATTACTGTCCGAGGGAGTGGAGTCCTACTCAATTGGTTCTGAGGGTGGATTACGCTTTCATGGAAGACTCATTATTCCGAAGGAAGGAGATTTGAGACGGGCAGTGATGGCTGAAGCTCACGGGTCTAGGTTCTAGGTTCATCCTGGCGGGGACAAAATGTATTAGGACATGCACCGTCAGTATTGGTGGCCAGGTATGAAGAGGGATATTTCAGAATTTGTGTCCCAATGCACTACTTGTCAACTGGTCAAGATCGATCATCATAGACCGACAGGTTTGTTGCAACCGTTAGAGATCCCGGTGTGAAAATGGGAAAGCATATCGATGGATTTTATCACGGGCTTACCAAGATCACAAAGTGGATGTGATTCAATTTGGGTGATTGTCGATCGCTTGACAAAGTTAGCACACTTCTTACCCGTACGGACCGATTATGACACTGCTCGGTATGCCCGCTTATTCATTGAGGAGGTGGTGAGACTCCATGGGGTGCCTTTGAATATAGTTTCCAACCGAGAAAAAATTTCGTTTCCCACTTTTGGAAGAGTTTCCAAGAAGCGATGGGGATCGAATTGAGGTTAAGCACTTCGTACCATCCTCAAACAGATGGCCAAACTGAAAGGGTAAACCAAATGTTGGAGGATATGCTTCGCATGTGTATGCTTGACTTCAAAGGCGGTTGGGAATAATATCTTCTGTTGGTTGAGTTTTCTTATAACAACTCTTACCAATTCATGATTGGAATGGCACCTTATGAAGCTTTGTATGGGAGACCATCTAGATCACCCGCTTGTTGGTTGGAAGTGGGTGATAATAAATTTCTTGGACCTGAAATGATCCAAGATACTTCCTTAAAGATTGAATTGATTCGGAATCGCATTCGGATAGCCCAAGACCGTCAAAAGAGCTATGCCGATGCGGTTCGACAACACATGGAATTGGGATTGGGGACCAAGTCTTGGTTCGAGTGTCTCCCATGAAAGGCATAAAGCATTTCTATAAGAAGGGGAAGCTTGCACCGCGTTTTGTTGGACCTTTTCTAGTTATTGCGAAGGTGGGTCCAGTGGCATACCAACTTGCTTTACCGGAACCATTGCAACAAATTCATGATGTATTACATGTTTCCTCCCTAAATAAGTATCAGAGGTGCGAAGGTGCGCTTTGGCACATCCCTTTTGAGGATATTGAATTGCAACCCGATGTTTCATATGAAGAATAACCGGTTGCAATTTTAGAGCATGGGGAGCGTAGATTAAGGTCTCGTTTGTTGCCCTTGGTGCGGGTTCAATGGAGTCACCATAACGCCAAGTAATCTACGTGGGAACGTGAGGATGACATGCGGGAAAAGTATCCACATCTCTTTATACAAGGTACGCCTGAATTTTGGGGACAAAATTCCCTCATAAGGGGGGGAGTATGTAACAGCCCTCTCTTTTGAGGTTCTATTTTATATTTAATTTGCTAGATATAGTGATTATATATAAAGATGTTGATATGTGGAGTAGGTATAAATTTAAGAAAGAAAAGTTAATATCTACTATGATGTTTCATATTTACAGTATGTAGAGGTGAATTTTACTATGTGATGTTTTGTAATGCCATATGATTTAAAAATGACATTTGGCTTAAAATGTAACCGGAACATAAAATGAATTATAAAATATCCAAATGATAATTTGGAGGGTGCCAATAGTTCCGGGAGGTTCGAGATAGTCAAATTATGTGCCATGTGTGACACCCCGCCTAATAAAATACCGGGTGATCAGTCCTATACCAAATTAAAACAGGAATCCCAGTTGGATCATCCTTAGCATCACTGTCGAAAACTTTTTAAAACTTACTAACCACCTAGGTTTCCAAAAACTGGTGCCAATTTTAACTTTTTGATTTAACAAAACAGTACATGCAGAACAAAAATATAAACCATTCACACAACTGAATGAAAATAAACTGAATCATATATACACAACTTCCCGAATAAATCACCGGCCACCAAATAAATAATCCAATACAATTATTCAACACCTGAATAAATTACACCTGAAAACTGTACCGAGAAGTCTGGGCTACAAGCACTAAATAAAACTGAGACTGATAAAAGATTCCTACTCTAGGAATGAATGAATGATGCGTCTAATCCAAACTCCTGCTATCATCCACATATGCCGCAGCTCCGTGTCCCTGGAATAGAATATCAATCTTGGCGTCCCTGTGGCTGGACACCTAAAAGGTTTTGAAAATAGTTTTATAGCAAGGGTTAGAACCCAAAACATTTTGAAAATATTTAGCAAGTGAATTAACTGCAGTAATTTAAAATGCATGAATGCGCTTCATATTTAAGTTAGTGTCGCACTCCCTTGTGGACATTCTCACCCCTCCACTATTGTCCACACCTACCGGTTACCTTAACCCCACCTAGTTTTACTACCCCATCCATCTAGTCCTGGTATAACCTTCCCTTGCCATATTACTCTAACCCGAGTATAATGATTCTTGAATTATAAGTTATTTCACAATTAACTTAGTTAATTCCTCTTAAATAGTAGCATATAACCGTGTCACAAGTTATATAAAGTACATACATCACACACTGTATTATCACCTACATATAATATTTACTACCATGTAAATCCCTCACCCATGTATACCGGACGCTATGACCTGGGGATATACTCACCCTACTCCTCAAGCTAGGGGATTCACCCACATCGCGCAACCTCCCTTGATAGCATTAGAGTATATGAATTTAATAAATATCTAATCACTGATATTTAATATCACGCACAATAAATACACATATATATATACTATCACGACACCGTATATATATAATATAAACCCCGGCTTTACCGCGTACTCCAAATTCCGTACACTGCCTGTAATTTAATATCACACCCAATATGCACACGTATATATATATACTATCACTACACCATATATATATAATATAACCCCCAGCTCTACCGTGTACTCTAAGTCCCGTACACTGCCTGAAATTTCCTGAGTCTGTCACCCGACTCAATGTAGTTAATTTCCTCACTTAATAATTTATCGTCTTCCTGAGTCTATGGTTTGACTCTAATATACTTAACTCACTCTTTAATTTATATAATACTTTCCCCGAGTCTATGGTCCGACTCCAATTAAATTAATTAACACACTTATTATTTTAACACCTTCCCGAGTCTATCGTCCGACTCTAATTAAATTAATTAACACACATATTAATTTAATACTTACCCGAGTCTACAATCCGACTCTTATTAAATTAATTTATACATTAATTATTCAACACAAATCCTACCTGAGTCTACAATCTGACTCTAATTAAATTAATTATCACATTTATTAATTTAATCCTACCCGAGTCTATAATCCGACTCTAATTAAATTAATTATCACATTTATTAATTTAATCCTACCCGAGTCTATAATCCGACTCTAATTAAATTAATTATCACACCCATTAATTTAATAACTTGGTGTCACCCAACCATTATCCCCGGACTCACTTACTTAGCCCGTAACTTAATATTTCCCGAGTCTATGTTCCGACTCCAAATTAATTACTCTCTCTCTCAATAATTAATTTAATACTTTGGTGTCACATAACCAACGTACCCGGACTCGCTCACTTGTTCCAATTTACTTCTCAAAATTTCTTTCCCACATTTTTCGCCCACAATGTGTCACACATTTATTTCCATAATTTTTCCAATTATATTTACGTATAATTATCAACATGCCCGGACTCGCCCACTTGGTCCATAATTAAATATTCCCCGAGTCTATATCCCGACTCAAAATTATTTAGTTTATCTCCAAACTTAATTCACTACCTTGGGGTCGCATGACCAATATACCCGGATTCACTCACTTGATCCGTACCTCACTATTTTAGAATAAAATCAATCATATTCATCCGTTAAATGCCCCACATAAATTCATCCTAGTCCCAATTACTTTCTCCCATAATTGCTAGGAATATTTGTTTCACAATTATTTACCACTAATAATTGTATGGAAATTATTTTATAATTAATTCCCCCTTATACTTCACCCAAGGCCGAACTGCCCAGAATTTCCCATCGTCGATCGATCGATCCCCTTCGTTACAGCTCTTTGTAACAACCCTCGATTTTGGGAGGCTCATTTTATACTAATTTTACCGCGTAAGGTAATTATATAAAATGTGGGGACTGGAGTAAATATTAATTTAATGAATTGAAAGTTAATATTTACTAGATTGATGCATATTTACTGCATGTGAAAGTAAATAACATCAGGTTGCATGTCTGTAGTGTCATGTATTTTAAATGGACTTTTAGTTTAAATAATTTTGGAACTCGAAATAATTTATAAAATTTCCGGATGCCAGTTTAGAGGGTGTAGTTAGTCTCGGAAGGTGCGAGACAGTCAAAAGAAGTGCCATATTGTATTTTCCTGTTTCGGGCACTTTTACCTGGTTTTAGCTTATATGCGTATTTGCGAGTCATTTTAATGTGGTGTTAACCATTTAAGTTGGGAGTTTTAACCTAAGCCACGATTTTAGTCTTCTAAATCCCTTATTTTTCCCCATTTTATGTCTTGAACATAGAGAGAGAAAGAGGAAGAAGAGAAATGGAGAAATGAGAGAGAGATTGAAGATGGAGGATTTGGGATTGCTTCTTCTCCAAATAAATCTGAGATATCAACCCTAAGGCAAGTTTTCTACTTGCTAATATGTGATTTAAGATGCATAAATTGTATGATAGTTGTGTATTTACATTTATGGTTTAAATGTAGAATTTGTGGGATTTAAACCCTAGTCTTGATTTATGTTGAAGAAATGGTGGGTTTTGATGGTTAATAATCATGTAGATTAGTTTGGGGTAGATTTTTGTTGTTGGATGTGTATGAAAAGGAATAGATTTGAAGTTTGGAGAATTTAGGGTTCATAACCCTTCGTAGCCATTTTTGGCAGATTTGCAGGTCCGAATCGATTCGGCCCCTTGGGCGAATCGATTCGCTAAGGGAAATTGGCAGGTCTGCATAACCCGAATCGATTCGGGGTTAAGACCGAATCGATTCGGTCAATTGCAGAAAGTGGGTTTAGTAGTCCGAACCGATTCGCTTTTTGGGCGAATCGATTCGCTAGGGCGAATCGATTCGGCCCTTGGGCGAATCGATTCGTTTTCCTTCTGTTTTTGAGTTAATTTTATAACTCAATTTCAATCCTTTTCTTTAAATATAGGGACTAGGAACCTTCTTTAATGAAGTAAACTTAGAGTCCTAGAGTGTGAGATGATTTAGATGTCTACCCTACATTAGGAATGGGTTATGTGGGGATTTTTTCGGGGTTAGGCCTATTAATGATAAGGCATTCTTTTCTTCTAGTTAATTATTATAAAACTAGGAGATGTAGTTTTATGTTCGGGAGACCTTAGGAGCTTAATTAAGCTATACTAGTTTTGATGGTTTATATTACCACCCCAAAAGAATGTTGGAAGATTTTAAAAGTTCGATTGAGCTATGTTAACCTTGGTGGTTCATAATAATACCTTAAAGGTGAGTTTGGAGAATAAATTGAAAGTCATTTCGTTCCTTCGAAAGATGATAACCTCGGGGTTCTAAAAATAACCTCCTAGAATGCTTGGAGATAATGAAGAGTTTATTTACTCCTTTGAGGTTGTAGTGTTGATATAAACTATCGTATGACTCTGGATAGTAAGTTAGATTATTTACAAAATAAATAGAAATGGTTTCGAATAAAATGAAACATATACGTGGAATGGAAATGAAATGGAAATGGTATTGATAATTGTAAATGATAATTTACTTAATCATGAAACCGGTAAATAATGGTTTACTTGATTTTCGATATGATAAATAAAATAGCTTAAAAACACCTCTCTAAATGACATCATAAGGGAAGTCCGCACGCGAGGTGAAGCCCCCTGGCTAATGAATGCAGGGTGGATATAGTCCTAGGCCATGGGAGCGCTTATTGTTGTATATTTTTCTGCGATGGGTAGGAGATTCCGGGTGTGGTCTTGACTACCCCGCAGGCTCATGGCCGCTTCCCGACGTCTTGCGATATAGGTGCCCAAGTTGTCTAATGATAGGCCCTGGAAGATGATGGTCATTTAGGGGCGCGCACAGTGGGGAAACCCGGACGGGCGGTCTTAGAATTCGTTACATGTATATAATTATAACAGTTCATAATCAAGTGGGACTTGATGTATTTGATATGCCATATAGAGCATGATGGAGTGCCACAAAGAGCACATATGAATGCCACAACGAGCATTTGAAAATGATTATTTTCCTGATAAGGAAAGGATTTTTACAAAAGGTAAAATTGGGATAAAATCTCCTTAAAGAGTAAAAGATTTTGATTATATATATACTTCCTGTTAAGGAAAAGATATATGAAATGATTGGCACATTTGATGAAGTTTTTAGTTTAATGCTTCTTATCTTTGTTCCTGCTTAGCTTATGTTTTAAATTGTATAGGTTGCTGCTTATTTCTCTTTCTTCATGATTTATCGTACATAACTGTCATACTCTTTATTCATCCGGCGCCACTAACACTTGTGGATGATCCCGTGGAAAGTACCCTGCCGTTGTGACCACCGTTGCTCCAACTTCCTGTGCCACTACATCAGTTACCTAAGCTGCCAAAATCATCCCTGACCGTTGCTGTGGTAACTCTTGCTCCTGACGAGCCTCCCTCGCCTCATCTCCCCCTGTTGCCCTAGCTGCTCTCTCCTGGGCGTCATCTGGAATCAGAACCGAATTGGTATGAGTTCACTTTCAAATATAAATTTCGTAGAAGAACTTATATACGCATACGTACGAGAATACAACAATCCCATGATAGGGCTCTATATCAAAGATTGCTAAGCCGAAACGTGAAAAGCTGCACAGATCCTAAGGACACTAGAACCTGATGCTCTGATACCATCTGTGACACCCCGCCTAATAAAATATCGGGTGATCAGTCCTATACCAAATTAAAATAGGAATCCCAGTTGGATCATCCTTAGCATCACTGTCAAAAACTTTTTAAAACTTACTAACCACCTAGTATTCCAAAAACTGGTGCCAATTTTAACTTTTTGATTTAACAAAACAGTACATGCGGAACAAAAATATAAACCATTCACACAACTGAATGAAAATAAACGGAATCATATATACACAACTTGCCGAATAAATCACCGGCCACCAAATAAATAATCCAATACAATTATTCAACACCTGAATGAATTACACCTGAAAACTGTACTGAGAAGTCTGGGCTACAAGCCCTAAATAAAACTGAGACTGATAAAAGATTCCTACTCTAGGAATGAATGAATGATGCGTCTAATCCAAACTCCTTCTAGCATCCACATATGCAGCAGCTCCGTGTCCCTGGAATAGAATATCAATCTTGGCGTCCCTGTGGCTGGACACCTAAAAGGTTTTGAAAATAGTTTTATAGCAAGGGTTAGAACCCAGAACATTTTGAAAATATTTAGCAAGTGAATTAACTGCAGTAATTTAAAATTCATGAATGCGCTTCATATTTAAGTTAGTGTCACACTCCTTTGTGGACATTCTCACCCTTCCACTATTGTGCACACCTACCGGTTACCTTAACCCCACCTAGTTGTACTACCCCGTCCAACTAGTCCTGGTATAACCTTCCCTTGCAATATTACTCTAACCCGAGTATAATGATTCTTGAATTATAAGTTATTTCACAATTAACTTAGTTAATTCCTCTTAAATAGTAGCATATAACCGTGTCACAAGTTATATAAAGTACATACATCACACACTGTATTATCACCTACATATAATATTTACTACCATATTATACATACCTTTACTAACAACCACACACATATCATATGTATATCCATCCTTCCGAGTTTACCCTCACCGGATGATTCGCTCTAAAATGCTATCTCACTAGGTGTGCTCACAAAACCTAGTTTCCCCAAGTTCGAATCGCTCACCAACTTGGACCAAAATATAAACGAAATGGATGCGGTCATATTCCTTCCCTGAAAGTGAGATAAATCCCTCACCCATGTATACCGGACGCTATGACCTGGGGATATACTCGCCCTACTCTTCAAGCTAGGGGATTCACCCACATCGCGCTACCTCCCTTGATAGCATTAGAGTATATGAATTTAATAAATATCTAATCACTGATATTTAGTATCATGCACAATAAATACACGTATATATATACTATCACGACACCATATATATATAATATAAACCTCGGCTTTACAGCGTACTCAAAATTCCGTACACTGCCTGTAATTTAATATCACACCCAATATGCACACGTATATTTATATACTATCACTACACCGTATATATATAATATAACCCCCAGCTCTACCGTGTACTCTAAGTCCCGTACACTGCCTGAAATTTCCTGAGTCTGTCACCCGACTCAATGTAGTTAATTTCCTCACTTAATAATTTATCGTCTTCCCGAGTCTATGG
Organism: Sambucus nigra; assembly: GCA_949130495.1. NCBI lineage: Eukaryota > Viridiplantae > Streptophyta > Magnoliopsida > Dipsacales > Adoxaceae > Sambucus > Sambucus nigra. Next base: position 204,362,047 of record OX422223.1, read on the forward strand.
TCTGACTCTAATATACTTAACTCACTCTTTAATTTATATAATACTTTCCCCGAGTCTATGGTCCGACTCCAATTAAATTAATTAACACACTTATTATTTTAATACCTTCCCGAGTCTCTCGTTCGACTCTAATTAAATTAATCAACACACATATTAATTTAATACTTACCCGAGTCTACAATCTGACTCTTATTAAATTAATTTACACATTAATTATTCAACACAAATCCTACCTGAGTCTACAATCTGACTTTAATTAAATTAATTATCACATTTATTAATTTAATCCTACCCGAGTCTATAATCCGACTCTAATTAAATTAATTATCACATTTATTAATTTAATCCTACCCGAGTCTATAATCCGACTCTAATTAAATTAATTATCACACCCATTAATTTAATAACTTGGTGTCACCCAACCATTATCCCCGGACTCACTTACTTGGTCCGTAACTTAATATTTCCCGAGTCTATGTTCCGACTCCAAATTAATTACTCTCTCTCAATAATTAATTTAATACTTTGGTGTCACATAACCAACATACCCGGACTCGCTCACTTGGTCCAATTTACTTCTCAAAATTTCTTTCCCACATTTTTCGCCCACAATGTGTCACACATTTATTTCCATAGTTTTTCCAATTATCTTTACCTATAATTATCAACATGCCCGGACTCGCCCGCTTGGTCCATAATTAAATATTCCCCGAGTCTATATCCCGACTCAAAATTATTTAGTTTATCTCCAAACTTAATTCACTACCTTGGGGTCGCATGACCAATATACCCGGATTCACTCACTTGATCCGTACCTCACTATTTTAGAATAAAATCTCTCAAATTCATCCGTTAAATGCCCCACATAAATTCATCCTAGTCCCAATTACTTTCTCCCATAATTGCTAGGAATATTTGTTTCACAATTATTTACCACTAATAATTGTATGGAAATTATTTTATAATTAATTCCCCCTTATACTTCACCCAAGGCCGAACTGCCCAGAATTTCCCATCGTCGATCGATCGATCGACCCCTTCGTTACAGCTCTTCTTTCCCCATGTTTTCCACCATTAACGAATTTCAAGGTTTTTAAACCATAATTTACCTCTAATTACATCATCCCATCATCTACACATGGTTAATCCACATCCTATACATCATAGAGATCATTAAGATAATCAACCCCTCTAATTATCTCATAATTTTCGAAATGGGTCTCTCTCCATAAAATTCAATTATCTGTTTTAAATCCCAATTTCTAGATTCGATTTCCACTCTTTTATGTTCTAGATTTCTCGTTCAAATCATAAATACATATTCAGATATCAATCACCCATCTAAATCTTAGTTTGAATCTCATTCAAGTATTTCAAAGACAAAAAACCCCATTTTGTACCCATTTACACCCAAAAATGAATTTTCATACCCACATCACTATGATATGAATTGATTATCATGCTTTAAGAATCAAAATAGTTAACCACTTGCCTGAAAGTGTTCGTAGTGTCTGATTCCGTTGGCGTAGTCCCTCGATTTGGCTCCAAAATCCTCAATTTGGCTTTTGCTAAGCTTTCCCCCAATTTCCCTCTCAAGCCCTAGGCTTAGATTCATGTTGGCTTCCATTCTTTAATCTCCCCATTAGGTTAAAAACCCTAAATCCCGTTTTTCACCTAATGGGCTTAATTAAAGTGGCCCAACTCACTCCGTGTGGGCCCGGCTATGCCCAAAAATACCCTGAGACCCAATCACTACCCCCGGGTACTCTTTTCTGACTATCTCGACCCATCCAGACTCAACCGCGCAGTCAGAATTGGCATCCGAATTAATTTTAAAAATCCTTATCTCACACCCAAATTTAGTCTGTACCGACTCCCGGCTGGAATAAGTGCATACCCCGTCATTAATACCCGAAATGACGTAATTAAATTATTACTATTCACTTACTAAATAAATTTCCCTAAACATTAACCATTCACTTCCCGATTAATATTTAAATAAATATATTGTCATAATTAATTCAATTAAAATTACAACACACTAGTAATTTAAAATCCCGAATTAATTAAATATTAAATGCACAAAAGTACGGGGTGTTACATACTTCCCCCCTTACGAAGGAATTTCGTCCTCGAAATTAAGATAAACCTAGTGATCCAGTATTCACATATTACTCACTAGTCAAGTGCCTCCAAGCCCGCTATATCTATCCTATCCGATTCTATCCATACGTTACACAAGTATGCATTTAACTTTACCAGAGCGCCCATACACCCTATACCCGTGCTTAACCGCACAAATTTTTTCCTTAATTAACCCGGGTGCCCATACACCCTATCCCCGCGCTCTACCGCACGAAAGTTACCCGACTGTGCTAATTGTAACCCGTAATATAACTTTGAACCCGTAATCATATCACATATACATATATTTACTTACATAATTACTGCTCGGGTACTCCACCCATGCTACGTCCAACTATCTCCCCATAAATACTTATCTCTCATCACAAAAGAATATACACTTACCCTTATGCTACCAAAGACAACATAATACCGCGCCCTTACTACCATTAGTCCTTGCGCAAAATAAACCCCGAGCTATCTCTCTTTGCTCGAAAATCAATTCTACCACCCTGATTCACTTCATTAAACATTCCCACTTACCGGGATAAAATGTTAGAACATAAAACCTCACTATGTGCCATTGCACCACGCAATACCACATATATACATCCTCTAGAAAATAATAAAAATAAATGACAGTACAAGTGTAAATTAGATAAATATTAGATTTAAAGTTTGAATCGTATTATTTACTTAAATTCTATTTAATTATTTAAAGTAACAATAGTGAAAAAATCAATGGTTACTATTTTTTTGTTGAAACAGGTTATTATACCTTTTTTTTATATAAAAAAGGTTGTATTGTGAGAAAGCCCTTAGGTATAAAAATTGGGAGTATGAATAGCCATACCCCTACTCTAAAATGCTATAAAAGCATTTAAAAGAGTCAAATTCAAAGCTATCCACGTAACCATCCACATTGGCTCAAAGCCATATCAACATCCATCAACTAGTCCAGCAACAACTTGTCTTTTCCCTTCCCTAGCATTTAACCACTCTATCTTTTGGATTTCCCTCTCCCATGTTAACTTTCCAAATATCCATACTGATTGGCTATAAAAATACCCCCCTCACATTTCATATTTTTGGCCTAACTTTTTGCCTCTAAAAATTTTAGTGCCTGTACTCAGGTACGTTTGTTCACAAGACGTGAGTTCATTTTTGGCAACTTTCTAAAGTAAATCCAAGCAAACATGTGGGTCTGTCATATATACATATATCCTTTAGAATCTTTTTTTTTCTTCGGTTTAACTTATTTTTTCCAATTAGCAACTTATATGAGTTTGCAATCAATGTCTATTGCTTGATATAATAAGAAAAAATGCAAGTTTTTTTTTAAGTAAAGCGTGAAAAAATGCAAGTTTTTTTTATTTTTTTTAGCATTTTTAAAAAATAGTTTTAATTTACAAATAATTAGATATATTTTTAAGTTATGTACCATTTTAGTATTTTTTTAGCCTTGACATTGTTAAAAAATATTAAAATACATTAAAAAAGGCCTAAACGCCTTTTCACGCTTTTTTATGCTTCTAAGGCTCGCCTATGCCTCTAAGGCTTAAGGCTTGGCCTCCACGCCTCGATCACGCCCTGCGGTTTTTAGAACTTTGATAATTTATGTTGTTATTTTTGGCTTACTAGGTTTTTCTGTGTGGCTTCTTGATTGTTTTATACCAAGTTATTTAGGATTGAAGTCTTGGACATAGTAGCATTTTACTCTACTTAAATATCGTGAGGATTTTAATTTTGTTAATTTTAAGAGAATCTTTTGGTATTATTGCATTTTGCACGTTCTAAATATAATTCCTCTAGTTTTATTCTTTTCGATACTCTATAAATTAAATTTGGATAAAAATGATAATTAATTGTGTTACAATTCAGTAGTTACATCATAAATTTGTAGTCATGAAGATGTTGTATGTTTGCATCCTAAATTGTAGAGACTTTATTTACACTCTTCAACTGTTATATTAATAAAATGGAATTGCTTTTTATTTTCAATAACAAAACTCCCTTGTTGTCTAAGAATTAATGGCGATTTTTTGTTCATTTTATAAATTAACTTTTAGTAGCTAAAAAAGTAAATAGATTGATATTAATAAATAAATTAGTAGTAGCATTAGTATACCAACCTTTCTTCGAACTTCGTCCTTTCTTATTGAGAGTTTTGTTAACAAATTTGAGAGATATTTTCTTTTCCATGTTCCGCACATGGTGACTCGTTGGCGCAACTTGCGCAGGGTTTTCTTTTCCATTTTTTTAGAGGACCGACCCTGCTGGGGATTATGTTTTGGCTACCCCTAAAAATGCCCCCAATCCTAGGTTTTATTTAAATTCTTCTATCATCTTTTGATTTTGCCTACTTTAACCTAAAACTACAATGTCATTCAAATTATACCCTAAAATCCACTCTTCCTATTTGGGTCGTCTTCAATGAATACTTTATTTCCTTTTTTTGACCTAGTTGAGGAACTGAATTCCATGATCGCAAACAAGTGTCCGATCTTGGTTGTGATTGAGTTTCTTAAATAGGGATGGAGGGAGTATAAGATATTAAGCACTTCCTTTGATCAATATTTACCCATTAAACTGCGAGAATAGTAGTGAGGCATAGGAAAATCAAACATTAAAGATGGCTTCACACATTAGATGAACCCATATGACTCTCAGTTTTTTTAACACTCGCTTGATCGTTGATGATAATGTCTGACTTCTTTCAATTTTTTGAGCTTCTCAATTTTATGAATTTGAAGGTTATTTCTCTATGCGTTTGATCTCGGGTTTAAGACATGAGAGCAGCCTCACCATAAATGGGGATAAGGCAGCTGACATCCGCCTCTCCCCGGGGCCTTGTGCACTAGTTACAACCTTTTTTTATGATCATTTCTCAAATTTTTCTGCATGTGTATTTCTCAGCATTTGTCAGTTGGATCTGTGAATGTTAGACAAGGAATCTGGAGTTTGTATTTCTCAGCATTTGAGTTTGAACCAAAATAAACAAGTATAAAAAGAATTTGAAAATTTAATAGATTTATTTTCATACAGAATTCCAAGTTGTTTTTACCATTTATCTTGCAAGTTGCAACGTATTTATATGGTTCACTGAATAAATTGAATTACAAACTCTGCATGTTTGTATGATATGATTTATAACTGCTGCCAAATTTTTTTATGTGGCAGTGTTGATAAGCATCTGGAGTATACAAATACAATGTTTTCATTTATTTCATGGATCATTGGATCCCTTTGGGCGTCTGTTGGTGACCAAGATATGACCCATGATTCACCTCAACTTTACAGGTTAGTTCTAGCACGTGTCTTTTTCTAAATGCGGTTATGACTTCAAAATTTTATCATGTCTGTCCTTTTGGATCATTTATGCACGGGTTTCGTATTCCAGGCTTTATATTACATTCGTGACATTCGATGTACTCTTCATCATCTACATTGCTGTGGCATGTGTCATTGGTATTGTTCTTTGCTGTTTTCTGCCATGTATTATCGCCATTTTATATGCAGTCGCAGATCAGGTAATATACCAATAAGACTTAAATGTACTATGAACTAGCCATTAATATTTAACTGCAATTTGGGAAACTTGAATATTCCTCTCTTGTCTGGTTTCAAAGCATACATATTTTAATTTTGAGCAAAATTTGTTGTAAAGGCTAAATAGGATGATGGTTCCCGGAATCCCAAATTTTAGTTTTTTCAAATTAAATTATCTCTTCTTAAACAAAACTTTAATTAAAGTTCAAATTAAGAAAAATAAAACTAACATGAATTCTTCCAAATTAAACTTTTTCTTAAACTAACACAACCTAATTTAATTAAGCACCAATTAAACCATTCTTGTGGTTAAACCAATTTTATCTTTTTAACCTAAGCATGCATCTAGGTATGAATTTATAAGATAAAATAATCAACCACAACGCTGCGATGTACGAAGAAAACCCACAACGGGAATAACATCGGACGAACCTGCCACAAGTCCACTAAGTACGGAATTACAAAAGGACACGCCATAATATTTACGCAATAACTCAACGCCCTCGCAAGCCTTGACACTCTTCGTTCTTTCAACCTATGCCTAGTGACAACGTAGGAGTCCATCTACGTCTCGAAGTCCACCGATGGTGAATTGCTATCGTCACGCATACGGAGTCCATCGTATGTACACCAATGAACACGAAATCTTCCGCAAGAACTAATTCTTAACGTTGAACCCTATGCCAAAATGTAATCTCAAAACATATATGTATGTTAAAACTTGGATCAAAATAATTGGATATAAACTTGTGTTTTGTTTGAAGGATTAAACCATGAATCATAGACAAAACTTTCTTCAACTTTTCTAAAGGTTTCTCACACTTAGAAGTTGGGAAAGTCTCTCATAAAAATGCAATCCCACACTACATAAATGGTTGGAAAAAGTAGTGGGGAGTTCTGAGAAAAAACTAATTCAAAAACTATTTTTTGACAAAAACTGCTCCTGTCATTCGAACGAAAACTAAGCTCATTCGAACGACAGAGCTATTTTATTCGAACGAGATAAGAACGAGACTTCTAACAAGAAGTCAACACAAACCAAAATGAGACCTCGTTAAAAGTCGTTCGAACGGACATCAAATCTCGTTCGAATGGACATCAAATCTCGTTCGAACGACCTGGGAAAATCAAAATATTTTTCTTGAAAAATGAAAAGTCATTTTGAAATAGCTTAACAAAAATTCTAACACCCAATAATAAATTTCAACGGCTCAACAGAATATAAACATTCATACCTGAGAGATTCTTGGAATGTTGATGATGATACGAGGCACAAAACACAACATAGGATGAGATCTCTTTTGGCTTGGTTGCTACGTCTTCAATAAAAATGTTATAGGCTTGAAAGGTCACAAATACAACTTCTATCCTATGACTCAAAGAGTTTTGTCCGAAACTAAGCCAATACATATAAATTGTCTCAATTGAAAATTTGGCCTTACAAATCTCCCCCTTTGGCTATTCCGGGTCAAAATCAGAAAGAAAAATCCTATGGGTCATCAAGCTTATCTAAAAGACTCAATCCCAACCTAAAATAAAAAATACAGACGCTTGACCGACACATATACTGAGTACTTTGCTTGCATTAAAACTTTGTCGCATGATTGAAAACTCGCACACTTAAGCACACCATAAACGCATAAAGAATATAAGAATAAAAATTGCATAATTAAATCCTCCCCCTTTGTCCTCCTTTTTTTAACAATGTCTACCGAAGAAAGGACGTATCTTCCTAAGTAAAAAAACTCCCCTAATTGAAAAGAGTTAGATACCATTTCTACCCATTTTATGTTCAGGAATAAAGACAAAGGTGACATAAAATTTAATTAATTTTTCCCCGATTAAATCAATTCTCCACCTAATTGAAATATAAGGGCTAAGCATAAAGAAAAAACAGGCATTTCATGCAATGGTGTAGAGTGATACAAAAAACAACAAAACAACTTGGCAACCCAAGAACAACTAATTCACATAAGAAACAATACATACCACCTATGATGCGATAGCAAAATGATATCAACTAGAATGAATGAACATGAACATGGGATACCAATGAAAAATCGCAACAAGATAGATATTGATACGAACACAGAACATACAAGGGTTAGATTTAAAAGCAAAGACTCAAAACAAATGATACCATATATATATATACACACACACACACACACACACAAGTTACCAATGAAGCATAGACACATATACATAGGTATAAACACCACACAAGACACTAAACACGATAAGCTATCCACACTCATATGGCATAAATGTTTCTAAATCAAATGTGGTAATTCGAGTGAAGGAGTGAACTAGATACAAAAGAATTATGACCCAATCACAAACATGTTCAAGGAGTTCTATTTTATTGCAAAAAACTTAGATTTAGTCTCACATGACAAGATAAAGTGAACTCAAAGAACAAACAAGCACAATGTACACAACTCTAGAATTTTGATAATTCTACAAATTAATAGAGTCATGACAAAATAAGCATAACTAGGATTTATTGTGCAAACCCGCTCATCTTCAACTAAACACCCTCAAAAGATAAACATATTATATATTTTCTTTTTTTTTCTTTTCACAAATCTTTTGAAGTTATTTCTTTTAATGATCAAACAAACTAAACTATGTTGGCCTTTGACAATTTTTCTATTTTTATTGCCTTTAATCTTTTCACTAAGCCCTTGCCAAAGGTGGCTTTCGCGCAAAGGAGATTTGCTCCTTTCGTAGCCCTTTCCCGTGCACCCTCATCGATTTTCGTAATAATTCAAATAAAAAGAAAAGAGAAACTTCATTTTCTCATAATAAATTACGGATGTAACCGTCAATCAAAAGAAAATATAGCATATCATGTTCACATAAAAGGGAAATAAAAAAAATAGACATAAATAATAGAATCTACATAAATGGCTAAAATCGAATTAACTAACAATGGGGAGAGTTTACCTTTACTTGATTCAAAAATGGAAATGGGCGCCTTTCTCAAAGGAAGCGTCTGATTTATATAGTGTATGTAATGTGGTAGAAATGAGGGTGTCATGAGGAGGGAATGAGTATTTAGGTTTCACACTTGTAAAAGATGAAGTGAACCATCATTTTAATTTTCTGGAAAAGAAGGTCAAAAGACCTCCATTTTAGAGGCAGTAGTTGTAGGGTCATTTTGTAGCAGCGATTTTGGAGTCTATTAATAGTGGTAAAATATGCAGTCCACGTGTCAATCCTCTGAGAGGAGACAACAAACACATTTGTAAAAGATGAAGTGAACCATCATTTTAATTTTCTGAAAAAAAAAATTAAAAGAGCACCATTTAGGAGGCGGTAGTTGCAGGGTCATTTTGCAGCAGTGAATTTGGAGTCCATTAATAGTGGAAAAATGCGGTCCACGTGTCAATCATCTGAGAGGAGACACAAAAATTATATTTATATACTAGCATGCAGGCCACGCGATGCGTGGCCGAATTTATCAAATTTTTTTTATTGTTGCGTCTTTTTTCATGTAACATATTTAATGAATGAAGTGAGATATAATTTTAATTTAATATTAAAAGTCATATGATTAACATAATTTTTTAGTGAAAAAAATATGTTAGCATGCAAAACCGGATACATGATTGGTAGAAAACTAATAAATTATTATTTGAATGTTCTCATCAGTAAAGCTTAGAAATGAAACACAGTTAAAGTCCCTTACGGATTACAATAAACATGATAATTGTGGGAGAGAGAACCGTATTCAACTCCAACAAAACTCAAAAAACTCATCGTAAAAACCAAACATGAGCGGTAAAACTACAAAACCACCGCTCCTTCAAATCATAAAACAACCAAAACTAGCTTGGGGAGAGAGTACCAACTCCAAATCTAACTGAGAAACAATCTCTGCTTCACCCAAACAACTGTAGAGACACTACGAATAGCAATAGGTCCAAGTAAGAACCCAAATCAAGAGCAAACACCATCTTAAAGCAGAACCAAAGAACAAAAACCCAACAAAAAGACAATCTTCCACCATTAGAACAAAAATCAAGGCTTTCCAACCTGGTATAGAAAAACAAACAAATAAGAGCCAGATCCACGGATCCAGGGACAGATGCAGACAATAACCTCAATCAAAACCCAAAAATATTTGAAAAATCCACCATGCAAGACATCAAACCCCTTTGACTTCTTAGGAAAGCATCTTAACAACCACTACACGCAAAAATGGTGTGGAATTAGCATATGTTAAGAAATGGTGATATTTGGAAATGAAATGATGGATGAAGTGGAGTTTGGAATATATAAGGATCGAGAGGAGACAAAAGATATGGGTTCAATGAATGGAGTAGAATAAGGGTAGAGGCATTTTTTGGGTCTTGGGAATTTTTGGAATTCAACTAAAAGCAACATAAATTAATTGAAAGAATTTAAAAGTCCAGATAAAAGGCCTAAACGCGGATGCTGATATTGGTAGAAATAGGACTTAAGGATATTTAATACATACGCCACGTGTCAACTTCACACGGTTTGGGGCCATAATTTTTATGTAGTTATATAGAAAATAGATTAGATATAGATTTAATAGTTAAATAGTAATGAGACTAACTTAATAAAAAAAACTATTTAGATAAGACTTATATGTACGAACCCTAAACTTTTAAACTTTTTAAGTTACGAAGTGAGTAAATAAAATGTTTTCTACAATTTGTATAGGATATCTAGCTATGGCCGATAAAACCTCTTAAAACCCCACCCCAAGCCCAATGTAAACTATTCGCCTTATAATCCAAAAATCTCCCTTCACCAATTGAAACACCACCGCCATGACATCCACAGAAATAAACACCACCCCATTCCTAATGAACCCCTATTTCCCCCCAACCCACCGAGGAGCCGCCTGCTTCCTCTGGTGATCCATCACCCGCCGCCTCATGCGCGACCCCTCCATTCGCATATGAAACTTATCCGCCCAACAAATCGAAGATCGCCAATCCGACTGGGCCTACTCCAAACCCATCGCAATCATCGACCTCATTTGGAACTTCTTATTCGTCACAGCTTCAACTGTCATGCTCATCACTAGACGAAACGAGTCTCATTCCACTCTACTTTGGGTTTGGGTCATCGGCTACGCCTTTCAGTTTTTGATGCACGTGGGCTCCGTGTTTGTTGAGTATAATCGAAGGTGGCAGCCCCGAATCAATTCATCTGATAGTGCTTGCTATTCCAATTCTAGTTCAGAGAGTGAGGAGAGAAACTGTTGGGGATTATGTTTTGGACAACCCTCATAATGCCCCTCATCCCAGGTTTAATTTAAATTATAGTATAATGTTCTATTTTTGCCTACTTTAACCTAAAAGTGTACAATTTCTTTCAAATTATAATTTATTACTCCTTCTAAAGTCCCCAAAAATATACCCTAAAAAAGCACTTTTCCTATTTGGGTCGTTTTGAATGAATACTTTACTTACTTTTTTTTACCTAATTGAGGAACCAAATTCCATGATCGTAAACAAGTGTTCGGTCCTGGCTGTGATTGAGTTTCTTAAATTGGGATGGAGGGAGTATAGGATATTAAGCACTTATTTTTATCATGGTTTATGTAGCACTTGACAACCATGAAAGCAAGAATCCCATTAATCTATGAGAATAGTAGTAATGCATAGGCAAATCAAACATTAAAGATGGCTTTTCATATTAGATGAACCCATATGAGCCTTAGTTTTTTTAACACTCTTATTTTTTATGATAATTTGCATCTTCTTTGAATTTCTGATGTTCTCAATTTTATGAATTTAATGGTCGTTTCTAAATTCGTTTGGTCTCGGGTTCTATACATGAGAGCAGCCTCTCCATATATGGGGGTAATGTAGCTAGCATCTGATATATGGGGGTAAGGTGCACCCTCATCGATTTTCATAATAATTCAAATAAAGTTCACGGGCAACGGTTTTTACATGCATAAATCCCCCAAAGTCACAAAACATGTAGATGACAAAATTGATGGGAGAACATCTCATAAAGCTCAAATATACATATGAAGTTAAAGTTCAGAAGAGCTCGTGCATGTGTATGTAGAGGCATATACAAACAGAATCCATTAAGCAAATTTAAGTCAAACTACTCCATGCAAGCATGTTAAAGAACACTTTAAGAATTGAAATTCATAACCAAAGGTTCTAGCCACATGGACATGGAAAGTAATAGAGGATTCAAACACAAGGATATGCTACATAAAATGTGTAAAACTAAAATACATGAAAAAATCTTTTTGAGTTTTCAAATTTATTTATATATTTATTTTTTAAATTTAAAACAAAAATAACTCAAAGGAAAAATAATATTTTTTTGTATTTTTCAATAAGACTCAGTAAATGCAAAATACAATACAATCGATACACTTGTCATGATTCCATCAAAATATATACAACAGATACATCATGTGTAAGCATATGAGTATCATAAAGTGTATCATGTAAAGCCTCAAAATTAGATCTCCTAACCTACATGGGTGTAATGTGATGCTCTTGAGCTTTGTTGACCTTGGTGACTCTACCCTTGGATTTCCTAGGACTGATTCGAAGATCAAAACAAAACCTCCTAAGGTGACCCAACAATGTGCGTAAGTGAAAGCACAATGAGAAGTATTACTTAAGGGTTGACTTTTCTAGCGTTCCTAGACGATTCTCTCCAAATCATGGTTTTGGCTTTATTAGCAGAAGAATTTGGAGTATCGAAGCCAATACCACACTTATCATTTTTTATTTGGACAATGTCTAACATCTTATCCAATTTTTTGGATCTGAACTCCACATCAAATTTGACTCGACTCGAGTCTCTTAATCTCTCTTCGAGCTCCATTATCTCAGACTCAAGCAAACTCCTAGTCTCTTCAAACTCAAGAAGCTCTTTCTTCATAGCCTCCATTAAACATTAAAGACTATCTCGCTCACCTTCAACATACTCTAGCTTCTCTTGAAGAGTTCCCTCATGTGCCCTAAGATCTTTAACCAAAAGAATTTCATCAATACCTATGGCACATTCTTTCATCCTTGCTTCCAACTTCCAGTTTTCCTTTTTCAATTTAAAAGATTTTGCATACAACTCACGGGAGGTAACTTGGATTTCACTCTCCTCCTCTTTTTCATTATCACTCTCTTCTCCACTTTCTTTCCCATCAAACACTTGGGATTCACACTTAATAGATTTGGAAGTGTCATGCAAAGAAATATCTTCATGGAAAGATTCGTCATCAATGCTCCCATGGCTAGCCATGAACGCGATGAGGTTGCGCTCAATGTGGGAATCGGGTCCCTCTTCCGATTCACTATCACTAAGGTTGACATTATATGCAATAGGTTTCTTGCCCTCCTTCCTTAGTTTAGTGGGATACTCGTCTGCCCTATGGCCATAACCCTCATAACCAAAACATCTATTCGACTCGTCCCTCCTAAGATCATAATTTCGATTTTTAGGGGTTTTTTTCAGCTTTGTTAAACTTGGGGACTTCTAAAATTTCTTAGAATCATCTTTAAGTTTCTCTTTATTAAACTTAAGAAATTTTCAAAATGAGTCGATGTCATACTAATCATCCGAAACAGGTGTTTCCTCTTTTTGAGCTTTCAAAGTTATGCCCTTATCCTTCTTCTTCACATCCTTGAAGGTAAACATGTCAAGTTCATAGGTTTGTAAGTCACCTACAAGCTCTTCAAGTTTCGTAGAGTTTAAAGTGCCTAAAGAATTTAAAACAGTTACTTTTGGATTAAACCTATTCGGTAATGGCCTCAAAATATTCTTTATGTTACGGTTGTCGGGTATCTTCTCTCCAAAATTAAAAGACGAATTCACAATATTAGAATCTAGCTCAAAACTCATCAAAGGATTCACTCTCATCCATTTTAATGGTTTCAAATTTAGTGGTGAGGTTTTGGAGTTTAGAAGCCTTAACAATACTTGTACCTTCATGGGTGAATTGGAGTGTGTCCTAAGCCTCTTTAGATGTTTCACACATCATAATACGTAGGAACTCCTTCAGTGTGACCGCACTAAAAAGAACATTTAAATTAGGAGAATTGAAATTTGCTAACTTAAGCTCATCCTCACTCCATCTTTCTACGAGTTTAGGAACACGAACTTCTCCTTCTAAACACGTTGTTGGGGATCACCCTCTAACAACCGATTGTCAAACCCGCTCATCGAAAGACTTAAGTGCTAATCTCATACGCGCTTTCCAGTATGCTAATTAGAATCATTAAAAATAGAAACCTCGAAAATAACAAATTTTTCATATTCAAGCCTAAAAGGATCTAACACAATAGTTTAGTGAACCCGCTCTAATACCACTTGAAAAGAGGAAATTCTTGAATTTTACGCAATGCCAAATTATATTGCATATGCTCTGATACCAATTGAAAGGGATGAAATAGGATGATGGATCCCGGGATTCCAAATTTTAATTTCTTCATATTAAAATATCTTTTCTTAAACAAATTTTCAATTGAAGTTCAAATTAAAGCAAACCAAACTAAAAAAGAATTTTACCAAATTAAACTTTTTCTTAAACTAACACATCCCTATTTAATTAGGCGTCAATTAAACCATTTTTGTGGTTAAACAAATTTTATCCATTTAACCTAAGCATGCATCTAGGTGTGAATTTTCAAGATAAAAACATCGCGATGTACGAGGAAAACCCATAACGGGAAAAACCTTGGACTGAGCAACCACAAGTCCACTAAGTATGGATACCACAAAATACTTACACAATGACTCGACACCCTCGGAAGCCTTGACGCTCTTCGTTCTTTCAACCTCTACCTAGTGACAACGTACGAGCCCACCTACATCTCGGAATCCACTAATGGGGCACTACTACTGTCACGCATACAAAGTGCACCGTATGCACACCAACAAACACGAAATCCTTCGCAAGAAACATTCCTCAATAATTAACCTGACACCGAAATGTACTCTTAAAATATATGTATGTTGGATCAAAATAATTTGGTGTAAACTTGTATTTTGTTTGAAGGATTAAACCATGAATAATAGATAAAACTTTCTTGGACTTTTCTAAAGGTTTCTCACACTTAGAAGTTGGAAAAGTCTCTGTTAAAAATGCAATTTCGCACGACATAAATGGTTGGGAAAAGTAGTGGGGAGTTGTGAGAAAAAACTGCTTCAAACAATGTTTTTTGACAAAAACTGCTCCCATCGTTCAAACGAAAACCAATCTCGTTCGAACGACAGAGCCATCTTGTTTGAATGAGATAAGAACGAGACTTCTTACGAGCAGTCAACATAAACCAAAATGAGACCTCGTTAAAAGTCATTCGAACGAACACCAAATCTCGTTCGGACGTCCTGGGAAAATCAAAATATTTTTCTTGAAAAAATATAAAGTCATTTTGAAATAGCTTAACAAAATTTTTAACACCCAATAATAAATTTCCAAGGCTCAAAATATTCGAAGAATTCATACTTGAGAGATTCTTGGAATGTTGATCACACTACGAGGCACGAAACACGGCATAGGATGGAATCTCTTTTGACTTGTCCACTACGTTGTCATAGGATTGAAAGGTCATAAATGCAACTACTATCCTATGACTCAAAGAGTTTTGTCCGGAATTAAGACAATACATACAAATTGACAAAATTAGAAATTTGTCCTTACATCTTTCATAAGTGAAGTAAGCTAGAACATTTTAGGTACCTGAATATCTTCTTTACTAAAATAAGGTGTTGTATAGCCATAGGGATATACGCTCGAGTTTACATAATATGGGTGTAAGTTTGAAGAAACTATATGAGATGCTTAAAAAGAGAATCTTGAATATAGTTAATATGTACTTTAGCTTAGATAAGTATTATTTTACTTCAACTCATTTCGTCTTCTACTTCGCATCCACTTATTTACATAAATTTGAGATTTAATTTTTTTTGTCTATATGCGGTTAAGTAGGAAGGATATGATTGCAAATGATAATATTCGTGAAACATTAAATGTAGATCCTATACAGGATAAATTATGAAAAATTTATTTAAGATGGTTTGGTGTGTTAAGCGTAGGCTAATAACTTCCCCCGCAACTCTTCAAGGAACAATGGCTTAAAATTATCAGTTATGCTAGGGGAGGAGGCATAACTAAATTTGACCTAGCGGGAGGTTAAATAAGGACATGATAGCTCGTGGTTTAAACAAAATTAGGGGTATGGTGAAATATGATTAATGTATCCAATTATTAGTAATTGAGATTATTTTGTTGAGTTGAGTACACTTGTGTGTGTGTGCGAAATATGATTACAGTATCCAATTATTAGTAATTGAGAATATTTTGTTGAGTTTACATCCGTGTGTGTGCTTATCTCGATGCATATGTACAGGAGAGAGATACTATTGTAATTTTATGAGTTATAGTTAAAAAAAATATATACATGCACGTATATCATTTTATTTTTATATAAATAGAAAAATATTTCTGAATTAATGTTGTAAGTATTTTGATATATTGGAGGTAGAATACTAAATGGTAGGGAATATGATATGCATGTTGTGATGGAGTAAACAACGTCCACATTGTAAAAAGGCTTTGTACTCAATCCCTAAATGCATACAATTCATTAAATAGTGAATTTTTATAGAAGAAACCCCTGTTATTTTAAATCTTTTGCTCGCTTTGTATGTGGAATGTGATTGCTTGTACGAGGGGTAGAGTTGTTTTGAAATTAGTTTTACTCTTATTATTAGGATGAGAAAAAATTAACTTGTAAAATTAATGATTGAGACACTGAGATTCAGGAAATGGAGTTGAAGACGAGGGAGCTAAAATGATTTGGATTTTCCCTTTACAATCATCATCATCATCATCATCGTCATCGTCATCGTCATCATCATCATCATCATCATCATCATCATCATCACCCTTGCCTTAATCCCATCATATGGGGTCGGCCACATCGATTCTCTTTATCCATTATAGTCTATTATATGCAATATTATCATTCAGGTTGAATCCCGTTACAATGATATATTATAAAGAAAAAAGTGTTTGACACTTGAGCCAATCACTAGCTTAGCTATTTTTTGAGTCCATAACACCCAATTGCGTATTGAACTTATTGCACTATAAGCTGTTAGATTCGAGTTAGGTTAAAATAATATTTTAATGGTAAATCAGTGGTCTTTATTGCACCATAAGTTGTTATAGGGTTGGGCCATCATCTATGAGCTCCCCCTTTGCTAAAAGGTTGTTTCGTCCTATACTTCAAAACCAGTTGTAAAGCAAATTATACCTTTTGTTGCTTAGTTATTATTTTCCATGAATGAATGGTATAATTTAAACAAATAATGTTGTGTTAGTAATAGAACTTGCTAGAACGTATTGATGTAGAGTTCAGCGAGTAACATTAACTTAATGAATGATATAATTTAAATAAATAATTTGTTGGTAGTAGTAGAATTTGCTAGAACATATTGAATTAGAGTTCAGCCCGTAACATGAGCAAATGGATTTTTTAAAGAAATTTGATGGTTCTTTTACTATTGCTTTTGAAGAGCATAAACAACGATTAAATTGGGATGATTTTGCGTTTGGGTGACCACTTGTCAATTTCATCAATATCACTATTTTTTAACTCATTATTAACATCTGTATGAAAATAGGAAGGAGCAACCAAGGATGATATCGAGCAACTGCCCAAGTATAAATTTTGAAGAATCGGTGATTTTGAGAAACAAAATGGGGAGATTCAAGAATCTTTTGCAGGAATAATGAGAGAGTGCAACACTGATACACCCGTTGAACGTAATCTTCCCCTAGAGGATGCTGTAAGTTTATCAATTTTTGTAATATAAATTATTTTATACTGCCCTTGTCCCCAAAGGTATAACATAGGGTGATTTTGATTTTGTCCTCCATTTGATTGACCATTAACCCCCTTCCCGCAAATGTATAACATGGGGCGATTTTTATTTTGGCTTCCATTTATCGTGGCCATTACCCTTCGATTATAAAAAATTCTTCACTACTATACTTTTGACCTCCAAAAGCATCATTTCTACTCAAAGCTTTAGTAAAAAAAATCCTTAAATCGATGAAGGCCACTCAGAGGCTCAAAGGTATATATTATTATAAACAATGGTACCCAAGTTGAATGAATCATAACATTGGTGGCAAAGTCCAAATCACCTCCCCCAACCCAATAAAACCTTCGATTGTTTCAAAGGGAATGGTTGCACCCAGCATATAATTTATTGCCACCTTATAACCACATCTCACGAAATCAAATAAAGTGTACTCCATTTGATGCCAAAGTAAAAGCCGCAAAAACTAACCAAAATAAAGCACACACCAAATCATAGAGGAAAACTCTCAATATCATTCAAGTGAATACATCAAATGAGGATTACAATGAAATCTAAAGACATGGGATACTTTATGAACAAGTATCCAATACTGAAAGACTCAAAAGGACACAAAAAAAGGGATTGCCTACCTTTAGCACTCAAATGTACAAATCAGCCGACTTATTTACATCACCCTCCTCCCTCGAAGAGAGTTCAACCTGAACTCAAAGTGGCTCCCCAATGGTGTCTGGATCAAGATAGATGATAAGAGCGTCATGGTAGATCTCATCTTCTGGTTGAGGTTTCTTCCCATATTTTAGGAGGACTATCTTTCCCTTTGCTAACAAGCCATAGGCGGCTCAGTGTCTTAATTCGTTGCACAAAAAGCACTTCATTGATATGTATACTTTTTATCTATATATCATATCGTATATATAGATATTTATTTATAATTTATGCTCGTCGAGGCTTATTAGAGTCTGTCACCCATATATATATATATATATACTTTTTATTATGATTTTTGTACCAGTCGAGCCTGATACTTGTATATATTTAAGTATACTTTTTATGCTCTTTGCTCCGATCGAGTCTCACTAGAGTCTGTCGCTTACACACACACACACACATACACACACACACACAGATATATATATATATATATATATATATAAATTTATTTCACTATGCTTTACACGCTCGTTGAGGCTCAAGAGAGCCTAACACCATGCTCGTCCAGGCCCATTAAAGCGTACACACAAATTCTTTTTTATCAAAATTACTTGTCTAGCACCATTCTTTTATTTACCACAAACTTGTCTAGGCCCATTAAATCATAGTACGAATACATATAAATCTCTTTTTTATCATAAAATTTGTCTAGGATCATTTAAGCCTATTGTCCACTCGTTTTACCACATACACTCGTACTAATATAATCAACATAAATAACACTAAAAAATAGTTGCATGTCTAGATAATATAGATTAAGAATGAGTTTCTTAGGCTAAGTTTAACTCCTTGCTATGGCTCCGTGATACTAGATGTATATCATGTAAAACTCTACTCTAGGCTTCTTTGAATCCATCCTTTATATAAGCAATGTTTTTTTAGTCGCGTCATTACTCCCCGTATTAAGGAAAATAATCACCATTGCGATATAACTCTTCAAGCAAAAATAATCGTAAGGGGAATAGATTCATTTGGATAAATGTTTGTTGGAGTGTAATTCTTGGGGTGTATTCGGTTCCCATCCACCCTACTTGGTGCAAAATAGCCAACTAGGGCTCGGGAGCCTTTTCTCTTTGTTTGTTGCCTTTGGGAGACCCCTATCGACATCATCACCAACATCCCACACATTCTGGACCTCATATTGTAGGGGTGTAAATGAGTCGAGACGAGCCAAGCTTAGGGCTTCTTAAACTTGTTTGGAAAGTTCATAGAGCATAAAAAAGGTTAGCTTTTAAACGAGCAAATACTAACCGAGCTCGAGTAGCTTGATCGTTTTATAATATTCTAGTATGTTTTTTCTTAATCTAGCCAAATATGAACCCAACTTAATAATATAATGAGCTTTAAAATACGTTCTAAGCTTGACTCATTTATTTTACGTGTGTGTCTCAAAGAGATTTTAATACGAGTCGAGCTTTAGGAGGTGTGTTTGTTTTACTGGCATACATGGATGGTCCTCGAGCCATTGCCAACCACTCTTGACGTTGGTTGTGTACATGACAACCCTAGCAGGGTTCTCTTCTGCCTCACCAATAGTAGTGAGTCCCGTTTGGGTTTTGTTCAACGCATTGCCATTAGAAATAATGAGATAAACCTCTGTCTAGGTTGCGACTCCATCGTGAGGGAGATACCCGAACACAAATTAGTAGCATGGTCTCCATGATCCGTTCGAATCGTTCATCCATCTTGTGCTTAGTATCATCAAGTGAATCTCCTGCTTTTGATTGTTTGTGATCCCTACGAGGCTTGATTCTTGCTCATTCAATTGCAAAGAAAATGATTAAACAAAAAATATCACCACCAAGACCACACCCCTTTTGGATACCAATTTTTTGCAAATTAAATGTAGTGCAAAACTACCAAAATAAAACTCACCCGCAACCAAAGTGGGAAGCTCTCAATATCATTTAAATGAATGAATCGACTGACGATTAAAATGATAATGAAAGTCATGGAATACTTGGGACCAAGTATCTCTGACACTAAAAGACTTAATAGGACACAAAAAGGGGAGGGGCTACCTTTAGCACTCAAAAAGGGGAAGTGACCTCTCCCAAACTATGGTTGGTCTCGGGTTCGAGACATGGGAGCAGACTCTCCATATATGGGGTTAAGTTCAGCCGAGATTCGTCTATCTTAGACCCTGTAGTTAAGCGAGAGCTTTGTGCACTAGTATGACCTTTATATACTAATTCTAAGTAGGAAGTGCAAAAAATCCCCCTGAACATTGAAGTTTATGCAGGAAGCAGAAACTTGCTTAAGACCCTTCTTATTTTTATTTATTTTTATTATTATTTTTTGCAACAAGGGGATCTTCGCAACAACATGCGTAGTGTGAGGATTTCTACATTAATAGAAATCATGTGGGTTTCTTGCAAGTACTTACTGTACTATTTAGATTTTTATATGGAAATTTTGGAACGAGCAGCTCCATCCCCTGCCGAACCGCCAACTTCCGCCATCCCTCACCCCTCACTCTGACTCTCTCTCTCTCTCTCTCTCTCTCTCTCTCTCTCTCTCTCTCTATATATATATATATATATATATATATATATATATATATACACACACACATACGGAAAATACATACACATACGAAATAAGGTTTGAAAATAGATTTTGAGTTTTAAAATCGTTTTGGGTTTCTTATTTTAATTTCAATTTTGGTTTCGATTTGTGTTTTGAAAATTGATTTGGAGAGTGACTAGTTCATACAATTTGTTGTGGTTGGGTGGAGGTGATGATTTGTTGTGGTGTTTGGTGGCGGGGGTGTTGGCAATTGTGGCGGTTGAAGATGGTGAGGGATGAGGGGTGCTGGACGTTGTGGTGATGGTGGTAGTGGTGGCGTGTGTGTTGGGGGTGGGGGCTAAAGAGGATGGTAATTTTTTTTTGCTCTTTTCATTTTTCTTATTTTTTGTTTTCATTTTTATTATGTTTATTTTACATGACCGTTAAGTGTAACAGATTTTCAGTGGTAGAGGTACCAAATTGAAAGTCAATTAGTAAAAGGTACCAAACTCTAGACGTATTTAAGTAAAAAAAAAAACTCCTAATTTTCAAATCATAAATCTTACTTTGAGATGTTCTAAAACTTAAAGTGGGACTATAAATTTGAGACTGTTTGAGTCGGGGCTATTTATGGCGGGCTCTTTGATCTTACCTTACGTGTGGATCGCAGGAATGTTGCATTTGCATATGCGCCTACGATGACGGAGCTGAATTGCGGGAACTTCCTTGCCGGCATCATTTTCATTCTGCATGTATAGACAAGTGGTTGAACAAAAACTCCACATGCCCTCTCTGCAAGTTCAATATACCAAAGCGGTAGCAATGAGGTATAAGAAAGTGTATTTTCTTCATCAAACTGTTCGTATGGTTAGAGATTTCAGGAACAAAGGTTATGTGGAGTGTATCTGAGTGTTATGCATATGGGGTGTTTGAAATATCTAATATCCACAGTTATAATATCTCTTGTTGCATAGAATTTTGTCACGAGGTTTAACCTTGATTTTTTTTAAGCGTTTTACTTTTGGGTAAAAAAATAATCTTTGTAAAACTAAACATATCAAATAATGTCACATACTTATTTTTCCACTCGTATTTCGGTTAGAGACATGACACTTTAATTTTCGTCAAGTCAAACTTATTAAGATGTCCCTAAGAAAAAGAAAGGTTAGAGTAATTAGAGTGACGGTAGAGATAGATTTATCAGCTGATGCTAACAGCATTACCTAAATATTTCCTGGGTTACGATATTGCACGTGTGGCAGGGTGTGGTTGGAATGCTACACGACTGAGCAATTTCTTGAATGATTAGAGGAGAGGAGATGCAGTTATCATATTATACACCGGTCCCGTTGGTTGCGAAAACAAAAATTAATAGATTTTGCAAAAAGGAAGAGAAAAAGAGTGCAAAAATATACAGTGACGGATCATACAATGTTAGACCATTTTCAAAGCATTTGGGCGTTTATCACATCAAATGCCCAAATGTTAGTTTGATACACTAAGATTATGGTTTTATTCAAAAAACTTCTTGCGCACTTGGATTATCGTGCGTACGGTGAATTGTTTGTTTTCTGTTGGATTAGAGATGATAACTCGCATGCGTAGTTTCCAGAGTCTTGTGCAAATGTTTTTTTCACCGTTCTGTAAAAATTGGTGCAAAAGCTCTAGGAGATGGTCATAGAGACTTCCATGAGAGTATTCCCGGTCGTGTGTTAAATTTGTCAATATGTATGTTAAATTTGCACTAGAAACCATACAAAATTTACGGAACACTATGTTGTCTGAAATTTCTCCCAAATTTTTGGCAATGAACAATGAGTTTCATACGAGGTTTAAAAAATATGTTTTCAAACGAAGTATTGTTTTTCATCTTAGAACATACTACATAAAATGCCACCTTTTTAATCTCATTTAACACTCATGTTCAGTGCTGGTAAAGTTAAAGGGTTTGCACATTTGAAAACCCAATGACATACGAGCGTCCAAATATAAACATTTGCTCATTGCGCTGGGATTTTTGTGGGGCCAAATATGCAAGTTTACCCAGCGCGTTGGGATTGCCGTGACTAATGTGTTGTCTCTAAAAATTAGTAGAGTTGCAAATGACAAATTAGTTCATAGACGATATAAAAAACAAAGAAGTCTTGTAATTGGTAACAAAAGTACCCCCTATGTTCATCATCCATTATTAGCACTTGAAATCTTAATAAGAGGTATAAATAACTTGGAATTATAATTGCTAAATGGTATCTAATCTTCCAATTATTTTTGGCTTACAAATAAACCCCACTGGCTTTGTTACAATTCGATCCTAGTTAATTTGGTTAACTCACATTGTCTTCATTCTCGGTACTATTTAAAAAAATTGTTTTTGAAACTTAAATGCGTAACTAATTGCCAACATTATAATTTTAATTGATTTCAATTTAAAAATTACTTGTGTCCCAAATTTGTAACAAACAGCCACATGACATTTTATCCTCCCCCTTAAAAGAATAAAAAATAAAAATATCTAAAAAATATAAAAAGAAAAAAAGGAATTTTCTCTCACCAACACCATTTGCAGCAAACTCATTGACAACCATCAATTCTGAGCAAAATAAAACCCATTCATGAAAATCTGAATCAAAGTGAGTTGGTGTGATTTCGATGTTGAAGGGTTTCCACTTTATTTTCAAAATGTGATTTCTAGGGTTTCATAAAATTGGCTTATTTCAGATTTGGTTTTGAAATTTGAAGGGTTTATTTTTTATGTGATTTCGAATTTGAAATGTTTATTTCAAGCCTAGTTCTATTTCGAAGGGATTGCTTTTAGTCGAAATTATTTTGGACTATACCAAATCAATCCATTAATAACATATTTATACTAAACCATCATTAAAAAAAGAATAACTAAACCACTTATTTGTACTAAATAAGTGGCGATTAGCACAACAGTTGGGAACATAACTCTGAAAAACATAATTAACAACTCATAAAAAACCCAAACTTAAAATTGGGCCAAAAATAAAATACACACCAAATAAAAATTGACTCGGAAATTATATAAAAGGACAAATAGAATTTGGCCCAAAAATTTATTACTTAAGCCAAGTTAATCCCAAAGCCTTAGGACGAAAATGGGTTGTAATATATTGTAATCATTTTTCACATTCTTCCTATGTGGAATAAGAGCTTAACATAACACTTCAACAAAATTTCATGTTCCAAGTGGGTATATTGAGCTATAATTTCTCATTCATTTATTTTTTATTTGAAATATGTAAGTATATCACGTTATACTTCTTACAAAGAAGAATGTGTTACAACTTTGAATTATTTGAAAAAACGTGTGGATCCCATATTAAATTGACCCTTAAGTTGACCAATGTCTCACTTTGTAAACTCAATTACATACCATAAATTTGAACATAGTGATTATCACCTTTGTCCAAATACATATGCACCAGCAAGGAATCCAGTAAGGTCTATTTCGGATTAAAGACCATTCTTCCACTGCTCAGTAGCGCCTATATTTCATCTGAGACAACAGATCAGGTTGCAGTAGACCCAACCACCACCATTATGGCGTTGTTATCATCACAGTTGCAGTATGTACCAGCCGGTAATTGAACCCGGGTATGTACCATGGCAGGGTACTATTCTACCACTAGACCACTAGTGCTTCATGTGAACATGTTGACTAATTGCACATCATGAATTAAAGTGTTTCTCACACTCACAAAACAATCTATTCTTGTGATGCTTGAATGATAAACTATTCTGCTCAAAACGTTAACTTGCAACCTATAGTACGAAAAAGAGACATTATTTAGGAATTATATTTCTTGCGACCATTGGGATGTCAAAGCGGAGTCTAGTAGGCCGAGGGGGTTCATTTCTAAGTAGGTGTGGGCTAGGCAACACCTGTTTAATCCGCTAAGGAAGGGGACTGCATCGCGTCACGCGGAAGCATTTTTTTTAGATGGAGCACTAGTCTATGAAAATATGCACACACACACACACACACACACATAAAAACAATCTATGCGTATGACATATATACATGACTAAATATTTTTCAAAATCACAAATACAAATCGTTATTAATATTTAAAATAAATGAAAAAATATTTATAAAAATAAGAAAGAACACATGGATAATTATTCAAAAAAATTCTGGTGTTGTTTGCGAAATATTAATTACATTAAAAATCATATATAGAATGTGACATATAGCGGCTCACCCATAAAAAGTCTCTAATATATGAAATAATTAAAATTGAGAACTACGTTACCTCCATAAAATATCTATATTAATTGTAAAATTTTATTATATACTTTTTAAATTTGAGTGGGGCACTATGTGAAACTCAATATATATATGTAAGGGTAAAGTCAATTTTATGTAATTTTGGGTTTGGCACTTGCCACCCATGAGCAACATGGCTCCGCAACTGCTTGTGTCGAAAAAAAGGAAATCGAGTAAACACTAGATCAGTGGTGCATCATGTAATGTAAGATCCTAATACAAGTTAATACTCTTGTTTCTTAATTATGAATAGAAAACAAAAGGTGGAAAGGCATAAGAATAGTGTGGCAAACATATAATTGAAGGTGATAATCTTTTTTTTCTTATCTAAAGGGAGCAACAATATATGCAGGCCTAGAAATTGAGCCGAGCGAGCCTGAAGCCCACTCGTTCGGACCGCTAAATTCGGATCGAGCTTTAAGTGAGTTTGAGATGAGCCGAGCTGAGCTTGAGCATAAATTCAGTTCCCCGCAGCAGTTGAATGTCACGAGAACAACTGCCATTTTTTGTATGTAACAGTTAACTTTTTAACAACTAGTCTTTTTGTGTGCCTAGCGACTTGTTTTCTAACTCCAACACCTACCTTTTCAAGTTCCTTATATATAATAACACCAATTGCAACAAATTTCTTTTAAGAATTTATTAGTCATGAAATTTAATGCACTCTCTTTCGATATAAAATGTCTTCTTCATCTGACCATTATCTCGATAGATTTATTGACAAATCATCGGATGAGATCAATTGTGATGAACAAAAGTTTTGTTTGGTTGGGATTGCAATTCTTCGAATTTTAAAGATTAACACGCAACATTGTTAATATTGATAGGTAGGGAGGACATTAACAACTATTAAAGATTATTTTGATGCAGTCCCAACGTACGAGATTAAAATATCCAACATTGTATCCGTATGAGGCGCTCATTTTTTTTTTGCATCCTTGATGGATATCTTCTTACAATGATAATTTCGTAAGGAAATAAGGACATGAGTGAAAATGGATTTTTTTGGTGTGCAAAAAATGACCGCAACTCTTCTAATGCTCGCGTGCAAGTTTACTGAACAATTCATGAGTATGTATGAATTGCAGAGAGCACTTCTATTGACCACGATTTTTTAAATGCTCATGTACGTGGTGACCCGATGACCATGAAAGCATGTCGGAGCCCATGGAGTTGCTTAAATGAAAATACATAAGTGATGATACCCGAATAGTTTAACAAGTCCACCTTTATGACTCTGCAATAAATGTGCACTTTGCACTACAATTTACATGAGCATTTGTGGAAAATGCATGGTGGCATGTATATTTTTCCGTTAAAGTATTTTTCTAATTGTATGTTTTTGTTAATATATTTTTTCCTTTTTTATAGATTCATTAATATACTTCTTGTTATTATGTGTTAATTGTAATTAAAAAACAACGAAAAATAGTAAATAACGAAAAAACACAAACTAAAATAATAGACAAAACGGTATGGTGCGGTAAAAAATCATACCGTAAGCACCTTTATTAACAATGGTATTTGTAACAACCCGCCTAATAAGATACCGGGCGATCACTCCAATATTAAATTAAAACAGGAGTTTCATATGGATCATTCTTAGCATCACTGTCGAAAATCCAATTAATTACTAATATCCTATTAGGTGGCCGTTAAAAACTTTTATCTAACTACTCTTTTTAGCGCACAAATTAAAACATTCACAATTAAATGCGTAATGAACTGAAATGGAAAAGAAAGGAGCTAAAATAACCGAACACTCGGTCCAAATAATACAACCATATCGAATATTGTACTGAAAGAATAAATAAATGCAATTGAGCCATTGGCTCGAGTGTTTATACAATATCTCCTATCTAGAGTACAAGGAAAGAAACGTCTACCGATAACCTGCAAGCATCCACAGCTGCTGCAGCAGACGTCTGACTCGAAAGAGTTTCCATCCAGGCGTCTCTGTGTCTGGACACCTATATATACATAGTATAGAGGAAGAAAGGAGAGTAGACAAACGGGTCAGGGCCCGAATGTTTAGAAAATATTTTGCAAGTGCATAAATGCTTTATTTTTAGAAAAATAGTTTTATCTCATATTTAAATTGGTATCGCACTCTCGTGAGATACCCCTCACCTCTCCTCTAACAGTGCACACCTAACGCATCTATCTAGAACATTCTAGTCAAGCTACCCTGCTAAACTAGTCTATCACCCAACCACTATCTAACCTAGATAGTCAAACAAATGTACTAAGGGCCAAACATCACTTTAATCTCGACGCTATGCCATGTTCGTGCGTGGGGTGTCTCGCGAAGCGAAATCCAAACAAGGAACCCCCCGATACACTACTATGCAGCAAGGTCGATCTTTGAGATCCGCCAGTCCCTCAGTACAGAAAGATATATAATATATATATCATAACATTTAATAATATAAGAGCACTAAGGATTAAACTTCTCCCCAATCTCAACACAGTGCCATATTCGTGCGTGGGGTGTCTCGCAAAGCGAAATCCAAACAAGGACCCCCCCGATACACTACTATGCGGCACGGTCGATCGTCGGGATTCATTAGACCCTCGGCACCCAGTTTATACATATACATACATCTACAATATACTTCCGGATAATATAAATATCTCCCGGACTGAGGATTACTTGATACATAAAGTATTTATAAATACTGATCCTTTTTATTTCAAAACTTCCATTTCCCTTCTCATATCCAGGAAATGTATTTATAAAAGCCAATTCATTATCATGAATTGCTTTAACAAACCATATACTTTTTGAAAGCCAATTTTATTAACATAAAAAGCTTTTCCTTTATCAATTATCCCATTTCCCTTTTTATATTCAGGAAATGTATTCAAAGACATTTTCATTATCATAAAAATGCTTTGATCAAAACATATGCTTCCACATCCCTTCTTCCATCCGGGAAGTGTTACCGAAGCCCATTTATATATAACCCATTTCCCTACCTATATCCAGGAAATGTAATTAAAGCAAATCCATTATTATGAACTGCTTTAATAAAAACGCATTCTAAGACCGCCCGTCCGGATTTCTCCACTGTGCGCGCCCCTAAATGGCTATCATCTTCCAGGGCCTCCAAGACAACCTGGGATCCTATATCGAAAGACGTCGGGAAGCGACCATGTGCCTGCGGGATAGTCAAGACCACACCCGGAATCTCCTAACCAGCGCAGAAAATATAACAACAAACGCTCACATGGCCTATAGGACTATATCCACCCTGCATCATTAGCCAGGGGGCTTCACCATACGAACGCAACTTCCCTTATGATAGCGATTTAGAGAGGTGTGTAATCCATATTTTATTAATTATGAAAAACATTTCTCTTTCCATTTTGAAAATATTCATTTATATATTTTCAAAATCATTTCCATCATCATATATATATATATACCTAAAACACACAGTATATACATATCCTATATATTCTTCCTAGAATATATATATAAACGGCCTTAGTGGCCTATAGCATCTAACGATGATAATAATCCCAAAGATTCCCTCCGGGAATCATAATCAAGCATTGATATTAGCATGATTCTAAATCCAAAGTATTTCTTACTTTAATAATCACTATATACTTTAATCCTATTCTAAGGATTTATTGGATATCTCCAATGATACTATTTTCCTCAAGGTGAAGTATATATTATATATATATACCCCCAAATTATCCTAATTGGTAATTCAACTCCCCATACTCTTAAAGGGAGAAAACTAGAAATTCTGGCCTAAGCGAATCGATTCGCCCCTTTAGCGAATCGATTCGGGTGGGCGAATCGATTCGGTTCCCAATCCGAATCGATTCGGAAAGTATTCTACAAACAGGTCTGCAAATGGCGAATCGATTCGGTCTGTACTCGAATCGATTCGGCCCATTGCAGAAACCCAAATCCTCTTAGGCGAATCGATTCGGCCTGTACCCGAATCGATTCGGCCTGTTCGAGGGTCACAGTTTGGGCGATTTATCAAACTCCAAAATACCCAAAAATCAATCCAAAATTCATTTCCGGGGTTTCTAAACTACCCCAAAAGTTATCCCGAACATCTACGACATTAATTCTAGCCGTAATTTTTCCAATTCCCGATTTGATTTCCGAGTTGGTACTTTCAACCCGGAGCTGTCATCTTGTAAAAATCATATCAAATCGTAGAAAATTCAGAAAAATACGCGGTCGGTGCCTACGCGACCGTATCGAAAAGATCTACAACTTTCGTGTTTTGGCCGAAAGCTAAATCAATTATTTTCCTACTGAAAATAACCCCACAAGATTACGGGTTACTATTCATCATCCCTACCAAAATCCCAAACTCCATTTTTCTCCATTTTTGTTGTTTCTAACCTCACCCAACAACTCAATAAACATCTAATCTATGTTTTACAACTAACACGTCAATTATTTTGGGGTATTGAATCATTTCTCTTAGTTTTAAACCCTAAAACCATAAAAACCCCAACTTAACATTTAAATCCATTTTATACTCCATTAACATGGTTTTGATACTAAAAATCATTCAGAGTTTACACTACATCAATGTGTAAACTCATAATCAACTTTTACCCATTTTATTTTAAGGGTTCTAACCCTAAAATCATGTTTATACCAAATGTGATATGAGAGGATTGCAAAAATGAAATAAAGCAAGTAAACACTTGCCTCGTGGATGAAATCCGACGACCTCGAGTCGAATCCGGCGGAGTTTGGCCGGAGTTCCCATTTCTCCTCCTCTTTTCTTCTTCCTCTCTCTCTTCTCTCTCTTTTCTTCTCTTTTCTTTCCCTTCTCCCTCTTTAAATAAGAAGAAAAGGGGTTTAAACCCTTAAAACCCAAAAACGACTCGTTTACCCAATTACGAGTTACTTTTACCTCTAAAATTATCCGAAACTCATTTTCGACAATCGGATACTCTTTTCCGACTATCTCGACCATTCCGAGAATTATGGCTCAGTCGAAATTCCCATCCGAGGTACTTGACCGCAAATCACTATTCCAACCCAAAATAAATAAATGCGGGTTTTCCCATTAAAAATCTTACCTCGTGTCGCTTTTCTCCACGACGACATATAATTAAAATATTTCGACCTATATAGTCCCAAAAATAATCACAACATCCTTCGAAAATCATTCAATCCTCGAAAATCCCAGAAATCACTATTTCGAGAAATTCTCCAAATTGCCAATTTATTCAATTAGGGAATTTAATTGTCTCCAAAAAGAACGGGTTGTTACACTCTCCCCCTTACAACGGAATTTCGTCCTCGAAATTCAGTTGTAGCCTACACCCTCTAACTAGAATTACTACAAATCCTAAAACCTCAAGGAAAAAGATACTAACCTAATGGTTCCGAACCATACACTATGCGGCTACCGCAATCATAAAGTAACGCTAATACGTCACTCAATACCCATCCTCTAAAATGCCTCTTGGCATGGATTTCAATCTTGTGTACTACTCCCATCTTAGCTAGGCGGTACATCAAACTACCTTACCAAGGTGCCCATACACCTTTCTAACTTGTGCATATCAGCACAAACATTATGAACGTCTGACACGCATCACTCTCTCCCAGTAAGGGTCTCCTTTCCTCGGTGTAATACTCATCTATGGGTCCTCCGAACCCGCGCATTTCAATACTCCTAACCTCGGCGCTGCTAATACTAGCGAACCTATATCCTAGAAATCTACGATCTAAGCGTTACCCTACCTACACGAAACTAATATAATCCTAAGTATGTCCCTAGTGACCAAGGCCTCTCTCAACTCCCGACAAGTGCTTGGTTTCATGCGTGGGACGTCTCGCCAAGGCGAAATCCAAACAAGGAACCCTCCCGTTACACTACTCCCTCGCGTAGTCGGTCATCGAGATATAACGACCCAAGGCACAGAAGCGGGACGTCCTAAATCCTACTAGGCTAGCCTATGAACGCATTCCTACTATCTTATCCTTCCGCCCATACAGAAGGAAACCTAACAAATCAAGTGCCCACTTTCTGTAGAAAGTGTCACGAACATAATACCCAAAATGGAGTTCCTCAAAACTTGCCTTTTCATTAAGGCCTGACTATTGTCCTCAATTAAATTTCTCTAAGTCCAACCTTACCCACCCATTTGTGGCGAAGGAATCATTTTAGTGCTTTTCCATAGCACAATTTTCCATAAGTATTTTAACATTATGTGGCTTATAGTCTATAGTGGTTCATCCACACTATAAGACCGTTCCACAAGATCAACATCCTTGCATCCCATAACAGCTCCCCACTCCCGACGCTGTTAAGAGTCATGTGTGGAATGTCTCGCAAAGCGAAATCCAAACAAGGAACCCCTCCACACATTAACCCTTGACTTCGTTGGTTTTGGAGTTCTGTCATTTAAACATGCAACCGGGATAACCCTATCCCCTAATCCAACAAAAGGTGATCTGAACTCCTATCTCTAACTAAGAGTCATACCACCCTGCGCTCGCACTCGTTCCTAAGTCCTTGCGCAATCTAATACTGAGCTAAATCTTATCGCTCAACAACAATTCTGTGGGCCTTAAATTATATTTATAAGGTCGCCACATATACCATCCAAAATAAGGAAGCCTCTGCTCATCGAGGTTCCATAAATCCATAATAGCAAGGGTGTACTCAACCTGTATCAAGGTGAGACACCACAATAACAACCCGTTCCTTCCAGGAACTGCGGACACGATAGACTTGCCATCGTTAGCCTGCTATCGCTCCGTTACACCATATACCGTATACGTATATATACAAAGTATAATCACCCGCCTCTATGGCGAATGAAGAGAAATAAAATTCCGCTATTGCGGAAAACACATAGGCATACATTATAATGTTATCGAGACCTCCACAACTCAAAATACACACACGAGTCTAGGGATAACTAATACCGCGACTTCATCTAGTCACGCCTAATATACCTCCTCAATTGAGGTAAAACTCATAACCACAATTTCATTATAACGATTTCCCCGAGTGGATGTCCAACCATGGGGTCCTCGAACATACCCATTCCTTAGTGAGCCCATCCTCCTTGGAAAGGACTCAATATTCATTGCACCACACTCACTTTGCCACTTTTCCATAATACTCTTTATTCACCGTCGGCCCCTGGATGAACCTTAGGCGAATAATTCCCAAAACTGCATTCTTCTCATCCTGTTGATTCATGGGGACTCACGGTGAGAACTATCCGTAAGATCCCTTTGGAACCCTTATCTTCACGGGGAAATCCAACTTTAGTACCACTTTCTATCACAGTAGTACTTGGTTGCTCATAACTACTATACTTTAGTAGTCGTCGCAACAGTCCTTAGCATTTGCCACAAGGAGAGTGGCATCTACTAAGATCCTCGTCCCCGTCTTCTACCAGCTCCCCCAGCTAAGCTCCTACTCCTGCTGCCCTCCGAGCTCCGCACATGATTCGCAACGAGCGCGTAACAGATTTCTATAATCTTCTAATATGGCAGGAGATCGAAATCTCACAAGAGATATCAACAATCCTAATCCTGGGGCTCTATACAAATCGAGAGCAACGCTGAAAGCGTAGTACGTCCGCACAGATTCCAAAAGACACTAGAACCTGATGCTCTGATACCATCTGTAACAACCCTCCTAATAAGATACCGGGCGATCACTCCAATATTAAATTAAAACAGGAGTTTCATATGGATCATTCTTAGCATCACTGTCGAAAATCCAATTAATTACTAATATCCTATTAGGTGGTCGTTAAAAACTTTTATCTAACTACTCTTTTTAGCGCACAAATTAAAACATTCTCAATTAAATGCGTAATGAACTGAAATGGAAAAGAAAGGAACTAAAATAACCGAACACTCGGTCCAAATAATACAACCATATCGAATGCTGTACTGAAAGAATAAATAAATGCAATTGAGCCATTGGCTCGAGTGTTTATACAATATCTCCTATCTAGAGTACAAGGAAAGAAACGTCTACCGATAACCTGCAAGCATCCACAGCTGCTGCAGCAGACGTCTGACTCGAAAGAGTTTCCATCCAGGCGTCCCTGTGTCTGGACACCTATATATACATAGTATAGAGGAAGAAAGGAGAGTAGACAAACGGGTCAGGGCCCGAATGTTTAGAAAATATTTTGCAAGTGCATAAATGCTTTATTTTTAGAAAAATAGTTTTATCTCATATTTAAATTGGTATCGCACTCTCGTGAGATACCCCTCACCTCTCCTCTAACAGTGCACACCTAACGCATCTATCTAGAACATTCTAGTCAAGCTACCCTTCTAAACTAGTCTATCACCCAACCACTATCTAACCTAGATAGTCAAACAAATGTACTAAGGGCCAAACTTCACTTTAATCTCGACGCTATGCCATGTTCGTGCGTGGGGTGTCTCGCGAAGCGAAATCCAAACAAGGAACCCCCCCGATACACTACTATGCAGCAAGGTCGATCTTTGAGATCCGCCAGTCCCTCAGTACAGAAAGATATATAATATATATATCATAAGATTTAATAATATAAGAGCACTAAGGATTAAACTTCTCCCCAATCTCAACACAGTGCCATATTCGTGCGTGGGGTGTCTCGCAAAGCGAAATCCAAACAAGGAACCCCCCCGATACACTACTATGCGGCACGGTCGATCGTCGGGATTCATTAGACCCTCGGCACCCAGTTTATACATATACATACATCTACAATATACTTCCGGATAATATAAATATCTCCCGGACTGAGGATTACTTGATACATAAAGTATTTATAAATACTGATCCTTTTTATTTCAAAACTTCCATTTCCCTTCTCATATCCAGGAAATGTATTTATAAAAGCCAATTTATTATCATGAATTGCTTTAACAAACCATATACTTTTTGAAAGCCAATTTTATTAACATAAAAAGCTTTTCCTTTATCAATTATCCCATTTCCCTTTTTATATTCAGGAAATGTATTCAAAGACATTTTCATTATCATAAAAATGCTTTGATCAAAACATATGCTTCCACATCCCTTCTTCCATCCGGGAAGTGTTACCGAAGCCCATTTATATATAACCCATTTCCCTTCCTATATCCAGGAAATATAATTAAAGCAAATCCATTATTATGAACTGCTTTAATAAAAATGCATTCTAAGACCGCCCGTCCGGATTTCTCCACTGTGCGCGCCCCTAAATGGCTATCATCTTCCAGGGCCTCCAAGACAACCTGGGATCCTATATCGAAAGACTTCGGGAAGCGACCATGTGCCTGCGGGATAGTCAAGACCACACCCGGAATCTCCTAACCAGCGCAGAAAATATAACAACAAACGCTCACATGGCCTATAGGACTATATCCACCCTGCATCATTAGCCAGGGGGCTTCACCATACGAACGCAACTTCCCTTATGATAGAGATTTAGAGAGGTGTGTAATCCATATTTTATTAATTATGAAAAACATTTCTCTTTCCATTTTGAAAATATTCATTTATATATTTTCAAAATCATTTCCATCATCATATATATATATATACCTAAAACACACAGTATATACATATCCTATATATTCTTCCTAGAATATATATATATAAACGGCCTTAGTGGCCTATAGCATCTAACGATGATAATAATCCCAAAGATTCCCTCCGGGAATCATAATCATGCATTGATATTAGCATGATTCTAAATCCAAAGTATTTCTTACTTTAATAATCACTATATACTTTAATCCTATTCTAAGGATTTATTGGATATCTCCAATGATACTATTTTCCTCAAGGTGAAGTATATATTATATATATATACCCCCAAATTATCCTAATTGGTAATTCAACTCCCCATACTCTTAAAGGGAGAAAACTAGAAATTCTGGCCTAAGCGAATCGATTCGCCCCTTTAGCGAATCGATTCGGGTGGGCGAATCGATTCGGTTCCCAATCCGAATCGATTCGGAAAGTATTCTACAAACAGGTCTGCAAATGGCGAATCGATTCGGTCTGTACCCGAATCGATTCGGCCCATTGCAGAAACCCAAATCCTCTTAGGCGAATCGATTCGGCCTGTACCCGAATCGATTCGGCCTGTTCGAGGGTCACAGTTTGGGCGATTTATCAAACTCCAAAATACCCAAAAATCAATCCAAAATTCATTTCCGGGGTTTCTAAACTACCCCAAAAGTTATCCCGAACATCTACGACATTAATTCTAGCCGTAATTTTTCCAATTCCCGATTTGATTTCCGAGTTGGTACTTTCAACCCGGAGCTGTCATCTTGTAAAAATCATATCAAATCGTAGAAAATTCAGAAAAATACGCGGTCGGCGCCCACGCGACCGTATCGAAAAGATCTACAACTTTCGTGTTTTGGCCGAAAGCTAAATCAATTATTTTCCTACTGAAAATAACCCCACAAGATTACGGGTTACTATTCATCGTCCCTACCAAAATCCCAAACTCCATTTTTCTCCATTTTTGTTGTTTCTAACCTCACCCAACAACTCAATAAACATCTAATCTATGTTTTACAACTAACACGTCAATTATTTTGGGGTATTGAATCATTTCTCTTAGTTTTAAACCCTAAAACCATAAAAACCCCAACTTAACATTTAAACCCATTTTATACTCCATTAACATGGTTTTGATACTAAAAATCATTAAGAGTTTACACTACATCAATGTGTAAACTCATAATCAACTTTTACCCATTTTATTTTAAGGGTTTTAACCCTAAAATCATGTTTATACCAAATGTGATATGAGAGGATTGCAAAAATGAAATAAAGCAAGTAAACACTTGCCTCGTGGATGAAATCCGACGACCTCGAGTCGAATCCGGCGGAGTTTGGCCGGAGTTCCCATTTCTCCTCCTCTTTTCTTCTTCCTCTCTCTCTTCTCTCTCTTTTCTTCTCTTTTCTTTCCCTTCTCCCTCTTTAAATAAGAAGAAAAGGGGTTTAAACCCTTAAAACCCAAAAACGACTCGTTTACCCAATTACGAGTTACTTTTACCTCTAAAATTATCCGAAACTCATTTTCGACAATCGGACACTCTTTTCCGACTATCTCGACCATTCCGAGAATTATGGCGCAGTCGAAATTCCCATCCGAGGTACTTGACCGCAAATCACTATTCCAACCCAAAATAAATAAATGCGGGTTTTCCCATTAAAAATCTTACCTCGTGTCGCTTTTCTCCACGACGACATATAATTAAAATATTTCGACCTATATAGTCCCAAAAATAATCACAACATCCTTCGAAAATCATTCAATCCTCGAAAATCCCAGAAATCACTATTTCGAGAAATTCTCCAAATTGCCAATTTATTCAATTAGGGAATTTAATTGTCTCCAAAAAGAACGGGTTGTTACAGTATTGTGTATTGTTCATGCAGTCGTGGATATATGAACATTTTACTGCCTTGGGGCATGCTTGGGTACGGAATTTAACAACACAATGCCAATGATTGCTCCATGGTCATTGCAACCAGTTGTACAAAAGAATGTGGTGCCATAACTGTATAGACACAAGGAGCAACTTGATGACTTCTCCTATAACATCAAAAATGATTTCCACAAAAATATTTTTTTTTAACTCTAGTCCCGATATAACTAATTCTCAATCCCCGACGTCGCTACATATTAGT
Organism: Sambucus nigra; assembly: GCA_949130495.1. Lineage (NCBI taxonomy): Eukaryota > Viridiplantae > Streptophyta > Magnoliopsida > Dipsacales > Adoxaceae > Sambucus > Sambucus nigra. Next base: position 204,398,740 of record OX422223.1, read on the forward strand.
GTATTGGGAGGTTCCTTGTTTGGATTTCACTTGCGAGACCTCCCCGCATGAAAGTGGCGAATGTCAGGAATTGTGATGAGTTACATCTTTGGACATTTCAAAAATTTTAATACTATCAATATGTTAGTATACTTTAATTTATTTTGAGTTATTGTACTATATAAGGCAAGAGAAGCCTAATTTTGTTTATTCGAGTAGAGCTCGAATTAAGGGTGTATGGGCGCCCAAGTTGTTATAATTAGTTTTATAAAAATTAAAATAATTCGTCGTGAGAAGTGGGAGGATTGGGTATAGTGTTAGTGAGGATAAGTTTAGTGGAAACAAGTTAAGCTTTGGAGTGTTAGGCTTAGAGTGCGATTTATTTTATTTTGGGACAATAATTTATTTATTTTGGGAGAAATAAATATCATTTTAATTGGAGAATAATTAAATTAGCAATTGAGGTTAAAATTTGAAGATGTTAGAAAGTGATTCGAATGACGATTCTGAGGGTGAGATTGATTCCGAAAGGGTCGAGATAGTCAAAATGACTGTACTTGGGTCTTATTTGGGTTCCGAAATATTTTAAGTTCGTTTGGCTCGAATTAGAGTAACCGAGTCATTTAAAGTGTGTATTATCATTTAAGGTTATGTATTTTGGGAGATAAGGCTTAAAAGCCTACGGGAGATAGAAATATCATTAGAGAGAAAGAGAAAGAAATAAAGAGAATGAGATAAGGAGAAAAGAAGAAGAGAAAGAGAAGAAAAGTTTGGGAATTTCGTCCAATCCGTGATTTCGAGGACGAATCAGACTCTACAACTTTGTGGCAAGTGATTAAACTTGCTAAATAATTCTTGTGCATCTTTTATTTCATGATTTGTGGATTAAATTATGGATTTTAGGTTTTAAAATGTCAAAACCTAGATTTGCGGTTAAATCTTACAATTGATGGGTATATTGTGAATTTGAGGTTATAACTTAGTTGAGATGAGTTATTTGATGATTTTTATTGTTATTAATATGTTTGGGTTGAAGAAAAATGGAGAGAAGTTGAGATATATGATTTTTGGGATTTTTGGCTTTTGAGAAAAGTAGCCATTCTCGTAGCTTCTGATAGGCCGAATCGATTCGACCCCTTACCAAATCGATTTGGAATGTTGCAGGTGCCCAGGTCTGAGTGACAGAATCGATTCAGACCCAAGCCGAATCGATTCATCCGGAGACAGAATCCCAAGTCCTTTAGACAGAATCGATTCGCATTAGGGGCGAATCGATTCGCTAGGATGAATAGATTCGGATTGGGCTCAAATCGATTCGCAGCTTTTCAAGTTCCAGTGTAGCATTCTTTGATTAAGAGCCTTATTTTAGGGTTGTTATATTCACTCACGTATGTGATTTACATTCTCCTGCTATAGGGTATAGTTCATTTGACTCATATACAGTTTCGATCAAGCATGGCAGGTCGAACATCATAGACGACAAGCGTGGACTGTAAAAGGATTGCAGGAGGGAGGACTCAACATAAGCCATGGAGTATTCTGAAAATAGTGACACAATAGGAGTCACCATATTTTTTGAAAAATTGAAGTTAGAGAAACTTTTGGGGAGCAGTAGTTGACCAAAAAATGTCGTGAAGGACGGTGGTGCAAGGTTAAAACCCCAAGTGTAGACGAAAAGGGGTAAGGGTTGATTAAGATTTTGGTTCTGAAGAACAGTTCGCTAGGATTCGAGGAAGGTGCAAAAGGATGATTTACCAATGGGTAGAGAACATCCAATTGGGGTCACATATGGGGGAGTGTAATGACACCCAAGTCAAAATTTTGGGCAAAGTAGTTTGCTCTTAAAAGCAGTATGGGGTGATGGGAGCCAATCACTACATTCATGGGAGATACTGCGAATAATGAGGAATTTGGGGTGCTTATTATTATGAATCCTCTCACTCGAGGTTAAATAGAGAGGTAAGGAAAATTTCAGTAATCCTTTAAAAGGGTCAGACACTAGACGGATGGGAAAGAAAGTTGATGAAATTCCCAAACTTCGTAACAGATGAGAGGGATACGGAGAATCAAGTAGGGTTGCAAGTTAATAATAACTCGTGAGTAGAATGTACCAATATGGATAGGAGATCTGGCTAGGATGATTGATGTCGTTGTCGTCAAGATTGTACATTACATTAGTGTTAATGCTCTCGAGAGAGGGGAGCTAAGGGAGCTAAAAAATCTATCAGAAGAGTAAGATTCGATTTTTAGTGATAGTAAGGTTCCAAGGGAAGGATTACGCTATAGGGGACCAAAATTAAATATTGAGATCAATAGAATTTCTACTAAGTGACGGTGGGTTTAGTTAGGGTCGTTAAGGTCAGTAACCAGTCTACTGGATCAGTGAATCCAAAGGGACAATTGGGTTAGCAATCAGGGTCAAGATTACCAGGTCCATGAGAAGCACAACCCCAACATGGTCGATGGTGTTAGAGAAAGGATAAAGGGGAATAACACAAAAAGGTGTCTTATGTGTAAACGAGCAGAAATACATGGATGGATCTTATTCGTGGGAAGTCAGGGGAGAGGAGCTAGATGCCTAGTAGGGCATTTGTCGAAGAAGTTTTTTGTTTGGATAAGACGCGGGTGTTATGTCTAAAAATCGTTGAGCCGGTAGTGTTATGGGCAACTGAAACTATAAGTTTTATTCCGAGATGATTGGGGTGTGTTTTGTTTGATGCAAGCGGGTCACAGTAATGTATTAGTACTAGATTCGCATGAGAAATGGATTTAGTGGAAGTATCGTTAATATCATTAGTATGTATATTTTTACCGTGGAATAGTGGGGTACTCTTCGGTTGCACCTGTAATGAATGGGTGGGTACATTGAGATGAAGTATTTCTTGAGGACTAGCTCCCTTGAGAGGTGATAATTGAGGTATGGTTTTCTCTTGGGTACGGACGAGTTCGTAATGGTGGGCGATCATAGCAAGGCTATCGTGTTCATTAATTCAGTGCCAAATGTTTATTCTCTTGAGTTGTCTCACCTGAAAGAGGGTTGAGCTATATCATAGTAGTAATATTGTGTGAATTAGGGTTCATAGAGTGCAGTTGTCTAGTTATATTGGATCTCGGTACGTAGGACTTTTACAGATGAGATTCAAGGGATTTAGGGTTGTCGTAGAGCGGAGAGATTTAGCTCGTTATTAATATTTAGCGTTGAGGGCTTAGTGATAGTTCGAACGGAGTAGTATATGACTCCTTTAGAGACGCGGGAGTCCATGATAGACTTGTGAGTATATGGGAAAGGTTTGAGAGTCCTGGGGATATGCTTTGGGTTCTGTGGAAATCAAGGACCGACAATGCTGAGGAATAGTGCATTAGGAAAAGTTTTTTTGGGTTATGTTGAGAAGTATTATACGTATAAGCCTTAATAAAATGTTGAAAGTGTGGAGACGTCATTGGATTCCCGATCATCGAGTTTAATGAAAATTAGTGAACATGTGGAGAAAGTACATTGAGCAGAGAGACACTAAGAGATAGGGCTAGTGGTGCCAAAAAGTGTTGCGAAAGAAACACTTCAAAGCTTTGCACCACAAGTTGATAGGTGAGGTAATATCGGGAAGAATTTAATAGTGATGAGTAAAGTCATCGGAAATATTTGGAGGATATAGCCAAACCGAGAATGCTTGGGCCGAAATTGAGATAAACATGGTTACGTAAGTGATGATCGAAGGCTTGTGCAATTATGCAAGAGATATAGGGTGTATGGGAACTCTGGGAGGAGCTAGAGACTCTACTGTGAAGATACTAAGCAGATTCGGGAGAAGACGTGAAGGCAATGATTTTGGGTATATTCCGCGGGAATGGGAATAAGTTGTCCCCCGAATTATGGAATGATTAAGCATGGGTGTGTTTGGAAGTGACAATGAGTGCGTCATAACCTATAATTTGCTATCACTAGGATTCGTGAGGGAGACGGATATTAGTGCATGTGTTGTCCGTAATATATATATATAAGTACATTGGGATAGCAGGGTTCTTTGGTGTTAACCACGTGAGAGTGGGCGGTTATACTAAGAGCATGGTTGCATTATACGAGATATTCCTATTTTTGAGAATTACAGGAGTAGCGTGGATGTTTTTCAAGTTTCAATTGTGTAGCTATAGTTTAGGTCTATAGTGGATAGTTATAGTAAGATTGAATGTTCGCGATACCAATGTATGAATTATCGTAGCTAGGTTTCACTTGAGATAAGGTCTAGTGCATATATACTGTTATGTATGTTAAATGTGTTACATATTAATGTATAAATTGTGAATTAAATCCCAGGGAGTAGGGACATTTCTGATGTGATTTAGAGCGGATGGAATTATTATCGAGCGGGAAGATATAGCTCGGGTTTTATATTTGCGCAAGGAAACTAGTAATAGTAAGGGCACGGTGGTATGTGTTGTCTTTTTTTTACATAAGAGTGCATATGTATACTTTCATGTAGAGAGGAAGGTATTTGGAATGTTATAACTGTGGGATTTAAGTTATATTACAGATTAAGGGCTAGTAAATGTCGAGTTTCATTTCATGCGGTTAAGCACGGGTACAGGGTGTATGGGTGCTATGGTTAATTACATTCGCTCAATAACTTTGTGTAGCAATGCTAAGGATAAGTGATTGCGGGGCTAGTTGAGACTGGGAGTACGTGGCTCCTCCGAATTTCGAGGGTGAAATTTCGTTGTAAGGGGGAAGTATGTAACACCTCGTAAATTCAAGGACCTTTAATTAAATAATATTTGGGGAGAAAATGAATTTATTTTATTTGGAGGAATTAAATTCATGATTTGAGAAATTTTTAAATTTGTGGAATTTATTAATTTGGCGAATTGAGGTTTAATATTTTGGATTATTTTGTGTCGCATTTTGAGGTCAAGAATTTGGAGAATGTTGTAAATTAATTCGGATGGCAATTCGGAGTGCACAGTTGAGTCCGGATGGGTTGAAATAGTTAGAAATTCCATAGGTATATATTGGGTTCCGGGACCTTTCTAGACATAATTGACCTTCAAATTAAGAGTTTGCACCCTTTTTATGAGGTTCATAGGCCCAAAAACGGTATTTGAGTTTTTAACCCCAATTGTGAAAGGGTAAGCCAACTTAAAGTCATTTTAGAATACTAAAATCAGGGAGAGCTTGAGAAGAAAACCCTTAGAAGTGAAATTGAAGATTTTGGAAGATTACTTCAAGAATAAGAGGAGATCCTTGATTCCAATTTATCATCTTCATCAAAGGACAAATCTAAGTCAAATGGTTTAACATGCATCTAAATTAATTGCATTTATTTATTCATAGCATAGTGGGAGTGATAAGATGATATGGTTTTGGGGTTAATTGATATCTAAATTGGGTTTTGATGGGTATGATTGAATTGTAGAACAATTTCCTGAATTTGAAGAAGTGTATGAAATTGGGATAATTAAACAATCATTCTAGAAACTGTTTTCCAACGTTTTGGTTATGAAAATGGTGAATATGTTCGCGCGGCCCCGTAGAAAATCGCATTTTATACATTTTGTTATCCGATGCGTTTTCTCCAAAAACGGCTCAAAAATGCCTCAAAACGGCATTCTAAAAATCTAGACAGATTCACGGGGTAAATTTTTTTGAAATGTTGTTTTTAGTTGTTATTTTGTGATGAATGGTTCCTGTATAGGTTGAATCTAAAATGATGTTTATAATTTAGGGTTTGAATTTGTGAATAATAACCCTTTGATAAATTAGAGGATTAATTAAATTGGAGAATTAATGTTTATTGTCAAGTGATTTGAAACCTTATTAATTAAGTGGGTGGACTTAATTGAATGAAATCGAATGATGGATTGGAATTTTTGAATTTCAGGCCGAGAGAGAGAGAGAGTCCGGGTATAATTGGTTGGACAACACCAAGATAATGAAATTAATTAGTGCATACTTAATTGATATTAAGTCGGGTTGAAGACTTGCATGATTTAGGCTTGTGTAGGGTTGTATTACACTGGTAACCTGGAAATAATATATATACGGTGATGTGTAGTATATATATGATTTATAAATATTTGTGTGAATAATATTTATAGTAAAGCATAAGGCTTGTGTGCGGACCTAGTACACCGGTAGCCTGGATTCAACATGTATATACGGTGATGTGTAGTATATATATGATTTATAAACATTTGTGTGAATAATATTTATAGTAAAGCATACCAATATTAATGCTATATTAGGAGGTTGCGCGATGTGAGTGAGTCCCTTGGCTGGCGAATGCAGGGTGAGTATAATCACTAGGTCATAGCGTCTGTTTATAGGGGTGGGCCGTTATGATACGGAACGGTCACTTTCGGGGGGAACTATGGTCGCCTCCTACGCATGGGTGATAGCATTTATATCTGACATGCCTGTGAATATTGAGATATATGATGAGTGCATTGTTTTGTATGAATTATGCCAAAGAGGGGTAATTTTGTAATCTTTTCAATATTTATGACCCTAAATTTGAATTAATTATTTTTATTTTGCATTTTTACAGGTACCCCGGAGATTTGGACTACAAAGGAGTCGATGTGAAAAAATTGTAAGGATATGTCACAACGCGACACGACACGGTTGAAACACCTCTACTAAATATTTTTTATAAAATCACTCGAGTGTCCGTTGAGGCCGTACCATACGTTTTGAAAAAGGTCTTGACAAGACTCACAACTTTGAAGTTTGGGCGAAAATGAGATTTTAAAGTTTTGGAGGTCAAAAATGCGATTAAAGATAATGCTGTTAATAGTGACATGAATAGTACAAAAATCAGGGATAATTATTTAAAAAAAAATACTTCTCAACTATCTCCAACTCTTCAAGACTACATGGCATAATTATCAGTTCAAATACAACCAATCAAAGAGAGTTTCACACCAACTCAAACACTTCATTTCTAACCCTATAAATAAGACCCTTTCGCCCATTATTTTGGGAGAGAAAAATTAGAGAGCGTGGGAGATAGTTTTTGGTTGCTTTATTTTGAGAGTATATTTTTATCGATGGAAAAAAATTATTCTTTTGTGAGAGAAGTTTTGTCAAGATCAATTATAAGACTCGATTATTGTTGTAAGTTGATTTATTAATGAGAATTCGTATTCAATCTTGCACTTTTATTTTGTCTTCAATTATGCTAGCTTAATTTCTTTACTAGGACTAGATGAAGTTTATGGTGTTTTATTAATATTGTGTGTAGTTTAAATTCGTCTTTATTTCTTGATATGTTCTACAAGTTTTAAAAATTTGGTATTCATTTTAAACCGAAACGAGAGGGTGTTTTAAAACCTTCAAGATTGTTTTGTCAAATTAAGTTTTGAATTTAAAAATAGTGATTTTTGATTGATTACGCTTGAACTTTTATTGTTTTGATAGTCCATGCTTAAATACATTTGACGTTAAATTTTACTGTGAACTTAACCGTATTATCTTCCGAATTAAATACGACGAGAGTCGGTTTAATTGGACTTATAAAATCGAGAATGACGAGTTTAAATTTTTGCATAATATTAGTTGAATGTGATAAATGGATCCAACGTTCTAGTTTTCATGCACACTTGATTATATCTCTCTTAGTCACACTTTTTATTTGTGTTTGATTAGTTTAATATTACATATCTTCTTTACCCCCATTTTATCTAGTGGGACATTTTCGATTTTTTTAAAAGTTAAAATTGACAAATCTCTTGTGTTCGATCCATACTTACACTCGTTATTCTATAATAGCCCGTAGACTTGCGGTATTTTACAAATTGACAAACAAGTTTTTTGGGCCGTTGCCGAGGATTTGTTCGATTTTTTTAAGAATTGTGACTTTCGGACTTGTTTTTTTTTTACTTTTTGCATTGGTTTATCCTAAAATACAAAAAAATAGAAAAAAAAATCGATTTTTTTTTCCTGGAAATTTCGAGATTCGTTTTTTTAGCCAGTAGTCCATAAAAAAAATCAAAAATTCAATTTTTTTTTCCCAGAATAAGAGAAATAAAAAAAAATCATAAGTGTGCTTGGTCATTTTTGTTTGTGTGTTGAATACACCATTAGTGCGCGTGTTGTGTTAATTTTTTTCTTTTCTTTTCCTTATTATTTTTTTTGTGTATCACATTTTACACATGGTGTAGTTTCTTTTGTATTTTTTTCCGAAGCACATTCAAAAAAAAAATAGTAAAAGTGAAAAAAATATTTGCGCAACAGTGATCGAACGTGAAGAAAACTTGTGCAAACTTGCCACGAGCACAAGGAACTCTCGGAGATGACTTAAACTTAGATGAATTTCCCCCCCGATCCATGTCAACTTAAACTTCGGTCCGACGTAAGCAAGTGACCGTACAAAGTCCGCATCAGACGTACATTTTTGTGTGCTCCTACGTACTTTAATTTCACACTTAATTTAGCACTTTGCATAAATTGACTTAAGGGAAAAACTCTTAACGATCCTAGAATTAAAAGCTACTCCAACGCGAACTTATGAAATCGATTCGGTTTTACCTTGTCTAGGATTCGTGGTTTTTAATGAGTCTTCGTACCGACCGCTTATCTGGAGGAAAAAGCGGGATTTGAGGCGATAACTGAAGTTGGTCGTCATTTAAATTCTCCCTCGTCAAAGAGTATGGGATGTCTAATTAGATGTTGAGTCAATTGTAATTGTTTTTGCATCTAAATTAAAAAAAAATATAGAAAAAAAGGGATAAAAATTCATGCGTTATAAATTACAATGGGTGATCCTCTTATTATTATTCCTCCATCTTTCTCATATTCCTCAATTGATCCCGTGGACGTGTTTTTACAAAATACTGAAAATTTAGATGACTACGTATTTCAATTTGAGTGAGATGGGTCAGTAGTCATTTAAAAATTAAAGAAGGTATGGATGATAATCCAACCCCTGTAATAACTATTTCTCCACCAAAGTGTATTAATTGGAAAGAGGTAAACAAACGGTATAATGATGTTATTTTTAAAAATGATCATGAATTAAATGGGGACAATCAATTTTGTGAGGAGGAAAAAATTGACAATCTTGACACATATACTAGTTGTGATGACTTGGATGTTAATTTATGTCGAGATTTTTTTCCTAATTTAATTGAGAAAAATGTTGATTCTTCTTAAATGTGGGAAATTTTATTTGAGGATTCGTCATCCGATTTTAGTGATGCTTCAAGTATTTATGACGGTCTTCCTATTTTTGATGAAGAAAGTATATCGCCTCGTGATACCTCTTATTTCCGCGCTTTTCATAAAATCTCACATTTAGGAGTGGAGTATGCATCCCCGGTTTTACGTGACCACTTTCGAAAAAGGGATAGTAAACATTTGGTACCTTATTATATATTTTTTATCTCCATGTGATGCATCGGATAAAAATGTAACGATCAAATCTTTGAAATTGACGGTTATATTGGCTATGCACACACACACGTGATAAGTTGAGATTGAAAAGGGAAGTTCTACTATATTTATGAAGTTAACATTCAAATTTGGTTATATTACTTTTGAGTATTTTGTATTGAGTCAAGTTTTTGAATTTTTTGGGTATATCCACTGCAAACCCTTACGAGACAAAGCTCATCCACTAGGGTAACCTGGGGGTTTAACGGCTTACTGCGCATGCTAAGTGAAATCGTGATTCCTACAAAAGTGAGTTAGATTTTAAAATTTTGAGTTTTGTTCGAGGACTAGCAAAATTTAGGTTTGGGGATATTTGATGAGTGTATTATTTTGAGTGAATTATACCCAAATCTGGACCTTTTTAGGGCCATTGTATTATAAATAATGAGCTTTTAGAGTCATTTCCGTAAAACAAAAGAAAAATGCAAATTTGAATAAATTTTGAGTTAAAATACAATTTTTGTAACCTGAAGGGTGAAATCACAATTTTTCAAACTTTATGGGCCTAAAAATAATTTTTAAATGTTTATCTAGGCAAGATAAAGTTCTCTCTGAAATTTTGTTGAATTTCAGATTAATACGAGCAATTTTTGAATTTTGGAGGTTAAAATGTGAAGAGGGGTAATTTTATAATCTTTTAAATATTTATGACCCTAAATTTGAATTAAATATTTTTGTTTTGCATTTTTACAGGTACCCCAAAAATTTGGACAACAAAGGAGTCGATGTGCAAAAATTGAAAGGACATGTCACAACGCGACACGACACGACATGGTTGAAACACCTCTACTAAATATTTTTTATAAATTCACTCGAGTATCCGTTGAGGTCGTACCATAACTTTTTCGAAAAGGTCTTGACAAGAACCACAACTTTGAAGTTTGGACAAAAATGAAATTTTAAAGTTTTGGAGGTCAAAAATGCGATTAAAGATATTGTTGTGAATAGTGACAAAATTAGGGATAATTGTTTTAAAAAAAAGACTTCTCAATTATCTCAAACTCTTCTTAGGACTACATGGGATAATTATCGGCTCAAATCCAACCAATAAAAAAAAGTTACACTCTAACTCAAACACTTCATTCCTAACCCATAAATAAGACCATTTCGCCCATTATTTTGGGAGAGAAAAATTAGAGAGTTTTGGAGATAGTTTTTAGTTCCTTTATTTTGAGAGTATATTTTTATCGATGACAAAAAAATATTCTTTTGTGAGAGAAGTTTTGTCAAGATCAATTGTAAGACTCGATTATTGTTGTAAGTTGATTTATTAATGAAATTAGTATTCATTCTTGCACTTTTATTTTGTCTTCTATGATGCTAGCTTAATTTCTTTACTAGGACTAGGTGAAGTTTATTATGTTTACTTAATATTGTGTGTAGTTTAAATTCATCTTTATTTCCCGATATGTTCTAAAAGTTATAAAAATTCGGTATTCATTTTAAACCGACACGAGAATGTATTTTAAAACCTTCAAGATTGTTTTGTCAAATTAAGTTTTGAATTTAAAAATAGTAATTTTCGATGGATTATGCTTGCACTTTGATTGTTTTGATAGTACATGCTTAAATACAATTGCGTACTTTAAAACTCGTATTTTCTAAGGAAATAAGGATTTTAGGCGTTTAAATTTAGAGACGTTAAATTTTATTGCGAACTTAACCGTGTTATCTTCCGAATTAAATACGACGAGAGTTGATTTAATTTGAGTTATAAAATCGGGAATGACAAGTTTAAATTATTGTATAATCTTAGTTGAATGTTATAAATGGATCCAACGTCCAAGTCTTCACACCAACTTGATTATATCTCTCGCAGTCACACTTTTTATTTGTGTTTGCTTAGTTTAATATTATATATCTTCTTTACCCCATTTTATCTAGTTGGTCAGTTGCAATTCTTTTCAAAGTTAAAATTGATAAATCTATGTGGGTTCAACCCGTACTTACACTACCTACTCTATAATAGCCCATGCACTTGCGGTATTTTATACATTGACAAACTATATATGATACGTATATATGGTGCATATTTATATACGGGTATATACATGGTGTGAAATGTATAAACAATATAACTTGGGAGATCATTATATGGTATCAAATGAGAATTGATTTAAATAAGTTAGTGTGAATAATAACTTATAACCCTTATACACGATGTGAATCGTATGAGTGATATGAATCGTGAGAATGTTATATGGTATTAATTGATAGATGACTTAAATAAGTTAATTTGATTAATAACTTATAAAGTATACTAAACTCACAAGGGATAGAGTAGTGGGAAATCGTGGGATATATGTGACAAGACTAGTTACAGGGTAGTTAGCTAGATGGGTCATGTGTAGTTTCATTAGGCGTGTACTTTAGTTGAGGGGTGAGGCGTCCTCAAGAGAGTGCGGGACACTAACTTAAATATTAAGATCATTCGTGCAATTTAATTTCCTGCATTTAAATTCACTTGTTAAATATTTTCAAATGTTTTGGGTTCTAACCCTTGCTATAAAATATTTTCAAAACCTTTTAGGTGTCCAGCCACAGGGACGCCAGAATTTTTTCTATTCCAGGGTTACGCAGCTACAGTATAAGAACATATCTAGCAAGGCATACGTACCCGCAGTATAAGAACGTATCTAGCAAGGCATACGTACTGAAATAAAGATACCCATATGCAAGGCCCTATTTCCCAAATTATCCCAGATATATTACTCCCAAAATGATGACATCAAACATCATACATACTACGTAGTATTTGGTTTGTGTTTTATAGTATACATCATTAGACTTACGTATTTCTTCCATTATTAATTATATATATGTCCTTATATATATATATATATATATATATATATATATATATATAGAGAGAGAGAGAGAGAGAGAGAGACCCTCTCCTCTAAGGACTCTTTATATCGCAGACTCCGGTATATACCATTTTTTTAAAATAATAAATAAATAAATTTTTTGATGAAACTTCTTGGATATGATATCGATGGTGGAAAGATCATTTCTAATTTTTTTCATCAAAAAATTCAATAAAATAACCACTGAGATGAAGTGATATGTAAAAAATGGTATAAATATGCATTTTCGACCATTGAAATGTTGGCGATCATCTCACCCACTTTTTGATTGAATTTTTTGATGAAACTTCATGGATATGATCTTGATAGTGACAAGATCATATCCATGAATTTTCATCAAAAAATTCAATCAATAAAGCGGTTGGCGTCGACCCAACATTTCAACGGTTGAAAATGCATATTTATACCATTTTTTACGTATCACTTCATCTCAACAGTTTTTATTGAATTTTTAGACGAAAAAAATTGGAGATGATCTTCTCACCATGGATATCATATCCATGATGTCTCATTAAAAAATCATTTTTTTACTATTTTAAAAAAATTGTATGTACCGGGGTCTACACCATAAGGAGTCTTTATAAGAGACTTTTTGTATGTGTGTATATATATATATATATATATATATATATACACTACACTAAGGCATCTACCAATAGTGTCCCATTCGTGCTCTATCGGTAGGTCTGGAGGAGTTTCCTATCCAACACGAATAACACAATATACAAACAAGTGGGACAGTACCTACGCAGTACAATATTGCACGCCCCATACTTAGCAGTGACACATGAATCCCAATATCAACACCTCTCTCTTATAAGTGGCATTGCTATGTAGTACCTAAAATATGACCTACATTACACCTAGCCCACCTGTGTCGATGTGTGCTACAGTCCCGAACGTGCGTACCCCGATCGATAGGACAATCCACGAGCATAGGTATGTTCACACAAAATATAGTTACATATTACCATATGTAAAAGTAATTATCCTAATAATTACCCCATAGCTGTCCCATAAAGATTATCCGTAATTACCCTTAGTTAATAATTAACCATCACGTACATTATCAACCTCATTTTCTTTATAAAATGTAATTAACCATCTAGTTAATTTAACTATCCTTTTATTGGTAACATCACCTTTCTATTTTTAATAAATTTGACGACTATCCGTACACAGTCGCACCAACTCGTATGAATACATAAAAATACTCGCGACACATCTGCGAACCCCATAGCTTGATCCCCAAGAGCCAAACTAGTTCGACCCAGGGGCGAATTTGTTCACCCTTGTTAGCTGTTTGCGAACCCAACATTTTATCTTACTACAGGATTTACAGTCTTCCCTTCAAACCCAATTTCAAAGGCTTAAACTTTGTTATTATTATTATTAATATCAGACCCTATGAATTAGTTTACCATCTTACGATTGTTTATTTCGCATTTTCCAACCCCGATTAAGTCAAAAATCACTTATCGTCTTATGATTATTTATTACGTATTTTTCAACCTAGATTAAGTCCCAAATCACATAAATTAGGGTCATGGAGAAGTTCATATTTATTCAATCTTTGCCAACTAATCTCCTAACATCTACCACATGTAGGTGTCCAAATTAAATCAACATCCCAGGCTTTATACAGGGATTAACTCCTCTAGATATAAATCATCAAAATCATTATACTAGGGGTCTTAATCATGAGTTCTATCAACATAAACTCTTAAAATTCTACCATCTTAAATTCTGGATTTCCTACTTCAACATCAAAATCAATTCCTTCAGGGGTGTAAACTAATATCATCATCAAATCATCAAAGTTCCCTAAATTCAGAATTTCTACATGGGATTTCAATACACGTTGAACTAAGAAGCAATTTGGACTAAATAAAATTAGCAAGAAAATTCTTGCCTTAAGTATTAAATGATTTTTTGATCGGCTTCTTGGATTTCTTCTTGAATCTTTTTCTTCCAATTCTTCTTCTAATGTTCTTGCCTCTCTCTCTCAAATTGTATTTGAGGATTCTTGGATACAAATGATAAGGAGTTATTAAACTCCTAAATAATATAATTAAGGCTTAAATTTTGGGCCTTAGGCCTAAAATTTTGACCCCCAGATGAACCCAAATACACATCCCAACTGGCGCAATAACCTCTTAACTCATATATAAACACCCCAGGACTATTTTTAAAGTCTGGAACACCTTGCCGTGCCCACAAAACCTATCGAAACGCATATCGAATATCTTTTATTCAACAAGTATACTTTTCAATTGTGTCACGCATCATAAATCAATTATTCAATGTACATGCAATTATTTCTTACTGAAATTTTTTAGATAATAATACAAACTTTTATTACAAACTGAAATTGAAACAAACTTAAAAACATACAAACGGAATAAGAGTCCACCGGAATAAGGCCGGAAGATCCACAAGCTTAATACAAATTTAGAGAGAGAGAGAGAGAAGGTGAAGAAAGAGGTGTCTGAAAGATGAATCAGAGTACTCTATTTATATTACATAAAAAGAAATAAATAATTCCTGAGAAAACGACCCTTGGGTCCCTCCATTATTCGAGGCTGACAAATTCTTTTGTCGTAAAGCGTCGGCTGGTGTGTAATGGGTCCCTCCATTCATCACGTGTTGTTGGCTGATGAGCCAGTGGGTCCTACCACTATCGACGAGTCTGCCAAACTTTGTCTTCAAGCGTCGGCGAGCATATTTATGGGGCCAGGTGGGCCATTTATCTCAAATCATATAGGCCATCCTATGGGTCCGGATTAGGAAAGGTACCATCCAATCTCCGAGTTGGAAAGGCAGAACTCAGTGAGTTGAAGAATGCCTCCATCATTGGATCAGTAGGTACGTTGGTGTCGAACATGTCACCAATAAACTCATCATCTTCTGAGTTTTGAGATTCTCCGGCAAGGCAAAAGAAAGGATTATCATTCTTGACAGAGGTCATGGATGTATCATCATCCGAAGGTAATGGAATGGGATTAGAATCATCGTCAAGAGGATTGGTCTTCATTCTAAGAAAAATCAAAAGCCGATCTGAATTGGCTTTGAGTGTATTCAAAAACCTTCTGCAGTAGCTCCTGCTCCGTGGCTTTGGAAAATTTCTTCTTAATGGCAAACTTCAAATCTTTGATCGGATTGACAGCTGGTGACATCTTTTCAGCTGGAGGTGGTGAATCATCAACCGAAGCCATGTAGTGCTTTAAGCTTTCTTTTATTTTAGAAATGGTTTTAATAGTGTCAACACCACTCCAACATCTGTAGAAAAATATTCTTTCAAGTAGAGGAACATTGAGATCGTTATCTCTACATTGAAGATCCCAACGAGAGATCCAAGGGATACCTATCTCGGTAAAAAATAGTAGGGTATTAAGCCCTACTGGGATCTTAGTTTTCCCCCTTAATTTTGGATGGAATTGGGTCCAAGGTAAAAAGAGTTTTTCTTTTAACTCGTCAGGGAATTTGGAAGCAAATTCGATACTTCGATCAACAGGAGTATTTTCCCTTCTCCTATGTTATGACCTAAAAATCGAATATTAGTTTGAAAAATTTTCATTTTAGGGGCGGAGACAACTAAACCAATAGTTTTAATAACGTCTTTAAAAATTCTTCAATGTTTAAAGTGTTGATCAATCGATTGAGAAAAGATGAGGATATCATCAATATAGACAATTGAAAAATCAGAATAAGGATTAAAAATATCGTTCATGATATTTTGAAATTCATAGGGGGCATTCTTAAGCCCAAAGGGCAAAACATTCCATTGATAATGGCCAAAAGGAACCACAAAAGCAGTTTTATACCGATCTTGTGGGGCAATTTGGATCTGCCAATATCCAGATTTTAAATCAAATTTGGAAAAGATAGTGTCAGAGTTAAGCCGGTCAAGTAAATCCTTTTTATTAGGAATTGGATATCTTATCCATTGCAAAACATTATTAAGGGGCTTGTAATTAATTACAAGCCTAGGAACACCTCGTTCGTTTTCAGCAGGCTTGTTAACATAAAAAGCTGTACAACTCCAAGGAGAATAACTTTTAGTGATAAGCTTTTTATCTAAACGATTCTGAATCTCATTCTTACAAAGGTCAAGGAATTCAGTCTTCATTTGACTGGGTCTGGCCTTAGTAGGAATGGATTTTTCATTAAAATCAGTTTCATACGGAAGAGAAACAATATGTTTCTTTTTATCCCAAAAAGCATTAGGGATATCACTACAAACTTCAGTCATTAATTGGTTTTTAACAACATTAATCTTTTGCAGTACATTAGGTAACTCTAGCTTCTGCTTGATAGTTAAAAAAGAGATTTATTTTTGAAGAACATTCAAATGGTTTTCTTTGAAAATAATATTATTTGTCAAAGAGTTAATTTTCTTAATCTCAGGTTGGGTAATAAATTCAAAAACAATCTTTTGGTTTTGAACAGTGGCATATATTCCACTGGAATCAATTTTATCTATAGGCATAAGCAAAGATAAAAAAGGAGTAGCCAAAATTATCTGCTGAGATAAATCTCTAATAAGCAAGAAGGTACTATCTAAACAAATTCCATTATTACAGATGGAGACATTAGTTAATTCATATTTAATGCCCATGCTATCACCACTAGCATTAAACAAGGATTGAGTAGTCTTCTCAAAGTATTCAGTAGGGACAATTCCTTCTTGAATACAATTCATATCAGCACCGCTGTTAACAAGAGCAATGATATTACACAAAGTAAATTCTTTGTTAATAACAAGGTTGACAGTTGTGTACCACTTCTGGCTGGGTACACGGTTCATAACACCCAAATAATTCACTGAATCTTCTGTTTTAGGAATTTCCAAATTTGAATGTTTTGAAGCATTCTTGAGACTATTAATCTCAATTTGCATGTTATTATGCTGATTCTTAAGAAGTCTTAACTCAATTTTAAGATTATTGACTTCATGTCTTAGGTCTTTATTGTTTGCGAGTTTATTAAATTCTTCACCCTTTTCAAGACGGTTAAGTACCTCCGAAAGGTTGTACTGTTGGTTTTGAGGAAGGGTATCTGAAGAATTAGGAAGGCTTTCCTGAATATAGCAAGACTTAATTAGTTTTAGTTTAACGTCTGGGTCAGTAACTTGATTGATGACATCAATCATAGAGTGTTACTGACTAGTAAGAACATTAAGACCTAAACCATTCATCTGAAGAACTGATTAGAGATGATTACATCTCTCAGTTATAGGCTTGCACTGGCAATCTACTTTCTCAGAGATATATGAGTCACTAGAGATTTGTATATAATAAATCTCGTCATCGTTCTCAGATGAGTCCTCTAAATCTTCAGAGGAGTCCGAATTAAGTAAGAGTTTACTTAATTGGGTCTTCAAATGGTCATCAATTTGAAGATTATTAATTTTAGTTTCCATTTTGCATTTATTAGCAAAGTGGCCATATTTGCCACATTTGAAACATTTAGGGTTTGTTTTGTTAGTTTTCTTATTTCTAACAAATTTCTTTTTAGAATTATCCCCCTGATTAATAACATTTTTATAATGTTTCTTTTTACGTTTATAAGGTTTTTTAGAAACTTTCTTGTTTCTATAGGAGACTTTTCGATTAGAAGTCTCAGAAGTATTGAAAGAAAATTGATCACAAAATTCTCCTAATTCTTTCTTTCCAGAGAGATTCTATTTCTTAAGCTGCCTCTGAAGCTTAAGGTCATTGTAGAGAGAAAGCCCCTCTTGAATGACAACACTGATAAGTTGGCCATAAGTATATTGATCGTAAGGGATGACATGCTGTCATTAGCTTCTCTTAATTTCTTACGAACCTTCTCAGCAAAGAAGTTAGGAAGACCATCAATAAATTTGACTTTCCAATGGTCATGATTTCCGTCAAGTCTCTGAGTGACCCTAGCAAGGAAGACATCTTTGTACCATCTGAATTGGCTGAGGGTAGGGCATCTAAGGTTTTGTAACAATTCTCTGTTATGTTCTCCAGTATAATCTCTGTTGCCAACAAAATGAAGTATAATTGTAAGCATTAAGGAGTAGACAGCATCCTGTGCACCTATGTCTTGCATATGTTCATCTTTTATTAGGAATTTTGATAGCATTAATGATGTCATTTCTTTGGTGGTCGAACATTCTCTATGCAATGACCTTAAGCTGTCAAAATTCCTAATAAAAGATGAACATATGCAAGACATAGGTGCACAGGATGTTGTCTACTCCTTAATGCTTACAATTATACTTCATTTTGTTGGCAATAAAGATTATACTGGAGAACGTAACAGAGAATTGTTACAAAACCTTAGATGCCCTACCCTCAGCCAATTCAGATGGTACAAAGATGTCTTCCTTGCTAGGGTCACTCAGAGACTTGACGGAAATCATGACCATTGGAAAGCCAAATTTATTGATGGCCTTCCTAACTTCTTTGCTGAGAAGGTTCGTAAGAAATTAAGAGAAGCTAATGACAGCATCTCATCCCTTACGATCAATATACTTATGGCCAACTTATCAGTGTTGCCATTCAAGAGGGGCTTTCTCTCTGCAATGACCTTAAGCTTCAGAGGCAGCTTAAGAAACAGAATCTTTCTGGAAAGAAAGAACTAGGAGAATTTTGTGATCAATTTGCTTACAATACTCCTGAGACTTCTAATCGAAAAGTCTCCCATAGAAACAAGAAAGTTTCTAAAAAGCCCTATAAACGTAAAAAGAAACATTATAAAAGTGTTATTAATCAGGGGGATAATTCTAAAAAGAAATTTGTTAGAAATAAGAAAACTAACAAAACAAACCCTAAATGTTTCAAATGTGGCAAATATGGCCACTTTGCTAATAAATGCAAAATGGAAACTAAAATTAATAGTCTTCAAATTGATGACCATTTGAAGACCTAATTAAGTAAACTCTTACTTAATTCGGACTCCTCTGAAGATTTAGAGGGCTCATCTGAGAACGATGACGAGATTTATTATATACAAAGCTCTAGTGACTCAGATATCTCCGAGAAAGTAGATTGCCAGTACAAGCCTTTAATTGAGAGATGTAATCATCTCCAATCAGTTCTTCAGATGAATGGTTTAAGTCTTAATGTTCTTACTAGTCAGCAACAATCTATGATTGATGTCATCAATCAAGTTACTGCCCCAGACGTTAAACTAAAACTAATTAAGTCTTGCTATATTCAGGAAAGCCTTCCGAATTCTTCAGATACCCTTCCTCAAAACCAACAGTACAGCCTTTCGGAGGTACTTAACCGTCTTGAAAAGGGTGAAGAATCTAATAAACTCGCAAACAATAAAGACCTAAGACATGAAGTCAATAATCTTAAAATTGAGTTAAGACTTCTTAAGAATCAGCATAATAACATGCAAATTGAGATTAATAGTCTCAAGAATGCTTCAAAACATTCAAATCTGGAAATTCCTAAAACTGAAGATTCAGTGAATTATTTGGGTGTTATGAACCGTGTACCCAGCCAGAAGTGGTACATAACTATCAACCTTGTTATTAACAAAGAATTTACTTTGTGTAATATCATTGCTCTTGTTAACAGCGGTGCTGATATGAATTGTATTCAAGAAAGAATTGTCCCTACTGAATACTTTGAGAAGACTACTCAATCCTAGTTTAATGCTAGTGGTGATAGCATGGGCATTAAATATGAATTAACTAATGTCTCCATCTGTAATAATGGAATTTGTTTAGATAGTACCTTCTTGCTTATTAGAGATTTATCTCAGCAGATAATTTTGGCTACTCCTTTTTTATCTTTGCTTATGCCTATAGATAAAATTGATTCCAGTGGAATATATGCCATTGTTCAAAACCAAAAGATTGTTTTTGAATTTATTACCCAACCTGAGATTAATAAAATCAACTATTTGACAAATAATATTATTTTCAAAGAAAACCATTTAAATTTTCTTCAAAAAGAAATCTCTTTTTTAACTATCAAGCAGAAGCTAGAGTTACCTAATGTACTGCAAAATATTAATGTTGTTAAAAAACAATTAATGACTGAAGTTTGTAGTGATATCCCTAATGCTTTTTGGGATATAAAGAAAGATATTGTTTCTCTTCCGTATGAAACTGATTTTAATGAAAAATCCATTCCTACTAAGGCCAGACCCAGTCAAATGAAGACTGAATTCCTTGACCTTTGTAAGAATGAGATTCAGAATCTTTTAGATAAAAATCTTATAACTAAAAGTTATTCTCCTTGGAGTTGTACAGTTTTTTATGTTAACAAGGCTGCTGAAAAGGAACGAGGTGTTCCTAGGCTTGTAATTAATTACAAGCCCCTTAACAATGTTTTGCAATGGATAAGATATCCAATTCCTAATAAAAAGGATTTACTTGACCGGCTTAACTCTGACACTATCTTTTCCAAATTTGATTTAAAATCTGGATATTGGCAGATCCAAATTGCCCCACAAGATCGGTATAAAACTGCTTTTGTGGTTCCTTTTGGCCATTATCAATGGAATGTTTTGCTCTTTGGGCTTAAGAATGCCCCCTCTGAATTTCAAAATATCATGAACGATATTTTTAATCCTTATTCTGATTTTTCAATTGTCTATATTGATGATATCCTCATCTTTTCTCAATCGATTGATCAACACTTTAAACATTTAAGAATTTTTAAAGACGTTATTAAAACTATTGGTTTAGTTGTCTCCGCCCCTAAAATGAAAATTTTTCAAACTAATATTCGATTTTTAGGTCATAACACAGGAGAAGGGAAAATACTCCCTATTGATCGAAGTATCGAATTTGGTTCCAAATTCCCTGACGAGTTATCAGAAAAAACTCAACTCCAAAGATTTATTGGTAGTCTCAATTACATTGGTGATTATTACAGGAATCTTGCACAAGATAGTGCAATCCTTTATACTTGGTTGAAAAAGAGCCCTTCTCCTTGGACTATAGAGCACACCAAAGTTGTTCAGAAAATTAAACTAAAAGTCAAGCAATTGCCTTGCCTAGCTTTGGCTAATCCCTCATTTTCTAAAATTGTTGAAACTGACGCCTCGGATTTTGGCTATGGTGGTATTTTAAAACAACTTAATTCTTCAACTAGAAAGGAAGAATTTGTTCGTTTTACTTCCAGCACCTGGAAAGATGCTCAGAAAAATTACTCGACCATTAAAAAAGAAATTCTTTCTGTCGTAAAATGTATAACAAAATTTCAAGATGATTTATTAAATCAGAAATTTTTACTAAGAATTGATTGTAGTGCTGTTAAACAGGTTTTACAAAAAGATGTTGAAAATATTATTTCAAAACTGATTTTTGCCAGGTGGCAAGAAAATTTATCCTCATTTGATTTTGATATTGACATATCAAAGGTGAAAACAACTCTCTTCTTGATTTTCTAACTAGGGAGTTTTTGCAGAATCAATGAGTGGCCCCTCTAGAGGGCATGGACGAGGCCGTGGGCAATCCCACCAAAGGCCTGGAAGAGAGAGAGAAGGTGAAGAAAGAGGTGTCTGAAAGATGAATCAGTGTGGATCTTCCGACCTTATTCCGGTGGACTCTTATTCCGTTTGTAAGTTTTTATGTTTGTTTCAATTTCAGTTTGTAATAAAAGTTTATATTATTATCTCCGCTTATATTGATCCTCTTGTTTATGGTATCAGAGCCATGATTGGCTAAACTGTGTGTTAATGTTTAGGTTAGTGATGATTATGGTCTGAAATTTATGTCGTAATAGTAAGTTACTATTCACCTAAATAGCAAATTACTGTTCACCGGTGTGAATAGTAATTTTCTATTCACATTAAAAACCTAATTTAAATGATAATAATAAGGAGAAATAGAAATCTGGTTTTGATATGGACTGGTATTTATCGCGTAAATGGGTTGTCGTGTTGCCATGTGTGGCGTTGAGGCTTATTCCCGAAGTAAATCATTGACCACTGGGTGTCAGAAGTGATTTCTAATTCGACTTATTATATTCTTTTAAATATAGATTTTTGATTTGTATAATATTTTCCTAATTCAGATCATAAGGGTATTACTATCCTAAATATTAACATTTGTATTATGGATTTAAACACCATTGATACACACAATTCACAAGAGTTCGTGAAGAACTCTTCTCTAATTGAATTTGATGTTCAAAAGGATTTGAACAGGTGGACTATTCCTAAAGTCCAGCCTAAAACCATTTGTAACACTAATTGGTATAACTTTCGTAGCAAGTACGCTATAAAAACTATGGAACAAACCATTAGTCTGAACGAGAAAGATAAATCTATCGAGCTCTTAAAATGGGATGATCTTAAAGATCATATAAAAGATAAAAACTATCATTTTATTCATGTTGGTTTAATTCAAATTGCTTTTAAACCCTTGACCCTTTCTGGTATGAACGCATGTTTGCAAGCTACTCTACGTGATGGTAGGTGTACTAATTTTAGACAATCTTTGATGGGAGCAATTGAAACTAGTCTATGTAATGGACCTGTTTATTTTGACGTGTTTCCAAATATAACTTTGTCTTTGTCTGATATGAACCTTTGTAAAGCTTTGAGTCTTAGGGTTCAAACTAAAGGTTATAATTTTCTTCCTGGATCGGAAACTATTGGGATTATCTATAGGATTTATTACAAGGTAATGAATACTATGGCTCCCAATATTAAACAATTTATTCCTTTTGGTAAAACTATGTTAATTGACACACACCATATAGATTCTAATGTGCACACACCTAGAACTATAAGTTGGGACGAAATTGATTTCCCAGAGACTTGGGCTATAAAAA
This sequence comes from Sambucus nigra, assembly GCA_949130495.1. NCBI lineage: Eukaryota > Viridiplantae > Streptophyta > Magnoliopsida > Dipsacales > Adoxaceae > Sambucus > Sambucus nigra. Next base: position 204,421,782 of record OX422223.1, read on the forward strand.
ATGATGTTCCTCTCCAACCACGAAAAAATGAAGATATTGGGGATATAATTGAGGAAAAAGATGGTGATGTTTTTCTAAACTTTAGAAAATTTAGTAGGTGTCAATCCTCTAGAAGCCAGTCTTCTAAACCTTTTGTTACCTATCCTCCATCTACTTCACGACACTCTGTTTGTGAAGATCCTAGAAGCCATCCATATCACGATGATATGAATCTTCATTGTATTTTTACCAATGAACAAATACCTCATGGTATTTATGAGAAGAAGGATACTTCTCAGCGTAGAGAATCTCCTACGCCGTCTGAAATGAACGTCAGACTTTAACACCCTTTCCTTTTTTATGGGTTTTACGGTTAATAAGAAAGAAATTAATGTTGAATTCTATCTACCTGGTTATGATAAATTTCATACTTAGTACTTCGCCAAATATAGCAAAACTGAGTTAGATAATTATAAAAATGAATTTTATAAATGGGTAGAAGATAACCAACAGGTTACTTATTTTGTTGTCTGGTTTCAAATGTTTTCTAAAGATAAGAATCTTTTTGTTCTTGAAGATAAACAGATTCTTAAAACGGAAGATAAACATTTAAAAATATGGAAAACATCGAACGAACAGATTATATCCGTGGTTCATCCTCCTACTGAACCACTTTCCCTAGATGTTGGAAGCACCAGCCAGAGTAGCAGCGCTCCTAAGTTAGAAGCCAATGTCTTCCTTAATATGGAAACTGGGGACATGCTTCTTACACATAAGAAAGAATTAAATCCTCTTTATAAACAAGGAAATTACACCAACCTTATCCTTAATACGATAGGAAACCAACTGAATAGGATTGAGCTCCAGGTTAATCTTACGGCTAAAAAAACTGAAGACTTTAAGAAAAGTCTTGACCAACCTTTAGTTCAACCTCCTATTGAGGTTAAAGGTTTTAAAATGGGAAATAAAACTGATTTTATATCCCAACTTAAAGCGATTGAGAACAATCTCAAAGGGTTAAAAATCAATACTTTATCCCATGTTGATTCTGATTCAGAATTTGACATACCTTTGAAAGAAGCTCATGACTTTGAAGATTCTTTCAAAAATTCTGAAGATTATGTCAATAAGATTACTTATAGTAATAACATTGGCTATGTTGGACCTGTGTGAAATTACTATCACAGACCAACCCCTCAGAATCTCCTTTTTGAAGAAAGTACTATGATGAACCCCCAGTCTAACTTCCAGGGTAAAACCATTTATGAATGGAATATAGATGGTAAATCTGAACATCAAATCTATGAAATGATTCATCAAATGACCATGTATTCCACCATTTGTAAACAAAATCAGGCTTCTGATCAAAGCATTGCTCAGATGATCATATCAGGGTTTACTGGTACTCTTAGGAATTGGTGGTCGAACATTCTTACTGACAGTCAAAGAAATGACATCATTAATGCTTTCAAAATTATAAAAGATGAACATATGCAAGACATAGGTGCATAGGATGCTGTCTACACCTTAATGCTTACTATTATACTTCATTTTGTTGGCAATAGAGATTATACTAGAGAACGTAACAGAGAATTGTTACAAAACCTTAGATGCCCTACCCTCAGCCAACTCAGATGGTACAAAGATGTCTTCCTTGCTAGGGTCACTCAGAGACTTGACGGAAATCATGACCATTGGAAAGACAAATTTATTGATGGCCTTCCTAACTTCTTTGCTGAGAAGGTTCGTAAGAAATTAAGAGAAGCTAATGACAGCATCTCATCCCTTACGATCAATATACTTATGGCCAACTTATCAGTGTTGTCATTCAAGAGGGGCTTTCTCTCTGCAATGACCTTAAGCTTCAGAGGCAGCTTAAGAAATAGAATCTTTCTGGAAAGAAAGAATTAGGAGAATTTTGTGATCAATTTGCTTACAATACTCCTGAGACTTCTAATCGAAAAGTCTCCCATAGAAACAAGAAAGTTTCTAAAAAGCCCTATAAACGTAAAAAGAAACAATATAAAAATGTTATTAATCAGAGGATAATTCTAAAAAGATTTTTGTTAGAAATAAGAAAACTAACAAAACAAACCCTAAATGTTTCAAATGAGTCAAATATGTCCACTTTGCTAATAAATGCAAAATGGAAACTAAAATTAATAATCTTCAAATTGATGACCATTTGAAGACCCAATTAAGTAAACTCTTACTTAATTCGGACTCCTCTGAAGATTTAGAGGACTCATCTGAGAACGATGACGAGATTTATTATATACAAAGCTCTAATGATTCAGATATCTCCGAGAAAGTAGATTGCCAGTGCAAGCCTTTAACTGAGAGATGTAATCATCTCCAATCAGTTCTTCAGATGAATGGTTTAAGTCTTACTGTTCTTACTAGTCAGCAGTAATCTATGATTGATGTCATCAATCAAGTTACTGACCGAGCCATTAAACTAAAACTAATTAAGTCTTGCTATATTCAGGAAAGCCTTCCTAATTCTTCAGATACCCTTCCTCAAAACCAACAGTACAGCCTTTCGGAGGTACTTAACCGTCTTGAAAAGGGTGAAGAATCTAATAAAGTCGCAAACAATAAAGACCTAAGACATGAAGTCAATAATCTTAAAATTGAGTTAAGACTTCTTAAGAATCAGCATAATAACATGCAAATTGCGATTAATAATCTCAAAAATGCTTCAAAACATTCAAATCTGGAAATTCCTAAAACTGAAGATTCAGTGAATTATTTGGGTGTTATGAACCGTGTACCCAGCCAGAAGTGGTACACAACTGTCAACCTTGTTATTAACAAAGAATTTACTTTGTGTAATATCATTGCTCTTGTTAACAGTGGTGCTGATATGAATTGTATTCAAGAAGGAATTGTCCCTACTGAATACTTTGAAAAGACTACTCAATCCTTGTTTAATGCTAGTGGTGATAGCATGGGCATTAAATATAAATTAACTAATGTCTCCATCTATAATAATGGAATTTGTTTAGATAGTACCTTCTTGCTTATTAGCGATTTATCTCAGCAGATAATTTTGGCTACTCCTTTTTTATCTTTGCTTATGCCTATAGATAAAATTGATTCCAGTGGAATATATGCCATTGTTCAAAACCAAAAGATTGTTTTTGAACTTATTACCCAACCTGAGATTAAGAAAATTAACTCTTTGACAAATAATATTATTTTCAAAGAAAACCATTTGAATTTTCTTCAAAAAGAAATCTCTTTTTTAACTATCAAGCAGAAGCTAGAGTTACCTAATGTACTGCAAAAGATTAATGTTGTTAAAAACCAATTAATGACTGAAGTTTGTAGTGATATCCCTAATGCTTTTTGGGATAGAAAGAAACATATTGTTTCTCTTCCGTATGAAACTGATTTTAATGAAAAATCCATTCCTACCAAGGCCAGACCTAGTCAAATGAAGACTGAATTCCTTGACCTTTGTGAGAAGGAGATTCAGAATCTTTTAGATAAAAAGCTTATAACTAAAAGTTATTCTCCCTGGAGTTGTACATCTTTTTATGTTAACAAGGCTGCTGAAAAGGAACGAGGTGTTCCTAGGCTTGTAATTAATTACAAGCCCCTTAATAATATTTTGCAATGGATAAGATATCCAATTCCTAATAAAAAGGATTTACTTGACCGGATTAACTCTGCCACTATCTTTTCCAAATTTGATTTAAAATCTGGATATTGGCAAATCCAAATTGCCCCCCAAGATCGGTATAAAACTTCTTTTGTGGTTCCTTTTGGCCATTATCAATGGAATGTTTTGCCCTTTGGGCTTAACCCTTTGAAGTTCAAAATATCATGAACGATATTTTTAATCCTTATTCTGATTTTTCAATTGTCTATATTGATGATATCCTCATCTTTTCTCAATCGATTGATCAACACTTTAAACATTTAAGAATTTTTAAAGACGTTATTAAAACTAATGGTTTAGTTGTCTCTGCCCCTAAAATGAAAATTTTTCAAACTAATATTCGATTTTTAGGTCATAACATAGGAGAAGGGAAAATACTCCCTATTGATCGAAGTATCAAATTTGCTTCCAAATTCCCTGACGAGTTAAAAGAAAAAACTCAACTCCAAAGATTTCTTGGTAGTCTCAATTACATTGGTGATTATTACAGGAATCTTGCACAAGATAGTGCAATCCTTTATACTAGGTTGAAAAAGATCCCTGCTCCTTGGACTATAGAGCACACCAAAGCTGTTCAGAAAATTAAACTGAAAGTCAAGCAATTGCCTTGCCTAGCTTTGGCTAATCCCTCATTTTCTAAAATTATTGAAACTGATGCCTCGGATTTTGGCTATGGTGGTATTTTAAAACAACTTAATTCTTCAACTAAAAAGGAAGAACTTGTTCTTTTTACTTCCAGCACTTGGAAAGATGCTCAGAAAATTTACTCGACCATTAAAAAAGAAATTCTTTCTGTCGTAAAATGTATAACAAAATTTCAAGATGATTTATTAAATCAGAAATTTTTACTAAGAATTGATTGTAGTGCTGTTAAACAGGTTTTACAAAAAGATGTTGAAAATATTGTTTCAAAACAGATTTTTGCCAGGTGGCAAGAAAATTTATCCTCATTTGATTTTGATATTGAGCATATCAAAGGTGAAAACAACTCTCTTCCTGATTTTCTAACTACGGAGTTTTTGCAGAATCAATGAGTGGCCCCTCTAGAGGGCGTGGACGAGGCCATGGGCAATCCCACGAAAGGCCTGGAAAAGAGAAGATAGTGGTCGATGATGACCAATATCCACCGATACTGGATTATGTGAAATTTCTTCGCCAGAGTGCACAGAATATGGGAAAATTGAGTTCCCCTCCTAACCCTTTTAGTAAAAAGAAATCTGCTAAAGAAGTATTGGAAACCATTAAATATGATTTCATTCCTAATCAGAGGACTTCGGAATTAATACTCATTCTCAATGACGAAGATGAAAAGCAAATGTCTTCTCCATGGGAAATTAAGTCCCTTTACCTTGATACACATAATTACGATGTGCAAGAAGGCAAATACCGGACGGTATATGAGGTGATTCTCACTGAGACTGAATCTGTAGTGTTTAATCATACTAACAAACACCAGAATAATTTTAAGTCTCCTATTGCTTATAGCAAGGTTGTTTTAAAACAGTTTATTGGTCCCCGGGAATGGGGAATTCGTCCTTTGAAGGCGCGAAAATTGAGTTGGCACACTGGATCCTATAATTTTAGGATTATGTCCAGGCTTGGACTAAAGCATTTTATTATCAAAATGCTGAGCATAAACACACATGGTTCTTCGTTTTGTGCCCAAATTCATTAAAAGAGACTTACCCAGGATGGGTTATCAATTGCTGGGACAAATTTGGCCCAGGAATTGATTTTTTCCCTGATGAAATTTCCAAAGAAAAACTCTTTTTACCTTGAACCCAATTTCATCCAAAATTAAGAGGGAAAACTAAGATCCTAGTAGGGCTTAATACCCTACTATTTTTTACCGAGATAGGTATCCCTTGGATCTCTCGTTGGGATCTTCAATGTAGAGTCAACAATATCAATGTTCCTCTACTTGAAAGAATATTTTTCTACAGATGGTGGAGTGGTGTTGACACTATTAATAACATTTCTAAAATAAAAGAAATCTTAAAGAACTACATGGCTTCTGTTGATGATTCACCACCTCCAGCTGAAAAGATGTCACCAGCTGTCAATCCGATCAAAGATTTGAAGTTTGCCATTAAGAAGAAATTTCCAAAAGCCACGGAGCAGGAGCTACTGCAGAAGGTTTTTGAATACACTCAAAGCCAATTCAGATTGGCTTTTGATTTTCCTGGAATGAAGACCAATCCTCTCGACGATGATTCTAATCCCATTCCATTACCTTCGGATGATGATACATCCATGAACTCTGTCAAGAATGATAATCCTTTCTTTTGCCTTGCCGAAGAATCTCAAAACCCAGAAGATGATGAGTTTATTGGTGACATGTTCGACACCAACTTACCTATTGAGCCAACGATGGAGGAATTCTTTAACTCACTGAGTTCTACCTTTCCAACTCGGAGATTGGATGGTACCTTTCCTAATCCGGACCCAAAGGATGGCCTAGATGATTTGAGATAAATGGCCCACCTGGCCCCACAAAGATGTTCGCCGACGCTTGAAGACAAAGTTTGGCAGACTCGTCGATAGTGGTAGGACCCACTGGCCCATCAGCCAACAACATGTGATGAATGGAGGGACCCATTACACACCAGCCGACGCTTTACGAAAAAAGAATTTGTCAGCCACGAATAATGGAGGGACCCAAGGGTCCTTTTCTCAAGAATTATTTATTCCTTTTATGTAATATAAATAGAGGACTCTGATTCATCTTTCAGACACCTCTTTCTTCACCTTCTCTCTCTCTCTCTCTCTAAATTTGTAATAAGCTTGTGGATCTTCTGGCCTTATTCCGGTGGACTCTTATTCCGTTTGTAAGTTTTTAAGTTTGTTTCAATTTCAGTTTGTAATAAAAGTTTGTATTATTATCTTCGCTTATATTGATCCTCTTGTTTAGTTCTCCTAGTGCGTACCGAAAAGGGATACAAGTGACACTTGCTAGAACTTGCTGGGATGTTGTAGAATTTGACTTTTGCATTTGCAAAGAAAAATAATAAACTTTCTACTCACATAAAATATAACAAAAAATGAAACATTGCCAATTAAATTTACATTTTTTGTGTAATGTTCGAGTACAGTAATATAATTATTTTCCTACTAAATTGTAAGAAAATATTTTTTAGGTACAAAAATTAGTTTAGGCAAAATAAACATATTACTCTTCACAAATACTGTTAACACCTAAGACATAAAATGTTTTGAATGGGAGAATTTATATTTTAAGTAGTTTCATTTGTTCAAACATTATATGACACTCCCTAGTCTAATTCAACAAAAAAGTCATTCTTTCATTATCTTTTCCATTCTTGTAAAAAAGAATAAAAAAGTTATTATACCAACAAAATAAAAAAGTGATTACATTACATTCTTACAAAAAGAAGTGGTGAGAAAGTTTATTATATCATACATATAGAAAAAAGAGATTACATAATGTTTTAATATAAAAAGTGGTAAGAAATCTAAAGAGTTACCAATGCAAATAAAGAATGAAACAAAACATGCTAGAGTGCATTACATGTACAAGGAGTATAATCACCTCTTTTAAAAGCTATGTCTTGCGCAACATCTCTAAAGCTCTCCAAACATCACATATAACATCTAGAAGGACTAAAGAAGCAAGTGTAAATGAAATATGGATTCATTTGTGGTAACATCTTTTAACATATGCAACTTCACATTTTGCTTATAGGAATTAAAATATATTAAGAGATAATGTATAAAAAAAACGTTCATTATATTGATTTTAGAAAATAGTAACAAACAACGCTATTAATGAACTCTATCAATAATCATGTTACTACCTTAATATTGGCAAACATATACATACCACATATTATATTCCTGAAATGGAAAATCCAGGTTATATAGTGTCCTATCATCATTAATAAAAAGGAAACTATTGGGGAAAAATTGAATTTCAACCATCAATTCAACAGAAAAGAAAGAAAAGAAATATACATGTGTGCCTTCAATACCGGAATATAAGATTCAAAGACCGTTTCCGCAATGATAGTTGTTAATCGTCTGAGATCATATACGTCTTAAAAATATCAACAACAATAGTTTTTGATGTTGTTGTCGATGGAGGCGGGGACAATCAGGTTCTTATTAGCAATGGAGGTGAAACGAAAATAACATATGAATTGGAGATGTATTTAATGTGGTATTTTATTACAAAAGCAGTATGCGAGGGGAAATGAGAGGGAAGAGACACTACTTGTGAAATATCAAAAAGGGTCAATTGTGTTCTAAAAAAACTAAAAAAATTATCTCTATAATACTCTAAAGGGCATGGCTATTGGCACTCCCTTCAATTCTTCCGACACTGCACTTTCTACTGTAATTATGTTAAGTGACAATATAGCCCTTTTTGACATCCAATGACTTTCTAACATTTTTTTATTACGTGATCAAACATATTATTAAGGATAAAAAATCTAGTAACCTTTTTCAACGAAAAAAATAGTAGCCATTATTTTTTTCACTATTGTTACTTTAAATAATTGAACGTAATTTGAGTAAATAATACGATTCACACTTTAGACCTAGTATTTGTCTGATTTACACTTACATAGTCATTTATTTTTATTTTATTACCAAAGACGAATACGACCTAATTAAAACACGACGCATCAGAACACGATAAAAAATCTTATTTTCTTTAACTTTATACGAACACGATACAACATGAAATATTATTTTTATAATCAAACATGAAAATTACTCGATTATGAGGAACGCGACACGGAATCTTAATTTTTTTTTACCTAACATGACCATGACCAAATTAAAATGAGACTTGACACAGAACAATACGAAACCTTATATTTTTACCCGATAAGAAAACAACTCAAATAAAAGTGACACAACATGATACGCTACAATTATTTTTTTAACTAAACACGAATACGACCCAAATAATAGTAACACAACATAAGACAACACAAAATCACGTTTTTATTAACCAGACACGAAAACAATCCAAATAAAAGTAACACGACATGACATGAAATATTAATTTTTTTACCTATCATGTCGTGTCATGGCATGCCATGTCATGGTCTTTTTATTTTGGCCTGCTCGTTTTACGTATAAAAAATAACGTTTGTGTTGTGCCACTTTTAATTGGGTTGTAAAATGTTTTTTTTACATGTCACGAACAAGACCCAAATGTCTTATGTTATCCTGTCTGTTTAATAAAAAAGTGATTTTGTGTTGTCTTATGTTGTGTTACTTTTATTTGGGTCGCATTCGTATTTAGTTAAAAAAAAGAACTGTGTCGTGTCATGTTGTGTCACGTTTGTAACAACCCTCGATTCTGGGAGGCTCATTTTATACTAATTTTACCGCATAAGGTAATTATAAAAAAAATGTGGGGACTGGAGTAAATATTAATTTAATGAATTGAAAATTAATATTTACTAGATTGATGCATATTTACTGCATGTGAAAGTAAATAACATCAGGTTGCATGTCTGTAGTGTCATGTATTTTAAATGGCCTTTTAGTTTAAATGATTTTGGAACTCGAAATAATTTATAAAATTTCCGGATGCCAGTTTAGAGGGTGTAGTTAGTCTCGGAAGGTGCGAGACAGTCAAAATAAGTGCCATATTGTATTTTTGTGTTTCGGGCACTTTTACCTGGTTTTAGCTTATTTGCGTATTTGCGAGTCATTTTAATGTGGTATTGACCACTTAAGTTGGGAGAATTATGTTAAGCCACGATTTTTGGTCTTGCCCCTTATTTCATTCCCTCATTTTTATGTCTTGAACATAGAGAGAAAAAGAAGAGAAATGGAGAAATGAGAGAGAGATTGAAGATGGAGGATTTGGGATTGCTTCTTCTCCAAATAAATCTGAGATATCAACCCTAAAGCAAGTTTTCTACTTGCTAATATGTGATTTAAGATGCATAAATTGTATGATAGTTATGTATTTATATTTATGGTTTGAAAATGGAATTTATGGGAATTAAGCCCTAATCTTAGTTTTGATGATGAAATTTTGGGTTACAGTTGTTATTAACCATGTGGGGTGTTTTGGGGTAGACTATTGTTGTTGGATGTGTGTAAGATGGAAGAGATTTGGGGTTTAGAGGATTTAGGGTTCATAACCCTTCGTAGCCATTTTTTGCAAATCGCAGGACCGAATTGATTCGGCCCTTGGGCGAATCGATTCGGTAAGGGGTAGCTTCCAGGTCTGCATAACCCGAATCGATTCGGGTTAAGGCCGAACCGATTCGGTCAATTGCAGAAGGTTGGTTTAGTAGTCCGAACCGATTCGCTTTTTGGGCGAATCGATTCGCTAGGGCGAATCGATTCGGCCCTTGGGCGAATCGATTCGGTTTCCTGCTGTTTTTGAGTTAATTTTATAACTCAATTTCAATTCTTTTCTTTAAATATAGGGATTAGGAACCTTCTTGAATGAAGTAAACTTAGAGTCCTAGAGTGTGAGATGAGTTAGTTGTCTACCCTACATTAGGAATGGTTTATGTGGGGACTTTTTCGGGGTTAGGCCTATTGATGATAGGGCATTCTTTTCTTCTAGTTAATTATTATAAAACTAGGAGATGTAGTGTTATGTTCGGGAGACCTTAGAAGCTTAATTAAGCTATACTAGTTTTGATGGTTTATATTACCACCCCAAAAGAATGTTGGAAGATTTTAAAAGTTCGATTGAGCTATGTTAACCTTGGTGGTTCATAATAGTACCTTAAAGGTGAGTTTGGAGAATAAATTGAAAGTCATTTCATTCCTTCGAAAGATGATAACCTTGGGGTTCTAAAATAACCTCCTAGAATGCTTGGAGATAATGAAGAGTTTATTTACTCCTTTGAGGTTGTAGTGTTGATATAAGCTATCGTATGACTATGGATGGTAAGTTAGATTATTTACAAAATAAATAGAAATGGTTTCGAATAAAATGAAACATATATGTGGGATGGAAATGAAATGGAAATGGTATTGATATTTGTAAATGATAATTTACTTAATCATGAAACCGATAAATAATGATTTACTTGATTTTGAAATGATAAATAAAATGGCTTAAACACACCTCTCTAAATGACATCATAAGGGAAGTCCGCACGTGAGGTGAAGCCCTCTGGCTAATGAATGCAGGGTGGATATAGTCCTAAGCCATGGGAGCGCTTATTGTTGTATATGTTTCTGCGATGGGTAGGAGATTTCGGGTGTGGTCTTGACTACCCCGCAGGCTCATGGCCGCTTCCCGACGTCTTGCGATATAGGTGCCCAGGTTGTCTAATGATAGGCCCTGGAAGATGATGGTCATTTAGGGGCGCGCACAGTGGGGAAACCCGGACGGGCGGTCTTAGAATTCGTTATATGTATATAAATATAACAGTTCATAGTCAAGTGGGACTTGATGTATTTGATATGCCATAAAGAGCAAGATGGAGTGCCACAAAGAGCACATGTAAATGCCACAAAGAGCATTTGAAAATGAATATTTTCCTGATAAGGAAAGGATTTTTGCAAAAGGCAAAATTGAGATAAAATTTCCTCAAAGAGCAAAAGATTGTGATTATATATATATATATACTTCCTGCTAAGGAAAAGATATATGAAATAATTGGCACATTTGGTGAAGTTTTTAGTTTAATGCTTCTTATTTTTGTTCCTGCTTAGCTTATGTTTTAAATTTTATAGGTTGCTTCTTATTTCTCTTTCTTCACGATTTATATTACATAACTGTCATACTCTTTATTCATCTGGTAATCATATAGAACCGGGCCCTGACCTGGTTACATTTCTTGTTGCATATTCATCTTGTCTCTGCTCAGGTACTCCGCCGCAAGGATTCCTGATTTGAATTCCTATTCCGATGTTTTCGATGAGCCGTGATGCACTGCGGGTATTACGGGATACATTTGGTATAGACGTTTTCACTTTTTATTCTAGTTAAGATCAAGTCTTTTATTCGGGCGAGAGGCCCAAGCTTTGGTAAATGTCTAATGAAATGTAGTAAGTAACTTATTGTACTTGTGTATTATTGGTGTATCAGTTTAGTGACCGGCTATCTATTCGGTCTTTTTATCGTATTCTTGTTGTATTATTTATATATGTCTTGGGGTTTCCCTTATCTTTTAGGAATTGGGTTGTTTGTTTTCATTTATTTACTTTCAAATCAAAATTTTTGGCAACCCGTTTTCTGAAATATTGGGTGATTATCCTGGATACTCTATATTTTTATTATGATGCTGAGAATGATTCCATCCATGATTCCGTTATATTGGAGTATTGGGATGGCCACCCCTTATTTTGGTGAGCGAGTTGTCACAACGTTTATTTGGGTTGTTTTTCTATTGCGTAAAAATATACGATTTCGTATCGTTCTGTGTCGTGTCTCATTTTAATTTGATTCTGTTTGTGTTAGGTAAAAAAATTAAGATTTTGTGTCGTGTTCCTCGTCATTCTTCTGTTTGGTTAGAAAAATAAGAGTTCATGTTGTATCGTGTGTGTATAAGGTTAACAAAATAAGATTTTTTATCGTGTTATGATGTCTCGTATTTTAATTAGGTCGTATTCGTATTTGGTAAAACAATAAAAATAAATGACGATACAAGTGTAAATTAGATAAATATTAGATTTAAAGTGTGAATCGTATTATTTACTTAAATTCTATTTAATTATTTAAAGTAACAATACTGAAAAAATCAATGGTTACTATTTTTTTGTTGAAACAGGTTATTATATCTTTTTTTTATATCAAAAAGGTTGCATTTTGAGAAAGCCCTTCGGTATAAAAATTGGGAGTATGAATACCCACGCCCCTACTCTAAAATGCTATAAAAGCATTTAAAAGACTCAAATTCAAAGCTATCCACGTAACCATCCACATTGGCTCAAAGCCATATCAACATCCATCAACTAGTCCAACAACAACTTGTCTTTTCCCTTCCCTAGCATTTAACCACTCTATCTTTTGGCTTTCCCTCTCCCATGTTAACTTTCCAAATATCCATACTGATTGGCTATAAAAATACCCCCCTCATGTTTCATACTTTTGGCCTAACTTTTTGCCTCCAAAAATTTTAGTGCCTGTACTCAGGTATGTTTGTTCACAAGACGATGAGTTCATTTTTGGCAACTTTCTAAAGTAAATCCAAGCAAACATGTGGGTCTGTCATATATACATATATCCTCTAGATTCTTTTTTTTCTTCGGTTTAACTTATTTTTTCCATTTAGCAACTTATATGAGTTTGCAATCAATGTCTATTGCTTGATATAATAAGAAAAAATGCAAGTTTTTTTTGAAGTAAAGCGTGAAAAAACGCGAGTTTTTTTTGTTTTTTTAGCATTTTAAAAAAATAGTATTTTAATTTACAAATAATTAGATATATTTTTAAGTTATGTACCATTTTAGTATTTTTTTAGCCTTGACATTGTTAAAAAATATTAAAATACATTAAAAAAAGGCCTAAACGCCTTTTCACGCTTTTTTATGCTTCTAAGGCTAGCCTATGCTTCTAAGGCTTAAGGCTTGGCCTCCACGCCTCGATCACGCCCCGCGTTTTTTAGAACTTTGATAATTTATGTTGTTATTTTTGGCTTACTAGGTTTTTCTGTGTGGCTTCTTGATTGTTTAATACCAAGTTATTTAGGATTGAAGTCTTGGACGTAGTAGCATTTTACTCTACTTAAATATCGTGAGGATTTTAATTTTGTTAATTTTAAGAGAATCTTTTGGTATTATTGCATTTTGCACGTTCTAAAGATAATTCCTCTGGTTTTATTCTTTTCGATACTCTATAAATTAAATTTGGATAAAAATGATAAGTAATTGTGTTACAATTCAGTAGTTACATCATAAATTTGTAGTCATGAAGATGTTGTATGTTTGCATCCTAAATTGTAGAGACTTTATTTACACTCTTCAATTGTTATATTAATAAAATGGAATTGCTTTTTATTTTCAATAACAAAACTCCCTTGTTGTCTAAGAATTAATGGCGATTTTTTGTTCATTTTATAAATTAACTTTTAGTAGCTAAAAAAGTAAATAGATTGATATTAATAAATAAATTAGAAGTTGCATTAGTATACCAACCTTTCTTTGAACTTCGTCCTTTCTTATTGGGAGTTTTGTTAACAAATTTGAGAGATATTTTCTTTTCCATGTTCCGCACATGGTGACTCGTTGGCGCAACTCGCGCAGGCTTTTCTTTTCCATTTTTTTAGAGGACCGACCCTGCTGGGGATTATGTTTTGGCTACCCCTCAAAATGCCCCCAACCCTAGGTTTTATTTAAATTCTTCTATCATCTTTTGATTTTGCCTACTTTAACCTAAAACTACAATGTCATTCAAATTATACCCTAAAAACCACTCTTCCTATTTGGGTCGTCTTCAATGAATACTTTATTTCCTTTTTTGACCTAGTTGAGGAACTGAATTCCATGATCGCAAACAAGTGTTCGATCTTGGTTGTGATTGAGTTTCTTAAATAGGGATGGAGGGAGTATAGGATATTAAGCACTTCCTTTGATCAATATTTACCCATTAAACTGCGAGAATAGTAGTGAGTCATAGGCAAATCAAACATTAAAGATGGCTTCACACATTAGATGAACACATATGACTCTCAGTTTTTTTAACACTCGCTTGATCGTTGATGATAATGTCTGACTTCTTTCAATTTTTTGAGCTTCTCAATTTTATGAATTTGAAGGTTATTTCTCTATGCGTTTGATCTCGGGTTTAAGACATGAGAGCAGCCTCACCATAAATGGGGATAAGGCAGCTGACATCCACCTCTCCCGGGGGCCTTGTGCACTGGTTACGACCTTTTTTTATGATCATTTCTCAAATTTTTTTGCATGTGTATTTCTCAGCATTTGTCAGTTGGATCTGTGAATGTTAGACAAGGAATCTGGGGTTTGTATTTCTCAGCATTTGAGTTTGAACCAAAATAAACAAGTATAAAAAGAATTTGAAAATTTAATAGTTTTATTTTCATACAGAATTCCAAGTTTTTTTTACCATTTATCTTGCAAGTTGCAACGTATTTATATGGTTCACTGAATAAATTGAATTACAAACTCTCCATGTTTGTATGATATGATTTATAACTGCAGCCAAATTTTTTTATGTGGCAGTGTTGATAAGCATCTGGAGTCTACAAATACAATTTTTTCATTTATTTCATGGATCATTGGATCCCTTTGGACGTTTGTTGGTGACCAAGATATGACCCAAGATTCACCTCAACTTTACAGGTTAGTTCTAGCATGTGTCTTTTTCTAAATGCGGTTATGACTTCAAAATTTTGTCATGTCTGTCCTTTTGGATCATTTATACACGGGTTTCGTATTCCAGGCTTTATATTACATTCGTGACCTTCGATGTACTCTTCATCATCTACATTTTTGTGGCATGTGTCATTGGTATTGTTCTTTGCTGTTGTATGCCATGTATTATCGCCATTTTATATGCAGTCGCAGATCAGGTAATATACCAATAAGACTTAAATGTACTATGAACTGGCCATAAATATTTAACTGCAATTTGGGAAACTTGAATATTCCTCTCTTGCCTGGTTTCAAAGTATACATATTTTAATTTTGAGCAAAATTTGTTGTAAAGGCTAAATAGGATGATGGTTCCCGGAATCCCAAATTTTAGTTTTTTCAAATTAAATTATCTCTTCTTAAACAAAACTTTAATTAAAGTTCAAATTAAGAAAAATAAAACTAACATGAATTCTGCCAAATTAAACTTTTTCTTAAACTAACACAACCTAATTTAATTAAGCAGCAATTAAACCATTCTTGTGGTTAAACCAATTTTATCTTTTTAACCTAAGCATGCATCTAGGTATGAATTTATAAGATAAAATAATCAACCACAACGCTGTGATGTACGAAGAAAATCCACAACGGGAATAACATCGGACGAACCTGCCACAAGTCCACTAAGTACGGAATTACAAAAGGACACGACATAATATTTACGCAATAACTCAATGCCCTCGCAAGCCTTGACACTCTTCGTTCTTTCAACTTCTGCCTAGTGACAACGTAGGAGTCCATCTACGTCTCGAAGTCCACCGATGGGGAATTACTATCGTCACGCATACGGAGTCCATCCTATGTACACCAATGAACACGAAATCTTCCGTAAGAACTAATTCTTAATGTTGAACCCTGTGCCAAAATGTAATCTCAAAACATATATGTATGTTAAAACTTGGATCAAAATAATTGGATATAAACTTGTGTTTTGTTTGAAGGATTAAACCATAAATCATAGACAAAACTTTCTTCAACTTTTCTAAAGGTTTCTCACACTTAGAAGTTGGGAAAGTCGCTCATAAAAATGCAATCCCGAACTACATAAATGGTTGGAAAGAGTAGTGGGAAGTTATGAGAAAAAACTAATTCAAAAACTATTTTTTGACAAAAACTGCTCCTGTCATTCGAACGAAAACTAAGCTCATTCGAACGATAGAGCTATTTTATTCTAACGAGATAAGAACGAGAATTCTAACAAGAAGTCAGCACAAACCAAAATGAGACCTCGTTAAAAGTCGTTCGAACGGACATCAAATCTCATTCGAATGGACATCAAATCTCGTTCGAACGACCTGGGAAAATCAAAATATTTTTCTTCAAAAATGAAAAGTCATTTTGAAATAGCTTAACAAAAATTCTAACACCCAATAATAAATTTCCACGACTCAACAGAATATAAACATTCATACCTGAGAGATTCTTGGAATGTTGATGATGATACGAGGCACAAAACACGACATAGGATGAGATCTCTTTTGGCTTGGTTGCTACGTCTTCAATAAAAATGTTATAGGCTTGAAAGGTCACAAATACAACTTCTATCCTATGACTCAAAGAGTTTTGTCCGAAACTAAGCCAATACATATAAATTGTCTCAATTGAAAATTTGGCCTTACAAATCACCCCCTTTGGCTATTTCGGGTCAAAATCAGAAAGAAAAATCCTATGGGTCATCAAGCTTATCTAAAAGACTCAATCCCAACCTAAAATAAAAAATACAGATGCTTGACCGACACATATACTGAGTACTTTGCTTGCATTAAAAGTTTGCCGCATGAGTGAAAACTCGCACACTTAAGCACACCATAAACGCATAAAGAATATAAGAATAAAAATTGCATAATGAAATCCTCCCCCTTTGTCCTCCTTTTTTTAACAATGTCTACCGAAGAAAGGACGTATCTTCCTAAGTAAAAAAACTCCCCTAATTGAAAAGAGTTAGATACCATTTCTACCCATTTTATGTTCAGGAATAAGGACAAAGGTGACATAAAATTTAATTAATTTTCCCCCGATTAAATCAATTCTCCCCCTAATTGAAATATGAGGGCTAAGCATAAAGAAAAAACAGGCATTTCATGCAATGGTGTAGAGTGATACAAAAAACAACGCAACAACTTGGCAACCCAAGAACAACTAATTCACGTAAGAAACAATACATACCACCTATGATGCGATAGCAAAATGATATCAACTAGAATGAACGAACATGAACATGGGATACCAATGAAAAATCGCAACAAGATAGATATTGATACGAACACAGAACATACAAGGGTTAGATTTAAAAGCAAAGACTCAAAACAAACGATACCATATATACACACACACACACACACACACACACACACACACACACACACACAAGTTACCAATGAAGCATAGACACATATATATAGGTATAAACACCACACAAGACACTAACACGATAAGCTTTCCACACTCATATGGCATAAATGTTTCTAAATCAAATGTGGTAATTCGAGTGAAGGAGTGAACAAGATACAAAAGAATAATGGCCCAATCACAAACATGTTCAAGGAGTTCTATTTTATTGCAAAAAACTTAGATTTAGTCTCACATGACAAGATAAAGTGAACTCAAAGAACAAACAAGCACAATGTACACAACTCTAGAATTTTGATGATTCTACAAATCAATAGAGTCATGACAAAATAAGCATAACTAGGATTTATTGTGCAAACCCACTGATCTTCAACTAAACACCCTCAAAAGATAAACATATTATATATTTTCTTTTCTTTTCTTTTCACAAATCTTTTGAAGTTATTTCTTTTAATGATCAAACAAACTAAACTATGTTGGCCTTTGACAATTTTTCTATTTTTATTGCCTTTAATCTTTTCATTAAGCCCTTGCCAAAGGTGGCTTTCGCGCAAAGGAGATTTGCTCCTTTCGTATCCCTTTCCCGTGCACCCTCATCGATTTTCGTAATAATTCAAATAAAAGGAAAAGAGAAACTTCATTTTCTCATAATAAATTACGGATGTAACCGTCAATCAAAAGAAAATATAGCATATCATGTTCACATAAAAGGGAAATAAAAAAAATAGACATAAATAATAGAATCTACATAAATGGCTAAAATCGAATTAACTAACAATGGGGAGAGTTTACCTTTACTCGATTCAAAAATGGAAATGGGCGCCTTTCTCAAAGGAAGAGTCTGATTTATATAGTGTATGTAATGTGGTAGAAATGAGGGTGTCATGAGGAGGGAATGAGTATTTAGGTTTCACACTTGTAAAAGATGAAGTGAACCATCATTTTAATTTTCTAGAAAAGAAGGTCAAAAGACCTCCATTTTAGAGGCAGTAGTTGTAGGGTCATTTTGTAGCAGCGATTTTGGAGTCTATTAATAGTGGTAAAATATGCAGTCCACGTGTCAATCCTCTGAGAGGAGACAACAAACACATTTGTAAAAGATGAAGTGAACCATCATTTTAATTTTCTGAAAAAAAAATTAAAAGAGCACCATTTAGGAGGAGGTAGTTGTAGGGTCATTTTGCAGCAGCGAATTTGGAGTCCATTAATAGTGGCAAAATGCGGTCCACGTGTCAATCATCTGAGAGGAGACACAAAAATTATATTTATATTCTAGCATGCAGGCCACGCGATGCGTGGGCGAATTTATCAAATTTTTTTATTGTTGCATCTTTTTTCACGTAACATATTTAATGAATGAAGTGAGATATAATTTTAATTTAATATTAAAAGTCATATGATTAACATAATTTTTTAGTGAAAAAAATATGTTAGCATGCAAAACCGGATACATGATTGGTAGAAAACTAATAAATTATTATTTGAATGTTCTCATCAGTAAAGCTTAGAAATTAAACACAGTTAAAGTCCCTTACGGATTACAATAAACATGATAATTGTGGGAGAGAGAACCGTATTCAACTCCAACAAAACTCAAAAAACTCATCGTAAAAACCAAACATGAGCGGTAAAACTACAAAACCACCGCTCCTTCAAATCATAAAACAACCAAAAATAGCTTGGGGAGAGAGTACCAACTCCAAATCTAACTGAGAAACAATCTCTGCTACACCCAAACAACTGTAGAGACACTACGAATAGCAATAGGTCCAAGTAAGAACCCAAATCAGGAGCAAACACCATCTTAAAGCAGAGCCAAAGAACAAAAACCCAACAAAAAGCCAATCTTCCACCATTAGAACAAAAATCAAGGCTTTCCAACCTGGTATAGCAAAACAAACAAATAAGAGCCAGATCCACGGATCCAGGGACAGATGTAGACAATAACCTCAATCAAAACCCAAAAATATTTGAAAAATCCACCATGCAAGACATCAAACCCCTTGACTTCTCAGGAAAGCATCTTAACAACCACTACACGCAAAAACGGTGTGGAATTAGCATATGTTAAGAAATGGTGATATTTGGAAATGAAATGATGAATGAAGTGGAGTTTGGAATATATAAGGATCGAGAGGAGACAAAAGGTATGGGTTCAATGAATGGAGTAGAATAAGGGTAAAGGCATTTTTTGGGTCTTGGGAATTTTTGGAATTCAACTAAAAGAAACATAAATTAATTGCAAGAATTTAAAAGTCCAGATAAAAGGCCTAAACGCGGATGCTGATATTGGTAGAAATAGGACTTAAGGATATTTAATACATACGCCACGTGTCAACTTCACACGATTTGGGGCCATAATTTTTATGTAGTTATATAGAATATAGATTAGATAGATTTAATAGTTAAATAGTAATGAGACTAACTTAATAAAAAAACTATTTAGATAAGACTTATATGTACGAACCCTAAACTTTTAAACTTTTTAAGTTATGAAGTGAGTAAATAAAATGTTTTCTAAAATTAGTATAGGATATCTAGCTATGGCCGATAAAACCTCTTAAAACCCCACCCCAAGCCCAATGTAAACTATTCGCCTTATAATCCAAAAATCACCCTTCACCAATTGAAACACCACCGCCATGACATCCACAGAAACAGACACCACCCCATTCCTAATGAACCCCCGTTTCCCCCCAACCCACCGAGGAGCCGCCCGCTTCCTCTGGTGCTCCATCACTCGCCGCCTCATGCGCGACCACTCCATTTGCATATGAAACTTCTCCGCCCAACAAATCGAAGATCGCCAATCCGACTAGGCCTACTCCAAACCCATCGCAATCATCGACCTCATTTGGGATTTCTTGTTCGTCACAGCTTCAACTGTCATGCTCATCACTAGCCGAAACGAGTTTCATTCCACTCTGCTTTGGGTTTGGGTCGTCGGTTACGCCTTTCAGTTTGTGATGCACGTGGGCTTCGTGTTTGTTGAGTATAATCGAAGGTGGCAGCCCCGGATCAATTCATCTGATAGTGCTTGCTATTCCAATTCTAGTTTAGAGAGTGATGAGAGAAACTACTGGGGATTATGTTTTGGACAACCCTCATAATTCCCCTCATCCCAGGTTTAATTTAAATTATAGTATAATGTTCTGTTTTTGCCTACTTTAACCTAAAAGTGTACAATGTCTTTCAAATTATAATTTATTACTCCTTCTAAAGTCCCAAAAAATATACCCTAAAAAAACACTTTTCCTATTTGGGTCGTTTTGAATGAATACTTTACTTACTTTTTTTTACCTAATTGAGGAACCAAATTCCATGATCGTAAACAAGTGTTCGGTCCTGGCTGTGATTGAGTTTCTTAAATTGGGATGGAGGGAGTATAGGATATTAAGCACTTATTTTTATCATGGTTTATGTAGCACTTGACAACCATGAAAGCAAGAATCCCATTAATCTATGAGAATAGTAGTAATGCATAGGCAAATCAAACATTAAAGATGGCTTTGCATATTAGATGAACCCATATGAGCCTTAGTTTTTTTAACACTCTTATTTTTTATGATAATTTGCATCTTCTTTGAATTTTCTAAGGTTCTCAATTTTATGAATTTAATGGTCGTTTCTAAATTCGTTTGGTCTCGGGTTCTAGACATGAGAGCAGCCTCTCCATATATGGGGGTAATGTAGCTAGCATCTGATATATGGGGGTAAGGTGCACCCTCATCGATTTTCATAATAATTCAAATAAAGTTCACGGGCAACGGTTTTTACATGCATAAATCCCCCAAAGTCACAAAACATGTAGATGACAAAATTGATGGGAGAACATCTCATAAAGCTCATATATACATATGAAGGTAAAGTTTAGAAGAGCTCGTGCATGTGTATGTAGAGGCATATAGAAACAGAATCCATTAAGCAAATTTAAGTCAAACTACTCCATGCAAGCATGTTCAAGAACACTTTAAGAATTGAAACTCATAACCAAAAGTTCTAGCCACATGGACATGGAAAGTAATAGAGGATTCAAACACAAGGATATGCTACATAAAATGTGTAAAACTAAAATACATGCAAAAATCTTTTTGAGTTTTCAAATTTATTTATATATTTATTTTTTAAATTTAAAACAAAGATAACTCAAAGGAAAAATAATATTTTTTTGTATTTTTCAATAAGACTCAATAAATGCAAAAATACAATACAATCGATACACTTGTCATGATTCCATCAAAATATATACAACAGATACATCATGTGTAAGCATATGAGTATCATAAAGTGTATCATGTAAAGCCTCAAAATTAGATCTCCTAACCTACATGGGTGTAATGTGATGCTCTTGAGCTTTGTTGACCTTGGTGACTCTACCCTTGGATTTCCTAGGACTGATTCGAAGATCAAAACAAAACCTCCTAAGGTGCCCCCACAATGTGCGTAAGTGAAAGCACAATGAGAAGTTTTACTTAAGGGTTGACTTTTCTAGCGTTCCTAGACGATTCTCTCCAAATCATGGTTTTGGCTTTATTAGCAGAAGCATTTTGAGTATCGAAGCCAATACCACACTTATCATTTTTTATTTGGACAATGTCTAACATCTTATCCGATTTTTCGGATCTGAACTCCACATCAAATTTGACCCGGCTCGAGTCTCTTAATCTCTCTTCGAGCTCCATTATCTCAGACTCAAGAAAACTCCTAGTCTCTTCAAACTTAAGAAGCTCTTTCTTCATAGCCTCCATTAAACCTTAAAGACTATCTCTCTCGCCTTCAACATACTCTAGCTTCTCTCGAAGAGTTCCCTCACGTGCCCTAAGATCTTTAACTAAAAGAATTTCATAAATACCTACGACACATTATTTCATCCTTGCTTCCAACTTCCAGTTTTCCTTTTTCAATTTAAAAGATTCTGCATACAACTCACAGAAGGTAACTTGGAGTTCACTCTCCTCCTCTTTTTCATTATCACTCTCTTATCCACTTTCTTTCCCATCAAACACTAGGGATTCACACTTAATAGATTTGGAAGTGTCATGCAAAGAAATATCTTCATGGAAAGATTCGTCATCAATGCTCAAATGGCTAGCCATGAACGCGATGAGGTTGCGCTCAATGGGGGAATCGGGTCCCTCTTCCGATTCACTATCACTAAGGGTGACATTATATGCAATAGGTTTCTTGCCCTCCCTCCTTAGTTTAGTGGGATACTCGTCTGCCCTATGGCCATAACCCTCATAACCAAAACATCTATTCGACTCGTCCCTCTTAAGATCATAATTTTAATTTTTAGGGTTTTTTTTAGCTTTGTTAAACTTGGGGACTTCTAAAATTTATTAGAATCATCTTTAAGTTTCTCTTTATTAAACTTAAGAAATTTTCAAAATGAGTCGATGTCATACTAATCATCCGGAACAGGTGTTTCCTCTTTTCGGGCTTTCAAAGTTATGCCCTTATCCTTCTTCTTCACATCCTTGAAGGCAAACATGTCAAATTCATAGGTTTGTAAGTCACCTACAAGCTCTTCAAGTTTCGTAGAGTTTAAAGTGCCTAAAGAATTTAAAACAGTTACTTTTGGATGAAACCTATTCGGTAATGGCCTCAAAATATTCTTTATGTTACGGTTGTCGGATATCTTCTCTCCAAAATTAAAAGATGAATTCACAATATTAGAATCTAGCTCAAAACTCATCAAAGGATTCACTCTCATCCATTTTAATGGTTTCAAATTTAGTGGTGAGGTTTTGGAGTTTAGAAGCCTTAACAATACTTGTACCTTCATGGGTGAATTGGAGTGTGTCCTAAGCCTCTTTAGATGTTTCACACATCATAATACGTAGGAACTCCTTCAGTGTGACCGCACTAAAAAGAACATTTAAATTAGGAGAATTGAAATTTGCTAGCTTAAGCTCATCCTCACTCCATCTTTCTACGAGTTTAGGAACACGAACTTCTCCTTCTAAACACGTTGTTGGGGATCACCCTCTAACAACCGATTGTCAAACCCGCTCATCGAAAGACTTAAGTGCTAATCTCATACGCGCTTTCAAGTATGCTGATTAGAATCATTAAAAATAGAAACCTCGAAAATGACCAATTTTTCATATTCAAGCCTAAAAGGATCTAACACAATAGTTTAGTGAACCCGCTCTAATACCACTTGAAAAGAGGAAATTCTTGAATTTTACGCAATGCCAAATTATATTGCATATGCTCTGATACCAATTGAAAGGGATGAAATAGGATGATGGATCCCGGGATTCCAAATTTTAATTTCTTCATATTAAAATATCTTTTCTTAAACAAAATTTCAATTGAATTTCAAATTAACGCAAACCAAACTAAATAAGAATTTTACCAAATTAAACTTTTTCTTAAACTAACACATCCCTATTTAATTAGGCATCAATTAAACCATTTTTTTGGTTAAACAAATTTTATCCATTTAACCTAAGCATGCATCTAGGTGTGAATTTTCAAGATAAAAACATCGCGATGTACGAGGAAAACCCATAACGGGAAAAACCTTGGATAGAGCAACCAAAAGTCCACTAAGTACGGATACCACAGAATACTTACACAATGACTCGACACCCTCGGAAGCCTTGACGCTCTTCGTTCTTTCAACCTCTACCTAGTGACAACGTACGAGCCCATCTACATCTCTAAATCCACTGATGGGGCACTACTACTGTCACGCATACAAAGTGCACCGTATGCACACCAACAAACACGGAATCCTTTGCAAGAAACAGTCCTCAATAATGAACCTGACACCAAAATGTACTCTTAAAATATATGTATGTTGGATCAAAATAATTTGGTGTAAACTTGTATTTTGTTTGAAGGATTAAACCATGAATAATAGATAAAAATTTCTTGGACTTTTCTAAAGGTTTCTCACACTTAGAAGTTGGAAAATTTTCTATTAAAAATGCAATTTTGCACGACATAAATGGTTGAGAAAAGTAGTGGGGAGTTATGAGAAAAAACTGCTTCAAACAATGTTTTTTGACAAAAACTGCTCCCATCGTTCAAACGAAAACCAATCTCGTTCAAACGACAGAGCCATCTTGTTTGAATGAGATAAGAACGAGACTTCTTACGAGCAGTCAACACAAACCAAAATGAGACCTCGTTAGAAGTCATTCGAACGAACACCAAATCTCGTTCGAACGTCCTGGGAAAATCAAAATATTTTTCTCGAAAAAATATAAAGTCATTTTGAAATAGCTTAACAAAAATTTTAACACCCAATAATAAATTTCCAAGGCTCAAAATATTCGAAGAATTCATACTTGAGAGATTCTTGGAATGTTGATCACACTACGAGGCACGAAACACGGCATAGGATGGGATCTCTTTTGACTTGTCCACTACGTTGTCATAGGATTGAAAGGTCATAAATGCAACTACTATCCTATGACTCAAAGAGTTTTGTCCGGAATTAAGCCAATACATACAAATTGACAAAATTGGAAATTTGTCCTTACATCTTTCATAAGTAAAGTAAGCTAGAACATTTTAGGTACCTGAATATCTTCTTTACTAAAATAAGGTGTTGTATAGCCATAGGGATATACGCTCGAGTTTACATAATATGGGTGTAAGTTTGAAAAAACTATATGAGATGCCTAAAAAGAGAATCTTGAATATAGTTAATATGTACTTTAGCTTAGATAAGTATTATTTTACTTCAACTCATTTCGTCTTCTACTTCGCATCCACTTATTTACATAAATTTGAGATTTAATTTTTTTTGTCTATATGCGATTAAGTAGGAAGGATATGATTGCAAATGATAATATTCGTGAAACATTAAATGTAGCTCCTATACAGGATAAATTGTGAAAAAATTGTTTAAGATGGTTTGGTGTGTTAAGCGTAGGCTAATAACTTCCCCCGCAACTCTTCAAGGAACAATGGCTTAAAATTATCAGTTATGCTAGGGGAGGAGGCATAACTAAATTTGACCTAGCGGGAGGTTAAATAAGGACATTATAGCTCGTGGTTTAAACAAAATTAGGGGTATGGTGAAATATGATTAATGTATCCAATTATTAGTAATTGAGATTATTTTGTTGAGTTGAGTACACTTGTGTGTGTGTGCGAAATATGATTACTGTATCCAATTATTAGTAATTGAGAATATTTTGTTGAGTTTACATCCGTGTGTGTGCTTATCTCGATGCATATGGACAGGAGAGAGATACTATTGTAATTTTATGAGTTATAGTTAAAAAAAATATATACATGCACGTATATCATTTTATTTTTATATAAATAGAAAAATATTTCTGAATTAATGTTGTAAGTATTTTGATATATTGGAGGTAGAATACTAAATGGTAGGGAATATGATATGCATGCTGTGATGGAGTAAACACCGTCCACATTGTGGGAAGGCTTTGTACTCAATCCCTAAATGCATACAATTCATTAAATAGTGAATTTTTATAGAAGAAACCCCTGTTATTTTAAATCTTTTGCTCGCTTTGTATGTGGAATGTGATTGCTTGTACAAGGGGTAGAGTTGTTTTAAAATTAGTTTAACTCTTATTATTAGGATGAGAAAAAATTAACTTGTAAAATTAATGATTTAGACACTTAGATTCAGGAAATGGAGTTGAAGACGAGGGAGCTAAAATGATTTTGATTTTCCCTTTACATTCATCATCATCATCGTCATCGTCATCGTCATCATCATCATCATCATCACCCTTGCCTTAATCCCATCATATGGGGTCGGCCACATCGATTCTCCTTACCCATTCTAGTCTATTATATGCAATATTATCATTCGGGTTGAATCCCGTTACAATGATATATTATAAAGAAAAAAGTGTTTGACACTTGAGCCAGTCACTAGCTTAGCTATTTTTTGAGTCCATAACACCCAATTGCGTATTGAACTTATTGCACTATAAGCTGTTAGATTCGAGTTAGGTTAAAATATTATTTTAATGGTAAATCAGTGGTCTTTATTGCACTATAAGTTGTTATATGGTTGGGCCATCATCTATGAGCTCCCCCTTTGCTAAAGGTTGTTTCATCCTATACTTCAAAGCCAGTTGTAAAGAAAATTATACCTTTTGTTGCTTAGTTATTATTTTTCATGAATGAATGGTATAATTTAAACATATAATGTTGTGTTAGTAATAGAACTTTCTAGAACGTATTGATGTAGAGTTCAGCGAGTAACATTAACTTAATGAATGATATAATTTAAATAAATAATTTGTTGGTAGTAGTAGAATTTGCTAGAACATATTGATTTAGAGTTCAGCCTGTAACATGAGCAAATGGATTTTTTAAAGAAATTTGATGGTTCTTTTACTATTGCTTTTGAAGAGCATAAACAACGATTAAATTGGGATGATTTTGCATTTGGGTGACCACTTGTCAATTTCATCAATATCACTATTTTTTAACTCATTATTAACATCTGTATGAAAATAGGAAGGAGCAACCAAGGATGATATCGAGCAACTGCCCAAGTATAAATTTTGAAGAATCGGTGATTTTGAGAAACAAAATGGGGAGATTCAAGAATCTTTTGCACGAATAATGAGAGAGTGCAACATTGATACACCCGTTGAACGTTATCTTCCCCTAGAGGATGCTGTAAGTTTTTCAATTTTTGTAATATAAATTATTTTATACTGCCCTTGTCCCCAAAGGTATAACATAGGGTGATTTTGATTTTGTCCTCCATTTGATTGACCATTAACCCCCTTCCCGCAACGTATAACATGGGGCAATTTTTATTTTGGCTTCCATTTGTCGTGGACATTACCCTTCGATTATAAAAAATTCTTCACTACTATACTTTTGACCTCCAAAAGCATCATTTCTACTCAAAGCTTTAGTAAAAAAAAATCCTTAAATCGATGAAGGCCACTCGGAGGCTCAAAGGTATATATTATTATAAACCATGGTACCCAAGTTGAATGAATCATAACATTGGTGGCAAAGTCCAAATCACCTGCCCCAACCCGATAAAACCTTCGATTGTTTCAAAGGGAATGGTTGCACCCAACATATAATTTGTTGCCACCTTATAACCACATCTCACGAAATCAAATAAAGTGTACTCCATTTGATGCCAAAGTAAAAGACGCAAAAACTAACTAAAATAAAACACTCGCACAATCATAGAGGAAAACTCTCAATATCATTCAAGTGAATACATCAAATGAGGATTACAATGAAATCTAAAGACATGGGATACTTTATGACCAAGTATCCGATACTGAAAGACTCAAAAGGACACAAAAAAGGGATTGCCTACCTTTAGCACTCAAATGTACAAATAAGCCGACTTATTTACATCACCCTCCTCCCTCGAAGAGAGTTCAACCCGAACTCAAAGTGGCTCCCCCATGGTGTCTGGATCAAGATAGATGATAAGAGCGTCATGGTAGATCTCATCTTCTGGTTGAGGTTTCTTCCCATATTTTATAAGGAATATCTTTCCCTTTGCTAACAAGCCATACGCGGCTCAGTGTCCTAATTTGTTGCACCAAAAGCACTTCATTGCTATGTATACTTTTTATCTATATATCATATCGTATATATAGATATTTATTTATAATTTACGCTCGTCGAGGCTTATTAGAGTCTGTCACCCATATATATATATATATATATATATATATATATATATATATATATATATATATATATATATATATACTTTTTATTATGATTTTTGTACCAGTCGATCCTGATACTTGTATATATTTAAGTATACTTTTTATGCTCTTTGCTCCGATCGAGTTTCACTAGAGTCTGTCGCTTACACACACACACACACACACATATATATATATATATATATATATAAATTTATTTCACTATGCTTTACACGCTCGTTGAGGCTCAAGAGAGCCTAACACCATGCTCGTCCAGGCCCATTAAAGTGTACACACAAATTCTTTTTTATCAAAATTACTTGTCTATCACCATTCTTTTATTTACCACAAACTTGTCTAGGCCCATTAAAGCATAGTACGAATACATATAAATATCTTTTTTATCATAAAATTTGTCTATGATCATTTAAGCCTATTATCCACTCGTTTTACCACATACACTCGTACTAATATAATCAACATAAATAACACTAAAAAATAGTTGCATGTCTAGATAATATAGATTAAGAACGAGTTTCTTAGGCTAAGTTTAACTCCTTTCTATGGCTCCGTGATACTAGATGTATATCATGTAAAACTCTACTCTAGGCTTCTCTGAATCCATCCCTTATATAAGCAATGTTTTTTTAGTCACGTCATTACTCCCCGTATTAAGGCAAATAATCACCATTGCGATATAATTCTTCAAGCAAAAATAATCGTAAGGGGAATAGATTCATTTGGATAAATGGTTGTTGGAGTGTAATTCTTGGGGTGTATTCGGTTCCCATCCACCCTACTTGGTGCAAAATAGCCAACTAGGGCTCCGGAGCGTTTTCTCTTTGTTTGTTGCCTTTGGGAGACCCCTATCGACATCATCACCAACATCCCACACATTCCGGACCTCATATTATAGGGGTGTAAATGAGTCGAGACGAGCCAAGCTTAGGGCTTGTTAAACTTGTTTGGAAAGTTCAACGAGCATAAAAAAGGTTATCTTTTAAACGAGCAAATACTAACCGAGCTCGAGTAGCTTGATCGTTTTATAATATTCTAGTATGTTTGTTCTTAATCTAGCCAAATATGAACCCAACTTAATAATATAATGAGCTTTAAAATACGTTCTAAGCTTGACTCATTTATTTTACGTGTGTGTCTCAAAGAGATTTTAGTACGAGTCGAGCTTTAGGAGGTGTGTTTGTTTTACTGGCATACATGGAAGGTCCTCGAGCCATTGCCAACCACTCTTGACGTTGGTTGTGTACATGACAACCCTAGCAGGGTTCTCTTCTGCCTCACCAATGGTAGTGAGTCCCGTTTGTGTTTTGTTCAACGCATTTCCATTAGAAATAATGAGATAAACCTCTGTCTAGGTTGCGACTCCATCGTGAGGGGGATACCCGAACACAAATTAGTAGCATGGTCTCCATGATCCGTTCGAATCGTTCATCCATCTTGTGCTTAGTATCATCAAGTGAATCTCCTTCTTTTGATTGTTTGTGATCCCTATGAGGCTTGATTCTTTCTCATTCAATTGCAAAGAAAATGATTAAACAAAAATATCACCACCAAGACCACACCCCTTTTGGATACCAATTTTTTGCAAATTAAATGCAGTGCAAAACTACCAAAATAAAACTCACCCGCAACCAAAGTGGGAAGCTCTCAATATCATTTAAATGAATGAATCGAATGACGATTAAAATGATAATGAAAGTCATGGAATACTTGGGACCAAGTATCTCTGACACTAAAAGACTTAATAGGACACAAAAAGGGGAGGGGCTACCTTTAGCACTCAAAAAGGGGAAGTGACCTCTCCCAAACTACGGTTGGTCTCGGGTTCGAGACATGGGAGCAGACTCTCCATATATGGGGTTAAGGTCAGCCGAGATTCGTCTATCTTAGACCCTGTAGTTAAGCGAGAGCTTTGTGCAATAGTATGACCTTTATATACTAATTCTAAGTAGGAAGTTCAAAAAATCCCCCTAAACATTGAAGTTTATGCAGGAAGCAGAAACTTGCTTAAGACCCTTCCTATTTTTATTTATTTTTATTATTATTTTTTGCAACAAGGGGATCTTCGCAACAACATCCGTAGTGTGAGGATTTCTGCATTAATAGAAATCATGTGGGTTTCTTGCAAGTACTTACTGTACTGTTCAGATTATTATATGGAAATTTTGGAACGAGCAGCTCCATCCCCTGTCGAACCGCCAACTTCCTCCATCCCTCACCCCTCACTCTAACTCTCTCTCTCTCTCTCTCTCTCTCTCTATATATATATATATATATATATATATATACACACACACACACACACATACGGAAAATACATACACATACGAAATAAGGTTTGAAAATAGATTTTGAGTTTTAAAATCGTTTTGGGTTTCTTATTTTAATTTCAATTTTGGTTTCGATTTGTGTTTTGAAAATTGATTTGGAGAGTGACTAGTTCATACAATTTGTTTTGGTTGGGCGGAGGTGATGATTTGTTGTGGTGTTTGGTGGCGGGGGTGTTGGCAATTGTGGCGGTTGAAGATGGTGAGGGATGAGGGGTGCTGGACGTTGTGGTGATGGTGGTAGTGGTGGCGTGTGTGTTGAGGGTGGGGGCTAAAGAGGATGGTAATTTTTTTTTGCTCTTTTCATTTTTCTGATTTTTTGTTTTCATTTTTATTATGTTTATTTTACATGACCGTTAAGTGTAACAGATTTTCAATGGTAGAGGTACCAAATTGAAAGTCAATTAGTAAAAGGTACCAAACTCTAGACGTATTTAAGTAAAAAAAAAACTCCTAATTTTTAAATCATAAATCTTACTTTGAGATGTTCTAAAACTTAAAGTGGGATTATAAATTTGAGACTGTTTGAGTCGGGGCTATTTATGGCGGTCTCTTTGATCTTACCTTACGTGTGGATCGCAGGAATGTTGCATTTGCATATGCGCCTACGATGACGGAGATGAATTGCGGGAACTTCCTTGCCGGCATCATTTTCATTCTTCATGTATAGACAAGTGGTTGAACAAAAACTCCACCTGCCCTCTCTGCAAGTTCAATATACAAAGCGGTAGCAATGAGGTATAAGAAAGTGTATTGTCTTCATCAAACTGTTCGTATGGTTAGAGATTTCAGGAACAAAGGTTATGTGGAGTGTATCTGAGTGTTATGCATATGGGGTGTTTGAAATATCTAATATCCACAGTTATAATATCTCTTGTTGCATAAAATTTTGTCACGAGGTTTAACCTTGATTTTGTTTTAAGATTTTTACTTTTGGGTAAAAAAATAATCTTTGTAAAACTAAACATATCAAATAATGTCACATACTTATTTTTCCACTCGTATTTCGGTTAGAGACATGACACTTTAATTTTCATCAAGTCAAACTGATTGAGATGTCCCTAAGAAAAAGAAAGGTTAGAGTAATTAGAGTGACGGTAGAGATAGATTTATCAACTGATGCTAACAGCAATCCCTAAATATTTCCTGGGTTATGATATTGCACGTGTGGCAGGGTGTGGTTGGAATGCTACACGACTGAGCAATTTCTTGAATGATTAGAGGAGAGGAGATGAAGTTATCATATTATACACCGGGCCCATTGGTTGCGAAAACAAAAATTAATAGATTTTGCAAAAAGGAAGAGAAAAAGAGTGCAAAAATATAGAGTGATGGATCATACAATGTTAGACCATTTTCAAAGCATTTGGGCGTTTATCACATCAAATGCCCAAATGTTAGTTTGATACACTAAGATTATGGTTTTATTCAAAAAACTTCTTGCGCACTTGGATTATCGTGCGTACGGTGAATTGTTTGTTTTCTGTTGGATTAGAGATGATAACTCGCATGCATAGTTTCCAGAGTCTTGTGCAAATGTTTTTTTCACCGTTCTGTAAAAATTGGTGCAAAAGCTCTAGGAGATGGTCATAGAGACTTCCATGAGAGTATTCCCGGTCGTGTGTTAAATTTGTCAATTTGTATGTTAAATTTGTAGTAGAAACCATACAAAATTTACGGAACACTATGTTTTCTGAAATTTCTCCCAAATTTTTGGCAATGAACAATGAGTTTCATACGAGGTTTAAAAAATATGTTTTCAAACGAAGTATTGTTTTTCATCTTAGAACATACTACATAAAATGCCACCTTTTTAATCTCTTTTAACACTCAAGTCCAGTGCTGGTAAAGTTAAAGGGTCTGCACATTTGACAACCCAATGACATACGAGCGTCCAAATATAAACATTTGCTCATTGCGCTGGGATTTTTATGGGGCCAAATATGCAAGTTTACCCAGCGCGTTGGGATTTCCGTGACTAATGTGTTGTCTCTAAAAATTAGTAGAGTTGCAAATGACAAATTAGTTCATGGACGATATAAAAAACAAAGAAGTCTTATAATTGGTAACAAAAGTACCCCCTATGTTCATCATCCATTATTAGCACTTGAAATCTTAATAACAGGTATAAATAACTTGGAATTATAATTGCTAAATGGTATCTAATCTTCCAATTATTTTTGGCTTACAAATAAACCCCATTGGCTTTCTTACAATTCGATCCTAGTTAATTTGGTTAACTCACATTGTCTTCATTCTCGGTACTATTTAAAAAAATTGTTTTTGCAACTTAAATGCGTAACTAATTGCCAACATTATAATTTTAATTGATTTCAATTTAAAAATTACTTTGGCCCAAATTTGTAATAAACAGCCACATGACATTTTATCCTCCCCCTTAAAAGAATAAAAAATAAAAATATCTAAAAAATATAAAAAGAAAAAAAGGAATTTTCTCTAACCACCACCATTTGCAGTAAACTCATTGACAACCATCAATTCTGAGCAAAATAAAACCCATTCATGAAAATCTGAATCAAAGTGAGTTGGTGTGATTTCGATGTTGAAGGGTTTCCACTTTATTTTCAAAATGTGATTTCTAGGGTTTCATAAAATTGGCTTATTTCAGATTTGGTTTTGAAATTTGAAGGGTTTATTTTTTATGTGATTTCGAATTTGAAATGTTTATTTCAAGCCTAGTTCTATTTCGAAGGGATTGCTTTTAGTCGAAATTATTTTGGACTATACCAAATTGATCCATTAATAACATATTTATACTAAACCATCATTAAAAAAAGAATAACTAAACCACTTATTTGTACTAAATAAGTGGCGATTAGCACAACAGTTGGGAACATAACTCTGAAAAACGGAATTAACAAGTCATAAAAAACCCAAACTTAAAATTGGGCCAATAATAAAATACACACCAAATAAAAATTGACTCGGAAATTATATAAAAGGACAAATAGAATTTGGCCCAAAAATTTATTACTTAAGCCAAGTTCATCCCAAAGCCTTAAGACGAAAATGGGTTGTAATATATTGTAATCATTTTTCACATTCTTCCTATGTGGAATAAGAGCTTAACATAACACTTCAACAAAATTTCATGTTCCAAGTGGGTATATTGAGCTATAATTTCTCATTCATTTATTTTTTATTTGAAATATGTAAGTATATCACGTTATACTTCTTACAAAGAAGAATGTGTTACAACTTCGAATTATTTGAAAAAACGTGTGGATCCCATATTAAATTGACCCTTAAGTTGACCAATGTCTCACTTTGTAAACTCAATTACATACCGTAAATTTGAACATAGTGATTATCACCTTTGTCCAAATACATATGCACCAGCAAGGAATCCAGCAAGGTCTATTTAGGATTAAAGACCACTCTTCCACTTCTCAGTAGCGCCTATATTTCATCTGAGACAACAGATGAGGTTGCAGTGGACCCAACCACCACCATTATGGCGTTGTTATCATCACAGCTACAGTATGTACCAGCCGGTAATTGAACCCGGGTATGTACCATGGAAGGGTACTATTCTACCACTAGACCACTGGTGCTTCATGTGAACATGTTGACTAATTGCACATCATGAATTAAAGTGTTTCTCACGCTCACAAAACAATCTATTCTTGTGATGCTTGAATGATAAACTATTTTGCTCAAAATGTTAACTTGCAACCTATAGTACAAAAAAGAGACATTATTTAGGAATTATATTTCTTGCGACCATTGGGATGTCAAAGCGGAGTCTAGTAGGCCGAGGGGGTTCATTTCTAAGTAGGTGTGGGCTAAGCAACTCCTCTTTAATCCGCTAAGGAAGGGGACTGCATCGCGTCACGCGGAAGCATTTTTTTTAGATGGAGCACTAGTCTATGAAAATATGCACACACACACACACACACACACACACACACACACATAAAAACAATCTCTGCGTATGACGTATATACATGACTAAATATTTTTCAAAATCACAAATACAGATCGTTATTAATATTTAAAATAAATGAAAAAATATTTATAAAAATAAGAAAGAACACATGGATAATTATTCAAAAAAATTCTGGTGTTGTTTGCGAAATATTAATTACATTAAAAATCATATATAGAATGTGACATATAGCGGCTCACCCACAAAAAGTCTCTAATATATGAAATAATTAAAATTGAGAACTACGTTACCTCCATAAAATATCTATATTAATTGTAAAATTTTATTATATACTTTTTAAATTTGAGTGGGGCACTATGTGAAACTCAATATATATGTAAGGGTAAAGTCAATTTTATGTAATTTTGGGTTTGGCACTTTCCACCCATGAGCAACATGGCTCCGCAACCGCTTGTGTCGAAAAAAAGGAAATCGAGTAAACACTAGATCAGTGGTGCATCATGTAATGTAAGATCCTAATACAAGTTAATACTCTTGTTTCTTAATTATGACTAGAAAACAAAAGGTGGAAATGCATAAGAATAGTGTGGCAAACATATAATTGAAGGTGATAATCTTTTTTTTCTTATCTAAAGGGAGCAACAATATATGCAGGCCTAGAAATTGAGTCGAGCGAGCCTGAAGCCCACTCGTTCGGACTGCTAAATTCGGATCGAGCTTTAAGTGAGTTTGAGCCGAGCCGAGCTGAGCTTGAGCATAAATTCAGTTCCCCACAGCAGTTGAATGTCACGAGAACAACTACCATTTTTTGTATGTAACAGTTAACTT
Source organism: Sambucus nigra (assembly GCA_949130495.1). Lineage (NCBI taxonomy): Eukaryota > Viridiplantae > Streptophyta > Magnoliopsida > Dipsacales > Adoxaceae > Sambucus > Sambucus nigra. The sequence goes on from OX422223.1 coordinate 204,456,825, forward strand.
TTTAATAACTAGTCTTTTTGTGTGCCTAGCGACTTGTTTTCTAACTCCAACACCTACCTTTTCAACTTCCTTATATATAATAACACCAATTGCAACAAATTTCTTTTAAGAATTTATTAGTCATGAAATTTAATGCACTCTCTTTCGATATAAAATGTCTTCTTCATCTGACCATTATCTCGATAGATTAATTGACAAATCATCGGATGAGATCAATTGTGATGAACAAAAGTTTTGTTTGGTTGGGATTGCAATTCTTCGACTTTTAAAGATTAACACGCAACGTTGTTAATATTGATAGGTAGGGAGGACATTAACAACTATTAAAGATTATTTTGATACAGTCCCAACGTACGAGATTAAAATATCCAACATCGTATCCGTATGAGGCGCTCATTTTTTTTTGTATCCTTGATGGATATCTTCTTACAATGATAATTTCGTAAGGAAATAAGGACATAAGTGAAAATGGATTTTTTTGGTGTGCAGAAAATGACCGCAACTCTTCTAATGCTCGCGTGCAAGTTTACTGAACAATTCATGAGTATGTATGAATTGCAGAGAGCACTTCTATTGACCACGATTTTTTAAATGCTCATGTACGTGGTGACCCGATGACCATGAAAGCATGTCGGAGCCCATGGAGTTGCTTAAATGCAAATACATAAGTGATGATTGTGACAACCCGCCTACTAAAATAATAGGTGGCCAGCCCAATACTCCAATAATCACAGGAATCATAGATGGTCCATTCTTAGCATCACTGTCGATAACATAATAGTATGAGATAACCACCAATCATTTTAGAAAACGGATTGTCATATACAAAAAAAATTGAAAGTAAAAGAGAAACACTTAGACAATCCCATTGGTAAAAAAGGTGGGTATCAAAAATCGATGAATAAAGTATGACAATACAATAAATAATCACCGAATAAGCTGTCGGTGCACAGACCAATACAACAATATATTAAGTATTACAATTCAATATTTACAATATAATGAATGAGTGCTAAACCTTGAGCAAACACGCCCGAATGAATATATTGAACATAACTAGAGTACAATAGAGGGAAGCGTCTACAACAAGTATCCTACAACATCCGCAATATGCCGTAGCTCCATGACAACTGGAAATGGAAATGTAAACACGGGTGTCCATGCGGAAGAGCACCTGTAACGGCAAAGAATATGCAGAAACAAGGGAATATAGAAACCGGTCAGGGCCGGGTTTGATATGATTACCATGTGACTAAAATGCATGGCAGGTAAGTGCGTAAATCTCTCGCAGATAACAATAATATTCCTCACCTCTCAATCTAGCAGCAACCTAACGCAGTATCGTGAGATGTTCTAGTTAACCCTAAGTACTAAGGGCTAACTTTTCCCCATTCTCAACACTATGCCCTATTCGTGCGTGGGGTGTCTCGCAAAGCGAAATCCAAACAAGGAACCCCCCCGATACACTACTACTTAGGCAAGGTTGATCGTCGAGATCCATTAGACCCTAAGCACAAAATAATAAATAAATAAATACATGTGTGTGCATAAGTGTGGGAGGTCACATCTACAGCTACACAAAGAAAATATAAAAGTAAAACCCGTCCATCATCTATTGGCACAATTCCTAATTCTATCTTTAGGAATATACATATAAATGGTACAACACTTTATCAAGTGTTTACCAAATTAATTTCATCATACACTAATTCATTTCATGAATTTGTTCCTTATCAGGAAATATAATCATACTTTTTATGCTCTAGAGGCATTTATCTCAATTGTTCACTTTGTAAAAATATCTTCCTTATCAGGAATATAATCATCATCATAGGCTCTTTATGGCCTTACATCGTGCTCTTTATGGCACTTTCATCATGCTCTATATGGCATTTTACTGTGCTCTTATGGCACCCATCAAACATCAAGTCCAACTTTATTTAGAATAGTTATATTCATATATATATATAACGATTCTAAGACCGCCCGTCCGGGTTTCCCCACTGTGCGCGCCCCTAAATGGCTATCATCTTCCAGGGCCTCCAAGACAACCTGGGATCCTATCGAAACGTCGGGAAGCGACCATGTGCCTGCGGGATAGTCAAGACCACACCCGGAATCTCCTAACCAGCGCAGAAAATATAAACAAACGCTCACATGGCCTAGGGACTATATCCACCCTGCATCATTAGCCAGGGGGCTTCACCACAACGCGCGCGACTTCCCTTATGATAGTGATTTAGAGAGGTGTGTATCCATAAATTATTATTTATGAAAAACATTACGTTTTCCATTTTTGAAAACTCATATTTTACATCTCCAAAAATCATCCAGTTAGCCATTAAGCACCAAGTTTTAGAAGGTGCATTATATTCTTATTAAGTCATTTTTTTATTAATGACCTAAGACCCCAAAGTGCCATTAACCTCAAAATAGCCTCGAGTAGTTTATATAATTCATAAACCCTCAAAGTGAGTCTCCATAATGGAGTGTCTCCCAAAAGCTCAACATAATATTTTAACTTCCCATTTCATCTCTAGGTTAATTTCCTAAATCATTTGGAATCAACCTACGCAACTTATCCCTCGGGTAAGCCTAAATATCCCATTAAATTCTAGGGCATTAGTATATCCAAAACCACCCTCTAGAACTCTTAATTACTTCCCAAAGGAAGGTTCCTAACCTTGGACCTAAAAGAAAAAGGGCTAAAAATCAAAATAAGAAAATCTCACAAAAACAGGGGAACCGAATCGATTCGCCCCTAGGGCCGAATCGATTCGCCCTTGCGAATCGATTCGCTAGACAGCCGAATCGATTCGGTGAGCAAAAACTGACCTTCTGCAATTGCCGAATCGATTCGCTTTAAATCCGAATCGATTCGGTCTGCAAGACCTGTATCCCTCTCCTTATCCGAATCGATTCGCCCATAGGGCCGAATCGATTCGGTCCTGGGATTTTGCCCAGTTTGGGCGACGGGTTACATAAACCCTAAAATCCCAAAACCTCCATTCTTTGCTTTTACCCAACATCAACAACATCTAATTCTACCAAATCAATCCTGCACCATTTACAACTAATAATATATCCTCAAATCAAATTAAAACTGAGATTTAAGGGTTTAATCATCAAAATCAACAAATACCCATTTATGGGTTAAATCTCCCAAAACCTAACTATACATGCAATTTATCACATTAAATCAATATCTAGCAAGTAATAAACTTGCCTCGAGGTTCGTAGTCTCTGAACACCTCCGGTAGCGACGGATTCCGACCCAACTCTTCCACCTCTCTCTTTCTCTCTACTTTCTCTTCTCTCTCTCTCTCTCTCTCCTTTGGCTTCTCTCACACAAATGAAGAAAAAGAAAGGGGGTGGGGGATTTATAAGGGTCAAAATATAAACCCCCACTCCTAATTGCTAATACACCACTAAAATGACTCGTAACCACTTAATTGAGTCATAACCCCCTTAAAATGCCTAAATCTCAAAAATTACAACTGGGCACTTATTTCGACTATCTCGACTATTCTAAAAACAACCGCACCTCCTATTTTGGCATTCGGGAAAGTGTGAACTATTTTTACATTCCAATTCCATTTTTAATTCATTAATTATACCCGATTTAAATATAGGTCATAACCGTCGTTTTACATATAACGACGCAAAATACACAATATAACACTATTTACCTTCTCATAACGGTAAATAGTCAGAACATAGTAAATATTATCCCTAAGTCTCACGGGAAATAATATTTACTCCAACATTCCCTATTTTATAAAATTAGCCCATTAGGCAAAATAGTATAAAATAGTCGCTTGAAAACCTGGGTTGTTACATACTCCCCCCCTTAAAGGGGAATTTTGCCCTCAAAATTCAGGCGTAACCCATAACCATAAAAAGGGTATACTATAATAAAAACCGTGCTATCATACTAGCAAACCCCTGAATAGAGATGTCCCCATAGGACTCAGACTAAGGTCATCGCTATCGATCTCAGAAACTATCGATCCTACCCTTCTACTACGGGAGGAGATACCCACACAAGCTCGGCACTAATTGCCTTACTTTTCGAAACACGTTATACCTCTACTAGGGAATAACTACACTAACTTACAATCGCTAACCCCAACACTACTAACTTCTATTCGCGTTGGTGTACCCCTCATAGGTCTACTTGCTCACTGAGCCCAATCTAAAGGAAGGTTCCCGGACCACTCCCAGTCCCAAGAATATACTATTCGCTGTTTCCATTCCAACGCGTCGACAAGGCATATTGCCATCTACACTAGGCTATGCACGGCCTAACGTTTATCGAAGACGATCCGAACTATTGCAAGGAAATTCGATCCATAGAATTTCTACTCCGATCTCACCTTAAATCAAATCCACCCTTCCACTTACGGGTGGTAGGTTATACCCCATATCCCAACGGTTCCCATTCTTCCTGGAGACTTTACCTATACCTTGACACCAATGTCTCGTCTCGGTGAAGCTCACTCCACTTGGCATTCCATGCCACGAATAAACTATAAGATGGTATCTACTCGGTGCCTATACTACTCCCGTTCGCATTGCCTTAGCGAAAGGAAATATCCTAACGATAGTCCTTCACGAACACAAACTTGTTATTCGTGAAAAGACTCCAAATTCCCGCCCAGGAGAAGTTCCTTTAAGTCTTTAAGGCAAATACTACCGCCCTGAACTTAAAATCAAGCGTGGGATAACACGTAGTAAAAATGTGAGACATACGAATAGTAGGTCCATGTTCCCATATTAGCACATCCCGTTCCTGGCAAAGACTCGTTTGTTAAATCCACTCTCGATCATAACAACACGAGTGCAGGAGAAAAGTCAACTTATACTCCAACTCCTCCAAAGGTAGCTTACCCATGTAACCCTCTAACTACGAGTGGCCCCACCACTAATGGCCTAACATTCTAACGAGCTCGAAATCCCATACTTCTCGTCTAGGGACCAAATTCTACTTAGAGTTAACCCACAACTTATTGTGGTCAACTCCCAACCATCTTCCTAAACTAACACCGCATGCCCTAAGGTCCTAGCGTCCTAAGAATCCTAAGGTCAATCTATCTATCCTAACCTACTCGTATAAGTATAATACTAAATATCCCTAGTGTCCAAGACCTTTCCCGACTTCCGACATTAGCTCGGTTTCATGCGTGGGACGTCTCGCCGAAGCGAAATCCAAACAAGGAACCCTCCCGTTACACTACTACCTCGCATTGTAAGTCGTCGAGAAGTAACGGTCGAAGACACATGATCGGGATAGACGGAATCCTAATTCGAAACTCTACTACTACATGTAAACGTCTACGTCCTACCATAACTATCGACTGAGGCATTTACTTTCAGTAAGATGCCACCAATACTCTACCCCAAGAGACACACATATCTCTAAACAAATGGCCTTCTCATAAAGACACAACCATAAGTCCCTATCGGACATCCATAATCTTAGTCTTCCCCCACGTTAGTCAGAGGAAAACTATCATAGTGCTCATATATCGCACATGAACTTAGCCCTTAATCACTCATATACGTGATTCTTGGCTAAACCTTCCAACCCAGCACTTAACCAACAGAAAAGAAAAAGGAGAAAAGAACAGAAAATAAAATGCACATCTCTCCACTCCCAACGTCGTTAAGGTTCATGCGTGGAGCGTCTCGCCGAAGCGAAATCCAAACAAGGAACCCCTCCACACAGTCACCTTAACTAGCCAGTCATGGAGATAAGGCAATAGCATACACAAGCAAAGCAAACAAGCAAGCAAAGAGAATAAAATAAAAATAAAAATAAAGGAAACTATCTACACACCGTAAACCACCTCTATAAAGTCTCAACCCGTATCCAGGAGAGATATTATAGAACAACTAGTCCTCCTCCTAGAACTAGAACTAGGATAGCCTCGCGATATATTCGCTTGCTATCACCCCAACCAATCTAAGAATATCTCTACTCGTATAATATATAATACAAGTAGCACGTACCACATATATCACCACTCGCCCCATAACGAGTGTGAAGGAAGATACAGAACTCCCCTATCATGGAAGTCACATAGATATACTTACTATATATAAAATATGTACCGATACCATCACAAGATCGATATACGCACCCGAATCTAGGGCTAACACCAAACTACTCCCATCTTACCTAAGGAATGCACTACTCGCACCCTAGTTAGAAAGTCCCACCAACATACTAGCCAACCTCCTTAGCTGCTACCGATAGTTCTAAGACACGGCATTCTAGTCTTACCCGAACCAAACTACTTCCATCAATGACTCAACTAGGAGTCCTATCCTTGCCGGTTATCTTCAATCGACAAGATCAGAACGCATACTTCCCTTGACTTCTTCAACAAGGAGAACATTCTACCAGCTTCCCCAACCTTAGCTCCACGAGCCTTCCCCGAGTGGATGTCCACCATTGGGGTCTCATGAACACTACTTCTCCAAAAGTGTTTCCAACACTTACTTACGAGCCTAGAATTTCCACCGAGAGGCTCTCTCTACGGGCAAAAACATTCTGTCCAACCATAAAGAGGCGACTATCATATCCGCCACTTCAACCTTACTCCTAAGGGTGAAAGGTTTTCCTAAAATCCTCACACCTGAGCACTCCTATACCCAACTCTAGGCCAAAATCTCGGGTCTTACGCTCTCACCGAACGAGGTTACACTTCCCCGATCCAACCAAACTTTCAACATGTGGTCCTAATAAGAACCTCTCAACTCCGAATTGACATTGTTCGGAGTCCCAAGCATAGTACCACTCTCTACCGACAACGGTACTTGGGAAAACTATTTTCACTGTGCTTAGTAGTCACGGCGGCAATATAAAATAATGCTGCAAAGGGAAAGACCTCCAAATCGGTCCTTATTCCCGACCACAGCCTACAGCTTATAGTAATCCCATCCTATGACGCCTTCACAACGGCCTTCCTCAGCGCCCTTCATCTAACGGCTTACAAGTCTCACACGAACGCGTAGAAGATCTTCGGGGTCCTCATACCATAGCAGGAGAACGGAATCTCACAAGAGAATTCAACGACCTTATTCCTATAGCTCTACATCAAACAGAGAGAAACGCAGAAGACGTAAAACATCCGCACAGATTCCTAAGGACTCTAGAACCTAATGCTCTGATACCATCTGTGACAACCCGCCTACTAAAATAATAGGTGGCCAGCCCAATACTCCAATAATCACAGGAATCATAGATGGTCCATTCTTAGCATCACTGTCGATAACATAATAGTATGAGATAACCACCAATCATTTTAGAAAACGGATTGTCATATACAAAAAAAATTGAAAGTAAAAGAGAAACACTTAGACAATCCCATTGGTAAAAACGGTGGGTATCAAAAATCGATGAATAAAGTATGACAATACAATAAATAATCACCGAATAAGCTGTCAGTGCACAGACCAATACAACAATATATTAAGTATTACAATTCAATATTTACAATATAATGAATGAGTGCTAAACCTTGGGCAAACACGCCCGAATGAATATACTGAACATAACTAGAGTACAATAGAGGGAAGCGTCTACAACAAGTATCCTACAACATCCGCAATATGCCGTAGCTCCATGACAACTGGAAATGGAAATGTAAACACGGGTGTCCATGCGGAAGAGCACCTGTAACGGCAAAGAATATGCAGAAACAAGGGAATATAGAAACCGGTCAGGGCCGGGTTTGATATGATTACCATGTGACTAAAATGCATGGCAGGTAAGTGCGTAAATCTCTCGCAGATAACAATAATATTCCTCACCTCTCAATCTAGCAGCAACCTAACGCAGTATCGTGAGATGTTCTAGTTAACCCTAAGTACTAAGGGCTAACTTTTCCCCATTCTCAACACTATGCCCTATTCGTGCGTGGGGTGTCTCGCGAAACGAAATCCAAACAAGGAACCCCCCCGATACACTACTACTTAGGCAAGGTTGATCGTCGAGATCCATTAGACCCTAAGCACAAAATAATAAATAAATAAATACATGTGTGTGCATAAGTGTGGGAGGTCACATCTACAGCTACACAAAGAAAATATAAAAGTAAAACCCGTCCATCATCTATTGGCACAATTCCTAATTCTATCTTTAGGAATATACATATAAATGGTACAACACTTTATCAAGTGTTTACCAAATTAATTTCATCATACACTAATTCATTTCATGAATTTGTTCCTTATCAGGAAATATAATCATACTTTTTATGCTCTAGAGGCATTTATCTCAATTGTTCACTTTGTAAAAATATCTTCCTTATCAGGAATATAATCATCATCATAGGCTCTTTATGGCCTTACATCGTGCTCTTTATGGCACTTTCATCATGCTCTATATGGCATTTTACTGTGCTCTTATGGCACCCATCAAACATCAAGTCCAACTTTATTTAGAATAGTTATATTCATATATATATATAACGATTCTAAGACCGCCCGTCCGGGTTTCCCCACTGTGCGCGCCCCTAAATGGCTATCATCTTCCAGGGCCTCCAAGACAACCTGGGATCCTATCGAAACGTCGGGAAGCGACCATGTGCCTGCGGGATAGTCAAGACCACACCCGGAATCTCCTAACCAGCGCAGAAAATATAAACAAACGCTCACATGGCCTAGGGACTATATCCACCCTGCATCATTAGCCAGGGGGCTTCACCACAACGCGCGCGACTTCCCTTATGATAGTGATTTAGAGAGGTGTGTATCCATAAATTATTATTTATGAAAAACATTACGTTTTCCATTTTTGAAAACTCATATTTTACATCTCCAAAAATCATCCAGTTAGCCATTAAGCACCAAGTTTTAGAAGGTGCATTATATTCTTATTAAGTCATTTTTTTATTAATGACCTAAGACCCCAAAGTGCCATTAACCTCAAAATAGCCTCGAGTAGTTTATATAATTCATAAACCCTCAAAGTGAGTCTCCATAATGGAGTGTCTCCCAAAAGCTCAACATAATATTTTAACTTCCCATTTCATCTCTAGGTTAATTTCCTAAATCATTTGGAATCAACCTACGCAACTTATCCCTCGGGTAAGCCTAAATATCCCATTAAATTCTAGGGCATTAGTATATCCAAAACCACCCTCTAGAACTCTTAATTACTTCCCAAAGGAAGGTTCCTAACCTTGGACCTAAAAGAAAAAGGGCTAAAAATCAAAATAAGAAAATCTCACAAAAACAGGGGAACCGAATCGATTCACCCCTAGGGCCGAATCGATTCGCCCTTGCGAATCGATTCGCTAGACAGCCGAATCGATTCGGTGAGCAAAAACTGACCTTCTGCAATTGCCGAATCGATTCGCTTTAAATCCGAATCGATTCGGTCTGCAGGACATGTATCCCTCTCCTTATCCGAATCGATTCGCCCATAGGGCCGAATCGATTCGGTCCTGGGATTTTGCCCAGTTTGGGCGACGGGTTACATAAACCCTAAAATCCCAAAACCTCCATTCTTTGCTTTTACCCAACATCAACAACATCTAATTCTACCAAATCAATCCTACACCATTTACAACTAATAATATATCCTCAAATCAAATTAAAACTAAGATTTAAGGGTTTAATCATCAAAATCAACAAATACCCATTTATGGGTTAAATCTCCCAAAACCTAACTATACATGCAATTTATCACATTAAATCAGTATCTAGCAAGTAAGAAACTTGCCTCGAGGTTCGTAGTCTCTGAACACCTCCGGTAGCGACGGATTCCGGCCCAACTCTTCCACCTCTCTCTTTCTCTCTACTTTCTCTTCTCTCTCTCTCTCTCCTTTGGCTTCTCTCACACAAATGAAGAAAAAGAAAGGGGGTGGGGGATTTATAAGGGTCAAAATATAAACCCCCACTCCTAATTGCTAATACACCACTAAAATGACTCGTAACCACTTAATTGAGTCATAACCCCCTTAAAATGCCTAAATCTCAAAAATTACAACTGGGCACTTATTTCGACTATCTCGACTATTCTAAAAACAACCGCACCTCCTATTTTGGCATTCGGGAAAGTGTGAACTATTTTTACGTTCCAATTCCATTTTTAATTCATTAATTATACCCGATTTAAATATAGGTCATAACCGTCGTTTTACATATAACGGCGCAAAATACACAATATAACACTATTTACCTTCTCATAACGGTAAATAGTCAGAACATAGTAAATATTATCCCTAAGTCTCACGGGAAATAATATTTACTCCAACATTCCCTATTTTATAAAATTAGCCCATTAGGCAAAATAGTATAAAATAGTCGCTTGAAAACCTGGGTTGTTACAATGATACCCGAATATTTTAACAAGTCCACCTTTATGACTCTGCAATAAATGTGCACTTTGCACTACAATTTACAAGAGCATTTGTGGAAAATGCATGGTGGCATGTATATTTTTCCGTTAAAGTATTTTTCTAATTGTATGTTTTTGTTAATATATTTTTTTCTTTTTTATAGATTCATTAATATACTTCTTGTTATTATGTGTTAATTGTAATTAAAAAAACAACGAAAATAGTAAATAACGAAAAAACTCAAACTAAAATAATAGACAAAACAGTATGGTGCGGTAAAAAATTGTACCGTAAGCACCTTTATTAACAATGGTATTGTGTATTGTTCATGCAGTCGTGGATATATGAACATTTTACCGCCTTAGGGCATGCTTGAGTACGGAATTTAACAACACAATGCCAATGATTGCTCCATGGTCATTGCAACCAGTTGTACAAAAGAATGTGGTGCCACAACTATATAGACACAAGGAGCAACTTGATGACTTGTCCTATAATATCAAAAATGATTTCCAAAAAAATATTTTTTTTAAACTCTAGTCCCGATCTAACTAATTCTCAATCCCCGACGTCGCTACATATTAGTGTATTGGGAGGTTCCTTGTTTGGATTTCACTTGCGAGACCTCCCCGCATGAAAGTGGCGAATGTCAGGAATTGTGATGAGTTACATCTTTGGACATTTCAAAAATTTTAATACTATCAATATGTTAGTATACTTTAATTCATTTTGAGTTATTGTACTATATAAGGCAAGAGAAGCCTAATTTTGTTTATTCGAGTAGAGCTCGAATTAAGGGTGTATGGGCACCCTAGTTGTTATAATTAGTTTTATAAAAATTAAAATAATTCATCGTGAGAAGTGGGAGGATTGGGTATAGTGTTAGTGAGGATAAGTGTAGTGGAAACTAGTTAAGCTTTGGAGTGTTAGGCTTAGAGTGCGATTTATTTTATTTTGGGACAATAATTTATTTATTTTGGGAGAAATAAATATCATTTTAATTGGAGAATAATTAAATTAGCAATTGAGGTTAAAATTTGAAGATGTTAGAAAGTGATTCGAATGACGATTCTGAGGGTGAGATTGATTCCGAAAGGGTCGAGATAGTCAAAATGACTGTACTTGGGTCTTATTTGGGTTCCGAAATATTTTAAGTTCGTTTGGCTCGAATTAGAGTAACCGAGTCATTTAAAGTGTGTATTATCATTTAAGGTTGTGTATTTTGGGAGATAAGGATTAAAAGCCTACGGGAGATAGAAATATCATTAGAGAGAAAGAGAAAGAAAGAAAGAGAATGAGATAAGGAGAAAAGAAGAAGAGAAAGAGAAGAAAAGTTTTGGAATTTCGTCCAATCCGTGATTTCGAGGACGAATCAGACTCTACAACTTTGTGGCAAGTGATTAAACTTGCTAAATAATTCTTGTGCATCTTTTATTTCATGATTTGTGGATTAAATTATGGATTTTAGGTTTTAAAATGTCAAAACCTAGATTTGCGGTTAAATCTTACAATTGATGGGTATATTGTGAATTTGAGGTTATAACTTAGTTGAGATGAGTTATTTGATGATTTTTATTGTTATTAATATGTTTGGGTTGAAGAAAAATGGAGAGAAGTTGAGATATATGATTTTTGGGATTTTTGGCTTTTGAGAAAAGTAGCCATTCTCGTAGCTTCTGATAGGCCGAATCGATTCGACCCCTTACCAAATCGATTCGGAATGTTACAGGTGCCCAGGTCTGAGTGACCGAATCGATTCAGACCCAAGTCGAATCGATTCGTCCGGAGACAGAATCCCAAGTCCTTTAGACGGAATCGATTCGCTGGGATGAATCGATTCGGATTGGGCTCAAATCGATTCGCAGCTTTTCAAGTTCCAGTGTAGCATTCTTTGATTAAGAGCCTTATTTTAGGGTTGTTATATTCACTCACGTATGTGATTTACATTCTCCTGCTATAAGGTATAGTTCATTTGACTCATATACAGTTTCGATCAAGCATGGCAGGTCGAACATCATAGACGACAAGCGTGGACCGTAAAAGGATTGCAGGAGGGAGGACTCAACATAAGCCATGGAGTATTCTGAAAATAGTGACACAATAGGAGTCACCATGTTTTTTGAAAAATTGAAGTTAGAGAAACTTTTGGGGAGCAGTAGTTGACCAAAAAATGACGTGAAGGACGGTGGTGCAAGGTTAAAAATCCAAGTGTAGACGAAAAGGGGTAAGGGTCGATGAAGATTTTGGTTCTGAAGAACAATTGGCTAGGATTCGAGGAAGGTGCAAAAGGGTGATTTACCAATGGGTAGAGAACATCCAATTGGGGTCACATGTGGGGGAGTGTAATGACACCCAAGTCAAAATTTTGGGCAAAGTAGTTTGCTCTTAAAAGCAGTATCGGGTGATGGGAGCCAATCACTACATTCATGGGAGATACTGCGAATAATGAGGAATTTGGGGTGATTATTATTATGAATCCTCTCACTCGATGTTAAATAGAGAGGTAAGGAAAATTTTAGTAATCCTTTAAAAGGGTCAGACACTAGACGGATGGAAAAGAAAGTTGATAAAATTCACAAACTTCGTAACCGATGAGAGGGATACGGAGAATCAAGTAGGGTTGCAAGTTAATAATAGACTCGTGAGTAGAATGTACCAATATGGATAGGAGATCTGGAGAGAGGGGAGCTAAGGGAGCTAACCGATGTAGTCAAGATTCTACATTACATTAGTGTTAATTCTCTCGAGAGAGGGGAGCTAAGGGAGCTGAAAAATCTATCAGAAGAGTAAGATTCGATTTTTAGTGATAGTAAGGTTCCAAGGGAAGGATTACGCTATAGGGGACCGAAATTAAATATTGAGATCAATAGAATTTGTGCTAAGTGACGGTGGGTTTAGTTAGGGTCGTTAAGGTCAGCAACCAGTCTACTGGATCGGTGAATCCAAAGGGACAATTGGGTTAGCAATCAGGGTCAAGATTACCAGGTCCATGAGAAGCACAACCCCAACATGGCCGGTGGTGCCAGAGAAAGGAGAAAGGGGAATAACACAAAAAGGTGTCTTATGTGTAAATGAGCAGAAATACATGGATGGATCTTATTCGTGGGAAGTCAGGGGAGAGGAGCTAGATGCCTAGTAGGGCATTTATCGAAGAAGTTTTTTGTTTGGATAAGACGCGGGTGTTATGTCTAAAAATCGTTGAGCCGGTAGTGTTATGGGCAACTGAAACTATAAGTTTTATTCCGAGATGATTGGGGTATGTTTTGTTTGATGCAAGAGGGTCACAGTAATGTATTAGTACTAGATTCGCATGAGAAATGGATTTAGTGGAAGTATCGTTAATATCATTAGTATGTATATTTTTACTGTGGAATAGTGGGGCGCTCTTCGGTTGCACCTGTAATGAATGGGTGGGTACATTGAGATGAAGTATTTCTTGAGGACTAGCTCCCTTGAGAGGTGATAATTGAGGTATGGTTTTCTCTTGGGTACGGACGAGTTCGTAATGGTGGGCGATCATAGCAAGGCTATCGTGTTCATTAATTCAGTGCCGGATGTTTATTCTCTTGAGCTGTCTCACCTGAAAGAGGGTCGAGCTATATCATAGCAGAAATATTGTGTGAATTAGGATTCATAGAGTGCAGTTGTCTAGTTATATTGGATCTCGGTACGTAGGACTTTTACAGATGAGATTCAAGGGATTTAGGGTTGTCGTAGAGCGGAGAGATTTAGCTCGTTATTAATATTTAGCGTTGAGGGCTTAGTGATAGTACGAACGGAGTAGTATATGACTCCTTTATAGACGCGGGAGTCCATGATAGACTTGTGAGTATATGGGAAAGGTTTGAGAGTCCTGGGGATATGCTTTGGGTTCTGTGGAAATCAAGGACCGACATTGCTGAGGAATAGTGCACTAGGAAAAGTTTTTTTGGGTTATGTTGAGAAGTGTTATACGTATAAGCCTTAATAAAATGTTGAAAGTGTGGAGACGTCATTGTATTCCCGATCATCGAGTTTAATGAAAATTAGTGAACATGTGGAGAAAGTACATTGAGCAGAGAGACACTAAGAGATAGGGCTAGTGGAGCCAAAAAGTGTTGCGAATGAAACACTGCAAAGCTTTGCACCACAAGTTGATAGGTGAGGTAATATCGGGAAGAATTTAATAATGATGAGTAAAGTCATCGGAAATATTTGGAGGATATAGCCAAACCGAGAATGCTGGGGCCGAAATTGAGATAAACATGGTTACGTAAGTGATGATCGAAGGCTTGTGCAATTATGCACGAGATATAGGGTGTATGGGAACTCTGGGAGGAGCTAGAGACTCTACTGTGAAGATACTAAGCAGATTCGGGAGAAGACGTGATGGCAATGATTTTAGGTATATTCCGCGGGAATGGGAATAAGTTGTCCCCCGAATTATGGAATGATTAAGCATGGGTGTGTTTGGAAGTGACAATGAGTGCGTCATAACCTATAATTTGCTATCACTAGGATTCGTGAGTGAGATGGATATTAGTGCATGTGTTGTCCGTAATATATATATAAGTACTATGGGATAGCGGGGTTCTTTGGTGTTAACCACGTGAGAGTGGGCGGTTATACTAAGAGCATGGTTGCGTTATACGAGATATTCCTATTTTCGAGAATTACGGGAGTAGCGTGGATGTTTTTCAAGTTTCAATTGTGTAGCTATAGTTTAGGGCTATAGTGGATAGTTATAGTAAGATTGAATGTTCGCGATACCAAGGTATGAATTATCGTAGCTAGGTTGCACTTAAGATAGGGTCTAGTGCATATATATTGTTATGTATGTAAATGTTAAACGTGTTACATATTAATGTATAAATTGTGAATTAAATCCCAGGGAGTAGGGACATTTCTGATGTGATTTAGAGCGGATGGAATTATTATCGAGCGGGAAGATATAGCTCGGGTTTTATATTTGCGCAAGGAAACTAGTAATAGTAAGGGCGCGGTGGTATGTGTTGTCTTTTTTTACATAAGAGTGCATATGTATACTTTCATGTCGAGAGGAGGGTATTTGGAATGCTATAACTGTGGGATTTAAGTTATATTACAGATTAAGGTCTAGTAAATGTCGAGTTTCATTTCATGCGGTTAAGCACGGGTACAGGGTGTATGGGTGTTATGGTTAATTACATTCGCTCAATAACTTTGTGTAGCAATGCTAAGGATAAGTGATTGCGGGGCTAGTTGATACTGGGAGTACGTGGCTCATCCGAATTTCGAGGGCGAAATTCCGTTGTAAGGGGGGAAGTATGTAACACCTCGTAAATTCAAGGACCTTTAATTAAATAATATTTGGGGAGAAAATGAATTTATTTTATTTGGAGGAATTAAATTCATGATTTGAGAAATTTTTAAATTTGAGGAATTTATTAATTTGGCGAATTGAGGTTTAATATTTTGGATTATTTTGTGTCGCATTTTGAGGTCAAGAATTTGGAGAATGTTGTAAATTAATTCGGATGGCAATTCGGAGTGCACAGTTGAGTCCGGATGGGTTGAAATAGTTAGAAATTCCATAGGTATATATTGGGTTCCGGGACCTTTCTAGACATAATTGACCTTCAAATTAAGAGTTTGCGCCCTTTTTATGAGGTTCACAGGCCCAAAAACGGTATTTGAGTTTTTAACCCCAATTGTGAAAGGGTAAGCCAACTTAAAGTCATTTTAGAATACTAAAATCAAGGAGAGCTTGAGAAGAAAACCCTTAGAAGTGAAATTGAATATTTTGGAAGATTACTTCAAGAACAAGAGGAGATCCTTGATTCCAATTTATCATCTTCATCAAAGGATAAATCTAAGTCAAATGGTTTAACATGCATCTAAATTAATTGCATTTATTTATTCATAGTATAGTGGGAGTGATAAGATTATATGGTTTTGGGGTTAATTGATATCTAAATTGGGTTTTGATGGGTATGATTGAATTGTAGAACAATTTCCTGAATTTGAAGAAGTGTATGAAATTGGGATAATTAAACCATCATTCTAGAAACTGTTTTCCAACGTTTTGGTTATGAAAATGGTGAATATGTACGCATGGCCCCGTACAAGATCGCGTTTTATATATTTTGTTATCTGATGCATTTTCTCCAAAAACGGCTCAAAAATGCCTCAAAACGGCATTCTAAAAATCTAGACAGATTCACGGGGTAAATTTTTTAGAAATGTTGTTTTTAGTTGTTATTTTGTGATGAATGGTTCCTGTATAGATTGAATCTGAAATGATGTTTATAATTTAGGGTTTGAATTTGTGAATAATCACCCTTGGATAAATTAGAGGATTAATTAAATTCGAGAATTAATGTTTATGATCGAGTGATTTGAAACCTTATTAATTAAGTGGGTGGACTTAATTGAATGAAATCAAATGATGGATTGGAATTTTTGAATTTCAGGCCGAGAGACAGAGTCCGGGTATAATTGGTTGGGCAACACTAAGATAATGAAATTCAATAGTGCATAATTAATTGAAATTAAGTCGGGTTGAAGACTTGCATGATTTAGGCTTGTGTAGGGTTGTATTACACTGGTAGCCTGGAAATAATATAAATACGGTGATGTGTAGTATATATATGATTTATAAATATTTGTGTGAATAATATTTATAGTAAAGCATAAGGCTTGTGTGCGGACCTAGTACACCAGTAGCCTGGATTTAACATGTATATACGGTGATGTGTAGTATATATGTGATTTATAAACATTTGTGTGAATAATATTTATAGTAAAGCATACCAATATTAATGCTATTTTAGGAGGTTGCGCGATGTGAGTGAGTCCCTTGGCTGGCGAATGCAGGGTGAGTATAATCACTAGGTCATAGCGTCTGTTTAAAGGGGTGGGCCGTTATGATACGGAACGGTCACTTTCGGGGGGAACTATGGCCGCCTCCTACGCATGGGTGATAGCATTTATATCTGACATGCCTGTGAATATTGAGATATATGATGAGTGCATTGTTTTGTATGAATTATGCCAAAGAGGGGTAATTTTGTAATCTTTTCAATATTTATGACCCTAAATTTGAATTAATTATTTTTATTTTGCATTTTTACAGGTACCCCGGAGATTTGGACTACAAAGGAGTCGATGTGAAAAAATTGTAAGGATATGTCACAACGTGACACGACACGGTTGAAACACCTCTACTAAATATTTTTTATAAAATCACTCGAGTGTCCGTTGAGGCCGTGCCATACGTTTTGAAAAAGGTCTTGACAAGACTCACAACTTTGAAGTTCGGGCGAAAATGAGATTTTAAAGTTTTGGAGGTCAAAAATGCAATTAAAGATAGTGCTATGAATAGTGACATGAATAGTACAAAAATCAGGGATAATTATTTAAAAAAAATACTTCTCAACTATCTCCAACTCTTCAAGACTACATGGGATAATTATCAGTTCAAATACAACCAATCAAAGAGAGTTTCACACCAACTCAAACACTTCATTTCTAACCCTATAAATAAGACCCTTTCGCCCATTATTTTGGGAGAGAAAAATTAGAGAGCGTGGGAGATAGTTTTTGGTTGCTTTATTTTGAGAGTATATTTTTATCGATGGCAAAAAATTATTCTTTTGTGAGAGAAGTTTTGTCAAGATCAATTATAAGACTCGATTATTGTTGTAAGTTGATTTATTAATGAGAATTCCTTGTAAGTTGATTTATTCAATCTTGCACTTTTATTTTGTCTTCAATGATGCTAGCTTAATTTCTTTACTAGGACTAGGTGAAGTTTATGGTGTTTTATTAATATTGTGTGTAGTTTAAATTTGTCTTTATTTCTTGATATGTTCTACAAGTTTTAAAAATTTTGTATTCATTTTAAACCGAAACGAGAGGGTGTTTTAAAACCTTCAAGATAGTCCATGCTTTGAATTTAAAAATAGTGATTTTTGATTGATTATGCTTGCACTTTTATTGTTTTGATAGTCCATGCTTAAATACATTTGACGTTAAATTTTACTGTGAACTTAACCGTATTATCTTTTGAATTAAATACGACGAGAGTCGGTTTAATTTGACTTATAAAATCGAGAATGACGAGTTTAAATTTTTGCATAATATTAGTTGAATGTGATAAATGGATCCAACGTCCTCGTTTTCATGCACACTTGATTATATCTCTCGTAGTCACACTTTTTATTTGTGTTTGCTTAGTTTAATATTACATATCTTCTTTACCCCCATTTTATCTAGTGGGACATTTGCGATTTTTTTAAAAGTTAAAATTGACAAATCTCTTGGGTTCGATCCATACTTACACTCATTATTCTATAATAGCCCGTAGACTTGCGGTATTTTACAAATTGACAAGCAAGTTTTTTGGGCCGTTGCCGAGGATTTGTTCGATTTTTTTAAGAATTGTGACTTTTGGACTAGTTTTTTTTTGTTTTTTACTTTTTGCACTGGTTTATCCTAAAATACAAAAAAATAGAAAAAAAATCGATTTTTTTTCCTGGAAATTTCCAGATTCATTTTTTTAGGCAGTAGTCCATAAAAAAAATCAAAAATTCAAAAAAAAATTCCCAGAATAAGAGAAATAAAAATAAATTCATAAATGTGCTTGGTCATTTTTGTTTGTGCGTTGAATACACCATTAGTGCGCGTGTTGTGTTAATTTTTTTCTTTTCTTTTCCTTATTATTTTTTTTGTGTATCACATTTTACACATGGTGTAGTTTCTTTTGTATTTTTTTTTTCGAAGCACATTCAAAAAAAAAACAGTAAAAGTGAAAAAAATATTTGTGCAACAGTGATCGAACGTGAAGAAAACTTGTGCAATCTTGCCACGAGCACAAGGAACTCTCGGAGATGACTTAAACGTAGACGAATTTCCCCCCGATCGACGTCAACTTAAACTTCGGTCCGACGTAAGCAAGTGACCGTACAAAGTCCGCATCAGACGTACGTTTTTGTGTGCTCCTACGTACTTTAATTTCACACTTAATTTAGCACTTTGCATAAATTGACTTAAGGGAAAAACTCTTAACGAGACTAGAATTAAAAGCTACTCCAACGCGAACTTATGAAATCGATTACGTTTTACCTTGTCTAGGATTCGTGGTTTTTAATGATTCTTCGTACCGACCGCTTATCTGGAGGAAAAAACGGGATTTGTGAAGTTGGTCGTCATTTAAATTCTCCCTCGTCAAAGAGTATGGGATGTCTAATTAGATGTTGAGTCAATTGTAATTGTTTTTGCATCAAAATTAAAAAAAATATAGAAAAAAAAGGATAAAAATTCATGCGTTATAAATTACAATGGGTGATCCTCTTATTATTATTCCTCCATCTTTCTCATATTCCTCAATTGATCCCGTGGACGTGTTTTTACAAAATATTGAAAATTTAGATGACTACGTATTTCAATTTGAGTGAGATGGGTCAGTAGTCATTTAAAAATTAAAGAAGGTATGGATGATAATCCAACCCCTGTAATAACTATTTCTCCACAAAGTGTATCAATTGGAAAGAGGTAAACAAACGGTATAATGATGTTATTTTTAAAAATGATCATGAATTAAATGGGGACAATCAATTTTGTGAGGAGGAAAAAATTGACAATCTTGACACATATAATAGTTGTGATGACTTGGATGTTAATTTATGTCGAGATTTTTTTCCTAATTTAATTGAGAAAAATGTTGATTCTTCTTAAATGTGGGAAATTTTATTTGAGGATTCGTCATCCGATTTTAGTGATACTTCAAGTATTTATGACGGTCTTCCTATTTTTGATGAAGAAAGTATATCGCCTCGTGATACCTCTTATTTCCGCGCTTTTCATAAAATCTCACATTTAGGAGTGGAGTATGCATCCCCGGTTTTACGTGACAACTTTCGAAAAAGGGATAGTAAACATTTGGATCCTTATTATATATTTTTTATTTCCATGTGATGCATCGGATAAAAATGTAACGATCAAATCTTTGAAATTGACGGTTATATTGGCTATGCACACACACACGTGATAAGTTGAGATTGAAAAGTGAAGTTCTACTATATTTATGAAGTTAACATTCAAACTTGGTTATATTACTTTTGAGTATTTTGTATTGAGTCAAGTTTTTGAATTGTGTGGGTATATTCACTGCATACCCTTACGAGACAAAGCTCATCCACTAGGGTAACCTGGGGGTTTAACGGCTTACTGCGCATGCTAAGTGAAATCGTGATTCCTACAAAAGGGAGTTAGATTTTAAAATTTTGAGTTTTGTTCGAGGACTAGCAAAGTTTAGGTTTGGGGATATTTGATGAGTGTATTATTTTGAGTGAATTATGCCCAAATCTGGACCTTTTTAGAGCCATTGTATTATAAATAATGAGCTTTTAGATTCATTTCCGTAAAACAAAAGAAAAATACAAATTTGAATAAATTTTGAGTTAAAATACAATTTTAGTAACCTGAAGGGTGAAATCACAATTTTTCAAACTTTATGGGCCTAAAAATAATTTTTAAATGTTTATCTAGGCAAAATAAAGTTCTCTCTGAAATTTGGTTGAATTTCGGATTAATACGAGCAATTTTTGAATTTCGGAGGTTAAAATGCAAAGAGGGGTAATTTTATAATCTTTTAAATATTTATGACCCTAAATTTGAATTAAATATTTTTGTTTTACATTTTTATAGGTACCCCAAAAATTTGGACAACAAAGGAGTCGATGTGCAAAAATTGAAAGGACATGTCACAACGCGACACGACACGACATGGTTGAAACACCTCTACTAAATATTTTTTATAAATTCACTCGAGTGTCCGTTGAGGTCGTACCATAACTTTTTCGAAAAGGTCTTGACAAGAACCACAACTTTGAAGTTTGGACAAAAATGAAATTTTAAAGTTTTGGAGGTCAAAAATGCGATTAAAGATATTGTTGTGAATAGTGCCAAAATTAGGGATAATTGTTTAAAAAAAAAGACTTCTCAATTATCTCAAACTCTTCTTAGGACTACATGGGATAATTATCGGCTCAAATCCAACCAATAAAAAAAAGTTACACTCCAACTCAAACACTTCATTCCTAACCCATAAATAAGACCATTTCGCCCATTATTTTGGGAGAGAAAAATTAGAGAGTCTTGGAGATAGTTTTTGGTTCCTTTATTTTGAGAGTATATTTTTATCGATGGCAAAAAAATATTCTTTTGTGAGAGAAGTTTTGTCAAGATCAATTGTAAGACTCGATTATTCTTGTAAGTTGATTTATTAATGAAATTAGTATTCATTCTTGCACTTTTATTTTGTCTTCTATGATGCTGGCTTAATTTCTTTACTAGGACTAGGTGAAGTTTATTGTGTTTACTTAATATTATGTGTAGTTTAAATTCGTATTTATTTCCCGATATGTTCTAAAAGTTTTAAAAATTCGGTATTCATTTTAAATCGACACGAGAATGTATTTTAAAACCTTCAAGATTGTTTTGTCAAATTAAGTTTTGAATTTAAAAATAGTAATTTTCGATGGATTATGCTTGCACTTTGATTGTTTTGATAGTCCATGCTTAAATACAATTGCGTACTTTAAAACTCGTATTTTCTAAGGGAATAAGGATTTTAGGCGTTTAAATTTAGAGACGTTAAATTTTATTGCGAACTTAACTGTGTTATCTTCCGAATTAAATACGATGAGAGTCGATTTAATTTGAGTTATAAAATCGGGAATGACAACTTTAAATTATTGTATAATCTTAGTTGAATGTTATAAATGGATCCAACATCCAAGTCTTCACACCCACTTGATTATATCTCTCGTAGTCACCCTTTTTATTTGTGTTTGCTTAGTTTAATATTATATATCTTCTTTACCCCATTTTATCTAGTTGGTCAGTTGCAATTCTTTTCAAAGTTAAAATTGATAAATCTCTGTGGGTTCAACCCGTACTTACCTCCCTATTCTATAATAGCCCGTGAACTTGCGGTATTTTATACATTGACAAACTATATATGATACGTATATATGGTGCATATTTATATACGGGTATATACATGGTGTGAAATGTATAAACAATATAACTTGGGAGATCAATATATGGTATCAAATGAGAATTGATTTAAATAAGTTAGTGTGAATAATAACTTATAACCCTTATACACGATGTGAATCGTATGAGTGATATGAATCGTGAGAATGTTATATGGTATTAATTGATAGATGACTTAAATAAGTTAATTTGATTAATAACTTATAAAGTATACTAAACTCACAAGGGATAGAGTAGTGGGAAATCATGGGATATATGTGACAAGACTAGTTACAGGGTAGTTAGCTATATGGGTCATGTGTAGTTTCGTTAGGCGTGTACTTTAGTTGAGGGGTGAGGCGTCCTCAAGAGAGTGCGGGACACTAACTTAAATATTAAGATCATTCGTGCAATTTAATTTCCTGCATTTAAATTCACTTGTTAAATATTTTCAAATGTTTTGGGTTCTAACCCTTGCTATAAAATATTTTCAAAACCTTTTAGGTGTCCAGCCACAGGGACGCCAGAATTTTTCTATTTCAGGGTTACGCAGCTACAGTATAAGAACGTATCTAGCAAGGCATACGTACCCGCGGTATAAGAAAGTATCTAGCAAGGCATACGTACTGAAATAAAGATACCCATATGCAAGGCCCTATTTCCCAAATTATCCCAGATATATTACTCCCAAAATGATGACATCAAACATCATACATACTACGTAGTATTTGGTTTGTGTTTTATAGTATACATCATTAGACTTACGTATTTCTTCCATTATTAATTATATATATGTCCTTATATATATATATATATATATATATATATATATATATATAGAGAGAGAGAGAGAGAGAGACCCTCTCCTCTAAGGACTCTTTATATGGCAGACTCCGGTATATACCATTTTTTTAAAATAATAAATAAATAAATTTTTTGATGAAACTTCTTGGATATGATATCCATGGTGGGAAGATCATTTCTAATTTTTTTCATCAAAAAATTCAATAAAATAACCATTGAGATAAAGTGATATGTAAAAAAATGGTATAAATATGCATTTTCGACCATTGAAATGTTGGCGATCATCTCACCCACTTTTTGATTGAATTTTTTTATGAAACTTCATGGATATGATCTCGATAGTGACAAGATCATATCCATGAATTTTCATCAAAAAATTCAATCAATAAAGCGGTTGGCGTCGACCCAACATTTCAACGGTTGAAAATGCATATTTATACCATTTTTTACGATCACTTCATCTCAACAGTTTTTTACTGAATTTTTCGACGAAAAAAATTGGAGATGATCTTCTCACCATGGATATCATATGCATGATGTCTCATTAAAAAATCATTTTTTTACTATTTTAAAAAAATGGTATGTACCGGGGTCTACACCATGAGGAGTCTTTATAAGAGACTTTTTGTACGTATATATATATATATATATATATATATATATATATATATATATATATATATATATATACACACTACACTAAGGCATCTACCAATAGTGTCCCGTTCGTGCTCTATCGGTAGGTTCGGAGGAGTTTCCTATCCAACATGAATAACACAATATACAAACAAGTGGGACAATACCTACGTAGTACAATATTGCACGCCCCATACTTAGCAGTGACACATGAATCCCAATATCAACACCTCTCTCTTATAAGTGGCATTGCTATGTAGTACCTAAAATATGACCTACATTACACCTAACCCACCTATGTCGATGTGTGCTACAGTCCCGAACGTGCGTACCCTGATCGATAGGACAATCCACGAGCATAGGTATGTTCACACAAAATATAGTTACATATTACCATATGTAAAAGTAATTATCCTAATAATTACCTTATAGCTGTCCCGTAAAGATTATCCGTAATTAACCTTAGTTAATAATTAACCATCACGTAAATTATCAACCTCATTTTCTTTATAAAATGTAATTAACCATCTAGTTAATTTAACTTTCCTTTTATTGGTAACATCACCTTTCTATTTTTAATAAATTTGACGATTATCCGTACACAGTCCGACCAACTCGTATGAATACATAAAAATACTCGCGACACATCTGCGAACCCCATAGCTTGATCCCCAAGAGCCGAACTAGTTCGGCCCAGGGGCTAATTTGTTCGCCCTTGTTAGCTGTTTGCGAACCCAACATTTTATCTTACTACAGGATTCACAGTCTTCCCTTCAAACCCAATTTCAAAGGCTTAAACTTTGTGATAATTATTAATATCAGACCCTATGAATTAGTTAACCATCTTACGATTGTTTATTTCGCATTTTCCAACCCCGATTAAGTCAAAAATCACTTATCATCTTATGATTATTTATTACGTATTTTTCAACCTAGATTAAGTCCCAAATCACATAAATTAGGATCATGGAGAAGTTCATATTTATTCAATTTTTGCCAACTAATCTCCTAACATCTACCACATGTAGGTGTCCAAATTAAATCAACATCCCAGTCTTTATACAGGGATTAACTCCTCTAGATATAAATCATCAAAATCATTATACTAGGGGTCTTAATCATTAGTTCTATCAACATAAACTCTTAAAATTCGACCATCTTAAATTCTGGATTTCCTACTTCAACATCAAAATCAATTCCTTCAGGGGTATAAACTAATATCATCATCAAATCATCAAAGTTCCCTAAATTCAGAATTTCTACTTGGGATTTCAATACACGTTGAACTAAGAAGCAATTTGGACTAAATAAAATTAGCAAGAAAATTCTTGCCTTAAGTATTAAACGATTTTTTGATCGGCTTCTTGGATTTCTTCTTGA
Source organism: Sambucus nigra (assembly GCA_949130495.1). Lineage (NCBI taxonomy): Eukaryota > Viridiplantae > Streptophyta > Magnoliopsida > Dipsacales > Adoxaceae > Sambucus > Sambucus nigra. The sequence goes on from OX422223.1 coordinate 204,481,997, forward strand.
ATCTTTTTCTTCCAATTCTTCTTCTAGTGTTCTTGCCTCTCTCTCTCAAATTGTATTTTAGGATTCTTGGATACAAATGATAAGGAGTTATTAAACTCCTAAATAATATAATTAAGGCTTAAATCTTGGGCCTTAGGCCTAAAATTTTGACCCCCAGATGAACCCAAATACACATCCCAACTGGCGCAATAACCTCCAACCTTATCCTTAATACGATAGGAAACCAACTGAATAGGATTGAGCTCCAAGTTACTCTTACGGCTAAGAAACCTGAAGACTTTAAGAAAAGTCTTGACCAACCGTTAGTTCAACCTCCTATTGAGGTTAAAGGTTTTAAAATGGGAAATAAAACTGATTTTATATCCCAACTTAAAGCGATTGAGAACAATCTCAAAGGGTTAAAAATCAATACTTTATCCCATGTTGATTCTGATTCAGAATTTGACATTCCTTTGAAAGAAGCTCATGACTTTGAAGATTCTTTCAAAAATTCTGAAGATTATGTCAATAAGATTACTTATAGTAATAACATTGGCTATGTTGGACCTGTGAGAAATTACTATCACAGACCAACCCCTCAGAATCTCCTTTTTGAAGAAAGTACTATGATGAACCCCCAGTCTAACTTCCAGGGTAAAACCATTTATGAATGGAATATAGATGGTAAATCTGAACATCAAATCTATGAAATGATTCATCAAATGACCATGTATTCCACCATTTGTAAACAAAATCAGGCTTCTGATCAAAGCATTGCTCAGATGATCATATCAGGGTTTACTGGTACTCTTAGGAATTGGTGGTCGAACATTCTTACTGACAGTTCAAGAAATGACGTCATTAATGCTGTCAAAAATATAAAAGATGAACATATGCAAGATATAGGTGCACAGGATGCTGTCTACTCCTTAATGCTTATAATTATACTTCATTTTGTTGGCAATAGAGATTATACTGGACAACGTAACAGAGAATTGTTACAAAACCTTAGATGCCCTACCCTCAGCCAATTCAGATGGTACAAAGATGTCTTCCTTGCTAGGGTCACTCAGAGACTTGACGAAAATCATGACCATTGGAAAGACAAATTTATTGATGGCCTTCCTAACTTCTTTGCTGAGAAGGTTCGTTAGAAATTAAGAGAAGCTAATGACAACATCTCATCCCTTACGATCAATATACTTATGGACAACTTATCAGTGTTGCATTCAAGAGGGGATTTCTCTCTGCAATGACCTTAAGCTTCAGAGGCAGCTTAAGAAACAGAATCTTTCTGGAAAGAAAGAATTAGGAGAATTTTGTGATCAATTTGCTTACAATACTCCTGAGACTTCTAATCGAAAAGTCTCCCATAGAAACAAGAAAGTTTCTAAAAAGCCCTATAAACGTAAAAAGAAACATTATGAAAATGTTATTAATCAGGGGGATAATTATAAAAAAAAAATTGTTAGAAATAAGAAAACTAACAAAACAAACCCTAAATGTTTCAAATGTGGCAAATATGGCCACTTTGCTAATAAATGCAAAATGGAAACTAAAATTAATAATCTTCAAATTGATGACCATTTGAAGACCCAATTAAGTAAACTCTTACTTAATTCGGACTCCTCTGAAGATTTAGAGGACTCATCTGAGAACGATGATGAGATTTATTATATACAAAGCTCTAGTGACTCAGATATCTCCGAGAAAGTAGATTGTCAGTGCAAGCCTTTAACTGAGAGATGTAATCATCTCCAATCAGTTCTTCAGATGAATGGTTTAAGTCTTAATGTTCTTACTAGTCAACAATAATCTATGATTGATGTCATCAATCAAGTTACTGACCCAGACGTTAAACTAAAACTAATTAAGTCTTGCTATATTCAGGAAAGCCTTCCTAATTCTTCAGATACCCTTCCTCAAAACCAACAGTACAGCCTTTTGGAGGTACTTAACCGTCTTGAAAAGGGTGAAGAATCTAATAAACTCGCAAACAATAAAGACCTAAGACATGAAGTCAATAATCTTAAAATTGAGTTAAGACTTCTTAAGAATCAGCATAATAACATGCAAATTGAGATTCATTATCTCAAGAATGCTTCAAAACATTCAAATCTGGAAATTCCTAAAACTGAAGATTCAGTGGATTATTTGGGTGTTATGAACCGTGTACCCAGCTAGAAGTGGTACACAACTGTCAACCTTGTAATTAACAAAGAATTTACTTTGTGTAATATCATTGCTCTTGTTAACAGCGGTGCTGATATGAATTGAATTCAAGAAGGAATTGTCCCTACTGAATACTTTGAGAAGACTACTCAATCTGTAACAACCCTCACTTTTGATAGCCATTTTATATTTATTTACGAGGTGTAGTAATTAATTATAAAATGATGGATGTTGAGTAAATATTAATTTATTATGAAAAAGGTTAATATTTACTGAAATTTGTATGATTACCTGATGAGTAGGTAAAAATATCCATGTTGTGATTTTTTGTGTCATAAGAATTAAATGACATTTTGGTTTAATGAGAAACCAGAACTTAAAATGAGTTATAAAATTTCCAAATGATATTTTGGAGGGTGTAGTTAGTCCCCGTAAGTGCGAAAGAGTCAAAATAAGTGCCATATTGTATTTTGGCATTTCTGACATTTTTGACTGGTTATAGCTTAAATGTGTAGTGCGTACCATTTTATCGCGTATTAGCCACTTAAGTGGGCTTTTCAGATTTAAGCCACGTTTAAGTCCCCAACCCCATTCCTTTTCTTCCATTTCTTTTCTAATTGAGCCCTAGAGAGAGAGAGAGAGAGAGGAAGGAGAAAGAAGAGAACTTTGGAGAAAAGGGAGATTGGAGCTTGGATTGTTGCCTCCACCAAATCAAATCTGATTTTGCAAGATCAAGGCAAGTAACTTACTTGCTATAATGTGATTTAAGTGGATTTATTAGCATGAATTGTTGTGGATTGTTATGATTTAGTTTAGTTAGGGTTTTATTAAATTATTTGGGTATTAACCCTTAGAGATTGATTTGGATGATAAATGTTGTTGATAATGGTACTTAGACATATTGTAGTGTATTAGTTCCATTAAATGTTATGGATTTGGTTGTTGGAAGAAATAGGGAGGCTAGGTATGTTATGGACGGTCGACCGCGGTTACCAGACCGGTCGACCGGGCCTTCGGAGGAGGGCACACTGCTTTCTTTCAAAGACATGAAATTGACGGCGCGGTCGACCGCAGGTCCCCTATCGGTCGACCGGCTCGTCCGAATTGAACTTTCTGCTTTTCTGCTAAGGCAAAAATTTGAGACGCGGTCGACTGCGGTCTTGAGACTGGTCGATCGGTCCCCAGTTTTCTCACCTAACTTCCTACTTTTGTTTTTAAACTCTTTTATTCCCATAGGGACTTAGGACCCTTCTTGAATGAAGTAAACCTTGACTTTTAGAGTCCTAGTGGAGTTGGTTGGTGCCCTAGTGTTGAATGGGTTTCACTTGGGGTTAAGTTCGGGGGAAAGGGTTGTCTTAAGTGATGTTGAGGCATCACTTCGCTTTGTGCATCCTAATGAGTGGATGGGGGTTAGATGCCCTAACTTGGAGACTTAGGGGCTTATCAAAGTTAGATGAACTTTGAGGACTAATAGGATCATAATGATCATTTGGAGAATTGTTGGGACTGGTATATTGAGGAATATTAATTAAAATATTCGATGGGAATTAGGTTCGCATAAAATGAACCCAATTGGTTTAAGGATGATAAATTTCTCTATTATGGACCCGAACTATGTAAATTTTGATGGGCTCAATTAAAATGAACCCGATTGTTTAATTATGCTAGGTTCGAATAAAAAGGACCAAACACATGGATATTGAAAATGGTAACTTGGAAATGAAAATGAGATAAAATATGGTAAATGCTAATATACTTAAACACACCTCTCTAAATGACATCATAAGGGAAGTTCGCGCGCTTGGTGATACCCCATGGCTAGTGAATGCAGGGTGGATATAGTCCTAGGCCATATGCGGGGTTTTGTATATTTTCTGCGCTGGTTAGGGGATTCCGGGTGTGGTCCTGACTTTCCCGCAGGCATATGGCCGCTTCCCGACGTTGCGTTATGATCCCAGGTTGTCTTGTATAGATAGGCCCTGGAAGATGATGGTCATTTAGGGGCGCGCCCAGTGGGGAAACTCGGAGGGGCGGTCTTAGAATCGTTACGTGTATGTGAATATAACTTTCCTGCATCAAGTGGGACTTGATGGATATATGCCATAAAGAGCATGATACGTGCCATAAAGAGCACGAGAAATGAGATTAATAAGATATGTGCCATAAAGAGCACTTGATATTAATGATATTCCTATTAAGGGATGGAAAGATGTTATGGTAAGATAATTAACTTTGGAAGTTAATAAAATGAAAGCAAATTATACCTTCTTCTTGTAAACCAAACATATGGCTTTTAATTCCTATTAAGGAATGTAAGAAGGATATGGTAATTGGATTAATGAGTAAAGGTTTTAAATTTATATTACTTGCTTTTCTTTCTTTTATGTAGGCATTGCATTTTCCATTTTTTTTCATTTCATAATTAGTTGAAATGTCTTTGTCATATTATAATCCTTATTTATGCATAAATGTTCATTTCTATCATGCTTTTATTTCTTCTGGTAATCATATAGAACCCGGCCCTGACCGGTTTACTTTCCTTGTTGCATATATGATTGTATCTATTCAGGTGCTCCACCACAAGGACGCCCGTTTTGGTGTTCCCCTTCCTTTGCCTTTGACGAGCTGTAAGATTTTGCGGGTTATTACAGGACTTTGTATTAGACGCCTTCATTCTTGTTATTCTGGATAAGTCCGGGTCATAACTCGGGCGAGTGGCCCAAACTTTGATATTTGATTAATGAATGTCTTACATAAGATATTATTGTGTTGTACGGTATTCTTTGTAGCTGTGGACCGACAGCTTATTCGGTCCATTTGTTTACTATCGTTTTAGTGGTAATATATATATATATATATATATATATATTCTTGTGGAATCACACTTGTTTATCAGATCGGGTTGTTTAAATTTAGTTTTCTTAACTGCTTATTTAAAATTTTACACATTTTGGCAACCCGTTTTCGGATATATTGGGTGGTTTTCCCGTATATTCAGTTTATTTTGTTGATGCTGAGGATGATATCTGTCCATGATTCCTGTTATGATTGAGTATCGGGCTGGACACCCCTTATCTCGGGTCTCGGGTTGTCACAGATGGTATCAGAGCATCAAGTTCTAGAGTCTTTAGGATCTATGAGGATTCGCCATGTTCTATCGTAGCGTTCTTTGATATAGAACCTAAGGTTAGGACTATGTAGTTGTTTATGTTTACGATCATTTGCGGGATAGATAATATTGTAACTTTATTGTTTCTTCATCTCGAACGCCACCTTGAGAGGTCGCTCTGAGAGAAGTAATAGGGATGTAGAAATGGGGGTGGATTCTCCATCGCCTCCACAAGGGATCGTTAACGCTACGGATGTAGCAAACGCTGTAGCTCAAATGGTTATCACCGCTTGGACCGCATTGGTCCACGTAACTCCCAGGGACTCATGATGTTCAAGCTCCTATAGGACCTTTTTGTGGGAAAAGGGTTTAGGAGTCCTTTCTAGAGGGCAATTCCCCGGAATTCGAGTGAGGTATGGACGTTATTAAAGCCAATAAATGGAAACGGGACGTGCAACGCCATCTTCGAATGATAGAATGTAGCGAGGAAAGGAACAAGTCCTTGCCACTTTTAACCTAGTAGGATCCGCGTTATAATAGTGGAAAATTATAACCGTATCAGAGCAGAGAGACACAATGACGACCACTGAGTCCTTGGGCTTTGTTTGATCGTGAGTACGTTCCTCCCGCAGTTCTTAGGGAGATGAGAAAGAAGCTCCAGGGTGTTGTGCTTGGAGAGAGACCTGTGGTGGAAAATGTAGAGAAGTTTACCCGGTTAGTGAAGTTTTATCCCGGATGAGGCGACTCCAGAAGATAGGAAGATTTCAAAGATTATGGGAGGTCTAAACTAGAGAATCCTGTAACAATTGCTGGGTTATCCAGCCTCACAAACTTTTGGTGAGGGTATGAATGTAGCCTCATCTCATTGCCATGAGCATTGGTTATATACACCGGGTAGAAAGAAAACTACTATCGTGGGGCAAGCAATAAAGCTTGGAGAACATGGGATTTGAGGAGGAGTATTTCCCTCATCCCAATCTGCGGGTAGTAAGCAGAAAGAGAGGGGACCTCGATAAGGGGCTTCGTCTAAAAGACAATGTTTGGAAGGTTTATTGCGGGTGGCAATGACGTTAGGCACGGAAAGGATGCTTCACACTTAGGGGTCGGGATGGTCATGGAGGTAAGGACCATCTGGGCCAAAGTGTTTCCCAGTTTAGAAAAAGGGGGTCGAGGTCGAGAGGACATGAAGGGACGGTGATTCCTAGATGGGGAGACGGGTCACTACTTTTTAGAGTGTCCTCCGTTGGTTGGGGGTCAGTTGCTAGGGCTCCGCAACAGCCGCGTGTTTAGTTCCTACCTCAGGTACCTGATCCGGTTGTTCCCATGCAGCAGGGACAACTACTGTATGGAAGAGTTTGTTAAATTCGGGAGGTTATACTCCCTCTAGCTTTGTTAGCATTGCCTACTATTATGGGTAAGTTTTATTTCGAAGGTACTTGAGTTACGTGTTATTTGATGCGGGTGTTACGCACTCATTTGTTTTATAAGTTCTTCTCAGGCTACAGATTTGATAAAATCCGCTGAGAGTATTTTTTTTTTTACTAGTGTTGAGTTTTCTACGAGTGATGGTTCGCTCAATTTCTTGTTTGTAAATACATAGGGATTTATTATGGTACTTTGTGCTTTAAGTCCGATTTACTCGTCCTTGACATGATCGGGTATGATGTGATTGATATGCTTTCTCTCCACGACCGACAAAGTCAAGTAGTAGCGTATAGGAGGGGTTCCTTGTTTGGACTCCGCTTTTGCGGGACGCTCCACGCGTGAACCTCGACGACGTTGGAAGGGGGGATGTTGTTCTTACTTCTTTTAGTTGATTTTATTTTATTTTGTTTTACTTTATTTTTTACTTTTATTTTGTTGGTTGTAAGGTTTAGCTGAGAATCACGTAGAAGAGTGATTAATGGCTACTAAAGTGCAATTAGAAGCACTGTATATCGTTCTCTCCTCTAAACAATGTGAGGGAGACTGGGATGCGAAGTTGGATTTAGACTTCGGGTTATGCCTTGATAAGAAGGCTATCTAAAATGATATATATATATATAAGGCTTTATGAAAGTGAATACTTGATTTGTAAAATTTTAGTTATTTGATTTGGTAATGTAAATAGGTAGAATCTTTTTGGTCCTGAACATGTGTCTTAGATCTGTATATCTTGATGACCGACAACGCGAAGTAGTAGTGTAATGGGAGGGTTCCTTATTTGGATTTCTCTTCGGCGAGACGTCCCACGCACGAAACCGAGCAAATGTCGGGAGTTGAGAAAGGTCTTGGGCACTAGGGATATGCTTAGTATTAAACGTGTACGACTTAGATAGGATACAGTATAGGTAGGTAGACTTTAGGATTTTTTTGATGTAAGGCCCTTGGTATGTGACTTTAGTTTAGGAGGAATGTCGGGAGTTGACCACGAACCGATTGTGTGTTAGCTCCATAAGGGATTGATTTCCTAGTAACGAGAAGTAGGAGATTTCGAGAAGTTTTTCTTGGTTGGGACAAAGGAGATGAGGCCACTTGTAGTTAGAGTATTAAGATGGAGCCTAGCTTTCGGAGAGAGATAGGTGAATTGACTTTCACTTCTGAGCCCATGTAGTTAAGCTCGAGGGTGGATTCAATGGATAAGCCTCTGCCAGGATGGGGAGTGATAATGCTGGAGCATAGATATATTGTTTATGCACCTCATAAGTCTATACTTGTTGGGAGTATTGTCCCATGTTTGAATTAAAGTTCATAGTGGGGTGATCGTCGTATAGGAAGGGAGATGCTACTTCTTGGGCTGAAATTTAGTCTTTCGTGCAAGCAACACTTTATTGCAAGATGTAGTAGGAGAGACAGGGGTGATTAAGACCACGTACACAAGTTGTTAATTAGGGAAACAGAACTCTGTTCTTAGGATCATGAGAGTGGGGTGCGTTTCCATAAGAGAATTTATATTCCAGATGTGAAGGACTTGAGAAAGGCAGATATGGTGGAATCTCATGGTTCTAAGTTTACGGTTCAGCCGGGTAATGACGAAATGTGTCAAGATAGGCGCCTCTAATAGTAGTGGCCGGGCATGTAAAGGTTGTTGGACCGCATGGGGTGCCCTTTATTTTAGTTTCTGACTGAAATAGAATGATCATTTCCCAATTGTGGAAAGTTTCCAAGACATGGGAATCGAATTATGGTTAAGTGCTTCTTATCATTTTTTCCACAGATGGCCAGTCAGAAGGGGTAAACCATATGTTGGGGCATATACTCCTTATGTGCGTGCTTGACTTCAAGTATAGTCTGGAACGGTGTCTTCCACTGGTCGAATTTGATTATTATAATTTATATCGATTCACTATTGGGATGGCGACTTATAAATCCTTGTATCGTGGACCTTGTGGATCTTCCACTTGTTGGTTGGAGGTGTGAGATGAAAAGTCTCTCGGACCTGGACTAATCCGAGATACTTCTTCGAATTGAGCTCATTCGAAATCGCATTTGTATAACCAAGATCGACGAAAGAGTTATGTCAATGCGAGGAGAAAGCATGTGGAGATTGAGGTCGATAGACCAAGTGTTGGTGCGAGTATCGCCTATGAATGGCATTAAGCATTTAGAGTAGAAGGAAAAAAAACTTGCACCGCGTTATGTTAGACCTTTCCTATATATGTTAAGGTGTGTCCGGTAGCTTATCAACTTGCTCTACTAAAATATTTGCAGCAAGTTCATGACGTGATCCATATCTCTTCTCTAAGGTAGTACGAGGGATGTGATGGTGCCTTTAGGCACATTTCTTTTGAAGTTTGTGGGATGCAACTTGCCATTCCTTATGAGTAATAGTCGGTTGCTATTTCAGAGTGTAGTGACCTGCGATAATGATCTCAGGTAGTACCTTTAGTAAGGTCGCAAGGTAGTCACTATAGTGTCGAGGAATCGACATGGGATCGCGAGGATGACATGCGTGAAAAGTATCCGCATTTCTTCTTGTGAGGTATGCCTGAATTTTGGGGGCAAAATTCCCTCCTAAGGGGGGGAGTGTGTAACAACCCTCACTTTTGATAGCCATTTTATATTTATTTACTAGGTGTAGTAATTAATTATAAAATGATGGATGTTGAGTAAATATTAATTTATTATGAAAAAGGTTAATATTTACTGAAATTTGTATGATTACCTGATGAGTAGGTAAAAATATCCATGTTGTGATTTTTTGTGTCATAAGAATTAAATGACATTTTGGTTTAATGAGAAACCGGAACTTAAAATGAGTTATAAAATTTCCAAATGATATTTTGGAGGGTGTAGTTAGTCCCCGTAAGTGCAAAACAGTCAAAATAAGTGCCATATTGTATTTTGGCATTTCTGGCATTTTTGACTGGTTATAGCTTAAATGTGTAGTGCGTACCATTTTATCGCGTATTAGCCACTTAAGTGGGCTTTTCAGATTTAAGCCACGTTTAAGTCCCCAACCCCATTCCTTTTCTTCCATTTCTTTTCTAATTGAACCCTAGAGAGAGAGAGAGAGGAAGGAGAAAGAAGAGAACTTTGGAGAAAAGGGAGATTGGAGCTTGGATTGTTGCCTCCACCAAATCAAATCTGATTTTGCAAGATCAAGGCAAGTAACTTACTTGCTATAATGTGATTTAAGTGGATTTATTATCATGAATTGTTGTGGATTGTTATGATTTAGTTTAGTTAGGGTTTTGTTAAATTATTTGGGTATTAACCCTTAGAGATTGATTTGGATGATAAATGTTGTTGATAATGGTACTTAGACATATTGTAGTGTATTAGTTCCATTAAATGTTATGGATTTGGTTGTTGGAAGAAATAGGGAGGCTAGGTCTGTTATGGCCGGTCGACCGCGGTTACCAGACCGGTCGATCGGGCCTTCGGAGGAGGGCACACTGCTTTCATTTAAAGACATGAAATTGAGGGCGCTGTCGACCGCGGGTCCCCTATCGGTCGACCGGCTCGTCCGAATTGAACTTTCTTCTTTTCTGCTAAGGCAAAATTTTGAGACGCTGTCGACCGCGGTCTTGAGACCAGTCGTCCAGTCCCCTGTTTTCTCACCTAACTTCCTACTTTTGTTTTTAAACTCTTTTCTTCCCATAGGGACTTAGGACCCTTCTTGAATGAAGTAAACCTTGACTTTTAGAGTCCTAGTGGAGTTGGTTGGTGCCCTAGTGTTGAATGGGTTTCACTTGGGGTTAAGTTCGGGGGAAAGGGTTGTCTTAAGTGATGTTGAGGCATCACTTCGCTTTGTGCATCCTAATGAGTGGATGGGGGTTAGATGCCCTAACTTGGAGACTTAGGGGCTTATCAAAGTTAGATGAACTTTGAGGACTAATAGGATCATAATGATCATTTGGAGAATTGTTGGGACTGGTATATTGAGGAATATTAATTAAAATATTCGATGGGAATTAGGTTCGCATAAAATGAACCCAATTGGTTTAAGGATGATAGATTTCTCTATTATGGACCCGAACTATGTAAATTTTGATGGGTTCAATTAAAATGAACCCGGTTGTTTAATTATGCTAGGTTCGAATAAAAAGGACCAAACACATGGATATTGAAAATGGTAACTTGGAAATGAAAATGAGATAAAATATGGTAAATGCTAATATACTTAAACACACCTCTCTAAATGACATCATAAGGGAAGTTCGCGCGCTTGGTGATGCCCCCTGGCTAGTGAATGCAGGGTGGATATAGTCCTAGGCCATATGCGGGGTTTTGTATATTTTCTGCGCTAGTTAGGGGATTCCGGGTGTGGTCCTGACTTTCCCGCAGGCATATGGCCGCTTCCCGACGTTGCGTTATGATCCCAGGTTGTCTTGTATAGATAGGCCCTGGAAGATGATGGTCATTTAGGGGCGCGCCCAGTAGGGAAACTCGGAGGGGCGGTCTTAGAATCGTTATGTGTATGTTAATATAACTTTTCTCCATCAAGTGGGACTTGATGGATATATGCCATAAAGAGCATGATACGTGCCATAAAGAGCACGAGAAATGAGATTAATAAGATATGTGCCATAAAGAGCACTTGATATTAATGATATTCCTATTAAGGGATGGAAAGATGTTATGGTAAGATAATTAACTTTGGAAGTTAATAAAATGAAAGGAAATTATACCTTCTTCTTGTAAACCAAACATATGGCTTTTAATTCCTATTAAGGAATGTAAGAAGGATATGGTAATTGGATTAATGAGTAAAGGTTTTAAATTTATATTACTTGCTTTTCTTTCTTTTATGTAGGCATTGCATTTTCCATTTTTTTTTTCATTTCATAATTAGTTGAAATGTCTTTGTCATATTATCATCCTTATTTATGCATAACTGTTCATTTCTATCATGCTTTTATTTCTTCTGGTAATCATATAGAACCCGGCCCTGACCGGTTTACTTTCCTTGTTGCATATATGATTGTATCTACTCAGGTGCTCCACCACAAGGACGCCCGTTTTGGTGTTCCCCTTCCTTTGCCTTTGACGAGCTGTAAGATTTTGCGGGTTATTACAGGACTTTGTATTAGACTCCTTCATTCTTGTTATTCTAGATAAGTCCGAGTCGTAACTCGGGCGAGTGGCCCAAACTTTGATATTTGATTAATGAATGTCTTACATAAGATATTATTGTGTTGTACGGTATTCTTTGTAGCTTTGGACCGACAGCTTATTCGGTCCATTTGTTTACTATCGTTTTAGTGGTAATATATATATATATATATATATATATATATATATATATATATATATATATATATATATATTCTTGTGGAATCACACTTGTTTATCAGATCGGGCTGTTCAAATTTAGCTTTCTTAACTGCTTATTTAAAATTTTACACATTTTGGCAACCCGTTTTCTGATATATTGGGTGGTTTTCCCGTATATTCAGATTATTTTGTTGATGCTGAGGATGATATATGTCCATGATTCATGTTACGATTGAGTATCGGGCTGGCCACCACTTATCTCGGGTCTCGGGTTGTCACACAATCCTTGTTTAATGCTAGTGGTGATAGCATGGGCATTAAATATAAATTAACTAATGTCTCCATCTGTAATAATGGAATTTGTTTAGATAGTACCTTCTTGCTTATTAGCGATTTATCTCAGCAGATAATTTTGGGTACTCCTTTTTTATCTGTGCTTATGCCTATAGATAAAATTGATTCCAGTGGAATTTATGCCATTGTTCAAAACCAAAAGATTGTTTTTGAATTTATTACCCAACCTGAGATTAAGAAAATCAACTCTTTGACAAATAATATTATTTTCAAAGAAAACCATTTGAATTTTCTTCAAAAAGAAATCTCTTTTTTAACTATCAAGCAGAAGCTAGAGTTACCTAATGTACTGCAAAAGATTAATGTTGTTAAAAACCAATTAATGACGGAAGTTTGTAGTGATATCCCTAATGCTTTTGGGGATAGAAAGAAACATATTGTTTCTCTTCCGTATGAAACTGATTTTAATGAAAAATCCATTCCTACCAAGCCCACACCCAGTCAAATGAAGACTGAATTCCTTTACCTTTGTAAGAAGGAGATTCAGAATCTTTTAGATAAAAAGCTTATAACTAAAAGTTATTCTCCTTGGAGTTGTACAGCTTTTTATGTTAACAAGGCTGCTGAAAAGGAACGAGGTGTTCCTAGGCTTGTAATTAATTACAAGCCCCTTAATAATGTTTTGCAATGGATAAGATATCCAATTCCTAATAAAAAGGATTTACTTGACCGGCTTAACTCTGCCACTATCTTTTCCAAATTTGATTTGAAATCTGGATATTGGCAAATCCAAATTGCCCCACAAGATCGGTATAAAACTGCTTTTGTGGTTCCTTTTGGCCATTATCAATGGAATGTTTTGCCCTTTGGGCTTAAGAATGCCCCCTCTGAATTTCAAAATATCATGAACGATATTTTTAATCCTTATTCTGATTTTTCAATTGTCTATATTGATGATATCCTCATCTTTTCTCAATCGATTGATCAACACTTTAAACATTTAAGAATTTGTAAAGACGTTATTAAAACTAATGGTTTAGTTGTCTCCGCCCCTAAAATGAAAATTTTTCAAACTAATATTCGATTTTTAGGTCATAACATAGGAGAAGGGAAAATACTCCCTATTGATCGAAGTATCGAATTTGCTTCCAAATTACCTGACGAGTTAAAAGAAAAAACTCAACTCCAAAGATTTCTTGGTAGTCTCAATTACATTTGTGATTATTACAGGAATCGTACACAAGATAGGGCAATCCTTTATAATAGGTTGAAAAAGAGCCCTGCTCCTTGGACTATAGAGCACACCAAAGTTGTTTAGAAAAATAAACTGAAAGTCAAGCAATTGCCTTGCCTAGCTTTGGCTAATCCCTCATTTTCTAAAATTGTTGAAACTGATGCCTCGTATTTTGGCTATGGTGGTATTTTAAAACAACTTAATTCTTCAACTAAAAAGGAAGAACTTTTTCGTTTTACTTCCAGCACCTGGAAAGATGCTCAGAAAAATTACTCGACCATTAAAAAAGAAATTCTTTCGGTCGTAAAATGTATAACAAAATTTCAAGATGATTTATTAAATCAGAAATTTTTACTAAGAATTGATTGTAGTGCTGTTAAACAGGTTTTACAAAAAGATGTTGAAAATATTGTTTCAAAACAGATTTTTGCCAGGTGGGAAGCAAATTTATCCTCATTTGATTTTGATATTGAGCATATTAAAGGTGAAAACAACTCTCTTCCTGATTTTCTAACTACGGAGTTTTTGCAGAATCAAGGAGTGGCCCTTCTAGAGGGCGTGGACGAGGCCGTGGGCAATCCCACCAAAGGCCTGGAAAAGAGAAGATGGTGGTCGATGATGACCAATATCCACCGATACAGGATTATGTGGAATTTCTTCGCCACAGTGCACAGAATAGGGGAAAATTGAGTTCCCCTCCTAACCCTTTTAGTAAAAAGAAATCTGCTAAAGAAGTATTGGAAACCATTAAATATGATTTCATTCCTAATCAGAGGACTTCGGAATTAATACTCATTCTCAATGACGAAGATGAAAAGCAGATGTCTTCTCCATGGGAAATTAAGTCCCTTTACCTTGATACACATAATTACGATGTGCAAGAAGGCAAATACCGGACGGTATATGAGGCGATTCTCACTGAGACTGAATCTGTAGTGTTTAATCATACTAACAAACACCAGAATAATTTTAAGTCTCCTATTGCTTATAGCAAGGCTGTTTTAAAACAGTTTATTGGTCCCCGAGAATGGGGAATTCGTCCTTTGAAGGCGCGAAAATTGAGTTCGCACACCGGATCCTATAATTATTGGGATTATGTCCAGGCTTGGACTAAAGCATTTTATTATCAAAATTCTGAGCACAAACACACATGGTTCTTCATTTTGTGCCCAAATTCGTTAAAAGAGACTTACCCAGGATGGGTTAACAATTGGTGGGACAAATTTGGCCCAGGAATTGATTTTTTCCCCGATGAAATTTCCAAAGAAAAACTCTTTTTACCTTGGACCCAATTCCATCCAAAATTAAGAGGGAAAACTAAGATCCTAGTAGGGCTTAATACCCTACTATTTTTTACTGAGACAGGTATCCCTTGGATCTCTCGTTGGGATCTTCAATGTAAAGTCAACATTATCAATGTTCCTCTACTTGAAAGAATATTTTTCTACAGATGGTGGAGTGGTGTTGACACTATTAATACCATTTCTAAAATAAAAGAAAGCTTAAAGAACTACATGGCTTCGGTTGATGATTCACCATCTCCAGCTGAAAAGATGTCACCAGCTGTCAATCCGATCAAAGATTTGAAGTTTGCCATTAAGATGAAATTTCCAAAAGCCACGGAGCAGGAGCTAGTGCAGAAGGTTTTTGAATACACTCAAAGCCAATTCAGATCGGCTTTTGATTTTCCTGGGATGAAGATCAATCCTCTCGACGATGATTCTAATCCCATTCCATTACCTTCGGATGATAATACATCCATGACCTCTGTCAAGAATGATAATCCTTTCTTTTGCCTTTTCGAAGAATCTCAAAACCCAGAAGATGATGAGTTCATTGGTGACATGTTCGACACCAACTTACCTATTGAGCCAACGATGGAGGCATTCTTCAACTCACTGAGTTCTACCATTCCAACTCGGAGATTGGATGGTACCTTTCCTAATCCGGACCCAAAGGATGGCCTAGATGATTTGAGATAAATGGCCCACCTGGCCCCACAAAGATGCTCGCCGACGCTTGAAGACAAAGTTTGGCAGACTCGTCGATAGTGGTAGGACCCACTGGCCCATTAGCCAACAACACGTGATGAATGGAGGGACCCATTACACACCAGCCGACGCTTTACGAAAAAAGAATTTGTCAGCCTCGAATAATGGAGGGACCCAAGGGTCGTTTTCTCAGGAATTATTCATTCCTTTTTATGTAATATAAATAGAGGACTCTGATTCATCTTTCAGACACCTCTTTCTTCACCTTCTCTCTCTCTCTCTCTCTCTAAATTTGTAATAAGCTTGTGGATCTTCTGGCCTTATTCCGGTGGACTCTTATTCCATTTGTAAGTTTTTAAGTTTGTTTCAATTTCAGTTTGTAATAAAAGTTTGTATTATTATCTCCGCTTATATTGATCCTCTTGTTTAGATCTCTCCTAGTGCGTACCGAAAAGGGATACAAGTGACACTTGCTAGAACTTGCTGGGATGTTGTAGAATTTGACTTTTGCATTTGCAAAGAAAAATAATAAACTTTCTACTCACATAAAATATAACAAAAAATGAAACATTGCCAATTAAATTTACATTTTTTGTGTAATGTTCGAGTACACTAATATAATTATTTTCCTACTAAATTGTAAGCAAATATTTTTTAGGTACAAAAATTAGTTTAGGCAAAATAAACATATTACTCTTCACAAATACTGTTAACACCTAAGACATAAAATGTTTTGAATGGGAGAATTTATATTTTAAGTAGTTTCATTTGCTCAAACATTATATGAAACTCCCTAGTCTAATTCAACAAAAAAAGTCATTATTTCATTATCTTTTCGATTCTTGTAAAAAAGAATAAAAAAGTTATTATACTAAACAAAATAAAAAAGTGATTACATTACATTCTTACAAAAAGAAGTGGTGAGAAAGTATATTATATCATACATATAGAAAAAAGTGATTACATAATGTTGTAATATAAAAAGTGGTAAGAAATCTAAAGAGTTACCAATGCAAATAAAGAATGAAACAAAACATGCTAGAGTGAATTACATGTACAAGGAGTATAATCACCTCTTTTAAAAGCTATGTCTTGGGCAACATCTCTAAAGCTCTCCAAACATCACATATAACATCTAGAAGAACTAAAGAAGCAAGCGTAAATGAAATATGGATTCATTTGTGGTAACATCTTTTAACATATGCAACTCCACATTTTGCTTATAGGAATTAAAATATATTAAGAGATAATGTATAAAAAAACGTTCATTATATTGATTTTAGAAAATAGTAACAAGCAACGCTATTAATGAACTCTATCAATAATCATGTTACTACCTTAATATTGGCAAACATCTACTTACCACATATTATATTCCTGAAATGGAAAATCCAGGTTATATAGTGTCCTATCATCATTAATAAAAAGGAAACTATTGGGGAAAAACTGAATTTCAACCATCAATTCAACAGAAAAGAAAGAAAAGAAATATACATGTGTGCCTTCAATACCAGAATATAAGATTCAAAGACCGTTTCCGCAATGATAGTTGTTAATCGTCAGAGATCCTATACGTCTTAAAAATATCAACAACAATAGTTTTTGATGTTGTTGTCGAAGGAGGCAGGGACAATCAGGTTCTTATTAGCAAAGGAGGTGAAACGAAAATAACATATGAATTGGAGATGTATTTAATGGGGTATCTAATTACAAAAGCTATATGTGAGGGGAAATGAGAGGGAAGAGACACTACTTGTGAAATAAGATTTTTTATCGTGTTATGATGTCTCGTGTTTTAATTAGGTCGTATTCGTCTTTGGTAAAACAATAAAAATAAATGACGATACAAGTGTAAATTAGATAAATATTAGATTTAAAGTGTTAATCGTATTATTTACTTAAATTCTATTTAATTATTTAAAGTAACAATAGTGAAAAAATCAATGGTTACTATTTTTTTGTTAAAACAGGTTATTATATCTTTTTTTTATATCAAAAAGGTTGTATTGTGAGAAAGCCCTTGGGTATAAAAATTGGTAGTATGAATAGCCATGCCCCTAATCTAAAATGCTATAAAATCATTTAAAAGACTCAAATTCAAAGCTATCCACGTAACCATCCACATTGGCTCAAAGCCATATCAACATCCATCAACTAGTCTAGCAACAACTTGTCTTTTCCCTTCCCTAGCATTTAACCACTCTATCTTTTGGCTTTCCCACTCCCATGTTAACTTTCCAAATATCCATACTGGTTGGCTATAAAAATACCCCCCTCATGTTTCATATTTATAAATAATTAGATATATTTTTAAGTTATGTATCATTTTAGTATTTTTTTAGCCTTGACATTGTTAAAAAAATATTAAAATACATTAAAAAAGGCCTAAACACCTTTTCATGCTTTTTTATGCTTCTAAGGCTCGCCTATGCTTCTAAGGCTTAAGGCTTGGCCTCCACTCCTCGATCACGCCCCACGTTTTTTAGAACCTTGATAATTTATGTTGTTATTTTTGGCTTACTAGGTTTTTCTGTGTGGCTTCTTGATTGTTTTATACCAAGTTATTTAGGATTGAAGTCTTGGACATAGTAGCAATTTACTCTACTTAAATATCGTGAGGCTTTTAATTTTGTTAATTTTAAGAGAATCTTTTGGTATTATTGCATTTTTCACGTTCTAAAGATAATTCCTCTGGTTTTATTCTTTTCTATACTCTATAAATTAAATTTGGATAAAAATGATAATTAATTGTGTTACAATTCAGTAGTTACATCATAAATTTGTAGTCATGAAGATGTTGTATGTTTGCATCCTAAATTGTAGAGACTTTATTTACACTCTTCAACTGTTATATTAATAAAATGGAATTGCTTTTTATTTTCAATAACAAAACTCCCTTGTTGTCTAAGAATTAATGGCGATTTTTTGTTCATTTTATAAATTAACTTTTAGTAACTAAAAAAGTAAATAGATTGATATTAATAAATAAATTAGTAGTAGCATTAGTATACCAACTTTTCTTTGAACTTCATCCTTTCTTATTGGGAGTTTTGTTAACAAATTTGAGAGATATTTTCTTTTCCATGTTCCGCACATGGTGACTTGTTGGCGCAACTCGCGCAGGCTTTTCTTTTCCATTTTTTTAGAGGACCGACCCTGCTGGGGATTATGTTTTGGCCACCCCTCAAAATGCTCCCAACCCTAGGTTTTATTTAAATTCTTCTATCATCTTTTGATTTTGCCTACTTTAACCTAAAACTACAATGTCATTCAAATTATACCCTAAAACCCACTCTTCCTATTTGGGTCGTCTTCAATGAATACTTTATTTCCTTTTTTTTACCTAGTTGAGGAACTGAATTCCATGATCGCAAACAAGTGTCTGATCTGGGTTGTGATTGAGTTTCTTAAATAGGGATGGAGGGAGTATAGGATATTAAGCACTTCCTTTGATCAAGATTTACCCATTAAACTGTGAGAATAGTAGTGAGGCATATGCAAATCAAACATTAAATATGAATTCACACATTAGATGAACCCATATGACTCTTAGTTTTTTTAATACTCGCTTGATCGTTGATGATAATGTCTGACTTCTTTCAGTTTTTTGAGCTTCTCAATTTTATGAATTTGAAGGTTATTTCTCTATGCGTTTAATCTCGGGTTTAAGACATGAGAGCAGCCTCTCCATAAATGGGGATAAGGCAGCTGACATCCGCCTCTCCCGGGGGCCTTGTGCACTGGTTACAACCTTTTTTATGATCATTTCTCAAATTTTTCTGCATTTGTATTTCTCAGCATTTGTCAGTTGGATCTGTGAATGTTAGACAAGGAATCTGGGGTTTGTATTTCTCATCATTTGAGTTTGAACCAAAATAAACAAGTATAAAAAGAATTTGAAAATTTAATAGTTTTATTTTCATACAGAATTCCAAGTTGTTTTTACCATTTATCTTGCAAGTTGCAACGTATTTAGATATGGTTCACTGAATAAATTGAATTATAAACTCTGCATGTTTGTACGATATGATTTATAAGTGCTGCCAAAATTTGTATGTGGCAGTGTTGCTAATCATCTGGAGTCTGCAAATACAATGTTTTCATTTATTTCATGGATCATTGGATCCCTTTGGGCGTCTGTTGGTGACCAAGATTTGACCCATGATTCACCTCAACTTTACAGGTTAGTTCTAGCACGTGTCTTTTTCTAAATGGGGTTATGACTTCAAAATTTTGTCCTGTCAGTCCTTTTGGATCATTTATGCATGGGTTTCGTATTCCAGGCTTTATATTACATTCGTGACATTCGATGTACTCTTCATCATCTGCATTGCTGTGGCATGTGTCATTAGTATTGTTCTTTGCTGCTGTCTGCCATGTATTATCGCCATTTTATATGCAGTCGCAGATCAGGTAATATACCAATAAGACTTAAATGTACTATGAACTGGCCATAAATATTTAACTGCAATTTGGGAAACTTGAATATTCCTCTCTTGCCTGGTTTCAAAGCATACATATTTTAATTATGAGCAAAATTTGTTGTAAAGGCTAAATAGGATGATGGTTCCCGGAATCCCAAATTTTAGTTTTTTCAAATTAATTATCTCTTCTTAAACAAAACTTTAATTAAAGTTCAAATTAAGAAAAATAAAGATGACATGAATTCTGCCAAATTAAACTTTTTCTTAAACTAACATAACCTAATTTAATTAAGCACCAATTAAACCATTCTTGTGGTTAAACCAATTTTATCTTTTTAACCTAGGCATGCATCTAGGTATGAATTTATAAGAAAAAATAATCAACCACAACGCTGCGATGTACGAAGAAAATCCACAACGGGAATAACATCGGACGAACCTGCCACAAGTTCACTAAGTATGGAATTACAAAAGGACACGACATAATATTTACGCAATTACTCAACGCCCTCGCAAGCCTTGACACGCTTCGTTCTTTCAACCTCTGCCTAGTGACAACGTAGGAGTCCATCTACGTCTCGAAGTCCACCGATGGGGAATTACTATCGTCACGCATACGGAGTCCATCGTATGTACACCAATGAACGCGAAATCTTCCGCAAGAACTAATTCTTAATGTTGAACCGTGTGCCAAAATGTAATCTCAAAACATATATGTATGTTAAAACTTGGATCAAAATAATTGGATATAAACTTGTGTTTTGTTTCAAGGATTAAACCATGAATCATAGACAAAACTTTCTTGGACTTTTCTAAAGGTTTCTCACACTTAGGGTCCGTTTGATAGAAAACGGGGAAAATGCAAATGATTCCAGGACATTTGATTCCAGGGCAAACAATTCCAAGGCAAATGAATATTTTCCAACTTGTGTCTGTTTGATACAAGTTGGAAAATCATCAATTTTCCACATTTTCTATCAAACGCAAAAGCTGAAAAATAGATATAAAAGTGGAAAATTTGTTTACGGAATATATATATATATATATATATATATATATATATATATATATATATATATATATATATATATATATATATATATATAATAAATATATATTATTAAATATACAAAATATATGAATATATATTATATTATTTGCGGAATATATATATTCCGAAAATTAATATAATTTGCGGAATATATACATTCCGTAAATTATTATTAATTTTCGGAATATTCATGTATTTTGTATATTTTTCCGAAAATTAATAATAATTTACGAAATATATATATTCCGCAAATAATATAATAATTTAATAATATATTTAATATATGAATATATTTCGTAAATAAAATATTATATTTTCATAGATTTTGTACATTTAATAATATATGATTCGGAGTCGCATTCGGGTAGCTCAAGACAGGCAGAAGAGTTATGCTGATGCGAAGAGATTTTTCAGGGAGTTCTAAGTGGGGGACCAGGTTTTGCTCAGGGTATCTCCGATGAAGGGGATTATGCGTTTCGGGAAGAAGGGGAAGTTGGCACCAAGGTATGTGGGGCCGTTTCCTATTATTGAGCGGATCGGACCGGTTGCGTATAGACTCGGGTTACCGGAGCATTTGCATCGGATTCACGATGTGTTCCATATTTCCTCGCTGAGGAAATACCTTAGAGATAATTTGGCTCATTCTCACATTGCTGTGGAGGACATCGATCTCCAGCCAGATAGCTCCTACGAGGAGGGGCCGATTGCTATTTTGGACCGAAGCGAGAGGAAACTGCGGTCAAAGATAGTTCCGTCAGTGCGTGTTCAGTGGCGACATCACAATGTCGAGGAGTCCACATGGGAGCGCGAGGATGAGATGCGCGAACGTTATCCAGAGCTGTTTTTAGCAGGTACTTTCTAGTTTCAAATTTCGGGACGAAATTCAGTTATTAGGGGGGAAGTATGTAATACCCGTACTTTTGGCTATATTTATTTTTGGGATTAATTAATTAAATGCATATTAATTGGAAATTAATCCGGGTTATAAATACTAACGAGATGCGAGTTGGTATTTGATTATGTGCATACATGTTTTGATATATGTATTTGGTATTATGAAATTTGTCGTGAGATTGATATACGGCATTTTAGAAATTTTGTTGAGACGCGTGGGACCGCCGCGTCACGGTGTAATATTTTGATTATAAAAAGTGAATTTAAAATCTATAAACCGTATGGTCGTTTTGAGTGCGCCAACGCGTCCGGAAGGGTCGAGATAGTCAGAAAACACTAGCCGGGGGTGTAGTTTGGATTCCGGGGTATTTTTAGGCCATACCGGCAACTTAAAGGGTATTTTGGTAATTTTACATTTTGAGGAATTAAAAGTGACGAAAATTGGGAGTTTTAATCTGATGTGGATTTAACCCACTAATCCCATTAACCAAACCATATTAACCTAGAAGGCTACGTAGGTTATTAGAAGAGTTTTCTAAGTTTCCCAAATCAAACCCTAGCCACCTTAAGCCACCATTGGAGAAGAAGCTTGGAGAGAGGGAATTCTGCAGAAAAGCTTCATCAAACCTACACCAAACTCAGAGACAACCAAGGCAAGTGACTTAATTCCATTTAATTTCAAAGAATGTTCTTTCCATGTTAGAAAAATTCGAATCTTGTGTTTGTTCTTGGTGAAATATGAAAACCCATGTAGTTTGGAGTTTAGAAATTTTGAAGAGAATTGCATGTAGAATGATAGGTAGATGATTTCTCTCATGATAATTGTGATTAGAAGAAATTAAAACGGATTAAATTCTGGGATTTGATGATGATATAAATCTAGGGTTCTTGTTCTTGATAAAATTGGGGAAAAGTATAAAATCTTGTGATTTATGATGTTTAGGATGCATTAATGCCTTAAAAGATGTTAGTATATGACCTTAGCATGTTGTAGTATGATTAGAGGACTTAAAACACTGTTAGAACGAGCTTTGGAGAAGACTTGAGGTGTTAAAAATGGTGAGAAACATAACTAAGAAAATCTGGGATGAAACTAGCAGGTCGTTAGAAGCCCCTACCCAGGTCATTCGAACGAACTCATTCGAACGAGCTTCTAACGAATCGACCAGTCGTTCTAACGAAAGGGAGCCTCGTTCGATAACTTCGTTCGAACGAGATCTCATTAGAAGGTAAAGTTCGTTCGAACGAACTGGAATCTCGTTCGAACAGCCTCGTTCGAACGAGACTTCTAACGAGTTGACAGAAGAATCTCGTTCGAACAGTCTCGTTCGAACGAGACTTCTAACGAGTTGACCGTTTGGGCCTTTTTGGACTGTTTTGATTTTTGGAGCCCCGTAAACTTGTTCGAGGATATAGATAACCTTCCTTTGATGATGTAAGGATAGATTTGGGACTTTTGGGTTATTACGAGGAGTAAATATATATACGAGAGATTTAATTCAATGAACCGTTTGGGTTAAGACGTGAGTGTCTACTACGAGAGTAAATTATGGCGCGTAGGAGTATAAACTGGAATAGTATAAATTGTGATAATTATAAGTTAGTACGAGAATGCGATATGTACTACGATTAAACTACGGAATTACTAAGATGTGTGTTTACTTAGTATGGGTATATGAATTGTGTGTATGACATACCTACCATACTTGCTATCACGGGAGGTTTGCGTTCGCTTAGGGCCCTCTAATCCTTGTGTTTCCCGGATTTAGACTGGTTACCTTGATGAACATAGGTCATAGAAAGACTTATTGGGATATTAATAAGTCCGCTGATCGTGGGAGCGTAGGTATGTGCGTGACCCATGTGATGTGACTGTGTTCGCCTCCATTATTTGTGATGTTGTTATCTGTGAACTATTCCTGAGAGATTCGGAATATGTAATCCTTATGTACGTGATGTACCGGGATGGATAGCAGAGTATGTGTGCACCGCAGCTTAATTCTCGGGGTGCTTATACTGTATATTTATGATGTGAATAATATACACTTAATTAATGGGAACCTTCATGTTAATGTTGTGAATATAATTACGGTATTACTTCGAGATATATAGAGAGTTAATTGATAGTGATATATATATTGCATATTGAGCATTTGAGTTTGCGTTAAACCTCTACTTAATTACGAGCGTTATTATGTTAATAGAACCGAGTAATACGGGTAAGACCTATGATAGTCTAGCTAGATATGATGTCACTTAGCTAGTAGTTTGTGTCGTTGTAGATGGGTAATTACGTTAGGAGTGCACTGTTAGACGAGAGGTGAGAATATCATGTGAGTGTACGTCCTAACATGTACTTTGCATTTAATGTTTTAAATGTTTTTAACGCACTTGCAGGTTTTTAAAATATAACTCCACATTCGGGCTCTGACCCGTTTGCTTTTCAAATCTATTTTCTTTGTAAAACCATTTTAGGTGCCCAGCCACAAGGACACCATGCATAGGATATTCATTCAGGTGACGAGCTGTAGCTGTTTGTGGAAGCTACAGGGATTTGCTTGTAGACGCCTCTATCACTTGGATTCCAGATTCATTATCTATCAGTTGTAGGGCATGTTGCCCATTTCTATTAGAGTTACATTTCCATTTCAGTTTCAGACTTTGGCATGTACTGTTTTAGTTTTCGGTTTACTTATTTCAGTTATGGGATTGTAGTGAGGAGTTTTTCCAGACTTTATTTACATTATGTGTTGGTTATTCTATTTTATTTCAGTATGGTGAATGGTATTAGTTATTCCTTATTACACTTGTTGCATGTTAATCAGACTTTAATTAAAATTTGGCACTTACTTTTTAAATACTAGGTGGTTAGTAATCATTAAAATGTTTTCGACAGTGATGCTATTAACTGGACCAACTTGGCATTTTGAATTAATTTAATAAAGGAGTAGCTACCCGGTATTTAATTAGTCGGGGTGTCACAGGTGGTATCAGAGCATCAGGTTCTAGTGTCCTTTAGGATCTGACGGCGTATTATGTTTTCGCTAAGTTTCTTTGATATAGAGCCCTATATTTTAGGACTGTTGTATTCTTTTTGTGTATGCTTCGTTCTTCAGCTATCTTAAGTTTATAAACAGCGAACTTATAAACTTTGTTCTTATTTCAGATGCCTCCACGATGTTCACGACAAGTTCCCAGGAATGCAACGCCCGAACCCTAGCCCGCTCCAGTTCAGGGCATGATGAACGCCGCTGAGGTTGCAGCTATAGTAGCCCAAGCGGTAAATGCCGCAATTGCCGTTGTTCAGCAGGCACCACCTCAGGCGCCGGTTGTCGCGCCAGCACAGGCTAATGCATTCCCGTCTGCTTGGGAACGTGTATGTGACGCTTTTAAGAAAGCGCATCCGCCAGAGTTTGCAGGTAGCTCAGATGTGGTAGTCTCGAGCCAATGGAGGAAGGATATGCAGAGGCACTTACGGATGTATGAGTGCACGAATGTTGAGAAGCAGGTGCTAGCTACTTTCAAGCTAGTTGGATATGCGCTACAGTGGTGGGAGTCTATTACCACCATGGAGGAGAGGGACACTCTCACGATTCAGGAGTTCTGGGTGCGGTTCGACCGCAAGTACTTTCCGTCAGCTGTTCATACGGAAATGAGGAGGAGATTGATGAGTCTGAAGCAGGAGGGCAAGACTGTGTCCGAGTATGAGGCCGAGTTCACAAATCTGTTGAATATCGTTCCAGATGAGATACCAACAGAGAAGAAGAAAATTGAGAAGTTCACCGACGGGTTGACTTGGAGGATCCGTCAGCATCTGCTAGGGAACCTATCGTTGGCCACCTATTCTGATGTGGTTAACGCTGCATTGTTACACTGCCAGGACCACCGTTTTCATATGGCCGAGGGCAAGAGGTCGGGGGAGTCTAGCCATCAGGGCAGGACTGGAGGACATAGTGCCAGCGGGGTACAATCTGGTCAGGGGCAGAGACAGAATGAGCAGGGCTCCCAGCAGGGGGATAATAAGAGGTTCCGGTAAGGGAACTACAGACAGGGACAGGGAAGTTTCCGTCAGGGCCATCAGGGTCCAAACGGCCATCAGGGCCAATAGGGGCAGAATGGGCAGCAGTTTCACCAGGGCCAGTAGGGCCAAGGGAGGAACGGTAACGGCCACCAGGCCCGGGGACAGCACGGGCAGAGAGGAGGGAACTTCCCAGGGAAGTGTTTCATTTGTGGCAAGACTGTCCATAAGCGACAGGATTGTCCTGATAGGGGCTGGGCCCCACAGCAGCAGCAGCAGGGTGCTCGCCAGGAGCCACAGAGACCTATGTTTCCCGCCCCTCTTCCCGCACCGCCACAGATGGCAGCATTGCCACCCATTCCAGCAGTCCCAGCTCAGCAGGGGCAGCTACAGTATGGACGTGTCTACAACGTTCACCACGCTGCAGTTCCACAGGCACGGCCCGCGATTGAGGGTACGTTTCCTATCCATGGCACTATGGGTCGGGTGTTATTTGATATGGGTGTTACACACTGTTTTATAGCTACTCACTTCGCGAAAGCTTTAGGATTGTTAGCTACGGTAGAGAGCACAGTGACGTGTGTCGACTCACCATTGGGGAGTGGGTCACTTATTTTCTTTATATGCCGGGGAGTGGGGGTAGAGATTGGTGGTTTGGTATTACCTGCAGACATGTTAGTATTAGATATGCATGTTCACGACGTGATTATTGGGATGGATTGGCTCGTAGCTTATAGGGCCATGATTGATTGCTTCAGCGGGAGCATTATTTTTGCCATTCCGGGGCAAGAGATGTTTATAGTGGCGATGCCTCGCCCAGAGGGAGGATCGACCGCTCATCTGTATTACATTGAGGAGGATACCTCTAAGGAGGTAGTGATTCCTTTAGATTCTATCCCAGTAGTCAGGGAGTATTCGGATGTGTTTCAGGAGATACCAGGCTTACCACCCAGTCGAGAGATAGACTTTGTTATAGATTTGCTACCGGGTACGAGACCTATAGCACGTGCACCGTACCGTATGGCTCCAGCTGAGATGCGAGAGTTACGGGATCAGATAGAGCAGCTGTTAGGTCAGGGCTTTATCCGCAGGAGTACCTCACCTTGGGGCGCTCCAGTTTTGTTTGTGAAGAAGAGGGACGGTTCACTGAGATTGTGTGTGGACTACCGAGAGTTGAATAAGGTCACAATACGGAATAAGTATCCGTTGCCTCGAATCGATGACTTATTCGACCAGTTGAGAGGAGCTTCTTTCTTCTCAAAGATTGATTTGAGATCGGGATACCATCAGTTGCATATCAGGGAGGAGGATGTCTCGAAGACTGCGTTTTTGTCGAGATATAGTTCTTACGAGTTTCGGGTTATGCCTTTCGGTTTGACCAACGCTCCAGCAGTGTTTATGGACTTGAAGAACAGAGTGTTCAGGGATTTTCTAGATCAGTTTGTCATTGTCTTCATTGATGACATTCTGGTTTACTCTCAGACGGAGGAGGAGCACGCCGAGCATTTGAGGCAGGTTTTGCAGACACTTCGTCAGAACGAGTTGTATGCAAAATATGAGAAGTGCGGGTTTTGGCTGAAGGAAGTCCAGTTTTTGGGACATATCATTTCCGACCGGGGAATATCTGTTGATCCGGGGAAAGTATCAGCGGTGAGGGAGTGGGGACAGCCCACGACACCGACTGAAATTCATAGTTTCTTGGGTCTAGCAGGATACTACAGGAGGTTTATTCGGGGTTTCTCGGAGATAGCAGGTCCTTTGACACATCTGACTCGTAAGGGTGTGCCCTACATCTGGAGTGATGCCTGTCAGTTGGCATTCGATGAATTGAAGGACAAATTGACCTCAGCACCTGTGTTAACATTGCCGAGACCGGGAGTTGAGTATTTGGTTTACACCGATGCGTCTTTGCAAGGACTGGGAGGTGTATTGCAGCAGGAGAGACGTGCCATAGCTTATGCTTCCCGTAAGCTTAAGCCTCATGAGAAGAATTACCCCACGCATGATTTGGAGTTGGCGGCAGTGGTATTTTCCCTACGGATTTGGAGGCACTACCTTTGGGGGGAGAAGTTCCAACTATTCACGGACCACAAGTCCCTACAGTATCTGTTCACGCACGGCAGCGTAGGTGGCTTGAGTTTGTGAAGGACTACCAGTTCAACATCCAGTATCACCCAGGTAAGGCTAACGTGGTAGCAGACGCGTTGAGCCGTAGGCCAGCAGATGAGGTGGCAGAGGTGTGGAAGGCTAAGTGGAAGGAATTGGGACACCAGGATGCAGTGGCCCGATCTTTCATGTCTGTGATGACCGTTACACCGCAGATTGTCACGAAGGTAGTACGGGCACAGGCTAATGACTCGTTCTGTCAGGAGCAGATAGTTCGATTACTAGCAGAGGGAGCCGAGTCCTATATCATTAGCTCAGACGGGGGATTGCGCTTCAATGGGAGATTGGTGGTTCCGGAAGGGGAGGAATTACGACACGACGTGATGGCAGAGTCGCAAGGCTCACGATTCGCGGTACATCCCGGAGGGGACAAAATGTACCAAGACATGAGACGCCAGTATTGGTGGAGCGGTATGAAGAAAGATATCGCTGAGTTTGTTTCGAAATGCGCCACTTGTCAGCTTGTAAAAGTGGACCAGCAGAGACCAGCAGGATTGCTACAGCCGTTGGAGGTCCCGGTGTGGATGTGGGAGAGCATATCCATGGACTTTATCACGGGCTTGCCTACATCACAGAGGGGTCATGACTCCGTTTGGGTAATTGTGGACAGGTTGTCCAAGGTCGCTCACTTTTTACCCGTAAGGACTGACTACACTACGGGACAGTATGTCCAGCTCTTCATTTCAGAGATTGTGAGACTTCACGGTGTACCCCTAAATATCGTGTCTGACAGAGACCAGATATTTGTTTCGAGGTTTTGGGAGAGTTTCCAGGAGGCCATGGGCACGGAATTGCGGTTGAGTACGGCTTATCATCCGCAGACTGATGGGAAGACTGAGCGCACAAATCAGATGTTGGAGGACATGCTACGCATGTGCATTATTGACTTTGGGGGTGGATGGGAGCAGTACCTTCCACTGGTGGAGTTTGCTTACAACAACTCCTATCAGTTCACTATTGGCATGGCTCCGTTTGAAGCATTGTACGGTAGGCCTTGTCGTTCCCCAGCATGTTGGTTAGAGGTGAGGGACAATAAACTACTTGGGCCGGAAGTGATTCAGGATACTTCGGCAAGGATTGAGTTGATTCGGAGTCGCATTCGGGTAGCTCAAGACAGGCAGAAGAGTTATGCTGATGCGAAGAGATTTTTCAGGGAGTTCTAAGTGGGGGACTAGGTTTTGCTCAGGGTATCTCCGATGAAGGGGATTATGCGTTTCGGGAAGAAGGGGAAGTTGGCACCAAGGTATGTGGGGCCGTTTCCTATTATTGAGCGGATCGGACCGGTTGCGTATAGACTCGGGTTACCGGAGCATTTGCATCGGATTCACGATGTGTTCCATATTTCCTCGCTGAGGAAATACCTTAGAGATAATTTGGCTCATTCTCACATTGCTGTGGAGGACATCGATCTCCAGCCAGATAGCTCCTACGAGGAGGGGCCGATTGCTATTTTGGACCGAAGCGAGAGGAAACTGCGGTCAAAGATAGTTCCGTCAGTGCGTGTTCAGTGGCGACATCACAATGTCGAGGAGTCCACATGGGAGCGCGAGGATGAGATGCGCGAACGTTATCCAGAGCTGTTTTTAGCAGGTACTTTCTAGTTTCAAATTTCGGGACGAAATTCAGTTATTAGGGGGGAAGTATGTAATACCCGTACTTTTGGCTATATTTATTTTTGGGATTAATTAATTAAATGCATATTAATTGGAAATTAATCCGGGTTATAAATACTAACGATATGCGAGTTGGTATTTGATTATGTGCATACATGTTTTGATATATGTATTTGGTATTATGAAATTTGTCGTGAGATTGATATACGGCATTTTAGAAATTTTGTTGAGACGTGTGGGACCGCCGCGTCACGGTGTAATATTTTGATTATAAAAAGTGAATTTAAAATCTATAAACCGTATGGTCGTTTTGAGTGCGCCAACGCGTCCGGAAGGGTCGAGATAGTCAGAAAACACTAGCCGGGGGTGTAGTTTGGATTCCGGGGTATTTTTAGGCCATACCGGCAACTTAAAGGGTATTTTGGTAATTTTACATTTTGAGGAATTAAAAGTGACGAAAATTGGGAGTTTTAATCTGATGTGGATTTAATCCACTAAGCCCATAAACCAAACCATATTAACCTAGAAGGCTACGTAGGTTATTAGAAGAGTTTTCTAAGTTTCCAAAATCAAACCCTAGCCACCTTAAGCCACCATTGGAGAAGAAGCTTGGAGAGAGGGAATTCTGCAGAAAAGCTTCATCAAACCTACACCAAACTCAGAGACAACCAAGGCAAGTGACTTAATTCCATTTAATTTCAAAGAATGTTCTTTCCATGTTAGAAAAATTCGAATCTTGTGTTTGTTCTTGGTGAAATATGAAAACCCATGTAGTTTGGAGTTTAGAACTTAAAATTTTTGAAGAGAATTGCATGTAGAATGATAGGTAGATGATTTCTCTCATGATAATTGTGATTAGAAGAAATTAAAACGGATTAAATTCTGGGATTTGATGATGATATAAATCTAGGGTTCTTGTTCTTGATAAAATTGGGGAAAAGTATGAAATCTTGTGATTTATGATGTTTAGGATGCATTAATGCCTTAAAAGATGTTAGTATATGACCTTAGCATGTTGTATTATGATTAGAGGACTTAAAACACTGTTAGAACGAGCTTTGGAGAAGACTTGAGGTGTTAAAAATGGTGAGAAACGTAACTAAGAAAATCTGGGACGAAACTGGCAGGTCGTTAGAAGCCCCTACCCAGGTCGTTCGAACGAACTCGTTCGAACGAGCTTCTAACGAATCGACCAGTCGTTCTAACAAAAGGGAGCCTCGTTCGATAACTTCGTTCGAACGAGATCTCGTTAGAAGGTACAGTTCGTTCGAACGAACTGGAATCTCGTTCGAACAGCCTCGTTCGAACGAGACTTCTAACGAGTTGACAGAGGAATCTCGTTCGAACAGTCTCGTTCGAACGAGACTTCTAACGAGCTGACAGTTTGGGCCTTTTTGGACTGTTTTGATTTTTGGAGCCCCATAAACTTGTTCGAGGATATAGATAACCTTCCTTTGATGATGTAAGGATAGATTTGGGACTTTTGGGTTATTACGAGGAGTAAATTTATATACGAGAGATTTAATTCAATGAACAGTTTGGGTTGAGACGTGAGTGTCTACTACGAGAGTAAATTATGGCGCGTAGGAGTATAAACCGGAATAGTATAAATTGTGATAATTATAAGTTAGTACGAGAATGCGATATGTACTACGATTAAACTACGGAATTACTAAGATGTGTGTTTACTTAGTATGGGTATATGAATTGTGTGTATGACATACCTACCATACTTGCTATCACGGGAGGTTTGCGTTCGCTTAGGGCCCTCTAATCCTTGTGTTGCCCGGATTTAGACTGGTTACCTTGATGAACATAGGTCATAGAAAGACTTATTGGGATATTAATAAGTCCGCTGATCGTGGGAGCGTAGGTATGTGCGTGACCCATGTGATGTGACTGTGTTCGCCTCCATTATTTGTGATGTTGTTATCTGTGAACTATTCCTGAGAGATTCGGAATATGTAATCCTTATGTACGTGATGTACCGGGATGGATAGCAGAGTATGTGTGCACCGCAGCTTAATTCTCGGGGTGCTTATACTGTATATTTATGATGTGAATAATATACACTTAATTAATGGGAACCTTCATGTTAATGTTGTGAATATAATTACGGTATTACTTCGAGATATATAGCGAGTTAATTGATAGTGATATATATATTGCATATTGAGCATTTGAGTTTGCGTTAAACCTCTACTTAATTACGAGCGTTATTATGTTAATAGAACCGAGTAATACGGGTAAGACCTATGATAGTCTAGCTAGATATGATGTCACTTAGCTAGTAGTTTGTGTCGTTGTAGATGGGTAATTACGTTAGGAGTGCACTGTTAGACGAGAGGTGAGAATATCATGTGAGTGTACGTCCTAACATGTACTTTGCATTTAATGTTTTAAATGTTTTTAAAGCACTTGCAGGTTTTTAAAATATAACTCCACATTCGGGCTCTGACCCGTTTGCTTTTCAAATCTATTTTCTTTGTAAAACCATTTTAGGTGCCCAGCCACAAGGACACCATGCATAGGATATTCATTCAGGTGACGAGTTGTAGCTGTTTGTGGAAGCTACAGGGATTTGCTTGTAGACGCCTCTATCACTTGGATTCCAGATTCATTATCTATCAGTTGTAGGGCATGTTGCCCATTTCTATTAGAGTTACATTTCCATTTCAGTTTCAGACTTTGGCATGTACTGTTTTAGTTTTCGGTTTACTTATTTCAGTTATGGGATTGTAGTGAGGAGTTTTTCCTCCAGACTTTATTTACATTATGTGTTGGTTATTCTATTTTATTTCAGTATGGTGAATGGTATTAGTTATTCCTTATTACACTTGTTGCATGTTAATCAGACTTTAATTAAAATTTGGCACTTACTTTTTAAATACTAGGTGGTTAGTAATCATTAAAATGTTTTCGACAGTGATGCTATTAACTGGACCAACTTGGCATTTTGAATTAATTTAATAAAGGAGTAGCTACCCGGTATTTAATTAGTCGGGGTGTCACACACACACACACACATATATATATATATATATATGTATATATTTTGTAAATAATATATATTAAATATAAGGAATATATGAAATATATAAAATTTACGAAATATAAACATATATTAAAATATATGAATTATATAAATTATATAAATGTACGAAATATATAAATATATGAAATATATAAATATATGAAATATATATAAATATACGAAATATACGCAATATACATATATGTGCTAAAATATATAAAATATACGAATATATATTAAAATATACGAAATATATATGTTTATATATTTATTAACAATATATATTTATATATTTATGAAATATATAGAGTTATAAAAAAAAAATTGGTTTCAAGTGATTTGCCACCCAAAGGTGGCAAACAAAAACCTGACCCCCCCCCCCCCCCCCCCAAAGAATTGAATTCCACCCTAGGGTGGCAAATTGTGCATAAGGGGTGTTGTACATAGAAAACCAATTCCAAGGCAAATTAAGGCTATCAAACAGCCTAAGAGCTGGAAAATACTAGAATTTTCCAACTTTTGGGAATTTGCCTTGGAATTTTTGTGCTATCAAACGGACCCTTAGAAGTTGGGAAAGTCTCTGATAAAAATGCAATCCCACACTACATAAATGGTTAGAAAAAGTAGTGGGAAGTTATGAGAAAAAAACTATTTCAAAAACTATTTTTTGACAAAAATTGCTCCGGTCATTCGAACGAAAACTAAGCTCATTCGAACGACAGAGCTATTTTATTCGAACGAGACTTCTAACAAGAAGTCGGCACAAACCAAAATGAGACCTCATTAGAAGTCATTCAAACGGACATCAAATCTCGTTCGAATGGACATCAAATCTCGTTCGAACGACCTGGTAAAATCAAAATATTTTTCTTGAAAAATGAAAAGTCATTTTGAAATAGCTTAACAAAAATTCTAACACCCAATAATAAATTTCCACGGCTCAACAGAATATAAGCATTCATACCTGAGAGATTCTTGGAATGTTGATGATGATACGAGGCACAAAACATGACATAGGATGAGATCTCTTTTGGCTTGGTTGCTACGTCTTCAATAAAAATGTTATAGGCTTGAAAGGTCACAAATACAACTTCTATCCTATGACTCAAAGAGTTTTGTCTGAAACTAAGCCAATACATATAAATTGTCCCAATTGAAAATTTGGCCTTACAAATCTCCCCCTTTGGCTATTTCGGGTCAAAATCAGAAAGAAAAATCCTATGGATCGTCAATCTTTTCTAAAAGACTCAATCCCAACCTAAAATAAAAAATACAGACGCTTGACCGGCACATATACTGAGTACTTTGCTTGCATTAAAACTTTGCCGCATGATTGAAAACTTGCACACTTAAGCACACCATAAACGCATAAAGAATATAAGAATAAAAATTGCATAATTAAATCCTCCCCCTTTGTCCTCCTTTTTTTAACAATGTCTACCGAAGAAAGGACGTCTCTTCCTAAGTAAAAAAGCTCCCCTGATTGAAAAGAGTTAAATACCATTTCTACCCATTTTATGTTCAGGAATAAAGACTAAGGTGACATAAAATTTAATTAATTTTTCCCTGATTAAATCAATTCTCCCCCTAATTGAAATATAAAGGCTAAGCATAAAGAAAAAAAAGGCATTTCATGCAATGGTGTAGAGTGATACAAAAAACAACACAACAACTTGACAACCCAAGAACAACTAATTCACGTAAGGAACAATACATACCACCTATGATGCGATAGCAAAATGATATCAACTAGAATGAACGAACATGAACATGGGATACCAATGAAAAATCGCAACAAGATAGATATTGATACGAACACAGAACATACAAGGGCTAGATTTAAAAGCAAAGACTCAAAATAAATGATACCATATATATATATATATATATATATATATATATATATATATATATATATATATATATATATATATATATATATATACACACACACACACAAGTTACCAATGAAGCATAGACACGCATATATATAGGTATAAACACCACACAACACACTAAACACGATAAGCTTCCACACTCATATGGCATAAATGTTTCTAAATCAAATGTGGTAATTCGAGTGAAGGAGTGAACGAGATACAAAAGAATTATGACCCAATCACAAACATGTTCAAGGAGTTCTATTTGATTGCAAAAAACTTAGAGTTAGTCTCACATGAAAAGATAAAGTGAACTCAAAGAACAAACTAACACAATGTACACAACTTTAGAATTTTGATAATTCTACAAATCAATAGAGTCATGACAAAATAAGCATAACTAGGATTTATTGTGCAAACCCGATGATCTTCAACTAAACACCCTCAAAAGATAAACATATTTTGACAACCCGCCTACTAAAATAATATGTGGCCAACCCAATACTCTAATAATCACGGGAATCATAGATGGTCCATTCTGAGCATCAATGTCGATTAAAATAATAGTACGAGATAACCACCAATCATTTTAGAAAACGAACTGTCAAATTTAAAATTTTAAAAGTAAAAGAAAACATTCAGACAATCCCATTTGCAAAAACGGTGGGTATAAAAAAATCAACGGTTAAAGAATGACAATTTAATAAATAATCATCGAATAAGTTGTCGGTGAACAGACCAATACAAATAATTACACCGAATATTACAATTCAATATTTAAAATATAATAAGTGTGTGCAATGCATTGGGCAACACGCCCGAATAAATAAACTCAACATAACTAGAGTACAATGGAAAGAGGCGTCTAATACAAATAACCTACAACATCCGCATTATGCTGTAGCTCCACTACAACTGGAATGGAAATGTAAATTCGGGTGTCCATGCGGAAGAGAAACTGTACGGAAAGGAGTATATGCAGAAACAAAGAAATATAGACGGGTCAGGGCCCAGTTTGATATGATTACCATGTGACTAAAATGCATGACAGTTAAGTGCATAATTCTCTCGCATATAACATAAGGATCCTCCCCTCTCAGTCTAAAAGCACAACCTAGCGCAATATCAATGATGAAGATCTAGTTAACCCAAGTACTAAGGGATAACTTCTCCCCAGTCTCAACACTATGCCATATTCATGCGTGGGGTGTCTCGCAAAGCGAAATCCAAACAAGGAACCCCCCCCCCCCCGATACACTCCTACTTAGGCAAGGTTGATCGTCGAGATCCATTAGGTCCTAAGCACGTAATAATATATATATATATATATATGTATGTATGTATGTATGTATATGCATGGGAGGTCACATCTACAGCTACACAAAGAAACATAAAATAAAACCTATTTATCATCAGAAGGCACAGTTCCTATTTCTTTAGGAATTACATGTGTGGTAAGTTCATTTTATCAAATGTTTACCAATAAAATCTCATTTCAAAGCCTTCTTTAAAAATTTTATTTCCTTTCTTCCATCCAGGAAAAAAAAACATATAATTTAAAGCAAGTTTTATTAACATAAAAATGCTTTAACCTTTTTCATAAAATCCCACTTCCCTTCTTCCATCCAGGAAGTGTAATCAAAAGTCATTTTTATTATCATAAAAATACTTTTGTATACCATATGCTTCCATCCGGGGAATGTATCCGAAGCCAAACCATATCCCATTTCCCTTCTTCCATCCGGGAAATGCAATTAAAGCCAATTCATTATCATTAATTGCTTTAATAAATCTAAGACCGTCCCTCCGGGTTTCCCCACTAGACGCGCCCCTAAATGGCTATCATCTTCCAGTCCTATCATACAAGACAACATAGGAACCTAACAAACGTCGGGAAGCGGCCATATGCCTGCGGGATAGTCATGACCACTCCCAGAATCACCTAACCAGCGCAGTACAAATAACGCCCATATGGCCTAGGGACTATATCCACCCTGGATTCATTAGCCAGGGGGCTTCACCACAACACGCGCAACTTCCCTTATGATAGCGATTTAGGGAGGTGTGTAATCATAAATTAACATTTATGAAAATCTTTACTTTTTCCTTTTTGAAAACATCAAATTTTACTTTCTCAAAATCATTAATTTAGCCATTAAGTACAAAGTTTTAGAATATACATTTCATTCTAATTAAGTCATGTTTTATTAATGACCTAAGACCCAAAGTGCCACTATCCTAAAACTAGCCTCCAAGAGTTCATATAATTTCATAAACCCTCAAAGTAAGCCTCCCTCAAGGAGTATCTCCCAAAGTCTCACCCTTAACATTTTATCTTCAATTAATTTTAGGTTAACCTCCTACATCATTAGGATACTAATCTATACAAACTAACCCTTAGGACAAGCCAAATTATCCCCATTTTAGCCTAGGATAATAGCCTACCCGAAACCACCCTCTAGGACTTATAGTTACTTCCCAAAGGAAGGCTCCTAAGTTCCTGTCTTAAATTAAAGAAGCTAGAGGAACTAAGGAAAATAATGATGAAAAACAGGGGATCGGTCGACCAGTCAGGAAACCGCGATGGACCGCCCTTACAGATTTTGCCTACCACAGAAAGTAGTAAGCTCGTTTTGGCATGACCGGTCGACCGGTCATGGGACCGCGGTCGACCGCGCCCATCAGGTCCTCAAAAATTCTTTTTTCTTCAAAGACAAATCCGAGACCCACACCCTTTATTCTTACAATTTCTTTACTCTTATCACCCCACAACCTAACCACTACAATTATACACCAAAAATAAACCCCTATGATCACCTAAATCACATCAACAACAAGATCCAAGGCTAAAACATCAAAATCTTACAAAACCTAATATTTTCTCCAAATTTCCAATTTACACAACAATCACACAAATTATTCACATTAAATCATATACTAGCAAGTAAGAAACTTGCCTCGAGGTTCGTAGTCTCGGATCACCTCCGGTAGCAACAAAAATCTGGCCCAAATCCGGCCCAAATCTCCATTTCTCTCTTTTTCTCCATTTTCTCCCAACTCTCTCTTCTCTCTCTCTCTCTCCTTTGGCTTCTCACACAAAATGAGAAAATAAAAGGGGTGGGGGAAACTTATAAGGGTTCTAAAACATAAATCCCCACCTTAAATTTCTAATACACCACTAAAATGACTCATAACCAATTAATTGAGTCATAACCCCTTAAAATTGCCCGAATCTAAAAAATACAACGTGGCACTCATTTCGACTATCTTGACTATTCTAAAAACAATCGCACCCCCTATTTTGGCATTTGGAATGACGTGAACTATTTTTATGTTCCAATTTCATTTTAAATTCATTAATTATACCCAAATTTAAATATAGGTCATAACCGTCGTTTCACAAATAACTACGCAATAATACACAATATAAAGCTATTTACCCACTCATAACGGTAAATAGACAAAACATAGTAAATATTATCCCTAAATCTCACGGGAAAAATATTTACTCCAACCTCCCCTATTTTATAAAATTAGCCCATCAGGCAAAATAGTATAAAATAGTCGCTCAAAAACCTGGGTTGTTACACATATTATATATTTTCTTTTCTTTTATTTTCACAAATATTTTGAAGTTATTTCTTTTAATGATCAAACAAACTAAACTATGTTGGCCTTTGGAAATTTTTCTTGTTTTATTGCCTTTAATCTTTTCATTAAGCCCTTGCCAAAGGTGCCTTTCGCACAAAGGAGATTTGCTCCTTTCGTAGCCCTTTCCCGTGCACCCTCATCGATTTTCATAATAATTCAAATAAAAGGAAAAGAGAAACTTCATTTTCTCATAATAAATTACGGATGTAACCATTAATCAAAAGAAAATATAGCATATCATGTTCATATAAAAGGGAAATAAAAAAAACAGACAGAAATAATAGAATCTACATAAATGGCTAAAATCGAATTAACTAACAATGGGGAGAGTTTACCTTTACTCGATTCAAAAATGGAAATGGGCGCCTTTCTCAAAGGAAGCGTCTGATTTATATAGTGTATGTAATGTGGTAGAAATGAGGGTGTCATGAGGAGGGAATGAGTATTTAGGTTTCACACTTGTAAAAGACGAAGTGAACCATCATTTTAATTTTCTGGAAAAGAAGGTCAAAAGAGCTCCATTTTAGAGGCAGTAGTTGTAGGGTCATTTTGTAGAAACGATTTTAGAGTCTATTAATAGTGGTAAAATATGCAGTCCACGTGTCAATCCTCTGAGAGGAGACAACAAACACATTTGTAAAAGATGAAGTGAACCATCATTTTAATTTTCTGAAAAAAAAATTAAAAGAGCACCATTTAGGAGGCGGTAGTTGCAGGGTCATTTTGCAGCAGCGAATTTGGATTCCATTAATAGTGGCAAAATGCGGTCCACGTGTCAATCATCTGAGAGGAGACACAAAAATTATATTTATATACTAGCATGCAGGCCACGCGATGCGTGGCCGAATTTATCAAATTTTTTTTTATTGTTGCGTCTTTTTTCACATAACATATTTAATGAATGAAGTGAGATATAATTTTAATTTAATATTAAAAGTCATATGATTAACATAATTTTTTAGTGAAAAAAATATGTTAGCATGCAAAACCGGATACATGATTGGTAGAAAACTAATAAATTATTATTTGAATGTTCTCATCAGTAAAGCTTAGAAATGAAACACAGTTAAAGTCCCTTACGGATTACAATAAACATGATAATTGTGGGAGAGAGAACCGTCTTCAACTCCAACAAAAATCAAAAAACTCATCGTAAAAACCAAACATGAGCGGTAAAACTACAAAACCACTGCTCCTTCAAATCATAAAACAACCAAAACTAGCTTGGGGAGAGAGTACCAACTTCAAATCTAACTGAGAAATAATCTCTGCTTCACCCAAACAACTGTAGAGAGACTACGAATAGCAATAGGTCCAAGTAAGAACCCAAATCAGGAGCAAACACCATCTTAAAGCAGAGCCAAAGAACAAAATCCCAACAAAAAGTCAATCTTCCACCATTAGAACAAAAATCAAGGCTTTCCAACCTGGTATAGCAAAACAAACAAATAAGAGCCAGATCCACAGATCCAGGGACAGATGCAGACAATAACCTCAATCAAAACCGAAAAATATTTGAAAAATCCACCATGCAAGACATCAAACCCCTTTAACTTCTCAGGAAAGCATCTTAACAACCACTACACGCAAAAACGGTGTGGAATTAGCATATGTTAAGAAATGGTGATATTTGGAAATGAAATGATGGATGAAGCGGAGTTTGGAATATATAAGGATCGAGAGGAGACAAAAGATATGGGTTCAATGAATGGAGTAGAATAAGGTGTAGAGGCATTTTTTGGGTCTTGGGAATTTTTGGAATTCAACTAAAAGCAACATAAATTAATTGCAAGAATTTAAAAGTCCAGATAAAAGGCCTAAACGCGGATGCTGATATTGGTAGAAATAGGACTTAAGGATATTTAATACATATGCCACGTGTCAACTTCACACGGTTTGGGGCCATAATTGTTATGTAGTTATATAGAAAATAGATTAGATATAGATTTAATAGTTAAATAGTAATGAGACTAACTTAATAAAAAAACTATTTAGATAAGACTTATATGTACGAACCCTAAACTTTTAAACTTTTTAAGTTATGAAGTGAGTAAATAAAATGTTTTCTACAATTAGTATAGGATATCTAGCTATGGCCGATAAAACCTCTTAAAACCCCACCCCAAGCCCAATGTAGACTATTCGCCTTATAATCCAAAAATCTCCCTTCACCAATTGAAACACCACCGCCATGACATCCACAGCAACAGACACCACCCCATTCCTAACGAACCCCCGTTTCCCCCAACCCTCCGAGGAGCCGACCGCTTCCTCTGGTGCGCCATCACCCGCCGCCTCATGCACGATCCCTCCATTCGCATATGAAACTTTGCCGCTAAATAAATCGAAGACCGCCAATCCGACTGGGCGTACTCCAAACCCATTGCAATCATCGACCTCATTTGGAACTTATTGTTCTTCACAGCTTCAACTGTCATGCTCATCACTAGCCGAAACGAGTCTCATTCCACTGTACTTTGGGTTTGGGTCGTCGGCTATGCCTTTCAGTTCGTGATGCACATGGGCTGCGTTTTTGTTGAGTGTAATCGAAGGTGTCACCCCCGGATCAATTCATCTGATAGTGATCGCTATTCCAATTCTAGTTCAGAGAGTGATGAGAGAAACTGTTGGGGATTATGTTTTGGCCAACCCTCATAATTCCCCTCATCCCAGGTTTAATTTAAATTATAGTATAATGTTCTGTTTTTGCCTACTTTAACCTAAAAGTGTACAATGTCTTTCAAATTATAATTTATTACTCCTTCTAAAGTCCCCAAAAATATACCCTAAAAAAACACTTTTCCTATTTGGGTCCTTTTGAATGAATACTTTACTTACTTTTTTTTACCTAATTGAGGAACCGAATTCCATGATCGTAAACAAGTGTTCGATCTTGGCTGTGATTGAGTTTGTTAAATTGGGATGGAGGGAGTATAGGATATTAAGCACTTATTTTTATCATGGTTTATGTAGCACTTGACAACCATGAAAGCAAGAAACCCATTAAACTATGAGAATAGTAGTAATGCATAGGCAAATCAAACATTAAATATGGCTTTGCATATTAGATGAACCCATATGAGCCTTAGTTTTTTTAACACTCTTATTTTTTATGATAATTTGCATCTTCTTTAATTTTTTGAGGTTCTCAATTTTATAAATTTAATGGTCGTTTCTAAATTTGTTTGGCCTCGGGTTATAGACATGAGAGCACCCTCTCCATATATGGGGGCAAAGTAGCTAGCATCTGATATATGGGGGTAAGGTGCACCCTCATCGATTTTCATAATAATTCAAATAAAGTTCACGGGCAATGGCTTTTACATGCATATATCCCCCAAAGTCACAAAACATGTAGATGACAAAATTGATGGGAGAACATCTCATAAAGCTCAAATATACATATGAAGTTAAAGTTCAGAAGATCTCGTGCATGTGTATGTAGAGTCATATACAAACAGAATCCATTAAGCAAATTTAAGTCAAACTACTCCATGCAAGCATGTTAAAGAACACTTTAAGAATGGAAATTCATAACCGAAAGTTCTAGCCACATGGACATGGAAAGTAATATAGGATTCAAACACAAGGATATGCCACATAAAATGTGTAAAACTAAAATACATGCAAAAATATTTTTGAGTTTTCAAATTTATTTATTTATTTATTTTTTAAATTTAAAACAAAGATAACTCAAAGGACAAATAATATTTTTTTGTATTTTTCAATAAGACTCAATAAATGCAAAATTACAATACAACCAATACACTTGTCATAATTCCATCAAAATATATACAACAGATACATCATGTGTAAGCATATGAGTATCATAAAGTGTATCATGTAAAGCCTCCAAATCAAATCTCCTAACCTACATGGGTGTAATGTGATGCTCTTGAGCTTTGTTGACCTTGGTGACTTTACCCTTGGATTTCCTAGGACTGATTCGAAGATCAAAACAAAACCTCCTAAGGTGACCCCACAATGTGTGTAAGTGAAAGCACAGTGAGAAGTATTACTTAAGGGTTGACTTTTCTAGCGTTCCTAGACAATTCTCTCAAAATCATGGTTTTGGCTTTATTAGTAGAAGCATTTTGAGTATCGAAGCCAATACCACACTTATCATTTTTTATTTGGACAATGTCTAACATCTTATCCAATTTTTGGATCAGAACTCCACATCAAATTTGACCTGACTCGAGTCTCTTAATCTCTTTTCGAGCTCCATTATCTTAGACTTAAGCAAACTCCTAGTCTCTTCAAACTCAAGAAGCTCTTTCTTCATATCCTCCATTAAACCTTAAAGACTATCTCTCTCACCTTCAACATACTCTAGCTTCTCTCGAAGAGTT
Source organism: Sambucus nigra (assembly GCA_949130495.1). Taxonomy (NCBI): domain Eukaryota; kingdom Viridiplantae; phylum Streptophyta; class Magnoliopsida; order Dipsacales; family Adoxaceae; genus Sambucus; species Sambucus nigra. The sequence continues at coordinate 204,524,558 of OX422223.1, forward strand.
CCCTCACGTGCCCTAAGATCTTCAACTAAAATAATTTCATCAATACCTATGACACGTTCTTTCATCCTTTCTTACAACTTACAGTTTTCCTTTTTCAATTTCAAAGATTTTGCATACAACTCACGGAAGGTAACTTGGAGTTCACTCTCCTCCTCTTTTTCATTCTCACTCTCTTCTCCACTTTCTTTACCATTAAACACTTGGGATTCACACTTAATAGATTTTGAAGTGTCATGCAAAGAAATATCTTCATGTAAAGATTCATCATCAATGCTCACATGGCTAGCCATGAACGCGATGAGGTTGCGCTTAATGTGGGAATCGGGTCCCTCTTTCGATTCACTATCACTAAGGGTGACATTATATGCAATAGGTTTCTTGCCCGCCTTCCTTAGTTTAGTGGGAAACTCATCTGCCCTATGGCCATAACCCTCATAACCAAAACATATATTCGACTCATCCCTCTTAAGATCATAATTTTGATTTTTAGGGGTTTATTTCAGCTTTGTTATACTTGGCGACTTCTCAAATTTCTTAGAATCATCTTTAAGTTTCTCTTTATTAAACTTAAGAAATTTTCAAAATGAGTCAATGTAATATTAATCATCCGAAACAGGTGTTTCCTCTTTTCAGGCTTTCAAAGTTATGCCCTTATCCTTCTTCTTCACATCCTTGAAGGTAAACATGTCAAGTTCATAGGTTTGTAAGTCACCTACAAGCTCTTCAAGTTTCGTAGAGTTTAAAGTGCCTAAAGAATTTTAAACAGTTACTTTTGGATTAAACCTATTTGGTAATGGCCTCAAAATATTCTTTATGTTACGGTTGTCGGGTATCTTCTCTCCCAAATTAAAAGACGAATTCACAATATTAGAATCTAGTATAAACCTCATCAAAGGATTCACTCTCATCCATTTTAATGGTTTCAAATTTAGTGGTGAGGTTTTGGAGTTTAGAAGCCTTAACAATACTTGTACCTTCATGGGTGAATTGGAGTGTGTCCTAAGCCTCTTTAGATGTTTCACACATCATAATACGTAGGAACTTCTTTAGTGTGACCGCACTAAAAAGAACATTTAAATTAAGAGAATTGAAATTTGCTAGCTTAAGCTCATCCTCACTCCATCTTTATACGAGTTTAGGAACACGAACTTCTCCTTCTAAACATGTTGTTGGGGATCACCCTCTAACAACCGATTGTGAAACCCGCTCATCGAACGACTTAAGTGCTAATCTCATACGCGCTTTCCAATATGCTAATTAGAATCATTAAAAATAGAAACCTCAAAAATGACAAATTTTTCATATTCAAGCCCAAAAGGATTTAACACGATAGTTTAGTTAACCAGCTCTAATACCACTTGAAAAGAGGAAATTCTTTAATTTTACACAATGCCAAATTATATTGCATATGCTTTGATACCAATTGAAAGGGATGAAATAAGATGATGGATCCCGGGATTCCAAATTTTAATTTCTTCATATTAAATTATCTTTTCTTAAACAAAATTTCAATTAAAGTTCAAATTAACACAAACCAAACTAAACAAGAATTTTACCAAATTAAACTTTTTCTTAAACTAACACATCCCATTTAATTAGGCGCCAATTAAACCATTTTTGTGGTTAAACAAATTTTATCCATTTAACCTAAGCATGCATCTAGGTGTGAATTTGCAAGATAAAATAACCAACCATAACATCGCGATGTACGAGGAAAACCCATAACGGGAAAAACCTTGGATGGAGCAACCACAAGTCCACTAAGTACGGATACCACAGAATACATACACAATGACTTGACACCCTCAAAAGCCTTGACGCTCTTTGTTCTTTCAACCTCTACCTAGTGACAACGTAGGAGTCCACCTAAATCTCGGAATCCACTGATGGGGCACTACTACTGTCACGCATACAAAGTGCACCGTATGCACACCAACAAACACGAAATCCTTTGCAAGAAACAGTCCTCAATGATGAACCTGACACCAAAATGTACTCTTAAAATATATGTATGTTGGATCAAAATAATTTGGTTTAAACTTGTATTTTGTTTGAAAGATTAAACCATGAATCATAGATAAAACTTTGTTGGACTTTTCTAAAGGTTTCTCACACTTAGAAGTTGGAAAAATCTCTGTTAAAAATGCAATTTCGCACGACATCAATGGTTGGGAAAAGTAGTGAGGAGTTATGAGAAAAAACTGCGTCAAAAAATGTTTTTTGACAAAAACTTCTCCCATCGTTCAAACGAAAACCAATCTATTTCTTACGACAAAGCCATCTTGTTTGAATGAGATAAGAACGAGACTTCTTACGAGAAGTCAACATAAACCAAAATGAGACCTCGTTAGAAGTCATTCGAACGAACAACAAATCTCGTTCGAACGTCCTGGGAAAATCAAAATATTTTTCTCGAAAAATATAAAGTCATTTTGAAATAGCTTAACAAAATTTTTAACACCCAATAATAAATTTCCAAGGCTCAAAATATTCGAAGCATTCATACTTGAGAGATTATTGGAATGTTGATCACACTACGAGGCACGAAACACGGCATAGGATGGGATCTCTTTTGACTTGGCCACTACGTTGTCATAGGATTTAAAGGTCATAAATGCAACTAATATCCTATGACTCAAAGAGTTTTGTCCGGAATTAAGCCAATACATACAAATTGACAATATTAGAAATTTGTCCTTACATCTTTCGTAAGTGAAGTAAGCTAGAACCTTTTAGGTACCTGAATATCTTCTTTACTAAAATAAGGTGTTGTATAGCCATAGGGATATAAGCTCGAGTTTACATAATATGGGTGTAAGTTTGAAGAAACTATATGAGATGCCTAAAAAGAGAATCTTGAATATAGTTGATATGTACTTTAGCTTAGATAAGTATTATTTTACTTCAACTCATTTCGTCTTCTACTTCGCATCCACTTATTTACATAGATTTGAGATTTAATTTTTTTTTTCTATATGCGATTAAGTAGGAAGGATATGATTGCAAATGATAATATTCGTGAAACATTAAATGTAGCTCCTATACAGGATAAATTGTGAGAAAATTGTTTAAGATGGTTTGGTGTGTTAAGCGTAGGCCAATAACTTCCCCCGCAACTCTTCAAGGAACAATGGCTTAAAATTAACAGTTATGCTAGGGGAGGAGGCATAACTAAATTTGACCTAGCGGGAGGTTAAATAAGGACATGATAGCTCATGGTTTAAACAAAATTAGGGGTATGGTGAAATATGATTAATGTATCCAATTATTAGTAATTGAGATTATTTTGTTGAGTTGAGTACACTTGTGTGTGTGTGCGAAATATGATTACTGTATCCAATTATTAGTAATTAAGAATATTTTGTTGAGTTTACATCCGTGTGTGTGCTTAGCTCGATGCATATGGACAGGAGAGAGATACTATTGTAATTTTATGAGTTATAGTTAAAAAAATAAATGCATGCACGTATATCATTTTATTTTTATATAAATAGAAAAATATTTTTGAATTAATGTTGTAAGTATTTTCATATATTGGAGGTAGAATACTAAATGGTAGGGAATATGATATGCATGTTGTGATGGAGTAAGCAACGTCCACATTGTGGGAAGGCTTTGTGCTCAATCCCTAAATGCATACAATTCATTAAATAGTGAATTTTTATATAAGAAACCCCTGTTATTTTAAATCTTTTGCTCGCTTTGTATGTGGAATGTGATTGCTTATACGAGGGGTAGAGTTGTTTTGAAATTAGTTTAACTCTTATTATTAGGATGAGAAAAAATTAACATGTAAAATTAATGATTCAGACACTGAGATTCGGGAAATGGAGTTGAAGACAAGGGAGCTAAAATGATTTTGATTTTCCCTTTACATTCATCATCATCATCATCATCATCATCTCCCTTGCCTTAATCCCATCTTATGGGGTCGGCCACATCGATTTCCTTATCCATTCTAGTCTATTATATGCAATATTATCATTCAAGTTGAATCCCGTTACAATGATATATTATAAAGAAAAAAGTGTTTGACACTTAAGCCAATCACTAGCTTAGCTATTTTCTGAGTCCATAACATCCAATTGCATGTTGAACTTATTGCACTATAAGCTGTTAGATTCGAGTTAGGTTAAAAATAGTATTTTAATGGTAAATCAGTGGTCTTTATTGCACTATAAGTTGTTATATGGTTGGGACATCATCTATGAGCTCCCCCTTTGCTAAAGGTCGTTTCGTCCTATACTTCAAAGCCAGTTGTAAAGTAAATTATACCTTTTGTTGCTTAGTTATTATTTTACAAGAATGAATGGTATAATTTAAATAAATAATGTTGTGTTAGTAATAGAACTTGCTAGAACGTATTGATGTAGAGTTCAGTGAGTTACATTAACTTAATGAATGATATAATTAAAATAAATAATTTTTTGGTAGTAGTAGAATTTGCTAGAACATATTGATTTAGAGTTCAGCCCGTAACATGAGCAAATGGATTTTTTAAAGAAATTTGATGGTTCTTTTACTATTTCTTTTGAAGAGCATAAACAACGATTAAATTGGGATGATTTTGCGTTTGGGTGACCAGTTGTCAATTTCAGCAATATCACTATTTTTTAACTTATTATTAACATCTGCATGAAAATAGGAAGGAGCAACCAAGGATGATATCGAGCAATTGCCCAAGTATAAATTTCTAAGAATCGGTGATTTTGAGAAACAAAATGGGGAGATTCAAGAATCTTTTGGAGGAATAATGAGAGAGTGCAACACTGATACACCCATTGACCGTAATCTTCCCCTAGAGGATGCTGTAAGTTTTTCAATTTTTGTAATATAAATTATTTTATACTGCCCTTTTCCCCAAAGGTATAACATAGGGTGATTTTGATTTTGTCCTCCATTTGATTGACCATTAACCCCCTTCCCGCAAAGGTATAACATGGGGTGATTTTTATTTTGGCTTCCATTTGTCGTGGCCATTACCCTTCGATTATAAAAAATTCTTCACTACTATACTTTTGACCTCCAAAAGCATCATTTCTACTCAAAGCTTTAGTAAAAAAAAATCCTTAAATCGATGAAGGCCACTCGGAGGCTCAAAGGTATATATTATTATATACAATGGTACCCAAGTTGAATGAATCATAACATTGGTGTCAATGTCCAAATCACCTCCCCCAACCCAATAAAACCTTCGATTGTTTCAAAGGGAATGGTTGCACCCAACATATAATTTGTTGCCACCTTATAACCACATCTCACGAAATCAAATAAAGTGTACTCCATTTGATGCCAAAGTAAAAGCCGCAAAAACTAACCAAAATAAAACACTCGCACAATCATAGAGGAAAACTCTCAATATCATTCAAGTGAATACATCAAATGAGGATTACAATAAAATCTAAAGACATGGGATACTTTATGACCAATTGTTCAATACTGAAAGACTCAAAAGGACACAAAAAAGGGATTGCCTACCTTTAGCACTCAAATGTACAAATAAGCCGACTTATTTACATCACCCTCCTCCCTCGAAGAGAGTTTAACCCTAACTCAAAGTGGCTCCCCAATGGTGTCTGGATCAAGATAAATGATGAGAGCGTCATGGTAGATCTCATCTTCTGGCTGAGGTTTCTGCCATATTTTAGAAGGACTATTTTTCCCTTTGCTAACAAGCCATAGGCGGCTCAGTGACCTAATTTGTTGCACCAAAAGCACTTCATTTCTATGTATACTTTTTATCTATATATCATATCGTATATATAGATATTTATTTACAATTTATGCTCGTCGAGGCTTATTAGAGTCTGTCACCCATATATATATATACTTTTTATTATGATTTTTGTACCAGTCGAGGTTCATTCGAGCCTGATACTTGTATATATTTAAGTATACTTTTTACGCTCTTTGCTCCGATCGAGTCTCACTAAAGCCTATCACTTACACACACACACACACACACACACACATATATATATATATATATATATATATATATATATATATATATATATATATATATATATATACATTTATTTCACTATGCTTTACACGCTCGTTGAGGCTCAGGAGAGCCTAACACCATGCTCGTCCAGGCCCATTAAAGCGTACACAAATTCTTTTTTATCAAAATTACTTGTCTATCACCATTCTTTTATTTACCACACACTTGTCTAGGCCCATTAAAGCGTAGTACGAATACATATAAATCTCTTTTTTATCATAAAATTTGTCTAGGATAATTTAAGCCCATTATCCACTCGGTTTACCACATACACTCGACTAATATAATCAACACAAATAACACTAAAAAATAGTTGCATGTCTAGATAATATAGATTAAAAATGAGTTTCTTAGGCTAAGTTTAACTCCTTTCTATGGCTCCGTGACACTAGATGTATATCATGGAAAATTCTACTCTAGGCTTCTCTGAATCCATCCCTTATATAAGCAATGTTTTTTCAGTCGCGTCATTACTCCCCGTATTAAGGCAAATAATCACCATTGCGATATAATTCTTCAAGAAAAAATAATTGTAAGGGGAATAGATTCATTTGGATAATTGGTTGTTGGAGTATAATTCTTGGGGTGTATTCGGTTCCCATCCACCCTACTTGGTGCAAAATAGCCAACTAGGCCTCGGGAGCCTTTTCTCTTTGTTTGCTTCCTTTGGGAGACCCCTATCAACATCATCACCAACATCCCACACATTCCGAACCTCATATTGTAGGGGTGTAAATGAGTAGAGCCGAGCCAAGCTTAGGGCTTCTCAAACTTGTTTGGAAAGTTCAACGAGCATAAAAAAGGGTAGCTTTTAAACGAGCAAATACGAACTGAGCTCGAGTAGCTTGATCGTTTTATAATATTATAGTATGTTTGTTCTTAATCTAGCCAAATATGAACCCAACTTAATAATATAATGAGCTTTAAAATATGTTCTAAGCTTGACTCATTTATTTTACGTGTGTGTCTCAAAGAGCTTTTAATACGAGTCGAGCTTTAAGAGGTGTGTTTGTTTTACTGGCATACATGGAAGGTCCTCGAGCCAATTCCAACCACTCTTGACGTTGGTTGTGTACATGACAACCCTAGCAGGGTTCTCTTCTACCTCAACAATGGTAGTGAGTCTCGTTTGGGTTTTCTTCAATGCATTGCCATTAGAAATGATGAGATAAACCTCTGTCTAGGTTGCGACTCCATCGTGAGGGGGATACCCGAACACAAATTAGTAGCATGGTCTCATTCATCCGTTCGAATTGTTCATCCATCTTGTGCTTACTATCATCAAGTGAATCTCCTGCTTTTAATTGTTTGAGATCCCTACGAGGCTTGATTCTTGCTCATTCAATTGCAAAGAAAATGATTAAACAAAAATATCACCACCAAGACCACACCCCTTTTGGATACCAATTTTTTGCAAATTAAATGCAACGCAAAACTACCAAAATAAAACTCACCCACAACCAAAGTGGAAAGCTCTCAATATCATTTAAATGAATGAATCGACTGACGATTACAATGATAATGCAAGTCATGGAATACTTGGGACCAAGTATCTCTGACACTAAAAGACTTAATAGGACACAAAAAGGGGAGGGGCTACCTTTAGCACTCAAAAAGGGGAAGTGACCTCTCCCAAACTATGGATGGTCTCGGGTTCGAGACATGGGAGTAGACTCTCCATATATGGGGTTAAGGTCAACCGAGATCCGTCTGTCTTAGACCCTATAGTTAAGCGAGAGCTTTGTGCACTGGTATGACCTTTATATACTAATTCTAAGAAGGAAGTGCAAAAAATCCCCCTGAACATTGAAGTTTATGCAGGAAGCAGAAACTTGCTTAAGACCCCTCTTATTTTTATTTATTTTTATTATTATTTTTTTGCAACAAGGGGATCTTCGCAACAACATGCATAGTGTGAGGATTTCTGCATTAATAGAAATAATGTGGGTTTCTTACAAGTACTTACTGTACTGTTCAGATTTTTATACGGAAATTTTGGAACGAGCAGCTCCATCCCCTGCCGAACCGCCAACTTCCACCATCCCTCACCCCTCACTCTGCTCTCTCTCTCTCTCTCTCTCTCTCTCTCTCTCTCTCTCTCTCTCTATATATATATATATATATATATATATATATATATATATATATATATATATATATATATACGCACATACGGAAAATACATACACATACGAAATAAGGTTTGAAAATAGATTTTGAGTTTTAAAATCGTTTTGGGTTTCTTATTTTAATTTCGATTTTGGTTTCGATTTGTGTTTTGAAAATTTATTTGGAGAGTGACTAGTTCATACAATTTGTTGTGGTTGGGTGGAGGTGATGATTTGTTGTGGTGTTTGGTGGCGGGGGTGTTGGCAATTGTGGCAGTTGAAGATGGTGAGGGATGAGGGGTGCTGGACGTTGTGGTGGTGGTGGTAGTGGTAGTGGTGGCGTGTGTGTTAAGGGTGGGGGGCTGAAGAGGATGGTTATTTTTTTTTGCTCTTTTCATTTTTCTTTATTTTTTTCATTTTTATTATGTTTATTTTACATGACCGTTAAGTGTAACAGATTTTCAGTGGTAGAGGTACCAAATTAAAAGTCAATTAGTAAAAGGTACCAAACTCTAGACGTATTTAAGTAAAAAAAAATTCCTAATTTTTAAATCATAAATCTTACTTTGAGATGTTCTAAAACGTAAAGTGGGACTATAAATTTGAGACTGTTTGAGTCGGGGTTATTTATGGAGGGCTCTTTGATCTTACCTTACATGTGGATCGCAGGAATCTTGCATTTGCATATGTACCTACGATGACGGAGCTGAATTGCGGGAACTTCCTTGCCGGCATCATTTTCATTCCGCATGTATAGACAAGTGGTTGAACAAAAACTCCACATGCCCTCTCTGCAAGTTCAATATACCAAAGCGGTAGCAATGAGGTATAAGAAAGTGTATTTTCTTCATCAAATTGTTCGTATGGTTAGAGATTTCAGGAACAAAGGTTATGTGGAGTGTATCTGAGTGTTATGCATATGGGGTGTTTGAAATATCTGATATCCACAGTTATAATATCTCTTGTTGCATAGAATTTTGTCACAAAGTTTAACCTTGATTTTTTTGAAGCGTTTTACTTTTGGGTAAAAAAATAATCTTTGTAAAACTAAACATATCAAATAATGTCACATACTTATTTTTCCACTTGTATTTCGATTAGAGACATGACACTTTAATTTTCGTCAAGTCAAACTAATTGAGATGTCCCTAAGAAAAAGAAAGGTTAGAGTAATTAGAGTGACGGTAGAGATAGATTTATCAACTGATGCTAACAGCATTCCCTAAATATTTTATGGGTTATGATATTGCACGTGTGGCAGGGTGTGGTTGGAATGCTACACCATTGAGCAATTTCTTGAATGATTAGAGGACAGGAGATGCAGTTATCATATTATACACCGGGCCCGTTGGTTGCGAAAACAAAAATTAATAGATTTTGCAAAAAGGAAGAGAAAAAGAGTGCAAAAATATACAGTGATGGATCATACAATGTTAGAACATTTTCAAAGCATTTGGGCGTTTGTCACATATAATGCCCAAATGTTAGCTTGATACACTAAGATTATGGTTTTATTCAAAAAACTTCTTGCGCACTTGGATTATCGTGCGTACGGTGAATTGTTTGTTTTCTGTTGGATTAGAGACGATAACTCGCATGCGTAGTTTCCAGAGTCTTGTGCAAATATTTTTTTCACCGTTCTGTAAAAATTTGTGCAAAAGCTCTAGGAGATGGTCATAGAGACTTCCATGAGAGCATTCTCGGTCTTGTGTTAAATTTGGCAATTTGTATGTTAAATTTGAAGTAGAAACCATACAAAATTTACGGAACGCTATGTTGTCTGAAATTTCTCCCAAATTTTTGGCAATGAACAATGAGTTTCATACGAGGTTTAAAAAATGTGTTTCCAAACGATGTATTGTTTTAAAAAATATGTCGAGTTTCATTTCATGCGGTTAAGCACGGGTACAGGGTGTATGGGTGCTATGGTTAATTACATTCGCTCAATAACTTTGTGTAGAAATGCTAAGGATAAGTGATTGCGGGGCTAGTTGAGCCTGGGAGTACGTGGCTCATCCGAATTTTGAGGGCGAAATTCCATTGTAAGGGGGGAAGTATGTAACACCTCGTAAATTCAAGGACCTTTAATTAAATAATATTTGGGGAGAAAATGAATTTATTTTATTTGGAGGAATTAAATTCATGATTTGATTAATTTTTAAATTTGAGGAATTTATTAATTTGGCGAATTGAGGTTTTTAATATTTTGGACTATTTTGTGTCGCATTTTGAGGTCAAGAATTTGGAGAATGTTGTAAATTAATTCGGATGGCAATTCGGAGTGCACAGTTGAGTCCGGATGGGTTGAAATAGTTAGAAATGAGTGGCCATAGGTATATATTGGGTTCCAGGACCTTTCTAGACATAATTGACCTTCAAATTAAGAGTTTGCGCCCCTTTTATGAGGCTCATAGGCCCAAAATGGTATTTGAGTTTTTAACCCCAATTGTGAAAGGGTAAGCCAACTTAAAGTCATTTTAGAATACTAAAATCAAGGAGAGCTTAAGAAGAAAACCCTTAGAAGGGAAATTGAAGATTTTGGAAGATTGCTTCAAGAACAAGAGGAGATCCTTGATTCCAATTTATCATCTTCATCAAAGGACTTGGTTCTACAAATCTAAGGCAAATGGTTTAACTTGCATCTAAATTAATTGCATTTTTTTATTCATAGCATAGTGGGAGTGATAAGATGATATGGTTTTGGGGTTAATTGATATCTAAATTGGGTTTTGATGGGTATGATTGAATTGTAGAACAATTTTCAGAATTTGAAGATGTGTATGAAATTGGGACAATTAAACCATCATTCTATAAACTGTTTTCCAACGTTTTGGTTATGAAAATGGTGAATATGTTCGCGTGGCCCCGTAGAAAATCGCATTTTATACATTTTTTTATCTGATGCGTTTTCTCTAAAAACGGCTCAAAAATGCCTCAAAACGGCATTCTAAAAATCTAGAGAGATTCGCGGGGTAATTTTTTTAGAAATGTTGTTTTATTTGTTATTTTGTGATGAATGGTTCCTATATAGGTTGAATCTGAAATGATGTTTATAATTTAGGGTTTGAATTTGTGAATAATCACCCTTGGATAAATTAGAGGATTAATTAAATTGGAGAATTAATGTTTTTGATCGAGTGATTTGAAACCTTATTAATTAAGTCGGTAGACTTAATTGAATGAAATCGAATGATGGATTGGAATTTTTGAATTTCGGGCCGAGAGAGAGAGTCCGGGTATAATTGGTTGGGCAACACCAAGATAATGAAATTAATTAGTGCATAATTAATTGAAATTACTTCGAGTTGAAGACTTGCCTGATTTAGGCTTGTGTAGGGTTGTATTACACTGGTAGCCTGGAAATAATATATATACGGTGATTTGTAGTATATATATGATTTATAAATATTTGTCTGAATAATATTTATAGTAAAGCATAAGGCTTGTGTGCGGACCTAGTACACCGGTAGCCTGGATTCAACATGTATATACGGTGATGTGTAATATATATATGATTTATAAACATTTGTGTGAATAATATTTATAGTAAAGCATACCAATATTAATGCTATCTTAGGAGGTTGCGTGATGTGAGTGAGTCCCTTGGCTAGCGAATGCAGGGTGAGTATAATCACTAGGTCATAGCGTCTGTTTATAGGGGTGGGCCGTTATGATATGGAACGGTCACTTTCGGGGTGAACTATGGTCGCCTCCTATGCATGGGTGATAGCATTTATATCTGACATGCCTGTGAATATTGAGATATGTGATGAGTGCATTATTTTGTATGAATTATGCCAAAGAGGGGTAATTTTGTAATCTTTTCAATATTTATGACCCTAAATTTGAATCAATTATTTTTGTTTTGCATTTTTACAGGTACCCCGGAGATTTGGACTACAAAGGAGTCGATGTGAAAAAATTGTAAGGATATGTCACAACGGGACACGACACAACACGGTTGAAACACCTCTACTAAATATTTTTTATAAAATCGTTCGAGTGTCCGTTGAGGCCGTACCATACTTTTTGAAAAAGGACTTGACAAGACTCACAACTTTGAAGTTCGGACGAAAATGAGATTTTAAAGTTTTGGAGGTCAAAAATGCGATTAAAGATAGTGTTGTGAATAGTGACATGAATAGTACAAAAATCAGGGATAATTATTTTTAAAAAAAAGACTTCTCAATTATCTCCAACTCTTCAAGACTACATGGGATAATTATCAGTTCAAATACAACCAATAAAAGAGAGTTTCACTCCAACTCAAACACTTCATTTCTAACCCTATAAATAAGACCCTTTCGCCCATTATTTTGGGAGAGAAAAATTAGAGAGCGTGGGAGATAGTTTTTGGTTGCTTTATTTTGAGAGTATATTTTTATCAATGGCAAAAAATTATTCTTTTGTGAGAGAAGTTTTGTCAAGATCAATTATAAGACTCGATTATTGTTGTAAGTTGATTTATTAATGAGAATTCCTATTCAATCTTGCACTTTTATTTTGTCTTCAATGATGCTAGCTTAATTTCTTTACTACGACTAGGTGAAGTTTATGGTGTTTTATTAATATTGTGTGTAGTTTAAATTCGCCTTTACTTCTCGATATGTTCTAAAAGTTTTAAAAATTTGGTATTCATTTTAAACCGAAACGAGAGTGTGTTTTAAAACCTTCAAGATTGTTTTGTCAAATTAAGTTTTGAATTTAAAAATAGTAATTTTTGATTGATTATGCTTGCACTTTGATTGTTTTGATAGTTCATGCTTAAATACATTTGCGAACTTTAAAGCTTGTATTTTCTAAGGGAATAGGGATTTTAGGCGTCTAAATTTAGAGACGTAAAATTTTATTGTGAACTTAACCGTATTATCTTCCGAATTAAATACGACGAGAGTCGGTTTAATTTGACTTATAAAATCGAGAATGACGAGTTTAAATTTTTTTATAATATTAGTTGAATGTGATAAATGGATCCAGCGTCCTAGTTTTCATGCACACTTGATTATATCTCGCGTAGTCACACTTTTTATTTGTGTTTGCTTAGTTTAATATTACATATCTTCTTTACCCCCATTTTATGTAGTTGGACATTTGCGATTTTTTTAAAAGTTAAAATTGACAAATCTCTTGGGTTCGATCCATACTTACACTCGTTATTCTATAATAGTCCGTTCGCTTTCGGTATTTCATAAATTGACAAGCAAGTTTTTTGGGCCGTTGCCGAGGATTTGTTCGATTTTTTTTTAAGAATTGTGACTTTCGGACTAGTTTTTTTTTTACTTTTTGCACTCGTTTATCCTAAAATACAAAAAAAGTTGAAAAAAAAAGTGATTTTTTTTCCTGGAAATTTCCAGATTCGTTTTTTTAGCCAGTAGTCCATAAAAAAAATCAAAAATTCAAAAAAAAATTCCCAGAATAAGATAAATAAAAAAAATGTTTCATAAGTGTGCTTGGTCATTTTTGTTTATGTGTTGAATACACCATTAGTGCGTGTGTCGTGTTAATTTTTTTCTTTTCTTTTCCTTATTATTTTTTTGTGTATCACACTTTACGCATGGTGTAGTTTCTTTTGTATTTTTTTTTTGAAGCACATTAAAAAAAAGAAGAAAATAGTAAAAGTGAAAAAAATATGTGTGCAACAATGATCGAATGTGAAGAAAACTTGTGCAATCTTGCCACGAGCACAAGGAACTCTCGGAGATGAATTAAATGTAAACGAATTTTCCCCCCGATCGACGTCAACTTAAACTTCGATCCGACGTAAACAAGTGACCGTACAAATTCCGCATCAAACGTACGTTTTTGTGTGCTCCTATGTAGTTTAATTTCACACTTAATTTAGCACTTTGCATAAATTGACTTAAGGGAAAAACTCTTAACGAGACTAGAATTAAAAGCTACTCCAACGCGAACTTATGAAATCGATTCCGTTTTACCTTGTCTAGGATTCGTGGTTTTTAATGAGTCTTCGTACCGACCGCTTATCTGTAGGAAAAAGCGGGATTTGAGGCGATAACTGAAGTTGGTCGTCATTTAAATTCTCCCTCGTCAAAGAGTATGGGATGTCTAATTAGATGTTGAGTCAATTGTAATTGCTTTTTCATCTAAATTAAAAAAATAGATAGAAAAAAAAAGATAAAAATTCATGCGTTATAAATTACAATGGGTGATCCTCTTATTATTATTCCTCCATCTTTCTCATATTCCTCAATTGATCCCGTGGACGTGTTTTTACAAAATACTGAAAATTTAGATGACTACGTATTTCAATTTGAGTGAGATGGGTCAGTAGTCATTTAAAACTTAAAGAAGGTATGGATGATAATCCAACCCCTGTAATTACTATTTGTCCACCAAAGTGTATCAATTGGAAAGAGGTAAACAAATGGTATGATGATGCTATTTTTAAAAATAATCATGAATTAAATGGGGACAATCAATTTTGTGAGGAGGAAAAAATTGATAATCTTGACACATATAATAGTTGTGATGACTTAGATGTTAATTTATGCCGATATTTTTTTCCTAATTTAATTGAGAAAAATGTTGATTCTTCTTATATGTGGGAAATTTTATTTGAGGATTCGTCATCCGATTTTAGTGATACTTCAAGTATTTATGACGATCTTCCTATTTTTGATGAAGAAAGTATATCGCCTCGTGATACCTCTTATTTCCGCGCTTTTCATAAAATCTCACATTTAGGAGTGGAGTATGCATCCCCAGTTTTACGTGACTACTTTCAAAAAAGGGATAGTAAACATTTGGATCCTTATTATATTTTTTTATCTCCATGTGATGCATCGACATATGATTCATGCGATTCAAATTTGTTTATTATCGGTGATGTCGGTGCGCACCATTCTGACCATGGATTTAAGATTGAAATTTGTGGTGTGCAGTCAAGCTCTCAAATTTATGATATTTTGGCACTTAGTGCTATGAATTTTATTAATTGGAATGACCCACAACTATTTCGATTATTAATTTATAGTGATGATGATAATTTTCATGGGTCTGTATATTATTAGTGTATTTTTTCTTTTTTCCTTTTTTTTTGTGTTTGTTATCATACACTTGTTACTTTGGATGCTGGTAGCAAAGTGAAGTTTGTTACACTTTTTTTGTGTCTATATATTATTACTTTGGATGATGTATATTATAGTAATGATGTTTGTTAACATACACTGGTAGCAAAGTGAAGTTCACATGTAATATCGTCATTTCACTTCTTTACTTTATTTTTTTTGTCCATATTTTTATTTTAACATACATTGAGGACAATGTAAAATTTAGATTTGGGGGTAAGTATGGTATTTTTTTAAAATAAAATCAGAAAAATTTCAAAAATCCAAAAAGATTTTCAATATAGTTGAGTTTTGAAACGATTTCTTAATATAGAATTAATTCATGGATCTCTCAACTTATAAATTTTTTTACACATTAGCCATATAATATGATTGAAAATGGATATTGAGGCAAAACTTAATATGCTTAACGAATAAATGTCGAGTATTTAACTCGGTGAGATTTTGTGCAAATTATCGTTTTCGAGAGATTTAAATCAATCCGAGTTAAAATAACTCAAACTTTCCTTCAGTGATAAATTCGTTGATGATCTCAAATTCTTTGTTTTGTTCGATTACTGAAAATAAAAAGTCAAAATGTGAATCTTAAAGCACTAGAAGTCTTAGTAAGTCGTCTTGAGACACAAATCAACTTAACGAAACTTGAGAAATGAGATTAGACCATCGTTTTGAAGCCCAAAATTAAGCCTAAACTCCAATATTTTTTTTCATTATTCCGTTGCAAACCCATTTTAGCCAAAAAAAAAATATGTCTTTTCGTTGAAAATCCATTATCCTACCTAACTTTAACTAGGAGTCTAAAGCCCATAAAAAGAAGCCATACCCATTTTCTGAGAATACTAGGGTGAAATTACGGTTGAAAAAAATGGCCAAAGAAAATGTTTGCAAAAGAATAATGTGTGAAAAAAAAGGTGAAAAAATGTGAGTCGAAAAGAAAAAGGAAAGAGAGAAAAAAATGGCGGTTAAAAAAAGTGCCCAAAAATTAATATACCGAAAAAACCTCTATATTCTTAGAAATTTTGAATTAAAAAAAACATTCTTTCTAGCCAAATTCGAGCCTACAATACAACTAAAGAAAATCCTAATCGATCTCAAGTGAAGTTAGTTATAGTCTGGAGAGAGGATGAATAGGATCTATGGTGTGATTCAATATTTTTTAAAAGTGGTCGATTTTTCATTCATGAGATCATATTCATCCATTAATAAAAAGTCCGTTTTTAATCATGTATATGTGAAATATGTTCACGTAAATTTACTCTTTTATTCACATATACCGAGAGAAAATAACCCATTTTCGAGTGTTCGATTGAGAGTGCATCTCGTGAGATTTTGAAATCAAAATAAACTTTCGGATAAAAATGTAACGATCAAATCTTTGAAATTTACGGTTATATTGGCTATGCACACACACACGTGATAAGTTGAGATTGAAAAGTGAAGTTCTACTATATGTAATACCCCGTACTTTTGGCTATATTTATTTATGGGATTAATTAATTAAATGTGAATTAATTGGAAATTAATCCGGGTAAAATACTAGCGAGATGTGAGTTGGTATTTAACTATATTGAGCATATATGATGTTATATGAATTTGGAATTATAAAATTTGTCGTGAGATTTATATACGGCAATTTGGGAATTTTGTTGAGACGCGTGTGACCGTCGCGTCATGGTATATTATATTAATTATAAAAGTGAATTTAAATTCTATTAACCGTATGGTCGTTTTGAGTGCGCCAACGCGTCCAGAAGGGTCGAGATAGTCAGAAAACACTAGCCGGGGGTGTAGTTTGGGTCCCGGGGTATTTTTAGGCCATACCGGCAACATAAAGGGTATTTTGGTAATTTCGTATTTTGGGAAATTAAAAGTGACGAAAATTGGTTAATTACATCTGATGTGGATTTGACCCACTAAGCCACTAACCAACCCATATTAACCTAGAGGGCTACGTAGGTTATTAGAATTAGGTTTTCTAATATCTTCCCAAAGCAAACCCTAGCCACCATTAGAGCAAAGCTTGGAGAGAGAGACAGAAAGGAAATTCTGCAGAAAGAGAGGAAGAGAGCTTCATCATCGTCATCAAAATCAGAGATAAACTCGAGGCAAGTGACTTAATTCCATTTAATTTCAGGGAATGTTCTTTCCATGTTAGATAATTCAGATTTTATGTTTGTTCTTGGTGAAAAATGAAAACCCATGTAGTTGGAACTTAGAACTTGAAAATCTTGAGGAGAATTGCATGTAGAATGATAGGTAGATGATTATTCTCATGATATTTGTGATTGGAAGAAATTAAAATGGATTTATATTGGGTTAATTCATGATTCAAAAAAGTTAGGGTTCATGTTCTTGAAATTGGGGAAAAAGTGTAAAGATTTGTAAATTTGGTTGATGTTAGGATGGATTAATCCTTTAAAACGTGTTAGGATGTGACTATATATGTTTAGGATTGATTAGAGACCTTAAAACATCGTTGGGAAAAATTTTAGAAGAGATTTGAGGAGTAAAAATGGTGAAAAACGAGATTTAGAGAAATCTGGGACGAAACTGGCAGGTCGTTAGAAGCCCCTCCCCAGGTCGTTCGAACGAACTCGTTCGAACGAGCTTCTAACGAGTTGACCAATCGCTGCTAACGAAAAGGAATCTCGTTCGATACTTCATTCGAACGAGATCTCCTTAGAAGGAGCAGTTCGTTCGAACGAACTGGATCTCGTTCGAACAGTCTCGTTCGAACGAGACTTCTAACGAGATGACAGAGGAATCTCGTTCGAACAGTCTCGTTCGAACGAGACTTCTAATGAGTTGACAGTTTGGGCCTTTTTGGCCTGTTTTGATTTTGGGAGTCCCGTAAACTTGTTCGAGGGTAGAGTTAACAATTCCTTTGATGATGTATTGATAGATTTGGGACTTTTGGGTGATTATGAGAAGGAAATTATATACGAGTGATTTAAATCAATAAACCGTTTGGGTTGAGACGTGAGTGTCTACTACGACGTGAGAATAGATTATGGCGCGTATGATTATAAACCGGAATCGTATAATGCGTAAATTTATATATTGGTACTAGAATGATAATAGTACTACAATTAAACTACGGGATTACTAAGACGTGTGTTTACTTAGTATTAGTATATGAATTGTGTGTATGACATACCTACCATACTTGCTATCACGGGAGGTTTGCGTTCGCTTAGGGCCCTCTAATCCTTGTGTTTCCCGGATTTAGACTGGTTACCTTGATGAACATAGGTCATAGAAAGGCTTATTGGGATATTAATAAGTCCGCTGATCGTGGGAGCGTAGGTATGTGCGTGACCCATGTGATGTGACTGTGTTTGTGACAACTCGAATATAATTATGATTAATTATACGTAAATCATGCCTAGCTTGTGTGATATGATTAGTGTGTTATTAATATATGTGATGTTAATTTATTATGTTTAGTCTAATCCTACCTCCAAAAAGCATGAAATGTCGAATTAGTTACAAATACAAAATTTGAAGGTTTCGATAGGAATGTCCATGTTTAAGGCTAGTTTTGACCTTTATGACATAACAATTGACTTGAGGTGAAAACTACATAATTGTAGACAAGTGAGTTATGGTTGTAACACAACAAACGGTGAATGAAACGGAGGTTCGAGTGAGAAGTTATACCAAAATTACGAAACAAGGGCAAAGTAGTCCATCCATTAAGTAGTATTTTGTCTTAATATGGCAACAAATGTTTTATTCTCATTGGTTGGGAAGGGTGGTGGCTTTGGCCGACCTCAAACCCTTAGAATTACCTCTTTATTCAGCCAAAATGCAGCCATGAGAGATTTTAAACCTAAGGAAAGAGAAGTTGGAAGTTAGGAAGAAAAAGTGAGGAGAAAATTGAAGAAAATTCATAGAAAATTACGAAAAAGCCCCTAAGGTAATTCCAACCATGAATCTTGCTATTTTTTCTTTCATTTACGATTTATATGATATAAATCCTTGATTTTTATTGAACTTTCATGTTTGGGTGCATATGTATGGATATATGCAAGTTTAAGTTAAGTTGAATGTACAAAACCCTAAGATTGCTTTGTTTAGAAACTTTGTTTATTCAAACTTCCATATATTTTTGTATAGTTACTGGAATCGATTGATTCCAATTGGCTATTAACATGGACTCATATATGTATGACATATCCGAAAATCATGTGAAAATACCAACAAATGAGTCCTTGGTGAGTGTTTGAAGTTCGGGTAAGAAATCTGCCCTAAGGGTGAAAATATGCCCGCCATGTGTTCGGTGTTTTGCTTGACATAGCAAACGAACCTTAAAAATTATGAAACTTTAATCTTATATTTTTCAATGTGTTTACTGATGTTGGGTGAAAGATCATAGAAATTTATGATGTAGAAAAATCATGAAAATTCCTGGAAGTTGAATGAACGATAAAAGAGCCTATAGGGCAGATTTGCTATGTAGTGAAGAAATAGGCTTATTTTGCTCTAGGAAACTCGGAATGATGTGCCGTCTTTTGTTTTAGAAACATGATATAATAAGGATTGGATTACCAAGAATAATTAAAAAGGGTTTGGGCTGTAATTTGAATATGTTAGATATCAGAACCTGAGTCTAGATGGGACTTCATTTTAATGAATGATTTGAATTGAATAATATGATGCTTATGAATTGAGTTATGATTGAAGTTATTCTTTGGACTATTAATATTCTTATGATGATACTAATATTGTGAGAATGATAGGAAGGGAAGGAGAGCTGATTGAACAAGTAAAGGATAAAGGCAAGGGAAAATCCAGTTAAACTGTCAAGGTGAGTGTACTTATGATTTGTTTCATATATAAATATGAATATAGCTCTAAGAGCGGATTTGTTTGAATACTTCGGTATTCAGGATTTGTTTGGATATTAAAATATCCAGGATTGGTTGGGTCTTATGATCCAGGATTGGAATTGGACAAAGATCCAATGATTTGTTGGAACTTATGTTCCAGGATTTGTTATTGCCAATGGGCAGGATTGTTCGGATTTTATATCCACTTATTCTATATAGAATTGTTATTACATTGTAGGGAAGGAGTACCTCACTAAGCTTAATGCTTACAGTTATATTTTAACAATTTCAGGTTTCTATGCTGCCAACTAGAATACCATATGACCGGTAACTTTGAGAGTTGCACCGTTGGAAGGAGCCGGGGTTTAAATGTGGGGATTTTATCATTGTCACACTGAAGATTTTAACTTACTCACACATTGTATATTTTGCGTTAGTATGGATTGAGTTGATGATTGTGAAATTTTATCGTAGTTAATCATAGTATTGTATGTCCGCTTAAATTATGACTCTGATATTGATTTCGTTATGGCACAATAATAATATTATGTTGATTATGCGCATTATACAGTAAAATATGGATAGATGAATTATATTTCCAATGGGCTCTAGATTATGATTTAATTATTCTAATAATAAATGATTAGTATGGATATTGGGTTTGGGGTGTGACAATTAGTGGTATCAGAGCGTCTAGGTTATTAATTCTGGACGTGTGTGACGATTAGATGGCAGTTATTGATTGATTTGATATTATTGAATTGTTTATATACTAACAAATAGTTTAGTACTGTAAACTGTTTATATTGGTTGTTAGAATTTTATTGTATTACAGATAATTCCAGATGGAACCTGGGAATGGACAACCAAGAGAAGACGGAGTCGCTTCTCGTACAGAGAATACTGAAGTGGAGCAAAGTGTTGCTGGAAGGGCTAGAGAGCAAGAGCAGCCTACAGAGATGCAAATAATGGCGTATGCAATGATGAGGATGGCAGAGCAACAAGAAAGAAATATGGCGCAAATGGCAGAACAACAGGCTAGATATCTAGAATCCAAGACTGTGGCCAGGATTGAGAAAGAGGCAAGGAAGGAAATGAAAGATTCCATGCATGAGAAGTTTTTGAAGTTGAATCCTCCAGAATATTCAGGGTCAGTTGAACCTACGGAAGCTGAGATGTGGGTCAGGGATCTAGAAACCATCTTTGCAGTTATGAAGGTTCCAGATAACCAGAAAGTGAATCTAGCTGTGTTTAAGCTCAAAGGAGAGGCGAAATATTGGTGGGAAGCCAGCAACCATTTGGTGCCCAGGATGGAAGGTACTGATGTTATTACTTGGGCTGAATTTATTAAAGCTTTGTATGTTAAGTATTTCCCTAAGGTCTATAGGAGGGAGAAACTGAGGGAGTTTATAAATTTGACCCAAGGGAACATGTCTGTGAGGGAGTATGATGCAAAATTTACTGCTTTGTCTAGATTTGCTACTAAGTATGTGCAGGAGGAAGAAGATAAATGTAGTAAGTTTCAAGATGGACTGATTTTGCCTATTCAAAATAGAGTAGCCACTTATGAGTTAGAAGATTATGCTTCTCTGGTAAACAAAGCCATGATAGCAGAAAGGCAAATGAACCAAGGGGTGGCGAGCAGAGAGAGTTTTAAGAAAAGTAGATTCGACGCATCTCAGTATAGGGGAGGTGAAAGTGGAAGTGTTAAGGTGGAACCTCATAAATTTCAGAGAGGTGGTGGAGATAGTGGTAGAGGTCAGGGGAGGTTTGGTAGAGATACCAGGGGTGGAGGATCTTTTAGTTCAGCCAGAAAGTCAGGGAGAGGTGAGGCCCCAATAGGAGGTGTTACATGTTTCTTTTGTAAAGAGGAAGGACATTATAAATCTGAGTGTCCTAAGCTTAAGGGATTGGAATGCTACCATTGTCATCAAGTGGGGCATATTAAGAAGAATTGTCCGCAATTGGCACAGACTCCAGCAGCACATAGTGAAGTAGCAAGCAGAATGTTATCTCCAGGCAGTACAGTGAAGAGTGTGGGTAGAGGACAAGCTAGTGGTTCCAGGCCAGGTGGACGAGTCTTTACGATGAAAGAAGCTCAGATTACGCCAGATGTGGTGACAGGTACACTTTCTGTTAGTGATAGAAGTGCTTATGTTTTGGTTGATCCTGGTTCCACACATTCTTTTGTGTCCTATGCTTTTGCCATATACTTGAATATACCGTGTGCTCGTTTAGATGTGGGGTTGGGTATTTATATGCCTATGGGGGATATGGTTGTAACTGAATATGTTTTTCATGATTGTGTTTTGACTGTGGGGTCTAGAGATACAGTTATAGATCTACTTCCATTGGATATTTCTGATTTTGATATAATTCTGGGAATGGATTGGCTATCCAAATATCATGCATCCATGGATTGTTTCCGTAAGGAAGTTGTTTTTAATATGCCTGGTGAGCCTGAATTTAAATTTGTGGGGGAAAGGAAAATTGTTCCCAGTTGCATCATTTCTGCTATTCAGACGAGGAAATTATTGAGTAAGGGTTGTGAGGTTTTTATTGCATATGTTCTTGACACTAGGAAGGGGGCTTTACAATTAGTCGATGTTCCTATTGTACGGGATTTTCCTGAAGTGTTTCCTAGTGAGTTGCCAGGGTTACCTCCAGAAAGAGAAGTTGAATTTAGTATTGAATTAGCACCAGGGACAACCCCTATTTCTATGGCACCGTATAGAATGGCACCTGCTGAGTTGAAAGAACTCAAGATTAAATTGCAAGATTTACTTGATAGGGGGTTCATACAACCTAGTGTATCTCCATGGGGTGCGCCAGTTTTATTTGTGAAAAAGAAAGATGGTACCATGCGTTTGTGTATTGATTATAGGCAACTGAATAAAGCTATAATTAAGAACAAGTATCCTTTACCTCGTATAGATGATTTGTTTGATCAGTTGCAGGGTGCTAAAGTGTTTTCAAAGATAGACTTGCGATCGGGTTATCATCAGGTGAGGGTGAAGGAAAGTGATATTTCTAAAACCGCTTTCCGTACTCGGTATGGTCATTTTGAATTTCTTGTGATGCCTTTTGGGGTGACTAATGCTCCAGCTGTATTTATGGATCTTATGAACCGGGTACTGCATCCTTTTGTTGATTCATTTGTGATAGTTTTTATTGATGATATTCTGATTTATTCCCATGATATGGTTGAACATGAAAAACATCTCACAACTATTTTGAACCTGTTGAAAGATAAGAAGTTGTATGCCAAGTTTAGCAAGTGTGAATTTTGGCTATCACAAGTTGCATTTTTAGGCCATGTTATTTCTGGAGATGGTATATGTGTTGATCCTAAAAAGGTAGAGGCTATTGTGAAATGGGAGAGACCCGATAATGTGACTGAGGTGAGGAGTTTTCTGGGTTTAGCTGGGTATTATAGAAGGTTTATTAAGGGATTTTCTTCTATTGCCTTACCAATGACTAAACTGACTCGGAAAGATGTTAAGTTTGAATGGAATTCTGATTGCGAAAATAGTTTTGATGAATTGAAAAAGAGGTTGGTAACCGCACCTGTTCTTACTATTCCGCATGGTGGAGATGGTTTTGTTGTTTATACTGATGCTTCACATCAGGGGTTGGGTTGTGTTTTTATGCAGCATGGTAAAGTTATTGCCTATGCTTCTAGGCAGTTGCGTACACATGAACGTAATTATCCTACACATGATTTGGAACTTGCTGCTATTGTATTTGCTTTGAAATTATGGCGTCATTATCTATATGGTGAGGTATGTGAAATTTTTACTGACCATCAAAGCCTTAAGTATTTGTTTACTCAGAAGGAGTTGAATTTGAGGCAGAGGCGGTGGATGGAGTTAATTAAAGATTATGATTGTACAATTCACTACCACCCAGGAAAGGCAAATGTAGTTGCAGACGCTTTGAGTAGAAAGGCTTCAGTAAGGTTATCGTGTATTCGATGTGCTAGAGTTGCTCATATTATGGAGTTGAGATTGATGGGAGTGGAATTGCAGCTAGCAGATGGGGACAGATTCTTTGCTCATGTAAGCGTGAGGCCTTTGTTAGCTACCCGTATTCATGATTTGCAAAGTCAAGATCCTTTCCTTGAGAAAAAACGACAAGATCTCCGAGATGGTAAGTCTGAAGATTTTTGTATTGTGAATGATGGCACTTTATTGTATAAGCATCGGTTGTGTGTGCCTAATGTGTGTGGATTGAAAGAGGAAATTTTAGATGAGGCTCATAATTCCATTTATACTATGCATCCTGGTAGCACTAAAATGTATAGGGATTTAAAGGAGCATTATTGGTGGAATAATATGAAGAAGGAAATAGCTGATTTTGTTGCGAGGTGCCTTATATGTCAGCAAGTGAAAGTGGAGCATCAGAAACCTACTGGTCTGCTTCAGCCATTGCCGATACCGGAATGGAAATGGGATCATGTAACGATGGATTTTGTGGTTGGGCTTCCTCGATCTCAGAAGGGGTCAGATTCGATTTGGGTAGTGGTGGATAGATTGACAAAGTCCGCTCACTTTCTAGCAGTCAAGACTACGTATACAGTTGATAGGTATGCTAGATTGTATGTTAATGAAATTATTCGATTGCATGGAGCACCGGTATCTATTGTTTCAGATAGGGACCCTACTTTTACATCCAGATTTTGGGATAGCTTGCAGTATGCTATGGGTACTAACTTGAAGTTTAGTACGGCTTTTCATCCCCAGACAGATGGGCAGTCTGAAAGGACAATACAGATTTTGGAAGATATGCTTAGAGCTTGTGTGCTTGATTTCAAAGGTAATTGGGATGAATATTTGCCTTTGATAGAATTTGCATATAACAATAGTTTTCAGTCTACTATTGGTATGGCTCCATATGAAGCCTTGTATGGTAGACGATGTCGTACACCGATATGTTGGGGTGAAGTTGGTGAAAGGAAGATAGAGGGTCCAGAATTAATTGAAGTCACCACTGAAAAAGTGAAGATTATTCAAGATAGAATGAGAATAGCTCAAAGCAGACAGAAAAGTTATGCGGATAAACGACGAAAAGATTTGGAATTCCAGAAAGGGGATTATGTGTTTCTTCGGATATCTCCATGGAAAGGAGTTATGAGGTTTGGAAAGAAAGGGAAATTAAGTCCACGCTACATTGGACCTTATGAAATCCTTGAGAAAGTCGGGATGGTTGCCTACAAGTTAGCGTTACCACCAGAATTATCTCGGTTACATGATGTTTTCCATGTTTCTATGTTGAGAAAGTATGTAGCAGACCCTTCACATGTATTGGTGGAACAACCTATTGAGTTGAAGGAAGATTTGAGCTACGTGGAAGAACCGCTTGCTATCGTTGATAGGAAAGAACAAATATTAAGATCAAAGGTGATCCCACTTGTGAAAGTTGTGTGGAGAAGGCATTCCATGGAAGAAGCTACATGGGAGAGTGAGGATAGCATGAAAATGCGTTATCCCTATTTGTTTGATTCGGACAACCAAGGTATGTCAATTTCGAGGACGAAATTTCCTAACAGGGGGAGAATTGTGACAACTCGAATATAATTATGATTAATTATACGTAAATCATGCCTAGCTTGTGTGATATGATTAGTGTGTTATTAATATATGTGATGTTAATTTATTATGTTTAGTCTAATCCTACCTCCAAAAAGCATGAAATGTCGAATTAGTTACAAATACAAAATTTGAAGGTTTCGATAGGAATGTCCATGTTTAAGGCTAGTTTTGACCTTTATGACATAACAATTGACTTGAGGTGAAAACTACATAATTGTATACAAGTGAGTTATGGTTGTAACACAACAAACGGTGAATGAAACGGAGGTTCGAGTGAGAAGTTATACCAAAATTACGAAACAAGGGCAAAGTAGTCCATCCATTAAGTAGTATTTTGTCTTAATATGGCAACAAATGTTTTATTCTCATTGGTTGGGAAGGGTGGTGGCTTTGGCCGACCTCAAACCCTTAGAATTACCTCTTTATTCAGCCAAAATGCAGCCATGAGAGATTTTAAACCTAAGGAAAGAGAAGTTGGAAGTTAGGAAGAAAAAGTGAGGAGAAAATTGAAGAAAATTCATAGAAAATTACGAAAAAGCCCCTAAGGTAATTCCAACCATGAATCTTGCTATTTTTTCTTTCATTTACGATTTATATGATATAAATCCTTGATTTTTATTGAACTTTCATGTTTGGGTGCATATGTATGGATATATGCAAGTTTAAGTTAAGTTGAATGTACAAAACCCTAAGATTGCTTTGTTTAGAAACTTTGTTTATTCAAACTTCCATATATTTTTGTATAGTTACTGGAATCGATTGATTACAATTGGATATTAACATGGACTCATATATGTATGACATATCCGAAAATCATGTGAAAATACCAACAAATGAGTCCTTGGTGAGTGTTTGAAGTTCGGGTAAGAAATCTGCCCTAAGGGTGAAAATATGCCCGCCATGTGTTCGGTGTTTTGCTTGACATAGCAAACGAACCTTAAAAATTATGAAACTTTAATCTTATATTTTTCAATGTGTTTACTGATGTTGGGTGAAAGATCATAGAAATTTATGATGTAGAAAAATCATGAAAATTCCTGGAAGTTGAATGAACGATAAAAGAGCCTATAGGGCAGATTTGCTATGTAGTGAAGAAATAGGCTTATTTTGCTCTAGGAAACTCGGAATGATGTGCCGTCTTTTGTTTTGGAAACATGATATAATAAGGATTGGATTACCAAGAATAATTAAAAAGGGTTTGGGCTGTAATTTGAATATGTTAGATATCAGAACCTGAGTCTAGATGGGACTTCATTTTAATGAATGATTTGAATTGAATAATATGATGCTTATGAATTGAGTTATGATTGAAGTTATTCTTTGGACTATTAATATTCTTATGATGATACTAATATTGTGAGAATGATAGGAAGGGAAGGAGAGCTGATTGAACAAGTAAAGGATAAAGGCAAGGGAAAATCCAGTTAAACTGTCAAGGTGAGTGTACTTATGATTTGTTTCATATATAAATATGAATATAGCTCTAAGAGCGGATTTGTTTGAATACTTCGGTATTCAGGATTTGTTTGGATATTAAAATATCCAGGATTGGTTGGGTCTTATGATCCAGGATTGGAATTGGACAAAGATCCAATGATTTGTTGGAACTTATGTTCCAGGATTTGTTATTGCCAATGGGCAGGATTGTTCGGATTTTATATCCACTTATTCTATATAGAATTGTTATTACATTGTAGGGAAGGAGTACCTCACTAAGCTTAATGCTTACAGTTATATTTTAACAATTTCAGGTTTCTATGCTGCCAACTAGAATACCATATGACCGGTAACTTTGAGAGTTGCACCGTTGGAAGGAGCCGGGGTTTAAATGTGGGGATTTTATCATTGTCACACTGAAGATTTTAACTTACTCACACATTGTATATTTTGCGTTAGTATGGATTGAGTTGATGATTGTGAAATTTTATCGTAGTTAATCATAGTATTGTATGTCCGCTTAAATTATGACTCTGATATTGATTTCGTTATGGCACAATAATAATATTATGTTGATTATGCGCATTATACAGTAAAATATGGATAGATGAATTATATTTCCAATGGGCTCTAGATTATGATTTAATTATTCTAATAATAAATGATTAGTATGGATATTGGGTTTGGGGTGTGACAGTGTTCGCCTCCATTATTTGTGATGTTGTTATCTGTGAACTATTCCTGAGAGATTCGGAATATGTAATCCTTATGTACGTGATGTACCGGGATGGATAGCAGAGTATGTGTGCACCACAGCTTAGTTCTCGGGGTGCTTGTATTGTATATTTATGATGTGAATAGTATACACTTAATTAATGGGAACCTTCATGTTAATGTTGTGAATATAATTACGGTATTGTTTCGAGAAACATAACGAGTTAGCTTATAGTGAAATATATTGCATATTGAGCATCTGAGTTTACGTTAAACCCCTACTTAATTACGAGCGTTATTATGTTAATAGAACCGAGTAATATGGGTAGGACCTATGATAGTCTAGCTAGAGATAATGTCACTTAGCTAGTGGTTTGTGTCGTTGTAGATGGGTACTTACGTTAGGAGTGCACAGTTAGACGAGAGGTGAGAATATCATGTGAGTGCGCGTCCTAACATGTACTTTGCATTTAATGTTTTAAATGTTTTTAAAGCACTTGCAGGTTTTTAAAATATAACTCCACATTCGGGCTCTGACCCGTTTGCTTTCAAATCTATTTTCTTTGCAAAACCATTTTAGGTGCCCAGCCACAAGGACACCAAGCATAGGATACTCATTCAGGTGACGAGCTTTAGCTGTTTGTGGAAGCTACAGGGACTTTGCTTGTAGACGCTTCTATCATTTGGATTCCAGAGTCATTATCTATCAGTTGTAGGGCATGTTGCCCATTTCTATTAGAGACATCTTTCCATTACAGTTTTCAGACTTTGGCATGTATTGTTTTAGTATTCGGTTTACTTATTTCAGTTGTGAGATTGTAGTGAGGAGTTTTTCCTCCAGACTTTATTTACCTTATGTGATGGTTATCCTATTTATTTCAGTATGGTGAATGGTATTAGTTATTCTTCATTACACTTGTTGCATGTTAATCAGACTTTAAATAAAATTTGGCGCTTACTTTTTAAATACTAGGTGGTTAGTAATCATTAAAATGTTTTCGACTGTGATGCTATTAACTGGACCAACTTGGCATTTTGAATTAATTTAATAAAGGAGTAGCTACCCGGTATTTAATTAGTCGGGGTGTCACACTATATTTATGAAGTTTGCATTCAAACTTGGTTATATTACTTTTGAGTCTTTTGTATTGAGTCAAGTTTTTAAATTTTGTGGGTATATTCACTGCAAACCCTTACGAGACAAAGCTCCTCCACTAGGGTAACCTGGGGGTTTAACGGCTTGTTGCGCATGCTAAGTGAAATCGTGATTCCTACAAAAGTGAGTTAGATTTTAAAATTTTGAGTTTTGCTCGAGGAGTAGCAAAGTTTAGGTCTGGAGATATTTGATAAGTGTATTATTTTGAATGAATTATGCCCAAATCTGGACCTTTTTAGGGCCATTGTATTATAAATAATGAGCTTTTAGATTCATTTCCGTAAAACAAAAGAAAAATGCAAGTTTGAATAAATTTTGAGTTAAAATACAATATTAGTAACCTGAAGGGTGAAATCACAATTTTTCAAACTTTATGGGCCTAAAAATAATTTTTAAATGTTTATCTAGGAAAAATAAAGTTTTATCTGAAATTTGGTTGAATTCCGGATTAATACGAGCAATTTTTGAATTTCGGAGGTTAAAATGCAAAGAGGGGTTAATTTATAATCTTTTAAATATTTATGACCCTAAATTTGAATTAATTATTTTTGTTTTGCATTTTTAGAGGTACCCCAGAAATTTGGACAACAAAGTCGATGTGCAAAAATTGTAAGGATATGTCACAACGCAACACGACACGACATGGTTGAAACACCTCTACTAAATATTTTTTATAAAATCGCTCGAGTGTCCGTTGAGGTCATACCATAACTTTTTCGAAAAGGTCTTGACAAGAACCACAACTTTTAAGTTCGGACAAAAATGAAATTTTAATGTTTTGGAGGTCAAAAATGCGATTAAAGATATTGTTGTGAATAGTGCCAAAATTGGGGATAATTGTTTTAAAAAAAAGGCTTCTCAATTATCTCAAACTCTTCTCAAGACTACATGGGATAATTATCGGCTCAAATCCAACCAATAAAAAAAAAGTTTCACTCCAACTCAAACACTTCATTCCTAACCCATAAATAAGACCATTTCGCCCATTATTTTGGGAGAGAAAAATTAGAGAGTTTGGGAGATAGTTTTTTGTTCCTTTATTTTGAGAGTACATTTCTGTCGACGGCAAAAAATTATTCTTTTGTGAGAGAAGTTTTGTCAAGATCAATTGTAAGACTCGATTATTGTTGTAAGTTGATTTACTAATGAAATTAGTATTCATTCTTGCATTTTTATTTTGTCTTCTACGATGCTAGTGACGCGACTGAAAATGTGTCTTAGAAGTGCGTTCACTCTAGGCTCAAGTGCAAGCCTGTCACTCAAGTAATAATTCGATAAGTCGGGTATCGATCCTCAGGGAAAAAGGACAACAGGGTTGTAACGACGGGAGTAGACGAAAGAATCCTAACTTTGACTCTAAAAAGAAAAAGGAAAATTGATTTGGTTTTGAGAATAATTAAACTAAAGGCAAATATGAAATTATGAAATGATACTAAATTACCTAAAAGATGATTTCAAACTTTTGAACTAAGTGATGAGAAAAACAGGACGGGAATACAACCCCCCAACCCTAGTGTATTGCAATGATAATACTAATCATAAATTCAACTGATTAATTTGACCAGGAATTTAATACTCCCAAGCATTACGTATACGAGGTTCAAGCCCGCGTCATACTTAATCTGAGGATGAGTAAATCGGTATCGCGATAGTGACACTCGAATTGAACTCTAAATCATCCCGGTTACCCATAGGCAAACGAGATATAAAGATCTACAATTGGTGTGTGCCTATGCAATACGGTCGTAATCAATCACTAAATTCAGAGGACTAATTTTATCCACATGAAATTAACACATCAGGCTGGGTTCATGTATCCCGACCTTAGAAAATCTAGCCTAGCATGTTGAACGTGATGAAAACAGTATTGGATTTGTAGAAAAACATGATTAAACTATGGAAAATTAATGGAATGATGTAAAACAGAATTGAAAAGAGGAAATAACTCACTAATTTTTACCAAAGCAATAACAACATCAATGAAGAACACAGAATTCTGAATTAACCTTCAATCTTTGGAATTAAACTGGAAATTGTATCTAAACTAGGGTTTGCTGGAAAAGAAAGGAAAAATCTATTATTCTCTATAAAATATCCATTCCAATAATGATACTAAAATGGGTTTTTATACCCTACAAGAATTTTAGAGTTTCAGCTGCATTAGGATTCTTTTGAGGAGAAGATAAGATTTGCAAATCTCGATAGCCGGACCGATCCGGGCCTTAGGCGGACCGGTCTGCCTCCAAAGCGGATCGGTTCTTTTTATTTTGGGGCGGACCGGTCCGAGGGCGGACTAGTTCTTTTAATTTCTGCCTTCTTTGGTTTACTTTCGATCCGAGGTCAACTTAAGTTTGTCATAGCAGACCCGTCCGGGGTAGGGGTGGACCGGTCTGCCTGTTTGACTTTTTTGCTCAACTTTGATTGCTCATAGCTTTTGTTCTGGGACTCCGATTGAGGTGCCATTTCTTCCTAAGTGCTCATGAATGTGATATATTCAACATCTCTTTAGGTACCTCATCCGAATTCCGGGTGGAAATTACGCTTTTGCCTTTTTGACTTTCCTTCTTGTCTTTCTTGATTCTTCCGGTCCCCTTCTTTCGTTCCTTGACATCAAATACTTGTAAAATCACTACGAAATACCAGAAACTTGGTGTACTCATTAGGATTAGTCATTAGCAAGATTATGAGATAAAGTCAATTCGATTACGTTGTTCGAGGTACTAAAAGTAACTAAATTAAGAGATAAATTAGGAAGAATTTATGCCTAATCAGCTAGCTTAATTTCTTTACTAGGACTAGGTGAAGTTTATTGTGTTTACTTAATATTGTGTGTAGTATAAATTCGTCTTTATTTCCCGATATGTTCTAAAAGTTTTAAAAATTCAGTATTCATTTTAAACCGACACGAGAATGTATTTTAAAACCTTCAAGATTGTTTTGTCAAATTAAGTTTTGAATCTAAAAATAGTAATATTCGATGGATTATGCTTGCACTTTGAATTTTTTGATAGTCCATGCTTAAATACAATTGCGTACTTTAAAACTTTTATTTTCTAAGGGAATAAGTATTTTAGGCGTTTAAATTTAGAGACATTAAATTTTATTGCGAACTTAACCGTGTTATCTTCCGAATTAAATACGACGAGAGTCGATTTAATTTGAGTTATAAAATCGGGAATGACGAGTTTAAATTGTTGTATAATCTTAGTTGAATGTTATAAATGGATCCAACGTCCAAGTCTTCATGCCCACTTGATTATATCTCTCGTAGTCACACTTTTTATTTGTGTTTGCTTAGTTTAATATTATATATCTTCTTTAGCCCATTTTATCTAGTTGGACAGTTGCAATTCTTTTAAAAGTTAAAATTGATAAATCTCAGTGGGTTCGACCCGTACTTACACTCGCTATTCTATAATAGCCCGTGCACTTGCGATATTTTATACATTGACAAAATATATATGATACGTATATATGGTGCATATTTATATACAGGTATATACATGGTGTGAAATGTATAAACAATATAACTTGGGAGATCGTTATATGGTATCAAATGAGAATTGATTTAAATAAGTTAGTGTGAATAATAACTTATAACCCTCATACATGATGTGAATCGTATGAGTGATATGAATCGTGAGAATGTTATATGGTATTAATTGATAGATGACTTAAATAAGTTAATGTGATTAATAACTTATAAAGTATACTAAACTCACAAGGGATAGAGTAGTGGGAAATCGTGGGATATATGTGATGTAACAACCCTCGATTCTGGGAGGCTCATTTTATACTAATTTTACCGCATAAGGTAATTATATAAAATGTGGGGACTGGAGTAAATATTAATTTAATGAATTGAAAGTTAATATTTACTAGATTGATGCATATTTACTGTATGTGAAAGTAAATAACATCAGGTTGCATGTCTGTAGTGTCATGTATTTTAAATGAACTTTTAGTTTAAATGATTTTGGAACTCAAAATAATTTATAAAATTTCCGGATACCAGTTTAGAGGGTGTAGTTAGTCTCGGAAGGTGCGAGACGGTCAAAATAAGTGCCATATTGTATTTTTGTGTTTCGGGCACTTTTACCTGGTTTTAGCTTATATGCGTATTTGCGAGTCATTTTAATGTGGTATTAACCATTTAAGTTGGGAGTTTTAACCTAAGCCACGATTTTAGTCTTCTAAATCCCTTATTTTTCCCCATTTTATGTCTTGAACATAGAGAGAGACAAAGAGAGAAAGAAGAAGAAGAGAAATTGAGAAATGAGAGAGAGATTGAAGATGGAGGATTTGGGATTGCTTCTTCTCCAAATAAATCTGAGATATCAACCCTAAGGCAAGTTTTCTACTTGCTAATATGTGATTTAAGATGCATGAATTGTATGATAGTTGTGTATTTATATTTATGGTTTAAATGTGGAAATTTTGGGAATTAAGCCCTAATCTTAATTTTGATGATGAAATTTTGGGTTATAATTGTTATTAACCATGTGGGGTGTTTTGGGGTAGACTATTGTTGTTGATTGTGTGTAAGATGGAAGAGATTTGGGGTTTAGAGGATTTAGGGTTCATAACCCTTCGTAGCCATTTTTGGCAAATCGCAGGACCGAATCGATTCGGCCCTTGGGCGAATCGATTCGGTAAGGGGTAGCTTCCAGGTCTGCATAACCCGAATCGATTCGGGTTAAGGACGAATCGATTCGGTCAATTGCAGAAGGTTGGTTTAGTAGTCTGAACCGATTCGCTTTTTGGGCGAATCGATTCGCTAGGACGAATCGATTCGGCCCTTGGGCGAATCGATTCGGTTTCCTGCTGTTTTTGAGTTAATTTTATAACTCAATTTCAATTCTTTTCTTTAAATATAGGGATTAGGAACCTTCTTGAATGAAGTAAACTTAGAGTCCTAGAGTGTGAGATGAGTTAGTTGTCTACCCTACATTAGGAATGGGTTATGTGGGGACTATTACGGGGTTAGGCCTATTAATGATAAGGCATTCTTTTCTTCTAGTTAATTATTATAAAACTAGGAGATGTAGTGTTATGTTCGGGAGACCTTAGAAGCTTAATTAAGCTATACTAGTTTTGATGGTTTATATTACCACCTCAAAAGAATATTGGAAGATTTTAAAAGTTCGATTGAGCTATGTTAACCTTGGTGGTTCATAATAGTACCTTAAAGGTGAGTTTGGAGAATAAATTGAAAGTCATTTTATTCCTTCGAAAGATGATAACCTTGGGGTTCTAAAATAACCTCCTAGAATGCTTGGAGATAATGAAGAGTTTATTTACTCCTTTGAGGTTGTAGTGTTGATATAAACTATCGTATAACTCTGGATAGTAAGTTAGATTATTTACAAAAGTAAATGGTCAGGGTTTAGGATAAAATGAATCATATAAATGGAAATGGTATTGATATTAGTATATGATAATTTACTTAATCATGAAACCGGTAAATAATGATTTACTTGATTTTGTTATGATAAATAAAATGGCTTAAACACACCTCTCTAAATGACATCATAAGGGAAGTCCGCACGTGAGGTGAAGCCCCCTGGCTAATGATTGCAGGGTGGATATAGTCCTAGGCCATGGGAGCGCTTATTGTTGTATATTTTTCTGCGATGGGTAGGAGATTCCGGGTGTGGTCTTGACTACCCCGCAGGCTCATGGCCGCTTCCCGACGTCTTGCGATATAGGTGCCCAGGTTGTCTAATGATAGGCCCTGGAAGATGATGGTCATTTAGGGGCGCGCACAGTGGGGAAACCCGGACGGGCGGTCTTAGAATTCGTTATATGTATATAATTATAATAGTTCATAATCAAGTGGGACTTGATGTATTTGATATGCCATAAGAGCATGACGGAGTGCCACAAAGAGCACATGTAAATGCCACAAAGAGCATTTGAACATGATTATTTTCCTGATAAGGAAAGGATTTTTACAAAAGGTAAAATTGAGATAAAATTTCCTTAAAGAACAAAAGATTGTGATTATATATATATACTTCCTGCTAAGGAAAAGAGATATGAAATAATTGGCACATTTGGTGAAGTTTTTAGTTTAATGCTTCTTATTTTTGTTCCTGCTTAGCTTATGTTTTAAATTGTATAGGTTGCTTCTTATTTCTCTTTCTTCACGATTTATCATACATAACTGTCATAATCTTTATTCATCTGGTAATCATATAGAACCGGGCCCTGACCTGGTTACATTTCTTGTTGCATATTCATCTTGTCTCTTCTCAGGTACTCCGCCGCAAGGATGCCTGATTTGAATTCCTATTCCGATGTTTTCGACGAGCCGTGATGCATTGCGGGTATTACGGGATACATTTGGTATAGACATTTTCATTTTTATTCTAGTTAAGATCAAGTCTTTTATTCGGGCGAGAGGCCCAAACTTTTGTAAATGTCTAATGAAATGTAATAAGTAGCTTATTGTACTTGTGTATTATTGGTGTATCAGTTTAGTGACCGGTTACCTATTCGGTCTTTTTATCGTATTCTTGTTGTATTACTTATATATGTCTTGGGGTTTCCCTTATCTTTCAGGAATTGGGTTGTTTATTTTCATTTATTTACTTTCAAATCAAAAATTTT
This sequence comes from Sambucus nigra, assembly GCA_949130495.1. Taxonomy (NCBI): domain Eukaryota; kingdom Viridiplantae; phylum Streptophyta; class Magnoliopsida; order Dipsacales; family Adoxaceae; genus Sambucus; species Sambucus nigra. The sequence continues at coordinate 204,560,103 of OX422223.1, forward strand.
GGCAACCCGTTTTCTGAAATATTGGGTGGTTATCCTGGATACTCTATATTTTGTTATGATGCTGAGAATGATTCCATCCATGATTCCGTTATATTGGAGTATTGGGCTGGCCACCCCTTATTTTGGTGAGCGGGTTGTCACATGTGACAAGACTAGTTACAGGGTAGTTAGCTAGATGGGTCATGTGTAGTTTCATTAGGCATGTACTTTAGTTGAGGGGTGAGGCGTCCTCAAGAGAGTGAAGGACACTAACTTAAAGATGAAGATCATTCGAGCAATTTAATTTCCTGCATTTAAATTCACTTGTCAAATATTTTCAAATGTTTTGGGTTCTAATCCTTGCTATAAAATATTTTCAAAACCTTTTAGGTGTCCAGCCACAGGGACGCCAAAATTTTTCTATTCCAGGGTTACGCAACTGCAGTATAAGAACGTATCTAGCAAGGCATACGCACCCGCAGTATAAGAACGTATCTAGCAAGGCATACGTATTGAAATAAAGATACCCATATTCAAGGCCCTATTTCCCAAATTATCCCAGATATATTACTCCCAAAATGACGACATCAATTATCATACATACTACGTAGTATTCGATTTGTATTTTATAGTATACATCATTAGACTTACGTATTTCTTCCATTATTAATTATATATATGTCCTTATATATATATATATATATATATATAGAGAGAGAGAGAGAGAGAGAGAGGCCATCTCCTGTAAGGACTCTTTATATCGCAGACTCCGGTACATACCATTTTTTTAAAATAATAAATAAATTTTTTGATGAAACTTCATGGATATGATATCCATGGTGGGAAGATCATCTCCAATTTTTTTCATCAAAAAATTCAATAAAATAACCGTTGAGATGAGGTGATATGTAAAAAAATGGTATAAATATGCATTTTCGACCGTTGAAATGTTGGCGATCATCTCACCCACTTTTTGATTGAAGTTTTTTATGAAACTTCATGGATATGATCTCGATAGTGATAAGATCATATCCATGAAGTTTCATCAAAAAATTCAATCAATAAAGTGGTTGGCGTCGACCCAACCTTTCAACGGTTGAAAATACATATTTATACCATTTTTTATGTATCACTTCATCTCAACGGTTTTTTATTGAATTTTTCGACGAAAAAAATTGGAGATGATCTTCTCACCATAGATATCATATCCATGAAGTCTCATTAAAAAATCATTTTTTTACTATTTTAAAAAAATGGTATGTACCTGGGTCTACACCATAAGGAGTCTTTATAAGAGACTTTTTGTATATATATATATATATATATATACACACTACACTAAGGCATCTACCAATAGTGTCCCGTTCGTGCTCTATCGATAGGTCCGGAGGAGTTTCCTATCCAACACGAATAACACAATATACAAACAAGTGGGACAGTACCTACGCAGTACAATATTGCACGCCCCATACTTAGCAGTGACACATGAATCCCAATATCAACACCTTTCTCTTATAAGTGGCATTGCTATGTAGTACCTAAAATATGACTTACATTACACCTAGACCACCTGTGTCGATGTGTGCTATGGTCCCGAACGTGCGTACCCCGATCAATAGGACAATCCACGAGCATAGGTATGTTCACACAAAATATAGTTACATATTACCATATGTAAAAGTAATTATCCTAATAATTACCCCATAGCTGTCCATAAAGATTATCAGTAATTACCCTTAGTTAATAATTAACCATCACGTAAATTATCAACCTCATTTTCTGTATAAAATGTAATTAACCATCTAGTTAATTTAACTTTCCTTTTATTGGTAACATCACCTTTCTATTTTTAATAAATTTCGCGATTATTCGTACACAGTCCCACCAACTCGTATGAATACATAAAAATACTCGCGACACATTTGTGGACCCCATTGATTGATCCCCAGGAGCCAAACTAGTTCCGCCCAGGGGAGAATTTGTTCGCCCTTGTTAGTTGTTTGCGAACCCAACATTTTATCTTACTACAGGATTTACAATCTTCCCTTTAAACCCAATTTCAAAGGCTTAAACTTTGTGATAATTATTAATATCAGACCCTATGACTTAGTTTACCATCTTACGATTGTTTATTACGCATTTTCCAACCCCGATTAAGTCAAAAATCACTTATCATCTTATGATTATTTATTACGTATTTTTCAACCTAGATTAAGTCCCAAATCACATAAATTAGGATTATGGAGAAGTTCATATTTATTCAATTTTTGCCAACTAATCTCCTAACATCTACCACATGTAGGTGTCCAAATTAAATCAACATCCCAGGATTTATTCAGGGATTAACTCCTCTAGATATAAATCATCAAAATCATTATACTAGGGGTCTTAATCATGAGTTTTATCAACATAAACTCTTAAAATTATGCCATCTTAAATTCTGGATTTCTTACTTTAACATCAAAATCAATTCCTTCAGGGGTATAAACTAATATCATCATCAAATCATCAAAGTTCCCTAAATTCAGAATTTCTACATGGGATTTCAATACACGATGAATTAAGAAGCAATTTGGACTAAATAAAATTAGCAAGAAAATTCTTGCCTTAAGTATTAAACGATTTTTTGATCGGCTTCTTGGATTTCTTCTTGAATCTTTTTCTTCCAATTCTCCTGCTAGTGTTCTTGCCTCTCTCTCTCAAAATGTATTTTAGGATTCTTGGATATAAATGATAAGGAGTTATTAAACTCCTAAATAATATAATTAAGGCTTAAATCTTGGGCCTTAGGCCTAAAATTTAGACCACCAAATGGACCCAAATACACATCCCAACTAGCGCAATAACCTCTTAACTCATATATAAACACCCCAGGACTATTTTTAAAGTCTAGAACACCTTAACAAGCCCACAAAACCTATCGAAACTCATCTCGAATATCTTTTATTCAATAAGTATACTTTTCAATTGTGTCACGCATCATAAATCAATTATTCAATGTACATGCAATTATTTCTTACTGAAATTTTTTATCATGCAAAGTCAATTTCGCATAATAGGAGATAATAATTAATTAATTTATTCATAACTTAATTAATTTAATAGATCGATTTAAATTAATTTCTAAATTTTTATTTTATTCAAAAAAATATGGGATATTACACAGAGTATGCAATGGACAATATGTGATGTCAAACATTCAGGGTTTAAAATTAATCTATACAAGAAAATCCAACTAATAGTTGTAGTGGGTGAGACTAATCATGGCATGTAGTACAATGTGTCACCAATGTTTCAAAAGATCATATAACCAAATTTTGGTACATAAACATAACTATCTACTAAAATTTGTACCGGATAGAAGGTCGTGTCCCGTGAAGAACATGTTGGCAAAATTATAGATGTCATTGCTGGAGCTCTCTGGTTCTCCTAGTGCCTACTGAAAAGGGATACAAGTGACACTTGCTAGAACTTGTTGGGATGTTGTAGAATTTGACTTTTGCATTTGCAAAGAAAAATAATAAACTTTCTACTCACATAAAATATGACAAAAAATGAAACATTGCCAATTAAATTTACATTTTTTGTGTAATGTTCGATTACACTAATATAATTATTTTCCTACTAAATTGTAAGCAAATATTTTTTACGTACAAAAATTAGTTTAGGCAAAATAAATAGATTATTATCCACAAATACTGTTAACACCTAAGACATAAAATGTTTTGAATGGGAGAATTTATATTGGAAGTAGTTTCATTTGCTCAAACATTATATGACACTCCCTAGTATAATTCAACAAAAAAAGTCATTCTTTCATTATCTTTTCCATTCTTGTAAAAAAGAATAAAAAGTTACTATACTAAACAAAATAAAAAAGTGATTACATTACATTCTTACAAAAAGAAGTGGTGAGAAAGTATATTATATCATACATATAGAAAAAAGTGATTACATAATGTTGTATTATAAAAAGTGGTAAGAAATCTAAAGAGTTACCAATGCAAATAAAGAATGAAACAAAACATGCTAAAGTTCATAACATGTACAAGGAGTATAATCACCTCTTTTAAAAGCTATGTCTTGAGCAACATCTCTAAAGCTCTCGAAAGATCACATATAACATCTAGAAGGACTAAAGAAGCAAGCATAAATGAAATATGGATTCATTTGTGGTAACATCTTTTAACATATGCAACTCCACATTTTGCTTATAGGAATTAAAATATATTAAGAGATAATGAATAAAAAACGTTCATTATATTGATTTTAGAAAATAGTAACAAAGAACGCTATTAATGAACTCTATCAATAATCATGTTACTACCTTAATATTGGCAAACATCTACTTACCACATATTATATTCCTGAAATGGAAAATCAAGGTTATAGAGTGTCCTATCATCATTAATAAAAGGGAAACTATTAGGGAGAAAAACTGAATTTCAACCATCAATTGAACAGAAAAGAATGAAAAGAAATATACATGCCTGCCTTCAATACCGGAATATAAGATTCAAAGACTGTTTCCGCAATGATAGTTGTTAATCGTCTGAGATCATATACGTCTTAAAAATATCAACAACAATAGTTTTTGATGTTGTTGTCGATGGAGGCGGGGACAATCAGGTTCTTATTAGCAAGGAGGTGAAACGAAAATAACATATGAATTGGAGATGTATTTAATGGGGTTTCTAATTACAAAAGCAATATGCGAGGGAAAATGAGAGGGAAGAGACAGTACTTGTGAAATATCAAAAAAGGGTCAATTGTGTTTTAAAAAAACTAAATAAAAAAATTATCTCTATAATACTCTAAAGGGCATGGCTATTGGCACTCCCTTCAATTCTTACAACACTGCACTTTCTACTGTAATTATGTTAAGTGACAATATAGCCCTTTTTGACATCCAATGACTTTCTAACATTTTTTTTATTACGTGAACAAACATATTATTAAGGATAAAAAATCTAGTAACCTTTTTCAACAAAAAAAATAGTAACCATTATTTTTTTCACTATTGTTACTTTAAATAATTGAACGTAATTTGAGTAAGTAATACGATTCACACTTTAAACCTAGTATTTGTCTGATTTACACTTACATAGTCATTTATTTTTATTTTATTACCAAAGGCGAATACGGCGTAATTAAAACACGACGCATCAGAACATGATAAAAAATCTTATTTTCTTTAACTTTATACGAACAAGATACAATTTGAAATCTTATTTTTATAATCAAACATGAAAATAACTCGATTATGAGGAACGCGACACGGAATCTTAATTTTTTTACCTAACATGAACACGACCAAATTAAAATGAGACTTGACACAGAATAATACGAAACCTTATATTTTTACCCGATAAGAAAACAACTCAAATAAAAGTGACACAACATGATACGCTACAATTATTTTTTTAACTAAACACGAATACGACCCAAATAATAGTAACACAACATAAGACAACACAAAATCACAATTTTATTAACCAGACACGAAAAAAATCCAAATAAAAGTAACACGACATGACATGAAATATTAATTTTTTTAGCTATCATGTCGTGTCATGGCGTGCCATATCATGGTCTTTTTATTTTGGCCGGCTCGTTTTACGTATAAAAAATAACATTTGTGTTGTGCCACTTTTAATTGGGTTGTAAAATGTTATTTTTTTACATGTCACGAACACAACCCAAATGTCTTATGTTGTCCTGTCTGTTTAATAAAAAATGATTTTGTGTTGTCTTATGTTGTGTTACTTTTATTTGGGTCGCGTTCGTATTTAGTTAAAAAAAAGAACTGTGTTGTGTCATGTTGTGTCACGTTTATTTGGGTTGTTTTTCTACTGGGTAAAAATATACGATTTCGTATCGTTCTGTGTCGTGTCTCATTTCTATTGGCAACTTTCTAAAGTAAATCCAAGCAAACATGTGGGCCTGTCATATATAAATATATCCTCTAGAATCTTTTTTTTTCTTCGGTTTAACTTATTTTTTCCATTTAGCAACTTATATGAGTTTGCAATCAATGTCTATTACTTCATATAATAAGAAAAAATGCAAGTTTTTTTTGAAGTAAAGCGTGAAAAAATGGAATTTTTTTTTAAGCATTTTAAAAAAATAGTATTTTAATTTACCAATAATTAGATATATTTTTAAGTTATGTACCAATTTAGTATTTTTTTTAGCCTTGACATTGTTAAAAAATATTAAAATACATTAAAAAAAAGGCCTAAACGCCTTTTCACGCTTTTTTATGCTTCTAAGGCTTAAGGCTTGGCCTCCACGCCTCGATCACGCCCGGCGTTTTTTAGAACCTTGATAATTTATGTTGTTATTTCTGGCTTACTAGGGTTTTCTGTGTGGCTTCTTGATTGTTTTATACCAAGTTATTTAGGATTGAAGTCTTGGACATAGTAGCATTTTACTCTACTTAAATATCGTGAGGATTTTAATTTTGTTAATTTTAAGAGAATCTTTTGGTATTATTGCATTTTGCACGTTCTAAAGATAATTCCTATGGTTTTATTCTTTTTTATACTCTATAAATTAAATTTGGATAAAAATGATAATTAATTGTGTTACAATTCAGTAGTTACATCATAAATTTGTAGTCATGAAGATGTTGTATGTTTGCATCCTAAATTGTAGAGACTTTATTTACACTCTCCAACTGTTATATTAATAAAATGGAATTGCTTTTTATTTTCAATAACAAAACTCCCTTGTTGTCTAAGAATTAATGGCGATTTTTTGTTCATTTTATAAATTAACTTTTAGTAACTAAAAAAGTAAATAGATTGATATTAATAAATAAATTAGTAGTAGCATTAGTATACCAACTTTTCTTTGAACTTCGTCCTTTTTTATTGGGAGTTTTGTTAACAAATTTGAGGGATATTTTCTTTTCCATGTTCCGCACATGGTGACTCGTTGGCGCAACTCGCGCAGGCTTTTCTTTTCCATTTTTTAGAGGACCGACCCTGCTGGGGATTATGTTTTGGCCACCCCTCAAAATGCCCCCAACCCTAGGTTTTATTTAAATTCTTCTATCATCTTTTGATTTTGCCTCAAATTATACCATAAAACCCACTCTTCCTATTTGGGTCGTCTTCAATGAATACTTTATTTCCTTTTTTTGACCTACTTGAGGAACTGAATTCCATGATCGCAAACAAGTGTCCGATCTTGGTTGTGATTGAGTTTCTTAAATAGGGATGGAGGGAGTATAGGATATTAAGCACTTCCTTTGATCAAGATTTACCCATTAAACTGTGAGAATAGTAGTGAGGCATAGGCAAATCAGACACTAAAGATGGCTTCACACATTTGATGAACCCATATGACTCTCAGTTTTTTTAACACCCGCTTGATCGTTGATGATAATGTCTGACTTCTTTCAATTTTTTGAGCTTCTCAATTTTATGAATTTGAAGGTTATTTCTCCATGCGTTTGATCTCGGGTTTAAGACATGAGAGCAGCCTCTCCATAAATGGGGATAAGGCAGCTGACACCCGCCTCTCTCGAGGGCCTTGTGCACTGGTTACAACCTTTTTTTATGATCATCTCTCAAATTTTTCTGCATGTGTATTTCTCAGCATTTGTCAGTTGGATCTGTGAATGTTAGACAAGGAATCTGGGGTTTGTATTTCTCATCCTTTGAGTTTGAACCAAAATAAACAAGTATAAAAAGAATTTGAAAATTTAATAGTTTTATTTTCATACAGAATTCCAAGTTGTTTTTACCATTTATGTTGCAAGTTGCAATGTATACGATATGGTTTATGATTGTTGCCAAAATTTGTATGTGGCAGTGTTGCTAAGCATCTGGAGTCTGCAAATACAATGTTTTCATTTATTTCATGGATCATTGGATCCCTTTGGGCGTCTGTTGGTGACCAAGAATTGACCCATGATTCACCTCAACTTTACAGGTTAGTTCTAGCACGTGTCTTTTTCTAAATGGGGTTATGACTTCAAAATTTTGTCATGTCTGTCCTTTTGGATCATTTATGCACAGGTTTCGTATTCCAGGCTTTATATTACATTCTTGACATTCGATGTGCTCTTCATCATCTGCATTGCTGTGGCATGTGTCATTGGTATTGTTCTTTGCGGCTGTCTGCCATATCTTATCGCCATTTTATATGCAGTCGCAGATCAGGTAATATAATAATAAGACTTAAATGTACTATGAACTGGCCATAAATATTTAACTGCAATTTGGGAGACTTGAATATTCATCGCTTGCCTGGTTTCAAAGCAATCATATTTTAATTATGAACAAAATTTGTTGTAAAGGCTAAATAGGATGATGGTTCCCGGAATCCCAAATTTTAGTTTTTTCAAATTAAATTATCTCTTCTTAAACAAAACTTTAATTAAAGTTCAAATTAAGAAAAATAAAACTAACATGAATTTTGCCAAATTAAACTTTTTCTTAAACTAACACAACCTAATTTAATTAAGCACCAATTAAACCATTCTTGTGGTTAACACAATTTTATCTTTTTAACCTAAGCATGCATCTAGGTATGTACACCAATGAACGTGAAATCTTCCGCAATAAATAATTCTTAATGTTGAACCCTGTGCCAAAATGTAATCTCAAAACATATATGTGTGTTAAAACTTGGATCAAAATAACTCGATATAAACTTGTGTTTTGTTTGAAGGATTAAACCATGAATCATAGACAAAACTTTCTTGGACTTTTCTAAAGGTTTCTCACACTTAGAAGTTGGGAAAGTCTCTGATAAAAATGCAATCCCGCACTACATAAATGGTTGGAAAAAGTAGTGGGAAGTTATGAGAAAAAACTATTTCAAAAACTATTTTTTAACAAAAACTTCTCCGGTCATTCGAACGAAAACTAAGCTCATTCGAACGACGGAGCTATTTTATTCGAACGAGATAAGAACGAGACTTCTAACAAGTATTCGTCACAAACCAAAATGAGACCTCGTTAGAAGTCGTTCGAACGGATATCAAATCTCATTCGAATGGACATCAAATCTCGTTCGAACGACCTGGGAAAATCAAAATATTTTTCTTGAAAAATGAAAAGTCATTTTGAAATAGCTTAACAAAAATTCTAACACCCAATAATAAATTTCCACGGCTCAACATAATACAAACCTTCATACCTGAGAGATTCTTGGAATGTTGATGACGATACGAGACACAAAACATGACATAGGATGAGATCTCTTTTGGCTTGGTTGCTACGTCTTCAATAAAAATGTCATAGGCTTGAAAGGTCACAAATACAACTTTTATCCTATGACTCAAAGAGTTTTTTCTGAAACTAAGCCAATACATATAAATTGTCTCAATTGAAAATTTGGCCTTACAAATCTCCCCCTTTGGCTATTCCGGGTCAAAATAAGAAAGAAAAATCCTATGGGTCGTCAAGCTTATCTAAAAGTCTCAATCCCAACCTAAAATAAAAAATACAGACGCTTGACTGACAGATATACTGAGTACTTTTCTTGCATTAAAACTTTGTCGCATGATTGAAAACTCGCACACTTATGCACACCATAAACGCATAAAGCATATAAGAACAAAAATTGCATAATTAAATCCTCCCCCTTTGTCCTCCTTTTTTTAACAATGTCTACCGAAGAAAGGACGTCTCTTCCTAAGTAAAAAATCTCCCCTAATTGAAAAGCGTTAGATACCATTTCTACCCATTTTATGTTCAGGAATAAAGACTAAGATGACATAAAATTTAATTAAATTTTCCCTGATTAAATCAATTCTCCCCCTAATTGAAATATAAGGGCTAAGCATAAAGAAAAAAATAGGCATTTCATGCAATGGTGTAGAGTGATACAAAAAACAACACAACAACTTGGCAACCCAAGAACAACTAATTCACGTAAGGAACAATACATACCACCTATGATGCGATAGCAAAATGATATCAACTAGAATGAACGAACATGAACATGGGATACCAATGAAAAATCGCAACAAGATAGATATTGATACGAACACAGAACATACAAGGGCTAGATTTAAAAGCAAAGACTCAAAACAAATGATACCATATATATATATATATATATATATATATATATATATACACACACACACACACACAAGTTACCAATGAAGCATAGACACATATATATGGGTATAAACACCACACAAGACACTAAACACGATAAGCTTTCCACACTCATATGGCATAAATGTTTCTGAATCAAATGTGGTAATTCGAGTGAAGGAGTGAACTAGATACAAAATAATTATGACCCAATCACAAACATGTTCAAGGAGTCCTATTTGATTGCAAAAAACTTAGATTTAGTCTCACATGACATGATAAAGTGAACTCAAAGAACAAACAAGCACAATGTACACAACTCTAGAATTTTGATAATTCTACAAATCAATAGAGTCATGACAAAATAAGCATAACTAGGATTTATTGTGCAAACCCACTGATCTTCAACTAAACACCCTCAAACTATAAACATATTATATATTTTCTTTTCTTTTCACAAATCTTTTGAAGTTATTCCTATTAATGATCAAACAAACTAAACTATGTTGGCCTTTGGCAATTTTTCTGTTTTTATTGCCTTTAATCTTTTCATTAAACCCTTGCCAAAGGTGGCTTTCGCGCAAAGGAGATTTGCTCCTTTCCTAGACCTTTCCCGTGCACCCTCATCGATTTTCGTAATAATTCAAATAAAAGGAAAAGAGAAACTTCATTTTCTCATAATAAATTACGGATGTAACCATCAATCAAAAGAAAATATAGCATATCATGTTCATATAAAAGGGAAATAAAAAAAATAGACAGAAATAATAGAATCTACATAAATGGCTAAAATTGAATTTACTAACAATGGGGAGAGTTTACCTTTACTCGATTCAAAAATGGAAATGGGCGCCTTTCTCAAAGGAAGGGTCTGATTTATATAGTGTATGTAATGTGGTAGAAATTAGGGTGTCGTGAGGAGGGAATGAGTATTTAGGTTTCACATTTGTAAAAGATGTAGTGAACCATCATTTTAATTTTCTGAAAAAGAAGATCAAAAGACCTCCATTTTAGAGGCAGTAGTTGTAGGGTCATTTTGTAGCAGTGATTTTGGAGTCTATTAATAGTGGTAAAATATGCAGTCCATGTGTCAATCCTCTGCGAGGAGAAACCAAACACATTTGTAAAAGAAGAAGTGAACCATCATTTTAATTTTCTGAAAAAAAATTTAAAAGAGCACCATTTAGGAGGCGGTAGTTGGAGGGTCATTTTGCAGCAGCGATTTTGGAGTCCATTAATAGTGTCAAAATGCGGTCCACGTGTCAATAATCTCAGAGGAGACACCAAAATCATATTTATATACTAGCATGCAGGCCACGCGATGCGTGGCCGAATTTATCAGATTTTTTTTATTGTTGCGTCTTTTTTCACGTAACATATTTAATGAATGAAGTGAGATATAATTTTAATTTAATATTAAAAGTCATATGATTAACATAAGTTTTTAGTGAAAAAAATCTGTTAGCATGCAAAACAGGATACATGATTGGCAGAAAACTAATAAATTATTATTTGAATGTTCTCATCAGTAAAGCTTAGAAATGAAACACAGTTAAAGTCCCTTACGGATTACAATAAACATGATAATTGTGGGAGAGAGAACCGTCTTCAACTCCAACAAAACTCAAAAAACTCATCGTAAAAACCAAACATGAGCGGTAAAACTACAAAACCACCGCTCCTTCAAATCATAAAACAACAAACACTAGCTTGGGGAGAGAGTACCAACTCCAAATCTATCGAAGAAACAATCTCTGCTTCACCCAAACAACTGTAGAGACACTACGAATAGCAATAGGTCCAAGTAAGAACCCAAATCAGGAGCAAACACCATCTTAAAGCAGAGCCAAAGCACAAAAACCCAACCAAAAGCCAATCTTCCACCATTAGAACAAAAATCAAGGCTTTTCAACCTGGTCTAGCAAAACAAACAAATAAGAGCCAGATCCAGGGATAGATACAGACAATAACCTTAATCAAAACCCAAAAATATTTGAAAAATCCACCATGCAAGACATCAAACCCCTTGAATTCTCAGGAAAGCATCTTAACAACCACTGCACACAAAAACGGTGTGGAATTAGCATATGTTAAGAAATGGTGATATTCGAAAATGAAATGATGGATGAAGTGGAGTTTGGCATATATAAGGATCGAGAGGAGACAAAAGGTATGGGTTCAATGAATGAAGTGGAATAAGGTGTAGAGTCATTTTTTGGGTTTTGGGAATTTTTGGAATTCAACTGAAAGCAACATAAATTAATTACAGGAATTTAAACAGCCAGATAAAAGGCCTAAATGCGGATGCTGATATTGGTAGAAATGGGACTTAAGGATATTTAATACATACGCCACGTGTCAGCTTCACACGATTTGGGGCCATAATTTTTATGTAGTTATATAGAATATAGATTAGATATAGATTTAATAGTTAAATAGTAATGAGACTAACTTAATAAAAAAAATATTTAGACGAGACTTATATGTATGAACCCTAAACTTTTAAACTTTTTAAGTTGTGAAGTTAGTAAATAAAATGTTATCTACAATTAGTATAGGATATCTAGCTATGGCCGATAAAACCTCTTAAAACCCCACCCCAAGCCCAATGTAAACAATTCGCCTTATAATCCAAAAATCTCCCTTCACCAATTGAAACACCACCGCCATGACATCCACAGCAACAGACAGCACCCCATTCCTAACGAACCCCCATTTCCCCCAACCCTTCGGGGAGCCTCCCGCTTCCTCTGGCGCGCCATCACCCGCCACTTCATGCGCAACCCCTCCATTTGCGTATGAAACTTTACCGCCCAACAAATCGAAGATCGCCAATCCGACTGGGCCTACTCCAAACCCATCGCAATCATCGACCTTATTTGGAAATTCTTATTCGTCACAGCTTCAACTGTCATGCTCATCACTAGCAGAAACGAGTCTTATTCCACTCTGCTTTGGGTATGGGTCGTCGGCTATGCCTTTCAGTTCATGATGCACGTGGGCTGCGTGTTTGTTGAGTATAATCGAAGGTGTCACCCCCGGATCAATTCATCTGATAGTGCTTGCTATTCCAATTCTAGTTCAGAGAGTGATGAGAGAAACTGCTGGGGATTATGTTTTGGCCAACCCTCATAATGCCCCTCATCCCAGGTTTAATTTAAATTATAGTATAATGTTCTGTTTTTGCCTACTTTAACCTAAAAGTGTACAATGTCTTTCAAATTATAATTTATTACTCCTTCTAAAGTCCCCAAAAATATACCTTAAAAAAACACTTTTCCTATTTGGGTCATTTTGAATGAATACTTTACTTCCTTTTTTTTACCTAATTGAGGAACCAAATTCCATGATCGTAAACAAGTGTTCGGTCTTGGCTGTGATTGAGTTCCTTAAATTGGGATGGAGGGAGTATAGGATATTAAGAACTTATTTTTATCATGGTTTATGTATCACTTGACAACCATGAAAGTAAGAAACCCATTAAACTATGAGAATAGTAGTAATGCATAGGCAAATCAAACATTAAAGATGGCTTTGCATACTAGATGAACCCATATGAGCCTTAGTTTTTTTAACCTCTTATTTTTTATGATAATTTGCATCTTCTTTGAATTTTTTGAGGTTCTCAATTTTATGAATTTAATGGTCGTTTCTAAATTCATTTGGTCTCGAGTTCTAGACATGAGAGCAACCTCTCCATATATGGGGGTAAAGTAGCTAACATATGATATATGGGGGTAAGGTACACCCTCATCGATTTTCATAATAATTCAAACAAAGTTCACGGGCAACGGTTTTTACATGCATAAATCTCCCAAAGTCACAAAACATGTAGATGACAAAATTGATGGGAGAACATCTCATAAAGCTCAAATATACATATGAAGTTAAAGTTCAGAAGAGCTCGTGCATGTATATGTAGAGGCATATACAAAGAGAATCCATTAAGAAAATTTAAGTCAAACTACTCCATGCAAGCATGTTAAAGAACACTTTAAGAATTGAAATTCATAACCGAAAGTTCTAGCCACATGGACATGGAAAGTAATATAGGATTCAAACACAAGGATATGCCACATAAAATGTGTAAAACTAAAATACATGCAAAAATCTTTTTGAGTTTTCAAATTTATTTATTAAATTTAAAACAAAGATAACTCAAATGACAAATAATATTTTTTTTGAATTTTTCAATAAGACTCGATAAATGCAAAAATACAATACAACTGATACACTTGTCATGATTCCATCAAAATATATACAACAAATACATCATGTGTAAGCATATGAGTATCATAAAATGTATCATGTAAAGCCTCCAAATTAGATCTCCTAACCTACATGGGTGTAATGTGATGCTCTTGAGCTTTGTTGACCTTGGTGACTCTACCCTTGGATTTCCGAGGACTGATTCGAAGATCAAAACAAAACCTCCTAAGGTGACCCCACAATGCGTGTAAGTGAAAGCACGGTGAGAAGTATTACTTAAGGGTTGACTTTTCTAGCGTTCCTAGACGATTCTCTCAAAATCATGGTTTTGGCTTTATTAGCAGAAGCATTTTGAGTATCGAAGCCAATACCACACTTATCATTTTTTATTTCGACAATGTCTAACATCTTATCTAATTTTTCAGATCTGAACTCCACATCACATTTGACCCGACTCGAGTCTCTTAATCTCTCTTCGAACTCCATTATCTTAGACTCAAGCAAACTCCTAGTCTCTTCAAACTCAAGAAGCTCTTTCTTCATAGCCTCCATTAAACCTTAAAGACTATCTCTCTCACCTTCAACATACTCTAGCTTCTCTCGAAGAGTTCCCTCACGTGCCTTAAGATCCTCAACTAAAACAATTTCATCAATACCTACGACACGTTCTTTCATCCTTGCTTCCAACTTCCAATTTTCCTTTTTTAATTTCAAAGATTCTGCATACAACTCACGGAAGATAACTTGGAGTTCACTCTCCTCCTCTTTTTCATTCTCACTCTCTTCTACCCTTTCTTTACCATCAAACACTTGGGATTCACACTTAATAGATTTGGAAGTGTCATGCAAAGAAATATCTTCATGGAAAGATTCGTCATCAATGCTCACATGGCTAGCCATGAACGCGATGAGGTTGCACTCAATGGGGGAATTGGGTCCCTCTTCCGATTCACTATCAATAAGGGTGACATTATATGAAATAGGTTTCTTGCCCTCCTTCCTTAATTTAGTGGGATACTCGTCTGCCCTATGGCCATAACCCTCATAACCAAAACATCTCTTCGACTCGTCCCTCTTAAGATCATAATTTCAATTTTTAGGGGGTTTCTTCAGATTTTTTATACTTGGGGACTTCTCAAATTTCTTAGAATCATTTTTAAGTTTCTCTTTATTAAACTTAAGAAATTTTCAAAATCAGTCGATGTCATACTAATCATCTGAAACAGGTGTTTTCTCTTTTCGGGCTTTCTAAGTTATGCCCTTATCCTTCTTCTTCACATCCTTGAAGGTAAACATGTCAAGTTTACAGGTTTGTAAGTCACCTATAAGCTCTTCAAGTTTCGTAGAGTTTAAAGTGCCTAAAGAATTTAAAACATTTACTTTTGGTTTAAACCTATTAGGTAATGGCCTCAAAATATTATGTATGCCATGGTTGTCGGGTATCTTCTCTACCAAATCAAAAGAAGAATTCACAGTATTAGAATCTAGCATAAAACTCATCAAAGGATTCACTCTCATCCATTTTAATGGTTTCAAATTTAGTGGTGAGGTTTTGGAGTTTAGAAGCCTTAACAACACTTGTACCTTCATGGGTGAATTGGAGTGTGTCCTAAGCCTCTTTAGATGTTTCACACATCATAATACGTAGGAACTCCTTCAGTGTGACTGCACTAAAAAGAACATTTAAATTAGGAGAATTTAAATTTGCTAGCTTAAGCTCATCCTCACTCCATCTTTCTACGAGTTTAGGAACACGAACTTCTCCTTCTAAACACGTTATTGGGGATCACCCTCTAACAACCGATTGTCAAACCTGCTCATCGAACGACTTAAGTGCTAATCTCATATGCGCTTTCTAGTATGCTAATTAGAATCATTAAAAACAGAAACCTCAAAAATTACAAATTTTTCATATTCAAGCCTAAAAGGATCTAACACAATAGTTTAGTGAACCCGCTCTAATACCACTTGAAAAGAGGAAATTCTTGAATTTTAGGCAATGCCAAATTATATTGCATATGCTATGATACCAATTGAAAGGGATGAAATAGGATTATGGATCCCGGGATTCCAAATTTTAATTTCTTCATATTAAATTATCGTTTCTTAAATAAAATTTCAATTGAAATTCAAATTAACACAAACCAAACTAAACAAGAATTTTAACAAATTAAACTTTTTCTTAAACTAACACATCCCTATTTAATTAGGCGCCAATTAAACCATTTTTATGGTTAAACAAATTTTATCCATTTAACCTAAGCATGCATCTAGGTGTGAATTTGCAAGATAAAAACATCGCGGTGTACGAGGAAAACCCATAATGGGAAAAACCTTGGATGGAGCAACCACAAGTCCACTAAGTACGGATACCACAGAATACTTACAGAATGACGCAACACCCTCAGAAGCCTTGACGCTCTTTGTTCTTTCAACCTCTATCTAGTGACAACGTAGGAGTCCACCTAAATCTCGAAATCCACTTATGGGGCACTACCACTGTCACGCATACAAAGTGCACCGTCTGCACACCAACAAACACGGAATCCTTTGCAAGAAATAATCCTCAATGATGAACCTGACACCAAAATGTACTCTTAAAATATATGTTTGTTGGATCAAAATAATTTGGTGTAAACTTGTATTTTGTTTGAAGGATTAAACCATGAATCATAGATAAAACTTTCTTGGACTTTTCTAATGGTTTCTCACCCTTAGAAGTTGGAAAAGTCTCTGTTAAAAATGCAATTCCGAACGACATAAATGGTTGGGAAAAGTAGTGGGGAGTTATGAGAAAAAACTGCTTCAAAAAATGTTTTTTGACGAAAACTACTCCCATCGTTCAAACGAAAACCAATCTCGATCGAACGACAGAGCCATCTTGTTTGAATGAGATAAGAACGAGACTTCTTACGAGATGTCAACATAAACCAAAATGAGACCTTGTTAGAAATCATTCGAATGAACACCAAATCTCGTTCAAACGTCCTGGGAAAATCAAAATATTTTTCTCGAAAAAATATGAAGTCATTTTGAAATACCTTAACAAAATATTCGAAGTATTCATACTTGAGAGATTATTGGAATATTGATCACACTACGAGGCACGAAACACGGCATAGGATGGGATCTCTTTTGACTTGGCCACTACGTTGTCACAGGATTGAAAGGTCATAAGTGCAACTACTATCCTATGACTCAAAGAGTTTTGTCCGGAATTAAGCCAATACATACAAATTGAGAAAATTTGAAATTTGTCCTTACATCTTTCGTAAGTGAAGTAAGCTAGGACCTTTTAGGTACCTGAATATCTTCTTTACTAAAATAAGGTGTTGTATAGCCATAGGGATATACACTCGAGTTTATATAATATGGGTGTAAGTTTGAAGAAACTATATGAGATGCCTAAAAAGAGAATCTTAAATATAGTTGATATGTACTTTAGCTTAGATAAGTATTATTTTACTTCAACTCATTTCGTCTTCTACTTCGCATCCACTTATTTACATAGATTTGAGATTTAATTTTTTTTGTCTATATGCGATTAAGTAGGAAGGATATGATTGCAAATGATAATATTCGTGAAACATTAAATGTAGCTCCTATACAGGATAAATTGTGAGAAAATTGTTTAAGATGGTTTGGTGTGTTAAGCGTAGGCCAATAACTTCCCCCGCAACTCTTCAAGGAACAATGGCTTAAAATTATCTGTTATGCTAGGGGAGGAGGCATAACTAAATTTGACCTAGCGGGAGGTTAAATAAGGACATGATAGCTCGTGGTTTAAACAAAATTAGTGGCATGGTGAAATATGATTAATGTATCCAATTATTAGTAATTGAGATTATTTTGTTGAGTTGAGTACACGTGTGTGTGTGCGAAATATGATTACTCTATCCAATTATTAGTAATTAAGAATATTTTGTTGATTTTACATCCGTGTGTGTGCTTATCTCGATGCATATGGACAGGAGAGAGATACTATTATAATTTTATGAGTTATAGTTAAAAAAATATATATACATGCACGTATATCATTTTATCTTTATATAAATAGAAAAATATTTCTGAATTAATGTTGTAATAATTTTGATATATTGGAGGTAGAATACTAAATGGTAGGGAATATGATATGCGTGTTGTGATGGAGTAAGCAACGTCCGCATTGTGGGCAGGCTTTGTGCTCAATCCCTAAATGCATACAATTCATTAAATAGTGAATTTTTATATAAGAAACCACAGTTATTTTAAATCTTTTGCTCGCTTTGTACGTGGAATGTGATTTCTTGTACGAGGGGTAGAGTTGTTTTGAAATTAGTTTAAATCTTATTATTATGATGAGAAAAAATTAACTTGTAAAATTAATGATTCAGACACTGAGATTCAGGAAATGGAGTTGAAGACAAGGGAGCTAAAATGATTTTGATTTTCCCTTTACATTCATCATCATCATCATCATCATCATCATCATCATCATCATCATCATCTCCCTTGCCTTAATCCCATCATATGGGGTCGGCCACATCGATTCTCCTTTTCCATTCTAGTCTATTATATGCAATATTATCATTCAAGTTGAATCCCGTTACAATGATATATTATAAAGAAAAAAACGTTTGACACTTGAGCCGATCACTAGCTTAGCTATTTTTTGAGTCCATAACACCCAATTGCGTATTGAACTTATTGCACTATAAGCTGTTAGATTCGGGTTAGGTGAAAATAGTATTTAATGGTAAATCAGTGGTCTTTATTTCACTATAAGTTGTTATATGGTTGGGCCATCCTCTATGATCTCCCCCTTTGCTAAAGGTTGTTTCGTCCTATACTTCAAAGCCAGTTGTAAAGCAAATTATACCTTTTGTTGCTTAGTTATTATTTCACATGAACGAATGGTATAATTTAAATAAATAATGTTGTGTTAGTAATAGAGCTTGCTAGAACGTATTGATGTAGAGTTCAGCGAGTAACATTAACTTAATGAATGATATAATTTAAATAAATAATTTGTTGGTAGTAGTAGAATTTGCTAGAACATATTGATTCAGAGTTCAGCCCGTAACATGAGCAAATGGATTTTGTTAAGAAATTCGATGGTTCTTTTACTATTGCTTTTGAAGAGCATAAGCAACGATTAAATTGGGATGATTTTGCGTTTGGGTGACCACTTGTCAATTTCATCAATATCACTATTTTTTTACTTATTATTAACATCTGTATGAAAATAGGAAGGAGCAACCAAGGATGATATCGAGCAACAGCCCATGTATAAATTTCAAAGAATCGGTGATTTTGAGAAACAAAATGGGGAGATTCAAGAATCTTTTGAAGGAATAATGAGAGAGTGAAACACTGATACACCCATTGAACGTAATCTTCCCCTAGAGGATGCTGTAAGTTTTTCAATTTTTGTAATATACATTATTTTATACTGCCCTTTTCCCCAAAGGTATAACATAGGGTGATTTTGATTTTGTCCTCCATTTGATTGACCATTAACCCCCTTCCCACAAAGGTATAACATGGGGTGATTTTTATTTTGGCTCCCATTTGTCATGGCCATTACCCTTCGATTATAAAAAATTCTTCACTACTATACTTTTGACCTCCAAAAGCATCATTTCTACTCAAAGCTTTAGTAAACAAAATCCTTAAATCAATGAAGGCCACTCGGAGGCTCAAAGGTATATATTATTATAAACAATGGTACCCAAGTTGAATGAATCATAACATTGGTGTCAAAGTCCAAATCACCTCCCCCAACCCAATAAAACCTTCGATTGTTTCAAAGGGAATGGTTCCACCCAACATATAATTTGCTGCCACCTTATAACCACATCTAACGAAATCAAATAAAGTGTACTCCATTTGATGCCAAAGTAAAAGCCGCAAAAACTAACCAAAATAAAACACACGCACAATCGTAGAGGAAAACTCTCAATATCATTCAAGTGAATACATCAAATGAGGATTACAATAAAATCTAAAGACATGGGATACTTTATGACCAAGTATCCAATACTGAAAGACTCAAAAGGACACAAAAAAAGGATTGCCTACCTTTAGCACTCAAATGTACAAATAAGCCGACTTATTTACATCACCCTCCTCCCTCGAAGAGAGTTCAACCCGAACTCAAAGTGGCTCCCCAATGGTGTCTGGATCAAGATAGATGATGAGAGCGTCATGGTAGATCTCATCTTCTGCTTGAGGTTTCTTCCCATATTTTAGAAGGACTATCTTTCCCTTTGCTAACAAGCCATAGGCGGCTCAGTGTCCTAATTTGTTGCACCAAAAGCACTTCATTGCTATGTATACTTTTTATCTATATATCATATTGTATATATAGATATTTATTTATAATTTATGCTCGTCGAGGCTTATTAGAGTTTGTCACCCATATAAATATATATATATATATGTATATATATATACTTTTTATTATGATTTTTGTACCAGTCGAGGCTCATTCGAGCCTGATACTTGTATATATTTAAGTACACTTTTTACGCTCTTTGCTCCGATCGAGTCTCACTAGAGCATGTCGCACACACACACACACACACACATATATATATATATATATATATATATATATATACTTTTTATTATGATTTTTGTACCAGTCGAGGCTCATTCGAGCCTGATACTTGTATATATTTAAGTACACTTTTTACGCTCTTTGCTCCGATCGAGTCTCACTAGAGCATGTCGCACACACACACACACACACATATATATATATATATATATATATTTATTTCACTATGCTTTACATGCTCGTTGAGGCTCAGCAGAGCCTAACACCGTGCTCGTTCCGGCCCATTAAAGCGTACACACAAATTCTTTTTTATCAAAATTACTTGTCTATCACCATTTTTTTATTTACCACACACTTGTCTAACCCATTAAAGCATAGTACGAATACATATAAATCTCTTTTTTATCATAAAATTTGTGTAGGATCATTTAAGCCTATTATCCACTCGTTTTACCACATACACTCATACTAATATAATCAACATAAATAACACTAAAAAATAGTTGCATGTCTAGATAATATAGATTAAGAACGAGTTTCTTAGGCTAAGTTTAACTCCTTGCTATGGCTCCGTGATACTAGATGTATATCATGTAAAACTCTTCTCTAGGCTTCTCTGAATCCATCCCTTATATAAGCAATGTTTTTTCAGTCGCGTCATTACTCCCCGTATTAAGGCAAATAATCACCATTGCGATATAATTCTTCAAGAAAAAATAATCGTAAGGGGAATAGATTCATTTGGATAAATGGTGTATTCGGTTACCATCCACCCTACTTGGCATTTAGGGTGCAAAATAGCCAACTAGGGCTCGAGAGCCTTTTCTCTTTGTTTGCTGCCTTTGGGAGACCCCTATCGACATCATCACCAACATCCCACCCATTCCGGCCCTCATGTTGTAGGGGTGTAAATGAGTCGAGACGATCCAAGCCTAGGGCTCCTCAAACATGTTTGGAAAGTTCAACGAGCATAAAAAAGGTTAGATTTTAAACGAGCAAATACGAACAGAGCTCGAGTAGCTTGATCGTTTTATAATATTCTAGTATGTTTGTTCTTAATCTAGCCAAATATGAACCCAACTTAATAATATAATGAGATTTAAAATGCGTTCTAAGCTTGACTCATTTATTTTACGTGTGTGTCTCAAGGAGATTTTAATACGAGTCGAGCTTTAGGAAGTGTGTTTGTTATACTAGCATACATGGAAGGTCCTCGAGCCATTGCCAACCACTCTTGATGTTGGTTGTGTACATGACAACCCTAGCAGGGTTCTCTTCTGCCTCACGAATGGTAGTGAGTCTCGTTTGGGTTTTCTTCAACGCATTGCCATTAGAAATGATGAGATAAACCTCTTTCTAGGTTGTGACTCCATCGTGAGGGGGATACCCGAACACAAATTAGTAGCATGGTCTCCATCATCCATTCGAATCGTTCATCCATCTTGTGCTTAGTATCATTAAGTGAATCTCCTGCTTTTGATTGTTTGTGATCCCTACGAGGCTTGATTCTTGCTCATTCAATTGCAAAGAAAATGATTAAACAAAAATATCACCACCAAGATCACACCCCTTTTGGATACTAATTTTTTGCAAATTAAATGTAGCGCAAAACTACCAAAATAAAACTCACCCACAACCAAAGTGGATAGCTCTCAATATCATTTAAATGAATGAATCGACTGACGATTACAATGATAATGAAAGTTATGGAATACTTGGGACCAAGTATCTCTGACACTAAAAGACTTAATAGGACACAAAAAGGGGAGGGGCTACCTTTAGCACTCAAAAAGGGGAAGTGACCTCTCCCATACTGCGGTTGGTCTCGGGTTCGAGACATGGGAGCAGACTCTCCATATATCGGGTTAAGGTAGCCGAGATCCGTCTGTCTTAGACCCTGTAGTTAAGCGAGAGCTTTGTGCACTGGTATGACCTTTATATACTAATTCTAAGTAGGAAGTACAAAAAATCCCCCTGAACATTGAAGTTTATGCAGGAAGCAGAAACTTGCTTAAGACCCCTCTTATTTTTATTTATTTTTATTATTATTTTTTTACAACAAGGGAATGTTCGCAACAACATGCGTAGTGTGAGGATTTCTGCATTAATGGAAATCATGTGGGTTTCTTGCAAGTACTTACTGTACTGTTCAGATTTTTATATGGAAATTTTGGAACGAGCAGCTCTATCCCCTGCCGAACCGCCAACTTCCACCATCCCTCACCCCTCACTCTGTTCTCTCTCTCTCTCTATATATATATATACACACACACACACACACACATACGGAAAATAAATACACATACGAAATAAGGTTTGAAAATATATTTTGAGTTTTAAAATCGTTTTGGGTTTCTTATTTTAATTTCGATTTTGATTTCGATTTGTGTTTTGAAAATAGATTTGGAGAGTGACTAGCTCATACGATTTGTTGTGGTTGGGTGGAGGTGATGATTTGTTGTGGTTTTTGGTGGCGGGGGTGTTGGAAATTGTGGCGGTTGAAGATGGTGGGGGATGAGGGGTGTTGGACGTTGTGGTGGTGGTGGTGGTAGTGGTGGCGTGTGTGTTAGGGGTGGGGGCTGAAGAGGATGGTAATTTTTTTTTCTCTTTTCATTTTTCTGATTTTGTGTTTTCATTTTTATTATGTTTATTTTACATGACGGTTAAGTGTAACAGATTTTCAGTGGTAGAGGTACCAAATTGAAAATCAATTAGTAAAAGGTACAAAACTCTAGATGTATTTAAGTAAAAAAAAATCCTAATTTTTAAATCATAACTCTTACTTTGAGATGTTCTAAAACGTAAAGTGGGACTATAAATTTGAGACTGTTTGAGTCGGGGTTATTTATGGCGGGCTCTTTGATCTTACCTTACATGTGGATCGCAGGAATGTTGCATTTGCATATGTGCCTACGATGACGGAGCTGAATTGCGAGAACTTCCTTGCCAGCATCATTTTCATTCCGCATGTATAGACAAGTGGTTGAATAAAAACTCCACCTGCCCTCTTTGCAAGTTGAATATACCAAAGCGGTAGCAATGAGGTATAAGAAAGTGTATTTTCTTCATCAAACTGTTCGTATGGTTAGAGATTTCAGGAACAAAGGTTATGTTGAGTGTATCTGAGTGTTATGCATATGGGGTGTTTGAAATATCTAATATCCACAGTTATAATATCAAATGCCCAAATGTTAGTTTGGTCAGACGGTGAATTGTTTGTTTTCTGTTCGATTAGAGACGATAACTCGCATGCGTATTTTCCAGAGTCTTGTGCAAATATTTTTTCACCGTTCTATAAAAATTTGTGCAAAAGCTCTAGGAGATGGTCATAGAGACTTCCATGAGAGCATTCCCGGTCTTGTGTTAAATTTGGCAATTTGTATGTTAAATTTTCAGTAGAAACCATACAAAATTTACGGAACGCTATGTTGTCTGAAATTTCTCCCAAATTTTTGGCAATGAACAATCACTTTCGTACGAGGTTTAAAAAATATGTTTTCAAACGAAGTATTGTTTTTCATCTTAGAACATACTACATAAAATGCCACCTTTTTAATCTCTGTTAACACTCAAGTTCAGTGCTGGTAAAGTTAAAGGGTCTGCACATTTGACAACCCAATGCCATACGCGCGCCCAAATATAAACATTTGCTCATTGCGCTGGGATTTTTGTGGGGCCAAATATGCAAGTTCACCCAGCGCGTTGGGATTGCCGTGACTAATGTGTTGTCTCTAAAAATTAGTAGAGTTGCAGATGACAAATTAGTTCGTGGACGATATAAAAAACAAAGAAGTCTTGTAATTGGTAACAAAAGTACCCCCTATGTTCATCATCCATTATTAGCACTTGAAATATTAATAAGTGGTATAAATAACTTGGAATTATAATTGCTAAATGGTATCTAATCTTCCAATTATTTTTGGATTAAAAATAAACCCCACTGGCTTTGTTACAATTTGATCCCAGTTGATTTGGTTAACTCACATTGTCTTCATTCTCGGTACTATTTAAAAAAATTGTTTTTGCAACTTAAATGCGTAACTAATTGCCAACATTATAATTTTAATTTATTTCAATTTAAAAATTACTTTTGTCGCAAATTTGTAATAAACAACCACGTGACATTTTATCCTCCCTCTTAAAAGAATAAAAAATAAAAATATCTAAAAAATATAAAAAGAAAAAAAGGAATTTTCTCTCACCACCACCATTTGCAGCAAACTCATTGACAACCATCAAATCTGAGCAAAATAAAACCCATTCATGAAAATCTGAATCAAAGTGAGTTGGTGTGATTTCGATGTTGAAGGGTTTCCACTTTATTTTCAAAATGTGATTTCTAGGGTTTCATAAAATTGGATTTATTTCAGATTTGGTTTTGAAATTTGAAGGGTTTATTTTTTATATGATTTCGAATTTGAAATGTTTATTTCAAGCTTAGTTCTATTTCGAAGGGATTGCTTTTAGTCGGAATTATTTTGGACTATACCAAATCGATCCATTAATAACATATTTATACTAAACCATCATTAAAAAAAGAATGACTAAACCACTTATTTGTACTAAATGAGTGGCGATTAGCACAACAGTTGGGAACATAACTCTAAAAAATGGAATTAACAACTCATAAAAAACCCAAACTTAAAATTGGGCCAAAAATAAAATACACACCAAATAAAAATTGACTCGGAAATCAATTTAATCCCAAAGCCTTAAGACGAAAATGGGTTGTAATATATTGTAATCATTTTTCACATTCTTCCTATATGGAATAAGAGCTTAACATAACACTTCAACAAAATTTCATGTTTCAAGTAGGCATATTGAGCTATAGTTTCTCATTCATTTATTTTTTATTTGACATATGTAAGTATATCACGTTATATTTCTTACAAAGAAGAATGTGTTACAACTTCGAACTGTTTGAAAAAACGTGTGGATCCCATATTAAATTGACCCTTAAGTTGACCAATGTCTCACTTTGTAAACTCAATTACATACCATAAATTTGAACATAGTGATCATCACCTTTCTCCACATACATATGCACCAGCAAGGAATCCAGCAAGGTGTGTTTCGGATTAAAGACCATTCTTCCACTTCTCAGTAGCGCCTATATTTCATCTGAGACAACAGATGAGGTTGCAGTGGACCCAACAACCACCATTATGGCATTGTTATCATCACGGCTGCAGTATGTACCAGCCGGGAATTGAACCCGGGTATGTACCGTGGCAGGGTACTATTCTACCACTAGACCAATGGTGCTTCATGTGAACATGTTGACTAATTGCACATCATGAATTAAAGTGTTTCTCATGCTCACAAAACAATCTATTCTGGTGATGCTTGAATGATAAACTATTTTGTTCAAAACGTTAACTTGCAACCTATAGTACGAACAAGAGACATTATTTAGGAATTATATTTCTTGCGACCATTGGGATGTCAAAGCGGAGTCTAGTAGGTCGAGGGGGTTCATTTCAAAGTAAGTGTGGGCTAGGCAACACCTCTTTAATCCGCTAAGGAAGGGGGCTGCATCGCGTCACACGGAGGCATTTTTTTTAGATGGAGCACTAGTCTATGAAAATATGCACACACACACACACACACACATAAAAACAATCTATGCGTATGACGTATATACATGACTGAATATTTTGCAAAATCACAAATACAGATCGTTATTAATATTTAAAATAAATGAAAAAATATTTATGAAAATAAGAAAGAACACATGGATAATTATTCAAAAAAATTCTGGTGTTGTTTGCGAAATATTAAATACATTAAAAATCATATATAGAATGTGACATATAGCGGCTCACTCACAAAAAGTCTCTAATATATGAAATAATTAAAATTGAGAACAATGTTACCTCCATAAAATATCTATATTAGTTGTAAAATTTTATTATATACTTTTTAAATTTAAGTGGGGCACTATGTGAAACTCAATATATATGTAAGGGTGAAGTCAATTTTATTTAATTTTGGGTTTGGCACTTGCCACCCATGAGCAACATGGCTCCGCAACTACTTGTGTCGAAAAAAAAGGAAATCGAGTAAACACTAGATCAGTGGTGCATCATGTAATGTAAGATCCTAATACAAGTTATTACTCTTGTTTCTTAATTATGAATAGAAAAAAAAAGGTGGAAAGGCATAAGAATAGTGTGGCAAACATATAATTGAAGGTGATAATCTTTCTTTTCTTATCCAAAGGGAGAAACAATATATGTAGGCCTATAAATTGAGCCGAGCGAGCCTGAAGCCCACTCGTTCGGACTGCTAAATTTGGATCGAGCTTTAAGTGAGTTTGAGACGAGCCGAGCTGTGCTTGAGCATAAATATAGTTCCCCACAGTAGTTGAATGTCGCAAGAACAACTGCCATTTTTTGTATGTAACAGTTACCTTTTTAGCAACTACTCTTTTTGTGTGCCTAGCGACTTGTTTTCTAACTCCAACACCTACCTTTTCAAGTTCCCTATATATAATAACACCAATTGCAACAAATTTCTTTCAAGCATTTATTAGTCGTGAAATTTAATGCACTCTCTTTCGATATAAAATGTCTTCTTCATCTGACCATTACCTCGATAAATTATTGACAAATCATCGGATGAGATAAATTGTGATGAACAAAAGTTTGTTTGGTTGGGATTGCAATTCTCCAACTTTTAAAGATTGACACGCAACATTGTTAATACTGATAGGTAGGGAGGACATTAACAACTATTAAAGATTATTTTGATGCAGTCCCAACGTACATGATTAAAATATCCAACATCATATCCGTATGAGGCGCTCATTGTTTTTTGTATCCTTGAGGGGATATCTTCTTACAGTGATAATTTCGTAAGGAAATAAGGACATAAGTGAAAATGGATTTTTTTGGTGTGCAGAAAATTATCGCAACTCTTCTAATGCTCGCGTGCAAGTTTACTGAACAATTCATGAGTATGTATGAATTGCAGAGGGCACTTCTATTGACCACGATTTTTTGAATGCTCGTGTACGTGGTGACCCGATGACCATGAAAGCATGTCGGAGCCCATGGAGTTGCTTAAATGCAAATACATAAGTGATGATACCCGAATATTTTAACAAGTCCACCTTTATGACTCTGTAAGAAATGTGCACTTTGCACTATAATTTACAAGAGCATTTGTGGAAAATGCATGATGGCATGTATATTTTTCTATTAAAGTATTTTTCTAATTGTATGTTTTTGATAATATATTTTTTTCCTTTTTATAGATTCATTAATGTACTTCTTGTTATTATGTGTTAATTGTAATTAAAAAACAAAGAAAAATAGTAAATAACGAAAAACACAAACTAAAATAATAGGCAAAATGGTATGGTGCGGTAAAAAATCGTACCGTAAGCACCTTTATTAACAACGGTATTGTGTATTGTTCATGCAGTCGTGGATATATGAACATTTTACCGCCTTGGGGCATGCTTGAGTACGGAATTTAATAACACAATGCCAATGATCGCTCCATGGTCATTGCAACCTATTTTACAAAAGAATGCGGTGCCACAACTGTATAGACACAAGGAGCAACTTGATTACTTGTCCTATAATATCAAAAATGATTTCCACAAAAATATTTTTTTTAAACTCTAGTCCCGATCTAACTAACTCTCAATCCCCGACGTCGCTACATATTAGTGTATTGGGAGGGTTCCTTGTTTGGATTTCGCTTGCGAGACCTCCCCCGCATGAAAGTGGCGAATGTCAGGAATCGAGAGGAGTTACATCTTTGGACATTTCAAAAATTTTAATACTATCACTTGTTTGTATACTTTAATTTATTTTGAGTTATTGTACTATATAAGGCAAGAGAAGCCTAATTTTGTTTATTCGAGTAGAGCTCGAATTAAGGGTGTATGGGCGCCCTAGTTGTTATGATTAGTTTTATAAAAATTAAAATAATTCATCGTGAGAAGTGGGAGGATTAGGTATAGTGTTAGTGAGGATAAGTGTAGTGGAAACTAGTTAAGCTTTGGAGCATTAGGCTTAGAGTGTGATTTATTTTATTTTGGGACAATAATTTATTTATTTGGGAGAAATAAATATTATTTTAATCGTAGAATAATTAAATTAGCAATTGAGGTTAAAATTTGAAGATGTTAGAAAGTGATTCGAATGACGATTCTGAGGGTGAGATTGATTCCGAAGGGGTCGAGATAGTCAAAATGAGTATACTTGGGTCTTATTTGGGTTCCGAAATATTTTAAGTTCGTTTGGCTCTAATTAGAGTAACCGAGTCATTTAAAGTGTGTATTATCATTTAAAGTTGTGTATTTTGGGAGATAAGGCTTAAAAGACTACGGGAGATAGAAATCTCATTAGAGAGAAAGAGAAAGAAAGAAAGAGAAAGAGATAAGGAGAAAAGAAGAAGAGAAAGAGAATAAAAGTTTGGGAATTCCGTCCAATCCGTGATTTCGAGGACGAATTAGACTCTACAACTTTGTGGCAAGTGATTAAACTTGCTAAATAATTCTTATGCATCTTATATTTCATGATTTGTAGATTAAATTATGGATTTTAGGTTTTAAAATGCCAAAACCTAGATTTGCGGTTAAATCTTACAATTGTTGGGTATATTGTGAATTTGAGGTTATAACTTAGTTGAGATGAGTTATTTGATGATTTTTATTGTTATTAATATGTTTGGGTTGAAGAAAAATGGAGAGAAGTTGAGATATATGATTTTTGGGATTTTTGGCTTTTGAGAAAAATAGCCATTCTCGTAGCTTCTGATAGGCCGAATCGATTCGACCCCTTACCGAATCGATTCAGAATAATGTTGCAGGTGCCCAAGTCTGAGTGACTGGATTGATTCAGACCCAAGCCAAATCGATTCGTCCTGAGACAGAATCCCAAGTCCTTTAGACTGAATCGATTCGCATTAGGGGCGAATCCATTCGCTGGTCCGAATCGATTCGGATTGGGCTCGAATCGATTCGCGGCTTTTCAAGTTCCAGCGTAGCATTCTTTGATTAAGAGCCTTATTTTAGGGTTGTTATATTCACTCACGTATGCGATTTACATTCTCCTACTATAGGGTATAGTTCATTTGACTCATATACAGTTTCGATCAAGCGTGGCAGGTCGAACATCATAGACGACAAGCGTGGACCGTAAAAGGATTGCAGGAGGGAGGACTCAACATAAGCCATGGAGTATTCCAAAAATAGTGACGCAATAGGAGTCACCATATTGTTTGAAAAATTAAAGTTAGAGAAACTTTTGGGGAGCAGTAGTTGCCCAAAAAATGTCGTGAAGGACGGTGTTGCAAGGTTAAAACCCCAAGTGTAGACGAAAAGGTGTAAGGGTCGATGAAGATTTTGTTTCTGAAGAATAATCCGCTAGGATTCGAGGAAGGTGCAAAAGGGTGATTTACCAATAGGTAGAGAACATCCAATTGGGATCACATGTGGGGGAGTGTAATGACACTCAAGTCAAAATTTTGGGCAAAGTAGTTTGCTCTTAAAAGCAGTATGGGATGATGGGAGTCAATCACTACATTCATGGGAGATACTGAAAATAATGAGGAATTTGGGGTGCGTATTATTATGAATCCTCTCACTCGAGGTTAAATAGAGAGGTAAGGAAAATTTCAGTAATCCTCTAAAAGGGTCAGACACAGGCCGGATGGTAAAGAAAGTTGATAAAATTCGCAAACTTCGTAACCGATGAGAGGGATACGGAGAATCAAGTAGGGTTGTAAGTTAATAATAAACTCGTGAGTAGAATGTACCAATACGGATAGGAGATCTGGCTAGGATGATTGGTGTCGTTGTCGTCAAGATTGTACATTACATTAGTGTCAATGCTCTCGAGAGAGGGGAGTTAAGGGAGCTGAAAAATCTATCAGAAGAGTAAGATTTAATTTTTAGTGCTAGTAAGGTTCCAAGGGAAGGATTATGCTATAGGGGACCGAAATTAATGATTGAGATCAATAGAATTTCTACTAAGTGACGGTGGGTTTAGTTAGGGTCGTTAAGGCCAGCAACCAATCTACTGGATCAGCGAATCCAAAGGGATAATTGCGTTAGCAATCAGGGTCAAGATTACCAGGTCCATGAGAAGCACAACCCCAACATGGTCGGTGGTGCCAGAGAATGGAGAAAGGGGAATAACATAAAAATGTTTCTTATGTGTAAACGAGTAGAAATACATGGATGGATCTTATCCGTGGGAAGTCAGGGGACAGGATCTAGATGCCTAGTAGGGCATCTGTCGAAGAAGTTTTTTGTTTGGATAAGACGCGGATGCTATGTCTAAAAATCATTGATCCGGTAGGTATATGGACAACTGAAACTATAAGTTTTATTCCGAGATGATTGGGGTATGTTTTGTTTGATGCAAGCGGGTCACGGGAATGTATTAGTACTAGATTCGCATGAGAAATGGATTTAGTGGAAGTATCGTTAATATCATTAGTATGTATCTTTTTACCATGGAATAGTGGGGTACTCTTCGGTTCCACCTGTAATGAATGGGTGGGTACATTGAGATGAAGTATTTCTTGAGGACTAGCTCCCTTTAGAGGTGATAATTGAGGTATGGTTTTCTCTTGGCTTCGGACGGGTTCATAATGGTGGGCGATGATAGCAAGGCTATCGTGTTCGTTAATTCAGTGTCGGATGTTTATTCTCTTGAGATGTCTCACCTGAAAAAGGGTTGAGCTATATCATAGCAACAATATTGTGTGAATTAGGATTCATAGAGTGCAGTTGTCTAGTTATATTGGATCTCGGTGCGTAGGACTTTTACAGATGAGATTCAAGGGATGTAGGGTTGTCGTAGAGCGAAGGATTTATCTCGTTATTAATATTTAGCGTTGAGGGCTTTGTGATAGTACGAATGGAGTAGTATATGACTCCTTTATAGACGCGGGAGTCCATGATAGACTTGTGAGTATATGGGAAAGTTTTGTGAGTCCTGGGGATATGCTTTGGGTTCTGTGGAAATCAAGGACCGACAATGCTGAGGAATAGTGCATTAGGAAAAGTTTTTTGGGTTATGCTGAGAAGTGTTATACGCATAAGCCTTAATAAAATGTCGAAAGTGTGGAGACGTCATTGGATTCCCGATCATCGAGTTTAATGAAAATTAGTGAACATGTGGAGAAAGTACGTTGAGGAGAGAGACACTAAGAGATAGGGCTAGTGGAGCCAAAAGGTGTTGCGAAAGAAACACTGCAAAGCTTTGCACCACAAGTTGATAGGTGAGGTAATATCGGGAAGAATTTAATAGTGATGAGTAAAGTCATCGGAAATATTTGGAGGATATAGCCACACCGAGAATTCTGGGGCCAAAATTGAGATAAACATAGTTACGTAAGTGATGATCGAAGGTTTGTGCAATTTTGCACGAGATATAGGGTGTATGGGCACTCTGGGAGGAGCTAGAGCCTCTACTATGCAGATACTAAGCAGATTCGGGAGAAGACGCGAAGGCAATGATTTTGGGTATATTCCGCAGGAATAGGAATAAGTTGTCCCCCGAATTATGGAATGATTAAGCATGGGTGTATTTGGAAGTGACAATGAGTGCGTCATAACCTATAATTTGCTATCACTAAGATTCGTGAGTGAGATTTAAGTTATATTATAGTGGGATTTAAGTTATATTACGGATTAAGGGCTAGTAAATATAGGGTTCCATTTCATGCGGTTAAGCACGGGTACAGGGTGTATGGGTGTTATGGTTAATTACATTCGCTCAATAACTTTGTGTAGAAATGGTAAGGATAAGTGAATGCGAGGATAGTTGAGACTGGGAGTACGTCGCTCATCCGAATTTCGAGGGCGAAATTCCATTGTAAGGGGGGAAGTATGTAACACCTCGTAAATTCGAGGACCTTTAATTAAATAATATTTGGGGAGAAAATGAATTTATTTTATTTAGAGGAATTAAATTCATGATTTGAGAAATTTTTAAATTTGAGGAATTTATTAATTTGGTGAATTGAGGTTTAATATTTTGGATTATTTTGTGTCGCATTTTGAGGTCAAGAATTTGGAGAATGTTGTAAATTAATTCGGATGGCAATTCGGAGTGCACAGTTGAGTCCGGATGGGTTGAAATAGTTAGAAATGCCATAGGTATATATTGGGTTCCGGAACCTTTCTAGACATAATTGACCTTCAAATTAAGAGTTTGCGCCCTTTTTATGAGGCTCATAGGCCCAAAAATGGTATTTGAGTTTTTAACCCCAATTGTGAAAGGGTAAGCCAACTTAAAGTCATTTTAGAATACTGAAATCGGGGAGAGCTTAAGAAGAAAACCCTTAGAAGGGAAATTGAAGATTTTGGAAGATTGCTTCAAGAACAAGAGGAGATCCTTGATTCCAATTTATCATCTTCATCAAAGGACTTGGTTATACAAATCTAAGGCAAATGGTTTAACTTGCATCTAAATTAATTGCATTTATTTATTCATAGCATAGTGGGAGTGATAAGATGATATGGTTTGGGGGTTAATTGATATCTAAATTGGGTTTTGATGGGTATGATTGAATTGTAGAACAATTTCCTGGATTTGAAGAAGTGTATGAAATTGGGATAATTAAACCATCATTCTAGAAACTGTTTTCCAACGTTTTGGTTATGAAAATGGTGAATATGTTCGCGCGGCCCCGTAGAAAATTGCGTTTTATACATTTTGTTATCTGATGCGTTTTCTCCAAAAACGGCTAAAAATGCCTCAAAACGGCATTCTAAAAATCTAGACAGATTCGCGGGGTAAATTTTTTAGAAATGTTGTTTTTAGTCGTTATTTTGTGATGAATGGTTCCTGTATAGGTTGAATCTGAAATGATGTTTATAATTTAGGGTTTGAATTTGTGAATAATCACCGTTGGATAAATTACAGGATTAATTAAATTTGAGAATTAATGTTTATGATCGAGTGATTTGAAACCTTATTAATTAAGTGGGTAGACTTAATTGAATAAAATCGAATGATGGATTGGAATTTTTGAATTTCAGGCCGAGAGAGAGAGAGTCCGGGTATAATTGGTTGGGCAACACCAAGAGAATGAAATTAATTAGTGCATAATTAATTGAAATTAAGTCGAGCTGAAGACTTGCATGATTTAGGCTTGTGTAGGGTTGTATTACACTGGTAGCCTGGAAATAATATATATACGGTGATGTGTAGTATATATATGATTTATAAATATTTGTGTGAATAATATTTATAGTAAAGCATAAGGCTTGTGTGCGGACCTAGTACACCGGTAGCCTGGATTCAACATGTATATACGGTGATGTGTAGTATATATATGATTTCTAAATATTTGTGTGAATAATATTTATAGTAAAGCATACCAATATTAATGCTATCTTAGGAGGTTGCGCGATGTGAGTGAGTCCCTTGGCTAGCGAATGCAGGGTGAGTATAAACACTAGGTCATAGCGTCTGTTTATAGGGGTGGGCCATTATGATATGGAACGGTCACTTTCGGGGGGAACTATGGTCGTCTCCTACGCATGGGTGATAGCATTTATATCTGACATGCCTATGAATATTGAGATATATGATGAGTGCATTGTTTTGTATGAATTATGCCAAAGAGGGGTAATTTTGCAATCTTTTCAATATTTATGACCCTAAATTTGAATTAATTATTTTTGTTTTGCATTTTTACAGGTACCCGGAGATTTGGACTACAAAGGAGTCGATGTGAAAAAATTGTAAGGATATGTCACAACGCGACACGACACAACACGGTTGAAACACCTATACTAATTTTTTTTTTTTTAAATCGCTCGAGTGTCTGTTGAGGCCGTACCATACTTTTTGAAAAAGTTCTTGACAAGACTCACAACTTTGAAGTTCGGACGAAAATGAGATTTTAAAGTTTTGGAGGTCAAAAATGCGATTAAAGATAGTGTTGTGAATAGTGACATGAATAGTACAAAAATCAGGGATAATTATTTAAAAAAAAGACTTCTCAATTATCTCCAACTCTTCAAGACTACATGGGATAATTATCAGTTCAAATACAACCAATCAAAGAGAGTTTCACTCCAACTCAAACACTTCATTTCTAACCCTATAAATAGGACCCCTTCGCCCATTATTTTGGGAGAGAAAAATTAGAGAGCGTGGGTGATAGTTTTTGGTTGGTTTATTTTGAGAGTATTTTTTTATCGATGGCAAAAAATTATTCTTTTGTGAGAGAAGTTTTGTCAAGATCAATTATAAGACTCGATTATTGTTGTAAGTTGATTTATTAATGAGAATTCGTATTCAATCTTGCACTTTTATTTTGTCTTCAATGATGCTAGCTTAATTTCTTTACTAGGACTAGGTGAAGTTTATGGTGTTTTATTAATATTCTGTGTAGTTTAAATTCGTCTTTATTTCTCGATATGTTCTAAAAGTTTTAAAAATTTGGTATTCATTTTAAACCGAAACGAGAGTGTGTTTTAAAACCTTCAAGATTGTTTTGTCAAATTAAGTTTTGAATTTAAAAATAGTAATTTTTGATTTATTATTCTTGCACTTTGATTGTTTTGATAGTCCATGCTTAAATACATTTGCGAACTTTAAAACTTGTATTTTCTAAGGGAATAGGGATTTTAGACGTCTAAATTTAGAGACATTAAATTTTATTGTGAACTTAACCGTATTATCTTCCGAATTAAATACGACGAGAGTCGGTTTAATTTGACTTATAAAATCGAGAATGACGAGTTTAAATTTTTGCATAATATTAGTTGAATGTGATAAATGGATCCAACGTCCTAGTTTTCATGCACACTTGATTATATCTCTCGTAGTCACACTTTTTATTTGTGTTTACTTAGTTTAATATTACATATCTTCTTTACCCCAATTTTATCTAGTTGGACATTTGCGATTTTTTTAAAAGTTAAAATTGACAAATCTCTTGGTTTCGATCCATACTTACACTCGTTATTCTATAATAGCCCGTAGACTTGCGGTATTTTATAAATTGACAAGCAAGTTTTTTGGGCCGTTGCCGAGGATTTGTTCGATTTTTTTTTTTAAGAATTGTGAATTTCGGACTAGTTTTTTTTTTAACTTTTCGCACTGGTTTATCCTAAAATACAAAAAAATTGAAAAAAATCAAATTTTTTTTTCCTGGAAATTTCCATATTCGTTTTTTTAGCCAGTAGTCAATAAAAAAATCAAAAATTCAATTTTTTTTCCCAGAATAAGAGAAATAAAAAAAATGTTTCATAAGTGTGCTTGGTCATTTTTGTTTGTATGTTGAATACACCATTAGTGCGCGTGTCGTGTTAATTTTTTTCTTTTCTTTTCCTTATTATTTTTTTTGTATCACACTTTACACATGGTGTAGTTTCTTTTGTATATTTTTTTTTTGAAGCACATTCAAAAAAAAAAGAAAAAAATAGTAAAAGTGAAAAAAATATTTGTGCAACAGTGAACGTGAAGAAAACTTGTGCAATCTTGCCACGAGCACAAGGAACTCTCGGAGATGACTTAAACGTAGACGAATTTTTCCCCCGATCGACGTCAACTTAAACTTCGGTCCGACGTAAGCAAGTGATCGTACAAAGTCCGCATCAAACGTACGTTTTTGTGTGCTCCTACGTAGTTTAATTTCACACTTAATTTAGCACTTTGCATAAATTGACTTACGGGAAAAACTCTTAACGAGACTATAATTAAAAGCTACTCCAACGCGAACTTATGAAATCGATTCCGTTTTACCTTGTCTAGGATTCGTGGTTTTTAATGAGTCTTCGTACCGACCGCTTATCTGGAGGAAAAAGCGGGATTTGAGGCGATAACTGAAGTTGGTCGTCATTTAAATTCTCCCTCGTCAAAGAGTATGGGATGTCTAATTAGATGTCGAGTCAATTGTAATTGCTTTTGCATCTAAATTTTAAAAAAAATATAGAAAAAAAAGAAAAAAATTCATTCGTTATAAATTACAATGGGTGATCGTCTTATTTTTATTCCTCCATCTTTCTCATATTCCTCAATTGATCCCGTGGACGTGTTTTTACAAAATACTGAAAATTTAGATGACTACGTATTTCTATTTGAGTGAGATGGGTCAGTAGTCATTTAACAATTAAAGAAGGTATGGATGATAATCCAACCCCTGTAATTACTATTTCTCCACCAAAGTGTATCAATTGGAAAGAGGTAAACAAACGGTATAATGATGCTATTTTTAAAAATAATCATGAATTAAATGGGGACAATCAATTTTGTGAGGAGGAAAAAATTGACAATCTTGACACATATAATAGTTGTGATGACTTG
This sequence comes from Sambucus nigra, assembly GCA_949130495.1. NCBI lineage: Eukaryota > Viridiplantae > Streptophyta > Magnoliopsida > Dipsacales > Adoxaceae > Sambucus > Sambucus nigra. The sequence goes on from OX422223.1 coordinate 204,597,188, forward strand.
GATGTTAATTTATGTCGAAATTTTTTTCCTAATTTAATTGAGAAAAATGTTGATTCTTCTTAAATGTGGGAACTTTTATTTGAGGATTCGTCATCCGATTTTAGTGATACTTCAAGTATTTATGACGGTCTTCCTATTTTTGATGAAGAAAGTATATCGCCTCGTGATACCTCTTATTTCCGCGCTTTTCAAAAAATCTCACATTTAAGAGTGGAGTATGCATCCCCAGTTTTACGTGACTACTTTCGAAAAAGGGATAGTAAACATTTGGATCTTTATTATATTTTTTTATCTCCATGTGATGCATCGACATATGATTAATGCGATTCAAATTTGTTTATTATCGGTGATGTCGGTGCGCACCATTCTGACCATGGATTTACGATTGAAATTTGTGGTGTGTAGTCATGCTCTCAAATTTATGATGTTTTGGAACTTAGTGCTCTAAAGTCTATTAATTGGAATGACCCACAACTATTTCGATTATTAATTTTTAGTGATGATGGTAATTTTCATGGGTCTGTATATTATTAGTGTATTTTTTCTTTTTTCCTTTTTTTTGTGTTTGTTAGCATACACTTGTTACTTTGGATGCTGGTAGCAAAGTGAAGTTTGTTACACTTTTTTTGTGTCTGTATATTATTACTTTGGATGATGTGTATTATAGTGATGATGTTTTAACATACACTGGTAGCAAAGTGAAGTTCACATGTAATATCGTCATTTCACTTCTTTACTTTATTTTCTTTGTCCATATTTTTATTTGAGCATACATTGAGGACAATGTAAAATTTAGATTTGGGGGTAAGTATGGTATTTTTTTAAAATAAAATCAGAAAAATTTCAAAAATCCAAAAAGATTTTCAATATAGTTGAGTTTCGAAACGATTTCTTAATATAGAATTAATTCATGGATCTATCAACTTATAAATTTTTTTACACATTAGCCATATATTATGATTGAAAATGGATATTGAGGCAAAAGTTAATATGCTTAACGAATAAATGTCGAGTATTTAACTCGGTGAGATTTTATGCAAATTATCGTTTTCGAGAGATTTAAATCAATCCGAGTTAAAATAACTCAAACTTTCCTTCAGTGATAAATTTGTTGATGATCTCAAATTCTTTATTTTGTTCGATTACTGAAAACAAAAGGTCAAAATGTGAATCTTAAAGCACTAGAAGTCTTAGTAAGTCGTCTTGAGACACAAATCAACTTAACGAAACTTGAGAAATGAGATTAGACCATCGTTTTGAAGCCCAAAATTAAGCCTAAACTCCAATATTTTTTTTCATTATTCCGTTGCAAAACCATTTTAGCCAAAAAGAAAATATGTCTTTTCGTTGAAAATCCATTATCCTACCTAACTCCAACTAGGACTCTAAAGCCCATAAAAAGAAGCCATACCCATTTTCTGAGAATACTATGGTGAAATTACGCTTGAAAAAAAATGCCAAAAAAAATGTTTGCAAAAGAATAACGTGTGAAAAAAAAGGTGAAAAAAATGTGAGTCGAAAAGCAAAAGGAAAGAGAGAAGAAAAATGGCGGTGAGAAAAGTGCCCAAAAATTAATATACCGAAAAAACCTCTATATTCTTAGAAATTTTGAATTAAAAAAAAAACTTTCTTTCTAGCCAAATCCGAGCCTACAATACAACTAAAGAAAATCCTAATCGATCTCAAGTGAAGTTAGTTATAGTCTGGAGAGAGGATGAATAGGATCTATGGTGTGATTCAATATTTTTTAGAAGTAGTCGATTTTCCATTCATGAGATCAGATTCATCCATTAATAAAAAGTCCGTTTTTAATCATGTATATGTGAAATATGTTCACGTAAATTTACTCTTTTATTCACATATACCGAGAGAAAATAATCCATTTTTGAGTGTTCGATTGAGAGTGCATCTCGTGAGATTTTGAAATCAAAACGAACTTTCGGATAAAAATGTAATGATCAAATCTTTGAAATTGACGGTTATATTGGCTATGCACACACACATGTGATAAGTTGAGATTGAAAAGTGAAGTTCTACTATATTTATGAAGTTAACATTCAAACTTGGTTATATTACTTTTGAGTCTTTTGTATTGAGTCAAGTTTTTGAATTTTGTGGGTATATTCACTGCAAACCCTTACGAGACAAAGCTCGTCCACTAGGGTAACCTGGGGGTTTAACGGCTTGCTGCGTATGCTAAGTGAAATCGTGATTCTTACAAAAGTGAGTTAGATTTTAAAATTTTGAGTTTTGCTCGAGGACTAGTAAAGTTTAGGTTTGGGGATATTTGATGAGTGTATTATTTTGAATGAATTATTCCCAAATCTGGACCATTTTAGGGCCATTGTATTATAAATAATGAGCTTTTAGAGTCATTTCCGTAAAACAAAAGAAAAATGCAAGTTTGAATAAATTTTGCGTTAAAATATAATTTTAGTAACCTGAAGGGTGGAATCACAATTTTTTAAACTTTATGGGCCTAAAAATAATTTTTAAATGTTTATCTAGGCAAAATAAAGTTCTCTCTGAAATTTGGTTGAATTCCGAATTAATACGAGCAATTTTTGAATTTCGGAGGTTAAAATGCAAAGAGGGGTAATTTTAAAATCTTTTAAATATTTATGACCCTAAATTTGAATTAATTATTTTTGTTTTGCATTTTTACAGGTACCCCAGAAATTTGGACAACAAAGGAGTCGATGTGCAAAAATTAAAAGGATATGTCACAACACGACACGACATGGTTGAAACACCTCTACTAAATATTTTTTATAAAATCACTCGAGTGTCCGTTGAGGTCGTACCATACTTTTCCGAAAAGGTCATGACAAGAACCACAACTTTGAAGTTCGGACAAAAATGAAATTTTAAAGTTTTGGAGGTCAAAAATGCGATTAAAGATATTGTTGTGAATAGTGCCAAAATTGGGGAAATTTTTTTTAAAAAAAAGACTTCTCAGTTACCTCAAACTCTTCTCAAGACTACATGGGATAATTATCGGCTCAAATCCAACCAATAAAAAAAAGTTTCACTCCAACTCAAACACTTCATTCCTAACCCATAAATAAGACCATTTCGCCCATTATTTTGGGAGAGAAAAATTAGAGAGTTTGGGAGATAGTTTCTGGTTCCTTTATTTTGAGAGTATATTTTTATCGATGGCAAAAAAATATTCTTTTGGGAGAGAAGTTTTGTCAAGATCAATTGTAAGACTCGATTATTGTTGTAAGTTAATTTATTAATGAAATTAGTATTCATTCTTGCACTTTTATTTTGCCTTCAATGATGCTAGCTTAATTTCTTTACTAAGAGTAGGTGAAGTTTATTATGTTTACTTAATATTGTGTGTAGTTTAAATTCGTCTTTATTTCCCAATATGTTCTAAAAGTTTTAAAAATTCGGTATTTATTTTAAACCGACATGAGAATGTATTTTAAAACCTTCAAGATTGTTTTGTCAAATTAAGTTTGGAATTTAAAAATAGTAATTTTTGATGGATTATGCTTGCACTTTGATTGTTTTGATAGTTAATGCTTAAATACAATTGCGTACTTTAAAACTTGTATTTTCTAAGGGAATAAGGATTTTAGGCGTTTAAATTTAGAGACGTTAAATTTTATTGCGAACTTAACCGTGTTATCTTCCGAATTAAATACGACGAGAGTCGATTTAATTTGAGTTATAAAATCGGGAATGACAAGTTTAAATTATTGTATAATCTTAGTTGAATGTTATAAATGGATCCAACGTCCAAGTCTCCACGCCCACTTGATTATATCTCTTGTAGTCACACTTTTTATTTGTGTTTGCTTAGTTTAATATTATATATCTTCTTTACCCCATTTTATCTAGTTGGACAGCTGCAATTCTTTTAAAAGTTAAAATTGATAAATCTCTGTGGGTTCAACCCGTACTTACACTCGCTATTCTATAATAGCCCGTGCACTTGCGGTATTTTATACATTGACAAACTATATATGATACGTATATATGGTGCATATTTATATACGGGTATATACATGGTGTGAAATGTATAAACAATATAACTTGGGAGATCGTTATATGGTATCAAATGAGAATTGATTTAAATAAGTTAGTGTGAATAATAACTTATAACCCTTATACATGATGTGAATCGTATGAGTGATATGAATCGTGAGAATGCTATATGGTATTAATTGATAGAAGACTTAAATAACTTAATGTGATTAATAACTTATAAAGTATACTAAACTCACAAGGGATAGAGTAGTGGGAATTCGTGGAATATATGTGACAAGACTAGTTACAGGGTAGTTAGCTAGATGGGTCATGTGTAGTTTCGTTAGGCGTGTACTTTAGTTGAGGGGTGAGGCGTCCTCAAGAGAGTGCGAGACACTAACTTAAATATGAAGATCATTCGTGCAATTTAATTTCCTGCATTTAAATTCACTTGTTAAATATTTTCAAATGTTTTGGGTTCTAACCCTTGCTATAAAATATTTTCAAAACCTTTTAGGTGTCCAGCCACAGGGACGCCAGAATTTTTCTATTCCTGGGTTACGCAGCTGCAGTATAAGAACGTATCTAGCAAGGCATACGTACCCGCAGTATAAGAACGTATCTAGAAAGGCATACGTACTGAAATAAAGATACCCATATGCAAGGACCTATTTCCCAAATTAACCCAGATATATTACTCCCAAAATGACGACATCAAACATCATACATACTACGTAGTATTCGGTTTGTGTTTATAGCATACTTCATTAGACTTACGTATTTCTTCCATTATTAATTATATATATGTCCTTATATATATATATATATATATATATATATATATATATATATATATATATATATATATATATAGAGAGAGAGAGAGAGAGAGAGAGGTCCTCTCCTGTAAGGAGTCTTTATATCGCAGACTCCGGTACATACCATTTTTTTAAAATAATAAATAAATAAATTTTTTGATGAAACTTCATGGATATGATATCCATGGTGGGAAGATCATCTAAAAAAATTTTCATCAAAAAATTCAATAAAATAACCGTTGAGATGAAGTGATATGTAAAAAAATGGTATAAATATGCATTTTCGACCGTTGAAATGTTGGCGATCATCTCACCCACTTTTTGATTGAATTTTTTGATGAAACTTCATGGATATGATCTCGATAGTGAGAAGATCATATCCATGAATTTTCATCCAAAAATTCAATCAATAAAGCGGTTGGCGTCGACCCACCATTTCAACAGTTGAAAATGCATATTTATACCATTTTTTACGTATCACTTCATCTCAATGGTTTTTTAATTGAATTTTTCGACGAAAAAAATTGAAGATGATCTTCTCACCATGGATATCATATCCATGAAGTCTCATTAAAAAATCACTTTTTTACTATTTTAAAAAAATGGTATGTACCGGGGTCTACACCATAAGGAGTCTTTATAAGAGACTTTTTGTACGTATATATATATATATATATATATATATATACTACATTAAGGCATCTAACAATAGTGTCCCATTCGTGCTCTATCGGTAGGTCCGGAGGAGTTTACTATCCAACACGAATAACACAATATACAAACAAGTGGGATAGTACCTACGCAGTACAATATTGCACGCCCCATACTTAGCAGTGAGACATGAATCCCAATATCAACACCTCTCTCTTATAAGTGGCATTGATATGTAGTACCTAAAATATGACCTTCATTACACCTAGCCCACGTATGTCGATGTGTGCTACAGTCCCGAACGTGCGTACCTCGATCAATAGGACAATCCATGAGCATAGGTATGTTCACACAAAATATAATTACATATTACCATAAGTAAAAGTAATTATCCTAATAATTACCCCATAGTTGTCCCATAAAGATGTAACAACCCTCGATTCTGGGAGGCTTATTTTATACTAATTTTACCGCATAAGGTAATTATATAAAATGTGGAGACTGGAGTAAATATTAATTTAATGAATTGAAAGTTAATATTTACTAGATTGATGCATATTTACTGTATGTGAAAGTAAATAACATCAGGTTTCATGTCTGTAGTGTCATGTATTTTAAATGGACTTTTAGTTTAAATAATTTTGGAACTCGAAATAATTTATAAAATTTCCGGATGCCAGTTTAGAGGGTGTAGTTAGTCTCGGAAGGTGCGAGACAGTCAAAATAAGTGCCATATTGTATTTTTGTGTTTCGGGCACTTTTACCTAATTTTAGCTTATATGCGTATTTGCGAGTCATTTTAATGTGGTATTAACCATTTAAGTTGGGAGTTTCAACCTAAGCCACGATTTTAGTCTTCTAAATCCCTTATTTTTCCCCATTTTATGTCTTGAACATAGAGAGAGAAAGAGGAAGAAGAGAAATGGAGAAACGAGAGAGAGATTGAAGATGGAGGACTTGGGATTGCTTCTTCTCCAAATAAATCTGAGATATCAACCCTAAGGCAAGTTTTCTACTTGCTAATATATGATTTAAGATGCATAAATTGTATGATAGTTGTGTATTTACATTTATGGTGTAAATGTAGAATTTGTGGGATTTAAACCCTAGTCTTGATTTATGTTGAAGAAATGGTGGGTTTTGATGGTTAATAATCATGTAGATTAGTTTGGGGTAGATTTTTGTTGTTGGATGTGTATGAAAAGGAAGAGATTTGAAGTTTGGAGGATTTAGGGTTCATAACCCTCCGTAGCCATTTTTGGCAAATTTGCAGGTCCGAATCGATTCGGCCCTTTGGGCGAATCGATTCGCTAAGGGGAAATTGGCAGGTCTGCATAACCCGAATCGATTCGGGGTTAAGACCGAATCGATTCGGTCAATTGTAGAAAGTGGGTTTAGTAGTCCGAACCGATTCGCTTTTTGGGCGAATCGATTCTCTAGGGCGAATCGATTCGGTCCTTGGGCGAATCGATTCGTTTTCCTGCTGTTTTGAGTTAATTTTATAACTCAATTTCAATCCTTTTCTTTAAATATAGGGACTAGGAACCTTCTTGAATGAAGTAAACTTAGAGTCCTAGAGTGTGAGATGAGTTAAATGTCTACCCTACATTAGGAATGGGTTACGTGGGGATTTTTCCGGGGTTAGGCCTATTTATGATAAGGCATTCTTTTCTTCTAGTTAATTATTATAAAACTAGGAGATGTAGTGTTATGTTCGGGAGACCTTAGGAGCTTAATTAAGCTATACTAGTTCTGATGGTTTATATTACCACCCCAAAAGAATGTTGGGAGATTTTAAAAGTTCGATTGAGCTATGTTAACCTTGGTGGTTCATAATAGTACCTTAAAGGTGAGTTTGGAGAATAAATTGAAAGTCATTTCATTCCTTCGAAAGATGATAACCTTGGGGTTCTAAAATAACCTCCTAGAATGCTTGGAGATAATGAAGAGTTTATTTACTCCTTTGAGGTTGTAGTGTTGATATAAGCTATCGTATGACTATGGATGGTAAGTTAGATTATTTACAAATAAATAGAAAGGGTTTTGAATAAAATGAAACATATATGTGGGATGGAAATGAAATGGAAATGGTATTGATATTTGTAAATGATAATTTACTTAATCATGAAACCGGTAAATAATGATTTACTTGATTTTGAAATGATAAATAAAATGGCTTAAACACACCTCTCTAAATGACATCATAAGGGAAGTCCGCACGTGAGGTGAAGCCCCCTGGCTAATGAATGCAGGGTGGATATAGTCCTAGGCCATGGGAGCGCTTATTGTTGTATATTTTTCTGCGATGGGTAGGAGATTCCGGGTGTGGTCTTGACTACCCCGTAGGCTCATGGCCGCTTCCCGACGTCTTGCGATATAGGTGCCCAGGTTGTCTAATGATAGGCCCTGGAAGATGATGGTCACTTAGGGGCGCGCACAGTGGGGAAACCCGGACGGGCGGTCTTATAATTCGTTATATGTATATAATTATAACAGTTCATAATCAAGTGGGACTTGATGTATTTGATATGCCATAAGAGCATGATGGAGTGCCACAAAGAGCACATGTAAATGCCGCAAAGAGCATTTGAAAATGATTATTTTCCTGATAAGGAAAGGATTTTTACAAAAGGTAAAATTGAGATAAAATCTCCTTAAAGAGTAAAAGATTTTGATTATATATATATACTTCCTGCTAAGGAAAAGATATATGAAATAATTGGCACCTTTGGTGTAGTCTTTAGTTAATGCTTCTTATTTTTGTTCCTGCTTAGCTTATGTTTTAAATTGTGTAGGTTGCTGCTTATTTCTGCTTATTTCTCTTTCTTCATGATTTACCATACATAACTGTCATACTCTTTATTCATCTGGTAATCATATAGAACCGGGCCCTGACCTGGTTACATTTCCTGTTGCATATTCATCTTGTCTCTGCTCAGGTACTCCGTCGCAAGGATGCCTGATTTGAATTCCTATTCTGATGTTTTCGACGAGCCGTGACGCATTGCGGGTATTACGGGATACATTTGGTATAGACGTTTTCATTTTCATTCTAGTTAAGGGCAAGTCTTTTATTCGGGCGAGAGGCCCAAGCTTTTGTAAATGTCTAATGAAATGTAATAAGTAACTTATTGTACGTGTGTATCATTGGTATATCAGTTTAAGTGACCGGTTACATATTCGGTCTTTTATTGTATTCTTGTTGTATTATTTATATATATCTTAGGGTTTCCCTTATCTTTCAGGAATTGGGTTGTTTGTTTTCATTTATTTACTTTCAAATCAAAATTTTTGGCAACCCGTTTTCTGAAATATTGGGTGGTTATCCTAGATACTCGATATTTTTGTTATGATGCTGAGAATGATTCCATCCATGATTCCGTTATATTGGAGTATTGGGCTGGCCACCCCTTATTTTGGTGAGCGGGTTGTCACAGATGGTATCAGAGCATCAGGTTCTAGAGTCCTTAGGAATCTGTGTGGACGCCTTAAGTTTTCAGCGTTGCTCTTGATTTGATGTAAAGCCTTAGGATTAAGATCGTTGATTTCTCTTGTGAGATTTCGTTCTTCTACCATGAGGTAGAATCTATAAAATCTTTTGCGTATTCGTGTGAGAATAATAGGTCGATAGAAGAAGGGCGTTATGGGAAGTTGTGTGGAGAACTGTAAGTTGTGGTCGGGGAGGGGGACCGCTTTAGAGGTCGCTCCCTTTTTGTAGCACTTTCTTGTCTTGCTATTACGACTGCAAATTTCAGTTGATGTAGTTTCCCAAGTACTGCTAGAAGTAGGAAGTGGTACTAAACTTGATAATTCACGCGATGTTATATTGAAGTGGAGAAGTGCCCTGTAGTAGAATGGAGGAAAATCCTTCACCCATGGAAGAAGTGTTGTGGTGATGAAAATGTGGTCACTATATTCGTGGGTGCCAGAAGTTTGACCCATAGAGAAGCCCGGTGGATACTTGCAATGGCGAGTTTCTCTGGGATAACTGGACTGAGGAGAAGGTGGATTCCCGAATGTTCACAAAATGTTCGGTTAAAGACCAATGGCGAATAAGGTGTTGTACGGTTAGGGAGTCGAGACCATGCACCATGAAGTGATAGGCTCCAAAATAGGTGTCGTTAACACTTCTGATGGAGTGAGAATCGTGAAACCCCATTGGTGGACACCCACTTGGGGAGGTTTCATTGAACTAAGGAAGAGGAGGCCAAGAGCGTGTCCTCTTTTACTGAGAGAGTAAGAGGGACTGCGTGGGCAATTATGGTCAGCCAGAGTCGGAATAACGACTATGATGTGGAGTGTAGAACCACTCATTTTAAACTTCGTTGAGTGGAGAGCGAGGGCAAGAGTAAAGTGCCTGGATGGGGAGTTGGTGGAAATAATGTTGGTATGTGTAAGGCTCGAAGGTGGAGTCTGAGAACCATTAGTATTGACCCGGAGTGCTTGGTACAAACTGTGGTGGGAATTCTACCTTATAGGTGGGTAGTGTATATTCCTTAGGATAAGATTTAGTAGTATTGTGTCTAAGATAGACTCGGGTGTGTATATTGAGCTTGTAGTAGTATTTACGCTATTATAGAAGGGTAATTATATGACTTCTGTGGTATGGAAGTTCTATCTTTTCTTCACTCGTTATGAAGCGAGTGATGATATTTTTAAATGTATATGTGTCATATGTGTTACTTGGTTTGAGTGTTCCATTGTTTACTTGCATTGGGTGTAGATGCTATGACTTATCTCCACGACCAACAAAGTTAAGCAGTAATGCATAGGAGGGGTTCCTTGTTTGGATTCCGCTTTTGCGGGACGCTCCATGCGTGAACCTTAACGACGTTGGGAGTGGAGAGATGCCATATTTCCTTTCTCTTATTTCATGTATAGAATTGTAAGTTAAATTTACCGATCCCGATCATGTGTCTTAGACCGTCACATCTTAATGACCGACGATGCGAGGTAGTAGTGTAACGGGAGGGTTCCTTGTCTGGATTTCGCTTCGGCGAGACGTCCCACGCATGAACCCGAGCAAATGTCAGAAGTTGAGTAAGGTCTTGGGCACTAGGGATATATTTAGTATTATATGCTTACGATTTAGGTAGGATATATATAGATAGACCTTAGGATTTTTAAGATGTAAGACCTTGAGAGTAGGTGGTGTTAGTTTAGGAAAGCGTTAGGGAGTTGACCACGAATAAGTTGTGGGTTAACTCTACAAGAGATTAGATTCCTTAGGAGAGAGATTATGGGGTCTTGAGAGGTTTGGTAGGTTCGGCCGAAGGAGATGAGGCATTTCTTAGAAATAATGTTACATTGGTAACTTCATTTCCGGGGAGTTAATAAGGACGGGTGGATCCTCACTCCTGAGCCATGATTGTAAGCTCGACAGTGAGTTTAATGAGTAAGTTCTGCCAGGATTGGGGAGTAATAATATTAGGGCATAGACTCACTGTTTATGCGTCGCACAAGCTTAAACTTGTGGAAAGTGATATCCCGTGCTTGAATTAAGATTCATTGTGGTAGTGATTACCTTAAATGGATAAGGCACTACTTCCTGGGCAGGAAATTTGGTCCTTCTCGTAAGCAACAAGTTGTTGCAATATGTTGTGGGAGGAATCGAGTTAGTGCTCGGGGTTCAGAAGAACTAGTGATTGGATATTTTCTCATTCGCTAAGGAAATGCGATTGGGCTAGTGGACGTGTCGAATAGAGAACTCGTCAGAGAAAATGGTTATGGCATGGAAGGCCAAGTAGAGTGAGTATGACTCAGAAGACTCTATAGCGAGAGCATTTCGATCTGTGATTGACAATTTCACCTACTCGTGCGAAGAAGAGTAGTGGTGGAATGAAGAAGGGTATTCATAGACGTTTGCATGGAACTACAGGCATCGAACTGGTCATGATCCCAATTGAGAAAATTGGTGACCGTCGACCCAATCGTTGCTTTTCCGCCCATTATGGACGGACTACATGTAGAAGAGTACACCCCATTCTCGATGGGGAATGGTAGAACCGTGGGAGGTGCCTATTATAATAGGGTGGACCGAGACTATATATTCGTGTCGAAGGTTTAGCAAGAGTTTCCGCGAAGTAATGGGAACCGTATGGAAATGACGTATATCCTACCACTCTAAAGTGGATGGATGAAAGGGAGGAAATTTACTTATGCCGAAAGGCATATTACGAACGTGCGCCTTAGTATACCTAGTAGATGGGAGCAGTAATGGTATGGATGGAGATTTTCGTGCGACCATTAGGTTTTGGAGTGGCCTTATGGATCATTTCCTAAGGCATGGTATCGTGAGTGGCCTAGCATGGTCAGTTGAGTAATTCGTAGACTCGTTGGATGGAACCAATGGGTAATATGTTCCTTAGACTTGGAGTGGTCTCGGAACATTTCTTTAGAGATTTGGCTTTTAAGCCATACGCCTTGATGAGATACGTCGATGCGGGGGACAGCTGAGTAGCGTTGGGGCTAAGCCACTTAGAGCCGGTATGGATGCCCCGAGGTGAGATGTAACTTAATTCTAAAGATTTGGCTAATTGTGCCGAGTCATGTGGACATCATGTTCCTCCATATGAAGCTAGAATCGATGGTTAGTGAAGAGCGCCTTGTGATACTAGACTAGAGAACAAATAACGATTGACTGAGATCGATAGGGTCGACCTTAGTCTGAGTCCATTTGGGACGTCGCAATAACGAGGAGTTTGTTTAGGATGGTAGAATCCTAGTTTATAGTAGTATACCCGTATCAGATTTGGGTATGCCCGAATTTTGGGGGCAAAATTCCCTCTTAAGGAGGGGAGTATGTAACAACCCTCGATTCTGGGAGGCTTATTTTATACTAATTTTACCGCATAAGGTAATTATATAAAATGTGGAGACTGGAGTAAATATTAATTTAATGAATTGAAAGTTAATATTTACTAGATTGATGCATATTTACTGTATGTGAAAGTAAATAACATCAGGTTGCATGTCTGTAGTGTCATGTATTTTAAATGGACTTTTAGTTTAAATAATTTTGGAACTCGAAATAATTTATAAAATTTCCGGATGCCAGTTTAGAGGGTGTAGTTAGTCTCGGAAGGTGCGAGACAGTCAAAATAAGTGCCATATTGTATTTTTGTGTTTCGGGCACTTTTACCTAATTTTAGCTTATATGCGTATTTGCGAGTCATTTTAATGTGGTATTAACCATTTAAGTTGGGAGTTTTAACCTAAGCCACGATTTTAGTCTTCTAAATCCCTTATTTTTCCCCATTTTATGTCTTGAACATAGAGAGAGAAAGAGGAAGAAGAGAAATGGAGAAATGAGAGAGAGATTGAAGATGGAGGACTTGGGATTGCTTCTTCTCCAAATAAATCTGAGATATCAACCCTAAGGCAAGTTTTCTACTTGCTAATATATGATTTAAGATGCATAAATTGTATGATAGTTGTGTATTTACATTTATGGTTTAAATGTAGAATTTGTGGGATTTAAACCCTAGTCTTGATTTATGTTGAAGAAATGGTGGGTTTTGATGGTTAATAATCATGTAGATTAGTTTGGGGTAGATTTTTGTTATTGGATGTGTATGAAAAGGAAGAGATTTGAAGTTTGGAGGATTTAGGGTTCATAACCCTCCGTAGCCATTTTTGACAAATTTGCAGGTCCGAATCGATTCGGCCCTTTGGGCGAATCGATTCGCTAAGGGGAAATTGGCAGGTCTGCATAACCCGAATCGATTCGGGGTTAAGACCGAATCGATTCGGTCAATTGCAGAAAGTGGGTTTAGTAGTCCGAACCGATTCGCTTTTTGGGCGAATCGATTCGCTAGGGCGAATCGATTCGGTCCTTGGGCGAATCGATTCGTTTTCCTTCTGTTTTGAGTTAATTTTATAACTCAATTTCAATCCTTTTCTTTAAATATAGGGACTAGGAACCTTCTTGAATGAAGTAAACTTAGAGTCCTAGAGTGTGAGATGAGTTAAATGTCTACCCTACATTAGGAATGGGTTATGTGGGGATTTTTCCGGGGTTAGGCCTATTTATGATAAGGCATTCTTTTCTTCTAGTTAATTATTATAAAACTAGGAGATGTAGTGTTATGTTCGGGTGACCTTAGGAGCTTAATTAAGCTATACTAGTTTTGATGGTTTATATTACCACCCCAAAAGAATGTTGGGAGATTTTAAAAGTTCGATTGAGCTATGTTAACCTTGGTGGTTCATAATAGTACCTTAAAGGTGAGTTTGGAGAATAAATTGAAAGTCATTTCATTCCTTCGAAAGATGATAACCTTGGGGTTCTAAAATAACCTCCTAGAATGCTTGGAGATAATGAAGAGTTTATTTACTCCTTTGAGGTTGTAGTGTTAATATAAGCTATCGTATGACTATGGATGGTAAGTTAGATTATTTACAAATAAATAGAAAGGGTTTTGAATAAAATGAAACATATATGTGGGATGGAAATGAAATGGAAATGGTATTGATATTTGTAAATGATAATTTACTTAATCATGAAACCGGTAAATAATGATTTACTTGATTTTGAAATGATAAATAAAATGTCTTAAACACACCTCTCTAAATGACATCATAAGGGAAGTCCGCACGTGAGGTGAAGCCCCCTGGCTAATGAATGCAGGGTGGATATAGTCCTAGGCCATAGGAGCGCTTATTGTTGTATATTTTTCTGCGATGGGTAGGAGATTCCGGGTGTGGTCTTGACTACCCCGCAGGCTCATGGCCTCTTCCTGACGTCTTGCGATATAGGTGCCCAGGTTGTCTAATGATAGGCCCTGGAAGATGATGGTCACTTAGGGGCGCGCACAGTGGGGAAACCCGAACGGGCGGTCTTAGAATTCGTTATATGTATATAATTATAACAGTTCATAATCAAGTGGGACTTGATGTATTTGATATGCCATAAGAGCATGATGGAGTGCCACAAAGAGCACATGTAAATGCCGCAAAGAGCATTTGAAAATGATTATTTTCCTGATAAGGAAAGGATTTTTACAAAAGGTAAAATTGAGATAAAATCTCCTTAAAGAGTAAAAGATTTTGATTATATATATATACTTCCTTCTAAGGAAAAGATATATGAAATAATTGGCACCTTTGGTGTAGTCTTTAGTTAATGCTTCTTATTTTTGTTCCTGATTAGCTTATGTTTTAAATTGTGTAGGTTGCTGCTTATTTCTGCTTATTTCTCTTTCTTCATGATTTACCATACATAACTGTCATACTCTTTATTCATCTGGTAATCATATAGAACTGGGCCCTGACCTGGTTACATTTCCTGTTGCATATTCATCTTGTCTCTGCTCAGGTACTCCGTCGCAAGGATGCCTGATTTGAATTCCTATTCCGATGTTTTCGACGAGCCGTGACGTATTGCGGGTATTACGGGATACATTTGGTATAGACGTTTTCATTTTCATTCTAGTTAAGGGCAAGTCTTTTATTCGGGCGAGAGGCCCAAGCTTTTGTAAATGTCTAATGAAATGTAATAAGTAACTTATTGTACGTGGGTATCATTGGTATATCAGTTTAAGTGACCGGTTACATATTCGGTCTTTTATTGTATTCTTGTTGTATTATTTATATATATCTTAGGGTTTCCCTTATCTTTCAGGAATTGGGTTGTTTGTTTTCATTTATTTACTTTCAAATCAAAATTTTTGGCAACCCGTTTTCTGAAATATTGGGTGGTTATCCTAGATACTCTATATTTTTGTTATGATGCTGAGAATGATTCCATCCATGATTCCGTTATATTGGAGTATTGGGCTGGCCACCCCTTATTTTGGTGAGCGGGTTGTCACAAAAGATTATTCGTAATTACCCTTAATTAATAATTAACCATCATGTAAATTATCAGCCTCATTTTCTTTATAAAATGTAATTAACCATCTAGTTAATTTAACTTTCCTTTTATTGGTAACATCACTTTTCTATTTTTAATAAATTTCGCGATTATCCGTACACAGTCCCACCAACTCGTATGAATACATAAAAATACTCGCGACACATCTGCGGACCCCATAGCTTGATCCCCAGGAGCCGAACTAGTTCGGCCCAAGGGCGAATTTGTTCGCCCTTGTTAGCTGTTTGCGAACCCAACATTTTATCTTACTACAGGATTTACAGTCTTCCCTTCAAACCCAATTTCAAAGGCTTAAACTTTTTGATAATTATTAATATCAGACCCTATGACTTAGTTTACCATCTTACTATTGTTTATTTCGCATTTTCCAACCCCGATTAAGTCAAAAATCACTTATCATCTTATGATTATTTATTACGTATTTTTCAACCTGGATTAAGTCCCAAATCACATAAATTAGGATCATGGAGAAGTTCATATTTATTCAATTTTTTCCAACTAATCTCCTAACATCTACCACATGTAGGTGTCCAAATTAAATCAGCATCCCAGGCTTTATAGAGGGATTAACTCCTCTAGATATAAATCATCAAAATCATTATACTAGGGGTCTTAATCATGACTTCTATCAACATAAACTCTTAAAATCATTCGATTATGAGGAACGCGAAACAGAATCTTAATTTTTTTACCTAACATGAACACGACCAAATTAAAATGAGACTTGACACAAAACAGTACGAAACCTTATATTTTTACCCGATAAGAAAACAACTCAAATAAAAGTGACACAACATGATACGCTACAATTATTTTTTTAACTAAACACGAATACGACCCAAATAATAGTAACACAACATCAGACAACACAAATCACATTTTTATTAACCAGACATGAAAACAATCCAAATAAAAGTAACACGACATGACATGAAATATTAATTTTTTTACCTATCATGTCGTGTCATGGCGTGCCATGTCATGGTCTTTTTATTTTGGCCGGCTCGTTTTACTTATAAAAAATAACGTTTGTGTTGTGCCACTTTTAATTGGGTTGTAAAATGTTATTTTTTTACATGTCACGAACACAACCCAATTGTCTTATGTTGTCCTGTCTGTTTAATAAAAAAGTGATTTTGTGTTGTCTTATGTTTTGTTACTTTTATTTGGGTCGCGTTCGTATTTAGTTAAAAAAAGAACTGTGTCATGTCATGTTGTGTCACGTTTATTTGGATTGTTTTTCTATTGGGTAAAAATATACGATTTCGTATCGTTCTGTGTCGTGTCTCATTTTAATTTGATCTTGTTTGTGTTAGGTAAAAAAATTAAGATTTTGTGTTGTGTTCCTCATCATTCTTCTGTTTGGTTAGAACAACAAGAGTTCATGTTGTATCGTGTGCGTATAAGGTTAACAAAATAAGATTTTTTATCGTGTTATGATGTCTCGTGTTTTAATTAGGTCGTATTCGTCTTTGGTAAAACAATAAAAATAAATGATGATACAAGTGTAAATTAGATAAATATTAGATTTAAAGTGTGAATTGTATTATTTACTTAAATTCTATTTAATTATTTAAAGTAACAATAGTGAAAAAATCAATGGTTACTATTTTTTTGTTGAAACAGGTTATTATATCTTTTTTTTTATATCAAAAAGGTTGTATTGTGAGAAAGCCCTTGGGTATAAAAATTGGGAGTATGAATAGCGAGGCCCCTACTCTAAAATGCTATAAAAGCATTTAAAAGACTCAAATTCAAAGCTATCCACGTAACCATCCACATTGGCTCAATGCCATATCAACATCCATTAACTAGTCCAGCAACAACTTGTCTTTTCCCTTCCCTAGCATTTAACCACTCTATCTTTTGGCTTTCCCTCTCCCATGTTAACTTTCCAAATATCCATACTGATTGGCTATAAAAATACCCCCCTCACGTTTCATATTTTTGGCCTAACTTTTTGCCTCCAAAAATTTTAGTGCCTGTACTCAGGTATGTTTGTTCACAAGACGATGAGTTCATTTTTGGCAACTTTCTAAAGTAAATCCAAGCAAACATGTGGGTCTGTCATATATACATATATCCTCTAGAATCATTTTTTTTCTTCGATTTTACTTATATTTTCCATTTAGCAACTTATATGAGTTTGCAATCAATGTCTATTGCTTGATATAATAAGAAAAAATGCAAGTTTTTTTTGTTTTTTTAGATTTTAAAAAAATAGTATTTTAATTTACAAATAATTAGATATATTTTTAAGTTATGTACCATTTTAGTATTTTTTTAGCCTTGACATTGTTAAAAAATATTAAAATACATTAAAAAAAGGCCTAAATGTCTTTTCACGTTTTTTTACGCCTAAGGCCCGCCTATGCTTCTAAGGCTTGGCCTCCACGCCTCGATCACGCCCGCGTTTTTTAGAACCTTGATAATTTATGTTGTTATTTTTGGTTTACTAGGTTTTTCTGTGTGGCTTCTTGATTGTTTTATACCAAGTTATTTAGGATTGAAGTCTTGGACATAGTAGCATTTTACTCTACTTAAATATCGTGAGGATTTTAATTTTGTTAATTTTAAGAGAATCTTTTGGTATTATTGCATTTTGCATGTTCTAAAGATAATTCCTCTCGTTTTATTCTTTTCTATACTCTATAAATTAAATTTGGATAAAAATGATAATTAATTGTGTTACAATTCAGTAGTTACATCATAAATTTGTAGTCATGAAGATGTTGTATGTTTGCATCCTAAATTGTAGAGACTTTATTTACACTCTTCAACTGTTATATTAATAAAATGGAATTGCTTTTTATTTTCAATAACAAAACTCCCTTGTTGTCTAAGAATTAATGGCGATTTTTTGTTCATTTTATAAATTAGCTTTTAGTAACTAACAAAGTAAATAGATTGATATTAATAAATAAATTAGTAGTAGCATTAGTATACCAACTTTTCTTTTGAACTTCGTCCTTTCTTATTGGGAGTTTTGTTAACAAATTTGAGAGATATTTTCTTTTCCTTGTTCCGCACATGGTGACTCGTTGGCGCAACTCGCGCAGGATTTTCTTTTCCATTTTTTTAGAGGACCGACCCTGCTGGGGATTATGTTTTGGCCACCCCTCAAAATGCCCCCAACCCTAGGTTTTATTTAAATTCTTCTATCATCTTTTGATTTTTCCTACTTTAACCTAAAACTACAATGTCATTCAAAATATACCCTAAAACCCACTCTTCCTATTTGGGTCATCTTCAATGAATACTTTATTTCCTTTTTTTGACCTAGTTGAGGAACTGAATTCCATGATCGCAAACAAGTGTCCGATCTTGGTTTTGATTGAGTTTCTTAAATAGGGATGGAAGGAGTATAGGATATTAAGCACTTCCTTTGATCAAGATTTACCCATTAAACTGTGAGAATAGTAGTGAGACATAGGCAAATCAAACATTAAAAATGGCTTCACACATTAGATGAACCCATATGACTCTCAGTTTTTTTAACACTCGCTGGATCGTTGATGATAATGTCTGACTTCTTTTAATTTTTTGAGCTTCTCAATTTTATGAATTTGAAGGTTATTTCACTATGCGTTTGATCTCGAGTTTAAGACATGAGAGCAGCCTCTCCATAAATGGGGATAAGGCAGCTGACATCCGCCTCTTCCGGGGGCCTTGTGCACTGGTTATAACCTTTTTTTATGATCATTTCTCAAATTTTTCTGCATGTGTATTTCTCAGCATTTGTCAGTTGGATCTGTGAATGTTAGACAAGGAATCTGGGGTTTGTATTTCTCAGCATTTGAGTTTGAACCAAAATAAACAAGTATAAAAAGAATTTGAAAATTTAATAGTTTTATTTTCATACAGAATTCCAAGTTGTTTTTACCATTTATCTTACAAGTTGCAACGTGTTTAGATATGGTTCACTGAATAAATTGAATTACAAACTCTGCATGTTTGTACGATATGATTTATAACTGTTGCCAAAATTTGTATGTGGCAGTGTTGCTAAGCATCTGGAGTCTGCAAATACAATGTTTTCATTTATTTCATGGATCATTGGATCCCTTTGGGCGTCTGTTAGTGACCAAGATTTGACCCATGATACACCTCAACTTTACAGGTTAGTTCTAGCACGTGTCTTTTTCTAAATGGGGTTATGACTTCAAAATTTTGTCCTGTCTATCCTTTCGGGTCATTTATGCACGGGTTTCGTATTCCAGGCTTTATATTACATTCGTGACATTCGATGTACTCTTCATCATCTTCATTGTTGTGGCATGTGTCATTGGTATTGTTCTTTGCTGATGTCTTCCATGTATTATCGCCATTTTATATGCAGTCGCGGATCAGGTAATATACCAATAAGACTTGAATGTACTATGAACTGGCCATAAATATTTAACTGCAATTTGGGAAACTTGAATATTCCTCTCTTGCCTGGTTTCAAAGCATACATATTTTAATTATGAGCAAAATTTGTTTTAAAGGCTAAATAGGATGATGGTTCCCGGAATCCCAAATTTTAGTTTTTTCAAATTAAATTATCTCTTCTTAAACAAAACTTTAATTAAAGTTCAAATTAAGAAAAATAAAACTAACATGAATTCTGCCAAATTAAACTTTTTCTTAAACTAACACAACCTAATTTAATTAAGCACCAATTAAACCATTCTTGTGGTTAAACCAATTTTATCTTTTTAACCTAAGCATGCATCTAGGTATGAAATTATAAGATAAAATAATCAACAACAACGCTGCGATGTACGAAGAAAATCCACAACGGGAATAACATCGGACGAACCTGCCACAAGTCCACTAAGTACGGAATTACAAAAGGACACGACATAATATTTACGCGATAACTCAACGCCCTCGCAAGCCTTGACACTCTTCGTTCTTTCAACCTCTGCCTAGTGACAACATAGGAGTCCATCTAAGTCTCGAAGTCCACCGATGGGGAATTTCTATCGTCACGCATACGGAGTCCATCGTACGTACACCAATGAACGCGAAATCTTCCGCAAGAACTAATTCTTAATGTTGAACCCTGGGCCAAAATGTAATCTCAAAACATATATGTATGTTAAAACTTGGATCAAAATAATTGGATTTAAACTTGTGTTTTGTTTGAAGGATTAAACCATGAATCATAGACAAAACTTTCTTGGACTTTTCTAAAGGTTTCTCACACGTAGAAGTTGGGAAAGTCTCTGATAAAAATTCAATCCCGCACTACATAAATGGTTGGAAAAGGTAGTGGGAAGTTATGAGAAAAAACTATTTCAAAAACTATTTTTTGACAAAAACTGCTCCGGTCATTCGAACGAAAACTAAGCTCATTCGAACGATAGAGCTATTTTATTCGAACGAGATAAGCACGAGACTTCTAACAAGAAGTCGGCACAAACCAAAATGAGACCTCGTTAGAAGTCGTTCGAACGGACATCAAATCTCGTTTGAATGGACATCAAATCTCGTTCGAACAACCTGGGAAAATCAAAATATTTTTCTTGAAAAATGAAAAGTCATTTTGAAATAGCTTAACAAATATTCTAACACCCAATAATAAATTTCCACGGCTCAACGGAATATAAACATTCATACCTGAGAGATTCTTGGAATGTTGATGACGATACGAGGCACAAAACACGACATAGGATGAGATCTCTTTGGACTTGGTTGCTACGTCTTCAATAAAAATGTTATAGGCTTGAAAGGTCACAAATACAACTTCTATCCTATGACTCAAAGAGTTTTGTCTGAAACTAAGCCAATACATATAAATTGTCTCAATTGAAAATTTGGCCTTACAAATCTCCCCCTTTGGCTATTTCGAGTCAAAATCAGAAAGAATAATCCTATGGGTCGTCAAGCTTATCTAAAAGACTCAATCCCAACCTAAAATAAAAAATACAGACGCTTGACCGACACATATACTAAGTACTTTTCTTGCATTAAAACTTTGCCGCATGATTGAAAACTCGCACACTTAAGCACACCATAAACGCATAAAGAATATAAGAATAAAAATTGCATAATTAAATCCTCCCCCTTTGTTCTCCTTTTTTTAACAATGTCTACCGAAGAAAGGACGTCTCTTCCTAAGTAAAAAAGCGCCCCTAATTGAAAAGAGTTAGATACCATTTCTAAACATTTTATGTTCAGGACTAAAGACTAAGGTGACATAAAATTTAATTAATTTTTACCTGATTAAATCAATTCTCCCCCTAATTGAAATATAAGGGCTAGGCATAAAGAAAAAACAGGCATTTCATGCAGTGGTGTAGAGTGATACAAAAAACAACACAACAACTTGCCAACCCAAGAACAACTCATTCACATAAGGAACAATACATACCACCTATGATGCGATAGCAAAATGATATCAACTAGAATGAACGAACATGAACATGGGATACCAATGAAAAATCTCAACAAGATAGATATTGATACGAACACAGAACATACAAGAGCTAGATTTGAAAGCAAAGACTCAAAACAAACGATACCATATATATATATATATATATATATATATATATATATATATATATAGACACACACACACACAAGTTACCAATGAAGCATAGACACATATATATAGGTATAAACACCACACAAGACACTAAACACGATAACTTTCCACACTCATATGGCATAAATGTTTCTAAATCAAATGTGGTAATTCGAGTGAAGGAGTGAACTAGATACAAAAGAATTATGACCCAATCATAAACATGTTCAAGGAGTTCTATTTTATAGCAAAAAACTTAGATTTAGTCTCACATGACAAGATAAAGTGAACTCAAAGAACAAACAAGCACAATGTACAGAACTCTAGAATTTTGATAATTCTACAAATCAATAGAGTCATGACAAAATAAGCATAACTAGGATTCATTGTGCAAACCCGCTGATCTTCAACTAAACACCCTCAAAAGATAAACATATTATATATTTTCTTTTCTTTTCTTTTCACAAATCTTTTGAAGTTATTTCTTTTAATGATCAAACAAACTAAACTATGTTGGCCTTTGGCAATTTTTCTGTTTTTATTGCCTTTAATCTTTTCATTAAGCCCTTGCCAAAGGTGGCTTTCACGCAAAGGTGGCTTTCGCGGAAAGGAGATTTTCTCCTTTCGTAGCCCTTTCCCGTGCACCCTCATCAATTTTCGTAATAATTCAAATAAAAGGAAAAGAGAAACTTCATTTTCTCATAATAAATTACGAATGTAACCATCAATCAAAAGAAAATATAGCATAACATGTTCATATAAAAGGGAAATAAAAAAATAGACAGAAATAATAGAATCTACATAAATGGCTAAAATCGAATTAACTAACAATGGGGAGCGTTTACCTTTACTCAATTCAAAAATGGAAATGAGCGCCTTTCTCAAAGGAAGCGTCTAATTTATATAGTGTATGTAATGTGGTAGAAATGAGGGTGTCATGAGGAGGGAATGAGTATTTAGGTTTCACATTTGTAAAAGATGAAGTGAACCATCATTTTAATTTTCTGGAAAAGAAGATCAAAAGACTTCCATTTTAGAGGCAGTTGTTGTAGGGTCATTTTGTAGCAGCGATTTTGGAGTCTATTAATAGTGGTAAAATATGCAGTCCACGTGTCAATCCTCTGAGAGGAGACACCAAACACATTTGTAAAAGATGAAGTGAACCCTCATTTTAATTTTCCGGAAAAAAAAAATTAAAAGAGCACCATTTAGGAGGCGGTAGTTGCAGGGTCATTTTGCAGCAGCGATTTTGGAGTCCATTAATAGTGGCAAAATGCGGTCCACGTGTCAATCATCAGAGAGGAGACACCAAAATTATATTTATATACTAGCATGCAGGCCACGCAATGCGTGGCCGAATTTTTCAAATTTTTTTTATTGTTGCGTCTTTTTTCACGTAACATATTTAATGAATGAAGTGAGATATAATTTTAATTTAATATTAAAAGTCATATGATTAACATAATTTTTTAGTGTAAAAAATATGTTAGCATGCAAAACAGGATACACGATTGGTAGAAAACTAATAAATTATTATTTGAATGTTCTCATCAGTAAAGCTTAGAAATGAAACACAGTTAAAGTCCCTTACGGATTACAATAAACATGATAATTGTGGGAGAGAGAACTGTCTTCAACTCCAACAAAACTCAAAAAACTCATCGTAAAAATCAAACATGAGCGGTAAAACTACAAAACCACCGCTCCTTCAAATCATAAACCAACCAACACTAGCTTGGGGAGAGAGTACCAACTCCAGATCTATCTGAGAAACAATCTCTGCTTCACCCAAACAACTGTAGAGACACTACGAATAGCAATAGGTCCAAGTAAGAACCCAAATCAGGAGCAAACACCATCTTAAAGCAGAGCCAAAGCACAAAAATCCAACCAAAAGCCAATCTTCCACCATTAGAACAAAAATCAAGGCTTTTCAACCTGGTCTAGCAAAACAAAAAAATAAGAGCCAGATCCACGGATCCAGGGACAGATGCAGACAATAACCTCAATCAAAACCCAAAAATATTTGAAAAATCCACCATGCAAGACATCAAACCCCTTGACTTCTCAGGAAAGCATCTTAACAACCACTACACGCAAAAACGGTGTGGAATTAGCATATGTTAAGAAATGGTGATATTCGGATGATGGATGAAGCGGAGTTTGGAATATATAAGGATCGAGAGGAGACAAAAGGTATGGGTTCAATGAATGGAGTAGAATAAGGTGTAGAGGCATTTTTTGGGTCTTGGGAATTTTTGGAATTCAACTGAAAGCAACATAAATTAATTGCAAGAATTTAAAAAGGCAGATAAAAGGCCTAAACGCGAATGCTGATATTGGTAGAAATGGGACTTAAGGATATTTAATACATACGCCACGTGTCAACTTCACATGATTATGTGACAACCCGCTCACCAAAATAAGGGGTGGCCAGCCATATACTACAATATAACAGGAATCATAGATGGAATATTTCTCAGCATCACAAAAAAAATATAGAGTATCCAGGATAACCACCCAAAATTTCAGAAAACGGGTTTCCAAAAGTTTTGTTTTAAAGTAAATAAAAGAAAACAAACAACCCAAATCCTGAAAAGATAGGGGAAACCTCAAGGATGTATATATATATTGCTATAACAACAAGTGACAATTAAGAGGACCAAATATTTTATCGGTCCGCTAATACATACAACATTGTTAAACAATTTCAATAAATTTATATAATACATTACATTAGACATTTACAAAATCTTGGGCCTCTCTCCCGAATAAAAGACTTGATCTTAACTAGAATGTAAAAAGAAAGAGGCTATACAATATAACCCGTAATACCCGCAAAACATCACGGCTCATCAAAGACACCGGGATCGGAATTCAAATCAGGCATCCTTGCGGCGGAGTACCTGAGCGGATACAAG
Source organism: Sambucus nigra (assembly GCA_949130495.1). Classification (NCBI taxonomy): domain Eukaryota; kingdom Viridiplantae; phylum Streptophyta; class Magnoliopsida; order Dipsacales; family Adoxaceae; genus Sambucus; species Sambucus nigra. Next base: position 204,621,947 of record OX422223.1, read on the forward strand.
ATGCAAGCACAACAGGAAATATGAACGGGTCAGGGCCCGGTTCTATATGATTACCAGATGAATAAAGAGTATGACAGTTATGAATAAACAACATGCTATAAAGAATAAAATCTATCTACAGAGATATAAAAACATAAGCTAAGACAAAAATAAAAGCATGAGTAACATAAATTTAAAAGCTTCCAATTTCATTATTTTGTTCCTTATTAGGAACTCATAATTTAAACCTTGATGCTCTTTACTAGCATTTCATTCCTTATCAGGAAAGTATAATTATAATTTTAAGCTCTTTATGGCTTTTACTTCAATTACATGCCCATCCTGGCATTACCATTCCTTAGCAGGAATATAATCAACATTAAATGCTCTTTGTGGCATTATAATGTGCTCTTTGTGGCACTTCAGTATGCTCTTTATGGCATATAATCCATCAAGTCCCACTTGATGATGAATAGCTATATTTATATACATATAACGATTCTAAGACCGTCCCTCCGAGTTTCCCCACTGGGCGCGCCCCTAAATGACCATCATCTTCCAGGGCCTATCTATACTAGACAACCTGGGCACCTATCGCAATTCGTTAAAAAGCGGCCATATGCCTGCGGGAGAGTCAAGACCTCACCCGGAATCTCCTCACCAGCGCAGAAAATATAACATAATCGCTCATATGGCCTATGGACTATATCCACCCTGCATTCACTAGCCTAGGGGGCATCACCAAGCGCGCGAACATCCCTTATGATGTCATTTAGAGAGGTGTGTTTAACCAAATCATCATTTATCATATTAATGATTAAGTAAATTATCATTTACCATCATTATTTCCATTTCCATTTAACATTTCCCATTCCATTTACATTTTAGCAAATGTTTGTTTCGTTATTATTGAAACCATATCCCTTTACGTTTTGTAAATAATATGACTTATTATCCGGAGCCATACGATAAATTGTATCGACACTACACCCTCAAAGGAGTAATTAAGCTCTTCATTATCCCCAAGCATTTTAGGGTAATATTTTAAAACCCCAAAATTATCATCTTTCAAAGGAACGAAATAACTTTCAATTTATTCTCCAAACTCACCTTTATGGTGTTATGATGAACCACCATGGTTAACATAGCTCAATTGAGCTTCTAAAGTCTCCCAAACATGATAATACATCTCCTAGTTTTTATGAAAATCAACTAGAAGAAAAAGTGCCCTAACATCAATAGGCATAATCCCGAAAAAACCCCATATAAACCAATTCTACTCGAGGGTAGCTTCCCAACTCATCTATACCTCTAGGACTCTAAGTTTACTTCATTCAAGAAGGTTCCTAGGTTCTAACCCTAGAGAAAAAGGGTCAAAATTGAGTTATAAAAACAACTCAAAAACAGCAAGAAAACGAATCGATTCGCCCAAGGAACGAATCGGTTCGGACCACAAAACCAACTTTCTGCAATTGACCGAATCGATTCGGCCTTAACCCGAATCGATTCGGGTTATGCAGACCTGGAAGCTACCCCTTACCGAATCGATTCTCCCTAGGGCCGAATCGATTCGGACCTGCAAACTTGCCAAAAATGGCTACGAAGGGTTTTAAACCCGAATTTCTCCAAACCCCAAATCTCTTCCATTTTCATACACATCCAACAACAAAAATCTACCCCAAACTAATCTACATTATTATTAACCATCAAAACCCACAATTTCTTCAACATAAATCAAGATTAGGGTTTAAATCCCATAAATTCTACATTTAAACCATAATGTCAAATACATAACTAACACACAATTTATTCAACTTAAATCACATATTAGCAAGTAGAAAACTTGCCTTAGGGTTGATATCTCAGATTTAATTGGAGAAGAAGAAATCCCAAATCCTCCATCTTCAAATCTCTCTCTTTTCTTCTTTTTTTCCATTTCTCTCTCTTTCTCTCTAACTCTCTTGTTTGGTAAGACACAAATGAGAAAAAGAAATAAGGGGTAAGACAAAATCGGGTCTTAAGTCTAAAGTCTCCAACTTAAGTGGTTAATACCACATTAAAATGACTCGCAAATACGCGTTTAAGCTAAAAACCAGGTAAAAGTGCCTGAAACCCAAAATTACAATATGGCACTTATTTTGACTGTCTCGCACCTTCCGAGACTAACTACACTCTCTAAACTGGCATCCGACAAATTTTATAAATTATTTCCAGTTTCAAATTTTATTTAAACCATAATGTCATTTAAATTACATGACACTATAAAACAAGCAACCTGGTGGTATTTACTTTCATATTCAGTAAATATGCATCAATCTAGTAAATATTAACTTTCAATTCATTCAGTTAGTATTTACTCCAATCCCCACATTTTATATAATTACCTTATGCGGTAAAATTAGTATAAAATGAGCCTCCCAGAATCGAGGGTTGTTACATACTCCCCCCCCCCCCCCTTATGAGGGAATTTTGCCCCCAAAATTCGGGCATACCCAAATCTCATAAAGGGTATACTACTCTAAACTAGGATTTTACCATCCTAAACAAACCTCTCGTTATCGCAATCGTCATAAATGGACCCGGACTAAGGTCGGCCTTATCGATCTCAGCTTACATCATTTGTGCACTAGCATAGCACAAAGCGTTCCTCCCTAACTATCGATTCTACCATCATAAAACGGAAGGAAATACCCACATAACTCGGCATAGACCGCTTTACTCCCTCCTTGGGGATATTTATACCAACGCTAATTGGTTTAACCCCGACACTAATCAACTTTTCTTCGCATTGACGTATCCCATCATGGCTTATGTCTCGAAAGCCAAATCTTTAAAGAAATGTCACGAGATCACCCCAAGTCTAAGGAGCATGTTACCCGTTAGTTGCATCCAACGAGTATGCGAATTACTCAACCTACCATGCTAGGCCACTCACGATGCCATACCTTGGAAAATGGTCTAAATCCTTGTATGGGAAATTTCCTTCCACACAAGTTATTGTTCCCGTCCATCCATATATCCCAAGGTGTACATTCAAGATATGCCTTTCGGCATTAGGTTAACCTTCCCCATTTCCATCCACTTTAGGGTGGTAAAATATACTCCATTCCATACGGTTCCCATTTCTTTATGGAAAATTTTACCAAACCTTCGACATGAATATCTAGTCTCGGTGCACTACAATTTTAATAGGCACCTCCCACGGTTCTACCATTCCTCCATCAAGAATGGGGCGTACTCTTCTACATGTAGTCCATCCATAATGGCCGGAAATGCAACAGTCTGGTCAGACGATCAACAACTTTCTAAAATAGGATCATGACCATAATGGTCCCGGCACTTTAATGCAAACTTCTAAGAATATACCCCTCTTCATTTCACCGCTACTCTCCTTCACACGAGTAGGTGAAATGGTCAATCATAGACCGAAATATTCTTGCTACAAAGTCTTCCTAGTTATGCTCGTTTCACTTGGCTTCCCATACCAACACGAATATCTACGATGGGTTTCTTACTCGACACATCTACTACCCCAATCGAATTTCCTTAGCGAATGAGAATACCCAAATGATAGTTCTTTAAGAACTCCAAACACTAACTCAATTTCTCCCCCGACATACTGCAACCACTTGTTGTTCGCGAGAAAGACTAAATTTCTTTGCCCAGGAAGTAGTGCCTCCATTTCTTTAAGGCGACTTACACCGCAACGAATTTTAATTCAAGCATGGGATAATACTTCCCACAAGTTTAAGCTTGTGAGACGCATAGACAACGGGTCCATGCTCCAGTATTATTACTTCTCGCTCCTGGCAGAGACTTATTCATCAAATTCACCCTCGAGCTTAACCACATGATCTCGGGAGTGAAAGTCAATTCATCCATTTAACTCCCCAAAAGTTACGTTACCAATGTAACACTTTAAATAGGAGAGGTCTCACCTCCATCGGCCTAACCTTCGAAATCTCTCGAGATTCCACACTTCTCGTTCCTAGGGACTTAATCCCTCCTAGAGTTAACCCACAACCTATTTGTGGTCAACTCCTTACAGCCTTCCTAAAATAACGTCACATGCCCTAATGGCCTTAAGTCCTAATAAATCTATGGTCAATCTATATATGCCCTATCTAAGTCATAGATATATAATACTAAGTATATCCCTAGTGTCCAAGACCTATCTCAACTTTCGACATTCGCTCGGGTTCGTGCATGGTATGTCTCACCGAAGCGAAATCCAAACAAGGAACCCTCCCGTTACACTACTACCTCGCATAGTCGTTCATCGAGATATGACGGTCTAAGACACATGATCGGGATCGGTAATAAAATGCAAATTCACAACCCTTCTAATAAGATTCTACTTCTAGGCTTTACCATAGCATTATTAAAGATTTTAACTGATCAGACATTCACTTTCTGTGAAGTATTTCAAGTATATATCCCCTTATATAAACATGGCCTTCTTATCAAGGCACAATCTCGAAGTCTCAATTCGACTTTGTATCTCAGTCTCCCTCACATCGATCAGAGGAGAGAACTATATATAGTGCTTCTATCTCGCGTTTTAATAGCCCTTAATCACTCTTCTACGTGATTCTCGGCTAATCCTTCCAATCCCACTTCTAACAATAAAATAAGTAAAGTAAAATAGAAAGAAAAGGATAGCGTCTCTCCAATCACAACATCGTTAAGTGTTCATGCGGAGGAGTGTCTCGCCGAAGCGAAATCCAAACAAGGAACCCCTACGACACATGCCTACTTAACTAGTTGATCATGGAGATAAGCATAGCATGCATAGACAAAACAAACAAATAATCAAAAACTCACACAAGGTAACTAAACGATTAATAAAATCTCCTACCTACCTCGATCCACCTCTATAAAGTCTCAACCTGTATTCAGGAGAGAAATCATAGAACAACTAGTTCCATTTTGAACAAGAAGTAAGATAGCCTTACAATTTTATTTTCTTGCTATCACTCCAAACCGACCAAAATATATTTACTCGCATAATGTACATAAAATAGGAGAAAGGAAAAGTAACATCTCTCCACTCCCAACGTCATTAAGGTTCACGCGTGGAGCGTCCCGAAAAAGCGGAATCCAAATAAGGAACCCCTCCTATGCATTACTACTTAACTTGGTTGGTCGTGGAGATAAGTCATAACATCCACATACAATGCAAACAAACAATAAAACACTCAAACCAAGTAACACAAACTGCAAATAACACGTATATCACATGTATCTTTAGAATATCATCACTCGTTTCATAACGAGTGAGGAAAAATAGAACTTCCATACCAAGGAAGCCATATAATTACTCTTCCTATAATAGTGTCAATACAACTACAAGCTCGATATACACACCCGAATCTACAGTAGATATAATACTACTAAGTCTTATCCTAAGGAATACACCACCCACAACTAAGGTGGAATTCCCATCAACATTCTTACTAAACACTCTGCATCATAGCCATTACTCCGACTCTGGCCGACAACAATTGCCCACGCAGTCCCTCTTACTTTCTTAGTAAAAGAGGACACGCTCTCGGCCTCCCCTTCCTCGGCTCAATGAAACATCCCCAGGCGGATGTCCACCAAAAGGGTTTCATGATCATTACTCCATCAGAAGTGTTAACGACACTTATTCTGGAGCCTATCATTTTATGGTTCACGGTCTCCCTAACCGTACAACACTTTATTCGCTATCGGTCTTTAACCGAACATTATGTGAACATTCGAAAATCCACCCTCTCCTCAGTCCAGTTTTCCCAGAGAAACTTGCTGTTGCAAGTATCCACTGGGCTTTTCTAGGGGCCAAACTTCCAGCACCCACGAATATGGTGACCACAATTTCACCCTCTCAACACTACTCCTACGGGAGGAAGGATTCCCTCCATCCTATTTCTGGGCACTTCTCCACCTCAATTTAACATTGCTTGAAATTTCAAGCTTAGTACCACTTTTCACTTCTAGCGGTACTTGGGAAACTATATCAACTGTAATTAGTGGTCGCAGTAGCAAGACAAGAAAGTGCTACAAAAAGGGAGCGACCTCCAAAGCGGTCCACATCCCCGACCACAAATTATAGTCCTTAGTAGTTCCTTCTCATGACGCCCTTCTTCAATCGACCTACTATTCTCACACGAATACGCAAAAGATTTTATAAGTTCTACCTCATGGCAGAAGAACGAGACCTCACTAAAGGAACCAACGATCTTAATCCTAAGGCTCTACGTCAAGTCAAAAGCAATGCAGAAACTTAAGGTATTCACACAGATTCTTAAGGACTCTAGAACCTGATGCTCTGATACCATCTGTGACAACTCGCTCACCAAAATAAGGGGTGGCCAACCCAATACTCCAATATAACAGGAATCATAGATGGAATCGTTCTCAGCATCACAAAAAAAATATAGAGTATCCAGGATAACCACCCAAAGTTTCAGAAAACGGGTTGCCAAAAATTTTATTTTAAAGTAAATAAAAGAAAACAAACAACCCAAATCCTGAAAAGATAGGGGAAACCTCAAGGATGTATATATATATTGCTATAACAATAAGTGACAATTAAGAGGACCAAATATGTTATCGGTCCGCTGATACATACAACATTGTTAAACAATTTCAATAAATTTATATAATACATTACGTTAGACATTTACAAAATCTTGGGCCTCTCGCCCGAATAAAAGACTTGATCTTAACTAGAATGTAAAAAGAAAGCAACTATACAATATAACCCCTAATACCCGCAAAACATCACGGCTTGCCAAAGACACCGGGATCGGAATTCAAATCAGGCATCCTTGCAGCGGAGTACCTAAGCGGATACAAGATACAAGCACAACAGGAAATATGAACGGGTCAGGGCCCGGTTCTATATGATTACTAGATGAATAAAGAGTATGACAGTTATGAATAAAAATCATGATATAAAGAATAAAATCTATCTACACAGATATAAAAACATAAGCTAAGACAAAAAGAAAAGCATGGGTAACATAAATTTAAAAGCTTCCAATTTCATTATTTTGTTCCTTATTAGGAACTCATAATTTCAACCTTGATGCTCTTTACTAGCATTTCATTCCTTATCAGGAAAGTATAATTATAATTTTAAGCTCTTTATGGCTTTTACTTCAATTACATGCCCATCCTGGCATTAGCATTCCTTAGCAGGAATATAATCAATATTAAATGCTCTTTGTGGCATTATACTGTGCTCTTTGTGGAACTTCAGTATGCTCTTTATGGCATATAATCCATCATGTCCCACTTGATGATGAATCGTTATATATATATATATACATATAACGATTCTAAGACCGCCCCTCCGAGTTTCCCCACTGGGCGCGCCCCTAAATGACCATCATCTTCCAGGGCCTATCTATACAAGACAACCTGGGCACCTATCGTAATTCGTCGGGAAGCGGTCATATGCCTGCGGGATATTCAAGACCACACCCGAAATATCCTCACCAGTGCAGAAAATATAACATAATCGCTCATATGGCCTATGGACTATATCCACCCTGCATTCACTAGCCAGGGGGCATCACAAAGCGCGCGAACTTCCCTTATGATGTCATTTAGAGAGGTGTGTTTAACCAAATCATCATTTATCATATTAATGATTAAGTAAATTATCATTTACCATCATTATTTCCATTTCCATTTACCATTTCCAATTCCATTTACATTTTAGCAAATGTATGTTTCGTTATTATTGAAACCATATCCCTTTACGTTTTGTAAATAATATGACTTATTATCCGGAGCCATACGATAAATTGTATCGACACTACACCCTCAAAGGAGTAATTAAACTCTTCATTATCTCCAAGCATTTTAGGGTATTATTTTAAAACCCCAAAATTATCATCTTTCAAAGGAATGAAATAACTTTCAATTTATTCTCCAAACTCACCTCTATGGTGTTATGATGAACCACCACGGTTAACATAGCTCAATTGAGCTTCTAAGGTCTCCCAAACATGATAATACATCTCCTAGTTTTTATGAAAATCAACTAGAAGAAAAAGTGCCCTAACATCAATAGGAATAATCCTGGAAAAACCCCATATAAACCAATTCTACTCGAGGGTAGCTTCCCAACTCATCTATACCTCTAGGACTCTAAGTTTACTTCATTCAATAAGGTTCCTAGGTCCTAACCCTAAAGAAAAAGAGTCAAAATTGAGTTATAAAAACAACTCAAAAACAGCAAGAAAACGAATCGATTTGCCTAAAGGCCGAATCGATTCGGACCACAAAACCAACTTTTTGCAATTGACCGAATCGATTCGGCCTTAACCCGAATCGATTCGGGTTATGCAGACCTGGAAGCTACCCCTTACCGAATCGATTCGCCCTAAGGCCGAATCGATTCGGACCTGCAGACTTGCCAAAAATTGCTACGAAGCGTTTTAAACCCAAATTTCTCCAAACCTCAAATCTCTTCCATTTTCATACACATCCAACAACAAAAATCTACCCTAAACTAATCTACATGATTATTAACCATCAAAACCCACAATTTCTTCAACATAAATCAAGATTAGGGTTTAAATCCCACAAATTCTACATTTAATCCATAATGTCAAATACATAACTAACACACAATTTATTCAACTTAAATCACATATTAGCAAGTAGAAAACTTGCCTTAGGGTTGATATCTCAGATTTAATTGGAGAAGAAGCAATCCCAAATCTTCCATCTTTAAATCTATCTCTTTTCTTCTTTTTCTCCATTTCTCTCTCTTTCTCTCTAACTCTCTTATTTGGTAAGACACAAATGAGAAAAAGAAATAAGGGGCAAGACAAAATCGGGTCTTAAGTCTAAAGTCTCCAACTTAAGTGGTTAATACGACATTAAAATGACTCGCAAATACGCGTTTAAGCTAAAACCAGGTAAAAGTGCCCGAAACCCAAAATTACAATATGGCACTTATTTTGACTGTCTCGCACCTTCCGAGACTAACTACACTCTCTAAACTGGCATTCGGAAAATTTTATAAATTATTTCCAGTTTCAAATTTTATTTAAACCATAATGTCATTTAAATTACATGACACTATAAAACATGCAACCTGATGATATTTACTTTCATATACAGTAAATATGCATCAATCTAGTAAATATTAACTTTCAATTCATTCAGTTAGTATTTACTCCAATCCCCACATTTTATATAATTACCTTATGCGGTAAAATTAGTATAAAATGAGCCTCCCAGAATCGAGGGTTGTTACAGATTTGGGGCCATAATTTTTATGTAGTTATATAGAATATAGATTAGATATAGATTTAATAGTTAAATAGTAATGAGACTAACTTATTAAAAAAACTATTTAGACAAGACTTATATGTACGAACCCTAAACTTTTTAAGTTGTGAAGTTAGTAAATAAAATGTTATCTACAATTAGTATAGGATATCTAGCTATGGCCGATAAAACCTCTTAAAACCCCGCCCCAAGCCCAATGTAAACTATTCTCCTTATAATCCAAAAATCTCCCTTCACCAATTGAAACACCACCGCCATGACATCCACAGCAACAGACACCACCCCATTCCTAACGAACCCCCATTTCCCCCCAACCCACCGAGGAGCCGCCCGCTTCCTCTGGTACGCCATCACCCGCCGCCTCATGCGCGACCCCTCCATTCGTATATGAAACTTCTCCGCCCAACAAATCAAAGACCGCCAATCCGACTGGGCCTACTCCAAACCCATCGCAATAATCGACCTCATTTGGAACTTCTTATTCGTCACAGCTTCAACTGTCAGGCTCATCCCTAGCCGAAACGAGTCTCATTCCACTCTACTTTGGGTTTGGGTCATCGGCAACGCCTTTCAGTTCATGATGCACGTGGGCTGCGTGTTTATTGAGTATAATCGAAGGTGTCACCCCCGGATAAATTCATCTGATAGTGCTCGCTATTCCAATTTTAGTTGAGAGAGTGATGAGAGAAACTACTGGGGATTATGATTTGGCCAACCCTCATAATTCCCCTCATCCCAGGTTTAATTTAAATTATAGTATAATGTTTTGTTTTTTCCTACTTTAACCTAAAAGTGTACAATGTCTTTCAACTTATAATTTATTACTCCTTCTAAAGTCCCCAAAAATATACCCTAAAAAAACACTTTTCCTATTTGGGTCATTTTGAATGAATACTTTACTTCCTTTTTTTTACCTAATTGAGGAACCAAATTCCATGATCGTAAACAAGTGTTAGGTCTTGGCTGTGATTGAGTTTCTTAAATTGGGATGGAGGGAGTATAGGATATTAAGCACTTATTTTTATCATGGTTTATGTAGCACTTGACAACCATGTAAGCAAGAAACCCATTAAACTATGAGAATAGTAGTAATGCATAGGCAAATCAAACATTAAAGATGGCTTTGCATATTAGATGAACCCATATGAGCCTTAGTTTTTTAACACTCTTATTTTTTATGATAATTTGCATCTTCTTTGAATTTTTTGAGGTTCTCAATTTTATGAATTTAATGGTCGTTTCTAAATTCGTTTGGTCTCGGGTTCTAGACATGAGAGCAGCCTCTCCATAAATGGGGGTAAAGTAGCTAGCATCTGATATATGGGGGTAAGGTGCACCCTCATCGATTTTCATAATAATTCAAATAAAGTTCACGGGCAACGGTTTTTACATGCATAAATCCCCCAAAGTCACAAAACATGTAGATGACAAAATTGATGGGAGAACATCTCATAAAGCTCAAATATACATATGAAGTTAAAGTTCAGAAGCGCTCGTGCATGTGTATGTAATGGAAATTCATAACCAAAAGTTCTAGCCACATGGACAAGGAAAGTAATAGAGGATTCAAACACAAGGATATGCTACATAAAATGTGTAAAACTAAAATACATGCAAAAATCTTTTTGAGTTTTCAAATTTATTTATTTATTTATTTTTTAAATTTAAAACAAAGATAACTCAAAGGACAAATAATATTTTTTTGTATTTTTCAGTAAGACTCAATAAATGCAAAAATACAATACAACCGATACACTTGTCATGATTCCATCAAAATATATATAACAAATACATCATGTGTAAGCATATGAGTATCATAAAGTGTATCATGTAAAGCCTCCAAATTAGATCTCCTAACCCCCATGGGTGTAATGTGATGCTCTTGAGCTTTATTGACCTTGGTGACTCTACTCTTGGATTTCCTAGGACTGATTCGAAGATCAAAACAAAACCTCCTAAGGTGGCCCCACAATGTGTGTAAGTGCAAGCACAGTGAGAAGTATTACTTAAGGGTTGACTTTTCTAGCGTTCCTAGACGATTCTCTCAAAATCGTGGTTTTGGCATTATTAGCAGAAGCATTTTGAGTATCGAAGCCAATACCACACTTATCATTTTTTATTTGGACAATGTCTAACATCTTATCCAATTTTTTGGATCTGAACTCCACATCAAATTTGACCCGACTCGAGTCTCTTAATATCTCTTCGAGATCCATTATCTTAGACTTAAGCAAACTCCTAGTCTCTTAAAACTCAAGAAGCTCTTTCTTCATAGCCTCCATTAAACCTTAAAGACTATCTCTCTCACCTTCAACATACTCTAGCTTCTCTCGAAGAGTTACCTCACGTGCCCTAAGATCTTCAACTAAAACAATTTCATCAATACCTACGACACGTTCTTTCATCCTTGCTTCCAACTTCCAGTTTTCCTTTTTCAATTTCAAAGATTCTGCATACAACTCACGGAAGGTAACTTGGTGTTCACTCTCCTCCTCTTTTTCATTCTCACTCTCTTCTCCACTTTCTTTACCATCAAACACTTGGGATTCACACTTAATAGATTTGGAAGTGGCATGCAAAGAAATATCTTCATGGAAAGATTCATCACCAATGCTCACATGGTTAGCCATGAACGCGATGAGGTTGCGCTCAATGGGGGAATCGGGTCCCTCTTCCGATTCACTATCACTAAGGGTGACATTATATGCAATAGGTTTCTTGCCCTCCTTCCTTAGTTTAGTGGGATACTCGTCTGCCCTATGGCCATAACCCTCATAACCAAAACATTTATTCGACTCGTCCCTCTTAAGATCATAATTTCGATTTTTAGGGGTTTCTCAGCTTTGTTATACTTGGGGACTTCTCAAATTTCTTAGAATCATCTTTAAGTTTCTCTTTATTAAACTTAAGAAATTTTCAAAATGAGTCGATGTCATACTAATCATCCGAAACAGGTGTTTCCTCTTTTTGGGCTTTCAAAGTTATGCCCTTATCCTTCTTCTTCACATCCTTGAAGGTAAACATGTCAAGTTCATAGGTTTGTAAGTCACCTACAAGCTTTTCAAGTTTCGTAGAGTTTAAAGTGCCTAAATAATTTAAAACAGTTACTTTTGGATTAAACATATTCGGTAATGGCCTCAAAATATTCTTTATGTTACGGTTGTCGGGTATCTTCTCTCCTAAATTAAAAAAATGAATTCACAATATTAGAATCAAGCTTAAAACTCATCAAAGGATTCACTCTCATCCATTTTAATGGTTTCAAATTTAATGGTGAGGTTTTGGAGTTTAGAAGCCTTAACAATACTTGTACCTTCATGGGTGAATTGGAGTGTGTCCTAAGCCTCTTTAGATGTTTCACACATCATAATACGTAGGAACTCCTTCAGAGTGACCGCACTAAAAAGAAAATTTAAATTAGGAGAATTTAAATTTGCTAGCTATACTCATCCTCACTCCATCTTTCTACGAGTTTAGGAACACGAACTTCTCCTTCTAAACACGTTGTTGGGGATCACCCTCTAACAACCGATTGTCAAACCCGCTCATTGAACGACTTAATTGCTATTTAATTAGGCGCCAATTAAAGTGCTATTTCAATTGAAGTTCAAATTAACACGAACCAAACTAAACAAGAATTTTACCAAATTAAACTTTTTCTTAGACTAACACATCCCTATTTAATTAGGCGCCAATTAAACCATTTTTGTGGTTAAACAAATTTTATCCATTTAACCTAAGCATGCATCTAGGTGTGAATTTGCAAGATAAAATAACCAACCATAACATCGCGATGTACGAGGAAAACCCATAACGGGAAAAACCTTGGACGGAGCAACCACAAGTCCACTAAGTACGGATACCACAGAATACTTACACAATGACTCGACACCCTCAAAAGCCATGACGCTCTTCGTTCTTTCAACCTCTACCTAGTGACAACGTAGGAGCCCGCCTACATCTCGGAATCCACTGATGGGGCACTACTACTGTCACGCACATAAAGTGCACCGTATGCACACCAACAAACACGGAATCCTTTGCAAGAAACAGTCCTCAATGATGAACCTGACACCAAAATGTACTCTTAAAATATATGTATGTTGGATCAAAATAATTTGGTGTAAACTTGTATTTTGTTTGAAGGATTAAACCATGAATCATAGATAAAACTTTATTGGACTTTTCTAAAGGTTTCTCACACTTAGAAGTTGGAAAAGTCTCTGTTAAAAATGCAATTTCGCACGACATAAATGGTTGGGAAAAGTAGTGGGGAGTTATGAGAAAAAACTGCTTCAAAAAATGTTTTTTTACAAAACTGCTCCCATCGTTCAAACGAAAACCAATCTCGTTCGAACGACAGAGCCATCTTGTTTGAATGAGATAAGAACGAGACTTCTTACGAGAAGTCAACATAAACCAAAATGAGACCTCGTTAGAAGTCATTCGAACGAACACCAAATCTCGTTCGAACGTCCTGGGAAAATCAAAATATTTTTCTTGAAAAAATATATAGTCATTTGGAAATAGCTTAACAAAATTTTTAACACCCAATAATAAATTTCTAAGGCTCAAAATATTCGAAGCATTCATACTTGAGAGATTCTTGGAATGTTGATCACACTACGAGGCACGAAACACGACATAGGATGGGATCTCTTTTGACTTGGCCACTACGTTGTCATAGGATTGAAAGGTCATAAATGCAACAACTATACTATGACTCACAGAATTTTGTCCGGAATTAAGCCAATACATACAAATTGACAAAATTGGAAATTTGTCCTTACATCTTTCGTAAGTGAAGTAAGCTAGAACCTTTTAGGTACCTGAATATCTTCTTTACTAAAATAAGGTGTTGTATAGCCATAGGGATATACGCTCGAGTTTACATAATATGGGTGTAAGTTTGAAGAAACTATATGAGATGCCTAAAAAGAGAATCTTGAATATAGTTGATATGTACTTTAGCTTAGATAAGTATTATTTTACTTTAACTCATTTCGTCTTGTACTTCGCATCCACTTATTTACATAAATTTGAGATTTAATTTTTTTTGTCTATATGCGATTAAGTAGGAAGGATATGATTGCAAATGATAATATTCGTGAAACATTAAATGTAGCTCCTATACAGGATAAATTGTGAGAAAATTGTTTAAAATGGTTAGGTGTGTTAAGAGTAGGCCAATAAATTCCCCCACAACTCTTCAAGGAACAATGGCTTAAAATTATCAGTTATGCTAGGGGAGGAGGCATAACTAAATTTGACCTAGCGGGAGGTTAAATAAGGACATGATAGCTCGTGGTTTAAAAAAAATTAGGGGTATGGTGATATATGATTAATGTATCCAATTATTAGTAATTGATATTGTTTTGTTGAGTTGAGTACACTTGTGTGTGTGTGCAAAATATGATTACTGTATCCAATTATTAGTAATTGAGAATATTTTGTTCAGTTTACATCCGTGTGTGTGCTTATCTCGATGCATATGGACAGGAGAGAGATACTATTGTAATTTTATGAGTTATAGTTAAAAATATATATACATGCACGTATATTATTTTATCTTTATATAAATAAAAAAAATATTTCTGAATTAATGTTGTAAGTATTTTGATATATTGGAGGTAGAATACTAAATGGTAGGGAATATGATATGCATGCTGTGATGGAGTAAGCAACGTCCACATTGTGGGCAGGCTTTGTGCTCAATCCCTAAATGAATACAATTCATTAAATAGTGAATTTTTATATAAGAAACCCCTGTTATTTTAAATCTTTTGCTCGCTTTGTATGTGGAATGAGATTGCTTGTACGAGGCGTAGAGTTGTTTTGAAATTAGTTTAACTCTTATTATTAGGAAGAGAAAAAATTAACTTGTAAAATTAATGATTCATACACTGAGATTCAGGAAATGGAGTTGAAGACAAGGGAGCTAAAATGATTTTGATTTTCCCTTTACATTCATCATCATCATCATCATCGCCCTTGCCTTAATCCCATCATATGGGGTCGGCCACATCGATTATCCTTATTCGTTATAGTTTATTATATGCAATATTATCATTCAAGTTGAATCCCGTTACAATGATATATTATAAAGAAAAAAGTGTTTGACACTTGAGCCAATCACTAGCTTAGCTATTTTTTGAGTCCATAACACCCAATTCCGTATTGAACTTATTGCACTATAAGCTGTTAGATTCGAGTTAGGTTAAAATAGTATTTTAATGGTAAATTAGTAGTCTTTATTTCACTATAAGCTGTTATATGGTTGGGCCATCATCTATGAGATCCCCCTTTGCTAAAGGTTGTTTCGTCTTATACTTCAAAACCAGTTGTAAAGCAAATTATACCTTTTGTTGCTTAGTTATTATTTTACATGAATGAATGGTATAATTTAAATAAATAATGTTGTGTTAGTAATAGAACTTGCTAGAACGTATTGATGTAGAGTTCAGCGAGTAACATTAACTTAATGAATTATATAATTTAAATAAATAATTTGTTGGTAGTAGTAGAATTTGCTAGAACATATTGATTTAGAGTTCAGCCCGTAACTTGAGCAAATGGATTTTTTAAAGAAATTTGATGGTTCTTTTACTATTGCTTTTGAAGAGCATAAACAACGATTCAATTGGGATGATTTTGCGTTTGGGTGACCACTTGTCAATTTCATCAATATCACTATTTTTTTATTTATTATTAATATCTGTATTAAAATAGGAAGGAGCAACCAAGGATGATATCGAGCAACTGCCCAAGTATAAATTTCGAAGAATCGGTGACTTTGAGAAACAAAATGGGGAGATTCAAGAATCTTTTGAAGGAATAATGAGAGATTGCAACCCTGATACACCCATTGAACGTAATCTTCCCCTAGAGGATGTTGTAAGTTTTTCAATTTTTGTAATATAAATTATTTTATACTGCCCTTTTCCCCAAAGGTATAACATAGGGTGATTTTGATTTTGTCCTCCATTTGATTGACCGTTAACCCCCTTCCCGCAAAGGTATAACATGGGGTGATTTTTATTTTGGCTTCCATTTGTCGTGGCCATTAACCTTCGATTATAAAAAATTCTTCACTACTATACTTTTGACCTCCAAAAGCATCATTTCTACTCAAAGCTTTGGTAAAAAAAATCCTTAAATCGATGAAGGCCACTCGGAGGCTCAAAGGTATATATTATTATAAACAATGGTACCCAAGTTGAATGAATCATAACATTGGTGGCAAAGTCCAAATCACCTCCCTCAACCCAGTAAAACCTTCGATTATTTCAAAGGGAATGGTTGCACCCAACATATAATTTGTTGCCACCTTATAACCACATCTCACGAAATCAAATAAAGTGTACTCCATTTGATGCCAAAGTAAAAGCCGCAAAAACTAACCAAAATAAAATACACACACAATCATAAAGGAAAACTCTCAATATCATTCAAGTGAATACATCAAATGAGGATTACAATGAAATCTAAAGACATGGGATACTTTATGACCAAGTATCCAATACTGAAAGACTCAAAAGGACACAAAAAAGGATTGCCTACCTTTAGCACTCAAATGTACAAATAAGCCGACTTATTTACATCACCCTCCTCCCTCGAAGAGAGTTCAACCCGAACTCAAAGTGGCTCCCCAATGGTGTCTGGATCAAGATAGATGATGAGAGCGTCATGGTAGATGTCATCTTCTGGTTGAGGTTTCTTCGCATATTTTAGAAGGACTATCTTTCCCTTTGCTAACAAGCCATAGGCGGCTCAGTGTCCTAATTTATTGCACCAAAAGCACTTCATTGCTATGTATACTTTTTATCTATATATCATATCGTATATATAGATATTTATTTATAATTTATGCTCGTCGAGGCTTATTAGAGTCTGTCACCCATATATATATATATATATATATATATATATATATATATATATATATATATATATATATATATATATATATATATATATATATATACTTTTTATTATGATTTTTGTACCAGTCGAGGCTCATTCGAGCCTGATACTTGTATATATTTAAGTATACTTTTTACGCTCCTTGCTCCGATCGAGTCTCACTAGAGCCTGTCGCACACACACACACACACACACACACACACACACATATATATATATATATATATATATATATATATATATATATATATATATATATATATATATATATTTCACTATGCTTTACACGCTCGTTGAGGCTCAGCAGAGCCTAACACCATGCTCGTCCAGGCTCATTAAAGCGTAAACACAAATTCCTTTTTATCAAAATTACTTGTCTATCACCATTCTTTTATTTACCACACACTTGTCTAACCCATTAAAGCATAGTACGAATACATATAAATCTCTTTTTTATCATAAAATTTGTCTAGGATCATTTAAGCCTATTATCCACTCGTTTTACCACATACACTCGTACTAATATAATCAACATAAATAACACTAAAAAATAGTTTCATGTCTAGATAATATAGATTAAGAACGAGTTTCTTAGGCTAAGTTTAAATCCTTTCTATGGCTCCGTGATACTAGATGTATATCATGTAAAACTCTACTCTAGGCTTCTCTGAATCCACTCCTTATATAAGCAATGTTTTCTCAGTCGCGTCATTACTCCCCGTATTAAGGCAAATAATCACCATTGCGATATAATTCTTCAAGAAAAAATAATCGTAAGGGGAATAGATTCATTTGGATAAATGTTTGTTGGAGTGTAATTCTTGGGGTATATTCGGTTACCATCCACCCTACTTCGTGCAAAATAGCTAACTAGGGATCGGGAGCCTTTTCTCTTTGTTTGTTGCCTTTGGGAGACCCCTATCGACATCATCACCAACATCCCACACATTCCGGACCTCATATTGTAGGGGTTTAAATGAGTCGAGACGAGCCAATCTTAGGGTTTCTCAAACTTGTTTGGAAAGTTCAACGAGCATAAAAAAGGTTAGATTTTAAACGAGCAAATACGAACCGAGCTCGAGTAGCTTGATCGTTTTATGAACCCAACTTAATAATATAATGAGCTTTAAAATAAGTTCTAAGCTTGACTCATTTATTTTACATGTGTGTCTCAAAGAGATTTTAATATGAGTCGAGCTTTAGGAGGTGTGTTTGTTTTACTGGCATACATGGTAGGTCCTCGAGCAATTGCCAACCACTCTTGACGTTGGTTGTGTACATGACAACCCTAACAGGGTTCTCTTCTGCCTCACCAATGGTAGTGAGTCTCGTTTGGGTTTTCTTCAACGCATTGCCATTAGAAATAATGAGATAAACCTCTGTCTAGGTTGCGACTCCATCGTGAGGGGGATACCCGAACACAAATTAGTAGCATGGTCTCCATGATCTGTTCGAATCGTTCATCCATCTTGTGCTTAGTATCATCAAGTGAATCTCCTGCTTTTGATTGTTTGTGATCCCTACGAGGCTTGATTCTTGCTCATTCAATTTCAAAGAAAATGATTAAACAAAAATATCACCACCAAGACCACACCCCTTTTGGATACTAATTTTTTGCAAATTAAATGCAGTGCAAAACTACCAAAATAAAACTCACCCACAACCAAAGTGGAAAGCTCTCAATATCATTTAAATGAATGAATCGTCTGACGATTACAATGATAATGAATGCAGGGCACCATGAATGCCGCTGAGGTTGCAGCCATTGTAACCCAAGCGGTAAATGTCGCTCTAGCAGTTGTACAGCAGGCACCACCCCAAGCGCCAGTAGTCGCGCCAGTTCAGGCACATGCATTCCCGTCTGCTCGGGAGCGTGTACGTGATGCTTTTCAGAAAGAGCACCCGCCGGAGTTCGCAGGTAGCTCCGATGTTGTGGTTTCAAGTCAGTGGAGGAAAGACATTCAGAAGCACTTGAGGATGTATGAGTGCACCGATGTTCAGAAGCAGGTACAAGCTACTTTCAAGCTAGTGGGATCTACACTGCAGTGGTGGGAGTCTATTACCACCGGGGAGGAGAGAGATACTCTCACGATACAAGAGTTTTGGGTGCGGTTTGACCGCAAGTATTTTTCGTCAGCTGTTCACACAAAAATGGGGAGGAAGTTAATGAATCTCAGACAGGAGGGAAGGATTGTGGCCGAGTATGAGGCCGAATTCACTAATCTACTGAATATTGTTCCGGATGAAATACCGACAGAGGAGAAGAAGATCCAGAAGTTTACAGATGGATTGACATGGAGGATCCGTCAGCATTTATTGGGGAACCTCTCGTTGGCCACTTATTCTGACATGGTTAACGCTGCACTGTTACACTGCCAGGATCACCGCTTTCATATGGCTGAGAGCAAGAGATCAGGAGAGTCCAGCCATCAGGGCAGGACTGGAGGAAATGGTGCCAGTGGGGCACAATCTACTCAGGGGCAGAGGCAGGGTGACCAAGGTGACCAGCAGGGGGATCATAAGAGGTTCAGATCAGGGAATTTTAGGCAAGGACAGGGAGGTTTTAGGCAGGGCCATCAGGGTCCGAACGGCCATCAGGGCCAGCAGGGGCAGAATGGTCAACAGCAGTTTCAGCAGGGCCAGCATGGCCAGGGGAAGAATGGAAACGGCCACCAGGGCCGAGGGCAACAGGGACAGAGAGGGGGGAACTTCCCGGGGAAGTGTTACGTTTGTGGAAAGATTGGCCATAAATGCCAGGATTGTCCGGATAGGGGTACGGCCCCGCAGCAGCAGCAGGGTGCTCGACAGGAGCCGCAGAGGCCTATGTTTCCCGCCGCCCTCCCGGCACCACCACAGATGGCAGCATTACCACCCATTCCAGTAGTCCCAGTTCAGCAGGGACAGCTTCAGTATGGGAGAGTGTATCAGCTCCAGCAGGTCGCAGCCCCACAGGATCCACCAGCCATTGAGGGTATGTTCTCTATTCAGGGGACTCTGGGGCGTATTTTATTTGACACGGGGGCTACACATTGTTTCATTGCTATGAGATTTGCACGCACCATTGGGTTGTTAGACACCGACGAGAGTACGGTTACTTGTTTAGATTCGTCGTTGAGTAGGGGTTCCGTGATTTCACTTGTATGTAGAGGCGTGGGTATAGAGATTGGGAGGTTTACTTTACCCGCGGATATGTTAGTGTTAGAGATGACCGATTATGATGCCATTATTGGTATGGATTGGCTAGTTGCGTACCGAGCCATGATTGATTATTTTAGTAAGAGTATTATCTTTGCCATTCCCGGGCAGGAGATGTTTTTAGTGGCGATGCCTCGTCCTGAGGGAGGATCATCCACTCATTTGTACTATATAGAGGAGGCGACCTCTAAGGAAGTGGTGATACCTCTTGATTCGATTCCGGTTGTTCGAGAGTTTGCCGATGTATTTCAGGATATACCTGGATTACCTTCGAGTAGGGAGATAGAGTTTGTGATCGATTTGACGCCGGGCACTCGGCATATTGCCCGCGCACCTTACCGTATGGCTCCAGCTGAAATGAGAGAGTTACGAGATCAGATTGAGCAGTTGTTGGGTCAGGGGTTTATTCGGAGGAGTATTTTACCGTAGGGTGCCCCTATGTTGTTCGTAAAGAAGAGGGATGGATCGTTGAGGTTGTGTGTAGATTATCGGGAGTTGAATAAGGTCACGATACGGAATAAGTATCCATTTCCCCGAATCGATGACTTATTCGACCAGCTAAGAGGAGCTTCTTTCTTCTCAAAGATTGATTTGCGATCGGGATACCATCAGTTGCGTATCAGAGAGGAGGACATCTCTAAGACTGCTTTTTTAATGAGATATGGTTCCTACGAGTTTTGGGTTATGCCTTTTGTTTTGACCAATGCTCCAGCCGTGTTTATGGACTTGATGAATAGGGTGTTCAGAGAGTTCCTAGATCAGTTCGTCATTGTCTTCAATGATGATATTCTGGTTTACTCCCAGACAGAGGAGGAGCACGCCGAGCATTTGAGGCAGGTTTTTCAGACGCTACGTCAGAACGAGCTGTATGCAAAATATGAGAAGTGCGGATTCTGGCTGAAGGAGGTTCAGTTTTTGGGGCATATTATTTTCGACTGGGGGATATCTGTTGATCCGGGGAAGGTATCCGCGATAAGGGAGTGGGGACAGCCCACGACACCGATTGAGATCCGTAGTTTCTTGGGCCTAGCAGATACTAGAGGAGGTTCATTCGGGGTTTCTCCAAGATAGCGGGTCCTTTGACACATCTGACTCGTAAGGGTGTGCCATTCATCTTGAGTGATGCCTGTCAGTTGGCATTCGATGAGTTGAAGGATAAGTTGACCTCAGCACCTGTGTTAGCACTACCGAGAGTATCTAGTTTACACCGATGCATCCTTGCAAGGACTTGGAGGTGTATTGCAGCAGGAGAGTCAGGCCATAGCTTATGCTTCCCGTAAGCTTAAGCCTCACGAGAAGAATTACCCCACACACGACTTGGAGTTAGCGGCAGTGGTGTTTGCCCTTCGGATTTGGAGACATTATCTCTTGGGGGAGAAGTTTAGATTGTTCACGGACCACAAGTCCCTATAGTACCTATTCACGCAGAAGGAGTTGAATATGCGGCAGTGAAGGTGGCTTGAGTTTGTGAAGGATTATCAGTTTGATATCCAATATCACCCGGGGAAGGCTAACGTAGTAGCAGACGCGTTGAGCCGTAGGCCAGTAGATGAGGTGGCAGGGGTGTGGAAGGCAAAGTGGAAAGAGTTGGGACACCAGGATGCAGTGGCTAGATCGTTCATATCAGTGATGACTGTTACACCGCAGATTGTCACGAAGGTGGTAAAGGCACAGGCAAATGACTCGTTCTGTCAGGAGAAGATAGTTCGGTTACTAGCAGAGGGAGCCGAATCCTATACCGTTAGCTCAGACGGGGGATTACGCTTCAATGGGAGACTGGTAGTTCCGGAAGGGGAGGAATTGCGACACGAGGTGATGGCAGAGTCAGACGGCTCACGGTTCGCGGTACATCCCGGTGGGGACAAAATGTACCAAGACATGAGACGACAGTATTGGTGGAGCGGGATGAAGAAAGATATCGCCGTGTTTGTTTCTAAATGTGCCACTTGTCAGCTGGTAAAAGTGGATCATCAGAGACCGGCAGGACTTCTACAGCCGTTAGAGGTCCCGATGTGGATGTGGGAGAGCATATCCATGGACTTTATCACGGGGTTACCTACGTCATAGAGGGGTCACGACTCCGTTTGGGTAATTATGGACAGGTTGACCAAAGTCGCTCATTTTCTACCCGTAAGGACCGACTACACTACGGGACAGTATGCCCAATTTTTTATTGCAGAAATAGTGAGCCTTCACGGTGTGCCCCTAAATATCGTGTCTGACAGAGACAAGATATTTGTTTCACGGTTTTGGGAGAGTTTTCAGGAGGCCATGGGCACGGAATTGCGGTTGAGTACGGCGTATCACCCGCAGACCGATGGGCAAACCGAGCGTACAAACCAGATGTTGGAGGACATGTTGCGTATGTGCATCATTGATTTTGGGGGTGGATGGGAGCAGTATCTTCCACTGGTGGAGTTTGCTTACAACAACTCCTACTAGTTCACCATTGGCATGGCTCCATTTGAGGCGTTGTACGGTAGACCTTGTCGTTCCCCAGCATATTGGTTGGAGGTGGGGGACAACAAACTACTTGGGCCGGAAGTGATTCAGGATACTTCGGCGAGAATAGAATTGATACGGAGTCGCATTCGGTTAGCTCAGGATCGGCAGAAGAGCTATGCTGATGTGAAGAGGTTCTTCAGGGAGTTCCAAGTGGGGAACCAAGTTTTACTCAGAGTATCTCCTATGAAGGGAATTATGCGATTTGGGAAGAAGGGGAAGTTGGCACCGAGATATGTGGGGCCATTTCCTATCATCGAGTGGGTTGGGTCTGTTGCATATAGACTTGGGTTACCGGAGCATTTGCACAGGATACATGATGTGTTTCATATTTCCTCGCTACGGAAATATCTTAGGGACGATTTGGCTCATTCTCACATTGCTTTGAGGGCATCGATCTCCAGCCTGATAGCTCCTACGAGGAAAGGCCGATTGCTATTTTGGACCGAAGTGAGCAGAAACTGCGGTCAAAGATAGTCCCGTTAGTACGTGTTCAGTGGCGGCATCATAATGTCGAGGAGTCCACATGGGAGTGCGAGAATGAGATGCGGGAACGTTATCCAGAGTTATTTGTACCAGGTACTTTCTAGTTCCGAATTTCGGGATGAAATTCTGTTATTAGGGGGAAAGTATGTAATACCCCGTATTTTTGTGATATTTATTTATGGGATTAATTGAATTAAATGTGTATTAATTGAGAATTAATCCGGATAAAATACTAACGAGATGTGAGTTGGTATTTGATTATAATGCGTATATATGGCAATATATGAATATTGAGAATATTAAAATTGTTGCGAGATAGAAATACGGCAATTTGGAAATTTTGTTGGGACGCGTGTGGCAGTCGCGCCAGGAACATTATTTAATTAAAAAGTGAATTTCATTTTTATCAACCGTATGGTCATTTTGAGTGCGCCAACGTGCCCTAAAGGGTCAAAATAGTCAGAAAACACTAGCCGGGGGTTTAGTTTGGGTCCCAGGGCATTTTTAGGCCATACCGGCAACTTAAAAAGGTAGTTTGGTAATTTTGGAATTTGGGGATTTATGACCAACGAATTTTGGGAGTTTAAAATAGGGAATTTCAGAACCCACTAACCCATTACCAGCAATTAACTGCGTTGAGGGCAACGGGAGTTTTAGGAGAGGTTAGGAGAAGTCCCCAAAAAGAGAAACACAACCTCCATCTTCAACCTTCAACCT
Organism: Sambucus nigra; assembly: GCA_949130495.1. Taxonomy (NCBI): domain Eukaryota; kingdom Viridiplantae; phylum Streptophyta; class Magnoliopsida; order Dipsacales; family Adoxaceae; genus Sambucus; species Sambucus nigra. Next base: position 204,646,043 of record OX422223.1, read on the forward strand.
TGGGAGAAAAAGGAGACAACAACCTTCATCAATTCAACACCAAATTGACAGAAAAATCCAAAGCAAGTGGTTTAATTACGTTATTTACAACGAATGTTTCTTCCATGCTTAGAAATTTATAGAAATTTGCATTATTTTGGGAGATTGACAAAAACCCATTGAATTGTAATTAGAAATTCACATTTTGATAAGGAAATTGCATGTAGAATTATGTTTGGGTGATTATTCTGATAGAAATACATCTTTTATATCACAAAAATGGATTTAATTATGTCTATTGATGACTTTAAATTTCTAGGGTTCATGTTCATGAGATTTGGGAAAAAATTGGGGAGATTTGAAGATTAGATGTGGTTTAGGATGATTTGACCCCATAAAAATGTTATTATACGACTTAAGTATGTTTAGGAATGATTAGAAACCTTGAACTACTGTTGGAATGATGTTTATATGAGATTAGAGGTGAAGAAAATTGGGAAATGCAAAATAGGATAATTCTGGGCTCGAAACTGTCACCTCGTTAGAAGGCCTGCCCAGGTCGTTCGAACGAGCTCGTTCGAACGAGATTCTAACGAGTTGACAGTTTGACTTCTAACGAGTGGGATGTTCATTCGATGCCTCTCGTTCGAATGAGATCTCGTTAGATGCCCACTTCGTTCGAACGAACTCTCGTTCGAACGACCTCATTCGAACGAGACTTCTAACGAGTTGACAGATTGGCCTTTTTGGCCTGATTCGATTTCTAGTGTCCCGTAACCATATTTCATTGTAGAGATAACCTTCCCTTGTTAACTATTTGTTATAATTGGGAGAATTGGTATATAATGAGGAGTGAACCAAATGATATTTGTGGATTAGGACGCTAGTGACTATATACGATGTGAGGATTATTGACGACTTAAATATTTGTATTAACCGGGTATATGAGAATTGTGTAACATTATAAGCTGGTATGAGAATGAAAAGTATACCACTAATAATTTATGGTAATTACTAAGATGTGTGTATGCTTAGTATATGTATATGATTTTATGTATATGACATACCTACCATGCTTGCTATCACGGGAGGTTTGCGTTCGCTTAGGGCCATCTATTCTTCGTGTGCCTACGGGGGGATATAGATTGGTACCTCGAGGACATAGGTTAGAGAAGGACTTATTGGGAAGTTAATAAGTCTGCTGATCATGGGAGCGTAGGTATGTGCGTGACCCATGTGATGTGACTGTGTTCGCCTCCATTGTTTGTGATTGTTGTTATCTGAGAACGATTCCTGAGAGATTCGGAATGTGTGATCCTTATGTACGTGATGTACCGGGATGGATAGCAGAGTATGTGTGCACCGCAGCTTAGTCTCGGGGTGCTTGTATTGTATATTTATGATGTGAATGATATACGGTTAAATGAACAGACTTGTCATGTTTAATTATGAGAATAATTTATAGTAACTCCTTGAGAAGATAAATAAGGGGATAACCTCCAGTAAATGGTAATGCTAATAATTGAGAATCCGAGTTTAAGTAAAGCTATCTATTCAAGTGATAACATTAGGAACTCATATTGTGAATCGAGTAGATGGGTTAGAACTTATGTCGGTTTAGTTAGGTATAAATACCACTTAGATGGGTACTGTACGTTAGGAGTGCACGATTAGATGAGAGGTGAGTATTTCATGTGAGAGCACGTCCTAACATGTATTTTGCATTCTTTGTTTTAATGTTATTAAAGCACTTGTTGTTTTTAAAATACTCTCCACTTTCGGGTTCTGACCCGTTTGCTTTCAAATCTATTTTTGTAAAAACTTTTTAGGTGCCCAGCCACAAGGACACCATGCATAGGATTTCCATTCAGGTGACGAGCTGTAGCTGTTTGTGGAAGTTACAGGGCCTTGCTAGTAGACGCTTCTTTTGTCTTGACTCTATTCAGTTTTCATCATTTGTAGGGCATGTCGCCCATTTCTATTAGAGACATTTCATATTTCAGTTATTCAGATTGTTGGCATGTAATTAATTCAGGATATACTGTTTTATTTATTTCAGCGGTGGGATTGTTGTGAGGGGTTTTCCTCCGGACTTATTTTTAATTGTTGGTTACTTTATTGAGACTTTATGGTGTATGGTTATGATATTCTTTCATAATTCTTTTATTGTATGTTAATCAGACTTAATTTAAAATTTGACATCTTACTTTTTAAATACTAGGTGGTTAGTAATGATTAAAATGTTTTCGACAGTGATGCTGTTAACTGGACCAACTTGACATTTTGTATTAATTTAATAAAGGAGTAGCTACCCGGTATTTAATTAGTCGGGGTGTCACAGTATCTCTGACACTAAAAGACTTAATACGACACAAAAAGGGGAGGGGCTACCTTTAGCACTCAAAAAGGGGAAGTGACCTCTCCCAAACTACGGTTGGTCTCGGGTTCGAGACATGGGAGCAGACTCTCCATATATGGGGTTAAGGTCAACCGAGATCCCTCTATCTTAGACCCTGTAGTTAAGCGAGAGCTTTGTGCACTGGTATGACCTTTATATACTAATTCTAAGTAGGAAGTGCAAAAAATCCTCCTGAACATTGAAGTTCATGGAGGAAGCAGAAACTTGCCTAAGACCCCTCTTATTTTTATTTATTTTTATTATTATTTTTTGCAACAAGGGGATCTTCGCAACAACATGCGTAGTGTGAGGATTTCTGCATTAATAGAAATCATATGGGTTTCTTGCAAGTACTTACTGTACTGTTCAAATTTTTATATGGAAATTTTGGAACGAGCAGCTCCATCCCCTGCCGAACCGCCAACTTCCACCATCCCTCACCCCTCACTCTGTTCTCTCTCTCTCTCTATCTCTCTCTCTCTCTCTCTCTCTCTCTCTCTATCTATCTCTCTATCTATCTATAAATATATATATATACACACACATACAGAAAATACATACACATACGAAATAAGGTATGAAAATAGATTTTAAGTTTAAAAATCGTTTTGGGTTTCTTATTTTAATTTCAATTTTGGTTTCGATTTGTGTTTTGAAAATTGATTTGGAGAGTGACTAGTTCATACAATTTGTTGGGGTTGGGTGGATGTGATGATTTGTTGTGGTGTTTGGTGGCGGGGGTGTTGGAAATTGTGGCGGTTGAAGATGGTGAGGGATGAATGGTACTGGACGTTGTGGTGGTGGTGGTGGTAGTGGTGGCGTGTGTGTTGGGGGTGGGGGTTTGAAGAGGATGGTAATTTTTCTTTGCTCTTTTCATTTTTTTGATTTTTTATTTTCATTTTTATTATGTTTATTTTACATGACCATTAAGTGTAACAGATTTTCAGTGGTAGAGGTACCAAATTGAAAGCCAATTAGTAAAAGGTACCAAACTCTAGACGTATTTAAGAAAAAAAAAACTCCTAATTTTTAAATCATAACTCTTACTTTGAGATGTTTCTTAAACGTAAAGTGGGACTATAAATTTGAGACTATTTGAGTCGGGGTTATTTATGGCGGGCTCTTTGATCTTACCTTACGTGTGGATCGCAGGAATGTTGCATGTGCATATGTGCCTACGATGACGGAGCTAAATTGCGGGAACTTCCTTGCCGGCATCATTTTCATTCCGCATGTATAGACAAGTGGTTGAACAAAAACTCCACCTGCCCTCTCTGCAAGTTCAATATACCAAAGCGGTAACAAAGAGGTATAAGAAAGTGTGTTTTCTTCATCAAATTGTTCGTATGGTTAGAGATTTCAGGAACAAAGGTTATGTGGAGTGTATCTGAGTGTTAATCATATGGGGTGTTTGAAATATCTAATATCCACAGTTATAATATCTCTTGTTGCATAGAATTTTGTCACAAGGTTTAACCTTGATTTTTTTTAAGCGTTTTACTTTTGGGTAAAAAAATAATCTTTGTAAAACTAAACATATCAAATAATGTCACATACTTATTGTTCCACTTGTATTTCGGTTAGATACATGACAATTTAATTTTCGTCAAGTCAAACTGATCGAGATGTTCCTAAGAAAAAAGAAATGTTAGAGTAATTAGAGTGATGGTAGAGATAGATTTATCAATTGATGCTAACAGCATTCCCTAAATATTTTATGGGTTATGATATTGCATGTGTGGCAAGGTGTGGTTGGAATGATACACCACTGAGCAATTTCTTGAATGATTAGAGGACAGGAGATGCAGTTATCATATTATACACCGGGCCCGTTGGTTGCGGAAACAAAAATTAATAGATTTTGCAAAAAGGAAGAGAAAAAGAGTGCAAAAATATACAGTGATGGATCATACAATGTTAGACCATTTTCAAAGCATTTGGGCGTTTGTCACATCAAATGCCCAAATGTTAGTTTGATACACTAAGATTATGGTTTTATTCAAAAAACTTCTTGCGCATTTGGATTATCGTGTGTACGGTGAATTATTTGTTTTCTGTTGGATTAGAGACGATAACTCGCATGCGTAGTTTCTAGAGTCTTGTGCAAATATTTTTTTCACCGTTCTATAAAATTTTGTGCAAAAGCTCTAGGAGATGGTCATAGAGACTTCCATGAGAGCATTCCCGGTCTTGTGTTAAATTTGGCAATTTGTATGTTAAATTTGCAGTAGAAACCATACAAAATTTACGGAACGCTATGTTGTCTGAAATTTCTCCCAAATTTATGGCAATGAACATTGAGTTTCATACGAGGTTTAAAAAATATGTTTTCAAACGAAGTATTGTTTTTAATCTTAGAACATACTACATAAAATGCCACCTTTTTGATCTCTTTTAACACTCAAGTTCAGTGCTGGTAAAGTTAAAGGGTCTGTACATTTGACAACCCAATGTCATACGAGCGTCCAAATATAAATATTTGCTCATTGCGCTGGGATTTTTTTGGGGCCAAATATGCAAGTTTACCCAGCGCGTAGGGATTGCCGTGACTAATGTGTTGTCTCTAAAAATTGGTAGAGTTGCAGATGACAAATTAGTTCATGGACGATATAAAAAACAAAGAAGTCTTGTAATTGGTAACAAAAGTACCCCCTATGTTCATCATCCATTATTAGCACTTGGAATATTATTAAGAGGTATAAATAACTTGGAATTATAATTGCTAAATGGTATCTAATCTTCCAATTATTTTTGGATTACAATTTGATCCTAGTTGATTTGGTTAACTCACATTGTCTTCATTCTCGGTACTATTTAAAAAATTTGTTTTTGCAACTTAAATGCGTAACTAATTGCCAACATTATAATATTAATTGATTTCAATTTAAAAATTACTTTTATCCTAAATTTGTAATAAACAGTCACGTGACATTTTATCCTCCCCCTTAAAAGAATAAAAAATAAAAATATCTAAAAAATTTAAAAAGAAAAAAAGGAATTTTCTCTCACCACCACCATTTGCACCAAACTCATTGACAACCATCAAATCTGAGCAAAATAAAACCCATTCATGAAAATCTGAATCAAAGTGAGTTGGTGTGATTTCGATGTTGAAGGGCTTCCACTTTATTTTCAAAATGTGATTTCTAGGGTTTCATAAAATTGGTTTATTTCAGATTTGGTTTTGAAATTTGAAGGGTTTATTTTTTATATGATTTCGAATTTGAAATGTTTATTTCAAGCCTAGTTCTATTTCGAAGCGATTGATTTTAGTCAAAATTATTTTGGACTATACCAAATCGATCCATTAATAACATATTTATACTAAACCATCATTGAAAAAAGATTGACTAAACCACTTATTTGTACTAAATAAGTGGCGATTAGCACAACAGTTGGGAACATAAATCTGAAAACCGGAATTAACAACTCATAAAAAACCCAAACTTAAAATTGGGCCAAAAATAAAATACACACCAAATAAAAATTGACTCGGAAATTATATAAAAGGCCAAATAGAATTTGGCCCAAAAATTTATTACTTAAGCCAAGTTAATCCCAAAGCCTTAAGACGAAAATGGGTTGTAATATATTGTAATCATTTTTCACATTCTTCCTATGTGGAATAAGAGCTTAACATAAAAATTCCACAAAATTTCATGTTCCAAGTGGGTATATTGAGGTATAATTTCTCATTCATTTATTTTTTATTTGACATATGTAAGTATATCACGTTATACTTCTTACAAAGAAGAATGTGTTACAACTTCGAACTGTTTGAAAAAATCTGTGGATCCCATATTAAATTGACCCTTAAGTTGACCAATGTCTCACTTTGTAAACTCAATTACATACCGTAAATTTGAACATAGTGATCATCACCTTTCTCCAAATACATATGCACCAGCAAGGAAACCAGCAAGGTTTGTTTCGGATTAAAGACCATTCTTCCACTTCTCAGTAGCGCCTATATTTCATCTGAGACAAAAGATGAGGTTGGAGTGGACCCAACCACCACCATTAAGGCGTTGTTATCATCACAGCTGCAGTATGTACCAGCTGGGAATTGAACCCAGGTATGTACCGTGGCAGGGTACTATTCTACCACTAGACCACTGGTGCTTCATGTGAACATGTTGACTAATTGCACATCATGAATTAAAGTGCTTCTCACGCTCACAAAACAATCTATTCAGGTGATGCTTGAATGATAAACTATTTTGCTCAAAACGTTAACTTGCAACCTATAGTACGAAAAAGAGACATTATTTAGGAATTATATTTCTTGCGACCATTGGGATGTCAAAGCGGAGTCTAGTAGGCCTAGGGGGTTCATTTCTAAGTAGGTGTGGGCTAGGCAGCACCTCTTTAATCCGCTAAGGAAAGGGGCTGCATCGCGTCACGCGGAGGCATTTTTTTAATATGGAGGACTTGTCTATGAAAATATGCACACACACACACACATAAAAACAATCTCTGCGTATGACGTATATACATGACTGAATATTTTTCAAAATCACAAATACGGATCGTTATTAATATTTAAAATAAATGAAAAAATATTTATGAAAATAAGAAAGAACACATGGATAATTATTCAAAAAAATTCTGGTGTTGTTTGCGAAATATTAAATACATTAAAAATCATATATAGAATGTGACATATAGCGGCTCACCCACAAAAAGTCTCTAATTTATGAAATAATTAAAATTGAGAACTACGTTACCTCCATAAAATATCTATATTAATTATAAAATTTTATTATATACTTTTTAAATTTGAGTGGGGCACTATGTGAAACTCAATATATATGTAAGGGTAAAGTCAATTTTATGTAATTTTGGGTTTGGCACTTTCCACCCATGAGCAACATGGCTCCGCAACTGCTTGTGTCGAAAAAAAGGAAATCGAGTAAACACTAGATCAGTGGTGCATCATTCAATGTAAGATCCTAATATAAGTTAATACTCTTGTTTCTTAATTATGAATAGAAAAGAAAAGATGGAAAGGCATAAGAATAGTGTGGCAAACATATAATTGAAGGTGATAATCTTTCTTTTCTTATCCAAATGGAGCAACAATATATGTAGGCCTATAAATTCAGCCAAGCGAGCATGAAGCCCACTCGCTTGGACCGCTAAATTCGAATCGAGCTTTAAGTGAGTTTGAGACGAGACGAGCTGAGCTTGAGCATAAATTCAGTTCCCCACAGCAATTGAATTTCGCGAGAACAACTGCCATTTTTTGTATGTAACAGTTACCTTTTTAACAACTAGTCTTTTTGTGTGCCTAGCGACTTGTTTTCTAACTCCAACACCAACCTTTTCAAGTTCCCTATATATAATAACACCAATTGCAACAAATTTCTTTTAAGCATTTATTAGTCGTGAAATTTAATGCACTCTCTTTCGATATAAAATGTCTTCTTCATCTGACCATTACCTCGATAAATTTATTGACAAATCATCGGATGAGATCAATTGTGATGAACAAAATTTTTGTTTGCTTGGGATTGCAATTCTCCGACTTTTAAAGATTGACATGCAACATTATTAATACTGATAGGTAGGGAGGACATTAACAACTATTAAAGATTATTTTGATGCAGTCCCAATGTACGAGATTAAAATATCCAACATCGTATCCGTATGAGGCGCTCATTTTTTTTTTGTATCCTTGAGGGGACATCTTCTTACATTGATAATTTCGTAAGGAAATAAGGACATAAGTGAAAATGGATTTTTTTGGTGTGCAGAAAATGACCGCAACTCTTCTAATGCTCGCGTGCAAGTTTACTGAACAATTCATGAGTATGTATGAATTGCAGAGAACATTTCTATTGACCACGATTTTTCGAATGCTCGTGTACGTGGTGACCCGATGACCATGAAAGCATGTCAGATACCATGGAGTTGCTTAAATGAAAATACATAAGTGATGATACCCGAATATTTTAACAAGTCCACCTTTATGACTCTGCAAGAAATGTGCACTTTGCACTACAATTTACAAGAGCATTTGTGGAAAATGCATGGTGGCAAGTATATTTTTCTGTTAAAGTATTTTGCTAATTGTATGTTTTTGTTAATATATTTTTTTCCTTTTTATAGATTCATTAATATACTTCTTGTTATTATGTGTTAATTGTAATTAAAAAAACAAAGAAAAATAGTAAATAACGAAAAAACACAAACTAAAATAATAGACAAAACGGTATGGTGCGGTAAAAAATCGTACCGTAAGCACCTTTATTAACAATGGTATTGTGTATTGTTCATGCAGTCGTGGATATATGAATATTTTACCGCTTTAGGGCATGCTTGAGTACGAAATTTAACAACACAATGCCAATGATCTCTCCATGGTCATTGCAACCTGTTTTATGAAACAATGCAGTGCCACAACTGTATAGACACAAGGAGCAACTTGATGACTTGTCCTATAATATCAAAAATGATTTCCACAAAAATATTTTTTTAAACTCTAGTCCCGATCTAACTAACTCTCAATCCCCGACGTCGCTACATATTAGTGTATTGGGAGGGTTCCTTGTTTGGATTTCGCTTGCGAGACCTCCCCCGCATGAAAGTGGTGAATGTCAGGAATTGAGAGGAGTTACATCTTTGGACATTTAAAAAATTTTAATACTATCAATATGTTAGTATACTTTAATTTATTTTGAGTTATTGTACTATATAAGGCAAGAGAAGCCTAATTTTGTTTATTCAAGTAGAGCTCGAATTAAGGGTGTATGGGCGCCCTAGTTGTTATAATTAGTTTTATAAAAATTAAAATAATTCATCGTGAGAAGTGGGAGGATTGGGTATAGTGTTAGTGAGGAAAAGTGTAGTGGAAACTAGTTAAGCTTTAGAGTATTAGGCTTAGAGTGCGATTTATTTTATTTTGGGACAATAATTTATTTATTTTGGGAGAAATAAATATTATTTTAATTGGAGAATAATTAAATTAGTAATTGAGGTTAAAATTTGAAGATGTTAGAAAGTGATTCGAATGACGATTCTGAGGGTGAGATTGATTCCGAAAGGGTCGAGATAGTCAAAATGACTGTACTTGGGTCTTATTTGGGTTCCGAAATATTTTAAGTTCGTTTGGCTCGAATTAGAGTAACCGAGTCATTTAAAGTGTGTATTATCATTTAAAATTGTGTATTTTGGTAGATATGGCTTAAAACCTACGGGAGATAGAAATCTCATTAGAGAGAAAGAGAAAGAAAGAAAGAGATAAGGAGAAAAGAAGAAGAGAAGGGGAAGAAAAGTTTGAGAATTCTGTCCAATCCGTGATTTCGAAGACGAATCAGACTCTACAACTTTGTGGCAAGTGAATAAACTTGCTAAATAATTCTTGTGCATCTTTTATTTCATGATTTGTGGATTAAATTATGGATTTTAGGTTTTAAAATGTCAAAACCCAGATTTGCGGTTAAATCTTACAATTGATGGGTATATTGTGAATTTGAGGTTATAACTTAGTTGAGATGAGTTATTTGATGATTTTTATTGTTATTAATATGTTTGGGTTGAAGAAAAATGGAGAGAAGTAGAGATATATGATTTTTGGTATTTTTGGTTTTTGAGAAAAGTAACCATTCTCGTAGCTTCTGATAGGCCGAATCGATTCGGCCCCTTACCGAATCGATTCGGAATGTTGCAGGTGCCCAGGTCTGAGTGACCGAATCGATTCAGACCCAAGCTGAATCGATTCGTCCTAAGACAGAATCCCAAGTCCTTTAGACGAAATCGATTCGCATTAGGGGCGAATCGATTCGCTGGGACGAATCGATTCGGATTGGGCTCGAATCGATTCGCGGCTTTTCAAGTTCCAGCGTAGCATTTTTTGATTAAGAGCCTTATTTTAGGGTTGTTATATTCACTCACGTATGCGATTTACATTCTCCTGCTATAGGGTATAGTTCATTTGACTCATATACAGTTTCCATTAAGCGTGGCAGGTCGAACATCATAGACGACAAGCGTGGACCGTAGAAGGATTGCAAGAGGGAGGACTCAACATAAGCCATGGAGTATTCCAAAAATAGTGACACAATAGGAGTCACCATATTGTTTGAAAAATTGAAGTTAGAGAAACTTCTGGGGAGTATTAGTTGACCAAAAAATGTCGTGAAGGACAGTGGTGCAAGGTTAAAACCCCAAGTGTAGACGAAAAGGGGTAAGGGTCGATGAAGATTTTGTTTCTGAAGAACAATCCGCTAGGATTCGAGGAAGGTGCAAAAGGGTGGTGATTTACCAATGGGTAGAGAACATACAATTGGGGTCACATGTGGGGGAGTGCAATGACACTCAAGTCAAAATTTTGGGCAAAGTAGTTTGCTCTTAAAAGCAGTATGGGGTGATGGGAGCCAATCACCACATTCATGGGAGATACTGCGAATAATGAGGAATTTAGGGTGCGTATTATTATGAATCCTCTCACTCGAGGTTAAATAGAGAGGTAAGGAAAATTTCAGCTCTAAAAGGGTCAGACACTAGCCGGATGGGAAAGAAAGTTGATGAAATTTGCAAACTTCGTAACCGATGAGAGGGATACGGAGAATCAAGTAGGGTTGCAAGTTAATAATAAACTCATGAGTAGAATGTACCAATATGGATAGGAGATCTGGCTAGGATGATTGGTGTCGTTGTCGTCAAGATTGTACATTACATTAGTGTCAATGCTCTCGAGAGAGGGGAGCTAAGGGAACTGAAAAATCTATCAGAAGAGTAAGATTTGATTTTTAGTGCTAGTAAGGTTCCAAGGGAAGGATTACGCTATAGGGGACCGAAATTAATGATTGAGATCAATAGAATTTCTACTAAGTGACGGTGGGTTTAGTTAGGGTCGTTAAGGCCAACAACCAGTCTGCTGGATCAGCGAATCCAAACGGACAATTGGGTTAGCAATCAGGGTCAAGATTACCAGGTCCATGAGAAGCACAACCCCAACATGGCCGGTGGTGCTAGAAAAAAGAGAAAGGGGAATAACACAAAAAGGTTTCTTATGTGTAAACGAGTAAAAATACATGGATGGATCTTATCCGTGGGAAGTCAGGGGACAGGAGATAGATGGCTAGTAGGGCATCTGTCGAAAAAGTTTTTTGTTTGGATAAGATGCGGGTGTTATTTCTATAAATCGTTGAGCCGTTAGTGTTATGGGCAAATGAAACTATAAGTTTTATTCCGAGATGATTGGGGTATGTTTTGTTTTATGCAAGCGGGTCACAGTAATGTATTAGTACTAGATTCGCATGAGAAATGGATTGAGTGGAAGTATCTTTAATATCATTAGTATGTATATTTTTACCATGGAATAGTGGGGTACTCTTCGGTTCCACCTGTAATGAATGGTGGGTACATTGAGATGAAGTATTTGTTGAGGACTAGCTCCCTTGAGAGGTGATAATTGAGGTATGGTTTTCTCTTGGGTACGGACGGTTCATAATGGTGGGCGATCATAGCAAGTCTATCGTGTTCATTAATTCAGTGCCGGATGTTTATTCTCTTGAGTTGTCTCACCTGAAAGAGGGTTGAGCTATATCATAGCAATAATATTGTGTGAATTAGGATTCATAGAGTGCAGTTGTCTAGTTATATTGGATCTCGGTGCGTAGGACTTTTACAGATGAGATTCAAGGGATGTAGGGTTGTCGTAGAGCGGAGAGATTTAGCTCGTTATTAATATTTAGCGTTGAGGGCTTAGTGATAGTACGAACGGAGTAGTATATGACTCCTTTATAGACGCGGGAGTCCATGATAGACTTGTGAGTATATGGGCAAGATTTGAGAGTCCTGGGGATATGCTTTGGGTTCTGTGGAAATCAAGGACCGACAATGCTGAGGAATAGTGCATTAGGAAAAGTTTTTTTGGGTTATGCTGAGATGTGTTATACGCATAAGCCTTAATAAAATTTTGAAAGTGTGGAGACGTCATTGGATTCCCGATCATCGAGTTTAATGAAAATTAGTGAACATGTGGAGAAAGTACGTTGAGCAGAGAGACCCTAAGAGATAGGGCTAATGGAGCCAAAAAGTGTTGCGAAAGAAACACTGCAAAGCTTTGCACCACAAGTTGATGGGTGAGGTAATATCGGGAAGAATTTAATAGTGATGAGTAAAGTCATCGAAAATATTTGGAGGATATAGCCATACCGAGAATGCTGGGGCCGAAATTGAGATAAACATGGTTATGTAAGTGATGATCGGATGCTTGTGCAATTATGCACGAGATATAGGGTGTATGGGCACTCTGGGAGGAGCTAAAGACTCTACTGTGCAGATACTAAGCAGATTCGGGACAAGACATGAAGGCAATGATTTTGGGTATATTTCGTAGGAATGGGAATAAGTTGTCCCCCGAATTATGGAATGATTAAGCATGGGTGTGTTTGGAAGTGACAATGAGTGCGTCATAACCTATAATTTGCTATCACTAGGATTCTGAGTGAGACGGATATTAGTGCATGTGTTGTCCGTAATATATATATATATATATATATAAGTACTGTGGGATAGCGGGGTTCTTTGGTGTTAGCCACGTGAGAGTGGGGGGTTATACTAAGAGCATGGTTGCATTATATAAGATATTCTTATTTTCGAGAATTACGGGAGTAGCGTGGATGTTTTTCAAGTTTCAATTGTGTAGCTATAGTTTAGGGCTATAGTGAATAGTTATAGTAAAATTGAATGTTCGCGATACCAAGGTATGAATTATCGTAGCTAGGTTTCACTTGAGATAGGGTCTAGCGCATATATACTGTTATGTATGTTAAATGTGTTGCATATTAATGTATATATTGTGAATTAAATCCCAGGGAGTAGGGGCATTTCTGATGTGATTTAGAGTGGATGGAATTATTATCGAGCAGGAAGATATAGCTCGGGTTTTATATTTGTGTAAGGAAACTAGTAATAGTAAGGGCGCGGTGGTATGTGTTGTCTTTTTTTACATAAGAGTGGATATGTATACTTTCATGTCGAGAGGAGGGTATTTGGAATGTTATAACTGTGGGATTTAAGTTATATTACGGATTAAGGGCTAGTAAATGTCGGGTTTCATTTCATGCAGTTAAGCACGGGTACAGGGTGTATGGGTGCTATGGTTAATTACATTCGCTCAATAACTTTGTGTAGCAATGCTAAGGATAAGTGATTGCGGGGCTAGTTGAGACTGGGAGTACATGGCTCATCCGAATTTCGAGGGCGAAATTCCGTTGTAAGGGGGGAAGTATGTAACACCTCGTAAATTCAAGGACTTTTAATTAAATAATATTTGGGGAGAAAATGAATTTATTTTATTTGGAGGAATTAAATTCATGATTTGAGAAATTTTTAAATTTGAGGAATTTATTAATTTGGCGAATTGAGGTTTAATATTTTGGATTATTTTGTGTCGCATTTTGAGGTCAAGAATTTGGAGAATGTTGTAAATTAATTCGGATGGCAATTCGGAGTGCACAGTTGAGTCCGTATGGGTTGAAATAGTTAGAAATGAGTGGTCATAGGTATATATTGGGTTCCAGGACCTTTCTAGACATAATTGACCTTCAAATTAAGAGTTTGCGCCTTTTTTATGAGGCTCATAGGCCCAAAATTGGTATTTGAGTTTTTAACCCCAATTGTGAAAGGGTAATCCAACTTAAAGTCATTTTAGAATACTAAAATCGGGGAGAGCTTAAGAAGAAAACCCTTAGAAGGGAAATTGAAGATTTTGGAAGATTGCTTCAAGAACAAGAGGAGATCCTTGATTGCAATTTTTCATCTTCATCAAAGGACCTGGTTCTACAAATCTAAGGCAAATGGTTTAACTTGCATCTAAATTAATTGCATTTATTTATTCATAGCATAGTGGGAGTGATAAGATGATATGGTTTTGGGGTTAATTGATATCTCAATTGGGTTTTGCTGGGTATGATTGAATTGTAGAACAATTTCCTGAATTTGAAGAAGTGTGTGAAATTGGGATAATTAAACCATCATTATAGAAACTGCTTTTCAACGTTTTGGTTATGAAAATGGTGAATATGTACGCGTGGCCCCGTAGAAAATCGCATTTTATACATTTTGTTATCTGATGCGTTTTCTCCAAAAACGGCTCAAAAATGCCTTAAAACGGCATTCTAAAAATCTAGACAGATTCGCGAGGTAAATTTTTTAGAAATGTTGTTTTATTTGTTATTTTGTGATGACTGGTTCCTTTATAGGTTGAATTTAAAATGATGTTTATAATTTAGGGTTTGAATTTGTGAATAATCACCGTTGGATAAATTAGAGGATTAATTAAATTGGAGAATTAATGTTTATGGTCGACTGATTTGAAACCTTATTAATTAAGTCGGTAGACTTAATTGAATGAAATCGAATTATGGATTGGAATTTTTGAATTTCGGTCCGAGAGAGAGAGTCCGGGTATAATTGGTTAGGCAACACCAAGATAATGAAATTAATTAGTGCATAATTAATTGAAATTAAGTCGAGTTGAAGACTTGCATGATTTAGACTTGTGTAGGGTTGTATTACACTGGTAGCCTGGAAATAATATATATATATGGTGATGTGTAGTATATATATGATTTATAAATATTTGTGTGAATAATATTTATAGTAAAGCATAAGGCTTGTGTGCGGACCTAGTACACCAGTAGCGTGGATTCAACATGTATATACGGTGATGTGTAGTATATATATGATTTATAAATATTTGTGTGAATAATATTTATAGTAAAGCATACCAATATTAATGCTATCATAGGAAGTTGCACGATGTGAGTGAGTCCCTTGGCTAGCGAATGTAGGGTGGGTATAATCACTAGGTCATAGCGTCTGTTTATAGGGGTGGGCCGTTATGATATGGAACGGTCACTTTCGGGGGGAACTATGGTCGCCTCCTACGCATGGGTAATAGCATTTATACCTGACATGCCTGTGAATATTGAGATATATGATGAGTGCATTGTTTTGTATGAATTATGCCAAAGAGGGGTAATTTTGTAATCTTTTCAATATTTATGACCCTAAATTTGAATTAATTCTTTTTGTTTTGCATTTTTACAGGTACCCGGGAGATTTGGACTACAAAGGAGTCGATGTGAAAAAATTGTAAACAACACGACACGACATAACACGGTTGAAACACCTCTACTAAATATTTTTTATAAAATCGTTCGAGTGTCCGTTGAGGCCGTACCATACTTTTTGAAAAAGGTCTTGACAAGACTCACAACTCTGAAGTTCGGACGAAAATGAGATTTTAAAGTTTTGGAGGTCAAAAATGCGATTAAAGATAGTGCTGTGAATATTGACATGAATAGTACAAAAATCAGGGATAATTATTTTTTTAAAAAAAGACTTCTCAATTATCTCCAACTCTTCAAGACTACATGGGATAATTATCAGTTCCAATACAACCAATCAAAGAGAGTTTCACTCCAACTCAAACACTTCATTTCTAACCCTATAAATAAGACCCTTTCGCCCATTATTTTGGGAGAGAAAAATTTGAGAGCGTGGGAGATAGTTTTTGGTTGCTTTATTTTGAGAGTATATTTTTATCGATGGAAAAAAATTATTCTTTTGTGAGAAAATTTTTGTCAAGATCAATTATAAGACTCGACTATTGTTGTAAGTTGATTTATTAATGAGAATTCGTATTCAATCTTGAACTTTTATTTTGTCTTCAATGATGCTAGCTTAATTTCTTTACTAGGACTAGGTGAAGTTTATGGTGTTTTATTAATATTGTGTGTAGTTTAAATTCGTCTTTATTTCTCGATATGTTCTAAAAGTTTTAAAAATTTTGTATTCATTTTAAACCGAAACGAGAGTGTGTTTTAAAACCTTCAAGATTGTTTTGTCAAATTAAGTTTTGAATTTAAAAATAGTAATTTTTGATTGATTATGCTTGCACTTTTATTGCTTTGATAGTCCATGCTTAAATACATTTACGAACTTTAAAACTTGTATTTTCTAAGGGAATAGGGATTTTAGGCGTCTAAATTTAGAGACGTTAAATTTTATTGTGAACTTAACCGTATTATCTTCTGAATTAAATACGACGAGAGTCGATTTAATTTGGCTTATAAAATCGAGAATGACGAGTTTAAATTTTTGCATAATATTAGTTGAATGTGATAAATGGATCCAGCGTCCTAGTTTTCATGCAACTTGATTATATCTCTCGTAGTCACACTTTTTATTTGTGTTTGCTTAGTTTAATATTACATATCTTCTTTACCCCCATTTTATCTAATTGGACATTTGCGATTTTTTTAAAAGTTAAAATTGACAAATCTCTTGGGTTCGATCCATACTTACACTCGTTATTCTATAATAGTCCGTGGACTTGCGGTATTGTATAAATTGACAAGAAAGTTTTTTGGGCCATTGCCGAGGATTTGTTCGATTTTTTTTTAAGAATTGTGACTTTCGGACTAGTTTTTTTTTTCTTACTTTTTGTACTGGTTTATCCTAAAATAAAAAAAAAAATCGAATTTTTTTTTTCCTGGAAATTTCCTGATCGTTTTTTTAGCCAGTAGTCCATAAAAAAAATCAAAAATTCAAAAAAAAATTCCCAGAATAAGAGAAATAAAAAAAAATGTTTCATAAGTGTGCTTGGTCATTTTTGTTTATGTGTTGAATACATCATTAGTGCGCGTGTCGTGTTAATTTTTTTCTTTTCTTTTCCTTATTATTTTTTTTGTGTATCACACTTTACGCATGGTTTAGTTTCTTTTGTCTTTTTTTTTCGAGGCACATTCAAAAAAAAAGAAAAAAATAGTAAAAGTGAAAAAAATATTTGTGCAACAACGATCGAATGTGAAGAAAACTTGTGCAATCTTGCCACGAGTAGAAGGAACTCTCGGAGATGACTTAAACGTAGACGAATTTTCCCCCCGATCGACGTCAACTTAAACTTCGGTACGACGTAAGCAAGTGACCGTACAAAGTCCGCATCAAACGTACATTTTTGTGTGCTCCTACGTAGTTTAATTTCATACTTAATTTAGCACTTTGCATAAATTGACTTAAGAGAAAAACTCTTAACGAGACTAGAATTACAAGCTACTCCAACGCGAACTTATGAAATCGATTCCGTTTTACCTTGTCTAGGATTCGTGGTTTTTAATGAGTCTTCGTACCGATCGCTTATCTAGAGGAAAAAGCGGGATTTGAGGCGATAACTGAAGTTGGTCATCATTTAAACTCTCCCTCGTCAAAGAGTATGGGATATTTAATTAGATGTTGAGTCAATTGTAATTGCTTTTGCATCTAAATTAAAAAAAATATAGAAAAAAAAGATAAAAATTCATGCGTTATAAATTACAATGGGTGATCCTCTTATTATTATTCCTCCATCTTTCTCATATTCCTCAATTGATCCCGTGGACGTGTTTTTACAAAATATTGAAAATTTAGATGACTACGTATTTCAATTTGAGTGAGATGGGTCAGTAGTCATTTAAAAATTAAAGAAGGCATGGATGATAATCCAACCCCTGTAATTACTATTTGTCCACCAAAGTGTATCAATTGGAAAGAGGTAAACAAACGGTATAATGATGCTATTTTTAAAAATAATCATGAATTAAATGGGGACAATCAATTTTGTGAGGAAAAAAAATTGATAATCTTGACACATATAATAGTTGTGATGACTTGGATGTTAATTTATGTCATGATTTTTTTCCTAATTTAATTGAGAAAAATGTTAATTCTTCTTATATGTGGGAAAGTTTATTTGAGGATTCGTCATCCGATTTTAGTGATACTTCAAGTATTTATGACGGTCTTCCTATTTTTGATGAAGAAAGTATATCGCCTCGTGATACCTCTTATTTCTGCGCTTTTCATAAAATCTCACATTTAGGAGTGGAGTTTGCGTCCCCAGTTTTACGTGACTACTTTCGAAAAAGGGATAGTAAACATTTGGATCCTTATTATATTTTTTTATCTCCATGTGATGCATCGACATATGATTCATGCGATTCAAATTTGTTTATTATCGGTGATGTTGGTGCGCACCATTCTGACCATGGATTTAAGATTGAAATTTGTGGTGTGCAGTCATGCTCTCAAATTTATGATATTTTGGCACTTAGTGCTATAAATTTTATTAATCGGAATGACCCACAACTATTTCGATTATTAATTTATAGTGATGATGGTAATTTTCATGGGTCTGTATATTATTAGTGTATTTTTTTTCCTTTTTTTTGTGTTTGTTATCATACACTTGTTACTTTGGATGCTGGTAGCAAAGTGAAGTTTGTTACACTTTTTTTGTGTCTGTATATTATTACTTTGGATGATGTATATTATAGTGATGATGTTTGTTAACATACACTGGTAGCAAAGTGAAGTTCACATGTAATATCGTCATTTCACTTCTTTACTTTATTTTCTTTGTCTATATTTTTATTTGAGCATACATTAAGGACAATGTAAAATTTAGATTTGGGGGTAAGTATGGTATTTTGTAAAAATAAAATCAGAAAAATTTCAAAAATCCAAAAAGATTTTCAATATAGTTGAGTTTTGAAACGATTTCTTAATATAGAATTAATTCATGGATCTCTCAACTTATAAATTTTTTTACACAATAGCCATATAATATGATTGAAAATGGATATTGAGGCAAAAGTTAATATGCTTAACGAATAAATGTCGAGTATTTAACTCGGTGAGATTTTGTGCAAATTATCGTTTTCGAGAGATTTCAATCAATCCGAGTTAAAATAACTCAAACTTTCCTTCAGTGATAAATTTGTTGATGATCTCAAATTCTTTGTTTTGTTCGATTACTGAAAACAAAAAGTCAAAATGTGAATCTTAAATCACTAAAAGTCTTAGTAAGTCGTGTTGGGACACAAATCAACTTAACGAAACTTGAGAAATGAGATTAGACCATCGTTTTGAAGCCCAAAATTAAGCCTAAACTCCAATATTTTTTTCACTATTCCGTTGCAAACCCATTTTAGCCAAAAAGAAAATATTCTTTTCGTTTAAAATCCATTATCCTACCTAACTCCAACTAGGAGTCTAAAGCCCATAAAAAGAATCCATACCCATTTCCTGAGAATACTAGGGTGAAATTACGATTGAAAAAAATGCCAAAAAAAATGTTTGCAAAAGAATAATGTGTAAAAAAAAAGGTGAAAAAAATGTGAGTCAAAAAGAAAAAGGAAAGAGAGAAGAAAAATGGCGGTGAGAAAAAGTGCCCAAAAATTAACATACCGAAAAAACCTCTATATTCTTAGAAATTTTGAATTAAAAAAAAAACATTCTTTCTAGCCAAATTCGAGCCTACAATACAACTAAAGAAAATCCTAATCGATCTCAAGTAGTGTGGAGCGAGGATGAATAGGATTTATGGTGTGATTCAATATTTTTTAAAAGTAGTCGATTTTTCATTCATGAGATCATATTCATCCATTAATAAAAAGTCCGTTTTTAATCATGTATATGTGAAATATGTTCACGTAAATTTACTCTTTTATTCACATATACCGAGAGAAAATAATGCATTTTCGAGTGTTCGATTGAGAGTGCATCTCGTGAGATTTTGAAATCAAAACGAACTTTCGGATAAAAATGTAACGATCAAATCTTTCAAATTGACGGTTATATTGGCTATGCACACACACACGTGATAAGTTGAGATTGAAAAGTGAAGTTCTACTATATTTATGAAGTTTGCGATCAAACTTGATTATATTACTTTTGAGTCTTTTGTATTGAGTCAAGTTTTTGAATTTTGTGGGTATATTCACTGCAAACCCTTACGAGACAAAGCTCGTCCACTAGGGTAACCTAGGGGTTTAACGGCTTGCTGCGCATGCTAAGTGAAATCGTGATTCCTACAAAAGTGAGTTAGATTTTAAAATTTTGAGTTTTTCTCGAGGACTAGCAAAGTTTAGGTTTGGGGATATTTGATGAGTGTATTATTTTGAATGAATTATGCCCAAATCTGGACCTTTTTAGGGCCATTGTATTATAAATAATGAGCTTTTAGAGTCATTTTCGTAAAACAAAAGAAAAATGCAAGTTTGAATAAATTTTGAGTTAAAATACAATATTAGTAACCTGAAGGGTGAAATCATAATTTTTCAAACTTTATGGGCCTAAAAATAATTTTTAAATGTTTATCTAGGCAAAATAAAGTTCTCTATGAAATTTGGTTGAATTTCGGATTAATACGAGCAATTTTTGAATTTCGGAGGTTAAAATGCAAAGAGGGGTAATTTTATAATCTTTTAAATATTTATGAACATAAATTTGAATTAATTATTTTTTTTTTGCATTTTTACAGGTACCCCAGAAATTTGGACAACAAAAGAGTCTATGTGCAAAAATTGTAAGGATATGTCACAACGCGACACGACACGACATGGTTGAAACACCTCTACTAAATATTTTTTATAAAATCGCTCGAGTGTCCGTTGAAGTCGTACCATAACTTTTCCAAAAAGGTCTTGACAAGAACCACAACTTTGAAGTTCAGACAAAAATGAAATTTTAAAGTTTTGGAGGTCAAAAATGCGATTAAAGATACTGTTGTGAATAGTGCCAAAATTGGGGATAATTGTTTTAAATAAAAGACTTCTGAATTATCTCAAACACTTCTCAAGACTACATGGGATAATTATGGTCTCAAATCCAACCAATAAAAAAAAGTTTCACTCCAACTCAAACACTTCATTCCTAACCCATAAAAAAGACCATTTCGCCCATTATTTTGGGAGAGAAAAATTAGAGATATTGGGAGATAGTTTTTGGTTCCTTTATTTTGAGAGTATATTTCTATCGATGGAAAAAATTATTTTTTTGTTAGAGAAGTTTTGTCAAGATCAATTGTAAGACTCGATTATTGTTGTAAGTTGATTTATTAATGAAATTAGTATTCATTTTTGCACTTTTATTTTGTCTTCTATGATGCTAGTGACGCGACTGAAAATGTGTCTCAGAAGTGTGTTCACTCTAGGATCAAGTGCAAGCCTGTCGCTCAAGTAATAATCCGATAAGTCGGGTATCGATCCTCAGGGAAAAAGGACAACAGGGTTGTAACGACGGGAGAAGACGAAGGAATCCTAACTTTGACTCTAAAAAGAAAAAGGAAAATTGATTTGGTTTTGAGAATAATTAAACTAAATGCAAATATGAAATTATGAAAATTTGAAATGATACTAAATTACCTCAAATATGATTAAAAGATGATTTGAAACTTTTGAACTAAGTGATGAGAAAAACAGGACGGGAATACAATCCCCCAACCCTAGTGTATTGCAGTGATAATACTAATCATAAATTTAACTGATTAATTTGACCCGAAATTTAGTACTCCCAAGAATTACGTATACGAGGTTCAAGCCCGCGTCATACTTAATCTGAGGATGAGTAAATCGGTTTCGCGATAGTGACACTCGAATTGCACTCTATATCATCTCGGTTACCCAAAGGCAAACGAGATATAAAGATCTACAATTGTTGTGTGCCTATGCAATACGGTCGTAATCAATCACTAAATTCAGAGGACTAATTTTATCCACATGCAATTAACACATCAGGCTGGGTTCATGTTGTAACAACCCGCCCTTTTGGAGACAATTAAACTCCATAATTAATTATAAATTGGAATTTGGGAAATTTTCCTAAATAGTAATTTTGGGGATTTTCGAGGATTAAATGATTTTCGAAGGATGTGTGATTATTTTTGGGACTATATAGGTCGAAATATTTTAATTATATGTCGCCGTTGAGTAAAGCGACACAAGGTAAGATTTTTAATTGGAAAACCCGCATTTATTTATTTTGGGTTGGAATAGTGATTTGCGGTCAAGTACCTCGGATGGAAATTTCGATTGCACCATGAGTCTCGGAATGTCCGAGATAGTCGGAAAAGAGTGTCCAATTGTCGAAAATGAGTTTCGGGTAATTTTAGAGGTAAAAGTAACTCGTAATTGAGTAAACGAGTCGTTTTTGGGTTTTAAGGGGCATAACCCTTTTTCTTTCATTATAAAGAGAGGGAGAAGGAGAAAAAGAGAAAGGAAAGAAAGAAAAGAGAGAGAAGAGAGAGAGGAAGGAGAAGAGGAGGAGAAAATGGAGATTCGCACCAAACTCCGTCGGATTCGACTCGAGGTCGTCGGATTTTATCCACGAGGCAAGTATTTACTTGCTTTATTTATCTTTTTGCATAAATATCTCATACCGTAGTTTGGTATAAACAAACCCTAAAGATTTTGGGTTGGGTTTTCGTGGATAAAATGGGTTTTTGGGAGTTAAAACAATAAAACTCCCAATAATATTTCAATTTATGGAACTTAGGTTTTAACCTAAATTAATTGGTGATTTCGGATTCTAGGACGTTTAGGACCCGTATTATATGGGTATTGGTAGTTGGTTAAGGTTGTAGGACGTTGGGTGAGGCGACAAAAGCTTGGGAGAAGCTTTAATGGCCGAAACCTTCTTGAAGAAGGTGATGAATAGTAACCCCGTAACCTTGTAGGGCCATTTTAGCCAGGAAAAGAATTGATTTAGCTCTCGGACAAAACACGAAAGTTGTAGATCTTTTCGATACGGTCACGTGGGCACCAACCGCGTATTTTTATGATTTTCTACGATTTGATATGATTTTTACAAGATGGCAGCTCCGGGTTGAAATCATCAACACGGAAATCAAATCGGGAATTGGAAAAATTACGACTAGAATTAATCGTGTAGATGTGTGCGATTATTTTTGGTGTAGTTTAGAAACCCCGTTAATGAATTGAGGTGGTTGGTTTAAGGAATTGAGGAAATTTAATTTGGGAGACCTGGTGTGACCGGTCGACCGCACCCCTATGGCCGGTCGACCGCGTCAAGGAGAAAGGGCCTACTGCTTTGTTTCGTAGGCTTATTTATAACCCGCGGTCGACCGGTGCCCTGTTTTCAGCCCAAGATTTTGGAGATTAGGATTATTTCTCCTTTTTAGTTTAAAGTTTAAGGGCTTCCAAATTAGAGTATTTTGGAGGGTTATGTCCTAAAGGACTTGAGGAATTGGGAATATATATATGTGTATATTCACTTAGAGTGAATTAGTATAATTGGAGATATCAAAATGAATCCGTAGATGGGATTTTGGTATATATTACTTATTGAAGTAAGATTATACTTTGGGTTTAGTATTATGCATATATGAATGCATGATTATGATTCTTTGAGAGAATCCTTGGGATTATTGGTCATCGATAGATGGTTTGGCAAATATGGCCATTTTTATATATTCAGGTAGGAATATATGGTATATATATATACTTTGTGATTAAAGTATATATATGAATTAAGATAAATGACTTTTGAAAATATAAATATAAATGTTTTCAAAATGGAAAGGTAAATGATTTTCTTAATTAATAATGTATGGATACACACCTCTCTAAATCGCTATCATAAGGGAAGTTGCGTGCGTATGGTGAATCCCCCTGACAAATTAACGCATGGTGGATATAGTCCTATAGGCCATATGAGCATTTGTTGTATTTTTCTGCGCTGGTTAGGAGATTTCGGGTGTGGTCTTGACTATCCCGCAGGCATATGGCCGCTTCCCGACGTCTTGCGATGTAGGATCCCAGGTTGTCTTGATGATAGGCCCTGGAAGATGATAGCCATTTAGGGGCGCGCACAGTGAGGAAACCCGGACACGCGGTCTTAGAACGCGTTATATGTTAAATCAATTTATGATAATAAATTGTCTTTACATTTACATTTCCTGGATGGAAGAAGGGAAATGGGATAAAAGGTTTTGGCTTCGGTAACACTCCCGGATGGAAGAAGGGATGTGGAAGCATATGATATGATCAAAACATTTTTATGATAATGAAAATGTCTTTGAATATATTTCCTGAGTATAAAAAGGGAAATGGGATGATATAAAATGGAAAAGCACTTTTATGATAATAAAATTGGCTTTTAAAAGTATATGATTTGTTAAAGCAATTCATGATAATAAATTGGCTTTTACATTTACATTTCCTGGATATGAGAAGGGAAATGGAAAGTTTTTAGAAAAATGAAAGTATTGATAAATACTTTGTATATGGATTCTCATTCCGGGAGATAGATCCAGATGGTTATGGTAAAATATGTATATATATGGATAAATCGAGTGCCGAGGGTCTAATGGATCCCGACGATCGACCTTGTCGCATAGTAGTGTAGCGGGGGGGTTCCTTGTTTGGATTTCGCTTTGCGAGACACCCCACGCACGAATATGGCACTGTGTTGAGACTGGGGAGAAGTTTAATCCTTAGTGCTCTAATATTAGTAATTCTTATAGTATATATAAATTTATATATATATTCTGTACTGAGGGACTGGAGGATCTCGATGATCGACCGTGCCGCGTAGTAGTGTATCGGGGGGGTTCCTTGTTTGGATTTCGCTTCGCGAGACACCCCACGCACGAACATGGCATAGCGTTGAGACTGGGGTGAAGTTTAGCCCTTAGTACATTGCTTGGACTATCTAGGATTAATAGTGATTGGGTGATAGCATGGTTTAGCAGAGTAGCTTGACTAGGATGTTTAGAGGGATGCGCTAGGAGTGCACTGTTAGTGGAGAGGTGAGGAGTATCTCATGGGAGTACGATACCAAACTTAAATATGAGATAAAACCTTTTTCAAAATAATAAGGCATTTATGCACTTGCTAAATATTTTCAAAACTCGGGCTCTGACCCGTTTATCTACTTTTCCTTTCTTGCTATATTATATATATATAGGTGTCCAGACACAGGGACGCCTGGATGACACATCTTTCGAGTCAGACGTCAGCTGCAGTAGCTGTGGATGCGTGCAGGATTCTCGATAGACGCTTCTATCCTTGTACTCTAGATAGGAGGTACTGTATAAATATTCGGGTCAATGGTCCAAGTGCATTTATTTATTTATTCTTTTAGAGCATCATTCGATATGGTTGTATATTTGACCGAGTGTTCGGTTATTTTATTTCATTCAGTTTCATTTCCGCAAAACTGTGTGGATGTTTTAATTTAGTAATTGTTAAAAAGAGTAGTAAAGTTAAAATTTTGACACCGGCCTAATAGGTTATTAGTAAATAAATGGATTTTCGACAGTGATGCTAAGAATGATCCATATGAGACTCCTATTTTAATTTGATATAGGAGTGATCACCCGGTATTTTATTAGGAGGGGTGTCACAGATGGTATCAGAGCATCAGGTTCTAGTGTCCTTAGGAATCTGTGTGGACATACTACGCTTTCAGCATTGCTCTCATTTGTTATAGAGCCTCAGGACTAGGATTGTTAATTTCTATTGTGAGATTTCGTTCTCCTGCCATATTATGAGATTATAGAAATCTTTTGCGCGCTCGTTTGAGAATCGTGTGCGGAGCTTGGATGGCAGCAGGAGGTGAGGCTTAGCTGGAGCAGCTAGTGGAAATTGGGGACGTGGGCCTTAGTAGAGGTCACTCTCCTTGTAGCAGTTGTTAAGGATTTTGGCGGCGACTACTAAAGAATGGTAGTTAGGATTACCGCAGTACCGCTGAAGTAGGGAGTGGTACTAAAGTCTGATTCCTCATTGAAATTGAGGGTTCGAAAGGGATCTTATGGATAGTTTTAACCGTGAGTCCCCATGATTCAGCATAAATGAGAAGAATGTTGTTTTGGATTATTCACATAAGGGTCGGCTAGAGGTAGAAAGTTGATAAAGGCGAAGATGTTGTTATGAGTTTTACCTCAATCGAGGAGGTATATTTGGTATGAGTAGATAAAGTCGCGGTATTCGTTAGCCCTAGACTCATGTGTGTATTTTGAGTTTTGTGGCGGTCTCGATAACATAATATCATGTATGTTTATGTGTTTTTCGTGATAGCGAAATTTTATTTTCCTTCATTCGCCATAAAGGCGGGTGTTGATATATTGTATATATATATCTGGTTTGGGATACTCGTTTTATATGTTTATACGAGTATGGTATTATGATGGGTATATATGTATTGGTAATTTTGGAGCGATAGCAGGCTAAGAATGACAAGTCTATCGTGTCCATGGTTCCTGGAGGGAACAGGTTATTGTTGCGGTGTCTCACCTAGATATAGGTTGAGTTCACCTTATTTATTGTGGGATACGAAACTTCGATGAGTAGAGGTTTCATTATCGTGATTTGGGTATATGGCGACCTTATGTATATGATTTAAGGCCGCAGGATTAGTGTTGACCTGAAGATAAAGCTCATTACTATTTGCGCAAGGACTTAAAAATGAGTGCGAGCGCTAGGTGGGGTGACTCTTAGTTAGATATGGGAGTTCAGACCACCTTTTTGTTGGATTAGGGGATAGGGATATCCCGATTGCATGTTGAAATAACGAAACTCCATAACCAACGAAGTCAAGGGTTAATGTGTGGAGGGGTTCCTTGTTTGGATTTTGCTTTGCGAGACACTCCATACATGACTCTTAACGGCGTCGGGAGTGGGGAGCTGTTATAGGATGCAAGGATGTTGGTTTTGTGGAAAAGGTCTTATAGTGTGGATGAACCACTATAGGCTATGAGCCACATGATGATGGTTTACTTATGGAGATATTGTGCTATGGAAAAGCACTAAAGTGGTCCCCTCGCCACAAGTAGTTGGGTGGAGTAGGACTTAGAGAAATTGATTTGAGGATGATAGCCAGGCCTTAATGAAAAGGCAAATTTTGAGGAAATATGATTTGGGTATGATGTACGTGGTGCTTTTCAGAAAATAGGCACTGTGATCGGTTAGGTTTCCTTCCGTATGGGCGGAAGGATAAGATAATAGAAATGCGTTCGTAGTTTAGCGTAGGCAGTATTTAGGACGTCCCGCTGGTGTGCCTTAGGTCGCTATATCTCGATGACCGACAACGCGAGGGGGTAGTGTAACGGGAGGGTTCCTTGTTTGGATTTCACTTTGGCGAGACGTCCCACGCATGAAACCAATCAAATGTCGGGAGTTGAGGCCTTGGGCACTAGGGATATATTTAGGATTACACTAGTTTCGTATAGGTAGGGTAATGCTTAGACCGTAGTATTATGTAGGAGGTAAGTTCGTTAATGTTAGTGGCGCTGAGATTAGGAGAATTGATTTCGCGGGTTGAGAGGACCCATAGGTGAGTATTTCACTGAGGAAAGGAGATCCTTATTGGGAGAGAGTGTTACGTGTCAGACGTTCACTACGGATGTGCAGATGTGAACAAGTTGGAAAGGTGTATGGGCACCTTGGTAAGATGGTTGTATATACCGCCTGAAATAGAAGGGGCGTAGTATATAAATTTCAAGTTTATGCCGTTAGGCACTATAAATGATGGGTGCGATGTGACGTATTAGAGTCACTTTACGATCGTGGTAGTCGTATAGCATATGGTTGGGAACTATTGGGTTAGTATCTTTCCCTTGAGGTTTTAGGATTTGTAGTGATCCTAGTTAGATGGTGTAGGTTATATCCGAATTTCGAGGACGAAATTCCGTTGTAAGGGGGGGGAGTATGTAACAACCCGCCCTTTTGGAGACAATTAAATTCCATAATTAATTATAAATTGGAATTTGGGAAATTTCCCTAAATAGTAATTTTGGGGATTTTCAAGGATTAAATGATTTTCGAAGGATGTGTGATTATTTTTGGGACTATATAGATCGAAATATTTTAATTATATGTCGCCGTCGAGTAAAGCGACACGAGGTAAGATTTTTAATTGGAAAACCCGCATTTATTTATTTTGGGTTGGAATAGTGATTTGCGGTCAAGTACCTCGGATGGAAATTTTGACTGCACCATGAGTCTCGGAATGTCCGAGATAATCGGAAAAGAGTGTCCAATTGTCGAAAATGAGTTTCGGGTAATTTTAGAGGTAAAAGTAACTCGTAATTGGGTAAACGAGTCGTTTTTGGGTTTAAGGGGCATAACCCTTTTTCTTTCTTTATAAAGAGAGGGAGAGGGAGAAAAAGAGAAAGGAAAGAAAGAAAAGAGAGAAAAGAGAGAGAGGAAGGAGAAGAGGAGGAGAAAATGGAGATTCGCGCCAAACTCCGCCGGATTCGATTCGAGGTCGTCGGATTTTATCCACGAGGCAAGTGTTTACTTGATTTATTTATCTTTTTGCATAAATATCTCATACCGTAGTTTGGTATAAACAAATCCTAAAGATTTTGGGTTGGGTTTTCGTGGATAAAACGGGTTTTGGGGATTTAAAAAATAAAACCCCCAATAATATTTCAATTTATGGAACTTAGGTTTTAACCTAAATTAATTGGTGATTTCGGGTTCTAGGACGTTTAGGACCCGTATTATATGGGTATTTGTAGTTGGTTGAGGTTGTAGGGCGTTGGGTGAGGCGACAAAAGCTTGGGACAAGCTTTAATGGCCGAAACCTTCTTGAAGAAGGTGATGAATAGTAACCCCGTAACCTTGTGGGGACATTTTGGCCCGGAAAAGAATTGATTTAGCTCTCGGCCGAAACACGAAAGTTGTAGATATTTTCGATACGGTCGCGTGGACACCAACCACGTATTTTTCTGATTTTTCTACGATTTGATATGATTTTTACAAGATGGCAGCTCCGGGTTGAAATCATCAACTCGAAAATCAAATCGGGAATTGGAAAAATTACGGCTAGAATTAATCGTGTAGATGTGTGCGATTATTTTTGGTGTAGTTTAGAAACCCCGTTAATGAATTTGGGTGGTTGGACTAAGGAATTGAGGAAATTTAATTTGGGAGACCTGGTGTGACCGGTCGACCGCGCCCCTATGGCCGGTCGACCACGTCAAGGAGAAAGGGCCTACTGCTTTGTTTCGTAGGCTTATTTATAACCCGCGGTCGACCGGTGCCCTGTTTTCAGCCCAAGATTTTGGAGATTAGGATTATTTCTCCTTTTTAGTTTAAAGTTTAAGGGCTTCCAAATTAGAGTATTATGGAGGGTTATGTCCTAAGGGACTTGAGGAATTGGGAATATATATATGTGTATATTCACTTAGAGTGAATTAGTATAATTGGAGATATCAAAATGAATCCGTAGATGGGATTTTGGTATATATTACTTATTGAAGTAAGATTATACTTTGGGTTTAGTATTATGCATATATGAATGCATGATTATGATTCTTTGAGAGAATCTTTGGGATTATTGGTCATCGATAGATGGTTTGGCAAATATGGCCATTTTTATATATTCAGGTAGGAATATATGGTATATATATATACTTTGTGATTAAAGTATATATATGAATTAAGATAAATGACTTTTGAAAATATAAATATAAATGTTTTCAAAATGGAAAGGGAAATGATTTTCTTAATTAATAATGTATGGATACACACCTCTCTAAATCGCTATCATAAGGGAAGTTGCGTGCGTATGGTGAAGCCCCCTGACAAATTAATGCAGGGTGGATATAGTCCTATAGGTCATATGAGCGTTTGTTGTATTTTTCTGCGCTGGTTAGGAGACCCCGGGTGTGGTCTTGACTATCCCGCAGGCATATGGCCGCTTCCCGACGTCTTGCGATGTA
The DNA here is from genome assembly GCA_949130495.1 of Sambucus nigra. Taxonomy (NCBI): domain Eukaryota; kingdom Viridiplantae; phylum Streptophyta; class Magnoliopsida; order Dipsacales; family Adoxaceae; genus Sambucus; species Sambucus nigra. The sequence goes on from OX422223.1 coordinate 204,675,946, forward strand.
GGATCCCGGGTTGTCTTGATGATAGGCCCTGGATGATGATAGCCATTTAGGGGCGCGCACAGTGGGGAAACTCGGACACGCGGTCTTAGAACGCGTTATATGTTAAATCAATTTATGATAATAAATTGTCTTTACATTTACATTTCCTGGATGGAAGAAGGGAAATGGGATAAAAGGTTTTGGCTTCGGTAACACTCCCGGATGGAAGAAGGGATGTGGAAGCATATGATATGATCAAAACATTTTTATGATAATGAAAATGTCTTTGAATACATTTCCTGATTATAAAAAGGGAAATGGGATGATATAAAATGGAAAAGCACTTTTATGATAATAAAACTGGCTTTTAAAAGTATATGATTTGTTAAAGCAATTCATGATAATGAATTGGCTTTTACATTTACATTTCCTGGATATGAGAAGGGAAATGGAAAGTTTTTAGAAAAATGAAAGTATTGATAAATATTTTGTATATGGATTCTCATTCCGGGAGATAGATCCGGATGCTTATGGTAAAATATGTATATATATGGATAAATCGAGTGCCGAGGGTCTAATGAATCCCGACGATCGACCTTGCCGCATAGTAGTGTATCGTGGGGGTCCTTGTTTGGATTTCGCTTTGCGAGACACCCCACGCACGAATATGGCACTGTGTTGAGACTGGGGAGAAGTTTAATCCTTAGTGCTCTAATATTAGTAATTCTTATGGTATATATAAATTTATATATATATATATTCTGTACTGAGGGACTGGCGGATCTCGATGATCGACCGTGTCGCGTAGTAGTGTATCGGGGGGGTTCCTTGTTTGGATTTCGCTTCGCGAGACACCCCACGCACGAACATGGCATAGCGTTGAGACTGGGGTGAAGTTTAGCCCTTAGTACATTTCTTGGACTATCTAGGATTAATAGTGATTGGGTGATAGCCTGGTTTAGCAGAGAAGCTTGACTAGGATGTTTAGAGGGATGCGCTAGGAGTGCACTGTTAGTGGAGAGGTGAGGGGTATCTCATGGGAGTGCGATACCAAACTTAAATATGAGATAAAACCTTTTTCAAAATAATAAGGCATTTATGCACTTGCTAAATATTTTCGAAACTCGGGCTCTGACCCGTTTATCTACTTTTCCTTTCTTGCTATATTATATATATATATATATATATATATATAGGTGTCCAGACACAGGGACGCCTGGATGACACATCTTTCGAGTCAGACGTCAGCTGCAGTAGTTGTGGATGCGTGCAGGATTCTCGATAGACGCTTCTATCCTTGTACTCTAGATAGGAGGTACTGTATAAATATTCGGGCTAATGGTCCAAGTGCATTTATTTATTTATTCTTTTAGAGCATCATTCGATATGGTTGTATATTTGATTGAGTGTTCGGTTATTTTATTTCATTCAGTTTCATTTTCGCAAAACTGTGCGGATGTTTTAATTTAGTAATTGTTAAAAAGAGTAGTAAAGTTAAAATTTTGACACCGGCCTAATAGGTTATTAGTAAATAAATGGATTTTCGACAGTGATGCTAAGAATGATCCATATGAGACTCCTGTTTTAATTTGATATAGGAGTGATCGCCCGGTATTTTATTAGGCAGGGTGTCACACATGTATCCCGGCGTTAGAAAATCTAGCCTAGCATGTTGAACGTGATGAAAACAGTATTGGATTTGCAGAAAAACATGATTAAACTATGGAAAATTAATTGAATGATGTAAAACAGAATTGAAAAGAGGAAATAACTCACTAATTTTTACCAAAGCAATAACAACAGCAATGAAGAACATGGAATTCTGAATTAACCTTCAATCTTTGGAATTCAACTGGAAATTGTATCTAAACTAGGGTTTGCTGGAAAAGAAAGGAAAAATCTAATATTCTCCCTAAAATTTCCATTCCAATAATGATACTAAAATATTTTTTATACCCTACAAGAATTTTGGAGTTTCAGTTGCATTAGGATTCTTTTGAGGAGAAGATAAGATTTGCAAATCTCGATAGCCGGACCGGTCCGGGCCTTAGGCGGACCGGTCTGCCTCCAAAGTGGATCGGTTCTTTTTATTTTGGGGCGGACAGGTTCTTTTAATTTCTGCCTTCTTCGGTTTGCTTTCAATCCGAGGTCTACTGGAGTTTGGCATAGCGGACCGCTCCGGGGTAGGGGCGGACCGGTCTGCCTGTTTGACTTTTCTGCTCAACTTTGACTGCTCATATCTTTTCTTCTAGGACTTCGATTGAGGTGCCGTTTCTTCCTACGTGCTCATGAATGTGATATCTTCAACTTCTCTTTAGGTACCTCATCCGAATTTCGGGTGAAAATTACGCTTTTTCCCTTTTACTTTCCTTCTTGTCTTTCTTGATTCTTCCGGTTTCCTTCTTTCGTTCCTTGACATCAAATACCTGTAAAATCACTAAGAAATACCAGAAACTCGGTGTACTCATTAGGATCAGTCAGTAGCAAGATTATGAGATAAAGTCAATTCGATTACGTTGTTCGAGGTACTAAAAGTAACTAAATTAAGGGATAAATTAGGAATAATTTATGCCTAATCAAACCCCCCTAACTTAGAACTTTGCGTGTCTCGAGCAATGTAAAAGAATCCTAGCACGGCTCAATTCTTGAAAAACATTTTATTAGGATAGAATACCTTTTTCGCGGGCAAGCGATTGCATTTAGCGTATGCAATAAACCTGTAAGGACATTTTTCTCATGTCTGAAATGTTTCATTTATTTATGTCGTACGCCGCTACATTTAGCACGTCACCTCACGATCTCACATGACGGCCTCTATCCGAATTCCGGGAATCAAGCATGCATTATCTCCACTAATGTGTCCCTTATCTGCATCAACGACTTCACGTTCCTTGATTCTAGGCTCGTAATGGAAGTGGAACGCAAGAGAAGTCAAAACAGTGAAACAAGGCATGATAGGGATGTTCAAGGGCAAATTGGTAATTTTACAGCCACCGTCCGGAGGACCGGTCAACTGGAAAGTTGAAGAGCTTGCCGCAACAAAGATATTGAAGAAACGGCACCTCAATCCGAGCTACGTTGAACAAGTTATGGCCCGTTGAAAATGGAGATATGTTCATTGAAAATGCTGGGAATTTTTCTAAGTGTTTAAAGCCTTGTTCCCAGCACACTTTCCCGAACCCAGCCCGAAACCGGTTCGGGGGGGCGAACCGATTCGCAGGGGTACCCGAACCGGTTCGGGGTACCTGTACGCTGGATAGAATTTCAGCATTTTAAACTCGTGGGTCTCTTCATGTATTTCCCTATAAATACCAACTTCGGGGGAGTTGTTTTGCAAGACTTTAGGAGACGAATTTGAGAGTCCAAATACATCTAGTCTTCATATTTTTGAGTCCCAAGACTCATGGTTTGATTCACACATCCTTGCCAAACCTTTGTGAATCCTTTAGCAACCCAAGAACACAACTTTGGTTTGTTCAACCCTTGTGGAGGAGACCGTTCTTCTTCTTCATTGCAGCCCTACTGGAAAGGGATAATTCCAGCCGCGACTACAGAATCCGATACCCGAGGGTAATTCTTAGTCAACTTGTATTTTCATTGTAATTCGATTGTAAGTTGTTTTCTTACAAATTATAGTGAAAATAAATGGTTTTGTCCCTGAGGGGGATTTTTCCTTAATTGCATGTGTTTGAATGTTCTTGCGTAGATTATCAATTTATTCAATCACATACTGCTGCATATTTAGGGTTTGTTTGTGTTAAAAGGGTTTTATATATAATTTGATCATTTAAACGCGAGCACACACATTCTCAAATTGGTATCAGAGCAGGTTACGCTAATCTATCGCGTATTCCTTTTTCCGCAAAATTTTTCTAAGATATCAATTTTCTAAAAAATTGATTTTTGAAAAAGTGCGTGTTCAAATGGAGAAGTCATATTATAAAATGCCTGTTTTTGACGGGACAAATTGTGATTATTGGAAAGCCCTTATGAGGTCAGCTTTAAAAGCCATTGATGAACGTGTCTGGATTTTGGTTGAACGAGGGTGGACTCCTCCCACCGTGACTGTTGATAATGTGACCAACTTGAAACCTGACATTTCTTGGTCTGATGAAGAAATTAAATGGTCATCTTTTAATTCTAAGGGTCTAAGTGCTATTTCTGGGTCTGTCACACCTGATGAGTTCAAACGCATAATGACGTGTACCACGTCAAAAGAGGCATGGGATGTTTTACAACTCACCCATGAAGTAACTAATGCTATGAAAGACTCTAAGTTGCAAAACTTGACAACTCAATTTGAAACAATCACCATGCATGATTCTGAATGCTTTGATGAATTTTATGCTAGACTTTCTGACATTGTGAATACTAGTTTTAATCTTGGTGAACATATTCCGAATGCTAGAGTTGTCAAAAAGATTCTTCATTCTTTGCCTAAGCGTTTTATCCCTAAAGTCACTGTGCTAAATTCTATGGGTAATTTAAATACGCTAAAATTGGAAGAACTTGTAGGAGATTTGCAAACTTATGAAATTGATATGTTCCCTAAAAATGCTAAATCTAAAGATAAGGGAATTGCACTTAAAGCCCAAGAGAGAAGGAGTGAGGGGTCAGCTAGAAAGAGGGTAGAGTCATCTAGAAAGAGAGAGACTGACACGTCAGATTCTGAGTGCGATTTTGACTTAGATGATTTGGCTCTTTTCGAAAAAAATTTCAAGAGGATTCTCAAATTTAAGAAAAATGGCAATTTTAAAGATAAAAAGAAATTTGAGAAAAATAAGTTTGAAAAGAAAAATTAAAAAGTTTCCAAAAATCCTCCTCTGAAAGAAAGTGAGAGGTGTTTTGAGTGTGATGGTAGGGGTCATAGAGCTTTTGAGTGTGCCAATCGTCTGAATAGAGAGAAAGGGAAAGCTGTCCTTAATGCTACCCTTAGTGACGACAGTGAGGTCGAGACGGTGGATTCTGGAGATGAGTCACCGCATGAGTGTAACTTCACTGCATTCATGGCCAGCCAAGTGAGCACTCCTAGTTCTCCTCACGACGTTGAGGATGATGCTTCACAGGGACACCTCGACAGTGAGATCGATGTGAGTGAGGGGGAGGATGACACAAGTGAGAGCGAGAGTGATATACAACGCGCCTACGCTGAGTTATATTCTGAGTCTTTTAAAACTAAAAAGCGTAACAAAGCGTTAGTTCTTAAGATCACTCACTTAGAGGAAGATTTAAAGAAAGCGAGAGAAAGAGAGTTCTCCACCTGCACCGCCCTGAGAGAGAGAGATTCTACATGTGTCGAGAATGAGAATTTGTTTAGAGAGAGAGAGAGAGTGTTTTAGAGAAAGAAAAAGGGGACTTGATTAAGCAAGTGGCTAGTCTTACGAGTCAGCTCCATTCCTCCGTGGAGACTCGGAAGAAACTTGAAGCCCTTGTTGCCCAGCTGACTCATGATCTTGAGAAAGCACGGGAAGTCAAGGTACAAATCGAGGAGAGATCTGGGAAGATGGGAATGATGCTCCTCGGCCCCGCTTTAGGTTTTGGTGATCGTCAAGGAATTGGATATGATGGTGCCTCCACGTCCCAAATTGCACCTGGACCAGTTCCTGAGTTTACTACAACTCCTTATGGTCACCGTAAAAAACCTCGAAGGAGAGTTCGACCAAGAAAAGCAAACCAAGGTCCGCCTTTGACTGTGCTCTTTTGTACTTATTGCAAAAGAAAAGGCCACCTTAGGGAAACTTGCTATAGCATGGGTCGGACACGACGTACTACTGCTCCACCACGTCATACTGATGAGTTTTTTAGTCTGAGAGAGCGAGTTGAGTTCTTAGCTGCCACGACTCAAAGTTTAATGGAAGAATTTCGACGGATCTCTTTGCCGTTAGTGAATGCTTCTCACATTCCAGCTAAAATCAACAACAACAAAGGCAAACAAAAGGTCATCTCGACTTGGGTTGCTAAGAAAGATAAAAAGGCTTTTGTTGTTCATGTTGCTCTCAAAGCACATAATACCTCTCAATGGTATTTTGATAGTGGGTGCTCCAGACACATGACAGGTGATGCCTCATTTTTTACTACTCTTGAGGATTATCAAGATGGCAGAGTCACCTTTGGAGATGGGAGTAAGTCTAGCATTATAGGACGAGGTACTATCGAGTTACCTGGTTTTCCTAAGCTAGAAAATGTTTTGTACGTCAAAGGTTTGAAAGCAAACCTTCTCAGCATTAGCCAGCTGTGCGACACTGACTTTGCAGTAAAGTTTGACCGGGATGCGTGTAAAGTTTACAATCAAGCCGGTAAACTATTGATGCAAGGGGTGAGGACCGAGGATAATTGCTATGGGACTGAGCCCACATCCTCACTTGTCTGCAACAGCGCCATGATCACTCCTATGGATCTGTGGCACCAACGTCTAGGTCACGTGAACGTTAGAGATCTTAATCGTCTATCTAAAAAGGACCTAGTAAGTGGCTTACCATCTCTTGGAAAGTCAACTTCGACCATTTGTGGACCCTGTCAGTTGGGAAAACAAATTTGTAGTCCTCATAGGAAGTTGCATTCCATTACCACCTCTCGTGTTCTTGAGTTGATTCACATGGATCTTATGGGTCCCACTCGTACTGAGAGTCTAGGTGGTAAGAGGTACATCCTCGTGATGGTAGATGATTTCTCCAGGTACTCCATTGTAGGTTTTCTGAGAGAGAAATCCGATGTCGTAGAATTTTTAACGACCAAGTGCCGTGTCCTGCAAAATCAACACGGTGTCACTATTAACAAAATACGTAGTGACAACGGCACTGAATTCAAGGAAGCAAAGGTGGATTTGTACTGTGATAGCCTTGGGATCAAACATGACTTTTCTGCTGTGAGAACTCCTCAGCAAAATGGGATTGTTGAGAGAAAGAATAGAACGATCCAAGAGATGGCTAGATCTATGCTTCTAGGTCGTAAAGTTTCTAGGAGATTTTGGGCAGAGGTAGTGTCTATTGTATGCCACACGGTGAATAGGGTTTATTTGCGTCCACACACACTACAGACACCTTATGAGTTGTGGACCGGCAAGAAGCCCAACCTGGCGTATTTCCGTGTTTTTGGGAGTAAATGCTACATCCTACGGGATAGAGAGCAATTAGGAAAGTTCGACTCCCGGAGCGACGAGGGAATATTTCTAGGATATTCATCGAATAGTAGAGCATACCGGGTTTTTAACCTAAAGAGCTCTAGGATTATGGCATCAATAAACGTTACCGTGCAAGATGACGAACCTTCAACGGTTATTGATCCTAACCTTCAGTGTGAGGATGAGGATTGTTCTGACAGTGATTTACCTGTTCCTCTCTCACACTCTGTGGACCCTACTCCTGTGTTAGGGGACACACCTGCTTGGGTTCGCAAGAGTCATGACCCTTCTGCCATTGTTGGTGATCCCACTCTAGGGGTCAAGACTCGTGCTCAGCTAGAGAACGTTGTTAGCCATCTCTGCTACACGTCCAAAGTCGAGCCCAAGAACCATAAAGAAGCACTCAAGGATGAACACTGGATATCTGCTATACAAGATGAGTTGCTTCAGTTTAAAAAGAATAATGTCTGGGAATTAGTCCCCCGACCTAGTGAGACTAATGTGATAGGTACCCGGTGGATTTTTAAGAACAAAATGGATGAATATGGTACCATAATCAGAAATAGGGCTAGGTTGGTCGCTCAATGCTACACACAGATAGAGGGTGTAGACTTTGGGGAGACATTTTCTCTTGTTGCGAGGCTTGAGTCCGTCCGTCTTCTGCTCGCCATCGCATGTCATCTGCGCTTCAAGGTGTATCAGATGGATGTCAAGAGTGCCTTTTTGAATGGCATTCTACAGGAGGAGGTTTATGTGGAACAACCAAAAGGGTTTGAAGACCCTCAGCACCCTGAGCACGTCTACTATCTGAGGAAAGCCTTGTATGGTTTGAAGCAAGCACCCCGTGCTTGGTACGAGAGGCTTACTTCCTATCTCTTAGCTCGTGGCTTCAAGAGAGGGGGAGTAGATATGACGTTGTTCGTCAGGAGAGATGACGGTGCTATTTTGGTTGCCCAGGTCTATGTGGACGATATAGTCTTTGGATCCACATGCTCCCAGCATGCTCACCACTTTGAGGAGGAGATGAAAAGTGAGTTTGAGATGAGCATGGTTGGTGAGCTTACATTCTTCCTTGGTCTCCAGGTTCGTCAGCTAGAGGATGGGATGTTCATCTCCCAATCCAAGTATGCTAGAGACCTAGTGAAAAAATTTGGTTTAGACTCCGCTAAGCATGCACGTACACCTATGAGTACCACTACCAAGCTTAGTAAGGACACTTCAAGCAAGGACGTAGAGCAAACCTTATATCGGAGTATGATAGGTAGTCTCCTCTACTTGACTGCCAGTCATCCCGACATCGCCTTTAGTGTTGGAGTCTGTGCGCGTTATCAGGCATCCCCAAAAGAGTCACATTTACTTGCTCTAAAACGTATTATTAAATACGTAAGTGGGACTCTCTCATACGGGATTTGGTATTCCTTTGATACCGATGACCGTCTGTCCGCCTATTCGGATGCATATTGGGCTGGGGATGTAGATGGATGTAGGAGCACTTCTGGTGGGTGTTTCTATTTTGGTTCTGCTCTTGTCTCCTGGCTGAGCAAGAAGCAAAATTCCATCTCTTTGTCCACTGCGGAGGCTGAGTACATTGCCGCCGGGAGTTGTTGCACACAACTCTTGTGGATGAAGCAAATGCTGGAGGATTATGGGATATCACAGGACACCATGACCATTTCCTGTGATAACACGAGCGCGATACACATATCCCGCAATCCAGTTCAACATTCGCGCACAAAACACATTAGGATACGTGAGCACTTTATACGTCAGTTAGTTGAAGAGAAAGTCGTATCCCTGAGTTTTGTTCCTACCGACCGTCAGTTAGCCGATATTTTCACGAAACCTTTAGATGCCCTTAGATTTGAGAGTCTTAGGAAATCTTTAAGGATTTGCACAGTTGACTGAGGGGTTGGTCTATGTCTAGAATAGGATGCTTCTTCTTGCTCATATCATATGCTTCCTATTGCTAGTCTGTTTTATATGTACCATTACTTTGTTGTACAGCTTTGTTTTATTCTTTTTTCCTTTTATATTTCTTTTGAAAAAATAAAAAAAAAAGATTTTCCTTTAAGAAAATTTTAAGAAAAGCACAAAAAGATTTTATTTTGATAAAATTTTTTTGAAAAATCCAAAAAGATTTTTTCTTTTGTTTTGCACCTTTTCTGGATGAGCATTTAAGATAGCCAAGTCACAACTTCATTCCATTTATCCATGTGACTGTTTGATAGCGATTTGAGAGGCTACATCATTTCATCCATGTGCTTTACATTGATTGGAGTCTTTGAGATGTAATTAGTGATATCTTCCTACATGTTTGACTCCTATATCCTTTATTGCACACATGCACGGCTATATTTGATTATTGCACTTGTCTATCTCATGTTAGCTTGCGTGTTTTCATCTCAATCCTGTCTATACAATGTACAATATGCGATAAAACTTGACAAGATTGGAATTAATGTAAAAACCGTTTTGGTGAGACTGTGTGTTTTTGTATAACGGGGAGGGGCTGCGAAAGGTAATCATCTATCCTTTGCGCAAAAGCCACCGTTACAAAGGACCTAAAAAATGGAGGAATTTTAATATCCGAGGTCCAAAGAGGTTAAAAGAGCCCGAAAAAAATTTACAGGTAATAAAAAGCAATTCATGCCAAATATGGGCCACTTAGGTTTCACCATCAATTCTCCAAAGTTTGAGAATTTAGAATGCCTCTATTCAAAATAATATCTGAGGGAGTTTGGTTGGAGAATTTTTAAACGGGTTTGCACTTCCTTGAAAGTCCTGAAAAAGCATAAAATCATTTTGGACGTTATTGGTGTGAAAATCATTTTGAGCTTTGATTTGTTGATTTGACTGAGTCAATATCTTATTCTGTCACTCTTTTACACCAAAGGAAGCATTTGAGTTCATTTGCTAGGAATATCCAATATTCATCGTGCACATATGTCATGTTTGTATGCATTGATTTTCCTATCGAATTTGATCACACCACTTCATTTACGCTATCATTGACTTGGTTGCTTTGTGTTCAGTCATGGTGTGATTTTATCCGTGTGACACCCCGCACTTGCTTATTTGATTTATTTCTCTCATTTGTCTATTTGGGGACATCATAAAAAGGGGGAGAATGAATTATCTTATTATGGGGGAGTTTTTGAAATTTGAGTTTGCTCATAAATTGATATATATATGTTTATCTCATCATTTCAAACTCGATATGTCACTTGGTATTTTTCTTTATCTCATGTGTGTAGGTGCTACATTGATGATCACTAAATTGCACATCCTGATGAGACAAGTTTTGAGATTCCTGACGATTTGAAGAACAAACGATGAAGACTATTCACTTGTACCTTTTCCAGTTTTGGGTTCATGGGAGGGTAGATTTGTATAGGCAATTTCATACTTAATAATTCGGATTTTTTATGTATGTACCGGCATAGACATAGGGGGAGATTTGTAAGGACATTTTTCTCATGTCCGAAATGTTTCATTTATTTATGTCGTACGCCGCTACATATGGCATGTCACCTCACGATCTCACATGATGGCCTCTATACGAATTTCAGGAATCAAGCATGCATTATCTCCACTAATGTGTCCCTTATCTGCATCAACGACTTCACGTTCCTTGATTCTAGGCTCGTAATGCAAGTGGAACGCAAGAGAAGTCAAAACAGTGAAATAAGGCATGATAGGGATGTTCAAGGGCAAATTGGTAATTTTACAGCCACCGTCCGGAGGACTGGTCAACTGGAAAGTTGAAGAGCTTGCCGCAACAAAGATACTGGAAGAAACGGCACCTCAATCCGAGCTACGGTGAACAAGTTATGGCCCGTTGAAAATGGAGATATGTTCATTGAAAATGCTGGGAATTTTTCTAAGTGTTTAAAGCCTTGTTCCCAGCACACTTTCCCGAACCCAGCCCGAAACCGGTTCGGGGGGGCGAACCGATTCGCAGGGGTACCCGAAACGGTTCGGGGTACCTGTACGCTGGATAGAATTTCAGCATTTTAAACTCGTGGGTCTCTTCATGTATTTCCCTATAAATACCAACTTCGGGGGAGTTGTTTTGCAAGACTTTAGGAGACGAATTTGAGAGTCCAAATACATCTAGTCTTCATATTTTTAAGTCCCAAGACTCATGGTTTGATTCACACATCCTTGCCAAACCTTTGTGAATCCTTTAGTAACCCAAGAACACAACTTTGGTTTGTTCAACCCTTGTGGAGGAGACCGTTCTTCTTCTTCATTGCAGCCCTACTGGAAAGGGATAATTCCAGCCGCGACTATAGAATTCGATACCCGAGGGTAATTCTTAGTCAACTTGTATTTTCATTGTAATCCGATTGTAAGCTGTTTTCTTACAAATTATAGTGAAAATAAATGGTTTTGCCCCTGAGGGGGATTTTTCCTTAATTGCATGTGTTTGAATGTTCTTGCGTAGATTATCAATTTATTCAATCACATACTGCTGCATGTTTAGGGTTTGTTTGTGTTAAAAGAGTTTTATATATAATTTGATCATTTGAACGCGAGCACACACGTTCTCAAAACCTTTGAACCCCTAGGTTACCCTAGTAGGACGAGTTGTGTTTCGTGAGGGTTTGTAGAGAATATACCCACAAAATTCGACTCAGAGAAAATTCAAAATACGCAAAAATTGTACAATTCAAACTTTCCCAAAAAATAGTCATATTTACAGGTCTCAAACCGTAGTGTGTGTGTGCGAAGCCAGAAATATAACAGCCAATTTTCACCGATTGATCATTACGTTACTTATCCGAAAGTTCGTTTTGATTTCAAATTCTCACGGAATGCTCTCTCAAACGAATCACTCGGAATGTGGCTATTCTCTCGGTATGCGTGATATAAAGAGTAAATATAATGGACGCAAAATCACGCATACAATTAGAAAGACGGAAATTTAATGGGGAAAGGATCTCATCAACGGATTACGGTTTTAAAACCGGGAACATTGCTTCTTATTCGCGCACTTAATCTCCTTTATTATCTTTTGGTGTATTAGCTCACCACGCGGTAACCAATTTCGCAATTTAGACTCGGTTAGGACTTTTTCGGGGCTTAGGGTATATTAGGTAACATGAAAATGGTAGGAAAGATTGGAATTGGAAAACTCATTTAGGATGTCCATTTGTGCTTTTTCCGGGCTATTGCTCATTTTTCTTCTTTTTCTCTATTTTTTTATTTTTCACTTCTTTTCTTTTCTTGCTATTTTTGTTGAGCATATCTATTTTTTTTTTGCCCCTTTACATGCACTTTTTGGACTTAAATTCTGAATTTTTCCATTTTTTGCAATTCCAGGCTATTTGGGTTTTTTGGGTTGTCAAACGAAAGGGACAATCTATTCGCCTCAATTTGGGTTGCAAAAGGGGTGATTTTTCACAACTTTTTATGGCTAATATTTTTGGGTGACAAACGAGGGCCTACTTCATTGTCCAAAATGCCAATTGCGTTACCGTATGCGTTTCGAGATGAATTTAAGTTTAGAGATCACTTTTGGCACGTTTTTCAAAGCAATATCACACACATTTTTCATAACCGATCAAAATGAAAGGATTGAGATCCTCGACAACTTTTTAGGCGCTGAAAAGAACTTTGAGTTAACAATTAACTCGGATTGATTTAAAAAAACTCGCAAAAAGTGATAGGCTCGAATCTCACCGGGTTTGTTAATCTCCACACTTATTCGTTAAGTCGTCAATTTTCGCTCAATTTCCATCTTTGGTCAATTTTGGCTTTATGTATGTTGGATTTTCACAACTTGAGACTTTAAACCGACTTTTAATGATATTTTTGAAGATTTTGAATTCCAATTTTTATTTATTTTGAACAAAAATATTTTTGGATTTTTCAAAATTTTATGATTTTTTTGGAAATTTCTGGGCATTTTTGAAAATTTGTGGAGTTTTAGAAATACGCACTTGTGACCCCCCCCCCTAACTTAGACTTTTGCATTGTCCTCAAGCAAAAATGACTAAAATCTAAATAAGGCAAAATAATAAGTGCAATAAATAAAACAAGCAAATGGCGAAAATGCAGTTTTTATTACAAACAAGACTGTGGTACCATTACAAGGATAAGCATACAAAATGTGAACAGGAAAAACAAATAAAAAGCTGCCAGAACCACATCAAGCTTCACTGGGGCGGGGGATAGGAAGAACCGGGCGCGTCGGGGCCATAGGGGTTATGGTAATAGGGTGACAGTGTATCATTGGGCTCCCTTTGGCGTCGATAGATGTCCGATTGGAAGCGGAGTACCAAGCTCATATCGCGACGGTAATCGGTTAAAAAGTTCCCGAAGTTCGTTTCAAGTGCTGACATTAGGTTTGAGAGGTCGCTTCCCACCCACTCAAAATCTGGATCGTCCTCCTCGTCCGAACCGATATCCCCCATCTCGACGTCCTCACCGGCGACCTTTTCTTCTTCTTCGCTCTCGCTCGGGGCAGCCTCTTCGTCACTATCATCGCCCCGCCTAGCCCGTAGGACAGCTAGCTGTTTAGCGCTCTTGGTGCGGGTCCCTTATCCAAAAGGACCGAGAATGTGAGTATGATCGAGCAGCACCGCTATGCCAGCATCCTTGAGGATAGAAGTGATCAAATGGGCATAAGGAAGTGGGGAATTACCCTTCTCATCCAAGGACGCGTTAATGATATCGGCGTATAAAGTGCGAGCCAAATGGATGCAAGTGTAGGGGTCAAAGTGGTTTGCCGGGGCCGCATGGCGGAATAGTTGGACGTTTGCAATATGTTGGCGCACACAATCTGAAATGTGAGGCGCGCCTTCTGGTTAAGGCGTCCAACGGCGACGGTTTTCCCCATCCAATCCACATTCGGTGCAATGCGAGCCATGATAATATCCTTGTCGACCGGGGGGCGTTTCGTGGATAGGTGAATTCTTGAACGTCCGGGACGTCATACTCGGCCAACTTGGCCGTGAGACGGGCCAAAGAAAATGGGATGACATTCCCATCCACGTAAGCTTGGGCCTCGAATTGGCCTGTCCGAACTAGGGTGCCATAAAAGGAGCGAACTTCGGTTGCCCAAACCGCTTCGTAGGGTTTGTTGAGGAATCGGCACCAGCCCCGAGCCATGAATGGGGCGGTGACGGAGGTTGGCAGCCCATCCTATTGGACAGCGCACTCTATATGGAGTTTTCTGTCCAAACCGAAGAATTGATGGCACCATCTCTCCTCTTGGCGGGAGCGGAAATCGCCATGACCGAAGGGTTGGATGTCGATGGAGTCATACTTGGTGGGCGAAACGCGTGGAGCCATGGAAACAGGAGAGATTTTTTCTTTGAAAACTAGGGAGGGAGAAGAGAGGAGTTGGGTTGAAGGTGTGAAGAGAAAGGGAGGGTATTGGTGTGTATTTATAGGTGAAGGGGGAGTGGAGGGGTTGGAATTGGAGGGAAAGGGTTTGGAGGGAAAAGGGGGTGAATTTGGGAGGGAAAGGTTGGGGTTGGGAGTTAGTAAAACGGATTGGAGGGAATGAATGGGACTGGGGAAAAAGAGGGGGTGAATCTTGGGAAGGGGATAAAACAGACCTGCAAAAGGCGGACCGGTCTGGGGTAGGGGCAGACCGGTCCGGGTACTTTAATATTTAGGAATCCGACTAGCGGATCGGTCCTTTTTAAAATTAAAGGAACCGGTCTGAGGGCGGATCGGTCTGGCCTTAAATTAAAGGAACCGATCCGGCCCAGGGTTTTTGGGCTGGATTTTTCCCGAACTAAATTTCGATCTCTCCTCTCCGAAAATTTTCACTTTCAAAACGTACTCCCTATCAATCTGGATTAAAACCCTCTCGATTTCACTGGTCAACGCCCTTTGACTCGATACTCCCGAAACACACGAATGCTTTTCCCGAATGAAACCTAGTCCTATCGATGCTCACTACACACACGACTCTCACAACACACGCGACTCTCACAACACACACGACTCTCACCCCATACGCGTCGGGGGTGCGACGACCTCGCTGTAACAGCTCACTCTACCCCTTAAATGGGGTCCGACAACCAGACGGTGTCGACTTCTTCTGCACACGCCTCTAGATATGGCTTTAGGCGTTGTCCATTCACTTTGAATGTATTTCCCCCTTTTAAATCGTCTAATTTAACAGCTCCATGGGGGAAAACATTCTTCACGACGAACGGGCCAGACCATCGTGACCGCAACTTGCCCGGAAATAGATGAAGCCGAGAGTTATAGAGAAGAACTTTTTTCCCGGGAAGAAACTCTTTGCGTCGAATGATGTTATCCTGTGCGAGTTTCATCCTTTCTTTTGAAATTTTTGCATTCTCATACGCATCATTGCGTAGTTCTTCTAACTCATTTAATTGAAGCTTGTGGGCTTCACCGGCCTTATCTATGGCATAATTCAATTGCTTAATCGCCCAATACGCTTTGTGTTCGAGCTCTACGGGAAGATGGCAGGGTTTGCCATACATAAAGCGGAAAGGGGACATGCCGAGTTGATTTTTATATGCGATACGATAGGCCCATAGCGAATCGTTCAATCTAAGTGACCAATCTTTTCGGGTAGGATTGACGGTATTTTCAAGAATGTTCTTGATTTCCCGATTTTCTAGTTCGGCCTGCCCATTCGTTTGTGGGTGATAAGTCGTTCCAACCTTATGAACGACACCATACTTTCTCATGAGCTTCACGAATGGCCTATTGCAAAAGTGCTTGCCATTATCACTGATTATCGCTTTCGGAGCACCGAAGCGGGAAAGTATGTGTTCCTGCAGGAATTTTATCACCACTTTGTTGTCATTCGTCTTGGTAGCTATAGCTTCCACCCATTTAGAAACGTAATCTACCACGACAAGGATGTATAGGAAACCAAAGGATGGGGGGAAAGGACCCATGAAGTCAATACCCCAACAGTTGAACATCTCAAAGATGAGTATGGGGGGTAAGAGGAATCATGTCTCGTCGGGTAATGGCTCCCATCCATTGGCACCTATTTCTATATTTGCAAGCATCGTTCACATCTTGAAATATTGTGGGCCGCATTGCAGGATTTTAGCAGTTGTCTTTTTCGTCAAAAAGTGGCCTCCACAAGCTTTCGAGTGACAAAACTGGATGACTTTTGGGATCTTGTCATCCGGTACACATCGTCGGATGATTTGGTCGGCGCAATACTTAAAAAGGAATGGATCATCATAGAAAAACATGCGCGGCCAAGTAAGAAACCTCTTCTTATCTTGCAGTTTCCAGTCGAGAGGGACGGCTCCCGTGAGAAGGTAGTTCACTATGTTCGCAAACCAGGGCAAAGAAGAGGCAGCAAAAAGTTGCTCATCCGGGAAGTATTCATCTATGGGTATGGGATCACTAGTTACGTCGAATGAAAGCCGTGATAAGTGGTCGGCAACGACGTTTTCTACTCCTTTCTTATCTTTAATGGAGAGGTTGAACTCTTGTAGGAGTAGGATCCACCTTATGAGGCGCAACTTTGCATCTTTCTTTGCAAGTAGGTATTTTAAAGTCGTGTGGTCGGTGAAGCAAGTAATGGGAGAACCGATGAGATATGACCGGAATTTATCAAGGGCAAAGACTACCGCTAGCAACTCTTTCTCCGTGGTAGAGTAGTTGAGTTGTGGTTCGGCAAGAGTCCGGTTAGCGTAGTAGATGACATGAGCTTGCTTATCCTTTCTTTGGCCTAAAACAGCCCCTATCGCATAATCACTAGCATCACACATAAGTTTGAATTGTAAGGACTGATATACCCTTATATATCCTCGTCCTGGCTGAGGATTACCTCTAACCGGATGACCCCTCGGGGCCGACCTTCATCAGGCTCTGGACGACCCCTCGGGGCCGACCCTTCATCAGGTTCCGGACGACCCCTTAGGGGGGCCGACCCTTCATCAGGCTCCGGACGACCCTTCAGAGGGGGCCGACCCTTCATCAGGCTCTGGACGACCCTTCAGAGGGCCGACCCTTCATCAGGCTCTAGATGACCCTCCGAGGGTACGACAGTACGAGGCCAGAATTAGGCCAGACTCATTACCGGAAGGAACTTTGCCCTCGGCCTCATATCAAAGGCCGAGGGTGACATCATCACAGTGCGTGGTTTGGGAGACGCGTGGAACAGTGCACATGAGGCTCACATGGCACATGGGAGACCGTTATAACAAAATCACACCCTCACGTGAGGGAATATTATGTCATCATTTGGCATCTACAGGTATCAACGGGGGATTGGCTAGATCATCATTCACATGCACCATGCATACTTGGGGGGTACACTACACCCCCCAAGACCTATATACACTTGTCATCTACAACCCTACAGGGGAGGGATCGATTACTGGAACCCTAGCTAAAACTCTGTTTGTACACACAGTAGAGAGAGAGAGGAGCTTATGTGCATTGTATCCAAGGCCATTAGTGCCCATACTTAGTGGATCACACACTCACAGTGGATGTAGGCCAAATTGGCTGAACCACTATACATCATTGTCTTATTTCCTCTTATACTCATCTCCTTCTACACACTTATACACTTATACATCTTTATGGCTGCCATGGTTACTACTGTTTGGGCTCATTATCACTTATCCGGTGGTGCTAAATCTTAGCATCATCAGTTTGGTGCCGTATGTGGAACGAGAAGACATCTCTTCCTTTGTACAGCTTGACCTCACTGGGCACTCTGGTGGTGAGCCAGCTCTCCCCCTGAGAGGAGATGTTTCACCATTGAAAGAGACCCACTAAGGTTCTCAAGCTCACCAGTCTTTTCTTCAGTTCAGCTTTTCATAGCTCAAACACATGGCACCTAAAATGCCACCGCCACCGCTTCCCCCGCCGGATGATGGGGGAAGACCCAGTTCCAGTCAGTCGCCACCTCAGTCTGAGATGGCTGATGTGGCGGCAGCCTTAAAGTCTCTGGCAGCAAGCCAGCGGATGATGCAGGAGAAGTTCACAGCTCTAAGCCAAAACATGTTAAGACCACCAGGGGTTTCACCTGAGATGATTACTCCGGTAGCAGCTCCTGGACAGCATGAGGCCAGGGGACCACCCCAAGCACTGCGCAAAGACTTGCCACCCCCTCAGCGGCGTAGGGATGTTGCTGACCCCCGGCGTCTACGCCTGGGGAGGCAAGGAAACCCTTGCCCTGAGGACAGGTATGACGATCTGGAGGGAGAGGAGGCCCCTATTGAATGCTGGGAACCATATGAGGTCTTCAAAAATACTGTACGACCTCTCCGGGACAGTGGAAGAAAGTGCGATAGAGACCAAATCCTGATGATCGCCCGAGAGGCTCTGCTTTTGATCTCTTGAGCAGGGGGTCAGCCTTTGAGAGGTTGGGCCCAGTAAATGACCTGCGGGAAAAATTGTCCAGGTCAAGGAGTGCTGCGAGGTCCAGGAAGGAGGCAGCAGATGGCCGACCCCAAGTACGGGATTACGGTCAAAGGGAAGTAAACATCCGACATAGGCCTACCGCAGCAGAACCCGTCGTCCACCTTAAAGAGGCGGCAAGGGATAACATCGGCCAAGCCGACCCTGCGAGGCCCTGGAATGACTCGATCCAGCGACTAGAGGATAAGATCGGTGATATATTGAAGAGTCGGGACCCTCTTCAGAAGGGATACACCATCGGCTCACCCTTTGTGGTGAAGATAGTCAACTTCCCTACACCATCAAGGTTCAAGCCACTTGTGGTCACCCCAAGATACGACGGGAGCACCAACCCTATCCATCATGTTGAGATGTATCAATCAGCAGCAGACATATACTCTATCTCATATGAGATGAGGTGTCGTGCCTTTTCTGGTACCCTGACAGGGGCTGCACATGTCTGGTACACGTCTCTTCCAAAAAATTCCATTAAAAACTTTAAGCAGTTGGCAGACCGGTTCATCCACAACTTTTGCTTTGGGGTGAGGCCACAGAAGAAGACCACCCACCTGCTCTATGTTAAGCAGGGGAAGAATGAGAGTCTGAGGGACTACATAGCCAGATTCAATAAAGAAAAGATGGAGGTGGAAGACTATGAGGAGAGCATAGCTATGACAGCCCTGATTGGAGGACTCCAAAAGGGGATGCTGTTATGGAAGCTTGCTGAAGACCCCCCTAGGACGATGGCTGAATTGTTATCAACAGCAGGAAAGGTGATGAACGCCGAAGAGGCGATGGCCGCAAAATACGAAGACGAAAAAGGAGGCGCTAGTGGGGGTAAATACCCTAAGAAGAACAAAGAGGGGAAGAAGAGGTCCACGGACGACAAGTTCGCTGGTTACACCCCTCTGACGGTCAGCTGTGAGTAGATACTCAATGAGATAAAGATTGACTGGCCCCTGAAGTGGCCTGAGAAGTTGAGGGCAGCCCCCAACAAAAGGAATAAGAACCTGTGGTGTGAATTTCACCAAAACCACGGCCACGTAACAGACAAATGCTTTGCTCTGAAAGATGAGATTGAGAAGATGCTGAAATAAGGGAAGCTCAAAAAGTACGTCGACAAAGGTGCCTTCAAGAGGGGCTGAGGGGACGACCCCAGGAAAAAGCGAGGCGATGCATGCAGAGAAGGTCCTCAAAAAAGAGGGGACGACCCTTCTAACAATGAGGACGACCCTGACCTCCCGCCGAGAGATGACCAAGGCCCTGTAAAGAGGCTTAATATGATCTCGCTCGGAGTGGGAATGATCTCCGGGGGTCTAGCAGGAGGAGGGTCTGAGGTCGCTGACAGGAAGGCCCATGTGGCCGAGGCCAAGGCAGTGACGAAGATGGTACACTCAACCTCCCTAGAGGCCAAGTCAGAAAAGAGGAAGAAGGTTGATATGGACACCCTGATAGTGGGGTTCTCGAGAATGGACTTTAAAGGCCTCCTAGCCCCACACGACGACCCACTCGTCATCACAACTAGGGTGCATGGGTGTGAGGTGCCGAGGATATTGGTCGACGGGGGCAGTTCTGCAGATGTAATGTTTTGGTCGTGCTTCAAAGCCTTAAGTCTCAGCCGTGCTAGACTCGTCCCATACCATCATCCATTGATTGGGTTCAGCGGGGAAAAGGTTCATCCCCTTGGAGTGTATGAGGCTGATATCAGGATGGGGGACGAGTGGCCGAGATGGCTTACTAAGAAGGTCAGTTTCTTTGTGATGGATGAACATGTGTTTTCGGCCTACAACATCATACTGGGGCGTGTGGCCCTCAAGGGGTTTGAAGTTGTGCCGTCTACGGTCCATCAGATGATTAAATTTCCTACCCCTTATGGGGTGGAGGAAGTTCAGGGAGACCAGACGACAGCGCGAGAATGTTACTACAACTCCGCTGAAGAAAGAGAGGCACATAAGAGGGCTACAACCACTTACAATATTGATACCCTAGACCCCAGGGATGAGACGAAGCTAAAGAAAGGAGAGGCCACGGAAGAGGTAGAATCCATCATCCTCGATGAGGATGACCCAAAAAAAACCATCCAAGTCGGCAAGTCTCTGAAGCCCAACATCAAGGAAGACCTCATTAAACTGTTGAGGAGAAGACGAAGCGTCTTCGCGTGGAGTCATGTAGATATGCCAGGGATTGACCCTGAAATCATGTGCCACAAGCTCAATGTGGTATAAGGAGTGAAGCCGGTAAAGCAGAAGAGGAGAATTTACTCTAGAGAAAAGTATGAGGTCATTAGGGATGAGGTCAAGAAATTAGAAGACGCTGAGTTTATCAGAGAGGTCATCTACCCTGAATGGCTGTCCAATGCAGTCATTGTCCCAAAGGCCAACGGGAAGTGGAGAATGTGTGTGGACTTCACCGACCTCAACAAGCACTGTCCCAAAGACAGCTTCCCCCTCCCCCACATTGACCAGATGGTAGACGCTACCGCAGGCCATGAGCTCATGAGCTTCATGGATGCCTATTCAGGGGTCATGCCCTTTGGCCTAAAAAATGCAGGGGCAACGTACCAGCGCCTCGTAAATAAAATGTTCGAAGACCAAATTGGGAAGTCTATGGAGGTCTATGTAGATGACATGCTGACTAAGAGTTTGAAGGCAGAGGATCATGTGGCAGACCTAGAGAGGACCTTTAATACGATGGACAAATACCAGATGAAGCTTAATCCGGCCAAGTGTGTCTTCGGGGTCGGAGCAGGGAAGTTCTTGGGGTTCATTGTCAACCAAAGAGGCATCGAGGCCAATCTTGAAAAGATAAAGGCCCTTGTTGAGATGAAGACCCCCAAGTCCATTAAAGACGTTCAGAGGCTCACAGGGAGAGTTGTTGCCTTGAACAGGTTCGTATCTAGGGCCACAGACAGGTGTCTACCATTCTTCAAAATTCTCAGAAAAGCCTTCGAATGGAGTGAAGAATGCGATGAGGCCTTCAGGGAGTTAAAATCATACCTGGGGTCTCCCTTGCTATTGTCATGACCCGTGCAGGGTGAACGACTTTATGTGTACCTCGTCGTCTCAGAGTCAGCCATCAGTGCAGCCATTGTGAGAGACGAAGACGGAATACAGAAGCCTGTGTATTTTAACAGCAAGGCACTCCAGGGGGCAGAGCAAAGATATCCATGGATGGAGAAGTTGGCCTACGCCTTGATCCATGCATCAAGAAAGATGAAGCCATACTTCCAGTCCCATACGATGGTCATCCTCACTGACTCTCCCCTTAGGAAGGTTTTACACAAGCTTGAAAAATCAGGGAGGTTAATGGCCTGGGCTATAGAACTGGGGGAGTTTGACATAGTGTATCATCCTAGGACGGACATTAACGGGCAAGCATTGGCAGACTTCGTGGCTAAGTTTACTTGGGAAGATGATGAAGCCGAGGATGAGAGCCTCGGGAAGATAGATACCCGACAGGGTGAGCTCACCGACACGCCTACAGATAAGGCTGAGACGAGCACCGCTAGAAGGAAAGTGGTTGAAAATGAAGAGGGAAGATATCTCTTTAGACAGAGGTCACTCACCGAGGGAGGTTTCTCAGAAGAACACACCGTGTGGAGTCTCTTCGTCGATGGGTCCTCTTGCGAAAGTGGGAGCGGAGCTGGGTTAATAGTATCATCACCCGACGGCACAGACATTGAGTACGCCCTGAGGTTCAACTTTAAGGCCTCCAATAACGAGGCCGAGTATGAGGCCTTGATATCAGGCCTCTCCTTGGCCAGATCACTTAGTATCGGCCAGATTTTGGTTCACAGTGATTCGAGGCTAGTAGTGAATCAGATACTAGGATCCTACGAGGCTAAGGACGAGAGGATGGCTAGGTACCTTGAGAAGGTGAGGTCATTACTGAAAGGCTTCAAAGAAGTGAAATTAAAGAGGATACCTAGGCTCGATAATGGCCGTGCTGATGCCTTTGCGAGGTTGGCCTTGGCAACTAGGACAGACATCAGGAGGACGGTCCCAATAGAAATTTTGCTTCAGCCAACTATTGAAGACGTTGAGGGAACACTTGGCAATTGCCTAAATATTTCTCAGGAAGCTTAGTGGATGGACCCTCTGATCAGGTACATTAAAGAGGGGGAGATGCCAGAAGCAAGGCAAGAAAGGAAGAAGTTGAGATACCGGGCTGCAAAGTTCACTGTCATTAGGGACACCTTGTACAAAAAGGGATTTTTACTCCCCTTACTTAGGTGTGTGCACCCATCTGAGGTCTCATCCCTTTTGCAAGATTTGCACGAAGGATCGTGCTCAAGCCACATCGGGGGCAGATCCTTAGCGAAGAGGGTGATCACCCAGGGGTACTGGTGGCCGACCTTGGGGAAAGACGCAGCGGCATATGTAAAAAAGTGCGATAAATGCTAGAGATTTGCCACCATCCCTCACCAACCCCATCAGCCTCTTACCTCCATTACATCCCCATGGCCATTTGCAGTGTGGGGGATCGACCTCGTAGGACCCTTACCAAGAGCAGTCAATAACTATCGGTTCCTCATCGTAGCTATTGACTATTTCTCAAAATGGGTGGAGGCCGAACCAATGGTGACAATTACAGAGCAGAAGACCTTCCAGTTCATCTGGAAAAATGTTATATGCATATATGGTCTCCCCAACACCCTCATCTCGGATAACGGGACTCAGTTCAAGAATACCTCTCTACAGAAGTATTGTGAAAGGGTGAGTATCAAACAATTTTTCTCCACCCTAGGCCGACCTCAGGCCAATGGGCAAACAGAAGTTACAAACAGGACAATCCTAGATGGAATCAAGAAGAGGCTTGAGGAGGCAAAAGGAAGATGGGTCGATGAGTTATATGTCGTGTTGTGGGCATACAGGACGACAGTGAGGACCTCTATCGGAGAGACGCCATTCATGTTAGCTTATGGCTCAGAAGCCGTCATCCCCATCGAGATTGAGTTTCCTACTCATAGGGTCCAAATGTATGACCCCCAGAGAAATACAGAAGAGAGGAGACTCGACTTAGACCTGATTGAGGAAAGGAGGGAGGACGCTGAGATAAGGCAAGCCGCCTACCAGCAGAGGACTGCAAGGTTTTACAATCAAAGGGTGAAACAGAGACCAATCGCAGTGGGGGACTTGGTCCTCAAAAAGACTTGGAAAAAGCCCAACAAGCTCCACCCTAATTGGCATGGCCCGTATAGGGTCATCGATGAAGTCGTCCCTGGGACCTATAGACTAGAAAACCTACAGGGGGAACCCTTTTCCAAACCCTGGAATGCAGATCATTTGAAAAAATACTATCAGTAGCGTTGTAAGGTCTTAATAGACCATAGTTGTAATAGGAGTTGCTCCAACAGAACACTTGGAGAATATAATGAGAAATATCAGTGTTTCCCCTCATCCTGTGTTTATCAGTTCTAGTACGCATGAAAACATTTTTAGAGAACGGCCCTCGGCTATAATGAGGGTTAATGGAGGGGACGACCCCACCATTGCCCTCAAGAAAGACGAGGGAAGACTTTATTAAAAACCATTAGTTTGGTTATTGGAACCCTCGGCTATAATGAGGGTCAATGGAGGGGACGACCCCACCATTGCCCTCAAGAAAGACGAGGGAAAACTTTGTTCAAAACCATTAATTTGGTAATTATAACCCTCGGCTATAATGAGGTCCCATGGAGGGGACGACCCCACCATGGTCCTCAAGAAAGACGAGGGAAAACTTTGTTTAAAACCATTAATTTGGTGATTATCACCCTCGGCTATAATGAGGTCCCATGGAGGGGACGACCCCACCATGGTCCTTAAGAAAGACGAGGGAAAACTTTGTTCAAAACCATTAATTTGGTAATCATAACCCTCGACTATAATGAGGTCCCATGGAGGGGACGACCCCACCATAGTCCTCAAGAAAGACGAGGGAAAACTTTGTTCAAAACCATTAATTTGGTGATTATCACCCTCGGCTATAATGAGGTCCCGTGGAGGGGACGACCCCACCATGGTCCTCAAGAAAGATGAGGGAAAACTTTGTTGAAAACCATTTATTTGGTGATTATCACCCTCGGCTATAATGAGGTCCCATGGAGGGGACGACCCCACCATGGTCCTCAAGAAAGACGAGGGAAAACTTTGTTGAAAACCATTAATTTGGTGATTATCACCCTCGGCTATAATGAGGTCCCATGGAGGGGACGACCCCACCATGGTCCTCAAGAAAGACGAGGGAATACTTTGTTTAAAACCATTAATTTGGTGATTAACCCTCAACTATGATGAGGGCCAATGGAGGGGACGACCCCACCACTGTCCTCAATAAAGACGAGGGAATACTTTGTTTAAAACCATTAATTTGGTGATTAACCCTCAGCTATAATGAGGGCCAGTGGAGGGGACGAACCCACCACTGTCCTCAAGAAAGACGAGAGAATACTGTGTTTTAAACCATTAATTTGATGATTAACCCTCGGCCATGATGAGGGCCAGTGGGGGGGACGACCCCACCACTATCCTCAATAAAGACGAGGGAATACTGTGTTTAAAACCATTAATTTAGTGATTAATCCTCGGCTATAATGAGGGCCAACCCAGGGGACGACCCCTCAATTCACCCTCAAGAGAGACGAGGGAGGGGTTAGTGGCATTAACAAAGAGACAACACAAATAATACAAGAGGCAAATATGGAAGACAGCAAAGGAGATGATAGTATAAATGAAATATCAAGTGTTCTACAAGATAGAGTACAAAAATGTCAATTACATCAAGAGGGTATGGGCTACAGACAGCCACCCTATGGAACAATATCAGAGGGAAGGGCCTCAACATCCATAAGAGGGGTTTCCTCAATGACCACAACTGGTTGATCTTCAGACGTGCCGACCCCCTCGACTTGCACTTGGGATTCCACCTGGGTTAGAGCCTCGGCAATCAGGGGGTCGTCCAGTTGAATGGCCTCCAGAGAGGGACGGACGGAAGAGACGACGTCGCCGAACTTGAGGACGACCCACCGATAAGCCGTCCTTATCCCTCTCTCCAAGTACTCAAGGCCGAAGCCTTGGAACTCATCGGAGAGTTTATAGGCTTCCACAGCGTCTGCCTCGGCTTTCTTCACAGCCTCAGATAGCTCAATCTTAAACTGGGCCTCCCGATTGGTCATGGCTTCATCCTTCTCCTTCAGAAGCAAGTCTTTAGCCTTCAGGTCCTCATCATGCTGTCTCGTCAGCTCATCTATAATTCGTGCATGTTCAGTTCTGGCACTCTCTAGCTCAGCCTTTGCAGTATCTAAGTCAGCCTGCAAGTCGGCCTCATGCTGGATGGCTCTCTCGGCCTCATGGAATTTCTCCTGATTCTCAGCCATCCATTTAGTTGCCGAGGTAAAGGCGCATACAGACTGCACAGAAAAATAAACAGATGTCAAGAGGCCGAGGAAACAGTTGGTGAAAGAATGCAATTAAAGAAATGAATCAAGACCAAAACCTGGGCTAGAGCGTGCAGACCATAGTCATACACTTTGGATGGAGGCATCTTTGATAGAAAGTCGTAATCAGCAGCCGAGGGAGCAGAAAACATTGATGCCTTGGCTGCCCTCAAATTTGCGATGAGCGACGATGGCTCGGCCCTCAGATGTGCTAAGTTCTGGGACCAGAAGGCCCCTATGCTGGATGAAGAAGCAGTCCCTTCAGATGCTTCGACCCTGGCCCTCGTCCGAGAATCCGACCGAGGGTCAATAGGAATCTCAGGCTCTTTTCTTTTGTGGCTATCGGCTATCGGCTCAACAACCGTCGGTCCCACGGCCTTCGTCTTCCTCGGAGCCTACTGAGGCTCCTTACCCTTCTTCTTTGCCAAGCCTGATAGTAAACTGGGAGCAGTCATTTCCCAGAGATAGTCTGATACACCAGCAGGACGACCTGAAAAGGGTATGACACGTGAGAAAAATGCAGAGATAAAAAGGAAACACTTGAAAAAAGTAAAGAAAAGTACAACTCACATAGTTCTATAAGGGGGCCGACCTTCAGACCAGCTTCCTTGAGGAATCGAGGGGTCATCTGATCTTCAAACTTTGGAAGTTCACCCCCTCTCCCTCGTCCTCTCAGATATTCAACAATATCTTTCTCTTCCAGGCTAAGTCCGGGGTCTGACCTGGCCTTCATTGACGGGTTAGACCATCTTCGGGGGACCCTCGGACCATCGGCTACAGGATATGCCTCGGCGGAGAACTCCCACTCCCCAGAGACGAAGAAGAATCTCTTTTTCCAATCGTGGTTGGAGGTTTGTGCCACGTGGAGAAGTTTTTTCTCAGACCTCCTCGCCCCTAGATGATAGTACCCAGGCTGTTTGGACGAAGAGGTGATATTGTAGCAGGCCAAGAATATGTCCGCCGAGGGCTCATCAGTGAAAGCATTCTTCCACATGGAGATGTAACCTAGTATCGTCCTCCAGGAGTTGGGAGGAAGCTGAGAGGGGGCAATACCGAGGGCTGATAGGATATCTACGATAGCAGGATGCAGAGGGAACCTGACGCCAACCTTGAACATTTGTTCATACACTGCAACCTCACCCTCTTCATCCTCAAAAACCCTCTCAGACTCAGAGGGAACCCTCATGGTTATGCCGGGGGGCACTCCATAGGCATGTCTCCATAATAAGAGGTCGCGATCCCTAATGGAGGAGATATAGGACGTGGCATGGGAGGTATCAACCTGGTCATCTGAATCATCGCCCTCGTCCTCAGTCCCCTCTCCCTCGGCCTCATCATCTGCCAGAGGACCATGGGGAAAGGCCATTTGGAAGGCATGTGGAGATAGGGTGGTCACAGGGACAGCCTCAGAGGGGACCATACCTTCGGCTTGTCGGCCCGGGCTTAGGTCAGATGTCTCTATTCTACCAGAAGGTCCAGCGCCAGTTGGCGAGGATGCTCTATCGTCCATCTCACTTGAATGACACTCGGCTGGACAATGGGACGACCCATAAGACTCAGATGGCTCAAATGGTTTTATTGTGGCTAGAGGAATAGGAAAGATGGGTCGTACCCAATTAGGGTCGGCCCCTCGTCTCATCTCCTCCTCTTCCTCTATTCGTCTGATCTCAACAAATAATTTCTCTCTCAGGTAAGGGAATTCCTCAGCTAAGCTATAAAGCCTCCTAAGCATCAAGGGGGAGACCCTACACTTGGAGGAATTTGGGGAACTTAACTACAAACAAGTTTGCAGTTGACCAAATTAGACTTTTGAATTAAAACAAAGGGAATTGATGGTTTTCACTTGAGAACACCCAAGAAACTCAAGAACACTCAAAGGACAGTCGCCGGAAAAGCTGTAAAACGGCCTAAATTAAGCCCTACAAGCCTAAAACAGAAAAGAAAAAAGAGAAATGAAAGTAAAGAGGGCGTTGGTGGTGAAAGATTACCTGAAGAGAAAGGGTGAAGCTGCTAAGTTGAAGGTTCGAAAGCTGTAGAAATTGCAAGAAGGCTGGAGACTAGAGAGAGAGAAAACTTGGGCGCGAAGAAGAAGAAGAGAGTGAAGGGTTTTAAAAATCGCTTAAATACCTTAGTAATGAGTGGGCCCATTAACCAAGAAGGGCATCATTAGGGCACGAAGCCCCAAGTAAAGTATGTAGCCGCCATGCCTTGGAAACTGAAATGGCAATGAATACCCGTCTAGGTGTCATACCAGCTTAACAGGTGTCACTCACCTAACTGATCATACACGCATCTCAATTACAACACTATCCCTCAGCCATCTCAATAACATCAATGGCTGAGAGCTGGGGGTGATTGATATACCCGTATATATCCTCGGCCTGGCTGAGGATTACCTCCAACCGGATGACCCCTCGGGCCGACCCTTCATCAGGCTCCGGACGACCCCTCAAGGGGGCCGACCCTTCATCAGGCTCTGGACGACCCTTCAGGGTGCCAACCCTTCATCAGGCTCTGGACGACCCTTTAGAGGGGGCCGACCCTTCATCAGTCTCTGAACGACCCTTCAGAGGGCCGACCCTTCAGAGGGCTCTGGACGACCCTTCAGAGGGGGCCGACCCTTCAGAGGGCTCCGGACGACCCTCCGAGGGTACGATAGTACGAGGCCAGAATTAGGCCAGACTCATTACCGGAAGGAACTTTGCCCTCGGCCTCATATCAAAGGCCGAGGGTGACATCATCACATCGCGTGGAACAGTGCGCGTGAGGCTCACATGGCACATGGGAGACCGTTATAACAAAATCACACCCTCACGTGAGGGAATATTATGTCATCATTTGGCATCTACAGGTATCAACAGGGGATTAGCTAGATCATCATTCACATGCACCATGCATACTTAGGGGGTACACTACACCCCCCAAGACCTATATACACTTGTCATCTACAACCCTACAGGGGAGGGATCGATTACTGGAACCCTAGCTAAAACTCTATTTATACACACAATAGAGAGAGAGAGGAGCTTATGTGCATTGTATCCAAGGTCATTAGTGCCCATACTTAGTGGATCACACACTCACAGTGGATGTAGGCCAAATTGGTTGAACCACTATACATCATTGTCTTATTTCCTCTTATACTCATCTCCTTCTACACACTTATACACTTATACATCTTTGTGGCTGCTATGGTTACTACTGTTTGGGCTCATTATCACTTATCCGGTGGTGCTAAATCTTAGCATCATCAAGGACCAATCCGGAACTTGCATGATGGGAGCGGACACAAGCATGGTTTTCAGTTTTTCAAAAGAGCTTTGGCATGCTTCCGTCCACTCGAATGGGTTGTCCTTCATGAGTAGGTTGCTTAAGGGTCTAGCGATGGCGCTAAAGTCCTTAATGAACCTTCGATAAAACCCCGCGTGGTCCAAGAAAGAGAGCACGTCCTTAAGCGATTTTGGTGGGGGGAGATCAGCTATGACATCGATTTTGGCCCTATCGATTTCTATCCCCTTGGATGATACTATGTGGCCAAGAATTATTCCCTCGGTGACCATGAAATGGCATTTCTCCCAATTCAGCACTAAGTTCTTTTCCACACACCGGGCAAGTACTTTTTCCAGTTTTTCTAGACAATGATCGAAAGAGGTGCCAAAAACGCTGAAATCGTCCATGAACACTTCGAGTCCTCTCTCGACCATGTCGCTAAATAAGCTCAACATGCACCTTTGGAAGGTCGCGGGTGCATTACACAAACTGAATGGCATACGTTTGTAGGCAAACGTACCAAAAGGGCAAGTGAAAGTCGTTTTCTCCTGGTCAAGTACATCTACCTCAATTTGGGTATATCCAAAATAACCATCAAGGAAGCAATAGTAAGGGTGGCCCGCTACTCTTTCAAGTATTTGATCAATGAATGGTAAAGGAAAATGGTCTTTCTTAGTTCCCGCATTGAGTTTCCGGTCATTAATGCAAACGCGCCACCCGGTGGTGGTACGTTGGGGAACTAGCTCACCCTTAGCATTCTCAATCACTGTTATGCCCAACTTCTTCGGGACGACTTGAATGGGGCTCACCCACTTGCTATCCGAGATTGGGTAGATAATCCTAGCATCCAATAACTTGATAATCTCGGTTCTCACTACTTCTTTCATGTTGGGATTTAGCCTTCTTTGCATTTCTCTTTAGGGTTTGACATCCTCTTCGAGATGGATCTTGTGAGTGCAAATCAAAGGACTTATCCCCTTCAAATCAGCAATGCACCAACCAAAAGCACTTTAGTGCTTCCTCAAAATTTTCAACAGTTTACCCTCCTGCTCGTCGTCTTGGCTAGAGGAGACAATAACAGGAAATATCTCATCCTCTCCTAGGTATGCATATTTAATATGGGAGGGGAGTTTCTTCAATTCGAGGGTTAAAAATTTTTCGCTGGAGGGAACAATGCGTGTATCCCTCGGTGGTAATTCCTCGAATTTCGAAACCTAATTAACCTCTCTCGCGTCCTCGTCCGACGCTCTCTCATCGAGTAAATCTCTCAACTCCCTAACTTCCCTCGCGAAGTCGGTGTACGTCCCTTCACTCTCATGGCTTGACACTAGACAGGACCCTAAGGAATCTCCGCAATAATTCTCCTTAAAGTACTCTTCTACTATCTCATCTATGAGACTCATCGCGTGAGATCATCATCTTCCCCCGGATGTTGGGCTATGTGGAAGATGTTGGTTTCCAAGGTCATGTTCCCAAAGGTGAGTTACATCCTCCCATTCCTAGTATTGATGATTGCGTTAGCCGTAGCTAAGAAAGGGCGCCCAAGAATGATGGGAACATGATTGCTCGAGTTGAAGGAGGGCTCCGTGTCCCAAATGACAAAATCTACCGGGAAGTAGAAAGTGTCAACTTAGACGATCACGTCCTCGACTATACCTCTTGGGATCTTCACTGTTCGATCCGCTAATTGGAGAGTGACCTTTGTGGCCTTGAGGTCGGCCAAGTCAAGTTGCCTATAGATGGAGTAAGGGAGGATGTTCACACTTGATCCCAAGTCAAGTAAGGCCTTCTTGATTTTGTTTTCTCCAATGATGCAGGAAATGGTGGGTGCACAGGGATCTTTGAATTTAGGCGTGAGATCATTTAGTAGAATGGAGCTCACGTTTTGGGCTAGAAAGACATTCTTCTTTACCTTCATCTTCCTTTTTACCGTCAACAAGTCTTTGATGACTTTGCCATAAGCTGGAATTTTCTTAATGGCATCAAGGAAAGGTAAATTCAGCTTGACTTGCTTTAGCACTTCTAGCACGTCTTCACGTGGGTTTCCTTTATGGGAGGGAATCAACCTTTGAGGAAACGGTGTCGCGGAGGGTGGTTTCACTACTACCTTTGGCTCACTAGCGTCTTCTTTGTCACTCTCATTCAAGGGGACATCTTTGGCCTCTTTCGTGCCGGGCGAAATCTCCTTGTCTTTCGTTGTGTCGTATGGGGGAGGTGATAAATCAACGACTCTCCCACTGCGAAGAGTGGTCACAGGTTGACATGGCTCCTGATGTTTAGTGGAAGTGGAGCTAACACTAGTTTGACCTTGGGGAGGTCTTTGGCCTTGGGCAGGAAACTTGCCCTTCTCTTGAACACTCAATGAGGATTGTATCTTTGACAAATTCGCATTTATGTCGCCAATCAGACGATCATATTTAGTATTGGTTGCGGTCTAGCTTGCGATGAATTGATTCATGGTATCCTCAAGAGTTCTCCGCGGTGGCGGAATATAAGCTCCTGGAAGTGGTGGTGCTTGCACATGTCCTTACATGT
Organism: Sambucus nigra; assembly: GCA_949130495.1. Lineage (NCBI taxonomy): Eukaryota > Viridiplantae > Streptophyta > Magnoliopsida > Dipsacales > Adoxaceae > Sambucus > Sambucus nigra. The sequence goes on from OX422223.1 coordinate 204,707,637, forward strand.
GTGGAGATTATTGAAAGTGTTGTGGTGGAGGAGGGACAACATGTGAAGGAGGGTTCATTGCGGCATGTTGTTGCCCATAGCTAAAATCGGGATGGTTTTTCCATGAAGGGTTGTATGAATTCCCGTGCGGTGCACCGAAATTACCTTTAAATCCTCCTATATCACTAACTTACTCTTGAAGCATTACTTTGTAGGCGGGTATAGTCGGGCATTCCTCAGTTGAATGACCCGCCTCATAAATCGCACACACCTTTTCAATGGGGTTTGGTATGGATCCAGTTGGTCCTTTTCCATATATCTCACATAGGTATCGAAATCCTTTCTCAAGGGTATCTAATCGATTGTCCGTCATAGAATTCTTATCTACGTGGAATAGGCCAGACGCCGATGGAGTGGTGGTCACTTATCGATTTCAATTTTGAGCATTAGGGTTAGATGTATCCCAAGATTGGGTAGTCTCAGCGACGTACCTTAGGTGAAGCTCAGCATTGTGGGCGTCTAAGTCGACAAAAGGACCACTTCCCATAGTCTCAACAAGTTGCTTGGAGTTAAGATTCAGCCCATTATAGATAAAAGAGATGATTTGCGCTGAATCAAATCCATGATGGGGTCATAAAGTAACTAACTCGTTGAAACGCTCATAACATCGATGAAATGGCTCATTTTCAGATTGTCTGAACGCTTGAATTTGAGCCGTTATGGAGATTGTTCGATGTGTTGGGAAGAATTTCTTGAGAAATCTCGATTGCAACTCGTTCCAAGATGGAATCGAGCTTGGAGGTAAAGACTATAGCCAGGTCTTAGCTTTATCTTTGAGCGAGAAGGGGAAGAGTTTGAGGCGGATCACCTCTTGTGTGCATGTTTGATCATTGAGAGTATCGTACACATCCTCAAATTCCCTAATGTGAAGATATGGCTTTCCAGAATCCATACCATGGTAATGAGGTAACATCTGGATCATCCCATTTTTGAAACGGAATTTCCCGGCATTATATGAGAGTATAATGCATCCGGGAGTGACAGTGCGCTCGGGATATAAGAATTCTCTCAACGGGCGGTATGGGGGCTCTTCCTCATCGGCGGCTGCACTGCCGTGCTGCGACATATCTCTCTCACTTAACGACTCGGTGCTCTCACTTGGTGTGCTCGAAGTGTATTCGGAGGTGTGTCCTAAGAAAGAAAACGGAGTGTTATTGGAGATTGAGTGTGACTGTGTGGGAGGTGGGATCCAGAACTGTGGGGCGTTTGGAGTGTGAGGGCTATCGGGATTATACTCAACTATTGGTTTTTCGTGAATGCTGGTTGGAGTATTATGGGGTGTGGTAGTGGAATTTTGCATTAAAAACTTGTGAGAGATGGTGGTGAATCTTTTTGTGCTTTTTGAAATTTTTATGTTTTTGGATTTTCGGAGATTTTTGGTTAAAGTTTTAGATTGACTCGATCTAATCCTAAGTCTACCTAATTCCCCAGCAACGGCACCAAAAACTTGACGCGACTGAAAATGTGTCTCAGAAGTGCGTTCACTCTAGGCTCAAGTGCAAGCCTGTCGCTCAAGTAATAATTCGATAAGTCGGGTATCGATCCTCAGGGAAAAAGGACAACAGGGTTGTAACGACGGGAGAAGACGAAGGAATCCTAACTTTGACTCTAAAAAGAAAAAGGGAAATTGATTTGGTTTTGAGAATAATTAAACTAAACGCCAATATGAAATTATGAAATGATACTAAATTATCTAAAAGATGATTAAAAGATGATTTGAAACTTTTGAACTAAGTGATGAGAAAAACAGGACGGGAATACAATCCCCCAACCCTAGTGTATTGCAATGATAATACTAATCATAAATTTAACTGATTAATTTGACCCAGAATTTAGTACTCCCAAGAATTACGTATACGAGGTTCAAGCCCGCGTCATACTTAACCTGAGGATGAGTAAATCGGTATCGCGATAGTGACACTCGAATTGAACTCTAAATCATCCTTGTTACCCAGAGGCAAATGAGATATAAACATCTACAATTGTTGTGTGCCTACGCAATACGGTCGTAATCAATCACTAAATTTAAAGGACTAATTTTATCCACATGCAATTAACACATCAGGCTGGGTTCATGTATCCTGGCCTTAGAAAATCTAGCCTAGCATGTTGAACGTGATGAAAACAGTATTGGATTTGCAGAAAAACATGATTAAACTATGGAAAATTAATGGAATGATGTAAAACAGAATTGAAAAGAGGAAATAACTCACTAATTTTTACCAAAGCAATAACAACAGCAATGAAGAACACAGAATTCTGAATTAACCTTCAATCTTTGGAATTAAACTGGAAATTGTATCTAAACTAGGGTTTGCTGAAGAAAGCAAAAATCTAATATTCTCCCTAAAATTTCCATTCCAATAATGATACTAAAATGGGTTTTTATACCCTACAAGAATTTCGGAGTTTCAGCTGCATTAGGATTCTTTTGAGGAGAAGATAAGATTTGCAAATCTCGATAGCTGGATCGGTCCGGGCCTTAGGCGGACCGGTCTGCCTCCAAAGTGGATCGGTTCTTTTTATTGTGGGGCGGACCGGTTCTTTTAATTTCTGCCTTCTTCGGTTTTCTTTCGATCCGAGGTCTACTGGAGTTTGGCATAGCGGACCGCTCCGGGGTAGGGGCGGACCGGTCTGCCTGTTTGACTTTTCTGCTCAACTTTGACTGCTCATATCTTTTTTCCAGGACTCCGATTGAGGTGTCGTTTCTTCCTACGTGCTCATGAATGTGATATCTTCAACTTCTCTTTAGGTACCTCATCCGAATTTCAGGTGGAAATTACACTTTTGCCTTTTTGACTTTCCTTTTTGTCTTTCTTGATTCTTCCGGTTTCCTTCTTTCATTCCTTGACATCAAATACCTGTAAAATCACTACGAAATACCAGAAACTCGGTGTACTCATTAGGATCAGTTAGTAGCAAGATTATGAGATAAAGTTAATTCGATTACGTTGTTCGAGGTACTAAAAGTAACTAAATTAAGGGATAAATTAGGAAAAAGTTATGCCTAATCAACTAGCTTAATTTCTTTACTAGGACTAGGTGAAGTTTGTTATGTTTACTTAATATTGTGTGTAGTTTAAATTCATCTTTATTTCTCGATACGTTCTAAAAGTTTTAAAAATTCGTTATTCATTTTAAACCGACACGAAAATGTATTTTAAAACCTTCAAGATTGTTTTGTCAAATTAAGTTTTGAATTTAAAAATAGTAATTTTCGATGGATTATGCTTTCACTTTGATTGTTTTGATAGTCCATGCCTAAATACAATTGCGTACTTTAAAACTTTTATTTTCTAAGGGAATAAGGATTTTAGGCGTTTAAATTTAGAGACGTTAAATTTTATTGCGAACTTAACCGTGTTATCTTCCGAATTAAATACGACGAGAGTCGATTTAATTTGAGTTATAAAATCGGGAAAGACGAGTTTAAATTATTGTATAATCTTAGTTGAATGTTATAAATGGATCCAACGTCCAAGTCTTCACTCCCACTTGATTATATCTCTCGTAGCCACACTTTTTATTTGTGTTTGCTTAGTTTAACATTATATATCTTCTTTACCCCATTTTATCTAGTTGGACAGTTGCAATTCTTTTAAAAGTTAAAATTGATAAATCTCTGTGGGTTCGACCCGTACTTACACTCGCTATTCTATAATAGCTCGTGCACTTGTGGTATTTTATACATTGACAAACTATATATGATACGTATATATGGTGCATATTTATATACGGGTATATACATGGTGTGAAATGTATAAACAATATAACTTGGGAGATCGTTATATGGTATCAAATGAAAATTGATTTAAATAAGTTAGTGTGAATAATAACTTATAACCCTTATACATGATGTGAATCGTATGAGTGATATGAATCGTGAGAATGTTATATGGTATTAATTGATAGATGACTTAAATAAGTTAATATGATTAATAACTTATAAAGTATACTAAACTCACAAGGGATAGAGTAGTGGGAAATCATGGGATATATGTGACAAGACTAGTTACAGGGTAGTTAGCTAGATGGGTCATGTGTAGTTTCGTTAGGCGTGTACTTTAGTTGAGGGGTGAGGCGTCCTCAAGAGAGTGCAGGACACTAACTTAAATATGAAGATCATTCGTGTAATTTAATTTCCTGCATTTAAATTCACTTGCTAAATATTTTCAAATGTTTTGGGTTCTAACCCTTGCTATAAAATATTTTCAAAACCTTTTATGTGTCCAGCCACAGGGACGCCAGAATTTTTCTATTTCAGGGTTACGCAGCTGCAGTATAACAACGTAGCTAGCAAGGCATACGTACCCGCAGTGTAAGAACGTATCTAGCAAGGCATACATATTGAAATAAAGATACCCATATGCAAGGCCCTATTTCCCAAATTATCCCAGATATATTACTCCCAAAATGACGACATCAAACATCATACATACTACGTAGTATTCGCTTTGTGTTTAATAGTATACATCATTAGACTTACGTATTTCTTCCATTATTAATTATATATATGTCCTTATATATATATATATATATACATATATATATATATATATATATATATATATATATATATATATATATATATATATATATATATATATATATATAGAGAGAGAGAGAGAGAGGCCCTCTCCTGTAAGGACTCTTTATATCGCAGACTCCCGTACATACCATTTTTTTAAAATAATAAATAAATAATTTTTTTGATAAAACTTCATGGATATGATATCCATGGTGGGAAGATCATCTCCAATTTTTTTCATCAAAAAATTCAATAAAATAACCGTTGAGATGAAGTGATATGTAAAAAAATGGTATAAATATGCATTTTCAACCGTTGAAATGTTGGTGATCATCTCACCCACTTTTTGATTGAATTTTTTGATGAAACTTCATGGATATGATCTCGATAGTGAGAAGATCATATCCATGAAGTTTCATCGAAAAATTCAATCAATAAAGCGGTTGGCGTCGACCTAACCTTTCAACGGTTGAAAATACATATTTATACTATTTTTTACGTATCACTTCATCTCAACGGTTTTTTATTGAATTTTTCGACAAAAAAAATTGGAGATGATCTTCTCACCATGGATATCATATCCATGAAGTCTCATTAAAAAATCACTTTTTTACTATTTTAAAAAAATGGTATGTACCGGGGTCTACACCATAAGGAGTCTTTATAAGAGACTTTGTGTACATATATATATATATATATATATATATATATATACTACACTAAGGCATCTACCAATAGTGTCCCGTTCGTACTCTATCGGTAGGTCCGGAGGAGTTTCCTATCCAACAAGAATAACACAATATACAAACAAGTGGGACAGTACCTACGCAGTACAATATAGCACGCCCCATACTTAGCAGTGACACATGAATCCCAATATCAACACCTCTCTCTTATAAGTGGCATTGCTATGTAGTACCTAAAATATGACCTACATTACACCTAGCCCACCTGTGTCGATGTGTGCTACGGTCCCTAACGTGCGTACCCCGATCGATAGGACAATCCACGAGCATAGGTATGTTCACACAAAATATAGTTACATATTACCATATGTAAAAGTAATTATCCTAATAATTACCCAATAGCTGTCCCATAAAGATTATCCGTAATTACCCTTAGTTAATAATTAACCATCACGTAAATTATCAACCTCATTTTCTTTATAAAATGAAATTAACCATCTAGTTAATTTAACTTTCCTTTTATTGGTAACATCACCTTTCTATTTTAATAAATTTCGCGATTATCCGTACACAGTCCCACCAACTCGTATGAATACATAAAAATAATCTCGACACATCAGTGGACCCCATAGCTTGATCCCCAGGAGCCGAACTAGTTTGGCCCAGGGGCGAATTTGTTCGCCCTTGTTAGCTGTTTGCGAACCCAACATTTTATCTTACTACAGGATTTACAATCTTCCCTTCAAACCCAATTTCAAAGGCTTAAACTTTGTGATAATTATTAATATCAGACCCTATGACTTAGTTTACCATCTTACGATTGTTTATTATGCATTTTCCAACCCCGATTAAGTCAAAAATCACTTGTCATCTTATGATTATTTATTACGTATTTTTCAACCTAGATTAAGTCCCAAATCACATAAATTAGGATCATGGTGAAGTTCATATTTATTCAATTTCTGCCAACTAATCTCCCAACATATACCACATGTAGGTGTCCAAATTAAATCAACATCCTCGGCTTTATACAGGGATTAACTCCTCTAGATATAAATCATCAAAATCATTATACTAGGGGTCTTAATCATGAGTTTTATCAACATAAACTCTGAAAATTCTGCCATCTTAAATTCTGGATTTCCTACTTTAACATCAAAATCAATTCCTTTAGGGGTATAAACTAATATCATCATCAAAGTTCCCTAAATTCAGAATTTCTACATGGGATTTCAATACACGGTGAATTAAGAAGCAATTTGGACTAAATAAAATTAGAAAGAAAATTATTTCCTTAAGTATTAAACGATTTTTTGATCGGCTCCTTGGATTTCTTCTTGAATCTTTTTCTTCCAATTCTCCTGCTAGTGTTCTGGCCTCTCTCTCTCAAAATGTATTTTAGAATTCTTGGATAGAAATGATAAGGAGTTATTAAACTCCTAAATAATATAATTAAGGCTTAAATCTTGGGCCTTAGGCCTAAAATTTAGACCCCCAAATGGACCCAAATACACATCCCAACTAGCGCAATAACCTCTTAACTCATATATAAACACCGCAGGACTATTTTTCAAGTCTAGAACACCTTAACGAGCCCACAAAACCTATCGAAACGCATCTCGAATATCTTTTATTCAACAAGTATACTTTTCAATTGTGTCACGCATCATAAATCAATTATTCAATGTACATGCAATTATTTCTTACTGAAATTTTTTATCATGCGAAGTCCATTTCGCATAATAGGAGATAATAATTAATTAATTTATTCGTAACTTAATTAATTTAATAAATTGATTTAAATTAATTTCTAAATTTTTATTTTATTCAAAAAAATACGGGATATTACACAGAGCATGCAATGGACAATATGTGATGTGAAACATTCAGAGTTTAAAATTAATCTATACAAGAAAATCCAACTACTGGCTATAGTGGGTGAGACTAATCATGGCATGTAGTACAATGTGTCACCGATGTTTCAAAAGATTATATAACCAAATTTTGGTACATAAACATAACTATCTACTAAAATTTGTACCGGATAGAAGGCCGTGTCCCATGAAGAACATGTTGGCAAAATTATAGATGTCATTGCTGGAGCTCTCTGGTTCTCCTAGTGCCTACAGAAAAGGGATACAACTAACACTTGCTAGAACTTGCTGGGATGTTGTAGAATTTGACTTTTGCATTTGCAAAGAAAAATAGTAAACTTTCTACTCACATAAAATATGACAAAAAATGAAACACTACCAATTAAATTTATATTTTTTGTGTAATGTTCGAGTACACTAATATAATTGTTTTCCTACTAAATTGTAAGCAAATATTTTTTGTGTAATGTTTCAAAAGATCATATTACCAAATTTTGGTACATAAACATAACTATCTACTAAAATTTGTACCGGATAGAAGGCCGTGTCCCATGAAGAACATGTTGGCAAAATTATAGATGTCATTGCTGGAGCTCTCTGGTTCTCCTAGTGCCTACCGAAAAGGGATACAAGTGACACTTGCTAGAACTTGCTGGGATGTTGTAGAATTTGACTTTTGCATTTGCAAAGAAAAATAATAAACTTTCTACTCACATAAAATATGATAAAAAATGAAACATTGCCAATTAAATTTGACTTTTGTAGATGTTGTATGTTTGCATCCTATATTGTAGAGACTTTATTTACACTCTTCAACTGTTATATTAATAAAATGGAATTGCTTTTTATTTTCAATAACAAAACTCCCTTGTTGTCTAAGAATTAATGGCGATTTTTTGTTCATTTTATAAATTAACTTTTAGTAACTAAAAAAGTAAATAGATTGATATTAATAAATAAATTAGTAGTAGCATTAGTATACCACCTTTTCTTTGAACTTCGTCCTTTTTTATTGGAAGTTTTGTTAACAAATTTGAGGGATATTTTCTTTTCCATGTTCCGCACATGGTGACTCGTTGACGCAACTCGCGCAGGCTTTTCTTTTCCATTTTTTTAGAGGACCGACCCTGTTGGGGATTATGTTTTGGCCACCCCTTAAAATGCCCCCAACCCTAGGTTTTATTTAAATTCTTCTATCATCTTTTGATTTTGCCTACTTTAACCTAAAACTACATTGTCATTCAAATTATAACCTAAAACCCACTCTTCCTATTTGGGTCGTCTTCAATGAATACTTTATTTCCTTTTTTTGACCTAGTTGAGGAACTGAATTCCATGATCGCAAACAAGTGTCCGATCTTGGTTGTGATTGAGTTTCTTAAATAGGGATGGAGGGAGTATAGGATATTAAGCACTTCCTTTGATCAAGATTTGCCCATTAAACTGTGAGAATAGTAGTGAGTCATAGGCAAATCAAACATTAAAGATGGCTTCACACATTAGATGAACCCATATGACTCTCAGTTTTTTTAACACTCGCTTGATCGTTGATGATAATGTCTGACTTCTTTCAATTTTTTGAGCTTCTCAATTTTATGAATTTGAAGGTTATTTCTCTATGCGTTTGATCTCGGGTTTAAGACATGAGAGCAGTCTCTCAATAAATGGGGATAAGGTAGCTGACATCCGCCTCTCCCGGGGGCCTTGTGCACTGGTTACAACCTTTTTTATGATCATTTCTCAAATTTTTCTGCATGTGTATTTCTCAACATTTGTTAGTTGGATATGTGAATGTTAGACAAGGAATCTGGGGTTTGTATTTCTCAGCATTTGAGTTTGAACCAAAATAAACAAGTATAAAAAGAATGTGAAAATTTAATAGTTTTATTTTCATACAGAATTCCAAGTTGTTTTTACCATTTATCTTGCAAGTTGAAACGTATTTAGATATGGTTCACTGAAATAAATTGAATTACAAACTCTGCATGTTTGTACGATATGATTTATAACTGTTGCCAAAATTTGTATGTGGCAGTGTTGCTAAGCATCTGGAGTCTGCAAATACAATGTTTTCATTTATTTCATGGATCATTGGATCCCTTTGGGCGTCTGTTGGTGACCAAGATTTGACCCATGATTCACCTTAACTTTACAGGTTAGTTCTAGCACGTGTCTTTTTCTAAATGGGGTTATGACTTCAAAATTTTGTCCTGTCTGTCCTTTTGGATCATTTATGCACGGGTTTCATATTCCAGGCTATATATTACATTCTTGACATTCGATGTGCTCTTCATCATCTGCATTGCTGTGGCATGTGTCATTGGTATTGTTCTTTGCTGTTGTCTGCCATGTATTATCGCCATTTTATATGCAGTCGCAGATCAAGTAATATACTAATAAGACTTAAATGTACTATGAACTGGCCATAAATATTTAACTGCAATTTGGGAAACTTGAATATTCCTCTCTTGCCTGGTTTCGAAACATACATATTTTAATTATGAGCAAAATTTGTTGTAAAGGCTAAATAGGATGATGGTTCCCGGAATCCCAAATTTTAGTTTTTTCAAATTAAATTATCTCTTCTTAAACAAAACTTTAATTAAAGTTCAAATTAAGAAAAATAAAACTAACATGAATTTTGCCAAATTAAACTTTTTCTTAAACTAACACAACCTAATTTAATGAAGCACCAATTAAACCATTCTTGTGGTTAAACTAATATTATCTTTTTAACCTAAGCATGCATCTAGGTATGAATTTATAAGATAAAATAACCAACCACAACCCTGCGATGTACGAAGAAAACCCACAACGGGAATAACATCGGACGAACCTGCCACAAGTCCACTAAGTACGGAATTACAAAAGGACACGACATAATATTTACGCAATAACTCAACGCCCTCGCAAGCCTTGACACACTTCGTTCTTTCAACCTCTGCCTAGTGACAACGTAGGAGTCCATCTACATCTTGAAGTCCACCGATGGGGAATTGCTATCGTCACGCATACGGAGTCCATCGTATGTACACCAATGAACGCGAAATCTTCCACAATAAATAATTCTTAATGTTGAACCCTATGCCAAAATGTAATCTCAAAACATATATGTATGTTAAAACTTGGATCAAAATAATTGGATATAAACTTGTGTTTTGTTTGAAGGATTAAACCATGAATCATAGACAAAACTTTCTTGGACTTTTCTAAAGGTTTCTCACACTTAGAATTTGGGAAAGTCTCTGATAAAAATGCAATCCCGCACTACATAAATGGTTGGAAAAAGTAGTGGGAAGTTATGAGAAAAAACTATTTCAAAAACTATATTTTGACCAAAACTGCTCCGGTCATTCGAACGAAAACTAAGCTCATTCGAACGACAGAGCTATTTTATTCGAACAAGATAAGAACGAGACTTCTAACAAGAAGTCGGCACAAACTAAAATGAGACCTCGTTAGAAGTCGTTCGAACGGACATCAAATCACGTTCGAACGACCTGGGAAAATCAAAATATTTTTCTTGAAAAATGAAAAGTCATTTTGAAATTGCTTAACAAAAATCCTAACTCCCAATAATAAATATCCAAGACTCAACAGAATATAAACATTCATACATGATAGATTCTTGGAATGTTGATGATGATACGAGGCACAAAACACGACATAGGATGAGATCTCTTTTGGCTTGGTTGCTACGTCTTCAATAAAAATGTCATAGGCTTGAAAGGTCACAAATACAACTTCTATCCTATGACTCAAAGAGTTTTGTTTGAAACTAAGCCAATACATATAAATTGTCTCAATTGAAAATTTGGCCTTACAAATCTCCCCCTTTGGCTATTCCAGGTCAAAATCAGAAAGAAAAATCCTATGGGTCGTCAAGCTTATCTAAAAGACTCAATACCAACCTAAAATAAAAAATACAGACGCTTGACTGACACATATACTGAGTACTTTGCTTGCATTAAAACTTTGTCGCATGATTGAAAACTCGCACACTTAAGCACACCATAAACGCATAAAGAATATAAGAACAAAAATTGCATAATTAAATCCTCCCCTTTTGTCCTCCTTTTTTTAACAATGTCTACCGAAGAAAGGACGTCTCTTCCTAAGTAAAAAATCTCCCCTAATTGATAAGAGTTAGATACCATTTCTACCCATTTTATGTTCAGGAATAAAGACTAAGGTGACATAAAATTTAATTAATTTTTCCCTAATTAAATCAATTCTCCCCCTAATTGAAATATAAGGGCTAAGCATAAAGAAAAAATAGGCATTTCATGCAATGGTGTAGAGTGATACAAAAAACAACACAGCAACTTGGCAACCCAAGAACAACTAATTCACGTAAGGAACAATACATACCACCTATGATGCGATAGCAAAATGATATCAACTAGAATGAATGAACATGAACATGGGATACCAATGAAAAATTGCAACAAGATAGATATTGATACGAACACAGAACATACAAAGGCTAGATTTAAAAGCAAAGACTCAAAACAAACGATACCATATATATATACACACACACATACACAAGTTACCAATGAAGCATAGACACATATATATAGGTATAAACACCACACAAGACACTAAACACGATAAGCTTTCCACACTCATATGGCATAAATGTTTCTAAATCAAATGTGGTAATTCGAGTGAAGGAGTGAACTAGATACAATAGAATTATGACCCAATCACAAACATGTTCAAGGAGTTCTATTTGATTGCAAAAAACTTAGCTTTAGTCTCACATGACAAGATAAAGTGAACTCAAAGAACAAACAAGCACAATGTACACAACTCTAGAATTTTAATAATTCTACAAATCAATAGCATTAAGACAAAATAAGCATAACTGGGATTTATTGTGCAAACCCAGTGATATTCAACTAAACACCCTCAAAAGATAAACATATTAAATATTTTCTTTTCTTTTCTTTTCACAAATCTTTTGAAGTTATTTCTTTTAATGATCAAACAAACTAAACTATGTTGGCCTTTGGCAATTTTTCTGTTTTTATTGCCTTTAATCTTTTCATTAAGCCCTTGCCAAAGGTGGCTTTCGCACAAAGGAGATTTGCTCCTTTCGTAGCCCTTTTCCGTGCACCCTCATCGATTTTCGTAATAATTCAAATAAAAGGAAAAGAGAAACTTCATTTTCTCATAATAAATTACGGATGTAACCATCAATCAAAAGAAAATATAGCATATCATCTTCATATAAAAGGGAATTAAAAAAAAATAGACAGAAATAATAGAATCTACATAAATGCCTAAAATCGAATTAACTAACAATGGGGAGAGTTTACCTTTACTCGATTCAAAAATGGAAATGGGTGCCTTTCTCAAAGGAAGCGTCTGATTTACATAGTGTATGTAATGTGGTAGAAATGAGGGTGTCATGAGGAGGGAATGAGTATTTAGGTTTCACACTTGTAAAAGATGAAGTGAACCATCATTTTAATTTTCTGGAAAAGAAGATCAAAAGACCTCCATTTTAGAGGCAGTAGTTGCAGGGTTATTTTGTAGCAGCGATTTTGGAGTCTATTAATAGTGGTAAAATATGCAGTCCATGTGTCAATCCTCTGAGAGGAGACACCAAACACATTTGTAAAAGATGAAGTGAACCATCATTTTAATTTTCTGGAAAAAAATTAAAAGAGCACCATTTAGGAGGCGGTAGTTGCAGGGTCATTTTGCAGCAGCGATTTTGGAGTCCATTAATAGTGGCAAAATGCGGTCCACGTGTCAATCATCTGAGAGGAGACACCAAAATTATATTTATATACTAGCATGCAGGCCACACGATGCATGGCCAAATTTATCAAAAAAAAAATTATTGTTGCGTCTTTTTTCACGTAACATATTTAATGAATGAAGTGAGATATAATTTTAATTTAATATTAAAAGTCATATGGTTAACATAATTTTTTATTGAAAAAAATATGTTAGCATGCAAAACAGGATACATGATTGGTAGAAAACTAATAAATTATTATTTGAATGTTCTCATCAGCAAAGCTTAGAAATGAAACACGGTTAAAGTCCCTTACGAATTACAATAAACATGATAATTGTGGGAGAGAGAACCGTCTTCAACTCCAACAAAACTCAAAAAACTCATCGTAAAAACCAAACATGAGCGGTAAAACTACAAAACCACCGCTCCTTCAAATCATAAAACAACATACACTAGCTTGGGGAGAGAATACCAACTCCAAATCTATCTGAGAAATAATCTATGCTTCACCCAAACAACTATAGAGACACTACGAATAGCAATAGGTCCAAGTAAGAACCCAAATCAGGAGCAAACACCATCTTAAAGAAGAATCAAAGCACAAAAATCCAACCAAAAGCCAATCTTCCACCATTAGAACAAAAATCAAGGCTTTTCAACCAAAAGCATCTTAACAACCACTACACGCAAAAAAGGTGTGGAATTAGCATATGTTAAGAAATGGTGATATTCGAAAATGAAATGATGGATGAAGAGGAGTTTGGAATATATAAGGATCGAGAGGAGACAAAAGGTATGGGTTAAATGAATGAAGTAGAATAAGGTGTAGAGACATTTTTTAGGTTTTGGGAATTTTTGGAATTCAACTGAAAGTAACATAAATTAATTGCAAGAATTTAAAAAGCCAGATAAAAGGCCTAAACGCGGATACTGATATTGGTAGAAATGGGACTTAAGGATATTTAATACATATGCCATGTGTCAGCTTCACACGATTTGGGGCCATAATTTTTATGTAGTTATATAGAATATAGATTAGATATAGATTTAATAGTTAAATAGTAATTAGACTAACTTAATGAAAAAACTATTTAGACAAGACTTATATGTACGAACCCTAAACTTTTAAACTTTTTAAGTTGTGAAGTGAGTAAATAAAATGTTATCTACAATTAGTATAGGATATCTAGTTATGGACGATAAAACCTCTTAAAACCCCACCCCAAGCCCAATGTAAACTATTCGCCTTATAATCCAAAAATCTCCCTTCACCAATTGAAACACCATCGCCATGACATCCACAGCAACAGACAACACCCCATTCCTAACGAACCCCCGTTTCCCCCCAACCCTCCAGAGAGCCTCCCGCTTCCTCTGGCGCGCCATCACCCGCTGCCTCATGCACGACCCCTCCATTCGCGTATGAAACTTCGCCGCCCAAAAAATCGAAGATTGCCAATCCGACTGGGCCTACTCCAAACCCATCACAATCATCGACCTCATTTGGAACTTCTTGTTCATCACAGCTTCAACTGTCATGCTCACCACTAGCCGAAATGAGTCTTATTCCACTCTGCTTTGGGTTTGGGTCGTCGGCTATGCCTTTCAGTTCGTGATGCACGTGGGCTGCGTGTTTATTGAGTATAATCGAAGGTGTCACCCCCGGATCAATTCATCTGATAGTGCTCGCTATTCTAATTTTAGTTCAGAGAGTGATGAGAGAAACTGCTGGGGATTATGTTTTGGCCAACCCTCATAATGCCCCTCATCCCAGGTTTAATTTAAATTATAGTATAATATTCTGTTTTTGCCTACTTTAACCTAAAAGTGTACAATGTCTTTCAACTTATAATTTATTACTCCTTCTAAAGTCCCCAAAAATATACCCTAAAAAAACACTTTTCCTATTTGGGTCATTTTGAATGAATACTTTAGTTCCTTTTTTTTACCTAATTGAGGAACCAAATTCCATGATCGTAAACAAGTGTTAGGTCTTGGTTGTGATTGAGTTTCTTAAATTGGGATGGAGGGAGTATAGGATATTAAGCACTTATTTTTATCATGGTTTATGTAGCACTTGACAACCATGAAAGCAAGAAACCCATTAAACTATGAGAATAGTAGTAATGCATACGCAAATCAAACATTAAAGATGGCTTTGCATATTAGATGAACCCATATGAGCCTTAGTTTTTTTAACACTCTTATTTTTTATGATAATTTGCATCTTCTTTGAATTTTTTGAGGTTCTCAATTTTATGAATTTAATGGTCGTTTCTAAATTCGTTTGGTCTCGGGTTCTAGACATGAGAGCAGCCTCTCCATAAATGGGGGTAAAGTAGCTAGCATCTGATATATGGGGGTAAGGTGCACCCTCATCGATTTTCATAATAATTCAAATAAAGTTCACGGGTAACGGTTTTCACATGCATAAATCCCCCAATGTCACAAAACATGTAGATGACAAAATTAATGGGAGAACATCTCATAAAGCTCAAATATATATATGAAGTTAAAGTTCAAAAGAGCTCGTGCAT
The DNA here is from genome assembly GCA_949130495.1 of Sambucus nigra. NCBI lineage: Eukaryota > Viridiplantae > Streptophyta > Magnoliopsida > Dipsacales > Adoxaceae > Sambucus > Sambucus nigra. The sequence goes on from OX422223.1 coordinate 204,723,056, forward strand.
GTATATGTAGAGGCATATACAAAGAGAATCCATTAAGCAAATTTAAGTCAAACTACTCCATGCAAGCTTTTTAAAGAACACTTTAAGAATTGAAATTCACAACCAAAAGTTCTAGCCACATGGACATGGAAAGTAATATAGGATTCAAACACAAGGATATGCCACATAAAATGTGTAAAACTAAAATACATGCAAAAATCTTTTTGAGTTTTCAAATTTATTTATTTATTTATTTATTTATTTTTTAAATTTAAAACAAAGATAACTCAAAGGACAAATAATATTTTTTTGTCATGATTCCATCAAAAATACAATACAACTGAAACACTTGTCATGATTCCATAAAAATATATACAACAGATACATCATGTGTAAGCATATGAGTATCATAAAGTGTATCATGTAAAGCCTCCAAATTAGATCTCCTAACCTACATGGGTGTAATGTGATGCTCTTGAGCTTTGTTGACCTTGGTGACTCTACCCTTGGATTTCCTAGGACTGATTCGAAGATCAAAACAAAACCTCCTAAGGTGACCCCACAATGTGTGTAAGTGAAAGCACGGTGAGAAGTATTACTTAAGGGTTGACTTTTCTAGCGTTCCTAGACGATTCTCTCAAAATCATGGTTTTGGCTTTATTAGCAGAAGCATTTTGAGTATCGAAGCCAATACCACACTTATCATTTTTTATTTGGACAATGTCTAACATCTTATCCAATTTTTTGGATCTGAACTCCACATCAAATTTGACCCGACTCGAGTCTCTTAATCTCTCTTCGAGCTCCATTATCTTAGACTCAAGCAAACTCCTAGTCTCTTCAAACTCAAGAAGCACTTTCTTCATAGCCTCCATTAAACCTTAAAGACTATCTCTCTCACCTTCAACATACTCTAGCTTCTCTCGAAGAGTTCCCTCACGTTCCCTAAGATCTTCAACTAAACTAATTTCATCAATACCTACGACACGTTCTTTCATCCTTGCTTCCAACTTCCAGTTTTCCTTTTTCAATTTCAAAGATTCTGCATAAAACTCACGGAAGGTAACTTGGAGTTCACTCTCCTCCTGTTTTTCATTCTCACTCTCTTCTCCACTTTCTTTACCATCAAACACTTGGGATTCACGCTTAATAGATTTGGAAGTGTCATGCAAAGAAATATCTTCATGGAAAGATTCGTCATCAATGCTCACATGGCTAGCCATGAACGCGATGAGGTTGCGCTCAATGGGGGAATCGGGTCCCTCTTCCGATTCACTATCACTATGGGTGACATTATATGCAATAGTTTTCTTGCCCTCCTTCCTTAGTTTAGTGGGATACTCGTATGCCCTATGGCCATAACCCTCATAACCAAAACATCTATTCGACTCGTCCCTCTTAAGATCATAATTTCGATTTTTAGGGGGTTTTTTCAGGTTTGTTGTACTTGGGGACTTCTCAAATTTCTTAGCATCATTTTTAGGTTTCTCTTTATTAAACTTAAGAAATTTTCAAAATGAGTCGATGTCGTACTAATCATCCGAAACAAGTGTTTCCTCTTTTCGGGCTTTCAAAGTTATGCCCTTATCCTTATTCTTCACATCCTTGAAGGTAAACATGTCAATTTCATAGGTTTGTAAGTCACCTACAAGCTCTTCAAGTTTCGTAGAGTTTAAAGTGACTAAAGAATTTAAAACAGTTACTTTTGGATTAAACCTATTAGGTAATGGCCTTAAAATATTCTTTTTGTCACGGTTGTCAGGTATCTTCTCTCCCAAATTAAAAGACGAATTCACAATATTAGAATCTAGCATAAAACTCATCAAAGGATTCACTCTCATCCATTTTTATGGTTTCAAATTTAGTGGTGAGGTTTTGGAGTTTAGAAGCCTTAACAATACTTGTACCTTCATGGGTGAATTGGAGAGTGTCCTAAGCCTCTTTAGATGTTTCACACATCATAATACGTAGGAACTCCTTCAGTGTGACCGCACTAAAAAGAACATTTAAATTAGGAGAATTGAAATTTTCTAGCTTAAGCTCATCCTCACTCCATCTTTCTACGAGTTTAGGAACACGAACTTCTCCTTCTAAACACGTTGTTGGGGATCACCCTCTAACAACCGATTGTCAAACCCGCTCATCGAACGACTTAAGTGCTAATCTCATACGTGCTTTCCATTATGCTAATTAGAATCATTAAAAACAGAAACCTCGAAAATGATAAATTTTTCATAATCAAGCGTTAAAGGATCTAACACAATAGTTTAGTGAACCCGCTCTAATACCACTTGAAAAGAGGAAATTCTTGAATTTTATGCAATGCCAAATTATATTGCATATGCTCTGATACCAATTGAAAGGGATGAAATAGGATGATGGATCCCGGGATTCCAAATTTTAATTTCTTCATATTAAATTATCTTTTCTTAAACAAAATTTCAATTGAAGTTCAAATTAACACAAACCAAACTAAACAAGAATTTTACCAAACTAAACTTTTTCTTAAACTAAAACATCCCTATTTAATTAGGCGCCAATTAAACAATTTTTGTGGTTAAACAAATTTTATCCATTTAACCTAAGCATGCATCTAGGTGTGAATTTGCAAGATAAAATAACCAACCATAACATCGCGATGTACGAGGAAAACCCATAACGGGAAAAACCTTGGATGGAGCAACCACAAGTCCACTAAGTACGGATACCACAGAATACTTACACAATGACTCGACACCCTCGGAAGCCTTGACTCTCTTCGTTCTTTCAACCTCTACCTAGTGACAACGTAGGAGTCCACCTACATCTCGGAATCCACTGATAGGGCACTACTATTGTCACGCATACAAAGTGCACCGTATGCACACCAACAAACACGGAATCCTTTGCAAGAAACAATCCTCAATGATGAACCTGAAACCAAAATGTACACTTAAAATATATGTTTGTTGGATCAAAATAATTTGGTGTAAACTTGTATTTTGTTTGAAGGATTAAAGCATGAATCATAGATAAAGCTTTCTTGGACTTTTCTACAGGTTTCTCACACTTAGAAGTTGGAAAAGTCTCTGTTAAAAATGCAATTCCGCACGACATAAATGGTTGGGAAAAGTAGTGGGGAGTTATGAGAAAAAACTGCTTCAAAAAATGTTTTTTGACAAAAACTGCTCCCATCGTTCAAACGAAAACCAATCTCGATCGAACGACAGAGCCATCTTGTTTGAATGAGATAAGAATGAGACTTCTTATGAGAAGTCAACATAAACCAAAATGAGACGTCGTTAGAAGTCATTCGAACGAACACCAAATCTCATTCGAACGTTCTGGGAAAATCAAAATATTTTTCTCGAAAAAATATAAAGTCATTTTGAAATAGCTTAACAAAATTTTTAACACCCAATAATAAATTTCCAAGGCTCAAAATATTCGAAGCATTCATACTTGAGAGATTCTTGGAATGTTGATCACACTATGAGGCACGAAACACGACATAGGATGGGATCTCTTTTGACTTGGCCACTACGTTGTCATAGGATTGAAAGGTCATAAATGCAACTACAATCCTATGACTCAAAGAGTTTTGTCTGGAATTAAGCCAATACATACAAATTGACAAAATTGGAAATTTGTCCTTACATCTTTCGTAAGTGAAGTAAGTTAGAACCTTTTAGGTACCTGAATATCTTCTTTACTAAAATAAGGTGTTGTATAGCCATAGGGATATACGCTCGAGTTTACATAATATGGTTGTAAGTTTGAAGAAACTATATGAGATGCCTAAAAGGAGAATCTTGAATATAGTTGATATGTACTTTAGCTTAGATAAGTATTATTTTACTTCAACTCATTTCGTCTTTTACTTCGAATCCACTTATTTACATAAATTTGAGATTTAATTTTTTTTTCTATATGCGATTAAGTAGGAAGGATATGATTACAAATGATAATATTCGTGAAATATTAAATGTAGCTCCTATACAGGATAAATTGTGAGAAAATTGTTTAAGATGGTTTGGTGTGTTAAGCGTAGGCCAATAACTTCCCCCGCAACTCTTCAAGGAACAATGGCTTAAAATTATCAGTTATGATAGGGGAGGAGGCATAACTAAATTTGACCTGGCGGGAGGTTAAATAAGGACATGATAGCTCGTGGTTTAAACAAAACTAGTGGTATGGTGAAATATGATTAATGTATCCAATTATTAGTAATTGATATTATTTTGTGGAGTTGAGTACACCTGTGTGTGTGTGCGAAATATGATTACTGTATCCAATTATTAGTAATTGAGAATATTTTGTTGAGTTTACATCCGTTTGTGTGCTTATCTCGATGCATATGGACAGGAGAGAGATACGATTGTAATTTTATGAGTTATAGTTAAAAAAATATATACATGCACGTATATTATTTTATCTTTATATAAATAGAAAAATATTTCTGAATTAATGTTGTAATTATTTTGATATATTGGAGGTAGAATACTAAATGGTAGGGAATATGATATGCGTGTTGTGATGGAGTAAGCAACGTCCGCATTGTGGGCAGGCTTTGTGCTCAATCCCTAAATGCATACAATTCAATAAATAGTGAATTTTTATATAAGAAACCCCTCTTATTTTAAATCTTTTGCTCGCTTTGTACGTGGAATGTGATTGCTTGAACGAGCGGTAGAGTTGTTTTGAAATTAGTTTAACTCTTATTATTAGGACGAGAAAAAATTAACTTGTAAAATTAATGATTCAGACACTGAGATTCAGGAAATGGAGTTGAAGACAAGGGAGCTAAAATGATTTTGATTTTCGCTTTACATTCATCATCATCATCATCATCATCATCATCATCATCATCATCACCCTTGCCTTAATCCCATCATATGGGGTCGGCCACATCGATTCTCCTTTTCCATTCTAGTTTATTATATGCAATATTATCATTCAAGTTAAATCCCATTACAATGATATATTATAAAGAAAAAAGTGTTTAACACTTGAGCCAATCACTAGCTTAGCTATTTTTTGAGTCCATAACACCCAATTGCGTATTGAACTTGTTGCACTATAAACTGTTAGATTCGGGTTAGGTTAAAATAGTATTTTAATGGTAAATCAGTGGTCTTTATTGCACTATAAGTTGTTATATGGTTGGGCCATCATCTATGAGCTCCCCCTTTGCTAAAGGTTGTTTCGTCTTATACTTCAAAGCCAGTTGTAAAGCAAATTATACCTTTTGTTGCTTAGTTATTATTTTACATGAATGAATGGTATAATTTAAATAAATAATGTTTTGCTAGTAATAGAACTTGCTAGAACGTATTGATGTAGAGTTCAGCGAGTAACATTAACTTAATGAATGATATAATTTAAATAAATAATTTGTTAGTAGTAGTAGTAGTATAATTTGCTAGAACATATTGATTTAGAGTTCAGTCCGTAACCTGAGCAAATGGATTTTGTAAAGAAATTTGATGGTTCTTTTACTATTGCTTTTGAAGAGCATAAACAACGATTAAATTGGGATGATTTTGCGTTCGGGTGACCACTTGTCAATTTCATCAATATCACTATTTTTTTACTTATTATTAACTTCTGTATGAAAATAGGAAGGAGAAACCAAGGATGATATCGAGCAACTGCCCAAGTATAAATTTCAAAGAATCGGTGATTTTGAGAAATAAAATGGGGAGATTCAAGAATCTTTTGGAGGAATAATGAGAGAGTGCAACACTGATACACCCATTGAACGTAATCTTCCCCTAGAGGATGATGTAAGTTTTAATATTTTTGTAATATAAATTATTTTATACTGCCCTTTTCCCCAAAGGTATAACATAGGGTGATTTTGATTTTGTCCTCCATTTTATTGACCATTAACCCCTTTCCCGCAAAGGTATAACATGGGGTGATTTTTATTTTGGCTCCCATTTGTCATGGCCATTACCCTTCGATTATAAAAAATTATTCACTACTATACTTTGACCTCCAAAAGCATCATTTCTACTCAAAGCTTTAGTAAAAAAAATCCTTAAATCGATGAAGGCCACTCGGAGGCTCAAAGGTATATATTATTATAAACAATGGTACCCAGGTTGAATGAATCATAACATTGGTGGCAAAGTCCAAATCACCTCCCCCAACCCAATAAAATCTTCGATTGTTTCAAAGGGAATGGTTGCACCCAACATATAATTTGTTGCCACCTTATAACCACATCTCACGAAATCAAATAAAGTGTACTCCATTTGATGCCAAAGTAAAAGCCGCAAAAACTAACCAAAATAAAACACACGCACAATCATAGAGGAAAACTCTCAATATCATTCAAGTGAATACATCAAATGAGGATTACAATGAAATCTAAAGACATGGGATACTTTATGACCAAGTATCCAATACTGAAAGACTCAAAAGGACACAAAAAAGGGATTGCCTACCTTTAGCACTCAAATGTACAAATAAGCCGACTTATTTACATCACCCTCCTCCCTCGAAGAGAGTTCAACCCGAACTCAAAATGACTCCCCAATGGTGTCTGGATCAAGATAGATGATGAGAGCGTCATGGTAGATCTCATCTTCTGGTTGAGGTTTCTTCCCATATTTTAGAAGGACTATCTTTCCCTTTGCTAACAAGCCATAGGCGGCTCAGTGTCCAATTTTATTGCACCAAAAGCACTTCATTGCTATGTATACTTTTTATCTATATATCATATCGTATATATAGATATTTATTTATAATTTATGCTCGTCGAGGCTTATTAGAGTCTTTCACCCATATATATATACTTTTTATTATGATTTTTGTACCAGTCGAGGCTCATTCGAGCCTGATACTTGTATATATTTAAGTATACATTTTACGCTCTTTGCTCTGATCGAGTCTCACTAGAGCCTATCGCTTACACACACACACACACACACACACACACACACACACATATATATATATATATTTATTTATTTCACTATGCTTTACACGCTCGTTGAGGCTCAGCAGAGCCTAACACCATGCTCGTCCAGGCCCATTAAAGCGTACACACAAATTCTTTTTTATCAAAATTACTTGTCTATCACCATTCTTTTATTTACCACACACTTGTCTAAGCCCATTAAGCATAGTACGAATACATATAAATCTCTTTTTTATCATAAAATTTGTCTAGGATCATTTAAGCCTATTATCCACTCGTTTTACCACATACACTCGTACTAATATAATCAACATAAATAACACTAAAAAATAGTTGCATGTCTCGATAATATAGATTAAGAACGAGTTTCTTAGGCTAAGTTTAACTCCTTGTTATGGCTCCGTGATACTAGATGTATATCATGTAAAACTCTACTCTAGGCTTCTCTGAATCCATGCCTTATATAAGCAATGTTTTTTCAGTCGCATCATTACTCCCCGTATTAAGGAAAATAATCACCATTGCGATATAATTCTTCAAGCAAAAATAATCGTAATGGAAATGGATTCATTTGGATAAATGGTTGTTGGAGTGTAATTCTTGGGGTGTATTCGGTTCCCATCCACCCTACTTGGCATTTGGGGTGCAAAATAGCCAACTAGGGCTCGGGAGCCTTTTCTCTTTGTTTGTTTCCTTTGGGAGAACCCTATCGGGTATAATGAGTCGAGACGAGCCAAGCTTAGGTCTGCTCAAACTTGTTTGGAAAGTTCAACGAGTATAAAAAAGGTTAGGTTTTAAACGAGCAAATACGAACCGAGCTCGAGTAGCTTGATCTTTTTATAATATTCTAGTATGTTTTTTCTTAATCTAGACAAATATGAACCCAACTTAATAATATAATGAGCTTTAAAATACGTTCTAAGCTTGACTCATTTATTTTACGTTTGTGTCTCAAAGAACTTTTAATACGAGTCGAGCTGTAGGAGGTGTGTTTGATTTACTGGCATACATGGAAGGTCCTCGAGCCATTTCCAACCACTCTTGACGTTGGTTGTGTACATGACAACCCTAGTAGGGTTCTCTTCTGCCTCACCAATGGTAGTGAGTCTCGTTTGGGTTTTCTTCAACGCATTGCCATTATAAATGATGAGATAAACCTCTGTCTAGGTTGTGACTCCATCATGAGGGGGATACCCGAACACAAATTAGTAGCATGGTCTCCATCATTCGTTCGAATCGTTCATCCATCTTGTGCTTAGTATCATCAAGTGAATCTCCTGCTTTTGATTGTTTGTGATCCCTACGAGGCTTGATTCTTGCTCATTCAATTGCAAAGAAAATTATTAAACAAAAATATCACCACCAAGACCACACCCCTTTTGGATACCAATTTTTTGCAAATTAAATGCACTGCAAAACTACCAAAATAAAACTCACCCACAACCAAAGTGGAAAGCTCTCAATATCATTTAAATGAATGAATCGACTGACGATTACAATGATAATGAAAGTCATGGAATACTTGGGACCAAGTATCTCTGACACTAAAAGACTCAAAAAGGGGAGGGGCTACCTTTAGCACTCAAAAAGGGGAAGTGACCTCTCCCAAACTACGGTTGGTCTCGGGTTCGAGACATGGGAGTAGACTCTCCATATATGGGGTTAAGGTCAGCCGAGATCCGTCTGTCTTAGACCCTGTAGTTAAGAGAGAGCTTTGTGCACTGGTATGACCTTTATATACTAATTCTAAGTAGGAAGTGCAAAAAATCCCCCTGAACATTGAAGTTTATGCAGGAAGCAGAAACTTGCTTAAGACCCCTCTTATTTTTATTTATTTTTATTATTATTTTTTTGCCACAAGGGGACCTTCGCAACAACATGCGTAGTGTGAGGATTTCTGCATTAATAGAAATCATGTGGGTTTCTTTCAAGTACTTACTGTACTGTTCAGATTTTTATATGGAAATTTTGGAACGAGCAGCTCCATCCCCTGCCGAATCGCCAACTTCCACCATCCCTCACCCCTCACTCTGTTCTCTCTCTCTCTCTCTCTCTCTCTCTCTCTCTCTATATATATATATATATATATATATATATATATATATATATGCACATACGAAAAATACATACACATACGAAATAAGGTTTGAAAATAGATTTTGAGTTTTAAAATCGTTTTGGGTTTCTTATTTTAATTTCGATTTTGGTTTCGATTTGTGTTTTGAAAATTGATTTGGAGAGTGACTAGTTCATATAATTTGTTGTGGTTGGGTGGAGGTGATGATTTGTTGTGGTGTTTTGTGGCAGGGGTGTTGGCAATTATGGCAGTTGAAGATGGTGGGGGATGAGGGGTGCTGGACGTTGTGATGGTGGTGGTGGTGGTAGTGGTGGCGTGTGTGTTGGTGGTGGGGGGTTGAAGAGGATGGTAATTTTTTTTGCTCTTTTCATTTTTTTAAATTTTTTGTTTTCATTTTTATTATGTTTATTTTACATGACCGTTAGGTCTAACAGATTTTCAGTGGTAGAGGTACCAAATTGAAAGTCAATTAGTAAAAGGTACCAAACTCTAGACGTATTTAAGTAAAAAAAAAACTCCTAATTTTTAAATCATAACTCTTACTTTGAGATGTTCTAAAATGTAAAGTGGGACTATAAATTTGAGACTGTTTGAGTCGGGGTTATTTATGGCGGGCTCTTTGATCTTACCTTACGTGTGGATCGCAGGAATGTTGCATTTGCATATGTGCCTACGATGACGGAGCTGAATTGCAGGAACTTCCTTGCCGGCATCATTTTCATTCCGCATGTATAGACAAGTGGTTGAACAAAAACTCCACCTGCCCTCTCTGCAAGTTCAATATACCAAAGCGGTAGCAATGAGGTATAAGAAAGTGTATTTTCTTCATCAAACTGTTCGTATGGTTAGAGATTTAAGGAACAAAGGTTATGTTGAGTGTATCTGAGTGTTATGCATATGGGGTGTTTGAAATATCTAATATCCACAGTTATAATATCTCTTGTTGCATAGAATTTTGTCACAAGGTTTAACCTTAATTTTTTGTAAGCATTTTACTTTCGGGTAAAAAAATAATCTTTGTAAAACTAAACATATCAAATAATGTCACATACTTATTTTTCAACTTGTATTTCGGTTAGAGACATGACACTTTAATTTTTATCAAGTCAAACTGATTGAGATGACCCTAAGAAAAAGAAAGGTTAGAGTAATTAGAGTGGCAGTAGAGATAGATTTATCAACTGATGCTAACAGCATTCCCTAAATATTTTCTAGGTTATGATATTGCACGTGTGGCAGGGTGTGGTTGGAATGCTACACCACTGAGCAATTTCTTGAATGATTTGAGGACAGGAGATGCAGTTATCATATTATACACTGGGCCCGTTGGTTGCGGAAACAAAAATTATTAGATTTTGCAAAAAGGAAGAGAAAAAGAGTGCAAAAATGTACAGTGATGGATCAAACAATGTTAGACCATTTTCAAAGCATTTGAGCGTTTGTCACATCAAATGCCCAAATGTTAGTTTGATACACTAAGATTATAGTTTTATTATAAAAACTTCTTGCGCACTTGGATTATCGTGCGTACGGTGAATTGTTTGTTTTCTGTTGGATTAGAGACTCGCAAGCGTAGTTTCCAGAGTCTTGTGCAAATATTTTTTTCACCGTTCTGTAAAAAATTTTGCAAAAGCTCTAATAGATGGTCATAGAGACTTCCATGAGAGCATTCCCGGTCTTGTGTTAAATTTGGCAATTTGTATGTTAAATTTGCGGTAGAAACCATACAAAATTTACGGAACGCTATGTTGTTTGAAATTTCTCCCTAATTTTTGGCAATGAACAATGAGTTTCGTACGAGGTTTAAAAAATATGTTTTCAAACGAAGTATTGTCTTTCATCTTAGAATATACTACATAAAATTCCACCTTTTTAATCTCTTTTAACACTCAAGTTCAGTGCTGGTAAAGTTAAAGGGTCTGCACATTTGACAACCCAATGCCATACGAGCGTCCAAATATAAACATTTGCTCATTGCCCTGGGATTTTTGTCGGGCCAAATATGCAAGTTTACCCAGAGCGTTGGGATTGCCGTGACTAATGTGTTGTCTCTAAAAATTAGTAGAGTTGCAGATGACAAATTAGTTCATGGACGATATAAAAACAAAGAAGTCTTGTAATTGGTAACAAAAGTACCCCCTATGTTCATCATCCATTATTAGCACTTGAAATTATAATAAGAGGTATAAATAACTTGGAATTATAATTGCTAAATGGCATCTAATCTTCCAATTATTTTTGGATTACAAATAAACCCCACTGGCTTTGTTACAATTTGATCCTAGTTGATTTGGTTAACTCACATTGTCTTCATTCTCGGTACTATTTAAAAAAATTGTTTTTGCAACTTAAATGCGTAACTAATTGCCAACATTATAATTTTAATTGATTTCAATTTAAAAATTACTTTTGTCCCAAATTTGTAATAAACAGCCATGTGACATTTTATCCTCCCCCTTAAAAGAATAAAAAATATAAAAAGAAAAAAGAAAAAAATGAATTTTCTCTCACCACCACCATTTGCAGCAAACTCATTGACAACCATCAAATTTGAGCAAAATAAAACCCATTCATGAAAATCTGAATCAAAGTGAGTTGGTGTGATTTCGATGTTGAAGGGTTTCCACTTTATTTTCAAAATGTGATTTCTAGGGTTTCATAAAATTGGTTTATTTCAGATTTGGTTTTGAAATTTGAAGGGTTTATTTTTATATGATTTCGAATTTGAAATGTTTATTTCAAGCCTAGTTCTCTTTCGAAGGGATTGTTTTTAGTCGGAATTATTTTGGACTATACCAAATCGATCCATTAATAACATATTTATACTAAACCATCCTTAAAAAAAGAATGACTAAACCACTTATTTGTACTAAATAAGTGGCGATTAGCACAACAGTTGGGAACATAACTCTGAAAAATGGAATTAACAACTCATAAAAAACCCAAACTTAAAATTGGGCCAAAAATAAAATACACACCAAATAAAAATTGACTGGAAAGTTATATAAAAGGCCAAATAGAATTTGGCCCAAAAATTTATTACTTAAGCCAAGTTAATCCCAAAGCCTTAAGACGAAAATGGGTTGTAATATATTGTAATCATTTTTCACATTCTTACTATGTGGAATAAGAGCTTAACATAACACTTCAACAAAATTTCATGTTCCAAGTGGGTATATTGAGCTATAATTTCTCATTCATTTATTTTTGATTTGACATATGTAAGTATATCACGTTATACTTCTTACAAAGAAGAATGTGTTACAACTTCGAACTGTTTGAAAAAACGTGTGGATCCCATATTAAATTGACCCTTAAGTTGACCAACGTCTCACTTTGTAAACTCAATTACATACCGTAAATTTGAACATAATGATCATCACCTTTCTCCAAATACATATGCACCAGCAAGGAATCCAGCAAGGTCTGTTTCGGATTAAAGACCATTCTTCCACTTCTCAGTAGCGCCTATATTTAATCGGAGACTACAGATGTGGTTGCAGTGGACCCAACCACCACCATTATGGTGTTGTTATCATCACAGCTGCAGTATGTACCAGCCGAAAATTGAACCCGGGTATGTACCGTGGCAGGGTACTATTCTACCACTAGACCACTGGTGTTTCATGTGAACATGTTGACTAATTTCACATCATGAATTAAAGTGTTTCTCAAGATCACAAAACAATCTATTCTGGTGATGCTTGAATGATAAACTATTTTGCTCAAAATGTTAACTTGCAACCTATAGTACGAAAAAGAGACATTATTTAGGAATTATATTTCTTGCAACCATTGGAATGTCAAAGCGGAGTCTAGTAGGCCGAGGGAGTTCATTTCTAAGTAGGTGTGGGCTAGGAAGCACCTCTTTAATCCGCTAAGGAAGGGGGCTGCATCGCGTCACGCGGAAGCATTTTTTTTAGATGGAGCACTAGTCTATGAAAATATGCACACACACACACACACACATAAAAACAATCTCTGCGTATGACGTATATACATGACTGAATATTTTTCAAAATCACAAATACAGATCGTTATTAATATTTAAAATAAATGAAAAAATATTTATGAAAATAAGAAAGAACACATGGATAATTATTCAAAAAAATTCTGGTGTTGTTTGGGAAATATTAAATACATTAAAAATCATATATAGAATATGACATATAGAGGCTCACCCACAAAAAGTCTCTAATATATTAAATAATTAAAATTGAGAACTACGTTACCTCCATAAAATATCTACATTAATTGTAAAATTTTATTATATACTTTTTAAATTTGAGTGGGGCACTATGTGAAACTCAATATATATGTAAGGGTAAAGTCAATTTTATGTAATTTTGGGTTTGGCACTTGCCACCCATGAGCAACATGGCTCCGCAACTGCTTGTGTCGAAAAAAAGGAAATCGAGTAAACACTAGATCAGTGGTGCATCATGTAATGTAAGATCCTAATATAAGTTAATACTCTTGTTTCTTAATTATGAATAGAAAACAAAAGGTGGAAAGGCATAAGAATAGTGTGGCAAACATATAATTGAAGGTGATAATCTTTCTTTTCTTATCCAAAGGGAGCAACAATATATGTAGGCCTATAAATTGAGCCGATCGAGCCTAAAGCCCACTCGTTCGGACCACTAAATTCGGATCAAGATTTAAGTGAGTTTGAAGCTGAGCTTGAGCATAAATTTAGTTCCCCACAGTAGTTGAATGTCGCGAGAACAACTGCCATTTTTTGTATGTAACAGTTACCTTTTTAACAACTAACCTTTTTGTGTGCCCAGCGACTTGTTTTCTAACTCCAATACCTACCTTTTCAAGTTCCCTATATATAATAACACCAATTGTAACAAATTTCTTTTAAGCATTTATAATTCGTGAAATTTAATGCACTCTCTTTCGATATAAAATGTCTTCTTCATCTGACCATTACCTCGATAAATTTATGGACAAATCATCGAATGAGATCAATTGTGATGAACAAAAGTTTTGTTTGGTTGGGATTGCAATTCTCTGACTTTTAAAGATTGACACGCAACATTGTTAATACTGATAGGTAGGGAGGACATTAACAACTATTAAAGATTATTTTGATGCAGTCCCAACGTACGAGATTAAAATATCCAACATCGTATCCGTATGAGGCGCTCATTTTTTTTTGTATCCTTGAGGGGATATCTTCTTACATTGATAATTTCGTAAGGAAATAAGGACATAAGTGAAAATGGATTTTTTTGGTGAGCAGAAAATGACCACAACTCTTCTAATGCTCGCGTGCAAGTTTACTGAACAATTCATGAGTATGTATGAATTGCAGAGAGCACTTCTATTGACCACGATTTTTCGAATGCTCGTGTACGTGGTGACGCGATGACCATGATAGCATGCCGGAGCCCATGGAGTTGCTTAAATGCAAATACATAAGTGATTATACCCGAATATTTTAACAAGTCCACCTTTATGACTCTGCAAGAAATGTGCACTTTGCACTACAATTTACAAGAGCGTTTGTGGAAAATGCATGGTGGCATGTATATTTTTCTGTTAAAGTATTTTTCTAATTGTATGTTTTTGTTAATATATTTTTTTCCTTTTTATAGATTCATTAATATACTTCTTGTTATTATGTGTTAATTGTAATTAAAAAAACAAAGAAAAATAGTAAATAATGAAAAAACACAAACTAAAATAATAGACAAAACGGTATGGTACGGTAAAAAATCGTACCGTAATCACCTTTATTAACAATGGTATTGTGTATTGTTCATGAAGTCGTGGATATATGAACATTTTACCTCCTTGGGGCATGCTTGAGTACAGAATTTAACAACACAACGTAATACCCCGTATTTTTGGCAATATTTATTTTTGGGATTAATTAATTAAATGAGAATTAATTGGGAATTAATCCGGATAAAATACTAGCGAGATGTGAGTTGGTATTTGACTATATTGAGTATATATGATGATTTATGAATATTGAATTATGAAATTGTCGTGAGATTAATATACGGCAATTTGGACATTTTATTGGGACGCGGGTGATAGTTGCGTCAGCATATAATTATTTTATTTATAAAAATGAATTTAAAATCTATTAACCGTATGGTCGTTTTGAGTGCGCCAACGCATCCAGAAGGGTCGAGATAGTCAGAAAACACTAGCCGGGGGTTTAGTTTGGGTCCCGGGGCATTGTTATGCCATACCGGCATCTTATAGGGGTATTTTGGTAATTTTGTATTTTTGGAAATTAAAAGTGACGAAAATTAGTAAATTATATCTGATGTGGATTTGACCCACTAAGCCACTAACCAACCCATGTTAACCCATTAGGTTACGTAGGTTATTAGAATTAGGTTTCTAATTACTTTCCAAAAGAAAACCCTAGCCACCATAGCCACCTTTGGAGAAGGAAGGTTGTAGAGAAGGAATTCTGCAGATAGAGAGAGATAACTTCAGCAAATCAACATCAAAATTAGAGATAAACTCAAGGCAAGTGATTTAAATTCGTTTAATTTCAGAGAATGCTTTTCCATGCGTAGGAATTTTATAGAGATTGAATTGTTCTTGGAGTGATATGAAAACCCATGTATTTTGGAACTTAGAACTTGAAATCTTGAAGAGAAATTGCATGTAGAATGGTAGGTAGATAATTATTCTTATGACATTAGATATTGGATGAAATAAAAACGGATTTAATTGGGTTAATTAATGATTATAAATTCTAGGGTTCATATTCTTGGAAATTTGGGGAAAAGTGTAGAGACTTGAGGATTTAATGATATTTAGGATGAATTGATCCCCTAAAATATGTTAGTATGTGACCTAGGTACGTTTAGGGATGATTAGAGACCTTAAACAATCGTTGGTTTGATGTTTAGATGAGTTTTGAAGAGATAAAAATGGTGAAAAACGAAACTAGGGAAATCTGGACTCGGAACTGGTCGTTCGTTAGAAGACCTACCCAGGTCGTTCGAACGAGCTCGTTCGAACGAGCTTCTAACGAGTTGACAGTCTGGGTTCTAACGAGAGTGATGTTCGTTCGAAGTTTTCGTTCGAACGAGATCTCGTTAGAAGACCCAGTTCGTTCGAACGAACTCTCGTTCGAACAGCCTCGTTCGAACGAGACTTCGAACGAGTTGACAGTTTAGGCTTTTTAGCCTGTTTTGATCCCGAGTGCCCCGTAACTTTGTGTATAGGTAGTGATAGCCTTCCCTTGATGAGTAATTGGTATATTTGGGATGTTTGGGATATAATGAGGAGTAAATTATATAAGTGTGGATCAAATCAAATAGACATTTGAGTCGAGACGTGAGTGCCTACTACGACGTGAGAATAAATTATGGCGCGTATAAATGTGGACCGGGATTATATAAGTTATATATATATTAAGTTGGTACGAGAATGCAATATGTAATACAATTAAATTACGGTGATTACTAAGATGTGTGTTACTTAGTATTGGTATATGATTTGTGTGTATGACATACTTACCATACTTGCTATCACGGGAGGTTTGCGTTCGCTTAGGGCCCTCTAATCCTTGTGTTGCCCGGATTTAGACTGGTTACCTTGATGAACATAGGTCATAGAAAGACTTATTGGGATGTTAATAAGTCCGCTGATCGTGGGAGCGTAGGTATGTGCGTGACCCATGTGATGTGACTGTGTTCGCTTCCATTATTTGTGATGTTGTTATCTGTGAACTATTCCTGAGAGATTCGGAATATGTGATCCTTATGTACGTGATGTACCGGGATGGATAGCAGAGTATGTGTGCACCGCAACTTAGTTCTCGGGGTGCTTGTATTGTATATTTATGATGTGAATAATATACACTTAATTAATGGGAACCTTCATGTTAATGTTGTGAATATAATTACGGTATTGTTTCGAGAAAAACATAACGGGTTAACTGATAGTGAAATATATTGCTTATTGAGCATCTGAGTTTACGTTAAACCCCTATTTAATTAAGATCGTTTTTATGTTAATGGGAACCGAGTAATAAGGGTAGAACCTATATCAGTCTAGCTAGATATGATGTCACTTAGCTAGTGGTTTGTGTCATTTTAGATGGGTACTTACGTTAGGAGTGCACAGTTAGACGAGAGGTGAGAATTTCATGTGAGTGCACGTCCTAACATGTACTTTGCATTTAATGTTTTAAATGTTTTTAAAGCACTTGCAGGTTTTTAAAATATCTCCCCATTCGGGCTCTGACCCGTTTTCTTTCAAATCTATTTTTTTGTAAAACCATTTTAGGTGCCCAGCCACAAGGACACCATGCATAGGATACTCATTCAGATGACGTGTTGTAGCTGTTTGTGGAAGCTACAGGGATTTGATTTTAGACGCTTCTATCATTTGGATTCCAGATTCAGTATCTATCAGTTGTAGGGCATGTTGCCCATTTCTATTAGAGACATCTTTCCATTACAGTTTTTCAGACTTTGGCATGTATTGATTCAGTATTCAGTTTAGTTATTTCAGTTTGTGGAATTGTAGTGAGGAGTTTTCCTCCAGACTTTATTTACATTATGTGATGGTTATTCTATTTACTTCGTTATGGTGAATGGTGTTATTATTCTTGAATTAAATCTTTTACTGCGTGTTAATCAGACTTTAATTAAAATTTGGCAACTTACTTTTTAAATACTAGGTGGTTAGTAATAATAAAATGTTTTCGACAGTGATGCTATTAACTGAGCCAACTTGGCATTTTGGTTTAATTTAATAAAGGAGTAGCTACCCGGTATTTAATTAGTCGGGGTGTCACACACAATGCCAATGATCGCTCCATGGTCATTGCAACCTGTTTTACAAAAGAATGCGGTGCCACAACTGTATAGACATAAGGAGCAACTTGATGACTTGTCCTATAATATCAAAAATGATTTCCACAAAAATATTTTTTTTAAACTTTAGTCCCGATCTAACTAACTCTCAATCCCCGACATCGCTACATATTAGTGTATTGGGAGGGTTCCTTGTTTGGATTTCGCTTGCGAGACCTCCCCCGCATGAAAGTGGCGAATGTCAGGAATTGAGAGGAGTTACATCTTTGGACATTTCGAAAATTTTAATACTATCAATATGTTAGTATACTTTAATTTATTTTGAGTTATTGTACTATATAAGGCAAGAGAAGCCTAATTTTGTTTATTCGAGTAGAGCTCGAATTAAGGGTGTATGGGCGCCCTAGTTGTTATAATTAGTTTTATAAAAATTAAAATAATTCGTCGTGAGAAGTGGGAGGATTGGGTATAGTGTTAGTGAGGATAAGTGTAGTGGAAACTATCTAAGCTTTGGAGTATTAGGCTTAGAGTGCGATTTATTTTATTTTGGGACAATAATTTATTTATTTTGGGAGAAATAAATATTATTTTAATTGGAGAATAATTAAATTAGCAATTGAGGTTAAAATCTGAAGATGTTAGAAAGTGATTCGAATGATGATTCTGAGGGTGAGATTGATTCCGAAAGGGTCGAGATAGTCAAAATGACTGTACTTGGGTCTTATTTGGGTTTTGAAATATTTTAAGTTCGTTTGGATCGAATTAGAGTAACCGAGTCATTTAAAGTGTGTATTATCATTTAAAGTTGTGTATTTTGGGATATAAGGCTTAAAAGCCTACGGGAGATAGAAATATCATTAGAGATAAAGATAAAGAAAGAAAGAGAAAGAGATAAGGAAAAAAGAAGAACAGAAAGAGAAGAAAAGTTTGGAAATTTCGTCCAATCCGTGATTTTGAGGACGAATCAGACTCTACAACTTTGTGGCAAGTGATTAAACTTGCTAAATTTCTTGTGCATCTTTTATTTCATGATTTGTGGATTAAATTATGGATTTTAGGTTTTAAAATGTCAAAACCTAGATTTGCGGTTAAATCTTACAATTGATGGGTATATTGTGAATTTGAGGTTATAACTTAGTTGAGATGAGTTATTTGATGATTTTTATTGTTATTAATATGTTTGGGTTGAAGAAAAATGGAGAGAAGTTGAGATATATGATTTTTGGGATTTTTGGCTTCTGAGAAAAGTAGCCATTCTCGTAGCTTCTGATAGGCCGAATCGATTCAGAATGTTGAAGGTGCCCAGGTCTGAGTGACCAAATCGATTCAGACCCAAGCCGAATTGATTCGTCCTGAGACAGAATCCCAAGTCCTATAGACGGAATCGATTCGCATTAGGGGCGAATCGATTTGCTGGGCCGAATCGATTCGGATTGGGCTCGAATCGATTCGAAAACAGGGCAGTTTTGGGGGATATTTTTCTGGAGTGAGTTTTGTCTAGTTTCGTTTGAGTTTATTGATTGGGAATGTCTATATGAGTTATGAGAAGTGTGTTTGGAGACTTTTTGGCAGTTTTCATTATGAGAAATTATTGGAGTCATATTGATTAAATTCGAGAGAATACCGATTACAGAGTATCGTACCGACAAGTGGGGAAGCCCACTACTATTGAGATTTCGATTTGGAGATAATTATGGATTTATATGAGAGAAATAGAATGCGCTTAGTGATAATGGATTTTAGAATTAAATCCCAAAGGGGATAACTTTAAAGGTTCATACGTTTGATTGAAATGTATTATGGATTGAGAATAATAAGTATCTATCAACGTGCATACGGATATAGAGAATATCCTTAACACAAATTGAATTGGGAGATGTTTTATATGAATGATAAATGCTGATTGAAGTGAATAAGGATATAGAGAATGTCCTCAATGTGAACAGAATTGAAAGATGATTTATACAAATAGAACTGAGGTATAAATTTCAAGTGAGAAATAGTATAATGTATAAAAAGTGGGGAAGTTATGTGAGTTATTGACGAGTAGTATATAAAGAGTAAAATATACTAAATAATGATATTATTCCATTTGCGCCTAAGATCATAATAAGAGTATGTAAATGGTGTGATATATATATATATATGAAGCATACCCCCTCTATGCTATCATAGGAAGTTGCGCGATGTGGGTGAGGCCCCTGGCTTGAGGAGCAGTGAGCGTATAGTCCCCAGCTCATAGCGTCCATTATTGTTGTGTGATTTTTTATTAGGGGTGAGACGTGGTGGGTATGTTTCGTCTCACTTTCGGGGAGGAACTATGACCGCTTTCCGTACGTTGTGATATGGTTTTGGCCAAGGCGGTGTGAGATTCCGACCGTTGGTACCTAGGATGATATGTGAGTGACTCCCTGGTAGATGATAGCATTGAGAACCTGCATCCTCGAGTTATAGCTCACTGGGATGGTTATAATTACACTTGTGTAAATAGTATATTATTTGTATATGATTATGTGATATCATATATTTGTCTCTAGAGTAAAGAGATATAAAAAGATTGATTGAATCTCATTCCGGGAGATTAAATCCAGAATAAATTCTGAAGAATACATTAGAGTGAATATGAAGCATATGTATTAAAGTGAGTATATATATTATGATGGGTATCGAAGGCATAATGGACCTCAACGACCGACATTGCCAAGGAGTAGTGTATCAGGGGGGTTCCTTGTTCGGATTTCGCTTGCGAGACGTCCCACGTACGAAACGCAATGCAATGTTGGGAGTGAGGAGAAGTTAGTCCTTATTACTCATATTTATTATATTAGTACATCTCGACAATCGACAGTGTCAAGGAGTAGTGTATCAGGGGGTTCCTTGTTTGGATTTCGCTTTGTGAAACGTCCCACTCACGAAACGACGTGCACTGTTGAGAATTGAGAATAATTAACTATTTATATCATAAGAACTTGGGATTATATGCGTCAGGCATTGAGGGAATAAGGAATCTTGATAATCAATATTGTCAAGGAGTAGTGTATCGGGGGGGTTCCTTGTTTCGATTTCGCTTGCGAGACATCCCATGCACAAAACACGGTGCAGTATTGAGAATTGGGAGAAGTTTAGTCTTTAGAATTCAATGTTATTAGCTCATTTATGTCAATAACTAGAATACGAGAAATTCTAGTAAGAGAATGTTTATGTATATTTTATATGTAAGTAGGTTGACGAAGATTTGAGATGGGTAATATTAGAAGTTGAGAGTGTTGGGAGTAGGTTAATTTGGGAGTAGGTTAGATTACTTTGCCCCTAGACAGTGTTGGGCAATTATTTTGAGGATCATCTGCATACGTTTAGGTGCGCGCTTTAGTTGAGAGGTGAGTTGGATTTTCTGGAGAGTGCGACTCCACCTTAATCATGTTATAATGCATTTATAATTATTATGCATTTTAATGCACTTGCTATAAATGTTTTCATACCTCGGGCTCTAACCCGTTTATATTTTTCTCTTGCTATGTATATATATTGTATTATTTTAGGTGTTCCTCAGCAAGGATGCCATTGATGTTATCCATCTAGTGTATTCGTGGAGCTGCAGCAGTAGCGGACTGTTCATGTATTTTGTTACAGACGATTCCTATCTTTTTTGTATATCTAGCTTAGGATTCAGTTGTATATTTGGTTCACACCCATGTGTAGTAGTGGTAGAATCTTTTTTATATTTCTTTCCTCGGATTATTGTATTGTCTGTGACCCAATAGCTTATTCGGGTATTTCTATCTTGAGAATTTATGTTGTAATTTAGAATTACTTCTTATTATTATCATCGTGAGCATATGATATCATGTTTAGTAATTATTATATTGTTTGTTGTTTATTGCGTTGTATGTTTTAAATTTTAAAATTTTTGGCACCCTCTTTTTGTAGTAATGGGTAGTTTGTCGTGTTTAGTTTTATTATCATCAGTAGATGTTGAGACTGATTCCTGATTATTTTAGTATAGGGTTGGCCACCCATTATTATTTTAATCAGGGTGTCACACTACAGTACGCCTAGCCAACCTGTGTCGGCATGTTCTACGGTTCCAAATGTGCGTACCCCGACTGATAGGACGGTTCACAAACATAGGTATTTCCACACAAAATATAGTTACATATTACTATATGTAAAGGTAAATATCCTAATAATTACCCTACAGCTTCTCCGTAAAGACTATCTGTAATTATCATTAGTTAATAATTAACCATCACGTAAATTATTAACCTCATTTTCTTTATAAAATGTAATTAACTATCTAGTTAATTTAGCTTTCCTTTTATTGGCAACATCACAGTTCCATTTTTAATAAATTCCAAGGTTATCTGTAGATAGTCCCACTAACTCGTATGAATACCTAAGAATACCATGGACACAACCGCGGACCCCATAGCCTGACCCTCTATCCCCGTTAGCTATTTACGAACCCAACATTTTATCTCACTACGGGATTTACATTCTTACCTTTGAAAGAAATTCCAAAGGCTTAAACTTTGTGATAATCATTAATATCAATCCTTACTTTTATGATTGTTTATTACGTATTTTCCAACTCGGATTAAAGCCCAAATCACATAAATTTGGATAATGGAGGTGTTCATGTTTATTCAATTTTTGCCCATCAATCTCCTAATATCTACCTCATGTAGGTGTCCAAATTAAATCAAAATCTTAAGCTTTGAACATGGATTAAATCCTCTATACATGAATCATCAAAATCATTATACCAAGGGTCTAATCGTGAGTTCTATAAATATAAACCCTTAAAATTCTACCATCCTAAATTCTGGATTTCCTCTCTTAGCATCAAAGTTAATTCCTTTAAGAGTATAAATTAATATCATCATGAAATAATCAAAGTTACCTAAATCCAGAATTTCTATAGGGATATTAGCAGACGATGAATTAAAAAGCAATTTAGACTAAATAAAATAAGCAAGAAAATTATTGCTTTAAGTCTTGAACGATTTCTTGATCGGCTTCTTGGATTTTTCTTAAATATCTCACCCAATTCTCTTGCTACTATTCTTACCTCTTTCTCCAAAAAAGTGTTTTAGGGTTCTTGGATACAAATGATAGGGAGTTATTAAGCTCCTAATTAATATTATTAAAGCTCAAATCTCGAGTTGGGCCTTATGTCTAAACTTTGGACCCTCAAATGGACCCAAATACACATCCCAATTAGCCCAATAATCTCCTAACTCATATATATATATATGATTATTTCCAAAGGTCTAGAACACCTAAACGAGCCCATAAAACCTTCCAAAATGAGTCTCGAATATCTTTTATTCAGTAAGTATACTTTTAATTGTGCCACACATTATATATCAATTATTCAATGTACATGCAATTATTTCCTTTCGAAATTATTATCATCCAAAGTTAATTTCACATAATAGGAAACAATAATTAATTAATTTATTCATAACTTGAATAATTAAATTTACCAATTTAATTTAATTCCTGCAAATGTTATTTTATTCCAAAAAATACGGGGTATTACATTCTTCCCCTAATAACGGAATTCCGTCCTCGAAATTCAAAACAGACATGGATAGAAGAGTTCTGAATATTTTGCTCGCATGCCATCCCCCCTCTCTCAAGTCGACTCATCCTTCTTATGATGTCCCCACCGCATACGTACTAATGGAACAACCTTAGATCGAAACTCGGCGCTCCCTATGGTCCAGAATGGTTACGGGTCTCTCCTTGTAGGTAGAGTCGGGCTGGAGCTCTATTTCATCAATATCTATTTACTTATTATAAGCTATCTCATCCCTAAGGAAATTCCGTATTGCACATATGTAAGCATCCGTTGTAAGTGGTCCGGTAGTTCCAACTAAACGCTGCGAGCCCAATCCTCTCAAGAATAGGGAATGGTTACACATATCGGGGATCTAACTTCCCCCTCTTACCAAATAGCATCACTCCCTTCATAGGAGAAACCTTAATCAGCACCAAATCCCCGACATTAAAATCCAAGTGTCTCTGACCCACATTTACATAACTCTTTTGCCTATCCTGGGCAGTTCGAATCCTGGCTCGATTCATATCCACCTTTTTTAGGTGTCTTGAATGAACTCTGGCTTGAGAAATTTATTTTCCCCAACCTCTAACCAATATAAAGGTGAACGATAAGGTCTCCCATAAAGCGCCTCGAAGGGTGCCATCCCAATCAAGAATCGATCGCTATTTTTTTATGCAAACTCCACTAAGGGAAAATACTACTCCCAACTCTCCTTAAAGTCTAATATGCACAATCGTAGCATATCCTTCAAAATCAAGTTCACCCGCTCCATCTTCCCGTCGATCTGAGGATGATTGGAGGAGATATCGACCTCCCCTCCTGCATCAATACCCCTCCAAGTCCCCTCAAGGACGCATCTGTGAAAACCTTATAGTCCATCCTTGCCCGAGGTAATGCTAGAACCAGTGTTGTGTTCAATCGCATCTTCAGGTCATCAAACACCCGTTGACACGCATCATCCCATACAAATGGCACATCCTTCCTTGTCAAGTTTTTTAGGGACCGACTATCTGTAAGAATTCATGAACGAATCGACGATAGTACCCGACCAGTCCTAAAAAGCTACGCATCTCAATGGGTGTAATGGGTTGTCCTCACTCCATCACTATAGTATTCTTCCTCGAGTCCATTGATATCACTATATTAGACACAATGTGGTCCAAGATTTGTACCTCTCGCAACTAAAAACCACATTTCTTAAACTTATAATACATTTGGTTGTCTCGTAGTGTCTGTAAGACTACCCATAAATGTTGTGTGTGCTCCTCCACCATCCGAGAATAAATGAGGATGCCATCAATAAACACTATGATGATGAGGTCCAGAAAATCACTGAACACACGATTTATCAAATCCATAAACACTGTCAGTGCACTGGTTAGCCCAAAAGGCATAACCAAAAACTCATATAACTCACATCTCATAAGAAATGCCATTTTTGAGATATCCTACTCCTGGACCCTTAACTAATGATAACCCGACCTCAAACCGATCTTAAAAAAATATGCAACACCCCTCAGCTAGTCAAACAAATCATAAATGAGGGGCAACATATATTTATTCCGTATATTGACTTTGTTCAACCCCCTGTAGTCGATACAAAGTCGTAAGGATCCGTCCTTCTTCTTGACAAATTAAACTATAGCACCCCATGACGAAGTACTACTCCTAATGAACCCTTGTCCCAATAACTGCTCAATCTAGTCCTAAAGCTCACTCATCTATAGAAGAGTCATCTGATATAGTGTACGGGTAATAGGTATTGTGCCCATAATCAAATCAATCACAAAGTCTATCTCCTAACTAGGTGGCAACTTTGGAATCTTCCCAAATACATAAAAAAACTCTCTAACTACCGGGATGGAATCGAGCGACACTTACGACCTCCAAGGAAGTCTCCTCCTCAATATACTATAAGTGCAAGGTCCCACGGGGTGCGGCATTTCAACCAGATAGATCCCATTCCCCAGATGATGAAGATGATGGTGCTACTATTACAGTCAACGTAGGCCCTATATGTAGCTGGCCAATCCATCCCTAATATGATATTATACTCTTGCATATCTAGTACTAGTAAGTCTGCCATAAATATGAGTTGCCCAATCTCGATCCCTATACCTTGACATACCAAACTTATGGGTGCCCCTCTATCCACGGGTTAATATATGTGCAGCATAATATCAAAAACAAGGTCTAGCATCCTAGTCTCACGTGCAAAACCAGTGTTAAAAAATGAATGAGATGCACCTGAGTCAAATAAAATATGACCCACATGCCCAAAGACAGGCAATATACCCTCAACAGCCTGAGCTGGTACTGCTCCCTCTGCCGACATAATATGGTACATCAGTCCGTACTGCAACTATGGAGACTTCCCCGGAGGTGGGCAACTGGTGTTGGTATGACTGGTGTTATAACCCCTAGAACTGGTAATTATTGGCGATGCAACCCTCGGAGCTGGTATGTTGGCGTTTCCCCTGATGCCCATAGCCCACTGGCCCTTCCTGTTCCGATCATCGAACCCCCAGAGTCGTATATGTTGATCTGTAGATGAAGGTCCCCTAAGTTACTGAGGGCCCTGACTGCTACCTCCACTCATCTTACCCCGTGGGTTCGACATCTCAGCTACCTGTCTCCTTTCACTTTTGTTTCTCTAAAAGACCATGTGGTCCTCGAAGTGCAGAATAACGACGTTCACCATTTGATTCTACTTATTGAATGTCAGGTTACCCAAAAGTTCCTTCTTGATATGCCAGGCGAACCCAACTATAAACCTGTCCATCTTCCTTTATTCTCCTATTCCTTTGCAAAGTAAGAAAGAGCAGAGAACTCTTTTTCATATTTAGTCGCTATGTGAACCTCCTGTTTGAGGTTCATGAACCGAATCTTCATCTCTGACTGCATCACCTAAGGGAAATATTTCCCCTCGAAACCTCTCCCAAAACTCGTCTATTGTCAAACTATCCTTCTATGAAGCTAAAGTAATTGCCTCCCACCACTGGAGTGCTTCCCCCACAAGCTGAAACAAGAACCGTATATTCCTCTTAACAACAGTGCACTTCACCATCCGAAAGTGCCACTGAAAGTTTATTTTCACCTACTCGTCGAATAAATATTTGGATTGTCTACAAACTCTAGAGGTTGGCCCTTTGTGAAGAACTACCTAGATTTTTCCCAGGTTAACCCCGACGTCTAGGTTGGTAACGCCATCTGTTGCGGTGGTGGTGGTGGTTGTTGTGCCTGTGCTGATGGAAAGTGATGGAGCATTGTCATCATCAAGGTAAAGACCACCTGGGTCATGATGGTAGCGATATCTGCTAAGGTAATAATGGGTTGGGTCGGTGAGGCTTGAGGTTGTTGATCTAGATCCGACTGAGCTTATTTATCTGCAGCGGGTGCAGCAACGTGCTAGGTCTACCCCTCCTTTCATTTTTCATATGAAAGCAAACAAGGTTCGAATTAGTACAAATCACAAGAATACAATGTATCCGAATTATAGTCTCTACATATCAAAGAATGCAATGTAGAACTTAATAAACGTAACACAGATCCTAAGGACACTAAGACTTGGATATTAGGATACCAATTGTAACAACTTCCATTTTCTCACAAAAATTTTGGTCAGACACAATATGCTGAAGATGGGGCTTGATATGCAATCTATATTCATTCTCAACATCAAACCAGATAAAATATTTATTTATAAGCCAAGATTTGAAATCAAAACTGATTATAAAATCCAACAATCATATATAACACCCCGTAAATTCAAGAACATTTAATTAAATAATATTTTGGGAGAAAATGAATTTATTTTATTTGGAGGAATTAAATTCATGATTTGAGAAATTTTTAAATTTGAGGAATTTATTAATTTGGCGAATTGGGGTTTAATATTTTGGATTATTGTGTGTCGCATTTTGAGGTCAAGAATTTGGAGAATGTTATAAATTAATTCGGATGGCAATTCGGAGTGCACGGTTGAGTCCGTATGGGTCGAAATAGTTGGAAATAAGTGGCCACATGTATATATTGGGTTCCGGGACCTTTCTAGACATAATTGACCTTCAAATTAAGAGTTTGCACCCTTCTTAGGAGGCTCATAGGTCAAAAAATGGGATTTGAGTTTTTAACCCGAATTGTGAAAGGGTAAGGCAACTTAAAGTTATTTTAGAATACTAAAATTAGGGAGATCTTAAAAGGAGAACCCTTAGAAGAGAATTTGAGGATTTTGGAAGATTGCTTCAAGAACAAGAGGAGATCCTTGATTCCAATCCATCATCTTCATTAAAGGAGTTGGTTCTACAAATCTAAGGCAAGTGGTTTAACTTGCATCTAAATTAATTACATTTATCTATTCATATCATAGTGGGTGTGATAAGATGATATGGTTTTTGGGTTAATTGATATCTAAATTCGGTTTTGATGGGTATGATTGAATTGTAGAACAATTTCTTGAATTTGAAGAAGTGTATGAAATTGGGATAATTAAACCATCATTCTAGAAATTATTTTCCAACGTTTTGGTTATGAAGAGGTTGATTATGTTCGCGATGCCCTGTAGAAAATCGTGTTTTATACATTTTGTTATCTGATGCGTTTTCTCCAAAAACGGCTCAAAATGCCTTAAAACGACATTTTAAAAACCTGGACAGATTCGCGTGGCGAATTTTTAAGAAATGTTATTTTTAGTTGTTATTCTGTAATGAACAATTCATGTATAGGTTGAATCTGAAATGATGGTTATAATTTAGGGTTTGAATTTGTGAATAATCACCCTTGGATAAATTAGAGGATTAATTGAATTGGAGAATTAAGGTTTATGATTGAGTGATTTGAAACCTTGTTGATTAAGTGGGTAGACTTAATTGAATGAAATAGAATGATGGATTGGGGATTTTGAATTTTGAGCCGTGAGAGGGAGTCTGTGTATAATTGGTAGGGCGACACCAAGATATTGAAATTAATTAGTGTATGATTAATCAAAATTAATTCAGATTGTAGACTTTCATGATTTAGGCTTGTGTAGGGATGCATTACCCCGGTAGCCTGTAAATAATATATATACGGTGATGTGTAGTACATATATGATTTATAAATATTTGTGTGAATAATATTTATAGTAAAGCATAAGGCTTGTGTGCGGACCTAGTACACTGGTCGCCTGGATTCAACATGTATATACGGTGATGTGTAGTATATATATGATTTATAAATATTTGTGTGAATAATATTTATAATAAAGAATACCAATATTAATGCTATCTTAGGAGGTTGCGTGATGTGGGTGAGTCCCCTGGCTAGCGAATGAAGGGTGAGTATAATCCCCAGGTCATAGCGTTTGTTTATAAGGGTGGGCCGTAATGGTATGGAACGGGTACTTTCGGGGGGACTATGGACGCCTCCTAGGCATGGGTGATGGCATTTATATCCGACATATGTATGAATGTTGAGATATATGATACGTATATATGGTGCAGATTTATATACGGGTATATACATGGTGTGAAATGTATAAATGATATAACTTGGGAGATCGTTATATGGTATCAAATGAGAATTGATTTAAATAAGTTAGTGTGAATAATTACTTATAACTCATATACATGATGTGAATCGTATAAGTGATATAAATCGTGAGAATGTTATATGGTATTATTTAATTGAGAGATGACTTAAATAAGTTAATGTAATTAATAACTTATAAAGTATACTAAACTCACTAGGGATAAAGTAGTGGGAAATCGTGGGATATATGTGACAAGACTAGTTACGGGGTAGTTAGCTAGATGGGTCATGCGTATTTTTGTTCGGCGTGCGCATTAGTTAAGGGGTGAGGTGTCCTCAAGAGAGTGCGCGACATTGACTTAAATATGAAGAGCATTCATGCATTTTAATTTCCTGCATTTAAATTCACTTGGTAAATATTTTTAAATGTGGGTTCTAACCGTTGCTGTAAAATATTTTCAAAACCTTTTAGGTGTTTAGCCACAGGGACACCAGAATTCTTCTATTCCAGGGTTACGCAACTACAATATATGTGGATGTTGCGAGATATTTTCTTAGACGACTATCTCATTCTCTTCTGATAGGGAAATTTCAGGTTTACCGTTGGGCTTGTACATTTATATTTAGTTTGGCATGTATCAGTATTCTATTTTATACTTTGGACTTGTTGGTTTTCTTTAGTCGATGTTATTCGGTTAATACTTCTAGTAGACTTGTGGTATGATTAGTTTCTCTTTATGTGTTGGTTATTCGAAATCAAATTGCGTTATTGGTTTGGGCTTAAATAAAAAGATAAAATTTGACATTATGTCTTTTGAATACTAGGTGGTTAGTAAGTTATAAAAAGTTTTTGACAGTGATGCTAAGAATAAACCAGTTGATATTCATGTTTAATTTGATATAGGACTAATCACCCGGTATTTTATTAGGTGGGGTGTCACAGATGATATCAGAACATCAGGTTATAGTGTCTTTAGGATCTGTGCAGCTTCTCACATTATAGCGTAGAATTCTTTGATTAAGAGCCTTAGTTTAGGGTTGTTGTATTCACTCACGTATGCAATTTCGATCAAGCGTGGCAGGTCGAACAGCATAGACGGCAAGAGTGGAATGTAGAAGGATTGCAGGAGGGAGGACTCAACATAAGCCATGGAGTATTTTGAAAACAGTGATGCAATAGGAGTCACCATATTGTTAGAAAAATTGAAGTTGGACAAACTGCTGGGGAGCACTAGTTGCCCAAAAAACGTCGTGAAGGACGGTGGTGCAAGGTTAAAACCCCAAGTGTAGACGAAAAGGGGTAAGGGTCGAAGAAGATTTTGTTTCTGAAGAACAATCCGCTAGGATTCGAGGAAGGTGCAAAAGGGTGATTTACCAATGGGTAGAGAACATCCAATTGGGGTCACATGTGGGGGAGTGTAATGACACTCAAGTCAAAATTTTGGGCAAAGTAGTTTGCTCTTAGAAGCAGTATGGGGTGATGGGAGCCAATCACTACATTCATGGGAGATACTGCGAATAATGAGGAATTTGGGGTGCGTATTATTATGAATCCTCTCACTCGAGGTTAAATAGAGAGGTAAGGAAAATTTCAGTAATCTTCCAAAAGGGCTAGACACTGGCAGGATGGGAAGGAAAATTGATGAAATTCGCAAACTTCGTAACCGATGAGAGGGATAGGGAGAATCAAGTAGGGTTGCAAGTTAATAATAGACTCGTGAGTAGAATGTACCAACATGGATAGGAGATCTGGCTAGGATGATTGGCGTCATTATCGTCAAGATTGTACATTAAATTAGAGTCAATGCTCTCGATAGAGGGGAGCTAAGGGAGCTGAAAAATCTATCAGAAGAGTAAGATTGGATTTTTAGTGTTAATAAGGTTCCAAGGGAAGGATTACCCAGTAGGGAACCCAAATTAATGATTGGGATCAATAGAATTTCTACCAAGTGATGGTGGGTTTGGTTAGGATCGTTAAGGCCAGCAACCAGTCTACTGGATAAGTGAATCTAAAGGGACAATTGGGGTAGCAATCAGGGTCAAGATTACCAGGCCAATGAGAAGCACAACCCCAACATGGTCGGTGGGGCCAGAGAAAGGAGAAAGGGGAATAACACAAAAAGGTGTCTTATATGTAAATGAGTAGAAATATATGGATGGATCTTACCCGTGGGAAGTCAGGGGACAGGAGCTAGATGCCTAGTAGGGCATCTGTCAAAGAAGTTTTTTGTTTGGATAAGACGCGGGTGTTATGTCTAATAATCATTGAGACGGTAGTGTTATGGGCAACTGAAACTATAAGTTTTATTCCGAGATGATTGGGGTATGTTTTGTTTGATGCAAGCGGGTCACAGTAATGTATTAGTACTAGATTCGCGTGAGAAATGGATTTAGTGGAAGTATAGTTAATATCATTAGTATGTATATTTTTACCAGGGAGTAGTGGGGTACTCTACGGTTTTACCTATAATGAATGGGTGGGTACATTGAGATGATGTATTTCTTGAGGACTAACTCCTTTGAGAGGTGATAATTGAGGTATGGTTTTTTCTTGGGTACGGACGGGTTTGTAATGGTGGGCGATCATAGCAAGGCTATCGTGTTCATTGTTTCAGTGTCGGATGTTTATTCTCTTGAGATGCCTCTCCTGAAAGAGGGTTGAGCAATATCATAACAACAATATTGTGTGAATTAGGTTTCATAAAGTGCAGTTGTCTAGTTATATTGGATCTCGGTGCGTAGGACTTTTACAGATGAGATTCAAGGGATGTAGGGTTGTCATAGAGCGGAGAGATTTACCTCGTTATTAATATTTAGCGTTGAGGGCTTAGTGATAGTACGAGCACAGTAGTATATGACTCCTTTATAGATGCGGGAGTCCATGATAGACTTGTGAGTATATGGGCAAGGTTTGAGAGTCCTGGGGATATGCTTTGGGTTCTATGGAAATCAAGGACCGACAATACTGAGGAATAGTGCATTAGGAAAAGTTCTTTTGGGTTATGCTGAGAAGTGTTATACGTATAAGCCTTACTAAAATGTCAAAAGTGTGGAGACGTCATTGGATTCCAGGACATCGAGTTTAATGAAAATTAGTGAACATGTGGAGAAAGTACGTTGAGCAGAGAGACACTAAGAGATAGGGCTAGTGGAGCCAAAAAGTGTTGCAAAAGAAACACTGCAAAGCTTTGCACCACAAGTTGATAGGTGAGGTAATATCGGGAAGAATTTAATAGTGATGAGTAAAGTCATCGAAAATATTTGGAGGATATATCCACACCGAGAATGCTGGGGCCGAAATTGAGATAAACATGGTTACGTAAGTGATGATCGAAGGTTTGTGCAATTATGCACGAGATATAGGGTATATGGGCACTCTGGGAGGAGCTAGAGCCTTTAGTGTGCAAATACTAAGGAGATTCGGGAGAAGACGTAAAGGCAATGATTTTGGGTATATTCCGCAGGAATGGGAATAATTTGTCCCCCGAATTATGGAATGATTAAGCATGGGTGTGTTTGGAAGTGACAATGAGTGCATCATAACCTACAATTTGCTATCACTACGAATCATGAGTGAGACGGATATTAGTGCATGTGTTGTCCGTAATATATATATATATATATGTAAGTACTGTGGGATAGCAGGGTTCTTTGGTGTTAACCACGTGAGAGTGGGGGGTTATACTAAGAGGATGGTTGCATTATATGAGATGTTTCTATTTTCGAGAATTACGGGAGTAGCGTGGATGTTTTTTAAGTTTCAATTGTGTACATATAGTTTAGGGCTATAGTGGATAGGTATAGTAAGATTGAATGTTCGCGATACCAAGGTATGAATTATCATTGCTAGGTTTCACCTGAGATAGGGTCTAGCGCATATATACGGTTATGTATATTAAATGTGTTGCATATTAATGTATAAATTATTAATTAAATCCCAAGGAGTAGGGATATTTTTTATGTGATTCAGAGCGGATGGAATTATTATCGAGCGGGAAGATATAGCTCGGGTTTTATTTTCGCGCAAGGGAACTAGTGATAGTAAAGGCACGTGGTATGTTTTGTCTTTTTTTACATAAAAGTGGATATGTATACTTTCATGTCTAGAGGAGGGTATTTGGAATGTTATAATTGTGGGATTGAAGTTATATTACGGATTAAGGGCTAGTAAATGTCGGGTTTTATTTCATGCGGTTAAGCACGGGTACAGGGTGTATGGGTGCTCTGGTTAATTACATTCGCTCAATAACTTTGCGTAGCAATGCTAAGGGTAAATGATTGCGGGGTTAGTTGAGACTGGGAGTACGAGGCTCATCCGAATTTCGAGGACGAAATTCCGTTGTAAGTGGGGAAGTATGTAACACCCCGTAAATTCAAATACCTTTAATTAAATAATATTTTGGGAGAAAATGAATTTATTTTATTTGGAGGAATTAAATTCATGATTTGAGAAATTTTTAAATTTGAGGAATTTATTAATTTGGCGAATTGAGGTTTAATATTTTGGATTATTTTGTGTCGCATTTTGAGGTTAAGAATTTGGAGAATGTTGTAAATTAATTCGGATGGCAATTCGGAGTGCACAGTTGAGTCCGGATGGGTCAAAATAGTTAGAAATGAGTGGTCATAGGTATATATTGGCATTCGGGACCTTTCTAGACAAAATTGACCTTCAAATTAAGAGTTTGCGCCCTTTTTATGAGGCTCATAGGCCCAAAAACGGTATTTGAGTTTTTAACCCCAATTGTGAAAGGGTAAGGCAACTTAAAGTCATTTTAGAATACTAAAATCGGGGAGAGCTTAAGAAGAAAACCCTTAGAAGGGAATTTGAGGATTTTGGAAGATTGCTTCAAGAACAAGAGGAGATCCTTGATTCCAATTTATCATCTTCTTCAAAGGACTTGGTTCTACAATTCTAAGGCAAATGGTTTAACTTGCATCTAAATTAATTGCATTTATCTGTTCATATCATAATGGGTGTGATAAGATGATATGGTTTTTGGGTTAGTTGATATGTAAATTAGGTTTTGATGGGTATGGTTGAATTGTAGAACAATTTCCTGAATTTGAAGAAGTGTATGAAATTGGGATAATTAAACCATCATTTTAGAAACTGTTTTCCAACGTTTTGGTTATGAAAATGGTGATTATGTTCACGCGGCCCCGTAGAAAATCGCATTTTATACATTTTGTTATCTGATGCGTTTTCTCCAAAAACGGCTCAAAAATACCTTAAAACGACATTTTAAAAATCTAGACAGATTCGCGGGGAAAATTTTTTAGAAATGTTATTTTTAGTTGTTATTTTGTGATGAATGGTTCCCGTATAGGTTGAATCTGAAATGATGTTTATAATTTAGGGTTTGAATTTGTGAATAATCACCCTTGGATAAATTAAAGGATTAATTAAATTGGAGAATTAATGTTTATGATCGAGTGATTTGAAACCTTATTAATTAAGTGGGTAGACTTAATTGAATGAAATCGAATGATGGATTGAAATTTTTGAATTTCGGGCCGAGAGAGAGAGTCCGGGTATAATTGGTTGGGCAACACCAAGATAATGAAATTAATTAGTGCATAATTAATTGAAATTAAGTCGGGTTGAAGACTTGCATGATTTAGGCTTGTGTAGGGTTGTATTAAATCGGTAGCCTGGAAATAATATATATACGGTGATGTGAAGTATATATATGATTTATAAATATTTGTGTGAATAATATTTATAGTAAAGTATAAGGCTTGTGTGTGGACCTAGTACACCGGTAGCCTGGATTCAACATGTATATACGGTGATGTGTAGTATATATATGATTTATAAATATTTGTGTGAATGATATTTATAGTAAAGCATACCAATATTAATGCTATCTTAAGAGGTTGCGCGATGTGAGTGAGTCCCTTGGCTAGTGAATGCAGGGTGAGTATAATCAGTAGGTCATAACGTCTTTTTATAGGGGTGGGCCGTTATGATATGGAACGGGCACTTTCGGGGCAAACTATGGTCGCCTCCTACACATGGGTGATAGCATTTATATCTGACATGCCTGTGAATATTGAGATATATGATGAGTGCATTGTTTTGTATGACTTATGCCAAAGAGGGGTAATTTTGTAATCTTTTCTATATTTATGACCCTAAATTTGAATTAATTATTTTTGTTTTGCATTTTTACAGGTACCCCGAAAATTTGGACAATAAAGGAGTCGATGTGAAAAAATTGTAAGGATATGTCACAACGCGATACGACACAACACGGTTGAAACAGCTCTACTAAATATTTTTTATAAAATCGCTCGAGTGTCCGTTGAGGTCGTACCGTACTTTTCGAAAAAGGTCTTGATAAGACTCACAACTTTGAAGTTTAGACGAAAATGAGATTTTAAAGTTTTGGAGGTCAAAAATGCGATTAAAGATAGTTTTGTGAATAGTGACGTGATTAGTACAAAAATTAGGGATAATTATTTTAAAAAAAGACTTCTCAATTATCTCCAACTCTTCAAGACTACATGGTATAATTATCAGCTCAAATACAACCAATCAAAGAGAGTTTCACTTCAACTCAAATACTTCATTTCTAACCCTATAAATAAAACCCTTTCGCCCATTATTTTGGGAGAGAAAAATTAGAGAGCGTGGGAGATAGTTTTTGGTTGCTTTATTTTGAGAGTATATTTTTATCGATGGCAAAAATTATTCTTTTGTGAGAGAAGTTTTGTCAAGATCAATTATAAAACTCGATTATTGTTGTAAGTTGATTTATTAATGGGAATTAGTATTCAATCTTGCACTTTTATTTTGTCTTCAATGATGTTAGCTTAATTTCTTTACTAGGACTAGGTGAAGTTTATTGTGTTAAATTAATATTGTGTGTAGTTTAAATTCGTCTTTATTTCCCGATATGTTCTAAAAATTTTAAAAATTTGGTATTCATTTTAAACCGAAACGAGAGTGTGTTTTAAAACCTTCAAGATTATTTTGTCAAATTAAGTTTTGAATTTAAAAATAGTAATTTTTTATTGATTATGCTTGCACTTTGATTGTTTTGATTAGGCCCGTCAATTGAGCCGAGCAGGCCCGAAGCCCGCTTGCTCGGCCCGCTAAATTTGGGCCGAGTTTTTATTGAGTTTGAGCCGAGATATTAAGCCCGAATTCAATTTGCGCCGAGCGCGAGCGAAACACTTTTAAGCCTGAACTAGGCTCGGCCCGAAATAATATATCTAAATATATATTTATATATATATACAAAATTATTTTATTTTCTATGATATGTAAAAAATATTTTAAAACAAAATAATTTTTATAATTTTATCCTTATGCAAATAAACGATTGGACTTAATATTAAAGAAACAAAAATAAGGTCGGCCATTTATTAATTTACTTTACTTAATCTTACGGGACTTGTCAATATTAGTGCTAAAATTTGTTTTTTTTTAGTGCTGAAATCTGTTATTTTAGTGCTAAAATGTGATTTTTTAATGCTAAAATGTCAATATTAGTGCTGAAATGTGTTTTGTTAATGCTGAACTGTATTTTTTTAGTGTTGAAATCGGTTTTTTAGTGCTGAAATGTGTTTTACTAATGCTGAAATGTCAATATATTAGTGCTGAATTCTATTTTTTTTAGTGCTGAAATCTATTTTTTTATTGCTAAATTATATTTTTTTATTGCTGAAATATGAATATTTATTATTAAAATAAACAATTATGTATTGAAATATTCAATTCGGGCCGGCTCAAATTGGGCCCGAAGCCCGATTTACTTTGTGAGCCGAGCTTGAGCCAAACACTCTCAAGCTCGTTCAGGCCGAGCTTGAGCTTGATCCAAGTAAATCAAAATCGGGCCGAGCTTGATCAACCATAAGCTCGGCTCATAGAGCCCGATTGACAGGCCTAGTTTTAATAGTCCATGCTTAAATACATTTGCGAACTTTAAAACTTGTATTTTCTAAGGGAATAGGGATTTTAGGCGTCTAAATTTAGAGACGTTAAATTTTATTGCGAACATAACCGTATTATCTTCCGAATTAAATACGACAAGAGTAGGTTTAATTTGACTTATAAAATCCATAATGACGAGTTTAAATTTTTGCATAATATTAGTTGAATGTGATAAATGGATCCAATGTCCTAGTTTTCATGCCCACTTGATTATATCTCTCGTAGTCACACTTTTTATTTGTGCTTGCTTAGTTTAATATTACATATCTTCTTTACCCCCATTTTATCTAGATGGACATTTGCGATTTTTTTAAAAGTCAAAATTGACAAATCTCTTGGGTTCGACCCCTACTTACACTCGTTATTCTATAATAGCCCGTGGACTTGCGGTATTTTATAAATTGACAAGCAAGTTTTTTGGGCCGTTGCCGAGGATTTGTTCGATATTTTTTTAAGAATTGAGACTTTCGGACTAGTTTTTTTTTTACTTTTTGCACTAGTTTATCCTAAAATACAAAAAAAATCGAAATTTTTTTTTCCTCGAAATTTCGAGATTCGTTTTTTTAGTCATTAGTCCATAAAAAAAATCAAAAATTCAAAAAAAAATCTCAGAATAAGAGAGATAAAAAAAATGTTTCATAAGTGTGCTTGGTCATTTTTGTTTGTGTGTTGAATACACCATTAGTGCGCGTGTCGTGTTAACTTTTTTCTTTTCTTTTCTTTATTATTTTTTTTTTGTATATCACACTTTACGTATGGTGTAGTTTCTTTTGTATTTTGTTTTTCCGAAGCACATTCGAAAAAAAAAGAAAAAAATAGTAAAAGTGAAAAAAATAATTGTGCAACAGTTGTAACAACCCGCTCAAAATAATAACGGGTGTCCAGCGCTATACTACTCTAAATCGGGAATCTCAGGTGGCTTATTCTCAGCATCAACAAATATACTAAATAGTTTACGACTAACTGCCCGATATCATATAAGCGAGATGTTAAAAATTTAATAAAACCTATAACAGACAATAAATCAACGCTATAAACTACTAACAAAGGAAAGAAAGATGCATACAAGAACTATAATAAACGAAATGAATAACTACAAATGAATATGCCGCAAAGGAATAAACCCGAATAAGTTGTCGGGCCACAACCAATACAATAACTGAAATGGAATAAATATAACATGTATATATAAGTATCCCTTGGGTACAAACCCGATATACAACATGAATCCTACCTAGATTTTTAAAGAAGTGGGAAGCGACTACATTCTACATCCCGCAATAGTCCGCACCTTTCACGGCTCCCAAGACTCTGAATAGAAGGTCATCCGGCATCCATGCGGTAGGACACCGGTAATAGTATATATATATACAGGCATGAGAGAAAAGTAAACGGGTCAGAGCCCGAGTTGTGAAAATATTTAGCAGGTGTGTTAACCGTGCATAATAAATATCAATGCACTTATTTCATAATTAAAGTGGAATCGCACTCTCATGAATCCCCAACTCACCTCTCATCTAAAGGCGCGCACCTATTCGCGTCCTAAAATCTTAGTTAAGTTACCCCACCTATAAGGACAACCTAACTTACCATAGACCTAGCCTACCCCCATAAGATCCGCCTTCCTATCATAGCCCAATAATCCTCCCCTTTTTAATCACATTTATTTTTATTTCCACATATATTCTATACTAGGTGAGATTTCCAAATTTTATTATCTTACAACTAAATAGGGACAAATCTTCTCTCTACACTCAACACTGCCCTAAGTTCATGCGTGGGGTGTCTCGCGAAGCGAAATCCAAACAAGGAACCCCCCCCCCCCCCCCGATACACTACTACTTGGCAGGGTTTATGGTAGAGATCCATTAGGTCCATAGCACGAAACCAATATATAAATACATACTTATATTTTTACATGCCTATCACATTCTTTCTTATATATACCTTACAGTATACATCCGGATAATATCTCCCGGACTGAGATTTACCGATTCAATTTCATTTTTATGAAACACATCTGAATCTATCTCCCGGACTGAGGATTCATATACAAAGTTTTTACCAATACTTATCATTTTTATTTCAAAACTTTCCATTTCACTTCTCATGTCTAGGAAATGCAATTAAAAGCCAACTCATTAGCATGAATTGCTTTAACACAACGTATACCTTTTTAAAAGCCAATTTTATTATCATAAAAATGCTTTTCCTTTTTAAAACATCCCATTTCCCTTCTCATATCCAGGAAATATATTTAAAAGCCATTTTTACTATCATAAAAATGCTTTTACCATATCATATGCTTCCACTTCCCTTCTTCCATCCGGGAAGTGTTATCGAAGCCAACCATATATCCCATTTCCCTTCTTCCATCCGGGAAATGTAATTTAAAGCCAATTTATTATCATAAATTGTTTTAACATATCTAAGATCGTCCCTCCGGGTTTCCCCACTGGACGCGCCCCTAAATGGCTATCATCTTCCAGGGCCTATCAAACAAGGCAACCTGGGAACCTAACATCGTCGGGAAGCGGCCATATGCCTGCAGGAAAGTCATGATCACACCCGGAATCACCTAACCAATGCAGAAAATATATAATCGCTCATATGGCCTATAGGACTATATCCACCCTACATTCATTAGCCAGGGGGCTTCACCATACGCACGCAACTTCCCTTATGATAGCGATTTAGGGAGGTATGTATCCATAAATTATTATTTAAGAAAATTATTTATCTTTCCATTTTGAAAACATTCATTTTCACATTTTCAAAAGCCATTTACATCATATCATATATATCCACGACATAAATATATCTATATATATTCATATCCATACAGATATATATATATATATATATATATATATATATATATATATATATATATATATATTCCCCTACCCATATATCTATATATATACAAACTAATTCTCGTTCATATGTATAAGATATATCAACTCGGCTATAAGTATACGTAATCCTCAATATACAAGTCGTCACCACAAACTCATTTAATTTACCTCGATATGTGAATACAATCCCTCACTTGAAGCATATTCATCCATTTTTCCTATGATGAATAGTCTCCCAATATACATGTATGTATCCAACATTAGGGTTATCACCCAAAGTTTAGTGTAGGAAACCATCACTACACATTTCATCTATATTCGAAAGTACATAATTATCTCTAGTACTATTCAACCATTGTCCATATACATGGCAATTAATCTACAAACCTCAAATGATTCCAACTTCATTTCAAGTATTGGAATCCCAATGATTATATCCACACAATTATGGGTAAACTATCCTGACCAGAATTTACGCTACCGCTTTCTAGTTGATAGTACGATCCAAATCGTTCCCAAATTTCACCTACGATCCCCAAACCTACATCTCAATAGAATTCTAATTACCATAAGGATTTGGCACTACCCTCGGCTTACAATTACGAGTCATGCTCTCGCAACTCTCCCTATAAGAGTTCTTAACTTCACCTCATATATAGACTCACTCTCGTGAGCTAATATTAGGATTTCCATCCTCAATGGGGTCTCTTACTATCCCTATGCACAACTCTAATGCATACATGAAAACCTACTTCCCAAATTGTCCCAAGAGGTCCCCACAATCACAATATGTGAGAAACCCCTTGTGTGTCTCCAAAAAGATATCTCTTACATCATAAAAGAAGGCCCCAAATCAATAAACCCAACCAAAAAGGGTTTGAATTCACTATAGAGAAAATTCCTCAAAATGCCCTATTTCTGAATCGATTCGGCCCTATTCTGAATCGATTCGGCCCAGCGAATCGATTCGGCCACCAAGGTGAATCGATTCGGGTCCAAAGACCTGGGCTTCTGTCACAGGCCAAATCGATTCGGTTTGCGTCCGAATCGATTCGGTCAATGCAGACCTGCCAATTTGCCTAGGCCGAATCGATTCGCTTAAGGGGCGAATCGATTCGGGTCTGCAGAATTTGAAGGGTTCTTCTTCTTCATCAAAACCCACGAATTCTAAACCCTAAAATTTCCATTCCAACCCCCAAACCTTCATCACAACATGATTTTAAGCCAACAAATCAACCCAAAGTTGATCCCAACTATTTCTACACCATTAAACCCATATTTAAACATTGATTTCAAGATTAAACCCAAAAATCTAGGTTTTGATATTAATACACAAAATCCATTTTTTTATCCACAATTATGAAATCAAATACACAAATGACTTATTTAGCAAGATTAAACACTTGCCTCAAATTTGTAGAGGTTGGATTGTCCTCGATGTCGCGTTTGGGCCGGAATCTCCAAGCTTTTCTTCCTCTCTCTCCTCCTTTCTTCTTCTTTCTTTCTTCATTTCTCTTTATCTCTTTCTCTCAAATGAGAAGGCTTAATCCGTAAGCCTCTTAAATCCCTTAAAACAATAAACACAGTTATAATGTTAATACACAATTTAAATGACTCGTTTACTCCAATTCGGGTCAAACTAACTTAAAATATTTCAGAGCCGAAATAAAACCCAATGACAGTCATTTTGACTATCTCGACCCTTTCGGGATCGATGGTACCCTCAAAATCATCATCCGAAATACTTTAAAACGTTCTCTATTTTTGGGCCTCAATTCCTAAATTTTAAAATTCTCCAATCTAATTAAATTTTATTTTCCCAAAATTTAATTTCTCAGTCTCCAAAGTCAAGGGTTGTTACAACAGTGATCGAACGTGAAGAAAACTTGTGCAATATTGCCACGAGCATAAGGAACTCTCGGAGATGACTTAAACATAGACGAATTTTCCCCCCGATCGACGTCAACTTAAACTTCGCTCCGACGTAAGCAAGTGACCGTACAAAGTCCGCATCAGATGTACATTTTTTTGTGCTCCTACGTATTTTAATTTAGCACTTTGCATAAATTGACTTAAGGGAAAATCTCTTAACGAGACTAGAATTAAAAGCTATTCCTACGCGAACTTATCAAACCGATTCCGTTTTACCTTGTCTAGGATTCGTGGTTTTTAATGAGTCTTCGTACCGACCGCTTATCTGGAGAAAAAAGAGGGATTTGAGGTGATAACCGAAGTTGGTCGTCATTTAAATTCTCCCTCGTTAAAGAGTATGGGATGTCTAATTAGATGTTGAGTCAATTGTAATTGCTTTTACATCTAAATTAAAAAAATATATATAGAAAAAAAAAAGATAAAAATTCATGCGTTATAAATTACAATGGGTGATCCACATATTATTATCCCGTCATCTTTCTCATATTCCTCAATTGATCCCGTGGACGTGTTTTTGCAAAATACTGAAAATTTAGATGACTACGTATTATAATTTGAGTAAGATGGGTCAGTAGTCATTTAAAAATTAAAGAAAGTATGGATGATAATCCAACCCCTGTAATTACTATTTGTCCACCAAAGTGTATCAATTGGAAAGAGGTAAACAAACTGTATTGTGGATACCCAAAATTAGAATGATGGGCCTAGACGAGTAGCCCAATTATAGCGGCGCAAAGTCCAAACCCTCCATATCTTAATCGGTTATGATTTAGTCTTCTCCCACATTCTCGTTAAGAGGGCTTCTAGGAGAAGATGGAAAATGTGGG
Organism: Sambucus nigra; assembly: GCA_949130495.1. NCBI lineage: Eukaryota > Viridiplantae > Streptophyta > Magnoliopsida > Dipsacales > Adoxaceae > Sambucus > Sambucus nigra. The sequence continues at coordinate 204,765,456 of OX422223.1, forward strand.
GGAGTCCAACACCCCCACTCCCTGAAAATGGACATGTATATAATAAACCCTAGGTCCGGGGCATAGGACACACTATATTCTCTGTAATCTCTCCCCGAGCATATAGAAATAATACTGACTGCACCACCGTGGACGTAGGCATCTTTGATGAACCACGTACATCTCTTGTTATGTGATTGGAATTTTTTATTCCTTATTCTACTTGGTGATTGCGCTTCCCTTATCTATTTGTGTTGAATAATAATTGTCACCACAATTGGCGCCGTCTGTGGGAACGTTTATCTTCCCTGAGAAATCCTACACCAAGAAAAGAGTTCGAGATGTCTGGTCACAGTAGTAATGCTCCCCAGACAGGAGACATCCAAGAACCACCTGCTTCTCACAGGATTAGATCTGAAGTTCGGCGTTCAGATCAAAGGACTCGCTTAGAAAGGCAAGCCTCAGAAGAAAGCCAAGGACCAGCGAGATCCACGCAAATATCCAGGCTGATTGATGCATATGAGGCGAGGCTCCACGAGCAGAGGGAGTCTTCTCGCAAGCACGAGGCCGAGAATGCTCGCCTCAAGAGAAGATTAGAAAGAATGGAGAGAGAACTCTATCGTGGTACCAAGAGACGTCCATACCACACTCCTAGCCCTCAGGCGAGCAAGTCTCGCAGTCGAGGAAGGAGCCCCAAGTGCGGATCCTAAAAAGCTGAGGGTAACGAGTCAGAGGATGACCTGCTCTAGCAACTGCAGCTAGCTCGCAGTCACAGGAGCCCAGATCGCAGTAATGAAAATATACGAAGCCTGGTCCGAAGAGAGATGGACCAACACCCTGCACATCACGGTACCAGATCGATCCGAGAACTCGCTAGATGAGCTCTCAAAACTCAGATGAAATCACCTTTCTCGAGGGAAATAGAAGAAGAGGAAGCCCCCAAGAAGTTTGCTATTCCAAGGTTCAAAATTTATGATGGTAAGACTGATCCCATTGATCACGTCAGGCAGTACCAGCAGGCCATGACCCTTTGGAACCATCGAGATGCACTAATGTGCCAAATTTTTCCCTCGAGCCTGCATGACGTGGCACAGAGATGGTTCGAAAGGCTCCCCCATCGATCCATCAAGAGTTTAAATCCTTGGCCGAACTCTTTACAGCCAGATTCATTACTAGTAACTCCCATCCCAAAAGGATGGATGCTTTGCTAACAATGAAAAAGACACCTCAAGAGACCCTTCGAGACTACGCAAAGAGGTACTGGGAGTTATTCAACGAGGTCGAGGACTGCTCGGAGCAAGTAGCAGTGGCCTCTTTCAAAATTGGGCTCCCCAGCTCTTCCCTTCTGTACCAGTCCCTGACGAAGAAAGAAGCCATGACCGTCGATGACCTAATGGCCCGTATCATGAAATACGCCAAGATGGAAGATGTGACCTGCCTCAGCACAGGGGAAAACGGTCGAACTAAGCTCGCTGCCAAGGGCAGTGAGAAGACCGAGAGCCAGAAGAAAGGAGGAAAGAATGGGGGCAAGAATGGCTCCAAGAACGGAGGCAGTAACGATGTGGTGAAAGCATTTCAGGCGGTCAATACCGTCTTCAGAGAACCAATTTATAAAATTCTCACAAAAATCAAAGACGAACCATTTATCAAGTGGCCCAGGAAAATGGGAGGAGATCCCTCGAAGAGAAACAACGCGATGAGATGCGCTTTTCACAAAGAAGGAGGACATAAAACCGATCATTGCAAGGCTCTTAAGTCCCACCTCGAAGAGATGGCTCAGTTCGGGCACCTGAATGAGTTCGTGGAAAAGAGGGTGGAGAAACGACAATATACTCGAAGACGATGCCGACCATGAATTCGCAGTAATCCATGGGGCATCCGATGTAAAGAAGATTCAAGGAAATTCAGCTCGAATGGAGGTAAAGAAGCTTACAGCAATAATGCAAGCTTTTCAGATCGATCCAGCAAAGACACAGTCAGGAAAGCGTTAGCGAGCAGATGACGTAAACTATAATAAGCATATCGTATTTATTGATGAAGATCTGGTCGGAGTGAGAACTCCACATCATGATGCTTTAATCATTACCCTCAGGATAGCAAACTATGATGTTGACAAGCTGCTCATCGACCAAGGAAGCTCGTCCGAGGTAATGTACCTCGACCTGTCCAGAAAATTGAAATTAAGCATCGCCGACCTGAAAGAAGCTACTGTCCCTTTGGTTAGTTTTGCTGTAAAGGTGATTATGTCCTTGAGAAAGATCGTGCCGCCAGTAAGGGCATGAAATGTTTCTAAAATGATCGAGTTTCTGGTAGTCGAAATTGACTCGACATACCAGGCTATCCTCGGCAGAGGGTGGCTACACGTAATGAAGGCAGTCTCCTCGACCTACCATCAGAAGCTCAAGTATGTGACCGAGCGAGGAGTAATGGAAATCCATGGTGATCAAGCGATGGCAAGAAGGTGCTTCATAGCAGCTATCCGCCTAAGACCAGAGAAGAAGGTCGACAAGCCCAGCGAGAAAGTTCAAGAGCAAGAAGGTCTGATACCTTCGAAATAGTAATTAAAGTACGAAAGACCCAGAGTTGAGGAGACCAGGCTCCTCCCCTCTGAACGGGTCGTCGAGAGCCTGGAGGAAGTCACAGCTGGAGATAGTAAGGACAGCAGGATCTTTTTTATCGGAGCTTCTCTCATAGATCAGGAAAAAAAGGAATTAACGATTCTGCTAAGGACCAATGTAGACGTCTTCGCATAGGAACCATACGAGTTACCAGGAATTGATCATAGTATGGTCTGTCATCAGCTACACGTCGATCCCACCTTCAAGCCAGTTACGCAGAAGGCACGGTGAACTGCACCCGAGAAGGCAAAAGCCGTGGAAAGAGAAGTTAAAAAATTGCTAGATGCAGGATCCATACGGGAGGTCTAATTCCCCAAATGGTTATCCAACCCAGTAGTAGTTCCGAAGAACAACGGGAAGTGGAGAGTCTTCATCGACTTCACTGACCTCAACAGGGCATGCCATAAAGACAGCTTCCCTCTTCCGAAAATCGATCAACTAGTGGACGCCACAGCAGCTCATGAGAGAATGAATTTTTTGGACGCATACTCAGGGTATCATCAGATCCCCTTGTACGCTTCGGACCAGGACAAGACAGTATTTATCACCACGGTTGGATTACACTGTTACAAAGTCATGCCCTTTGGGCTCAAAAATGCAGGGGCAACATACCAGCGACTGGTCACCAAGATGTTCAAAGATCAAATGGGAGACACCATGGAAGTTTACATTAACGATATGCTCATCAAGAGCAGGAAGAAAGAAGACCACCTCTCAGACCTATCAAGAACCTTCAAAATCCTCATAAAGTACCGAATGAAACTTAACGCGAGCAAGTATTCTTTCGGTGTCCAGTCAGGAAAATTTCTCGGGTACTTGGTCAGTAAGAGAGGCATCGAGGCTAATCCAAACCAGATCGATGCAGTAAACAGGGTACGACCTCCTCGCACCATCCGCGATGTATAGAAGCTCACTGGCATGCTCACTGCCCTGAACCATTTTATCTCCAAGTCCTCCGAAAAGTGCAAGCCATTCTTCTAGCTCCTAAAGGGAGTCAAAACAGTATAATGGAATCAAGATTGCTCGCGGGCATTGGACGAGCTCAAGGCTTACCTCAGCTCCCAACCACTGCTCGTCATACCACAGAAAACAGATTCCTTGTACTTATACCTCGTCGTTTCTGACCACACTGTCAGTTCTGCATTTGTGTATGAAAAAGCAGGAATCCAGCACCCCGTTTACTACGCGAGAAAGACCCTATTGGAGGCCGAGCAAAGGTACCTACCACTAGAGAAGCTCGCCTTTGCACTAGTAGTGCCTTCAAGAAAGTTGAAGCACTACTTTGAAGCTCACTCTATCATCATACTTACATCGCACCCCCTTAAAGCAATCCTAAGGAAGGCGGACTTGTCGAGCAGACTGTCTAAATGGTCAGTCGATCTCGGACGATTTAATATCTATTTTTAACCTAGGAACGTAATCAAGGGGCAGGTTCTTGCTAACTTCATAGCCGAATTCACAGGCGAACAACCCCTCGACCAATCTCAACCAGTAATGCAAGGAAAAAACCACGCAAAAGAGGGAGTCTGGAAGTTATTTGTTGATAGAGCCTCCAACTCAAAGGGGGCAGGAATAGGCATTATCCTTATTACTCCAGAGGATACAATCCTCGAGCTAGGAATCAGGCTTGGATTTGCAGCCTCCAACAATGAAGCAGAATACGAAGCTTTAATATCCGGTCTCCAGAAGGCACACACCTTGGGGTCAAAGCATTTACGGGTGTTCGACGATTCTCAATTAGTCTCCAATCAGATAAGTGGAGACTATAATGTAAAAGACGAAAGAATGACAACTTACCTCACATTGGTAATAAAACTAATGGCTAACTTCAAAAAAGTCAATGTCCAGCAGTTTCCCAGAGGACAGAATAGCCATGCTGATGCCCTAGCAGCCCTGAGTTCAGCAGTTGATTCTGACTTAAAAAGAACCATCCCCATCGATTTCCTCGCTCATCCGAGCATTAGTCATAATAGCAAGCCACCAGGCATGGAGCAGGTGCTCCAAATGGAGTCAGCACCCAGCTGGATGGACCCTCTAAGGGACTATTTGAAGGATGTCACGCTCCCAGATGACAAGAAGACCGCTCACCAGATAAGAGTCAAAGCTGCCCGCTTTCACTTATCTCCGGAGGGAAAGCTATATAAGAGATCCTTTTTCGGTCCCTACTTTCAATGCGTTCACCCAAGGGATGCCGAGCAAGTTCTATATGAGATTCACGGGGGAATTTGTGGAAGCCATATTGGAGGAAGGTCTCTAGCTTTTCGAGCAATGAAGGAAGGCTATTGGTGGCCATATATGCAAAGGGACTTTGCGATGTATGTTCGCAAATGCCTAAAATGCCAACTTCAAGCTCCTATGGTCCACCAACTGGCCAGTAACCTGAAGTCACTTTCTAGTCCATGGACATTCGCCCAATGGGGAATGGACATCGTAGGACCACTTCCTACTGCCACCAGAAATTGCAAGTATCTATTGGTCGCAACTGACTACTTCACCAAATGGATCGAGGCAGAATCCCTGGCGAACATCCGAGATGCAGATATGATAAGATTCATATGGAGAAATATAATCACCCGTTTTGGCATCACCAGAACTATTATCACTGATAATGGAACGCAGTTCGAGAGCGACCCCTTTCAGAGTTTCTGTGACGAGCATAGAATCAGACACCATTTCAGCTTGGTGGCCTATCCTCAGAGCAATGGCCAAGCCGAGGCTTCCAACAAAATGGTGATCGATGGATTAAAAAAATAATTAGAGCGAGCCAAAGGCGCATGGTCAAATGATCTATCACATATTCTATGGGCCTACCGTACTACTCCATGGCGAGCAATGGGGGAAACCCCATTCTCACTAACATATGGAATGGAGGCAGTCATCCCATTGGAAGCAGGCTTACCCACTATGAGGTCCACCCTCGTCGACCAAGGCCAGAATGATGCAGCATTGCTCGCTGAACTTGACCTAGCTAACGAACGCCGAGAGCTTGCCCCAGTGAAACTAACGAGCTATCAGTAACAGCTCACAAGTCACTATAACAAGAAGGTCAATCCCAGGGCATTCTAAGTTGGAGACTATGTCCTAAGGAAAGTCCTGGGCAGCGCAATAAGACTATCAGAAGGCAAGTTAGGGCCAAACTGGGAAGGACCATTTAAGATAACAAGAGACGATCTGCAAGGAGCCTATCACTTGGAAACGCTGGAGGGCAGAGAGATATCCCGAGCATGGAATGCAGCCAATCTCAAGAAATTCTATTTCTAGATTCTTCTTTTGATCTTTAGATTCTTCTTTTGAATTGTACTTATGAGACTGGAACTCATTAATAAAAGTTGTTTAGCAGTTGCATTCTACGAAGTGTCAGCTAACTAGTATATGGAGTTTATAACTCACACACCTTTTCCAAGTAACAGCACATAGCAGGGAAATCACCCTCCTTAGGTTTTCGTTATAAGACACAAAAAACCTCTTAGCATTACCCCTGGCAATATACGAAGCCCTACAGGAGATCCTTAGACAATATGGCTAGTTCAACATTGGCTGCCAAATAATGTTTGGTTGATAAAATCCTGATCGGATGAAACATCTAATACCAGGTGTGTCCTCGCCAGTTACCACACTTAGGCCTAAGGGAGTGTGACGACACAACCTAAAAGGTAAAGTGGGGCAGAATGGTATCTCTTTGGCATACTGGACTAGAGGGACACTTACTTGATAAAGCAAACTTACAAATCTAGATAGCCAAGAGAGGCTTAAGATTATTGAGCAAAGATGAGAAAAATATAAGGCACTTGTTTAGTCGACAAAATTGCCCAAAACATAAATTTTATATTAAATTCGTCACATTTATAGCAAATACAATACATGTTTAGTCGGGGAGCTCGCCCAAAACATCGACATTACATCACTTCAATACAAAATATATAGAGTTACTACTGGCAAAATCCTAGTGAGGGTGAGGCCTCTGAACGAGATAATCATCCACTTGGGCTCTTCGACCATCGTCAGGATGAGGAACTAGCTCTTCCTCGAACTCATTCGCATTCGACTCCAATAACTACCGAGGGATAGCATCAATGGGGATCCATTAATCATCCCTCCGGAAGGGGTTGGGCATTAGGGTGGAAGGAGAAATCTCATGACGGTACCAGAGCATCGAATTCCTCGGGCCTTGTAGCTCCCTCAAGGCACTCAACCACCCCCTGATGAAGGCGAGCTCTTCAAACTCTATCAGCCTCATTGGAGCATCTAGCCAACCCTGATTATAACCATTAGCCCATACTTGTCGAGGTCCTTTCTTAAACAAATGCCTCAACCGGGTGATGTCCCTTTAAAGCCCAGCAGCAATCACATACGCTCGCTGGACATCACCACGAAGCTCTTCCCCTTCCCTAGCTGAACTCCTGTTGCTCCTGCTAGCTCACGGAATGTTCGGAGGGATATAACCTCGCAGCACAGGAGGAGCATCACTCAGTCCAGTCCTAGCTCACGATGAGGAGGAACCTCGTAAAACTACAGGAGCAATGCTTGGCGCATGCTCCCTAAGTCACGAGACCTCTCTCCTCAAAGCCTCATTTTCTTGCTGAAGAACTTCCCCAACCTGGTTGATCTCAAATGCATCTAGAAGTTTTGCTCGTAATGTATTCACCTCTTCTTGCACCAAAGCACCAACTTCTTCCATCTCCTGGAGCCTGTCCTTCAGTTTTACGACGAGCTCAGTCTGCTCTATAAATCGCTTATTCCTTAATCAAAGAGATTTTCAAATCCTCACAAAAGTATGGCGAACTTTAGAGCTTACATCAGGTCCAAGCATTCTTTCTAATTGAGAAGTGGCTAGTATATAATCATCAACATCAATCGACTACAAGCAATAAAAGGGCAACGAAAAGAAAGATAAATCAGTTCACTGGGGAGAAGAAACCTTTTTATTTCATTAATAAGGGTTAAAGTACATCGAGCAGTAAAAAGGAAAATTACAAGCGATGAAACAAAAGTGACCCTAGAAATAAATTAACTAGTAACCTCAGGCTTCCCGGAGGTAGCTGGCTTCTTCCCCTTGTCAGCGACAGTAGAATCACCCCCCTCAGCAGGGATAACCTCTGTTGCCTGAGCAAGAAGAACCTCGGTAGAAATTGTCTGGGAGGCAGGATCAATGCCTTTGACGGCTGGGGCAGGGGCTTCTTCATCCATAGTTGGCTTCGGGCTCGGGTCGTACTCGTCGAACAGAAGAGATTCAACATCAACACCAGTAGCTAAGATGGCCTTGTTCCAGCCTTTCTTGAAGTTCAGACGGCTGATGTAGCCTATCTGAACCTCGGCGTCTTCATATGCAGCAGCCCACCCAGAGTTATATGAGTCCTCCTTGATGGTAGCTGCCTGGGACTCTTTCTCCTTTAGCTGCTCGACCAGCACCTTGCTCTCCTCTACGATGGCCAATTTGCTCGAATAGACCAGATCATAGGCCTACCTCAGCTCATTCAGTTCTTTAACTGCCGCATCCCTCTCTAGGTTGGAATTAGCAAGAGCCAGATCAGAAGAAGCTCTGGCAGCATCAGCATTCTTCAGACTGGCCTCCAATTGTGCGCCCCTCACCTTTAAGGTAGCGTTTTGCTGCTCCAGCTCGACATTTTTCTTCACCAGCTCATCACGAGAGCGATAGAGCACAGCGAAGTCAGTCACAAACTGCGAAAAAAAGAAGATATTAGAAAGAGGAAACAAATAGAAATTAGGAGACATTAAAGGAAAGAGATAGACTTACCAAGGCTAGACTCTGGCTCGCCTGCAGAGCTAACTGGTCCGTCCCCACCGCCCTTTGACGGTCAGCAGGAAGGACTGCCCTCTCGAGCAGCGCAGGGGCCAGCTGAGGAGAAATGGCCACTGAGGCCCCCTCGGGCAATGCAGACACCGGGACTAAGGCCTGCCCAGCCTTCATCCTCAATTCCATTTTTCTCCTCTCTTCCTCTTTCTCTTTCTCCATCCTCCTCTTCTCCTCCATCCTTTTATTCTCCTCTATCTTCTTTCTTTCTTCTTCCTTCTTTCTCTCCCTCTCTCTCATCTATTTTTCTTCTTTCCTCTTCCTCTCCTGCTCTTGAGCAGTAGCCCGAGAACCAGTAGCCACAGCCCCAGTATTGGACTTTTGCTTTTTCAACCTCTGAGCAAGGAGCACATGGTCATCATCATCGTTATCTCGAATCAAATTATTCCTTAGAGGAGCCATTTCTTCACTAGAGCTGCAGGACGTGCTCGAAGAGTCTTGGGCTTTAGAAACCTTTTCCGAGTCAGAAGAACTATCACCATTGGAGCTCCCTTCACCAAAATTGCCTTCAGCACCGCCTCTGGTGTCACTCTCAGAACTACTCTCCTCCTCGTCCAACTGGATAGGATCAGCAGCAGCTTTTTCGGAGGTATTAAACTCAGTAATGCTATCTACCGGCCTCGCTATAAAGCTAGAGCCAACGTTCTTATACTCGAGCAAGAAGGGTGCAGACTAGGGATGCTCGCTGTCAGCTAGGGACTCCCTGATATTCCAAGCCTTGACCAACTCAGAAAGACAAACCTCGCTAAGAGGAGGTTCCAAGTTCTTCGACCTCGCTGAAGAGAAAATAGAGAATAGTTAGAAAAATCACAAATCAGTAAAGAAATTGAAAGAACAAAGCAGAGACTACCTATATATTCTTCCCCATAAAAGGGAACAGAGAACCTATCAGACCTCGACCCCTCAGTCTGGGGGAAGAACTGCCAATTTCTAGCAAGGAAACCATCTTGCCAATAGTCCTTATGGGAATCAGGTAGGTTTACTACCAATACCCTATCAGGACTCCTGGCTTTAAGATAGAGGACACCAGAGCTAGTTCGAGAAAAGGAATAGCAAAAGCAGACCTCGGCGAGCCCTAATTTGGTGCCATACAACTGATTAATTCTATGGACGCCATTAACTATCTTCCAAACATTGGGTGAACACGGTGTAGGGATAATGCTTAAATAACCAAATAAGTGCATGAATAGATCGCTGGGAGGAAAGGTAAGCCCCCCTTGGGAAAGCAACAAGACATGGATCCAATGGGAACCCTCTATCTCTCTTACATTTCTAGGGGGAGAGGCTCACTCAATCTCTACCCACTCTGGGATATTGTAAAACTTCCTAAACTCAGACACTGATCTATTGCCAATCTTTGCCATTGGAAAACCTTAGAAAACTACAAAAACAAAGAGAAAATACAAAGAGAAGGCACAGGGAACTTATAAGATGAAAGTTCAACTTGAACGATGAGGAATCACAAGCCCAACTGACGAGGAAGGTCGAAAGCAATAAGAATGAAGACCGGGAGAAGAGAACGTGAATCGCTAGAACTCGCAGAAAATGGAAGGGTACTGAGAAGCTTGAAATGACGATTGAGAAATGACTACTCTGAGAAACTTTTAAGTGTTACTAATCATAGCGCACAGACCGCGAAGCAAGTGCCGCCAAAATCAGTCCTCAAACTTTGGGAAGAGTTGCACGATGTACAAGGAGCCATTATGACAAATCATTTAAATTTATTGAGCCCAAAAGTATGGCCCAACAAACTTAGGGGCAATTGTGGGTACCCAAAATTAGAATGATGGGCCTAGACGAGTAGCCCAATTGTAGCGGCCCAAAGTTCAGACCCCCCATATCTTAATCGGTTATGATTTAGTCTTCTCCCACGTTCTCGTTAAGAGGGCTTCTAGGAGAAGATGGAAAGCGTGGGGGAGTCCAACACCCCCACTCTCTGAAAATGGACATGTATTTAATAAACCCTAGGTCCGGGTCATAGGACACACTGTATTCTCTGTAATCGCTCCCCGAGCATATAGAAATAATACTAACTGCACCACCGTGGACGTAGGCATCTTTGTTGAACCACGTACATCTCTTGTTGTGTGATTGGCATTTTTTATTCCTTATTCTACTTGGTGATTGCGCTTCCTTTTTCTATTTGTGTTGAATAATAATTGTCACCACAAGTATAATGATGCTATTTTTAAAAATAATCATGAATTAAATGGGGACGATCAATTTTATGAGGAGGAAAAAATTGACAATCTTGACACATATAATAGTTGTGATGACTTGGATGTTAATTTATGTCGAGATTTTTTTTCTAATTTAATTGAGAAAAATGTTGATTCTTTTTATATGTGGGAAATTTTATTTGAGGATTCGTCATTTGATTTTAGTGATACTTCAAGTATTTATGACGGTCTTCCTATTTTTGATGAAGAAAGTATATCACGTCGTGATACCTCTTATTTCAGCGCTTTTCATAAAATCTCACAATTAGGAGTGGAGTATGCATCCCCAGTTTTACGTGACTACTTTCGAAAAAGGGATAGTAAACATTTGGATCCTTATTATATTTTGCTATCTCCATGTGATGCATCGACATATGATTCATGCGATTCAAATTTGTTTATTATCGGTGATGTCGGTGCGCACCATTCTGACCATGGATTTAATATTGAAATTGGTGGTGTGTGGTCATGCTCTCAAATTTATGATGTTTTGGCACTTAGTGCTATAAAGTTTATTAATTTGAATGACCCATAACTATTTTGATTATTAATTTATAGTGATGATGGTAATTTTCATGGGTCTGTATATTATTAGTGTATTTTTCTTTTTTCCTTTTTTTTGTGTTTGTTAACATACACTTGTTACTTTGGATGCTGGTAGCAAAGTGAAGTTTGTTACAATTTTTTGTGTCTGTATATTATTACTTTGGATGCTGTATATTATAGTGATGATGTTTGTTAACATACACTGGTAGCAAAGTGAAGTTCACATGTAATATCGTCATTACACTTATTTACTTTATTTTCTTTGTCCATATTTTTATTTGAGCATACATTGAGGACAGTGTAAAATTTATATTTGGGGGTAAGTATGGTATTTTTTTTAAATAAAATCAGAAAAATTTCAAAAATCCAAAAAGATTTTCAATATAGTTGAGTTTTGAAATGATTTCTTAATATAGAATTAATTTATGGATCTCTCAACTTATGAAATTTTTTACATATTATCCATATAATATGATTGAAAATGGATATTGAGGTAAAAGTTAATATGCTTAACGAATAAATGTCGAGTATTTAACTTGGTGAGATTTTGTGCAAATTATCGTTTTCGAGATATTTAAATCAATTCGAGTTAAAATAACTCAAACTTTCCTTCAGTGATAAATTCGTTGATGATCTCAAATTCTTTGTTTTCTTCGATTACTGAAAATAAAAAGTCAAAATGTAAATCTTAAAGCACTAGAAGTCTTAGTAAGCCATCTTGAGACACAAATCAACTTAACGAAACTTGAGAAATGAGATTAGACCATCGTTTTGAAGCCCAAAATTAACCCTAAACTCCAATATTTTTTTTCATTATTCCATTGCAAACCCATTTTAGCCAAAAAGAAAATGTCTTTTCATTGAAAATCTATTATCCTACCTAACTCCAACTAGGAGTCTAAAGCCCATAAAAAGAAGCCATACCCATTTTCTGAGAATACTAGGGTGAAATTACGGTTGAAAAAAATGCCAAAAAAATGTTTGCAAAAGAATGATGTGTGAAAAAAAAGGTGAAAAAAATGTGAGTCGAAAAGAAAAAGGAAAGAGAGAGGAAAAATGGCGGTGAGAAAAAGTGCCAAAAAATTAATATACCGAAAAAACCTGTATATTCTTAGAAATTTTGAATTAAATAAAACATTCTTTCTAGCCAAATGCGAGCCTATAATACAACTAAAGAAAACCCAAATCGATCTCAAGTGAAGTTAGTTATAGTGTGGAGAGAGGATGAATAGGATCTATGGGGTGACTCAATATTTTTTAAAAGTAGTCGATTTTTAATTCATGAGATCATATTCATCCATTAATAAAAAATCCATTTTTAATCATGTATATGTGAAATATGTTCACGTAAATTTACTCTTTTACTCACATATACCGAGAGAAAATAATCTATTTTCAAGTGTTCGATTGAGAGTGCATCTCGTGAGATTTTGAAATCAAAACGAACTTTTGGATAAAAATGTAACGATCAAATCTCTGAAATTGATGGTTACATTGGCTATGCACACACACACATGATAAGTTGAGATTGAAAAGTGAAGTTCTACTATATTTATGAAGTTTGCATTCAAACTTGGTTATATTACTTTTGAGTCTTTTGTATTGAGTCAAGTTTTTGAATTTTGTGGGTATATTCACTGCAGACCCTTACGAGACAAAACTCGTCCACTAGGGTAATCTGGGGGTTTAACGGCTTGCTGCGCATGCTAAGTGCAATCGTGATTCCTACAAAAGTGAGTTAGATTTTAAAATTTTGAGTTTTGCTCGAGGACTAGAAAAGTTTAGATTTGAGGATATTTAATGAGTGCATTATTTTGTATGAATTATGCTCAAATCTAGACCTTGTTAGTCCCATTGTATTATAAATAATGAGCTTTTAGAGTCATTTTCGTAAAACAAAAGAAAAATGCAAGTTTGAATAAATTTTGAGTTAAAATACAATTTCAGTAACTTGAAGGGTGAAATCATAATTTTTCAAACTTTATGGAGCCAAAAATAATTTTTAAATGTTTATTTAGGCAAAATAAAATTCTCTCTAAAATTTGGTTGAATTCCGGATTAATACGAGCAATTTATGAATTTCGGGGGTTAAAATGCAAAGAGGGATAATTTTGTAATCTTTTAAATATTTATGACCATAAATTTGAATTAATTATTTTTGTTTTGCATTTTTACTAGTACCCCAGAAATTTGGACAACAAAGGAGTCGATGTGCAAAAATTGTAAGGATATGTCACAACGCGACACGACACGACATGGTTGAAACACCTCTACTAAATATTTTTTATAAAATTGCTCGAGTGTCTGTTGAGGTTGTACCATAACTTTTTCAAAAAGGTATTGACAAGAACCACAACTTTCAAGTTCGGACAAAAATAAAATTTTAAAAGTTTTGGAGGTCAAAAATGCGATTAAAGATATTATTGTGAATAGTGACGTGAATAGTGCCAAAATTAGGGATAATTGTTTTAAAAAAAAGACTTCTCAATTATCTCCAACTCTTCTCAAGACTACATGGGATAATTATCGGCTCAAATCCAACCAGTTAAAAAAAGTTTCACTCCAACTCAAACACTTCATTCCTAACCCATAAATAAGACCATTTCGCCCATTATTTTAGGAGAGAAAAATTAGAGAGTTTGGTGTAATACCCCGTAATTTTGAGGGCTTTATTTATGAATATGGTATATAATTTTAATAATATTGTTATTTTATTTATTGGGATATTGATATTATATTTATTTTTATTTGAAATGAATCGAATATTTAAATTCAAATTTAATTGGCTTTTGGATATTTTGTAATTGTTTAAATATGTAAAGTTGGTAATTTTGAATTAAAGGGCATGTAATACCCCGTACTTTTATGGATATTTATTTATGGGATTAATTAAATTGAATGTGAATTAATTGAGAATTAATCCGGATAAAATACTAACGAGATGTGAGTTGGTATTTGATTATAATGTGTATATATGGCAATATATGAATATTGAAAATATTAAAATTGTCGCGAGACTCAAATACGGCAATTTGGGAAATTTTGTTGGGACGCGCGTGACAGTCGCGTCAGTAAGGTAACTATTTATATTAAAAAGTGAATTTTATTTTTATCAATCGTATGGTCATTTTGAGTGCGCCAATGAGTTCGTAAGGGTCGAAATAGTCAGAAAACACTAGCCGGGGGTTTAGTTTGGGTCCCGGGGCATTTTTGGGCCACACCGGCAACTTAAAAGGGTATTTTGGTAATTTTGGAATTTGGGGAAATTTGACCAACGAATTTTGGGAATTAAAAATAGGGTATTTGGGAACCCACTAACCCATTACCAGCACTTAACTAATTAGAGGGCTACGGGAGTTATAGGAGAAGTTAGGAGAGGTTCCCAAAAGAGAAAAACCATAACCATCATCTTCAACCTTCAACCTTGGGAGAAATTGTAGAGGAAAAGAGAGCAACATCCAACATCAAATTCAGAGAACAATCCGAGGCAAGTGGTTTAATTACGTTAATTTCAAGCGAATGTTTCTTCCATGCTTAGAAATCTACATAATTGCATTGTATTGGGAGACTTATAAAAACCCATGAAATTGGAGTTGTAAATTCAGGTTGTGATATAGGGATTGCATGTAGAATTGTTATTGGGTGATTATACTAATAGAAATACGACTTTGATGATACAAAAACGGATTTATTAAGGGAAATTGATGACTTTAAATTTCTAGGGTTCTTGATGATATTTTGATCTAAATAAGGCCTTTAGGTGATGATTAATTAGTTTTAGAACGTTAACAATGTTGTAGGATGATTATTTGATGATATTATAACGTTAGAATGAAGTTTCATGCATTGTAATGGCTTTTTGGGACGATTTGAGGACTGCAAAACGAAGCAGTCCGTAACTTATCTGGTGCAATCGATCGATCGACATTCATCAGTCGATCGATCGACCACCATCGATCGATTGATGTTCAAGGTCGATTGATCGACCTTCCCAGAATGAGAAACATTTTCCCTAGTTAAATTTTAATGATGTTAACCCTTAGAAATTATTAATGGAGATTTTATGAATATCCTTAGACTTAAGGAAGACCAGTAGGTATGGTTATAAAATTTTTACCTGTGTTAGAATTCAATTTGAGGAATTATTATGAAATCTATTAAAATTTGATGAGTGAGATAATATTAGGGTTAAGGGAGTAAATTCGAATAATTTGATGAAATGAGGTTTGGGGCAGAAGTAAGGATCTTAAGAATAATGATGTTATATGTGGGAATAATAGGAGACTTAGTAATCCCTTTGAGATAAGTTTTAAGTACAAGAAACTATGACGTGAGATGTGTCGACAGTCTACATTATATATTATCGGAAGATTTAAAAATGTATAAAATTGGAATAATGGTATAAGGATGTAGAATATACCTTTATTAATAATGAGATGTCTAAGATGTGTGAATGCTTAGTATATGACTTATGTGTATGACATACCTACCATACTTGCTATCACGGGAGGTTTGCGTTCGTTTAGGACCATCTAATCTTTGTGTGCCTATGGGGGGATATAGATTGGTACCTCGAGAACATAGGTCAGAGAAGGACTTATTAGGAAGTTAATAAGTATGCTGATCATGGGAGAGTAGGTATGTGCGTGACCCATGTGATGTGACTGTGTTCGCCTCCATTGTTTGTGATTGTTGTTATCTGAGAACGATTCCTGAGAGATTCGAAATGCGTGATCCTTATGTACGTGATGTACCGGGATGGATAGCAGAGTATGTGTGCACCGCAGCTTAGCCTCGGGGTGCTTATAATTTATATTTATGATGTGAATAAAATACGGTTAAATGGAAAGGAATTGTTATGCGAGAATAATTATAGTAACGCCTTGATAAAGATAAAAAGGGATAACCTGCTGTGAATTATTTTGCTAATAATTGAGAATCCGAATTTGAGTAAAGCCATCTATTTAATTGTTAACGTTGGGAATTTAAATTGTGAATCGAGTAGAAAGGTTAGAACTTATGACGGTTTAGTTGGATATGAATATCACTTAGATGGGTACGGTACGTTAGGAGTGCACACTTAGTCGAGAGGTGAGGATTTCATGTGAGTGCACGTCCTAACATGTATTTTGCATTCATTGTTTTAATGTTATTAAAGCACTTGTTGTTTTTAAAATACTCTCCACTTTCGGGCTCTGACCCGTTTGTTTTCAAATCTATTTTTGTAAAAACCTTTTAGGTGCCCAGCCACAAGGACACCATGCATAGGATTTCCATTCAGGTGACGAGTTGTAGCTGTTTGTGGAAGTTACAGGGCCTTGCTAGTAGACGCTTCTTTGGTCTTGACTCTATTCAGTTTCATCATTTGTAGGGCATGTCGCCCATTTCTATTAGAGACATTTCATATTTCAGTTATTCAGATTGTTGGCATGTAATTAATTCAGGAGATACTATTTTATGTATTTCAGTGGTGGGATTGTTGTGAGGAATTTTCCTCCGGACTTATTATTATTTGTTGGTTACTTGATTGAGACTTTATGGTGTATGGTTATGATATTCTTTCATAATTCTTTTATCGCATGTTAATCAGATTTAATTTGAAATTTGACAACTTACTTTTTAAATACTAGGTGGTTAGTAATCATTAAATGTTTTCGACAGTGATGCTATTAACTGAACCAACTTGGCATTTTGAATTAATTTAATAAAGGAGTAGCTACCCGGTATTTAATTAGTCGGGGTGTCACAGGTGGTATCAGAGCATTAGGTTCTAGTGTCCTTTAGGATCTATGCGGCCTATTATGCTTCCAACGTAACTTTCTTTGATATAGAGCCCTATGTTTAGGATTGTTGATTCCTTTAGTAAAATTTCGTTCTCCTGCTATGATGTATATGATAGCGAATCGTATTGCGATCGGGTGTATTCGTGTGCCGAACAATGTAGTACGTCAGGCGAAGACAGTTGGGTGAACAGCAGGAGGCAAATATATATTAAGGTTAATTGAATTATTTAAGGAAGGATGACCGTAGTTGAAGTCACCGATATTATGGCACGGAAGTCCTGGATAATATAGAAGGCTAAGGCGCGACATGAGACTTTCGGGTACAGCTATAGTAGGAATGGGGTCAAATTAGACACATCCAACAAGGTTGGAATGGGAGAGAAAGAGTTAGGTGTAACATTGAAGAGAACCAGCAGTAGCAATACTCGAAAGGCGAAGACGGCATGTGCTAGCCAAACCAACGCAATGTATCCAAAGGCTTGGACATATGTTAGGATATGACCAATTGATAGTGAAAATTTGGAGAAATTTTTCCTTCACTCGTAAGAGAGGAGATTCAATGGTGAGAAACCAGCAACCCACTTAAAAGTGGAATGTGATGTCGAGAGGGTGTACACGTATGGTTTGACCATAAGTTCCTTCATCAGATGTTCAGGTTGAAAGGCGAATGTTATTCTGAACTCACATAAGAGGGCCAAACAGGGGTCAACTTGTGAGGAGAAATTTAATGTTGTAGCGAACCTTACACCGGGTGGAGAAGGTGGTATGGAGAAGAGGATGTTAAAGGGAAAATCTACATACAAGAAGAATTGTTAGCTCTTATGGGGAATTCTGCTTGGATGATAAATACAGATAGTAATTATATCGCGTGGTGTAAATTTGGAGGTAAATGTTCCCTTGGGTAGGGAGATACAAAAATCGAAAAAATTTTATATAATAAGACTGGGAAAATGGTGTTGGAGAAACACCACAAGGAGGAAGACCCAATGGAGAAACCGTTAAAATAATTCGATAGCGGAATTACTACCGAGCGATGGTAATTTCAGTAAGAGAGGTGGAAAACTAGTAGTGTGTTCCTTAGGTACATCTTAAGGGAACAATGGAGATAGTCTTCAGAGCTGAGACTACCAACGTCCGAGGAAAGGACCACTTTAACATGGTCAGGGTGACCGAAAATAAGTGGAGTATGTGTAGAGGTACTTTGTGGGAGTGAAAACCCGTACATTATAAATGTTTCCCGATGCAAGTGTAGGGATAAAGGTATTAGGCCTGGAAAGGGCGACAGTTATTGAAATATTTGGTGTGGTACGGACAGGTGTTAAGACCAGAAACCATTAGAGCAGCCAGGACGATTATCAGGATGGAAGTAGGAGTTATATCCTCAGATGATGTTGCATGTTGGTTGTGATATAAACAGGTTACTACAATGGTTATTGTTGTTATTGTCACTTTTGCTTGAGAGTTGAGTTTAGTGAGTATCGGCAATTTTGTTTATGTGAACATTTTTCGCTGATAGTGTGGGGTTCCTTATATTATTATCCGTATAGGATGAATGGGTATATTGATAGCAGTACATGATTGATTGATTGAAATTACTCGTTTTAGTGCTGTATTATACAAGTATGATATTATCCAAATTGTGTTTTTATATAATTGTACCGATAGTGTGCTGGTATTACAAGTTTATCGAAGTTACTACCTTGGGGTAGAATGTTTTGGTTCTGGAGAGGCCCCATGTGTGAGAGGGTCGGGCTCAAAATTGTACTATTGTATATATATATAAATATTGCTGTGATTTCAAAGGCATAATGGTCTCGGATACTTAATCCTAGTATGCGCGGAGATTTAAATGATATGATTAGTATGTAATTTATTTACTAGTTAGCAAAACGGTTTAGCTGGTTATTGTAATTAACACTCAGGATGTCGTAATAAGTATAGTGCATTATTTTATCGCCATTTAGAGATCTGGGAGTTTATACTCATAGTTGTGTACCTGGGGACGGGATTTTAAGAGCCCCGAGTATAATTGCATAGTGTATATGGAATGTGATTACCATCAATGTCAAGAAAAAGTGTCTTTCGGAAAGAGTTCCTTGTTTAAGTTAAATTGAGAAAGGAGATGTAACTTTGTTGTTAAGAGACGGGAACATAGGGGTACGCGTTATGGACTGAGGGCTTAATAAATCTCGATGACCGACAAGGTTAGGTAGTAGTGTATTGGGGGGGTTCCTTGTTTGGATTTCGCTTTGCGAGACATCCCACGCATGAAACCTAGCATAAGGTTGGTAGTAGGGGGATATTTAACCAATCGTCCATAATTTGGAATCCCTCGATAATTACGAAAATAGTTAGTTAGGAAAATTACGATATAAGGTCAGTAGAGCCAGTGGTGTGGTGAAGAAGTACTGAAAATTTTGGTTTTATTTCGGCAGGTTGAAGGATGCATTGAGGTTAAGAAGTATTTAGGATTTCAAATTCCGAGGTGATTTAGAACGCCCAAGTGGTATGGCCACGTTGGAAATACTAGAGCAATAAAGAGTTTGGAATACGTATAAGGTATATGATGTGTAACGCCATATGCATGGGTTATAAAAGCTGTAGATATTCTGGTTGACTAAAGTAGTATCGTCAGAAGAAGGGATATAGTTGGGTGAAATTATTACTTATAGGATTTAGCGTCGTAAAAGAAGGTGTTAATGAGTATACTCGTATGTAATCAGTGTAGCACGTCCGAATGTAGTGAAAAAGCAAGGGAAAGCCATTTAATAAGGGGATATCTCTTGAGAAGGCAAATATTTAATTATTATGTGCAATTTGGAGTAGAGTTCCGACTAATCAAATGTTGTGGGTGACTCAAGAGTAAATAGAGTGAGAATGTTAATAAGGTATAAGGAGTCCGGATTTTCACAAAGAGGTGAGAAAGTGTAAGGGTCGAAACTTTGGCATACGCCAAGAGAAGCAGAGGATCGTTAAGTATCACTTAACGGGAAGGAACATTTACAAGAAAGTCAGCATTTAAAGGGGTGTAGTAAGTAGTAGAACGGTTGGGTGTTAGATGATTAACCAATTAATTTTGTATCCGACCGATGATTCCAGGGATGGAAGAGTCAAGTTAGTAAATTCCTTGAGGGGTAACAAATTCCTTCAAATACGTGAGTCATGTTGTTCAGAAGGAGACAAATTGTTATATACTTGAATGATTTACACTATTAGATAGTGAACACACCGGTACGTGGTTTGACGTAGTATTATTTAGAACTGGGATGAAATCCCCGAAATCCACATTTAGGTGGGGTGACAATAAGTAGTGGGAAATAACGATTCAAACTGAGGGTTGTATCACCTATAACCCGAGGTGCAGGCGCAAGGTGACTAACGACTGATGGATTGTATGAAAGAAATTTTGGATTCATTACGATATTTTCAATTCCAAATCGGGTATAACTAGTGAGGTATATTGTAGTCATGAGGAGGAGATATTACCTAATGGTAGAGTTGGGGGAAAAGCATCCGTATCTATTTATGGTGGACAAGGTGCTTACAAAGGTTTGTGTGACATCAACAGGCTGAAGCGGTTTTCCCTTGTGTAAAAGTCACAACGTCGGGATATTTCAAGGAATGGACAAGCGTAGTCAGATGTGTTATTGATTCATCCCAGGATGGGAGTTTGGAGTTTTGATAAACGCGGGAGTTAGTAGTGAGGTGCGGACTCACAATACTAATAAAAATAATGCGGCTAATGATGTATAGGCTATTTTTATTCGAATGTTGTTTAATAAGAGCACAACGTGAGGTGCATTTATCGAAGATTATTCTGATAAGGTATCAAGTATGTTAAACAAGCTTATTGTGAAGCGAGGGTTTTAGTGATTTGGGCATTTCTTTATAATTATTTTGAATACTGGAGGATACCTAATTTTTCCAGGTGTGCCTTACTTATCCGAATTTCGGGACGAAATTCTGTTATTAGGGGGGAAGTATGTAATACCCCGTACTTTTATGGATATTTATTTATGGGATTAATTAAATTAAATGTGAATTAATTGAGAATTAATTCGGATAAAATACTAACGAGATGTGAGTTCGTATTTGATTATAATGTGTATATATGGCAATATATGAATATTGAAAATATTAAAATTGTCGCGAGACTGAAATACGGCAATTTGGGAAATTTTGTTGGGACGCGCGTGACAGTCGCGTCAGGAAGGTAACTATTTAAATTAAAAAGTGAATTTTATTTTTATCAACTGTATGGTCATTTTGAGTACGCCAACGAGTCCGGAAGGGTCGAAATAGTCAGAAAACACTAGCTGGGAGTTTAGTTTGGGTCCCGGGGCATTTTTGGGCCACACCGGCAACTTAAAAGGGTATTTTGGTAATTTTGGAATTTGGGGAATTTTGACCAACGAATTTTGGGAATTAAAAATAGGGTATTTGGGAACCCACTAACCCATTACCATCACTTAACTAATTAGAGGGCTACGGGAGTTATAGGAGAAGTTAGGAGAGGTTCCCAAAAGAGAAAAACCATAACCATCATCTTCGACCTTCAACCTTGGGAGAAATTGTAGAGGAAAAGAGAGCAACATCCAACATCCAACATCAAATTCAGAGAAAAATCCGAGGCAAGTGGTTTAATTACGTTAATTTCAAGCGAATGTTTCTTCCATGCTTAGAAATCTACATAATTGCATTGTATTGGGAGATTTATAAAAACCCATGAAATTGGAGTTGTAAATTCAGGTTGTGATATAGGGATTGCATGTAGAATTGTTATTGGGTGATTATACTAATATAAATACGACTTTGATGATACAAAAACGGATTTATTAAGGGAAATTGATGACTTTAAATTTTTAGGGTTCTTGATGATATTTTGATCTAAATAAGGCCTTTGGGTGATGATTAATTAGTTTTAGAACGTTAACAATGTTGTAGGATGATTATTTGATGATATTATAACGTTAGAATGAAGTTTCATGCATTGTAATGGATTTTTGGGATGATTTGAGGACTGCAAAATGACGCAGTCCGTAACTTATCTGGTGCAATCGATCGATCGACATTCATCAGTCGATCGATCAACCACCATCGATCGATCGATGTTCAAGGTCGATCGATCGACCTTCCCAGAATGAGAAACATTTTCCCTAGTTAAATTTTAATGATGTTAACCCTTAGAAATTATTAATGGAGATTTTATGAATATCCTTAGACTTAAGGAACACCAGTAGGTATGGTTATAAAACTTTTACCTGCGTTAGAATTCAATTTGAGGAATTATCATGAAATCTATTAAAATTTGATGAGTGAGATAATATTAGGGTTAAAGGAGTAAATTCGAATAATTTGATGAAATGAGGTTTGGGGAAGAAGTAAGGATCTTAAGAATAATGATGTTATATGTGGGAATAATAGGAGACTTAGTAATCCCTTTGAGATAGGTTTTAAGTACAAGAAACTATGACGTGAGATGTGTCGACAGTCTACATTATATATTATCGGAAGATTTAAAAATGTATAAAATTGGAATAATGGTATAAGGATGTAGAATATACCTTTATTAATAATGATATGTCTAAGATGTGTGAATGCTTAGTATATGACTTATGTGTATGACATACCTACCATACTTGCTATCACGGGAGGTTTGCGTTCGTTTAGGACCATCTAATCTTTGTGTGCCTACGGGGGGATATAGATTGGTACCTCGAGAACATAGGTTAGAGAAGGACTTATTGGGAAGTTAATAAGTCTGCTGATCATGGGAGCGTAGGTATGTGCCCCATGTGATGTGACTGTGTTCGCCTCTATTGTTTGTGATTGTTGTTATCTGAGAACGATTCCTGAGAGATTCGGAATGCGTGATCCTTATGTACGTGATGTACCGAGATGGATAGCAGAGTATGTGTGCACCGCAGCTTAGCCTCGGGGTGCTTGTATTGTATATTTATGATGTGAATAAAATACGGTTAAATGGAAAGGAATTGTTATGCGAGAATAATTATAGTAACGCCTTGATCAAGATAAAAAGGGATAACCTGCTGTGAATTATTTTGCTAATAATTGAGAATCCGAATTTGAGTAAAGCCATCTATTTAATTGTTAACGTTGGGAATTTAAATTATGAATCGAGTAGAAAGGTTAGAACTTATGACGGTTTAGTTGGATATGAATATCACTTAGATGGGTACGGTACGTTAGGAGTGCACACTTAGTCGAGAGGTGAGGATTTCATGTGAGTGTACGTCCTAACATGTATTTTGCATTTATTGTTTTAATGTTATTAAAGCACTTGCTGTTTTTAAAATACTCTCCACTTTCGGGCTCTAACCCGTTTGTTTTCAAATCTATTTTTGTAAAAACCTTTTAGGTGCCCAGCCACAAGGACACCATGCATAGGATTTCCATTCAGATGACGAGCTGTAGTTGCTTGTGGAAGTTACAGGGCCTTGCTAGTAGACGCTTCTTTGGTCTTGACTCTATGCAGTTTCATCATTTGTAGGGCATGTCGCCCATTTCTATTAGAGACATTTCATATTTCAGTTATTCAGATTGTTGGCATGTAATTAATTCAGGAGATACTGTTTTATTTATTTCAGTGGTGGGATTGTTGTGAGGAGTTTTCCTCCGGACTTATTATTATTTGTTGGTTACTTGATTGAGACTTTATGGTGTATCGTTATGATATTCTTTCATAATTATTTTATCGCATGTTAATCACATTTAATTTAAAATTTGGCAACTTACTTTTTAAATACTAGGTGGTTAGTAATCATTAAATGTTTTCGACAGTGATGCTATTAACGGAACCAACTTGGCATTTTGAATTAATTTAATAAAGGAGTAGCTACCCGGTATTTAATTAGTCGGGGTGTCACAGGGCAATATAGTATTATACGTTAGCTTAGACTACAAGCTAGGTGTTGATACCAAATTTAGTCTGCTGACGTGGATCAGTTAAGTGGAGACACGTGTCAATCTACATGGCACTTATAAACATTTCTGAACAACACCTTGACTTCGAGGAACTCAACCTCCCCGACCAACTCAGACACTCCGAGCAACAGGTGCTCTCTGAGGAACTTTACTGTACCGAGCAACTCATGAAGACCGAGCTACTTAGGCGGTCCGAGCTGCATCTCATACAGAGCATTAGTGTCCAGATAATCAACAAATCGACTGCGCATTAAATGCTCATTATTATCATACAGATGTATACGCCTATTGGACAGCTATGTATTACCCTTTCACATTACAGCCTGAGGGCTATAAATACATTGTATCATCTTCATTGTAAGGGGACTTGGAATTTCTTGGTAAAAACTTGTAATCGAGAATTCCCAAACAATCAGCAATAACAAAACAGTGGACGTAGGCCATTCCTTTAAGGCTGAACCACTTTAAAAATCTTTTATCTTGTTTGTTTTTATCTGTGATTGATTAATTAGAGATAATCTAATTTTTTACATCAACAGATTGGAGCCGTCTGTGGTAAACGACTGTAATTATCATTTTTCACCAAAACAATTTATCACCAATGGCTGATAATCCTGAATTCAGTAATCGAAATGCTGGAAATCCCCCGAATCCATCCGCTCCTCCAAATGTCCAAGATCTGGCTGGAATTATGGCCAATTTGGCTCAAGGCCAGACGGCCATGCAAGAGACTATGTGACAACTCATGCAAACTATCCAGGGTGGAGTACCGACCCATTCAGGACAACGAAGTGTTCAAAGAAATACCCGTTTACTTTCTTCGCGTATTAGGCAGAGCTATTCATATCGCACTGAAAGATCTGATGATTTTTCTTATCAACCAGGTCAAACTTCGTCAGTACGAGCCACATATACTAAACAACGCATCACTCTCTCTCCAGAAATGACTAGTGCATTGGAGAGATTAAGTAGGGTCTCTCCTTTTGATCGATTGGTCCCTAGGAAGAATAAAAGCTCTCCTAAGGCTGTGTCGAGAAACTTGCGACGACCATCTGATCTAAGAGAGGGTTTTGCCCAATCACAACCAGTTGCTCGACATGATAGATCCCAGTAAGCGACTTCAATACTATCAATTGCTCGAACAAATAGGCCCGAGGAGGGAAAGGATGCATGGAAAGGCTCTATTCAAAGGTTGGAGGATAGACTAGGGGAAATGGCTAAGGCCAAGAATCCTATACAAAGAACTTTTGTCCAAGGGACGCCTTTTATACATGCAATTATGGATTTTCCCACACCATCGAAGTTCAAAGCACCTGTTGTAACCCCTAAATATGATGGAAAAACTGACCCTGTCCTTCATATTGAACAATACCAAGCTGCTGCCGGCATCTATGCCGTGCCAGACGAGATGATATGCAGGGCATTTTCGGGAACTCTTACCGGATCTGCACAAATATGGTACAATAATCTTCCTCAGGGGAAGATTTCAACTTTCTTTCAACTGGTCGAGCTCTTCATTGGAAATTTCTATTTTGGAGCAAAACCAGTTAAACGAGTGGCACATTTGTTAAGTGTTAGACAAAAAATAGGTGAGAGCACCAGGTATTACATAACTCGTTTCAATAACGAGAAGCTCGAAGTTATTGATTACGAGGAAAAGACAGCAATTACTGCTTTGATGAGTGGACTGTTTCCCAATAAATTATACTATACTTTGGCCAAAGATCCACCCAGAACCATGTCAGAACTAATGGCAAAAGCGGCCAAGATCATGAATGTCGGGGAGGCTATGGCTGCGAAGAAGAACATGGACACCAAAGAGACCAAGGTGGAGGTTGATAAGGCTAAAAATAAAGAACATAAGAACAATGGTGGTGAAAAGCAGTCAAAATCAAAACCATCATGGGAAATATTGAAGAAATTTGAAAATTATACTCCTTTGAAAGTAGGCATAAACCATGTCCTAGAAGAGATCAAGAACAACGAGGAACTAAACTGGACTGAGAAAATGAAGGCAGATCCTGACAAGAGGAATAAGGCCAAATATTGCGAGTTCTATAAAGACCATGGTCACACGACCAAAAATTGCATAGCTCTCCAGAATGAAATTGAAGCACTCATCAGACGAGGAAAGCTGGCCAAGTATGTTGATCGAAGAAATGAAAGAAAAAGCAACGATTGAGCAAGACAGAGGTCTAGATCTCCTCGTCGAGCAGAAGAAAATAAGAAAAGAGATCATGAAGATGATCCAGAAGATGACCCCGATCTCCCCAAGAGACCAAGACAGCCAGAGCGTGAGGTATTTTCAATTCGTTTTGTATCATTTGATTGTAATGTTATTGCAGGAGGAGATGCAGTAGGTGGGGACCTTACCGCGGAAAGGAAAGCTTACCTCAATGAGGCTCAAGCTTGTTCATACATTCAGCGAATAAATCTAGCTGAGGATGATCGCCCGAGGAAAGTGAACAAAGAAAAACTGGTCATCGATTTCTCCAAGAACGACCTCGCTAGTGTACTATATCCTCATGATGATCCACTGGTGATCAAAATGAGGATGAAGGAAGTAATAATCTCAAGAGTACTGGTGGATAATAGTAGCTCGGCGAATATCATGTTCTACTCATGCTTCGATAGTTTAAATCTAAAGTTGTCTCAGTTGGAACCTTATCACAGGCCCCTCCTAGGGTTTACTGGCGAGAAAGTTTTTCCACTTGGGACGATCAAGTTGGATATGTTCATCGGTACATGGCCTGCTTGTCGAACAGAAAGAGTACGTTTCTTTGTGATGGATAAGAATGTTTAGTCATCTTACAATATCATCATGGGAAGGGTAGGATTGAAGAAGTTCGAAACAGTACCATCTACTGTACATCAATGCCTGAAATTTCCAACCAACTTTGGAGTGGGAGTTGTGAAGGGTGACCAAAAACTAGCTCGAGAATATTACTACTCATCTGCCTAACAAGAAGAACTGGAAGAATCTAGGAAAAAGACTACTACTCATATGCCTTTTGGTTTGAAAAACGCAGGTGCAACATATCAGCGGCTGATGAACAAGGTGTTTGCAGAACAAATCAGTTGCAATATGGAAGTTTATGTTAATGATATGCTGACGAAAAGCAAGAGGGTTGCTGACCATCTAATTGACTTAGGTCAGACCTTTGATCAACTAGATAAATATCAAATGAAGCTAAATCCCACCAAGTGCATATTCGGAGTACGAGAAGGCATGTTCCTCGGGTATATTGTCAACCAACGAGGAATTGAAGCAAATCCAGAGAAGACCAAGGCTCTATTGGGACTACGATCTCCAACGACGAAGAAGGAAGTACAAAGTCTCACTAAGTGAGTTGCAGCACTTAATAGATTTATATCACGAGCAACAGATAGATGCCTCCCATTCTTCAAAACACTCCGAAAAACGTTTGAATGGAATAGCGAATGAGAGAAGGCTTTTCAAGAATTAAAGAAATATCTGGGAGCACCTCCACTGTTATCCAGGCCAGTGATGGGGGAAAGATTGTACTTATATTTGGCAGTGTCGGAGAATGAAGTGAACTCGGCATTGATAAGAATGGAGGATGGAGTGCAAAAACCAATCTATTACACTAGCAAAGCCTTCCGAGGAGCAAAGATTAGATATCCAAGACTGGAAAAGTTAGCGCTAGCGTTGATCGAGGCGAGTAGGAGAATGAGGCCGTACTTCCAAGCTCATACCATAGTTGTGTATACTGATATGCCATTGAGGCAAGCTCTTCATAAACCAGAAAAATCAGGGAGATTGATGTACTGGGCAGTAGAACTTGGTAAATATGACATAGTTTATGAGCCTAGATCGTCGCTAAAAGGGCAAGCAGTAGCAAATTTTATAGCAGAGTTCACCTATCCTGATACATTCGAGGAGCAAAAGATGCACACCGACCAACCTGTGGATGTTACAGGATCATCAAATTTAACCCCCGATCAACTTAAGGCGGTCGACGAGCAAGAAAAGATGGTCGACGAGCAGCAAGAAGTGCTAGAGGAGGATAAAAGAAAGCAGCAAATATTCCATCGAGGAACTCTGTCCAATGAAAAATTTGAAGATGAGGTACCTATATGGAATCTATATGTGGATGGCTCATCTTGCACTACAGGCTGTGGGGTAGGGATTATTTTGAATAACCCGGATAAGGTCGATGTGGAGTATGCTCTATGCTTCCAATTTAAGGCTTCTAATAATGAGGCTGAATATGAAGCTATGATTGCAGGTCTTAATTTGGCAAAAACCATGGAGGCAGAGCAAGTTATTGTATTCAGTGACTCGCAATTGATCGTAAATCAAATGTTGGGAGTATATGCAGCCAAAGGAGAATTAATGATCAGGTATCATGCAAAAGCAATGGAAGTTTTATCAAGCCTGATTGCAGTATAGATAATTAGAATACCAAGATTGGAGAATACAAGAGCGGATGCCTTAGCTCAGTTAGCTTCAGCCACACACACCGAGCTACGAAGAACAATCCCAATAGAAGTCTTGGCTAGTCGAAGCATAGATGAAGATCTGATGATGAACATTATTACCCTTGATTTAGAGCCATCTTGGATGGATCCCATCAGGGCATATATTGAGGAAGGGAAATTACCACCTGATAAACTTGCAGCCAAGAAATTGAAGTTTAAAGTTGCTCGATATGTGTTGACCAATGGTGTTCTATATAGACGAGGAATTATAGCTGGCTTACAGAGATGTGTACATCCCATCGAGGTGAAAGACTTTATCGAAGAAGTACATGAAGGGTCCTGTGGAGCCCATGTAGCAGGTTGAACGCTTTTGCAAATAATGATGATGCAAGGATACTACTAGCCAACGATGAGGGCTGATTGCATAGCCTATGCCAAAAAATGTGACAAATGTCAACGCTTCTCCATTATTCGAAGAACTCCCCAAGCATTGTTGACACCCATTACTTCCCCTTGGCCATTTTCCATGTGGGGAATTGACTTGGTCGGGCCACTTCCAACGACCAGAGGAAGGTTTAAATATCTCGTCGTCGCAGTGGATTACTTTAATAAGTGGGTGGAAGCTGAGCCCCTTATCGATATGACGTATGACAAAGTGTATCAATTTATATGGAAGAACATCATTTGTAGATATGGTCTTCCCCATGTATTCATCACAGACCATGGAACACAATTCGACAACGAGGAGTTTGCTGCATATTGTCATCAGTCGAACATATTGAAAACCCACTCTGCACCAGGCCACCCTCAAAGCAATGGACAAACTGAAGTGACAAATAGAACACTACTGAATGGCTTGAAGAAAAGATTAAATGATGCAAAGGCAAATTGGATCAACAAGCTACATTTTGTACTATGGGCTTATCGTACTACTCCACGAGCAGCCACAGGAGAATCTCCATATATATTGGCATTTGGAAGTGAAGATGTTATACCTGCCAAGCTGGGTCTCCCCATACACAGAGTGTTGAATTTCAACTCTCCTATCAGTGACTTGATGAGAAGATTAGATTTAGATATGCTCGAGGAAGTTAGAGAAGAAGCAGCAATCAGAAACGCTGCATACCAGCAACGGACAGCTCTGCTCTACAACAAGAGAGTCAAGAAATGCGACCTGAAAGAAGGAGACTATGTGCTAAAGAAAGTAATTCAAAAGCACAACAAATTGGAAGCTAACTAGAATGGGCCCTACAGAGTAACAGAGGTTGTTCAACTAGGGACGTATAGAATCGAAACCTTAGAAGGAGAGGAGTTTAAAAATGCATGGAACACAGAGCATCTGCGCAAATATTATCAGTAATTTAATCTCTATGTAATGCAGTTTTCTTCGATATGAATAAAGTTTTGGATATTTCGCCCAATTCTCTCCTTTTGTTGAAATTTTTTCGGAGTACTAGTGCTACACACTACGCATCAAGCCCAGAAACACCAACTACGGTTGGTTGGGAAGAAAATCCACCAGCTAAGGCTGGTCGGGAATAAGAAAATCCACCAGCTAAGGCTGGTCGGGAATAAAAATTTCCCAGAAACATCAACTACGGTTGGTTGGGAAGAAGATCCACCAGCTAAGGTTGATCGGGAATAAGAAAATCCACCAGCTAAGGCTGGTCGAGAATAAGAAAATCCACCAACTATAGTTAGTCGGGAATAAAAAATTTCCCAGAAACACCAACTACGGTTGGTTGGGAAGAAAATCCACCAGCTAAAGTTGGTCGGGAATAAAAATCTACCAACTAAGGTTGGTCGGGAACAAAAACCACCAACTCCGGTTGGTCGTAAACAGTTGGGTAAACAAATGAAAGTCATTTCAGGGCTTAAAATTAAAAAGTGATAAATTTTTTGATACTTATGACATTTTAAACTACCACCATAGTTGGTCGAGAAATAAAATATCACCAACTCTGCTTGGTCGTCAGATAATTATCATCGATTCAGATAGTCGGCAATTTAAAATAGCACAAAATATCTTTATCTTCTTAACAGATATACATGCACATTCATTAGAAATGTCTTACAAAATATTTCCAAAGACAATGACAATTAAGATTGTAAAGAAAACTAGAAGTTTTTCATTAAAACCAGAAATACATTGAGAAACGAAATACATATTATATAAAAAAATTATTACATCAAGAACCCTATTCTATTGGTTTTTTCCCTCTGCCTTTGAAACAGGTTCTTCACCAGCGGGAGGATCGTCTAAGGCATAGGGGGAATTTATGAAATTTAGATCTTTGAGCATCCTGACATTCATTACTGAGGGCCGATCAAGTAGATGTTCAGGACGAGATATCTCGAAATTGGAATGAAGACTGTAGTCACCGAGATACTTTGAAATCAGGCATCGAGGAATGGCCCGAGCAGGAATCCAGCTCATATCCAGTTTGAAAGGTGGCACTGGCAACTCGAGAAACCCAAGATCATAGTAATCCCACAAATAGTGACCCTGTTCCAATTGCAGCACACCCAAGGCATTCAGCCATCCTTGCTTGTAACCCTCATTATTTTCATTTTGGATCCGATCATCTAGATGGTAGAGGGCTTCATTATAACCAGCCATCTAGAACTCTCTGGGCTTCTTATGGAATTGATAGGTTAACCTCTCCAGTTTCTCGTGGAGGTTCTTCATTAAAAGTTCTTTACTCTCCAAGGCAGACTTTTGTACAGAGAGCTGCTCGTCCAGATTAAGAATCTTCTTGGACATCTCAGCTAATGCTTGATTCTTCGCCACCAACTGGAATGCTTGATTCTCCAAGGCTGCCTGCATTCTAGCTTCTTCAATGATAACCCGAGCATCCCTTGCTCATCCTCGAGAAGCTCTTGCTCGTCCGCGAGTAGAGGTAGAAGGACCAGTTCTCTTCAAGGTTTCTAATTCGTCTCTCAAATTGGCATTTTTGACCTCCAACAAAGAAAAACCTTCATCGTTGATAGGAACCAAGGCTCCCGAGGTAGAGGCTGCAAATTTTAGCTGAGATATCTCTCCTCGTAAATTATTATTTTCCTGCTCTAACAATTTAGCAATCTGCCTATGCTCTTCAACCTCGGTCTTCAAAGTCCTTTCCTTTATATCATAAGCAGCAACCAACTTATCATATCCCTTATCAGCACTTAGTTGCTGATACTTCTTCTCATATCCTTGATGCAGAAGGATAGTAGACTCCTTGTACTATTGTTGAAGTTCCTCTAGGGTACCCTGAAGATCTTCAATCATCTCATAGTATGCCACATTATTAGCAACTGCACGGTCGAGCAGGCATTTCAAATACTGGTAGGCTTCAACTGCTCGTTCTGAAGCATCCGGACCGAGGATATCGACGATCTGAGATTCATTCAAATCAGCATGGCCAGCCTTGAAGTAGTCGTTACATTTTTTCATCAGCTCTGTATCATGGGTTGAGAAGAGTTCCATTCTAGCCATATACTAGTAAAGAAAAGAGATAGAAAGAATCAATAAAATGCAGACAGAGCAAGAAGAATAAAAGCAGAGCAAGAAAAAGGGAGTTAAGTTGCACAACCAAAAACTTCAAATTTTATTACATCATGAAAGAAGTACATAACCCAGAGTTACATTTAACAAAAAAGCAAAGAGAAAAAGTCCGAACAACTCTACACCTTCTCCTTGTCTCCTAAAACTTTCTCAGGAGGCTGGGATGAAGAGGTAGGTTGCTCGGATGGCATAAAAGGTTGCTCGAAGGGTGTCAAAAATTGCTTGCTTGAAATACTGGTTGGTTGAAGTTGCTCGCAGGAGGTCTGGACAATCGGGGGATGAGAAATCTGATCTCCGATCACCATAGAGGATTCCTCGGAAGCAGCTTCATCTTCTTCTTCTTCCCCGGGAGAAGGAGGGGGGCCAAGAATGTGTCGCTGAAATAGGTCTGAATTCTCATCGACATTCATTTCTCTCAGAGCAGCCATCCAACCATCCCTGAAATATTTAAGGCTGCCATACTCCATTTGTGAGATCATGGTAGCCAAACCCTTATTCCAACCCTTATCCCAGCCAGTACTGAAGGACTTCTTAACGGCAAGTTTCCTCTTCGCCTTCTCTGAGGAAACCCTCTCACTCATAAGTGCCTCGTCAGCTTTTAATTTCCTTTCTGCCTCCTCCCTCTGGTGATCCGCTTCACGGACTTTAACTAACTCCTCTTTAGCAGCTTTGAATTTGGCCTCAAGCTCTCCAGCATTTTGGAGTTTCCCCTCGAGCTCTTTATTCTTACTTTCCAAGTCTTTTATCTTCTCCTCCAAACCCTTAGAGACTTCAACAGCTTTATCTCTCTCTTGCTCGGTGGCTTTTAATTGATTTTCCCAAGCAATTTTATCTACGTCATACTTCTGACGAGAATCCTTTAATGACTGTGTCAGACCTACAAGATCTTCCTCCATACCTGACGAGGATCTCGAAGCTTTAGTAGCCTCATCCTTTTTCAAAATGGTGTTGAAACAAGTTACCAACTGGAAAAAGAAAACAATTGTAAGTCAGTGCAAGTACATAATATTGAAAAGTGAAAGTTTAGATTAGTAATACTTACTGAGGCAATATGTTGAGCTGCCAAGGTGGTAACCCTATCCCGGGAAAGAATGTCTTTAAGACCTTGGATTTCAGGGATAATACAAGACTTCACAGAGCTCATGGCAGAGCTCGGAGCAACGAAAGTGGGAACACCACTTCCAGCAGTTAGAGGCTGAGAAATGGATTCAACCACTTTATTCGAGGAGATTTTCTTCAACTTCCTCGTGGGAGCAGGAACATTCTCGACCAAGGATGTCGTCTTGGTCGGTGATATAACTATAACCTCGCTAGGAGAGGAAACAGCTGCAATCTTGCTTGGATCCACAGGGGGCTTCTCGGCAACCTTCTTAGTAGCAGCTGGAGGAGGTGAATCAATTTGTCTTGTCCTTTCTTCTGGGACATCCTGTTTACTTTTATTTGCCTCTCCAGTAGTAGAGGCAGACTTATCAAAG
This sequence comes from Sambucus nigra, assembly GCA_949130495.1. Classification (NCBI taxonomy): domain Eukaryota; kingdom Viridiplantae; phylum Streptophyta; class Magnoliopsida; order Dipsacales; family Adoxaceae; genus Sambucus; species Sambucus nigra. Next base: position 204,798,823 of record OX422223.1, read on the forward strand.
AGGGCAGGAACTCTTCTTCTCTTCATTCTGTCACTAAGAGGAATATGCGATTCAGGAGAAGAACATTCAGAAACTGGTGCTGGTTCTATGTTACTTATCACTGGACGAGCAGTGAAAGATGAGGTGTAACTCTTGTACTGCAACAAGTACGAGGCTGATCTAATATGTTCATCAGCGACAGTTTGATGCAAACCCCAGATAAGTTTCAAATGCTTTAAATTAACTTCTGTCTCCTTTGGAGACCTTCTTTTGCTGTCAACTGCAAATAAATAAAAATCAAAATATCAGTGAATTTTATCGAATATAAAGAAAACATGATTTTAAAAACTAAATAAAATAAAAACAACTTATCCCATTGCCATAGGGAGGGCATCTGGGACCCTGATATACGCCATTTTCAATTAATGGAGCATGTTGCCAATTTTTCATAACAACCCCATGCTCGAAGTAATCCCTGTTGGCATCTGGGAGATTGACAACTAAAGCCCTATTTAAAAACCTAGTTTTCAAATAAAAAGTATTATCACTGACAGCCCATCTATAGCAAAACATAATCTCTGGAATTCCTAAATGGGTTCCATGAATCTGATTTAACCTATGGACTCCATTAACTATTCTCCATGTATTGGGGGATATTTTTGCAGGTACCACGTCAAAATATTGACAGAATTCCAAACACAGGGGATTTGGAGGAAAAGAAAAGCCACATTCGGCTACAAAGAGACTGGGGAACCAATGTCCCTCAGCCAAATGAAAATAATCAGGAGGACCAGAAAGTTCTTCCAAAATGACCCAGGAAGGAATAGAAAAATCAGAACGAAATTTATCAAGCGACTCAATAAGGTAAACCATGATGAACAAAGAAAATAAAAGAGAAGGAAGAAGATCTTACAGAAGAAGGGTAGATCAGTTGATAACGAACGATGGAAGGAATGAACGCACAAAATGGAGAAGAAATGGAGAGATCAAAGATACAGATTTGAAAAAGTAAAAGACGATAGAATTTTCTGCAACGCTTAAATACCTTACCTTGGGAAGGGGTAAAAATAATGATTACAAAGAAAGACGCTTGCGCTACCGGCGGCTAAAAGGACAAAAAAGGCACGGAGACCAAAGCAGTGGGAAAAATTCAAAAAGTCTGATTCTATGAATTCGAAAGGAAAATTAAATACAAGGAAAACACTCCTAAAATTCAGGATGACTATTTAATCCCGCCATATTTCAAGAAGAATGTTCCACACTCCTCAACCTAGAACTGTGAAACATTGGGGGCTTCTGTTGATACCAAATTTAGTCTGCTGACGTGGATCAGTTAAGTGGAGACACGTGTCAATCTACATGGCACTTACAAACATTTCTGAACAACACCTTGACTTCGAGGAACTCAACCTCCCCGACCAACTCAGACACTCCGAGCAACAGGTGCTCTCCGAGGAACTTTACTGTACCGAGCAACTCATGAAGACATAGCTACTTAGGCGGTCCGAGCATCTCAGGCGGTCCGAGATGCATCTCGCACAGAGCATTAGTGTCTGGATAATCAACAAATCGACTGCGCATTAAATGCTCATTATTATCATACAGATGTATACGCCTATTGGACAGCTATGTATTACCCTTTCACATTTACAGCCTGAGGGCTATAAATACATTGTATCATCCTCGTTGTAAGGGGACTCGGAATTTCTTAGTAAAAACCTGTAATCGAGAATTCCCGAACAGTCAGCAATAACAAAACAGTGGACGTAGATCATTCCTTTAAGGCTGAACCACTTTAAAAATCTTTTATCTTGTTTGTTTTTATCTGTGATTGATTAATTAAAGATAATCTAATTTTTTACATCAACACTAGGGTTTGAGAGAGGGGTTATATAAGAAATATTATGGGTGATTATAAGGAAAGGGAGATGAAAAGGAGAGGTCAAAAACGAAATCCAAAGAGGCAAAACGAGTGGAATGAGTAGAGCCAATTTGGAATGTTTAGATCTTCTTTTTGAGCGCATTCGGATGAGATTTGAGAAAAATCCAAAACACATACCTAACTCAATTTTTCGTGTAGAATCCAAATCTGAAGTTGGACTGGTGATTGGAATAATTTTTGGATCTAATTTTTCTAAGTTTTTAAAATAGAACTATTTGGGGTTATGTCGTGTTAGGGCTAGAACATGATTTGATTATTTTCGCGAGAAGAGCGTGATGGTGCGATCAGATTTTGAGGCTGAATTTATGTGACGATTCATGCGATAATTTTAAGGTGTGGGGTTTTACACAATATGCTCCTTTAAATCTCTTGAGAGTTTATTCCGTTGATTTCTTGTTAATTGAACTCATATTTGAATTGATAAATTCATTGAAATCTGGAAAAATAATTATTAAAATTATTTTAATTCATGTGATATTGTTCATGTTGTTATTGAGCACGTTATCATGAGATTTTAATAAGGCACGGACGTTGGGCACCCGCCAAAATTCCTGCTTCCCGGGCTATGTCTTGATAAAATATATTCGGATGGGGTGAGGCCTGGTGACTCATTGATGTGTTGTTGAGAAATTATATTAATAAAATGCTATTGAGATTTGCATTTGATTTGAATATTTGTACTCGTGTTGTTACTCTTTATTGATGGTTTTAGTTTAGTGTTATTGTAGTAGCATGCCGTGTGTCTTTTTCGAGCGTGTGGGGTGTTACAGATGGTATCAGAGCTTAGGTATAAGATAACCCTTGGATCTTGGGTATTGGGTCTAGCATGCGGGTTAGACGCGTTTTCTTTGGAGATAGAAAATTTTTGAGGATGTGTTAGGCATCATGGTGAGGATGTTTAGAATTAATTTGAGGACTTTAGTGTGTGATTTTAGGAAATAGAATCGAGTAGCATTTTATTTCTAGTGTTAGGTTTCATCGAATTTCGAGGACGAAATTCCTTTTCAAGGGGGGAAGTATGTAATACCCCATAATTTTGAGGGCTTTACTTATGAATATGCTATATAATTTTAATAATATTGTTATTTTATTAATTGGGATATTGATATTATATTTATTTTTATTTGAAATGAATCAAATATTTAAATTCAAATTTAATTGGCTTTTGGACTTTTTGTAATGGTTTAAATATGTAAAGTTGGTAATTTTGAATTAAAGTGCAATATAGTATTATGCGTTAGCTTAGACTACAAGCTAGGGTTTGAGAGAGGGGTTATATAAGGAATATTATGGGTGATTATAAGGAAAGGGAGATGAAAAGGAGAGGCCAAAAACGAAATCCAAAGAGGCAAAAACGAGTGGAATGAGTAGAGCCAATTTGGAATGTTTAGATCTTCCTTTTTAGGGCATTCGGATGAGATTTGAGAAAAATTCAAAACACATACCTGACTCAATTTTTCGTGTAGAATCAAAATCTGAAGTTAGACTGGCGATTGGAATAATTTTTGGATTTGATTTTTCTGAGTTTTTAAAATAGAACTATTTGGGGTTATGTCGTGTTGGGGCTAGAACATGATTTGATTATTTTCGCGAGAAGAACGTGATGGTGCGATCAGATTTTGAGGTTGAATTTATGTGACGATTCATGCGATAATTTTAAAGTATGGGATTTTACACAATATGCTCCTTTAAATCTCTTGAGAGTTTATTCCGTTGATTTCTCGTTAATTGAACTCATATTTAAATGATAAATTCATTGAAATCTGGAAAAATAATTATTGTAATTATTTTAATTCATGTGATATTTTTCATGTTGTTATTGAGAACGTTGTCATGAGATTTTAATATGGAACGGACGTTGGGCACCCGCTAAAATTCCTGCTTCCCGGGCTATGTCTTCATAAAACATATGCGGATGGGGTGAGGCCTGGTGACCCATTGATGTGTTGTTGAGAAATTATATTGATAAAATGTTATTGAGATTTACATTTGATTTGAATATTCGTACTCGTGTTGTTACGCTTTATTCAATGCTCACCTATATTTGTTGAGCATCTTTCCTGTCATATTATATACTTCCCCATATTTTCTTTTAGTGGCAGGTTAGCGCGGATTTGGGCGCTATGGATAATTGGAGATTGATTTTAGCGTGGATTATTAATTGGGAAGAATTTTAATACAAGATGAGGAGATTGTATTTATTTTTTATGTATAGAGCATTGAAGATTTATTTTTGTATCGAGTTAGTTGTTGTATTTATTTCGAGAGATTGGTTGTATTTATATTTGAAGAGAATGAGATTAGTGATTTTCTTTTATATTGTGGGATTTACTTAGATGCTCAATACCTTGTTATTTGTGGAATATGATTAGTTTTATCGATAGTAGCGCTCCGTTCGCTCTCCACGGGCGGGTGGGGTGTTACATTTGGGAGATAGTTTTTGGTTCCTTTATTTTGAGAGTATATTTTTATCGATGGCAAAAAATTATTCTTTTGTGAGAGAAGTTTTGTCAAGATCAATTGTAAGACTCGATTATTGTTGTAAGTTGATTTATTAATAAAAATTAGTATTCATTCTTGCACTTTTATTTTGTCTTCAATGATGCCAGCTTAATTTCTTTACTAGAACTAGGTGAAGTTTATTATGTTTACTTAATATTGTGTGTAGTTTAAATTCGTCTTTATTTCTCGATATGTTTTAAAAGTTTTAAAAATTCGGTATTCATTTTAAACCGACACGAGAATGTATTTTAGAACCTTCAAGATTGTTTTGTCAAATCAAGTTTTGAATTTAAAAATAGTAATTTTCGATGGATTATGCTTGCACTTTGATTGTTTTGATAGTCCATGCTTAAATACAATTGCGTACTTTCAAACTTGTATTTTCTAAGGGAATAAGGATTTTAGGCTTTTAAATTTAGAGACGTTAAATTTTATTGCGAACTTAACCGTGTTATCTTCCGAATTAAATACGACGAGAGTCGGTTTAATTTGAGTTATAAAATCGGGAATGACGAGTTTAAATTATTGCATAATATTAGTTGAATGTGATAAATGGATCCAACGTCCTAGTCTTCACGCCCACTTGATTATATCTCTCGTAGTCACATTTTTTATTTGTGTTTGCTTAGTTTAATATTATATATCTTCTTTATCCCATTTTATCTAGTTGGACAATTGCAATTCTTTTAAAAGTTAAAATTGACAAATCTCTGTGGGTTCGACTCGTACTTACACTCGCTATTATATAATAGTCTGTGCACTTGCGGTATTTTATACATTGACAAACTATATATGATACGTATATATGGTGCATATTTATATACGGGTATATACATGGTGTGATATGTATAAATGATATAATTTGGGAGATCGTTATATGGTATCAAATAAGAATTGATTTAAATAAGTTAGTGTGAATAATAACTTATAACCCTTATACATGATGTGAATCGTATGAGTGATATAAATCGTGAGAATGTTATATGGTATTAATTGATAGATGACTTAAATAAGTTAATGTGATTAATAACTTATAAACTATACTGAACTCACTAGGGATAGAGTAGTGGGAAATCGTGGGATATATGTGACAAGACTAGTTACAGGGTAGTTAGCTAGATGGGTCCTGTGTAGTTTCGGTAGGCCTGTACTTTAGTTGAGGGGTGATGCGTCCTCAAGAGAGTGCGGGACACTAACTGAAATATGAAGAGCATTCGTGCAATTTAATTTCCTGCATTTAAATTCACTTGTTAAATATTTTCAATTGTTTTGGGTTCGAACCCTTGCCATAAAATATTTTCAAAACATTTTAGGTGCCCAGCCACAGGGACGCCATAATTTTTCTATTCCAGGGTTACGCAGCTACAGTATAAGAACGTATCTATCAAGGCATTCATACTGAAATAAATATACCTATATGCAAGGCCCTATTTCTCAAATTATCCCAGATATATTACTCCCAAAATGACGACATCAAACATCATACATACTACGTAGTATTCGGTTTGTGTTTTATAGTATACATCATTAGACTTACGTATTTCTTCCATTATATTATATATATATATATATATATATATATATATATATATATATAGAGAGAGAGAGAGAGAGAGACCATCTCCTGTAAGGACTCCTTATAGTGCAGACTCCGGTACATACCATTTTTTTAAAATAATAAAAAAATAAATTTTTTGATTAATCTTGATGGATATGATATCCATGGTTGGAAGATCATCTCCAATTTTTTTCATCAAAAAATTCAATAAAATAACCGTTGAGATGAAGTGATATGTCAAAATATGGTATAAATATGCATTTTCGACCGTTGAAATGTTGGCGATCATCTCACCCACTTTTTGATTGAATTTTTTGATGAAACTTCATGGATATGATCTCGATAGCGAGAAGATCATATCCTGTTTCATCAAAAAATTCAATCAATAAAGCGGTTGACGCCGACCCAACATTTCAACGGTTGAAAATGCATATTTATACCATTTTTTACGTATCACTTCATCTCAACGGTTTTTTTATTTAATTTTTCGACGAAAAAAATTGGCGATGATCTTCTCACCATGGATATCATATCCATTAAGTCTCATTAAAAAATCTTCTTTTTACTATTTTAAAAAAATGGTATGTACCGGGGTCTACACCATAAGGAGTCTTTATAGGAGACTCTCTCTCTCTCTCTCTCTCTCTCTCTATATATATATATATATATATATATATATATATATATATATATATATATATATATATATATATATATATACTACACTAAGGCATCTACCAATAGTGTCCCGTTCGTGCTCTATCGGTAGGTCCAGAGGAGTTTCCTATCCAACACGAATAACACAATATACAAACAAGTGGGGCAGTACCTGCGCAGTACAATATTGCATGCCCCATACCTAGCGGTGACACATGGATCCCAATATCAACACTTCTCTCTTATAAGTGGCATTGTTATTTAGTACCTAAAATATGACCTACATTACCCCTAACCCACCTGTGTCGACGTGTGCTACGGTCCCGAACGTGCGTACCCCGATCGATAGGACAATCCACGAGCATAGGTATTTTCACACAAAATATAGTTACATATTACCATATGTAAAAGTAATTATCCTAATAATTACCCCATAGCTTTCCCATAAAGATTATTCGTAATTACCCTTAGTTAATAATTAACCATCACGTAAATTATCAACCTCATTTTCTTTATAAAATGTAATTAACCATCTATTTAATTTAACTTTCCTTTTATTGGTAACATCACGTTTCTATTTTTAATAAATTTTGCGGTTATCCGTACACAGTCCCACCAACTCGTATGAACACCTAAAAATACTCGCGACACATCTGCGGACCCCATAGCCTGACCCCCAGGAGCCGAACTAGTTCGGCCCAGGGGCGAATTTGTTCGCCCTTATTAGCTGCTTGTGAACCCAACATTTTATCTTACTACAGGATTTACATTCTTCCCTTCAAACCCAATTTCAAAGGCTTAAACTTTGTGATAATTATTAATATCAGACCCTATGACTTAGTTTACCATCTTACGATTGTTTGTTACACATTTTCCAACCCCGATTAAGTCACAAATCACTTATCATCTTATGATTATTTATTACGTATTTTTCAACCTGGATTAAGTCCCAAATCACATAAATTAGGATCCTGGAGGGGTTCATATTTATTCAATTTTTGCCAACTAATCTCCTAACATCTACCACATGTAAGTGTTCAAATTAAATCAACATCCCAGGCTTTATACAAGGATTAACTCCTCTAGATATAAATCATCAAAATCATTATACTAGGGGTCTTAATCATGAGTTCTATCAACATAAACTCTTAAAGTTCTACAATCTTAAATTATGGATTTCCTACTTTAACATCAAAATCAATTCCTTTAGGGGTATAAACTAATATCAGCATCAAATCATCAAAGTTACCTAAATTCAGAATTTTTACATGGGATTTCAATACACGATGAATTAAGAAGCAATTTGGACTAAATAAAATTAGCAAGAAAATTCTTGCCTTAAGTCTTGAACGATTTTTTGATTGGCTTCTTGGATTTCTTCTTGAATCTTTTTCTTCCAATTCTCCTGCTAGTGTTCTTGCCTCTTTCTCTCAAAATGTATTTTAGGATTCTTGGATACAAATGATAAGGAGTTATTAAACTCCTAAATAATATAATTAAGGCTTAAATCTTGGACCTTAGGCCTAAACTTTAGACCCCCAAATGGACCCAAATACACATCCCAACTAGTGCAATAACCTCTTAACTCATATATAAGCACCCCAGGACTATTTTTAAAGTCTAGAACACCTCAACTAGCCCACAAAACCTATCGAAATGCATCCCGAATATCTTTTATTCAACAAGTATACTTTTCAATTGTGTCACGCATCATAAATCAATTATTCCATGTACATGCAATTATTTCTTACTGAAATTTTTTATCATGCGAAGTCAATTTCGCATAATAGGAGATAATAATTAATTAATTTATTCATAACTTATTTAATTTAATAAATCGATTTAAATTAATTTCTAAATTTTTATTTTATTCAAAAAAATACGGGATATTACATAGAGTATGCAATGGACAATATGTGCTGTGAAACATTCAGAGTTTAAAATTAATCTATACAAGAAAATCCAACTAATGGTTGTAGTGGGTGAGACTAATCATGGCATGTAGTACAATGTGTCACCGATGTTTCAAAAGATTATATAACCAAATTTTGGTACATAAACATAACTATCTACTAAAATTTGTACCGGATAGAAGGCCGTGTCCCATGAAGAACATGTTGGCAAAATTATAGATGTCATTGCTGGAGCTTTCTGGTTCTCCTAGTGCCTACAGAAAAGGGATACAACTGACACTTGCTAGAACTTGCTGGGATGTTGTAGAATTTGACTTTTGCATTTGCAAAGAAAAATAGTAAACTTTCTACTCACATAAAATATGACAAAAAATGAAACACTACCAATTAAATTTATATTTTTTGTATAATGTTCGAGTACACTAATATAATTGTTTTCCTACTAAATTGTAAACAAATATTTTTTAGGTACAAAAATTAGTTTAGGCCAAATAAACAGATCTGTGACACCCCGACTAATTAAATACCGGATAGCTACTCCTTTATTAAATTAATACAAAATGCCAAGTTGGTTCAGTTAATAGCATCACTGTCGAAAACATTTTTAATGATTACTAACCACCTAGTATTTAAAAGTAAGATGTCAAATTTTAAAATAAGTCTGATTAACATGCATTGAAGGAACAATGAAAGAGTAACATAACCATACACCATAGAGTCTCAATAAGGTAACCAACAAATAATAGTAAATCCGGAGGAAAACTCCTCACAACAATCCCACAATTGAAATAAATACAACAGAATCCTGAATTAATTACATGCCAAAGATCTGAATAACTGAAATGTAAAGTGTCTCTAAAAGAAATGGGCGACATGCCCTACAAATGATAAAACTGAATATGGAATCAAGACAAGAAAAGGAGGCGTCTACTGTCAAGGCCCTGTAACTTCCACAACAGCTACAGCTCGTCACCCGAATATAATTCCTATGCATGGTGTCCTTGTGGCTGGGCACCTAAAATGGTTTTTACAAAAAGATAGATTTGAAAGCAAACGGGTCAGAGCTCGAATGTGGAGAATATTTTAAAAACAGCAAGTGTTTTAACAACATTTAAAACAATGAATGCAAAGAACATGTTAGGACGTGCTCTCACATGAAATACTCACCTCTCGACTACTTGTGCACTCCTAACGAAACGTACCCATACAAGTGATTCTCATATCTATCTAGACCAAAACAATTATTAACCTTTCTACTCGATTCGCAATTTAATTTCAACATCATCAACTGAATAGAGAGTTTTACATTAAATTCCCGGATTCTTAATTATTAGAAAAGCGAAGCACTATAGGTTATCTCTTTTTATCTTTAATCGTGCAACACAATAATTATATTTCACTATATAAACTTGATAAGTCTTTTCATCTAACTGTATATTATTCACATCATAAATATACAATACTAGCACTCCGAGACTAAGCTACGGTGCACACATACTCTGCTATCCATCCCGGTACACCACGTACATAAGGATCACGCATTCCGAATCTCTCAGGAATCGTTCTCAGATAATAGCAAATCACAAACAATGGAGGCGAACACAGTCACATCACATGGGTCACGCACATACCTACGCTCCCACGATCAGCAGTCTTATTAACTTCCCAATAAGTCCTTCTCTGACCTATGTTCTCGAGGTACCAATCTAAATTCGGGCACACAAAGATTAGATGGCCCTAAGCGAACGTAAACCTCCCGTGATAGCAAGTATGGTAGGTATGTCATACACATAAGTTATATACTAAGCATTCACACATCTTATATGTCTCAATATTAATAAAGGTATATTCTACATCCTTATACCATTATTCCAATTTTATACATTTTAAGTCTTCCGATAATACATAATGTAGACTGTCGACACATCTCACGTCATAGTTTCTTGTACTTAAGACCTATCTCAAAGGGATAATTAAGTTTCCTATTATTCCCACATATAACATCATTATTCTTAAGGTCCTTACTTCTGCCCCAAACCTCATTTCATCACATCATTCAAATTTACTCTTTTAACCCTAATATTATCTCACTCATCGAATTTCATTAGATTTTAGAAAAATTCCTCAAATTGAATTCTAATTAAGGTCCAAATTTTATAACCATACCTACTGGTCTTCCTTAAGTCTAAGGATATTCATAAAGTCTCCAACAATAATTTTCTAAGGGTTAACATCATTAAAATTTAACTACGGAAAATTTTACTCATTCTGGGAAGGTCGATCGATCGACCTTGAACATCGATTGATCGATTGTAGATTCTCAATTATTAGAAAAGCGAAGCACTATAGGTTATCTCTTTTTATCTTTAATCGTGCAACACAATAATTATATTTCACTATATAAACGTGATAAGTCTTTTCATCTAACTGTATATTATTCACATCATAAATATACAATACTAGCACCCCGAGACTAAGCTACGGTGCACACATACTCTGCTATCCATCCCGGTACATCACGTACATAAGGATCGCGCATTCCGAATCTCTCACGAATCGTTCTCAGATAATAGCAAATCACAATCAATGGAGGCGAACACAGTCACATCACATGGGTCACGCACATACCTACGCTCCCACGATCAGCAGTCTTATTAACTTCCCAATAAGTCCTTCTCTGACCTATGTTCTCGAGGTACCAATCTAAATCCGGGCACACAAAGATTAGATGGCCCTAAGCGAACGTAAACCTCCCGTGATAGCAAGTATGGTAGGTATGTCATACACATAAGTTATATACTAAGCATTCACACATCTTATATGTCTCAATATTAATAAAGGTATATTCTACATCCTTATACCATTATTTCAATTTTATACATTTTAAGTCTTCCGATAATACATAATGTAGACTGTCGACACATCTCACGTCATAGTTTCTTGTACTTAAGACCTATCTCAAAGGGATTATTAAGTTTCCTATTATTCCCACATATAACATCATTATTCTTAAGGTCCTTACTTCTGCCCCAAACCTCATTTCATCACATCATTCAAATTTACTCTTTTAACCCTAATATTATCTCACTCATCGAATTTCATTAGATTTTAGAAAAATTCCTCAAATTGAATTCTAATTAAGGTCCAAATTTTATAACCATACCTACTGGTCTTCCTTAAGTCTAAGGATATTCATAAAGTCTCCAACAATAATTTTCTAAGGGTTAACATCATTAAAATTTAACTAGGGAAAATTTTACTCATTCTGGGAAGGTCGATCGATCGACCTTGAACATCGATCGATCGATGGTGGTCGATCGATCGACTGATGAATGTCGATCGATCGATTGCACCAGATAGGCTACGGACTACTTCGTTTTGCAGTCCTCAAATCGTCCCAAAACTCCATTATAATGCATGAAACTCTAATCTAACATTATAATATCATCATACAACCATCCTACAACATTGTTAACGTTCTAAAACCAATAAATCATCAACCAAGGGCTTTATTTATATCAAAACTTCATCAAGAACCCTAGTTTTCTATTTCTTTCAAGAACACTAATAATTCTCTTCTTAAATCCGTTTTTAGATCATCAAGGGTTATATTTTGAATTCATAATTCATCCAGAATATGTCTACATGCAAATCCTAACATGGTTTATAGTTTTAATCCTCAAATTCATGGGTTTGTATCAATCTTCCAAGACAAATTCGATAATTACCCTAAACATGGAAGAACATATCATTGAATCAATTGTAATTAAATCACTTGCCTTAATCGTTCTTCAGATTGTTGTAGATGAAGATGATAGAAGATGATGGTTGATATCCACTCTCTCTCTCTGCAGAATTCTCCTCTCTCTCTCTACAATTTCTTCTCCAAAGATGACAAATGGAGGTGGAGGTTTATTTTTGGACTTTTAACTTCTTTTCTAAACTTCTCCCGTAGCCCACTACTTAGTTTAGTGCTGATAATGGGTTGGTGGGTTAAATGATAAATCATAATTAAACTCTAAGTTTCGTGGGTTTTAATTACCAAAATTCTGAAATTATCAAATTACCCTTTTGGGTTGCCGGTATGGCCTAAAAATGCCCCGGGATCCAAACTAAACCCCCGGCTAGTGTTTTCTGACTATTTTGACCCTTCCGAACACGTTGGCGCACTCAAAATGGCCATACGGTTGATAAAAATAAAATTCACTTTTTTAACTAAAATAATTACATTCCTGACGCGACTGTCACGTGCGTCCCAACTAAATTTTTCCAAATTGCCGTATTTCAGCCTCGCGATAATTTCAATATTTTCAATATTCATATATTGTCATATATACACATTATAATCAAATACCAACTCACATATCGTTAGTATTTTATCCGGATTAATTCTCAATTAATTCACTTTTAATTTAATTAATCCCATAAATAAATATCTATAAAAGTACGGGGTATTACAAGATCATTCTCCACAAATACTGTTAACACCTAAGACATAAAATGTTTTGAATGGGAGAATTTATATTGGAAGTAGTTTCATTTGCTCAAACATTATATGACACTCCCTAGTCTAATTCAACAAAAAAAGTTATTCTTTCATTATCTTTTCCATTCATGTAAAAAAGAATAAAAAGTTACTATACTAAACAAAATAAAAAAGTGATTACATTACATTATTACAAAAAGAAGTGGTGAGAAAGTATATTATATCATACATATAGAAAAAAGTGATTACATAACGTTATAATATAAAAAAGTGGTAAGAAATCTAAAGAGTTACCAATGCAAATAAAGAATGAAACAAAACATGCTAAAGTGCATAACATGTACAAGGAGTATAATCACCTCTTTTAAAAGCTATGTCTTGGGCAACATCTCTAAAGCTCTCCAAACATCACATATAACATCTGGAAGGACTAAAGAAGCAAGCATAAATGAAATATGGATTCATTTGTGGTAACATCTTTTAACATATGCAACTCCACATTTTGCTTATAGGAATTAAAATATATTAAGAGATAATGTAAAAAAATGTTCATTATATTGATTTTAGAAAATAGTAACAAACAACGCTATTAATGAACTCTATCAATAATCATGTTACTACCTTAATATTGACAAACATCTACTTACCACAGATTATATTCCTGAAATGAAAAATCCAGGTTATATAGTGTCGTATCATCATTAATAAAAAGGAAATTATCGGGGAAAAAAACTCAATTTCAACCATTAATTCAACAGAAAGGAAAGAAAAGAAATATACATGTGTGCCTTCAATACCGGAATATAAGATTCAAAGACCGTTTCCGCAATGATAGTTGTTAATCTTCTGAGATCATATACGCCTTAAAAATATCAACAACAATAGTTTTTGATGTTGTTGTCGATGGAGGCGGGCGACAATCAGGTTCTTATAAGCAAAGGAGGTGAAATGAAAATAACATATGAATTGGAGATGTATTTAATTGGGTATCTAATTACAAAAGCAATATGTGAGGGGAAATGAGAGGGAAGAGACATTACTTGTGAAATATCAAAAGGGGTCAATTGTGTTTTAAAAAACTAAATAAAAAATTATCTCTATAATACTCTAAAGGGCATGGCTATTGGCACTCCCTTCCATTCTTCCAACACTCCACTTTCTATTGTAATTATGTTAAGTGACAATGTAGCCCTTTTTGACATCCAATGACTTTCTAACATTTTTTTATTACGTGAACAAACATATTATTAAGGATAAAAAATCTAGTAACCTTTTTCAACAAAAAAATAGTAACCATTATTTTTTTTCACTATTGTTACTTTAAATAATTGAACGTAATTTGAGTAAATAATACGATTCACACTTTAAACCTAATATTTGTCTGATTTACACTTACATAGTCATTTATTTTTATTTTCTTACCAAAGACGAATACGGCCTAATTAAAACACGACGCATCAGAACACGATAAAAAATCTTATCTTTTTAACCTTATGCGAACACGATACAACATGAAATCTTATTTTTATAATCAAACAAGAAAATTACTCGATTATGAGGAACACGACACGAAATCTTAATTTTTTTTTACCTAACATGAACACGACCAAATTAAAATGAGACTTGACACAGAACGACACGAAATCTTATATTTTTACCCGATAAGAAAACAACTCAAATAAAAGTGACACAACGTGATACGATACAATTATTTTTTTTAAACTAAACACGAATACGACCCAAATAATAGTAACACAACATAAGACAACACAAAATCACATTTTTATTAACCAGACACGAAAACAATCCAAATAAAAGTAACACGACATGACATGAAATATTATTTTTTTTACATATCATGTGGTGTCATGGCGTGCCATGTTATGGTCTTTTTTATTTTGGTCGGGTTCGTTTTACGTATAAAAAATAACATTTGTGTTGTGCCACTTTTAATTGGGTTGTGGAATGTTATTTTTTTACATGTCACGAACACGACCCAAATTTCTTATGTTGTCCTGCTTGTTTAATAAAAAAGTGATTTTGTGTCTTTTTATGTTGTGTTACTTTTATTTGGGTCGCGTTCGTATTTAGTTTAAAAAAGAACTGTGTCGTGTCACGTTTATTTGATTTGTTTTTCTATTGGGTAAAAATAGACGATTTCGTATCGTTCTGTGTCGTGTCTCATTTTAATTTGATCTTGTTTGTGTTAGGTAAAAAAATTAAGATTTTGTGTCGTGTTCCTCGTCATTCTTCTGTTTGGTTAGAAAAATAAAATTTCATGTTGTATCGTGTACGTATAAGGTTAACAAAATAAGATTTTTTATCGTGTTATGATGTCTCGTGTTTTAATTAGGTCATATTCGTCTTTGGTAAAAAAATAAAAATAAATGACGATATAAGTGTAAATTAGATAAATATTAGATTTAAAATGTGAATCGTATTATTTACTTAAATTATATTTAATTATTTAAAGTAACAATAGTGAAAAAATCGATGGTTAGTAGTTTTTTTTTTTGTTGAAACAGGTTATTATATCTTTTTTTTTTTGTATCAAAAAGGTTATATTGTGAGAAAGTCATTGGGTATAAAAAATTGGGAGTATGAATAGTCATGCCCCTACTCTAAAATGCTATAGAAGCATTTAAAAGACTCAAATTCTAAGCTATCCACGTGACCAACCACATTGGCTCAAAGCCATATCAACATCCATATTAAAAAAAACAGTTTTTCTATTATTATAAAAACAAAAGTTTTTTAAAATTAAAAAGAAATAGTTTTTCTATTAAATAAAAAAGACAGTTTTTTTAATTAAAACTTAACAGTTTATTATTATTTTTTTTCATAAATAAAAATAAACTATATTTATTAACATGGTAATATCACGATTGATTACTGCCGCTGACGCGAATTCGGATTCCAGGCCCCACATAATTTGTTGAATGTGGGTCCGCGCCAGCGACACTAATTAATCGCGATATTTTTTTCAATAAAAATACCGCGATTAATTAGTGATGCCAGCGGGAATCTATATTCCAGGACACATATCATTTGTTGAATGTGGGTCCGCGTCAGCGGCATTAATTAATCGCGATATTTTTTCAATAAAAAATATCGCGATTAATTAGTAACGCTAGCGCGAACCCACATTCCAGGACACATATCATTTGTTGAATGGGGGTCCGCGCCAGCGGCACTAATTAATCGCGATATTTTTTCAATAAAAAATATCGTAATTAATTAGTGCCTCTGGCGCGAACCCACATTCCCGGACCGACATCATTTGTTGAATGTGAGTCCGCGCCATCGGTACTAATTAATCAGACCCACATTCAACAAATGACGTGAGTCCGAAAATGTGGGTTCGCGCGAGCGACACTAATTGGAGCGGACCCACATTCAACAAATGATGTGGGACCTGGAATGTGGGTTCGCTTCAGCGGCATTAATTAGTCGCGATATTTTTTCAATAATAAAAAAAACTGTTTTATAGATTTTTTTATTAATAAACATAGTTTTTTTATTTATAAAAATATATATTTTTTAATTTTCATTAAAAGATGCTTAATTTTAATTAAAAAAACTTTTTTTTATATATTAATAGGAAAACTGTTTTTTTAAATGTAAAAAACTATTTTTTTATATAAAAAACTCTTTTTATATCAACAAAAGAATAAAAAACTAGGAAAAAAAAAGTAAAAGACAAAATGCGATCCCCAAGCGGGCTAAGTAGGCGGTTCACCTAGAATCTCTCAATATAAATCTATGCACATATCATCCTTGATGATATGACCATTT
Source organism: Sambucus nigra (assembly GCA_949130495.1). Taxonomy (NCBI): domain Eukaryota; kingdom Viridiplantae; phylum Streptophyta; class Magnoliopsida; order Dipsacales; family Adoxaceae; genus Sambucus; species Sambucus nigra. The sequence goes on from OX422223.1 coordinate 204,815,655, forward strand.
ATCATTGGATTTTTAAAGTTAGATTTGATTGCATGGACGTTACTCCCCACTACTATTTTAGATTTTGTTAATGAATAGAAAATTTGAAATTTAAACACATATCATCGATGATGATATGGCCATTTATCATTGGATTTTTAAACTTAGATTTCATTGCAGGGACCTCACTCCCCAATACTATTTCAGATTCTGTTAATGTCTAGAAAATTTAAAATTTAAATTGTTTAACAGTGCTCTCTCTTCACTTCATATTTCTATCTAACATTTATTAATTCATCATTTCTTTTTTATGCTTATGGGTATGTGATTTTCTCGATAACTATTATAATTTATGTTGTTATTTTTGGCTTACTAGGTTTTTCTGTGTGGCTTCTTGATTGTTTTATACCAAGTTATTTAGGATTGAAGTCTTGGACATAGTAGCATTTTACTCTACTTAGTATTGATACAAATATTGTGAGGATTTTGATTTTGTTAATTTTAAGAGAATCTTTTGGTATTATTGCATTTTGCATGTTCTAAAGATAATTCCTTTATTCTTTTCTATACTTTATAAATTAAATTTAGATAAAAATGATAATTAATTGTGTTACAATTCGGTAGTTACATCATAAATTTGTAGTGAGGAAGATGTTGTATGTTTGCATCCTAAATTGTAGAGACTTTATTTACACTCTTCAACTGTTATATTAATAAAATGGAATTGCTTTTTATTTTGAATAACAAAACTCCCTTGTTGTTTAAGAATGAATGGGTTGTTCATTTTATAAATTAACTTTATTAAAAAGTCAAAATTCGGTTCCAATAGGAAATCCAGGTGCGGCTGATGAAGGCTTTATTAAAAAGCCGAATGCAAACAATTCAGCTTGTGAAGTAATCCCAAAATCTTGAAACTAGCCAATCATGACATCCACAGCAACAGACACCAGTCCATTCCTAACGAACCCCCCAACCCTCCGGGGCGCCGCCCGCTTCCTCCGTCGCGCCAGCACCCGCCGCCTCATGCGCGACCCCTCCATCCGCGTCCGAGAATCTGCCGCCCAACAAATCGAAGACCGCCAATCAGACTGGGCCTACTCCAAACCCATCGTAATCCTCGATCTCATTTGGAACTTTTTCTTCGTCACCGCTTCAATTGTTGTGCTCATCACTAGCCGGAACGAGTCTCACTCCACTCTGCTCCGGGTTTGGGTCGTCGGCTACGCCTTTCAGTGCGTGGTGCACGTGGGGTGCGTGTTTGTTGAGTATAATCGAAGGATCAATTCATCTGATACTCTTCGCTATTCCAATTCCAGTTCAGAGAGTGACTCTGCTGGGGATTATGTTTTGGTCACCCCTCAAAATGCCCCCAACCCCAGGTTTTATTTAAATTCTTCTATCATCTTTTGCTTTTGCCTAAAACTACAATGTCATTCAAATTATACCCTAAAAACCACTCTTCCTATTTGGCTGTGATTGAGTTTCGTAAATAGGGATGGATAGTAAGCACTTCCTTTGATCATGGTTTATGCACCACTTGACAACCAAGAAAGAAAAAAACCCATTAAACTATGAGAATAGTAGTGAGGCATAGGCAAATCAAACATTAAAGATGGCTTCCCACATTAGATGAACCCATATGACTTTTAGTTTTTTTAACACTCGCTTGATCTTTGATGATAATGTCTGACTTCTTTCAATTTTTTGAGCTTCTCAATTTTATGAATTTGATGGTCATTTCTCTATGCGTTTGATCTCGGGTTCAAGACTCCATATATGGGGATAAGGCAGCTGACATCCGCCTCTCCCGGGGGGCCTTGAGCACTGGTTACAACCTTTTTTTATGATCATTTCTCAAATTTTTCTGCATTTGTATTTCTCAGCATTTGTCAGTTGGATCTGTGAATGTCCGACAGGGAATCTGGGGTTTGTATTTCTCAGCACTTGAGTTTGAACCAAAATAAACAAGTATAAAAAGAATTTGAAAATTTAATAGTTTTATTTTCATACAGAATTCCAAGTCGTTTTTACCATTTATCTTGCAAGTTGCAACCTATTTAGATATGGTTCACTGAATAAATTGAATTATAAACTCTGCATGTTTGTACTTTATGATGTATAACTGCTGCCAAAATTTGTGTGTGGCAGTGTTGCTAAGCATCTGGAGTCTGCAAATACAATGTTTTCATTTATTTGGTGGATCATTGGATTCTATTGGGCGTCTGCTGGTGACCAAGATTTGACCCATGATTCACCTCAACTTTACTGGTTTGTTCTAGCACGTGTCTTTTTCTAAATGGGGTTATGACTTCAAAATTTTGTCCTGTCTGTCCTTTTGGATCATTTATGCGCGGGTTTCGTATTCCAGGCTTTGTATTACATTCTTGGCATTCGATGTGCTCTTTGTCGTCATCTGCGTTGCTGTGGCATGTGTCATTGGTATTGCTGTTTGCTGCTGTCTGCCATGTATTATCGCCATTTTATATGCAGTGGCAGATCAGGTAATATACCAATAAGACTTAAATGTACTATGAACTGGCCGTAAATATTTAACTGCAGTTTGGGAAACTTGAATATTCCTCTCTTGCCTGGTCTCAAAGCATAAATATTTTAATTATGAGCAAAATCTGTTGTAAAGGCTAAATAGGACGATGGTTCCCGGAATCCCAAATTTTAGTTTTTTCAAATTAAATTATCTCTTCTTAAACAAAACTTTAATTAAAGTTCAAATTAACACAAATAAAACTAACATGAATTTTGCCAAATTAAACTTTTTCTTAAACTAACACAACCCAATTTAATTAAGCACCAATTAAACCATTCTTGTGGTTAAATGAATTTTATCTTTTTAACGTAAGCATGCATCTAGGTATGAATTTATAAGATAAAATAACCAACCACAACGCTGCGATGTACGAAGAAAACCCACAACGGGAATAACCTCGAACGAACCTGCCACAAGTCCACTAAGTACGGAATTACAAAAGGACACGACAGAATATTTACGCAACAACTCAGCGCCCTCGCAAGCCTTGACACTCTTCGTTCCTTCAACATCTGCCAAGTGACAACGTAGGAGTCCATCTACGTCTCGAAGTTCACTGGTGGGGCATTGCTACCGTCACGCATACGGAGTCCATCGTATGTACACCAATGAACACAAAATCTTTCGCAAGAAACAATTCTTAATGATGAACCCTGTGCCAAAATGTAATCTCAAAACATATATGTATGTTAAAACTTGGATCAAAATAATTGGATATAAACTTGTGTTTTGTTTGAAGGATTAAACCATGAATCATAGACAAAGCTTTCTTGGACTTTTCTAAAGGTTTCTCACACTTAGAAGTTGGAAAAGTCTCTGATAAAAATGCAATCCTGCACTACATAAATGGTTGGAAAAAGTAGTGGGAAGTTATGAGAAAAAACTATTTCAAAAACTGTTTTTTGACAAAAACTTCTCCGATCATTCGAACGAAAACTAAGCTCTTTCGAACGACAGAGCTATTTTCTTCGAACGAGATAAGAATGAGACTTCTAACAAGAAGTCGGCACAAACCAAAATGAGACCTCGTTAGAAGTCGTTCGAACGGACATCAATTCTTGTTCGAATGGACATCAAATCTCGTTCGAACGACCTGGGAAAATCAAAATATTTTTCTTAAAAAATGAAAAGTCATTTTGAAATAGCTTAACAAAAATTCTAACACCCAATAATAAATTTCCAAGGCTCAACAGAATATAAACATTCATACCTGAGAGATTCTTGGAATGTTGATGACGATACGAGGCACGAAACTCGACATATGATGAGATCTCTTTTGGCTTGGTTGCTACGTCTTCAACAAAAATGTCATAGGCTTGAAAGGTCACAAATACAACTTCTATCCTATGACTCAAAGAGTTTTGTCTGGAATTAAGCCAATACATATAAATTGTCTCAATTGAAAATTTGGCCTTACAAATCTCCCCCTTTAGCTATTCCGGGTCAAAATCAGAAAGAAAAATCCTATGGGTCGTCAAGCTTATCTAAAAGACTCAATCCGAACCTAAAATAAAAAATACCGACGCTTGACCGACACATATACTGAGTACTTTGCTTGCATTAAAACTTTGCCGCATGATTGCAAACTCGCACACTTAAGCACACCATAAACGCATAAAGAATATAAGAATAAAAATTGCATAATTAGATCCTACCCCTTTGTCCTCCTTTTTCTAACAATGTCTACCGAAGAAAGGACGTCTCCCCCTAAGTAAAAAATTTCCCCTAATTGAAAATAGTTAGATACCATTTCTACCCATTTTATGTTCAGGAATAAACAAAGACTTAGGTGACATAAAATTTAATTAATTTTTCCCCGGTTAAATCAATTCTCCCCCTAATTGAAATATAAGGCTAAGCATAAAGAAAAAACAGGCATTTCATGCAATGGTGTAGAGTGATACAAAAAACAACACAACAACTTAGCAACACAAGAACAACTAATTCACGTAAGGAACAATACATACCACCTATGCGCGATAGCAAAATGATATCAACTAGAATGAACGAACATGAACATGGGATGATACCAATGAAAAATCGCAACAAGATAGATATTGATATGAACACAGAACATACAAGGGCTAGATTTAAAAGCAAAGGCTCAAAACAAGCGATACCATATATATATATATACACAAGTTACCAATGAAGCATAGGCACATATATATAGGTATAAACACCACACAAGACACTAAACACGATAAGCTTTCCACACTCATATGGCATAAATGTTTCTAAATAAAATGTGGTAATTGGAGTGAAGGAGTGAACTAGATACAAAAGAATTATGACCCAATCACAAACATGTTCAAGGAGTTCTATTTGATTGCAAAACAACTTAGATTTAGTCTCACGTGACAAGATAAAGTGAACTCAAAGAACATACAAGCACAATGTACACAACTCTAGAATTTTGATAATTCTACAAATCAATAAAGTCATGACAAAATAAGTATAACTAGGATTCATTGTGCAAACCCACTGATCTTCAACTAAACACCCTGAAAAGATAAACATATTACATATTTTCTTTTCTTTTCTTTTCACAAATATTTTGAAGTTATTTCTTTTAATGATCAAACAAACTAAACTATGTTGGCCTTTGGCAATTTTTCTGTTTTTATTGCCTTTAATCTTTTCATTAAGCTCTTGCCAACGGTGGCTTTTGCGCAAAGGAGATTTGCTCCTTTCGTAGCCCTTTCCCGTGCACCCTCATCGATTTTCGTAATAATTCAAATAAAAGGAAAAGAGAAACTTTGTTTTCTCATAATAAATTACGGATGCAACCATCAATCAAAAGAAATTATAGCATATCATGTTCATATAAAAGGGAAATAAAAAAAATAACAGAAATAATAGAATCTACATAAATGGCTAAAATCGAATTAACTAACAATGGGGAGAGTTTACCTTTACTCGATTCAAAAATGGAAATGGGCGCCTTTCTCAAAGGAAGCGTCTGATTTATATAGTGTATGTAATGTTGTAGAAATGAGGGCGTCATGAGGAGGGAATGAGTATTTAGGTTTCACATTTGTAAAAGATGAAGTGAACCATCATTTAAATTTTTGGAAAAGAAGATCAAAAGACCTCCATTTAGGAGGCGGTAGTTGTAGGGTCATTTTGTAGCAGCGATTTTGGAGTCTATTAATAGTGGTAAAATATGCAGTCCACGAGTCAATCCTCTGAGAGGAGACACCAAACACATTTGTAAAAGATGAAATGAACCATCATTTTAATTTTCTGAAAAAGAAAATTAAAAGACCACCATTTAGGAGGTGGTAGTTGTAGGGTCATTTTGCAGCAGCGATTTTGGAGTCCATTAATAGTGGTAAAATGCAGTCCACGTGTCAATCATCTGAGAGGAGACACCAAAATTATATTTATATACTAGCATGCAGGCCACGCGATGCGTGGCCGAATTTATCAATTTTTTTTTTTTGATTGTTGCTTCTTTTTTCAAGTAATATATTTAATGAATGAAGTGAGATATAATTTTAATTTAATATTAAAAGTCGTATGATTAACATAATTTTTTAGTGAAAAAAATCTGTCAGCATGCAAAACAGGATACATGATTGGTAGAAAACTAATAAATTATTACTTGAATGTTCTCATCAGTAAAGCTTAGAAATGAAACACATTTAAAGTCCCTTATGGATTACAGTAAACATGATAATTGTGGGAGAGAGAACCGTCTTCAACTCCACAACAAAACTAAAAAAACTCATCGTAAAAACCAAGCATGAGCGGTAAAACTACAAAACCACCGCTCCTTCAAATCATAAAACAACCAACACTAGCTTGGGGAGAGAGTACCAACTCCAAATCTATCTGAGAAACAATCCCTGCTTCACCCAAACAACTGTAGAGACACTACGAATAGCAATAAGTCCAAGTAAGAACCCAAATCAGGAGCAAACACCATCTTAAAGCAGAGCCAAAGCACAAAAACCCAACCAAAAGCCAATCTTCCACCATTAGAACAAAAATCAAGGCTTTTCAACCTGGTTTAGCAAAACAAGCAAATAAGAGCCAGATCCATGGATCCAGGGACAGATGCAGACAATAACTCAACCAAAACCCAAAAATATTTGAAAAATCCACCATGCAAGACATCAAACCCCTTGCCTTCTCAGGAAAGCATCTTAACAACCACTACACGCAAAAACGGTGTGGAATTAGCATATGTTAAGAAATGGTGATATTCGGAAATGAAATGATGGATGAAGCGGAGTTTGGAATATATAAGGGTCGAGAGGAGACAAAAGGTATGGGTTCAATGAATGAAGTAGAATAAGGTGTAGAGGCATTTTTTTGGTTTTGGGAATTATTGGAATTCAACTGAAAGCTACATAAATTAATTGCAAGAATTTAAGAAGCCAGATAAAAGGCCTAAACGCGGATGCTGATATTGGTAGAAATGGGACTTAAGGATATTTGATACATATGCCACGTGTCAGCTGCACACGATTTGGGGCAACAATTTTTATATAGTTATATAGATTAGATATAGATATAGATTTAATAGTTAAATAGCAATGAGTCTAACTTAATAAAAAAAACTATTTAGACACGACTTATATGTACGAACCCTAAACTTTTAAACTTTTAAACTTTTTAAGTTGTGAAGTGAGTAAATAAAAAGTTATCTTGAATTAATATAGGATATCTAGCTACGGCCGATAAAACCTCTTAAAACCCCACCCCAAGCCCAATGCAAACTATTCGCCTTATAATCCCAAAATATCCCTTCACCAATTGAAACACCACCGCCATGACATCCACAACAACAGACACCACCCCATTCCTAACGAACCCCCATTTCCCCCCAACCCTCCGGGGAGCCGCTCGCTTCCTCCGGAGCGCCAACACCCGCCGCCTCATGCGCGACCCCTCCATCCGCGTTCGAGAATCCGCCGCCCAACAAATCGAAGACCGCCAATCCGACCGCGCCTACTCCAAACCCATTGTAATCCTCGACCTCATTTGGAACTTCTTGTTCGTCACAGCTTCAATTGTCATGCTCATCACTAGACGGAACGAGTCTCATTCCACTCTGCTCTGGGTTTGGGTCGTCGGCTACGCCTTTCAGTGCGTGATGCACGTGGGTGGCATGTTTGTTGAGTATAATCGAAGGTGTCACCCCCGGATCAATTCATCTGATAGTGCTCGCTATTCCAATTCCAGTTCAGAGAGTGATGAGAGAAACTGCCGGGGATTATGTTTTGGCCATCCCTCATAATGCCCCTCATCCCAGGTTTAATTTAAATTTTTGTATAATGTTTTGCTTTTGCCTACTTTAACCTAAAAGTGTACAATGTCTTTCAAATTATAATTTTATTACTCCTTCTAAAGTCCCCAAAAATATACCCTAAAAAACCACTTTTCCTATTTGGGTCGTTTTGAATGAATACTTTACTTCCTTTTTTTGACCTAATTGAGGAACCAAATTCCATGATCGTAAACAAGTGTTCGATCTTGGCTGTGATTGAGTTTCTTAAATTGGGATGGAGGGAGTATATGATATTAAGCACTTATTTTGATCATGGTTTATGTAGCACTGGACAACCAAGAAAGCAAGAAACCCATTAAACTGTGAGAATAGTAGTAATGCATACGCAAATCAAACATTAAAGATGGCTTTGCATATTAGATGAACCCATATGAGCCTCAGTTTTTTTAACACTTATTTTTTATGATAATTTGCATCTTCTTTGAATTTTTTGAGGTTCTCAATTTTATGAATTTGATGGTCGTTTCTAAATTCGTTTGGTCTCGGGTTCGAGACATGAGAGTAGCCTCTCCATATATGGGGGTAAAGTAGCTAGCATCTGATATATGGGGGTAAGGTGCACCCTCATCGATTTTCATAATAATTCAAATAAAGTTCGCGGGCAACGGTTTTTACATGCATAAATCCCCCAAAGTCACAAAACATGTAGATGACAAAATTGATGGGAGAACATCTCATAAAGCTCAAATATACATATGAAGTTAAAGTACTCGTGCATGTGTATGTGGAGGCATATACAAAGAGAATCCATTAAGCAAATTTAAGTCAAACTACTCCATGCAAGCACGTTAAAGAACACTTTAAGAATTGAAATTCATAACCAAAAGTTCTAGCCACATGGACATGGAAAGTAATATAGGATTCAAACACAAGGATATGCCACATAAAATGTGTAAAACTAAAATACACGCAAAAATCTTTTTGAGTTTTCAAATTTATTTATTTATTTATTTTTTAAATTTAAAACAAAGATAACTCAAAGGACAAATAATATATTTTATATTTTTCAGTAAGACTCAATAAATGCAAAAACAAAATACAACAGATACACTTGTCATGATTCCATCAAAATATATACAACAGATACATCATGTGTAAGCATATGATATGAGTATCATAAATGTATCATGTAAAGCCTCCAAATTAGATCTCCTAACCTACATAAGTGTAATGTGATGCTCTCGGGCTTTGGTGACCTTGGTGACTCTACCCTTGGATTTCCTAGGACTGATTCTAAGATCGAAACAAAACCTCCTAAGGTGACCCCATAATGTGTGTAAGTGAAAGCACGGTGAGAAGTATTACTTAAGGGTTGACCTTTTCTAGCGTTCCTAGACGATTCTTTCAAAATCATGGTTTTGGCTTTATTAGCAGAAGCATTTTGAGTATCGAAGCCAATACCACACTTGTCATTTTTGATTTGGACAATGTCTAACATCTTATCCAATTTTTCGGATCTAAACTCCAAATCAAATTTGACCCGACTCAAGTCTCTTAATCTCTCTTCGAGCTCCATTATCTTAGACTCGAGCAAACTCCTAGTCTCTTCAAACTCAAGAAGCTCATTCTTCATAGCCTCCATTAAACCTTGAAGACTATCTTTCTCACCTTCAACATACTCTAGCTTCTCTCGAAGAGTCCCCTCACATGCCCTAAGATCTTCAACTAAAACAATTTCATCAATACCTACGACACATTCTTTCATCCTTGCTTCCAACTTCCAGTTTTCCTTTTTCAATTTCAAAGATTCCGCATACAACTCACGGAAGGTAACTTGGAGTTCACTCTCCTCCTCTTCTTCATTCTCACTCTCTTCTCCACATTCTTTACCATCAAACACTTGGGATTCACACTTAATAGCCTTGGAAGTGTCATGCAAAGAAATATCTTCATGGAAAGATTCGTCATCAATGCTCACATGACTAGCCATGAACGCGATGAGGTTGCGCTCAATGGGGGAATCGGGTCCCTTTTCTGATTCACTATCACTAAGGGTGACATTATATGCAACAGGTTTCTTGCCCTCCTTCCTTAGTTTAGTGGGATACTCGTCTGCCCTATGGCCATAACCCTCACAACCAAAACATCTATTCGACTCGTCCCACTTAAGATCATCGGTGTGACCGCACTAAAAAGAACATTTAAATTAGGAGAATTGAAATTTGCTAGCTTAAGCTCATCCTCACTCCATCTTTCTACGAGTTTAGGAACATGAACTTCTCCTTCCAAACACGTTGGGGACCACCCTCTAACAACCGATTGTCAAACCCGCTCATCGAACGACTTAAGTGCTAATCTCATACGCGCTTTCCAGTACGCTAATTAGAATCATTAAAAACAGAAACCTCGAAAATGACAAATTTTTCATATTCAAGCCTAAAAGGATCTAACACAATAGTTTAGTGAACCCGCTCTGATACCACTTGAAAAGAGGAAATTCTTGAATTTTAAGCAACGCCAAATTATATTGCATATGCTCTGATACCAATTGAAAGGGATGGAATAGGATGATGGATCCCGGGATTCCAAATTTTAATTTCTTCATATTAAATTATCTTTTCTTAAACAAAATTTCAATTTAATTTCAAATTAACACAAACCAAACTAAACATGAATTTTACCAAATTAAATTTTTTCTTAAACTAACACATCCCAATTTAATTAGGCGCCAATTAAACCATTTTTGTGGTTAAACCAATTTTATCCATTTAACCTTAAGCATGCATCTAGGTGTGAATTTGCAAGATAAAATAACCAACCATAACATCGCAGCTTACGAGGAAAACCCATAACGGGAAAAACCTTGGACGGCGCAACCACCAGTCCACTAAGTACGGATACGACAGAATACTTACACAACGACTCGACACCCTCGCAAGCCTTGACGCTCTTCGTTCTTTCAACCTCTGCCTAGTGACAACGTATGAGTCCACCTACATCTCGGAGTCCACTGATGGGGCACTGCTACTGTCACGCATACAAAGCCCACCGTATGCACACCAACAAACATGGAATCTTTTGCAAGAAACAATCCTCAATGATGAACCTGACACCAAAATGTACTCCCAAAATATATGTATGTTGGATCAAAATAATTTGGTGTAAACTTGTATTTTGTTTGAAGGATTAAACCATGAATCATAGATAAAACTTTCTTGGACTTTTCTAAAGGTTTCTCACACTTAGAAGTTGAAAAAGTCTCTGATAAAAATGCAATCCCGCACTACATAAATGGTTGGGAAAAGTAGTGGGGAGTTGTGAGAAAAAACTGCTTCAAAAAATGTTTTTTGACAAAAATTGCTCCGATTGTTCGAACGAATACCAATCTCGTTCGAACGACAGAGCCATCTCGTTTGAATGAGATAAGAACGAGACTTCTAACGAGAAGTCAACATAAACCAAAATGAGACCTCGTTAGAAGTCATTCGAACGAACACCAAATCTCGTTCGAACGTCCTGGGAAAATCAAAATATTTTTCTTGAAAAAATATAAAGTCATTTTGAAATAGCTTAACAAAAATTTTAACACCCAATAATAAATTTCCAAGGCTCAACATATTGTAAGCATTCATACTTGAGAGATTCTTGGAATGTTGATAACACTACGAGGCACAAAACACGGCATAGGATGGGATCTCTTTTGACTTGGCCACTACGTTGTCATAGGCTTGAAAGGTCATAAATACAACTACTATCCTATGACTCAAAGAGTTTTGTCCGGAATTAAGCCAATACATACAAATTGACTAAATTGAAAATTTGTCCTTACACCTTTCGTAAGTGAAGCAAGCTAGAACCTTTTAGGTACCTGAATATCTTCTTTACTAAAATAAGGTGTTGTATAGCCATAGGGATATACGCTCGAGTTTACATAATATGGGTGTAAGTTTGAAGAAACTATATGAGATGCCTAAAAAGAGAATCTTGAATATAGTTGATTTGTACTTCAGCTTAGATAAGTATTATTTTACTTCAACTTATTTCGTCTTTTACTTCGCATCCACTTATTTACATAAATTTGAGATTTAATTTTTTTTTTGTCTATATGCGATTAAGTAGGGAGGATATGATTGCAAATGATAATATTCGTGAAACATTAAATGTAGCTCCTATGCAGGTTAAATTGTGAGAAAATTGTTTAAGATGGTTTGGTGTGTTAAGCGTAGGCCAATAAGTTCCCCCGCAACTCTTTAAGGAACAACGGCTTAAAATTATTAGTTATGCTAGGGGAGGAGGCATAACTAAATTTGACCTAGCGGGAGGTTATTAAGGACATGATAGCTCGTGGTTTAAACAAAATGAGTGGTATGGTGAAATATGATTAATGTATCCAATTATTAGTAATTGAGATTATTTTGTTGAGTTGAGTACACCTGTGTGTGTGCGCGAAATATGATTACTGTATCCAATTATTAGTAATTGAGAATATTTTGTTGAGTTGAGTACATCCGTGTGTGTGCTTGTCTCGATGCATATGGACATGAGAGAGATACTATTGTAATTCAATGAGTTATAGTTAAATAATATATGCATGCACGCATATCATTTTATCTTTATATAAATGGAAAAATATTTCTGAATTAATGTGGTAATTATTTTGATATATTGGAGGTAGAATACTAAATGGTAGGGAATATGATATGCGTGCTGTGAAGGAGTAAGCAACGTCCGCATTGTGGGCAGGCTTTGTGCTCAATCCCTAAATGCATACAATTCATTAAATAGTGAATTTTTATATGGGAAACCCCTGTTATTTTAAATCTTTTGCTCGCTTTGTACGTGGAATGTGATTGCTTGTACGAGGGGTAGAGTTGTTTTGAAATTAGTTTAACTCTTATTATTAGGATGAGAAAAAATTAACTTGTAAAATTAATGATTCAGACACTGAGATTCAGGAAATGGAGTTGAAGACAAGGGAGCTAAAGTGATTTTCATTTTCCCTTTACAGTCATCATCATCATCATCATCATCGCCCTTACCTTAATCCCATCATATGGGGTCGGCCACATGGATTCTCCTTTTCCATTCTAGTCTATTATATGCAATATTATCATTTAAGTTGAATCCCGTTACAATGATATATTATAAAGAAAAAGGTGTTTGACACTTGAGCCAATCACTAGCTTAGCTGTTTTTTGAGTCCATAACACCCAATTGCGTATTAAACTTATTGCACTATAAGCTGTTAGATTCGGGTTAGGTTAAAATAGTATTTTAATGGTAAATCAGTGGTCTTTATTGCACTATAAGCTGTTATATGGTTGGTCCATCATCTATGAGCTCCCCCTTTGCTAAAGGCTGTTTTGTCCTATATTTCAAAGCCAGTTGTAAAGCTAATTATACCTTTTGTTGCTTAGTTATTATTTTACATGAATGAATGATATAATTTAAATAAATAATGTTGTGTTAGTAATAGAACTTGCTAGAACGTATTGATGTAGAGTTCAGCGAGTAACATTAACTGAATGAATGATATAATTTAAATAAATAATTTGTTGGTAGTAGTAGAATTTGCTAGAACATATTGATTTAGAGTTCAGCTCGTAACATGAGCAGATGGATTTTGTAAAGAAATTTGATGGTTCTTTTACTATTGCTTTTGAAGAGCATAAACAACGATTAAATTGGGATGATTTTGCGTTTGGGTGACCACTTGTCAATTTCATCAATATCACTATTTTTTTTACTTATTATTAACATATGTATGAAAATAGGAAGGAGCAACCAAGGATGATATCGAGCAACTGCCCAAGTATAAATTTCGAAGAATCGGTGATTTTGAGAAACAAAATGGGGAGATTCAAGAATCTTTTGGAGGAATAATGAGAGAGTGCGACACTGATACACCCATTGAACGTATTCTTCCCCTGGAGGATGCTGTAAGTTTTTCAATTTTTGTAATATAAATTCTTTTATACCCCCCTTTTCCCCAAAGGTATAACATAGGGTGATTTTGATTTTGGCCTCCATTTGATAGGCCATTAACCCCCTTCCCGCAAAGGTATAACATGGGGTGATTTTTATTTTGGCTCCCATTTGTCATGGCCATTACCCTTCGATTATAAAAAAATTCTTCACTACTATACTTTTGACCTCCAAAAGCATCATTTCTACTCAAAGCTTTAGTAAAAAAAAATCCTTAAATCGACGAAGGCCACTCGGAGGCTCAAAGGTATATATTATTGTAAACATTGGCACCCAAGTTGAATGAATCATAACATTGGTGGCGAAGTCCAAATCACCTCCCCCAACCCAATAAAACCTTCGATTGTTACAAAGGGAGTGGTTGCACCCAACATTTGTTGCCACCTTATAACCACATCTCACGAAATCAAATAAAGTGTACTCCATTTGATGCCAAAGTAAATGCCGCAGAAACTAACCAAAATAAAACACACGCACAATCAAAGAGGAAAACTCTCAATATCATTCAAATGAATGCATCAAATAAGGCATCAAATAAGGGATTGTAATTCAAATGAATTACAATGATATCTAAAGACATGGGATACTTTATGACCAAGTATCCAATACTGAAAGACTCAAAAGGACACAAAAAAGGGATTGCCTACCTTTAGCACTCAAATGTACAAATAAGCCGACTTATTTACATCACCCTCCTCCCTCGAAGAGAGTTCGACCCGAACTCAAAGTGGGTCCCCAATGGTGTCTGGATCAAGATGGATGATGAGAGTGTCATGATAGATCTCATCTTTTGGTTGAGGTTTCTTGCCATCTTTTAGAAGGACTATCTTTCCCTTTGCTAACAAGCCATAGTCGGCTCAGTGTCCTAATTTGTTGCAACGAAAGCACTTCATTGCTATGTATACTTTTTATCTATATATCATATCGTATATATAGATATTTATTTATAATTTATGCTCGTCGAGGCTTATTAGAGTCTGGCACCCATATATATATATACTTTTTATTATGATTTTTGTACCAGTCGAGGCTCATTCGAACCTGATACTTGTATATATTTAAGTATACTTTTTACGCTCTTTGCTCCGGTCGAGTCTCACTAGAGCCTGTCGCTTACACACACACACACACACACACACACACACATATATATATATATATATATATATATATATATATATATATATATATATATATATGGAGATAGGTTCTCTATTGGACCAAAAGAATAGACTTTTTAATGGACCTTTACAAAAAACACATAATAACACATTAATTTTAATTCCTATAGTGTAATTGGTCCCCGCCAGCGACACCAAACACGCGTGTCGATTGATCCCCCCCCCCCCCCCCCCCCCCCATCCCCCACCCCCATGGCAGCCCTGCTGTCATAAGGGCTGCTATGGTGATGGTGGTGGTTGGGTGGGGGTGGGGTGAAGGTGGGGTCTTGGGTGCCACTGGCGCGGATCAATTACACTATAGGAATTAAAATTAATGTGTTTTTTGTTAAGGTCCATTAAAAAGTCCATTTTTTTGGTCCACTAGAGAACCTCTCCCTATATATATATATATATATATATATAATTTTATTTCACTATGCTTTACACGCTCGTTGAGGCTTAGTAGAGCCTAACACCATGCTCGTCCAGGCCCATTAAAGCGTACACACAAATTCTTTTTTATCGAAATTACTTGTCTATCACCATTCTTTTATTTACTACACACTTGTCTAGGCCCATAAAGCATAGTACAAATACATATAAATCTCTTTTTTATAATAAAATTTGTCTAGGATCATTCAAGCCTAATATCCATTCATTTTACCACATACACTCGTACTAATATAATCAACATAAATAACACTAAAAAATAGTTGCATGTCTAGATAATATAGATTAAGAATGAGTTTCTTAGGCTAAGTTTAACTCCTCCGTGATACTAGATGTATATCATGTGAAACTCTACTCTAGGCTTCTCTGAATCCATCCCTTATATAAGCAATGTTTTTTCAGTCGCGTCATTACTCCCCGTATTAAGGCAAATAATCACCGTTGCGATATAATTCTTCAAGCAAAAATAATCGTAAGGGGAATAGATTCATTTGGGTAAATGGCTGTTGGAGTGTAATTCTTGGGGTGTATTCGGTTCCCATCCACCCTACTTGGCATTTGGGGTGCAAAATAGCCAACTAGGGCTCGGGAGCCTTTTCTCTTTGTTTGCTGCCTTTGGGAGACCCCTATCGACATCATCACCAACATCCCATACATTTCGGCCCTCATGCTGTAGGGGTGTAAATGAGTCGAGACGAGCCAAGCTTAGGGTTGCTCAAGCTTGTTTGGAAAGCTCAACAAGCATAAAAAAGGTTAGCTTTTAAACGAGAAAATACGAACCGAGCTCGAGTAGCTTGATCGTTTTATACTATTCTAGTATGTTTGTTCTTAATCTAGCCAAATACGAACCCAACTTAATAATACTAGGTGTGCCACGTGCGTTGCACGTGCGATCGAATCCAGATATTCAATTTGAACATTAAAAGTAAGAAATAAGGCACTATAAATACATAGATTCATTAGCACCTCAGAAATCAATACCATTGGTATGTCAAATATGGTAAATTATTTTAATCAAAATAAATTAATATGGGGTTAAATAGAAATACAGTTTAAACATGATTCAAGTCCAAAATATAAGCAGGGAGTAAGTTTTCAAAAATCCATAACCGAGAAGATGAACAAAATGCAGCGACTTCTTCAACTTTTTGCGCAACAAAACGTCCAAGTTTGCGAAGGCTGTAAGAGAATTAATATAATGTTAGAATGCAAAGGAACATGTACGAATGTCGAATATTTAACATGACTTCAAAATTGGGGATTACCACGACCTAATACCTTTGGATTTTCTGTGCTTCAACAATACACCAAAGTTCAACATAAGTTATTTGCATTTCCCAAATTGTTGTGAGGCAGTGCGACACCATTTTATCCCAACATGGCACATCCGCTGGAAACAAGTTCTCGTCGTTCAAAATAAGCCCAATTGAGTTAACAAATTTGGTGTATTCAATTGGTTGAAAAATTCCATTCCATTCAATTATCTTTTTTCCCTTTCCCCATCCACTCCACGGTTTTGCACTCACTCTACCTTTTCGCCTAGAACATGAGAAACCCTCAGTACTACCTATAAAAAGAGTTGATGGTTAGTACAATAGAAAAAATATATGCATATCACAATAGAGTATCACATGAAGATTTATTAACCA
Source organism: Sambucus nigra (assembly GCA_949130495.1). Classification (NCBI taxonomy): domain Eukaryota; kingdom Viridiplantae; phylum Streptophyta; class Magnoliopsida; order Dipsacales; family Adoxaceae; genus Sambucus; species Sambucus nigra. Next base: position 204,832,662 of record OX422223.1, read on the forward strand.
GATAAGATAATTCACATAGTGCAATCACATAGTGCAATCAGTACTTCAAACCGTGGGGTTCTATATCAACCTACTGAGAATTCACTGCCAATAAACCATAATACCACTTATCATTAGGGATTGATGCATATAATGAAGTACTTAAGAGATAATAATACATCTACAAAATGAAATATTTAGAATTTGATTTTTTCTATTGAAGATTAACTCAAACCAAAATAGAACCTTGTTACCCATTCACAGGCCACCCACATAACCATTACCATTTCAACAGTAATCAACATTGTCATTCATCTAAAACAGCTACCACCATAACTTTAGTAATGTCACAGACTCCCCAAATATCAACTATGTAAACTAACATTCATCTAATGAGCATAATTACGCAAACTGGTAAATTGCAGATGTATAGCAGCTGGTTTTGAATTGCAGAAAACTAAGATTAAAACCAGATAACAGAAAATTACAGAGAGTTATAGCAGCTGGTTTCGAATATACCAATATATTCGCCCTCAAATCTCAAATACACCAAGAAACAAAACACTTAAAACCACGTCCAGATTACAGCCTTATATTTAAAAATGGAAAATCTGTCAGTGCATGACATTCATTCTAGAAATTGATAATGTCACATTTATATCTTGAACCATTCTCCACAATAAGCACACAACATGTGAGTGGATGAAGGATCATAAACTGGATGTGGTCTTATAAACCATTGGCCATAACAATCACAGTAATTACTGACTTTGTATTTATTAGTCCCTTTACATTCTATTGTAATACGAAAGTCACATAACAGGAAAAAAATCTCTTTCAATGAAAGTGGACGAATGATAAAAGGAAAGAATCTAGAATACGTAAATCATGGATTTAATAACGTTTGTTGGATGAATTTGTATAAAAAGAAAAAGATCCAAACCTTGACCTCCTAGAGTACCACCAGGCCCAGCAAAACAAATACACACAAAAAAATCGTTAGCAAATTACTAAAATCCACTAAATACACCAATGATGATACCCCTTCCTCCCATGTGAATTGTATTGCCTGAAACCCATCACCTATCCCAACAGAACAAACCTCACATTTCATTTGTATTATGCTTCTATTTCTTCAACAATAAAATACATTGCACTTTCTTTCATTACGTTCCTATGCAACTAAAATATAATTTAGTTTAAACACAATCCAAATGACCTAAGTATGGAAAATAACATTTATTGAAATGAAACCCTCTAATATTAATGGAAAAGTCAACAATAGATGCAACCATAGAAGTGAAAATATATCTTTCGTTTGGCAAGCAACAAAATGCTATTTGAAATTCAATAGAAAATTTACTTAAAACATAATCATAAAACAGCCAATACACAAGATTTTTTTGTGTGTTGGGGGGGGGGGGGGGGGGGGGGAGGGGGGATATCCAAAATAAGAGCACATAAAACACAAAACAAATTCTTATTAAGAAATGGCTAAATTCATTTGTTCTCCATAAATCTGTCATTAACGTTTGCTGCCTCAATTGATATAAACAAAAGCATATATGGAAATGACAATACATCTTAAACTCGGAACATGTATCTTCTAGCAATTTACAAGCGAATTCAAACTTATAAGCATAATCCCATTATTTATATCAAATTAACTATAATGAATTCTTCCCATGAGAGAAATTAATCAAGCAAAACCAATCACATACACAACAAAAGAAAAAATGACCTGGATAGAAATAAATAATATCTAGGCTAAGAAACACACAACAAAGATAATAACGAATAATGTGCCTTGAGAAGTAGTACTGTAAATCTGCTTCCTCTTGGCATTAAAGTTATACAAATATGTAGATGCAGATAACTATTGAGGATAAGAATGCATTTCTAATGTTTATAAACTGTTAAATAAGATATAAATTTTCTTGGCTGGCCTAAATAATGGTATTGAGGATAAATTATGATTGAGAAATGAGATTCAGTAATGTAAACAGCCGACAAAGTGCTCCTAAGTATCGGGTCTGGCTTTCAATCTTACGAAGATGGAGGCATAAATATAGAGGGACGATTTTCAGGGCTGTTGCAATGGGTCAAAATTAATGGGGACAAAATGTGAATCTAGTGTTTTAGGTGTTTCAGCTGCCATTGTGAGGGTTTGTGACAGTTTAGGACACATTGAGGGGTAAGGGTGTGTGTGTGTGTGTGTGATGTGTGATAGTTTTGAGACCGCCGAGAGCGAGAGAGAGAAGATGGACCTGCATATTTATGAGAGAGGATGGAGAGGAAAAGTTCAAGGAAAAACACGAGAAATGTTTAAAAATATGAACAATGGTAGGGGTAAAAGTGCATGATTTAGAGTAGCAAATAGAGTGCTAAACCTAGGGGAGGGGGGAAGTAACCAATTAAAACACTTTAAAATTTATAAATATTTTGAAGGACACACACCCCCATGAACATAAACACACAATTGAAATAATCTAACAAAAGACATTTCTAGTGTATATGAACATGTAAAGCTTGTTTTGAAATGTAACACACAAAACGTTAAATCTTATTCAAAAGATTATGTTGTTCAAAGTTTTGTTAAAACTTAGGACACTCTCCTTGATGAACTTTGTATCTTCTCGTAGTCAAAAGTTATATTTTTGTTAATTATTATTGTACTTTCACAAGACGATATGTTTTCCAAGTCTGGTGGCTCTTATTCTTAAGAATTTTGTTATGAAAGACAACCTTGTTTATTAAGTTGTAGTGCATGGTGTTATGAGTATTTCTTCAGATTTAGAAAGTGCTGAACAATATAGCCAATGATGCGATAAGAGCCTAAAATCAAATCAGATCAAGAAAAATTTATCCAAGCCTCACTCTGAAAAATATACGACGGGACCAAAGAAAATAAAAAATACCACACAACAAACCAACAAGGCCAAATAAAAAGTAAAATTGGGCAACAAAATAATCCATTCTCAAATTTATTGATGCATTATTATATTTGGCAGAAATGTCAAAGCAATAAAATATTTACCTTTATTTATATTTGTAATAGAGTTTACTTTTTATTAACTCCACATGAAGCATTAGATGACAAATACATACTGAAAAATAGGATCAAAACACATTAAAGACATACCCAATTATAACGATACGTACTTTACATTTCATCTGATTGAAATTGATGTGAATATTATCAAATACCTGATATGTAATCAATTTAGTAGTACTGCAACTATCCTCCACGAAAAACCTACAAGAGATACATCCAGAAACTAATTAATTAAATTGAAGACAGCGTCGAACATCATGAAAAACATCATATCAACCAAAAAATTAATACACAACAAAATTAATAAACCACGAAAATGAGTAAACCCCAAACCAAACATACCTGAAAATTTGAAATGTAAAACTAAAAGTATTCAGTGGTGTCAAAGATTAGAAAGTAAAAACAGTGTGAAATGGGGAGTAAATGTATATCAGTTTTTTTTTATGTTTCCACCATGGTGAGGGTTTCTTAGTGGAAGATAGAGGGAGTGAAGACAAACCACTTGCGATAGAATCCGAGTATAGTTTGAATATGATTTTAGTTGAAAGTATTAGCAAGGAATAAGTCTTTGAAAACACAGAACGTTGAAGATGAATAAAATACATAATTTTAAAATAGTTCAAAATTGAGGTGAATGAAGATGGCAATTTTTTTCTTTTGTTATTAAATAATATGTTTTAAAAATTATATATGTTTTCCTATTATAAACTCACTCCATCAGTAACATAAAATCAAACTATATTTATCCACATATTGTAAATGGCCTTAGAGAAAGGAAACATTACATTATAAAATCATAATAACCTTTTATGCTATTCAGACCCACACCATAGAAGCTCCAATGGCCTTTGATAAAAAAATATCCATGCTCATAGTTTGCCTGCAATGGATGATGGTCTTAGAAGAAACATAAAAACAAAATCTCATTAGTCATCAGAAGAGATTAAACATTACCATCCTTCATAAGTGTGAAGCTAAACACAATATATACTCACAAATTGACGGATAAAATCATATGATGAGAATATGTAATTTCATAGAAAATTAAGATTGGCTTCACTAATTAAATTTTGATAGACATACGAACAATTGTGGACAAGAAAAATGATCACACAAAAATAAAAGAAAAAATGCGGATGAACTAAGACAATTAAACCACACAAGGGTAGTATAAAGATGGAAATGGGAAGAAATATTACTATCAACAGTATTTATATCATATAGGACTTATCTGCAAATCAATTTAAGTAATTATATAGTAGACACTTAGTAGATCTAACACGTAATTAGTTTAGCCTTTAGAGATGTTATTTACCAGCAACCTATTATTTGAGAAAAAAAACATCCAACAATTATGGTGAAATATGAAACTGAGAGCAAATTTAAAAAAGTGAATCTAAAAGCAAGAGGCTAATACTTTTTACAATAAATAATCCCAAAATGTAAATCAAAACTAAAGCCACTCTTAACTGAGATGAGAAATCCTATTCGCAGTCTCTGTCCTGACAAATATTGGCTGAAGCCTCAAAATCAGATGAAGAGTAGATTCTTTCTGGATACCTTCTTTATCCTTGATCTTGGCCTTTACGTTGTCGATTGTTTTTGAGCTCTCAACTTCCAAAGTGATTATTTTGCTGGTGAGGATTTGACGAATATCTACATGCCAAATGAAGGGTTGTTTCCTTATATATGCTGTAATCAACGATGGTTCATCCGTCCGAGCTGTTTGCCGACGAAGATCAATCGTTGCTGGTTTGGATGGATTCCTTCCTTGTCCTGAATTTTGGCCATCACGTTGTCGATCATTTCGGAACTCATGACCTCTAGAGTTATGGTCTTTTCGATTAGGGTTTTCACGAATATCTCCATGAGAGAGACGAAGAGAGAACGAACAGAGGGTAACTAATGAGGGGAGGGGAGGGTGTTGAAAGGTTAGTCCGAACATATGAGTTGAAGGGTAGAATTGGGTTTCCATATTATTTAAGGAGTTTTTGGTCTTTTGAGATTTAGAACAAAACTCCCCTCTTTTAAGTAGTAGTAGATAATGAGCTTTAAAATACGTTCTAAGCTTGACTCATTTATTTTACGTGCGTGTCTCAAAGAGCTTTTAATACGAGTCGAGCTTTAGGAGGTTGGTTTGTTTTACAGGCATACATGGAAGGTCCTCGAGCCATTGCCGACCACTCTTGACGTTGGTTTTGTACATGACAACCCTAGCAGGGTTCTCTTCTGGCTCACCTATGGTAGTGAGTCTCGTCTGGGTTTTCTTCAACGCATTGCCATTAGAAATGATGAGATAAACCTCTGGCTAGGTTGCGACTCCATCGTGAGGGGGATACCTGAACACAAATTAAGGGTCATGAAGGTGGGTCACACCTTCATTTACCATCCCACAGCCGTCTTCATCTTTGCGAGGTTGAGAAAATAAAGCCATGAACCCTCTGAGGAGGGCGATTGATTCCACTGTGAGAAGAGCGTTGGACGATTGTTGTTTTCTGCTGTTCCTGCGACCTTTCGAGGCTTGCGAATTTTAGTAGCATGGTCTCCATCATCCGTTCGAATTGTTCATCCATCTTGTGCTTAGTATTATCAAGTGAATCTCCTGCTTTTGATTGTTTGTGATCCCTATGAGGCTTGATTCTTGCTTATTCAATTGCAAAGAAAATGATTAAACAAAAATACCACCACCAAGACCACACCCCTTTTGGATACCAATTTTTTGCAAAGTAAACGCAGCGCAAAACTACCAAAATAAAACTCACCCACAACCAAAGTGGAAAGCTCTCAATATCATTTAAATGAATGAATCAACTGACGATTACAATGATATTGAAAGTCATGGAATACTTGGGACCAAGTATCTCTGACACTAAAAGACTTAATAGGACACAAAAAGGGGAGGGGCTACCTTTAGCACTCAAAAAGGGGAAGTGCCCTCTCCCAAACTAAGGTTGGTCTCGGGTTCGAGACATGGGAGCAGACTCTCCATGTATGGGGTTAAGGCCAGCCGACATCCGTCTCTCCTAGACCCTGCAGTTAAGCGGGAGCTTTGTGCACTGGTACGACCTTTATATACTAATTCTAAGTAGGAAGTGCAAAAAATCCCCCTGAACATTGAAGTTTATGCAGAAAGCAGAAACTTGCTTAAGACCTTTTATTTTTTTATTTTTTATTATTATTATTATTATTATTATTATTATTATTATTATTATTTTTTTATTTTTTATTTTTTTTGCAACAAGGGGATCTTCGCAACAACATGCGTAGTGTGAGGATTTCTGCATTAATAGAAATCATGTGGGTTTCTTGCAAGTACTTACTGTACTGTTCATATTTTTATATGGAAATTTTGGAACGATCGTCCCCTACAAAATGTTTTTCCAAAAAAAAAATAAAAATAAATCAACCTCCAAAAGATTTCGCAAATCAACCTATAATATATTATTGATTTGGAAATTATTATTCTCCTTCAAGTAGTAGTCCTCGCTAGGTTTTCTAATCCCAACTTGTGGATTGATTCGGGAAATCATTTGTTAACTGGATTTATTTGGTAAAAACATGTTCAAGGATTGTAGCCCTATTTATTTTTTTAGCAGTGTTCCCCAATTTTGGTCAACCTCAGAACTTGTATAACTAATATAAATTGTGGTACATTAATTTTTGGGTTTTCTTGGCTCTTTTTTACGTCCAAAATTATCTCGTTCTGAGTTTGGTACCTTTTACTAATGGACTTTGAATTTGGTACAAATTAAAAAAAAAAAAAAAAATGAAAACAAAATCTGAAAAATAATTTTAAAAAAAGAAAAACAGATAAACGAAAAGGGGATTCGGTCGTCTTCTTCAACAGTCCCCCCCCTCCCCCCCCCCCACCCCCCCCACCCTCAAAAAAAAGAAAGAAAGAAAAAGGGCAGCTCCATCCCTGCCGAACCGCCAACTTCCACCACCCCACCCTCAAAAAAAAGAAAGAAAGAAAAAAGGCAGCTCCATCCCTGCCGAACCGCCAACTTCCACCACCCCACCCTCAAAAAAAAGAAAGAAAGAAAAAAGGCAGCTCCATCCCTGCCGAACCGCCAACTTCCACCACCCCACCCCTCACTCTGTTCTCTCTCTCTCTCTCTATATATATATATATATATATATATATATATATATATATATATATATATATATACACACACACACACATACGGAAAATACATACACATACGAAACAAGGTTTGAAAATAGATTTTGATTTTGAAAATCGTTTTGGGTTTCTTATTTTTATTTTATTTCGATTGGTTTGGATTATGTTTTGAAAATTGATTTGGAGAGTGACGAGTTCATACGATTTGTTGTGGTTGGGTGAAGGTGATGATTTGTTGTGGTGTTTGGTGGTGGGGGTGTTGGCAATTGTGGCGGTTGAAGATGGTGGGGGATGAGGGGTGGTGGACGTTGTGGTGGTGGTGGCAGCGGTATTGGTGGCGTGTGTGTTGGGAGTGGGGGGCTGAAGAGGATGGTAATTTTTTTTTTCTCTATTCATTTTTCTGATTTTTTGTTTTCATTTTTATTATGTTTATTTTACATGACCGTTAAGTGTAACAGATTTTCAGTGGTAGAGGTACCAAATTGAAAGCCAATTAGTAAAAGGTACCAAACTCTAGACGTATTTTAAGTAAAAAAAAACTCCTAATTTTTAAATCATAACTCTTACTATGAGATGTTCTAAAACGTAAAGTGGGACTATAAATTTGAGACTGTTTGAGCCGGGGTTATTTATGGCGGGCTCTTTGATCTTACCTTACGTGTGGATCGCAGGAATGTTGCATCTGCATATGTGCCTACGATGACGGAGCTGAATTGCGGGAACTTCCTTGCCGGCATCATTTTCATTGCGCATGTATAGACAAGTGGTTGTACATAAACTCCACCTGCCCTCTCTGCAAGTTCAATATACTAAAGAACGGCGACCAAAGCGGTAGCGATGAGGTATAAGAAAGTGTATTTTCTTCATCAAACTGTTCGTATGGTTAGAGATTTCAGGAACAAAGGTTCTGTTGAGTGTATCTGAGTGTTCTGCATATGGGGGTGTTTGAAATATCTAATATCAACAGTTATAATATCTCTTGTTGCATAGAATTTTGTCACAAGGTTTAACCTTAATTTTTTTTAAGCGTTTTACTTTTGGGTAAAAAAATAATCTTTGTAAAACTAAACATATCAAATAATGTCACATACTTATTTTTCCACTTGTATTTCGGTTAGAGACATGACACTTTAATTTTCGTCAAGTCAAACCGATTGAGATGTCCCTAAGAAAAAGAAAGTTTAGAGTAATTAGAGTGACGGTAGAGAGAGATTTATCAACTGATGCTAACAGCATTCCCTAAATATTATCTGGGTTATGAAATTGCACGTGTGGCAGGGTGTGGTTGGAATGCTACCACTGAGCAATTTCTTGAATGATTAGAGGACAGGAGATGCAGTTATCATGTTATACACAGGTCCCGTTGGTATCTGTGTATAATATTATACACAGGTCACTGTGTATAATATGATGGATCATACAGGAGATGCAGTTATCAAAAAGGAAGAAAAAAAGAGTGCAAAAATGTACAGTGATGGATCATACAATGTTAGACCATTTTCAAAGCATTTGGGCGTTTGTCACATCAAATGCCCAAATGTTAGTTTGCTACACTAAGATTATGGCTACATTTGGGCATTAATAGAATAATGAGTACAAAAATGATGATATGAGTACAAAAATCTCCCCCAAAATCTCTCCCTCATATCATTATTCTATTAATATTTCAAGTGCTAATAATGGATGATGAACATAGGGGGCTACTTTTGTTACCAATTACAAGACTTCTTTGCTTTTTATATCGTCCACGGACTAATTTGTCATATGCAACTCTACTAATTTTGAGAGACAACACATTAGTCAGGGAAATCCCAGCGCGCTGGGTAAACTTGCATATTTAGCCCCACAAAAATCCTAGCGCAATGAGCAAATGTTTATATTTGGACGCTTGTATGGCATTGGGTTGTCAAATGTGCAGACCCTTTCACTTTTACCAGCACTGAACTTGAGGGTTAAAAGAGATTAAAAAGGTGGCATTTTATGTAGTATGTTCTAAGATGAAAAACAATAATTCGTTTGAAAACATATTTTTTAAACCTCGTACGGAACTCATTGTTCATTGCCAAAAAATTGGGAGAAATTTCAGACAACATAGCGTTCCGTGCGAGATTTAAACTGAATAATGTTCTAGCATTATTTTTACAATTATACCTTATACGCACTGTAAATTTTGTATGGTTTCTACCGCAAATTTAACATACAAATTGCCAAATTTAACACAAGACCGGGAATGCTCTCATGGAAGTCTCTATGACCATCTCCTGGAGCTTGTGCACAAATTTTTGCAGAACGGTGAAAAAAATATTTGCACAAGACTGGAAACTACGCATGCGAGTTATCGTCTCTAATCCAACAGAAAACAAACAATTCACCGTACGGACGACAATCCAAGTGCGCAAGAAGTTTTTTGAATAAAACCATAATCTTAGTGTAGCAAACTAACATTTGGGCATTTGATGTGACAAACGCCCAAATGCTTTGAAAATGGTCTAACATTGTATGATCCATCACTGTACATTTTTGCACTCTTTTTTTTCTTCCTTTTTGATAACTGCATCTCCTGTATGATCCATCATATTATACACAGATCCATCATATCATATTATACACAGATCCATCATATTGCAAAATGGTCTAACATTGTATGATCCATCATATTATACACAGGTCACTGTACATTCTCGGTACTATTTAAAAAAATTGTTTTTGCGACTTAAATACGTAACTAATTGCCAACATTATAATTTTAATAGATTTCAATTTAAAAATTACTTTTTTCCCAAATTTGTAATAAACAGCCACGTGACATTTTATCCTCCCCCTTAAAAGAAAAAAAAAAAAAATATCTAAAAAATATAAAAAGAAAAAAGAAAAAAAGCAATTTTCTCTCACCACCACCATTTGCAGCAAACTCATTGACAACCATCAAATCTGAGCAAAATCAAACCCATTCATGAAAATTTGAATCAAAGTGAGTTGGTGTGATTTGGATGTTGAAGGGTTTCCACTTTATTTTCAAAATGTGATTTCTAGGGTTTCATATTTCATGTTCTAATCAGGATCCATTTTAAATTTGTTTTTTTGAAATTGGTTTATTTCAGATTTGGTTTTGAAATTTGAAGGGTTTATTTTTTATATGATTTTGAATTTGAAATGTTTATTTCAAGCCTAGTTCTATTTCGACGGAGAATTATTTTGGACTATACCAAATGGATCCATTAATAACATATTTATACTAAACCATCATTAAAAAAAGAATGACTAAACCACGTATTTGTACTAAATAAGCGGCGATTAGTACAACAGTTGGGAACTTAACTCTTAAAAACGGAATTAACAACTCATAAAAAACCCAAACTTAAAATTGGGCCAAAAATAAAATACACACCAAATAAAAATTGACTCGGAAATTAAATAAAAGGCCAAATAGAATTTGGCCCAAAAATTTATTTCTTAAGCCAAGTTAATCCCAAATTGTAATCATTTTTCACATTATTCCTATGTGGAATAAGAGCTTAACATAATACTTCAACAAAATTTTATGTTCCAAGTGGGTATATTGAGCCACAATTTCTTATTTATTTATTTTTGATTTGACATATGTAAGTATATCACATTATACTTCTTACAAAAAAGAATGCGTTACAACTTCGAACTCTTTGAAAAACATGTGGATCCCATATTAAATTGACCCTTAAGTTGACCAATGTCTGACTTTTTCAACTCAATTACATACCGTAAATTTGAACATAGTGATCATCACCTTTCTCCAAATACATATGCACCAGCAAGGAATCCAACAAGGTCTGTTTCGGATTAAAGACCATTCTTCCCAGAGGATACAAGGGGTGGCCTTCCTTGGCCCCCCCAAACTTAAAAAATTCAAATTTTGACCCTAAAGCTTTAAAATTTTATGATTTTTTTTTATATTTTTATAGTTTTGGCCTCTACAAAAAGAAAATAAAAAATAAAATATATATATATATATATATATATATATTGTTCGGCCTCCTCTTACTCACATTTCTGGATCCACCACTGATTCTTCCACTTGTCTAATGTATAATAAGCTGTCAATAGGTTTATACTCTTACTGTCTTCGATAATTCTATATTCAAAGTTGAAAGATAATATTCCCTTGTAAAAAACTGAGCTATGATATGTATAGTATAATACGTACAACTCAAAATCCATAACAAGGTTCATAAGACTAAATAGGCTCGATCCTAACTGGTTTTACAATCATAAACATGTATATCTATACCGTTTTTCTCAATTTCCATAGACTAATTGCACATCATGAATTGAAGCGGTTCTGACGCTCATAAAACATTTTTTTTTTGTCCTTCTGTTGGAGTTTGAATGATAAATCAAAAACTAATTCGCAAAAAGGGAGGAATGGGAGCTCAGTAGCACCTATATTTCATCTAAGACAACATATGAGGTTGCAGTGGACCCATACTTCAACAAAATTTTATGTTCCAAGTGGGTATATTGAGCTACAATTTCTTATTCATTTATTTTTGATTTGACATATGTAAGTATATCACATTATACTTCTTACAAAAAAGAATGCGTTACAACTTCGAACTGTTTGAAAAACATGTGGATCCCATATTAAATTGACCCTTAAGTTGACCAATGTCTGACTTTTCAACTCAATTACATACCGTAAATTTGAACATAGTGATCATCACCTTTCTCCAAATACATATGCACCAGCAAGGAATCCAACAAGGTCTGTTTCGGATTAAAGACCATTCTTCCCAGAGGATACAAGGGGTGGCCTTGGCCCCCCCAAACTTTAAAAAAAATTCAAATTTTGACCCTAAAGCTTTAAAATTTTATGATTTTTTTTAATATTTTTATAGTTTTGGCCTCTACAAAAAAAAAAAAAAAAAAATATATATATATATATATATATATATATATATATATATATATATATCTATATATATATCCATATAATATAACACCATATGGGGATGCCAAAATTTCATGTATGATATTTTTGACATTTCATGCCCATGCATGAAATGTCATGCTAAAAGTAGTTTTTTTTTTTTTTTTTAAACTCTTTGTTTTCTTTTTTGTTTCTTTTTTTATGGGTTGGGTTTTATCACGGAGGCATTTTTTTATGGCCTGGATTTTATCACGGGAGCAAATTTATCGCCGTGCCCTCGGCACGGGTATCCGCTAGTATATATATATATTGTTCGGCCTCCTCTTACTCACATTTCTGGATCCGCCACTGATTCTTCCACTTGTCTAATGTATAATAAACTGTCAATAGGTTTATACTCTTACTGTCTTCGATAATTCTATATTCAAAGTTGAAAGATAATATTCCCTTGTAAAAAACTGAGCTATGATATGTATAGTATAATACGTACAACTCAAAATCCATAACAAGGTTCATAAGACTAAATAGGCTCGATCCTAACTGGTTTTACAATCATAAACATGTATATCTATACCGTTTTTCTCAATTTCCATAGACTAATTGCACATCATGAATTGAAGCGGTTCTGACGCTCATAAAACATTTTTTTTGTCCTTCTGTTGGAGTTTGAATGATAAATCAAAAACTAATTCGCAAAAAGGGAGGAATGGGAGCTCAGTAGCACCTATATTTCATCTAAGACAACAGATGAGGTTGCAGTGGACCCATACTTCAACAAAATTTTATCTTCCAAGTGGGTATATTGAGCTACAATTTCTTATTCATTTATTTTTGATTTGACATATGTAAGTATATCACATTATACTTCTTACAAAAAAGAATGCGTTACAACTTCGAACTGTTTGAAAAACATGTGGATCCCATATTAAATTGACCCTTAAGTTGACCAATGTCTGACTTTTTCAACTCAATTACATACCGTAAATTTGAACATAGTGATCATCACCTTTCTCCAAATACATATGCACCAGCAAGGAATCCAACAAGGTCTGTTTCGGATTAAAGACCATTCTTCCCAGAGGATACAAGGGGTGGCCTTGGCCCCCCCAAACTTAAAAAAAATTCAAATTTTGACCCTAAAGCTTTAAAATTTTATGATTTTTTTTATATTTTTATAGTTTTGGCCTCTACAAAAAGAAAAAAAAAAAAAAATATATATATATATATATATATATATATATATATATATATATATATATATATATATTGTTCGGCCTCCTCTTACTCACATTTCTGGATCCGCCACTGATTCTTCCACTTGTCTAATGTATAATAAACTGTCAATAGGTTTATACTCTTACTGTCTTCGATAATTCTATATTCAAAGTTGAAAGATAATATTCCCTTGTAAAAAACTGAGCTATGATATGTATAGTATAATACGTACAACTCAAAATCCATAACAAGGTTTATAAGACTAAATAGGCTCGATCCTAACTGGTTTTACAATCATAAACATGTATATCTATACCGTTTTTCTCAATTTCCATAGACTAATTGCACATCATGAATTGAAGCGGTTCTAACGCTCATAAAACATTTTTTTTGTCCTTCTGTTGGAGTTTGAATGATAAATCAAAAACTAATTCGCAAAAAGGGAGGAATGGGAGCTCAGTAGCACCTATATTTCATCTAAGACAACAGATGAGGTTGCAGTGGACCCCAACCACCAGCATTATGTCGCTGTTATCATCACAACTGCAGTATGCACCAGAAGGGAATCGAACCTGGGTCTATACCGTGGCAGGATACTTTTCTAGCACTAGACCACTGGTGCTTCATGTGAACATGATGACTAAATGCGCATCATGAATTAAAGGGTTTCTCACGCTCAAAAAACAATCTATTCTGGTGATGTTTGAATGATAAACTATTTTGCTCAAAACGTTAACTTACAACCTATAGTACGAAGAAGATACATTATTTAGGAATTATATTTCTTGTGACCATTGGGATGTCAAACGGAGTCTAGTAGGCCGAGAGGGTTCATTTCTAAGTAGGTGTGGGCTAGGCAACACCTCTTTAATCCGCTAAGGAAGGGGGCTGCATCGCGTCAGGCGGAGGTATTTTTTTTGGATGGAGCACTAGTCTATAAAAATATGCGCGCGCACACACACACACATAAAAACAATCTCTACGTATGACGTATATACATGACTGAATATTTTTCAAAATCACAAATATAGATTGTTATTAATATTTAAAATAAATGAAAAAATATTTACGAAAATAAGAAAGAACACATGGATAATTATTCAAAAAAATTCTGGTATTGTTTGCGAAATATTAAATACATTAAAAATCATATATAGAATATGACATATAGCGGCTCACTCACAAAAAGTCTCTAATATATGAAATAATTAAAATTGAGAACTATGTTACCTCCATAAAATATCTAAATAAATTGTAAAATTTTATTATATATTTTTCAAATTTGAGTGGGGCACTATGTGAAACTCAATATATATGTAAGGGTAAAGTCAATTTTATGTAATTTTGGTTGGGGCACTTGCCACCCATGAGCAACATGGCTCCGTAATTGCTTGTGTCTAAAAAAAGGACATCGAGTAAACACTAGATCACTGGTGCATCATGTAATGTAAGATCCCAATATAAGTTAATACTTTTTTTTCTTAATTATGCATAGAAAACAAAAGGTGGAAAGGCATAAGAATAGTGTGTCAAACATATAATTGAAGGTGATAATCTTTCTTTTCTTATCCAAAGGGAGCAACAATATATGTAGGCCTATAAATTGAGTCAAGCAAGCCTGAAGCCCACTCATTCGGCCCGCTAAATTCGGATCGCGCTTTAAGTGAGTTTGAGCCGAGCGGAGCTGAGCTTGAACCAAAATTTAGTTCCCCACAGTAGTTGAATGTCGCGAGAACTGCCATTTTTTTGTATGTAACAGTTACCTTTTTAACAACTAGTTTTTTTTGTGTGCATAGTGGCTTGTTTTCTAACTCCAACACCTACCTTTTCAAGTTCCCTATATATAATAACACCAATTGCAACAAATTTCTTTCAAGCATTTATTAGTCGTGAAATTTAATGTGCTCTCTTTCGATATAAAATGTCTTCTTCATCCGACCATTACCTTGATAAATTTATTGACAAATCATCGAATGAGATCAATTGTGAAGAACAAAAGCTTTGTTTGGTTGGGATTGCAATTCTCCGACTTTTAAATATTGACACGCAACATTGTTAATACATATAGGTAGGGAGGACATTAACAACTATTAAAGATTATTTTGATGCAGTCCCAACGTACGAGATTAAAATATCCAACATCGTATCCGTATGAGGCGCTCGTTTTTTTTGTATCCTTGAGGGGATATCTTCTTACAATGAAGGGTGAGTATAATCCCCAGGTCATGGCGTCTGTTTATAGTGGTGGGCCGTAATGGTGTGGAACGGACACTTTCGAGGGGAACTATGGTTGCCTCCTATGCATGGGTGATGGAATTTATATCCGACATACGTATGAATGTTGAGATATATGATACGTATATATGGTGCAGATTTATATACGGGTATATACATGGTGTGAAATGTATAAATGATATAACTTGGGAGATCGTTATATGGTATCAAACGAGAATTGATTTAAATAAGTTAGTGTGACTAATTACTTATAACTCATATACATGATGTGAATCGTATAAGTGATATAAATCGTGAGAATGTTATATGGTATTAATTGAGAGATGACTTAAATAAATTAATGTGCTTAATAACTTATAAAGTATACTAAACTCACTAGGGATAGAGTAGTGAGAAATCGGGGGATATATGTGACAAGACTAGTTACGGGGTAGTTAGCTAGATGGGTCATGCGTAGTTTCGTTAGGCGTGCACATTAGTTAAGGGGTGAGGTGTCCTCAAGAGAGTGCGCGACATTGACTTAAATATGAAGAGCATTCATGCATTTTAATTTCCCACATTTAAATTCACTTGCTAAATATTTTCAAATGTTTTGGGTTCTAACCCTTGCTGTAAAATATTTTCAAAACCTTTTAGGTGTCCAGCCACAGGGACACCAGAATTCTTCTATTCCAGGGTTACGCAGCTACAATATATATGGATGTTGCGAGATATTTGCTTAGACGCCTATCTCATTCTCTTATGATAGGGACATTTCAGGTTTACCGTTGGGCTTGTACATTTGTATTGAGTTTGGCATGTATCAGTATTCTCTTTTATACTTTGGACTTGTTGGTTTGCTTGTAGTCGATGTTATACGGCTAATACTTCTAGTAGACTTGTGGTATGATTAGTTTCTCTTTATGTGTTGGTTATTTGAAATCGAATCGCGTTATTGGTTTGGGCTTAAATAAAAAGATAAAATTTGACAGTATGTCTTTTGAATACTAGGTGGTTAGTAAGTTTTAAAAAGTTTTCGACAGTGATGCTAAGAATGAGCCAGTTGATATTCATGTTTAATTTGATATAGGGCTGATCACTCGGTATTTTATTAGGTGGGGTGTCACAGATGGTATCAGAGCATCAGGTTATAGTGTCTTTAGGATTTGTGCGGCTTTTCACGTTCCAGCGTAGCATTATTTGATCTAGAGCCTTATTTTAGGGTTGTTGTATTCACTCATGTATGCGATTTATAGTCTCCTGCTATAGGATATAGTTCATTTGACTCATATACAATTTCGATCGAGCGTGGCAGGTCGAACATCATAGACGACAAGCGTCGAACGTAGAAGGATTATAGGAGGGAGGACTTAACATAAGCCATGGAGTATTCCGAAAATAGTGACACAATATGAGTCACCATATTGTTTGAAAATTTGAAGTTGGAGAAACTGCTGGGGAGCAGTAGTTGCCCAAAAAATGTCGTAAAGGATGGTGGTTCAAGGTTAAAATCCCAAGTGTAGACGAAAAGGGGTAAGCATCGAAGAAGATTTTGTTTTTGAAGAACAATCCGCTAGGATTCGAGGAAGGTACAAAAGGGTGATTTACCATGTAACACCCCGTCTAATTAAATACCGGGTAGCTACTCCTTTATTCAAATTAGTACAAAATGTCAAGTTGGTTCAGTTCATAGCATCACTGTCGAAAATATTTTTAAACAATTACTAGCCACCTAATATTTAAAAAGTGAGATGACAATTTTAATTAAATTAGATTAACATGTAACCAATTTAAATTATGAAGTAATGATACCACACTCACATCACAAGCACAATAGAGTAATAATGAAAGTAAAAATGAATTTGGAGTAACACTCCTCTGAATAATTCGAATGCTGAATAAAACCAAATACAAAGTCTGAATCACTAATTAATTAAATCCAAAACTGAATTAAAACTGAGTAATTAAGCTGTCTCTAAAAGAAAGGGGAGACATGCCCTATAGATGAATAAATCAGAAATGGGGTCAATGTAGAAAGTGGAGGCGTCTACTATCGAGATCCTGTAACTTCCACAGCAGCTACAGCACGTCACTGGAATAGAACTCCTAGGCTTGACATCCATGTGGCTGGGCACCTAAAATGTTTTTACAAGAAAATAGATTTGAAAGCAAACGGGCAGAGCCCGATGTGAAAATAGTTTAAAATATAGCAAGTGTTTAATAACATTAAATAGTGAATATAAAATACATGTTAGTTATGTGCACTCACATGAGTTCCTCACCTCTCAACTATTTGTGCACTTCTAACGTATCCGTAACCCGTCCTAGTTATGTCACTACCTAACTAGTCCAATTCATAACCTGACTTTACTATACAATTTAAGGTTCAATACAGACATCTTAATATAAACTGAGAGTCTTACTTTTTATTTCTTTTCTCAGATTTACTTAAAATAATTACTATAAATTTCCCATTTTTAACTCTACTAAAAATGTCACAAGTATTCACATTCATACTTTAATAAAAATCCATTTCAATTACCAGTATATTAATCTCATCATAAATATACAATAAGGCACCCCTAGGCTAAGCTGTGGTATACACATACTTTGCTATCAAATCCCTGTACATCACGTACATAAGGACCACGTATTCCGAATCTCTCAGGAACCATTTCAATCAGCAACAATCACACATAATGGAGGCAAACATTGATCACATACCCATGGGCCACGCACATACCTACGCTCCCATGGTCAGCTGACTTATTAACTCACAAATAAGTCATTCCAAGACCTATGTCCTTGAGGTACCAATCTAAATCCCCCCGTAGGCACACAAAGATTAGATGGCCCTGTTCGAAAGCCGACCTCCCGTGATAGCAAGTATGGTAGGTATGTTATACACATATAAGTCCATACACTTAGCATTCACACATCTTAGATATCTTATAATATTAAAAGAGGTATATTCTACATCCCTATACCGTCATTCAAGTTTATACATTTATAAGTAGCTAGGTAATATACAATATAGACCGTCGACAAATCTCACATCGTAGTTTCAAGTACTTAAAAAACCTAACTCATAAAGGTTACCAAGTCTTTTATATAATTCTCCAAAATTTAATCCTAAATTATACTCCGGTCTCTCAAACATACATACTGGTCTTCCTCAGGCTTAAGAGTATTCACAAAGCTCCCGACATTAATTCTCTAGGGTCGAAATTATTAATATTCAACTAAGGGAAGAATAACACTCGTATAGATAGGCCTACGTAAAGTTCGAACCAAAAATCGACCGAAAAGACCATTCTGAAATGTCGTTAGAAGGATAAAAAATCTCGTTCGAACGAGTGTCGTTCGAACGAATGTCTTCGAACGAACCATGAACTCGTTAGAAGGGCTACTGAAATCTCGTTAGAAGTCTCATTCGAACGAGGTTGTTCGAACGACCTGGGTTGGTCTTCTAATGAAATTTCCGAGAGTGCCCATATTTCACCCATTTCGTTTTTCTCGACTTTTCTCTTCTCCAAAATCATTCTAAATTCATACCAATTAGATTTTAAGGTTTCTAAACTACTCCAAGACAACCTAGATCACTTCTTAACATAGTTTTTTTTGGGGGTCAATCCTTCTAATCAACATGCAATATCAATAAATCCCCAAATGTTGCCCCAAACCCTATGAACATGAACTCAGAATTTAATTGAACATAAAAACTCCTTATTAATCTGTTTTTAAATCATCAAAAGTTATATTTTGGGTACTGAATTCGTCCATAACAATTATACATGCAAACCCTAACCAAAATTATGAATTCTTCATCAATTCCATTGAGTTCTAATCAAACCTTTCAAGACAATTAGAAATTCTACACTAAATATGGAGGAAATATTCATTGAAATTAATGAAACTAAATCACTAGTCTTAAGTTTGATCTTCTGATTCATTATTGGTGATTAAAGGCTGATTCCCTCTTCTTTCCGGTCACAATTCCTTCCAAAATGGTGGTGGTGGGTGGTGGTTTTGGTTTGGAACCTCTTGTAACTTCTCTCTAACTTCTCTCAAACTCCCGTAACCCACTATCTTGCTTTTGGCTGATAATGGCCCTAATGGCCTTACTAATTTTTAATAAATAAACAGTAAAATTCGTGGGTCGTCTTATCTCCTCAATTTTTAAAATTACCAAAATACCCTTCTGAATTGTCGGTTTGGACTAAAAATGCCCCGGGACCCAAACTAAACCCCAGGCTAGTGTTTTCTGACTATCTCGACCCTTTCGGACACGTTGGCGCATTCAAAATGACCATACAGTGGATAAAATTATAATTTACTTTTTAAATCCAATTAAATTGATTTCTAACGCGACCGACACGCGCGTCCCAACTAAATTTTCCAAATTATCGTATTTCTGACTCGCGATAATTTTTAATATTTTCAATACTCATATATTACCATATATACTCTGTAATATTTAATTTTAACATCATAATCAAATACCAACTCACATCTCGCTAGTATTTACATCCAGATTAATTTCCAATTAATTCTCATTTAATTCAATTAATCCATTAAATAAAATCAATAAAATTACGGGCTATTTCATACTTCCCCCCTAATAACAGAATTTTGTCCTGAAATTCAGAACTAAAGAATATCTAGTAAAAATAACTCTGGATAACGCTCGCGCATCTCATCCTCGCGCTCCCATGTGGACTCCTCGGCATTATGATGCCGCCACTGAACACGTACTAACGGTACTATCTTCGACCTCCGTTTCCTCTCACTGTGGTCCAGAATAGCAATTGGCCCCTCCTCGTAGGAACTATCAGGCTGAAGATCGATGTTGCCTAAAGCAATATGGGTATGGGCCAAATCATTTATATTATATCTCTTTAGCGAGGAAATATGGAACACGTCATGAATCCTATGCAAGTGCTCCGGTAACCCAAGTCTATACGCTACTGTCCCAATCCGCTCGATGATAGGAAATGGCCCCACACATCTAGGTTCCAATTTCCCCTTCTTCTCGAAATGCATAATCCCCTTCATCGGAGATACTCTGAGTAGCACCTGGTCCCCCACCTTGAACTCTCTGAAGAACGTCTTGGCATCGACATAACTCATTTGTCGATCCTGAGCTACCCGAAGACGGATCCGTATCATCTCTATCCTTGCCGAAGTATCCCGAATCACTTCCGGCCCAAGGAGTTTGTTATCCCCCACCTCTAACCAACATGATGGGGAACGACAAGGTCTACCGTATAACGCCTTGAATGGAGCCATGTCAATAGTGAACTAGTAGGAGTTATTATAAGCAAACTCCACCAGTGGAAGGTACTACTCCTAACCACCTCCAAAGTCTAGGATACACATACGCAACATGTCCTCCAACATCTGATTCGTTCGCTCGGTTTGCCCATTTGTCTGTGGCTGATATGCCGTACTCAGCCGCAACTCCATACCCATGGCTTCCTGGAAACTCTCCCAAAATCGTGAAATAAATATCTTGTCTCGGTCAGACACGATATTGAGAGGCACCCCGTGAAGTCTCACTATCTCCGCTATGAAAATCTGGGCATACTGTCCCGTAGTGTAGTCTGTCCGGGCTGGCAGAAAATGAGCAACTTTGGTCAACCTATCCACGATTACCCATATGAAGTCGTGACCCCTCTGTGATGTAGGTAATCCCGTGATGAAATCTATGGAAATGCTCTCCCATTTCCACATAGGAACCTCTAATGGCTGTAGAAGTCCTGACGGTCTCTAATGGTCCACCTTTACCAGCTGACAAGTGGCACATTTAGAAGAGAACTCTGCAATATCTCTCTTCATTCCGCTCCACCAGTACTATCGCCTCATATCCTGGTACATCTTATCCCCAGTAAGATGTACCGTGAACCGCGAACCGAGTGACTCTGACATTACCTCGTGTTGCAAGTCTTCCCCTTTCGGAACGACCAGTCTCCCATTGAAGCATAAGACCCCGTCTGAACTAATGGTATAGGGATTGACTCCCTCTGCTAGTAATCGAACTATTTGCTCTTGACAGAACGAGTCTGTTGCCTGGGCCTGTATCACTCTCGTAACGATTTGAGGCATAACAGTCATCACAGACACGAATGATCGGGCCACTGCATCCTGGTGTCCCAACTCCTTCCACTTTGCTCTCCACACTTCGGCCACCTCACCTACTGGCCTACGGCTCAATGCGTCTGCTACCACATTAGCCTTCCCTGGATGATATTGGATATCGAACTGATAATCCTTAACGAACTCGAGCCACCTACGTTGACGCATATTAAGTTCCTTCTGCATGAAGAGGTACTGTAGAGACTCGTGGTCCGTGAAAAAACGAAATTTCACCCCCATGAGATAGTGTATCCAAATCCGAAGAGCAAATACGACTGCCGCTAACTCCAAGTCGTGGGTGGGGTAATTCTTTTCGTGAGGCTTAAGCTTACGGGATGCATAAGCTATAGCCTGACTCTCCTGTTGCAGTCCACCTCCAAGTCCTTGTAAGGACGCATCGGTGTAGACTAAATACTCAACTCTCGGTCTGGGCAATGCTAACACTGGCGCTGAGGTCAACTTATCCTTCAACTCATCGAATGCTAACTAATAGGCATCGCTCCAGATGAATGGCACACCTTTGTGAGTCAGATGTGTCAAAGTACCTGCTATCTTAGAGAAACCCCGAATAAACCTCCTATAGTATCCTGCTAAGCCCAATAAACTACATATTTCAGTTGGTGTCGTGGGCTGTCCCCACTCTCTCATCGCCGATACTTTCCCCGGATCAACTAATATCCCCCTGTCTGAAATGATATGCCCCCAAAACTGTACCTCCTTCAGCCAAAACCCACACTTCTCATATTTTGCATATAACTCATTCTGAAGCAGCATCTACGCAACCTATCTCAAGTGTTCGGCATGTTCCTCCTCTGTCTGGGAGTAAACCAGGATGTCATCAATGAAGACGATGACGAACTGGTCTAGGAACTCTCTGAAGACCCTATTCATCAAGTCCATAAACACGGCTGGGGTGTTTGTTAGGCCAAAAGGCATAACCCAAAACTCGTAGGAACCATATCTCATCAAGAAGGCAGTCTTCACGACTTCCTGCTCCCTGATACGCAACTGATGATAACCCGATCTCAAGTCAATCTTTGAGAAGAAGGCCGCTCCTCTCAACTGGTCGAATAATTCATCGATTCGGGGCAACGTATATTTGTTTCGTATCGTGACTTTATTTAACTCCCAGTAATTTACACACAACCTCAACGATCCATACTTCTTCTTCACGAATAGCACAGGGGCACCCCACGGTGAAGTACTCCTACGGATAAACCTCTAACCCAATAACTGCTCTATTTAATCCCGTAACTCCCTCATCTCTGCTGGAGCCATGCGGTAAGGTGCGCGAGCTATTGGTCGAGTGCCCGACGTCAAATCTATAACAGAGTCTATCTCCCTACTAGGAGGTAATCCCGAAATATCCTGGAATACATCAGCGAACTCTCTAACAAATAGAATCGAGTCGAGTGGTATTACCACTTCCTTAGAGGTCTCCTCCTCTATATAATACAAGTGAGTGGATGATCCTCCCTCAGGACGAGGCATAGCCACTAAGAACATCTCCTGCCCGGGTATGGTAAAAATAATACTCCTGCTGAAACAATCAATCATGGCTCAATATGCAACTAGCCAATCCATACCAACGATCGCAGCGTACCCAGTCATATCTAATACTAACATATCAGCAGGTAAAGTAAACCTCCCGATCTCTATACCCGCACCTCTAAAAATATGAGAAATCATAAAACCCCTAATCAATGTTGAATCTACACAAGTAATCGTGCTCTCCGCAATGTCTAACAATCCTATAGTGTGTGCAAATATCGTGGCAATGAAATAGTGTGTGGCCCCCGTATCAAATAAAATAAGCCCAATAGTCCCCTGAATAGGAAACATACCCTCAATAGCGGGTGGATCCTGTGGGCCTGCGGCCTGCTGGAGCTGATAGACTCACCCGTACTGAAGTTGTCCCTGTTGAACTGGGATTGCTGTAATGGGTGGTAAAGCTGGCATCTACGGTGGTGTTGGGAGGGCAGCGAGAAACATAGGTCTCTGAGGCTCGTGTCAAGCACCCTGCTGCTGCTGCTGTGGGGACCTGCCCTTATCGGGACACTCCTGGCATTTGTGGCCAATCTTGCCACAAATAAAGCATTTCCCCGCAAAGTTTCCCCCTCTCTGTCCCTGTTGCCCATGACCCTGATGACCGTTACCATTCCTCCCCTGACCATGTTGGCCCTAATGAAACTGCTGCTGCTGGCCGTGCTGGCCCTGATGGCTGTGCTTACCCTGCTGGCCATGCCAAAAACCTCCCTGACCATTTCTGAAACCTCCAGATTGAAATCTCTTAGAATCCCTCTGCTGGGAACTCTGATCACTCTGTCTGTGCTGACCCTGAGCTGATTATGCCCCGTTGGCACCATTTACCCCTATTCTTCCCTGATGGATGGACTCTCCTGATCGCTTACCCTCTGACAAGTGAAAGCGATGGTCCTAGAAGCAAAGCAGTGCTGCATTAACCACATCAGAATAAGTGGCCAACGAGAGCTTTCATAGCAAGTGCTGACGGATCCTCCAAGTCAACCCATCCATGAATTTTTTGTATCTTCTTCTATTTAGTAGAAATATCATCGGGAACGATGTTCAAAAGATTTGTGAACTCGACCTCATATTCAGCTACTGTCCTCCCCTCCTATTTCAGGTTCATCAATTTTCTCGTTGAGGGAAAATACTTACGATCGAACCGCACCCAGAACTCCTGAATAGTAATGACATATCTCTCCTCCGCGGTGGTAATGGACTCCCACCATTGCAACGCTGACCCTACCAGCTTAAAAGTAGCCAGTACCTACCTCTGTACATCCGTACACTCATACATCCTCAGGTGTCTTTGGATGTCCTTCTTCCACTGACTGGACACAACGACGTCGGAGCTACCTGCAAACTCCAGAGGGTGTGCCTTCTGAAAAGCATCACGAACACGTTCCCAAGCAGACGGGAATGCATGAGCTTGAACTGGGGCTACCACTGGCGCCTGAGGTGGTGCCTGCTGTAGAACTGCTAGAGCGACATTTACCGCTTGGGCTACAATGGCGGCAATCTCTGCGGCGTTCATGGAACCCTGAACTGGTGCAGGCTGTGGCTCGGGCTGAGCATCCCTGGGAACTCTCTGTGCACGTCGTGGAGGCATCTAAAATGAGAGATAAGTCTTATAAGTTCACAGTTATTATCTTAAAATAGTTGAAGAGCGTAAGATATACAGAAAAGTACAATAATCCAAAAATATAGGGCTCTATATCAAAGAACGCAACGCGGAAACATAACAAGCCGTATAGATGCTAAGGACACTAGAACCTGATGCTCTGATACCACCTGTGACACCCCGTCTAATTAAATATCATGTACCTACTCCTTTATTCAAATTAATACAAAATGTCAAGTTGGTTCAGTTCATAACATCACTCTCGAAAATATTTTTAAACAATTACTAGCCACCTAATATTTAAAAAGTGAGATGACAATTTTAATTAAATTAGATTAACATGTAACCAATTTAAATTATGAAGTAATGATACCACAGTCACATTACAAGCACAATAGAGTAATAATGAAGTAAAAATGAATTTGGAGGAACACTCCTCTGAATAATCCGAATGCTGAATAAAATCAAATACAAAGTCTGAATCACTAATTAATTAAATCCAAAACTGAATTAAAACTGAGTAATTAAGCTGTCTCTAAAAGAATGGGGCGACATGCCCTACAGATGAATAAATCGGAAATTAGGTCAATGTAGAAAGTGGAGGCGTCTACTATCGAGATCCTGTAACTTCCACAGCAGCTACAGCACGTCACTGGAATGGAACTCCTAGGCTTGGCGTCCCTGTGGCTGGGCACCTAAAAGGTTTTTACAAGAAAATAGATTTGAAAACAAACGGGTCAGAGCCCGATGTGAAAACAGTTTAAAATATAGCAAGTGTTTAATAACATTAAACAGTGAATATAAAATACATGTTAGTTACGTGCACTCACATGAGTTCCTCACCTCTCAACTATTTGTGCACTTCTAACGTATCCGTAACCCGTCCTACTTATGTCACTAACTAACTAGTCCAATTCACAACTTGACTTTACTATACAATTTAAGGTTAAATACAGACATCTTAATATAAACTGAGAGTCTTACTTTTTATTTCTTTTCTCAGATTTACTTATAACAATTACTATAAATTTCCCATTTTTAACTCTACTAAAAATGTCACAAGTATTCACATTCATACTTTAATACAAATCCATTTCAATTACCAGTATATTAATCTCATCATAAATATACAACAAGGCACCTCTAGGCTAAGCTGCACTGCACACATACTTTGCTATCGAATCCCTGTACATCACGTACATAAGGACCACGTATTCCGAATCTCCCAGGAACCATTTCAATCAATAACAATCACACATAATGGAGGCGAACATAGATCACATACCCATGGGCCATGCACATACCTACGCTCCCATGGTCAGCTGACTTATTAACTCACAAATAAGTCATTCCAAGACCTATGTCCTTGAGGTACCAATCTAAATCCCCCCGTAGGCACACAAAGATTAGATGGCCCTGTTCGAAAGCCGACCTCCCGTGATAGAAAGTATGGTAGGTATGTTATACACATATAAGTCCATATACTAAGCATTCACGCATCTTAGATATCTTATAATATTAAAAGAGGTATATTCTACATCCCTATACCGTCATTCAAGTTTATACATTTATAAGTAGCTGGGTAATATACAATATAGACCGTCGACACATCTCACATCGTAGTTTCAAGTACTTAAAACCTAACTGATAAAGGTTACCAAGTCTTTTATATAATTCTCCAAAATTTAATCCTAAATTATACTCCGGTCACTCAAACATACATACTGGTCTTCCTCAGGCTTAAGAGTATTCACAAAGCTCCCAACATTAATTATCTATGGTCAAAATTATTAATATTCAACTAAGGGAAGAATAACACTCGTATAGATAGGCATACGTGAAGTTTGAACCAAAAATCGGCCGAAAAGACCGTTCTGAAATCTCGTTAGAAGGCTCAGAAATCTCGTTCGAACGAGGTCATTCGAACGAGTGTCGTTCGAACAAATATCTTCGAATGAACCATGAACTCGTTATAAGGGCTACTGGAATCTCATTTGAAGTCTCATTCGAACGAGGTCGTTCGAACAACCTGGGTTGGTCTTCTAACGAAATTTCCGAGAGTGCCCAAATTTCACCCATTTAGTTTTTCTCGGCTTTTCTCTTCTCCAAAATCATTCTAAATTCATACCAATTGGATTTTAATGTTTCTAAACTACTCTAAGCCAACCTAGATCACTTCTTAACATAGTTTTTTGTGGGGGGTCAATCCTTCTAATCAACATGCAATATCAACAAATCCCCAAATGTTGCCCCAAGCCCTATGAACATGAACTCAGAATTTAATTGAACATAAAAACTCCTTATTAATCTGTTTTTAAATCATCAAAAGTTATATTTTAGGTACTGAATTCGTCCATAACAATTATACATGCAAACCATAACCAAAATTATGAATTCTTCATCAATTCCATTGAGTTTTAATCAAACCTTTCAAGACAATTAGAAATTCTACACTAAACATGGAGGAAATATTCATTGAAATTAATGAAACCAAATCACTTGCCTTAAGTTTGATCTTCTGATTCTTTGTTGGTGATTAAAGGCCGATTCCCTCTTCTTTTCGGTCACAATTCGTTCCAAAATGGTGGTGGTGGGTGGTGGTTTTGGTTTGGAACCTCTTGTAACTTCTCTCTAACTTCTCTCAAACTCCCGTAACCCACTCTCTTACTTTTGGCTGATAATGGCCCTAATGGACTTACTAATTTTTAATAAATAACCACTAAAATTCGTGGGTCTTATCTCCTCAATTTTTAAAATTACCAAAATACCTTTTTGGGTTGCCGATTTGGCCTAAAAATGTCCCGGGACCCAAACTAAACCCCTGGCTAGTGTTTTCTGACTATATCAACCCTTTCGAACACGTTGGCGCACTCAAAATGACCATACGGTGGATAAAATTATAATTTGCTTTTTAAATCCAATTAAATTGATTTCTGACGCGACCGACACGCGCGTACCAACTAAATTTTCTAAATTGTCATATTTCTGACTCGCGATAATTTTTAATATTTTCAATACTCATATATTACCATATATACTCAGTAATATTTAATTTTAACATCATAATCAAATACCAACTCACATCTCGCTAGTATTTACATCCAGATTAATTTCCAATTAATTCTCATTTAATTCAATTAATCCATTAAATAAAATCAATAAAATTACAGGGTATTACACACCAATGGGTATAGAACATCCAATTGGGGTCACATGTGGGGGAGTGTAATGACACTCAATTCAAAATTTTGGGCAAAGTAGTTTGCTCTTAGAAGCAGTATGGGGTAATGGGAGCCAATTACTACATTCATGGGAGATATTACGAATAATGAGGAATTTGGGGTGCGTATTATTATGAATCCTCTAACTCGAGGTTAAATAGGGAGGTAAGGAAAATTTCAGTAATCTTCCAAAAGGTTAGACATTGGCCAGATGGGAAGAAAAGTTGATGAAATTCGCAAACTTCGTAACCGATGAGAGGGATACAGAGAATCAAGTAGGGTTGCAAGTTAATAATAGACTCGTGAGTAGAATGTACCAACATGGATAGGAGATCTGGCTAGGATGATTGGTGTCGTTGTCGTCAAGATTGTACATTACATTAGTGTCAATGCTCTAGAGAGAGGGGAGCTAAGGGAGCTGAAAAATCTATCAGAAGAGTAAGATTGGATTTTTAGTGCTAGTAAGGTTCCAAGGGAAGGATTACCCAATAGGGGACCCAGATTAATGATTGAGATAAATAGAATTTCTACCAAGTGATGGTGGGTTTAGTTAGGGTCGTTAAGGCTAGCAGCAAGTCTACTGGATCAACAAATCCAAAGGGACAATTGGGGTAGTAATCAGGGTCAAGATTACCAGGTCCATGAGAAGAACAACCCCAACATGTCCGGTAGGGCCAGAGAAAGGAGAAAGGGGAATGACACAAAAAAGTGTCTTATGTGTAAACGAGTAGAAATACATAGATGGATCTTATCCCTGGAAAGTCAGGGGACAGGAGCTAGATGCCTAGTAGGGCATCTGTCGGAGAAGTTTTTTTATTTGGATAGGACGCGGGTGTTATGTCTAATAATCGTTGAGCCGGTAGTGTTATGGGCAACAGAAACTTTAAGTTTTATTCCGAGATGATTGGGGTATGTTTTGTTTGATGCAAGCAGGTCACAGTAATGTATTAGTATTAGATTCGCGTAAGAAATGGATTTAGTGGAGGTATCGTTAATATCATTAGTATGTATATTTTTACCATGGAGTAGTGGGGTACTCCTCGGTTCCACCTGTAATGAATGGGTGGGTACATTGAGATGATGTATATCTTGAGGACTAGCTCCTTTGAGAGGTGATAATTGAGGTATGGTTTTCTCCTGGGTACGAACAGGTTTGTAATGGTGGGTGATCATAGCAAGGCTATCGTGTTTATTGTTTCAGTGCCGAATGCTTATTCTCTTGAGATGTCTCACCTGAAAGAGGGTTGAGCTATATCATAGGGACAATATTGTGTGAATTAGGATTCATAGAGTACAGTAGTCTAGTTATATTGGATCTCGGTGCGTAGGACTTTTACTGATGAGATTCAAGGGATGTAGGGTTGCCTTGGAGCGAAGAGATTTAGCTCGTTATTAATATTTAGCATTGAAGGATTAGTGATAGTACGAGCGCAATATTATATGACTCCTTTAGAGATGCGAGAGTCCATGATAGACTTGTGAGTATATGGGCAAGGTTTGAGAGTCTTGGGGATATGCTTTGGGTTCTGTGGAAATCAAGGACCGAAAATGATGAGGAATAGTGCATTAGGAAAAGTTCTTTTGGGTTATGTTGAGAAGTGTTATACGCATAAGCCTTAATAAAATGTCGAAAGTGTGGATACGTCATTGGATTCTAGGTCATCTAGTTTAATGATAATTAGTGAACATGTGGAGAAAATACGTTGAACAAAGAGCCACTAAGAGATAGGGCTAGTGGAGCCAAAAAGTGTTGCAAAAGAAACACTACAAAGCTTTACACTACAAGTTGATAGGTGAGGTAATATCGGGAAGAATTTAATAGTGATGAGTAAAGTCATCGAAAATATTTGGAGGATATAACCACACCGAGAATGCTGGGGCCGAAATTGAGATAAACATGTTACGTAAGTGATGATCGGAGGTTTGTGCAATTATGCACGAGATATAGGGTGTATGGGAACCCTAGGAGGAGCTAGAGCCTCTACTGTGGAAATACTAAGTAGATTCGGGAGAAGACATAAGGGAAATGATTTTGGGTATATTCTGCAGGAATGGGAATAAATTGTCCCCTAAATTATGGAGTGATTAAGCATGGGTGTGTTTGGAAGTGACAATGGGTGTGTCATAACCTACTATTTGCTATCACTAGGATTCGTGAGTGAGACGAATATTAGTGCATGTGTTGTCCGTAATATATATATATATATATATATATATATATATATATATATATATATATATAAGTACAGTGGGATAGCGGGGTTCTTTGGTGTTAACCACGTGAGAGTGGGGGGTTATACTATGAGGATGGTTTCATTATACGAGATATTCCTATTTTCGAGAATTACGAGAGTAACGTGGATGTTTTTCAAGTTTCAACTGTGTAGCTATAGTTTAGGGCCATAGTGGATAGTTATAGTAATATTGAATGTTCGCGATACCAAGGTATGAATTATCGTTGCTAGGTTTCACCTGAAATAGGGTCTAGTGCATATATACGGTTATGTATGTTAAATGTGTTGCATATTAATGTATAAATTGTTGATTAAAATCCCAGGGAGTAGGGACATTTCTGATGTGATTCAGAGCGGTTGGAATTATTGTCGAGCGGGAAGATATAGCTCGGATTTTATTTTCGCGCAAGGAAACTAGTGATAGTAAGGGCGCAGTGGTATGTGTTGTCTTTTTTTACATAAGAGTGGATATGTATACTTTCATGCCGAGAGTAGGGTATTTGGAATTCATAACTATGGGATTGAAGTTATATTACGGATTAAGGGCTAGTAAATGTCGGGTTTCATTTCATGCGGTTAAGCACGGGTACAGGGTGTATGGGTGCTCTGGTTAATTACATTCGCTCAATAACTTTGTGTAGCAATGCTAAGGGTAAGTGATTGCGGGGCTAGTTGAGACTGGGAGTATAAGGCTTGTCCGAATTTCGAGGGCGAAATTGCGTTGTAAGGGGGGAAGTATGTAACACCCCGTAAATTCAAGGACCTTTAATTAAATAATATTTGGGGAGAAAATGAATTTATTTTATTTGGAGGAATTAAATTCATGATTTAAGAAATTTTTAAATTTGAGAAATTTATTAATCTGGCGAATTGAGGTTTAATATTTTGGATTATTTTGTGTCGCATTTTGAGGTCAAGAATTTTGAGAATGTTTTAAATTAATTCGGATGGCAATTCGGAGTGCACAGTTGAGTCCGAATGGGTCAAAATAGTTAGAAATGAGTGGTCATAGGTTTATATTGGGTTCCGGGATCTTTCTCGACATAATTGACTTTCAAATTAAGAGTTTGCGCCCTTTTTATGAGGCTCATAGGCCCCAAAACGGGATTTGAGTTTTTAACCCCAATTGTGAAAGGGTAAGACAACTCAAAGCCATTTTAGAATACTAAAATCGGGGAGAGCTTAAGAAGAGAACCCTTAGAAGGGAATTTAAGGATTTTAGAAGATTGCTTCAAGAACAAAAGGAGATCCTTGATTCCAATTTATCATCTTCATCAAAGGACTTGGTTCTACAAATCTAAGGGAAATGGTTTAGCTTGCATCTAAATTAATTGCATTTATCTATTCATATCATAGTGGGTGTGATAAGATGATATGGTTTTTGGGTTAATTGATATCTAAATTGGGTTTTGATGGGTATGATTGAATTGTAGAACAATTTCTTGAATTTGAAGAAGTGTATGAAATTGGGATAATTAAACCATCATTCTAGAAACTGTTTTCCAACGTTTTGGTTATGAAAATGGTGATTATGTTCGTACGACCCCGTAGAAAATTGTGTTTTATACATTTTGTTATATGATGCGTTTTCTCCAAAAACGGCTCAAAAATGCCTCAAAACGGCATTTTAAAAATCTAGACAGATTCGTGGGGCAAATTTTTTAGAAATGTTATTTTTAGTTGTTATTCTATGATGAACAATTAATGTATAGGTTGAATCTGAAATGATGGTTATAATTTAGGGTTTGAATTTGTGAATAATCACCCTTAGATAAATTAGAGGATGGATTGAATTGGAGAATTAAGGTTTATGATTGAGTGATTTGAAACCTTCTTAACTAAGTGGGTAGACTTAATTGAATGAAATAGAATGATGGATTGGGGATTTTGAAATTCAGGCCGAGAGAGGGAGTCCGGGTATAATTGGTAGGGCGACACCAAGATAATGAAATTAATTAGTGTATGATTAATTGAAATTAAGTCGGGTTGAAGACTTTCATGATTTAGGCTTGTGTAGGGTTGTATTACACCGGTAGCCTGGAAATAATATATATACGGTGATGTGTAGTATATATATGATTTATAAATATTTGTGTGAATAATATTTATAGTAAAGCATAAGGCTTGTGTGCGGACCTACTACACCGGTAGCCTGGATTCAACATGTATATACGGTGATGTGTAGTATATATATAATTTATAAATATTTGTGTGAATAATATTTATAGTAAAGTATACCAATATTAATGCTATCTTAGGAGGTTGCGTGATGTGAGTGAGTCCCTTGGCTAGCGAATGAAGGGTGAGTATAATCACTAGGTCATAGCGTCTGTTTATAGGGGTGGGCCGTTATGATATGGAACGGGCAATTTCGGGGGGAAATATGGTCGCCTCCTACGCTTGGGTGATAGCATTTATATCTGACATGCCTGTGAATATTGAGATATATGATGAGTGCGTTGTTTTATTTGAATTATGCCAAAGAGGGTTAATTTTGTAATCTTTTCAATATTTATGACCCTAAATTTGAATTAACTATTTTTGTTTTGCATTTTTACAGGTACCCCGGTGTAACAACCCAAATTTTTGAACGACTATTTTATATTATTTTTGCCCGATGGGCTAATTTTATGAAATAGGGGATGTGGGAGTAAATATTGTTTCCCTTAATGTTAAGGGATAATATTTACTATGTTTGTCTATTTACCGTATGAAAAGGTAAATAGTATTACATGGTGTATTACTGCGTCATTGTATGTGAAACGACGGTTATGACCTACATATAAATTGGGTAAAATTTATGTAATAATATGAAATTGGAACAAAAAAATAGTTCACACTTTCCCGAATTCCAAAATAGGGGGTGCGATTGTTTTTAGAATAGTTGGGATAGTCGAAATAAGTACCCCGTTGTAAATTTTGAGATTTGGGCATTTTAGAGGGATTATGACTCAAATTAGTGGTTCCGAGTCGTTTTAGTGGTGTATTTACATTTTAATGTGGGGATTTATGTTTTAAAACCCGTATAAGTTCCCCCACCCCTTTTTCTTTCTTCATTTGTGAGAGAAACCAAAGGAGAGAGAAGAAAGTGTTGGGAGAAATGGAGAGATAGAGAGAGAATGGGAGATTTGGGCCGGATTCCGTCGCCACCGGAGGTGATCAGAGACTACGAACCTCGAGGCAAGTTTCTTACTTGCTAGATATTGATTTAATGTGATAAATTTGCATGTATAGTTAATTTTGGAGGTTTAAACCCTAAATGGGTTTTTGGTT
This sequence comes from Sambucus nigra, assembly GCA_949130495.1. NCBI lineage: Eukaryota > Viridiplantae > Streptophyta > Magnoliopsida > Dipsacales > Adoxaceae > Sambucus > Sambucus nigra. The sequence continues at coordinate 204,866,162 of OX422223.1, forward strand.
GATTTTTGTGTTAAACCCTTAAATCTTGTAGATTGTATGGTTTGGGGTTGTTATATGGGGTTATTTTGGTGTATAATTGTTAGGGTAGTGTTATTGGTGGAAGGTAATGAAGGAAGTAGAGGATTTTGGGTTTTAGGGTTCGGATTTTGGCTTTGAAGAAGAAGGGTTTTCGTGGATCTGATAGGTGCGGTCGACCGCGGTCCAAGGACCGGTCGACCGGTCATGCCAATACGAGCTTACTGCTTTCTTTGGTATGCAAAACCATTTAGGGGCGGTCGACCGCGGTCCCCTGGCCGGTCGACCGGTCCCCTGTTTTTCCACTCTTATTTTCTTTAGTTTCTTCTAGCTTCTTTAATTTATGATAGGAGCTTAGGAACCTTCCTTTGGGAATTACTTAAGAGTCCTGGAGGGTTGTTATGGGTAGACTAATGTCCTAGGATAAAATGGGAGGTTTGGGTTTACCCCGAGGGCTAGTTGTTTAGGTTAATGTCCTTATAGAGTTGGAGATTAACCGAAGGATATAAATTGGAGAAATGCGGAAGTTGAGACTCTTGGGAGATACTCCTTGAAGGAGGTTTACTTTGAGGGTTTATGAAACTTTATGAACTCTTGGAGACTAGTTTGAGGACTATTGTACTTCGGGTCTTAACTATTAATAATAACATGACACTAAGAATGAGATAAACATATGATAATATGTGGTATTAATGGGTAAGTACAAATGATTTTTGAAAATGAAAAAGTGGAAGTTTTCAAAAGGAAAACGTAATGATTTTTATAAGTGTTAACTTATGATTACACACCTCCCTAAATCGCTATCATAAGGGAAGTTGCGTACGTGTGGTGAAGCCCCCTGACTAATGAACGCAGGGTGGATATAGTCCCTAGGCCATATGGGCAGGATATACTGCGCTGGTTAGGAGATTCTGGGTGTGGTCTTGACTTTCCCGCAGGCAATATGGCCGCTTCCCGACGTTGGTAGGTTCCCAGGTTGTCTTGTATAGATAGGCCCTGGAAGATGATAGCCATTTAGGGGCGCGTCCAGTAGGGAAACCCGGAGGGACGGTCTCAGATTATTAAAGCAATTCATGATAATGAATTGGCTTTAATTACATTTCCTGGATGGAAGAAGGGAAATGGGATATATGGTACAAAAGTATTTTTATGATAATAAAAATGACTTTTGATTTACACTTCCTGGATGGAAGAAAGGAAGTGGGATTTTGTGGAAAGGTTAAAGCATTTTTATGTTAATAAAACTTGCTTTGAAAATGTATTCTTCCTGGATGGAAGAAAGGAAATAAAATTGGTAATGTAACGGTATAAATGAGATTACTTGGTAAACATTTGATAAAATGTTGTACCATTTATGTATATTCCTATGAAAGTAATGGGAATGATACATAAGAGTTATGAGATTGAAATGGTAAACATTTGATAAAGTGTGGTACCATTTATATACATATTCCTAAAGAAAGAACTAGGAATTCTGCTTTTAAATGGTGGATGGGTTTTATTATATTTTCTTTGTGTAGCTGTAGATGTAACCTTCCACACTTATGCACACATACATTCATATTTTAATTATGTGCTTAGGGTCTAATGGATCTCAATGATCAACCTTGCCTAAATAGTAGTGTATCGGGGGGGTTCCTTGTTTGGATTTCGCTTTGCGAGACACCCCACGCACGAATAGGGCATAGTGTTGAGACTGGGGAGAAGTTAGCCCTTAGTACTTGGGTTAACTAGATCACCTCACATTTTTGCGTTAGGGTAATGCTAGATTGAGAGGTGAGGTTTATCTTATGCTTTATGCGAGTGAAATACGCATTTAACTGTCATGCATATTTTTGTCACATGGGAATCATATCGAACCGGGTCCTCACCCGTATCTATTTCTTTGCTTTTGCACATACTCTTTGCCGTTACAGGTGCTCTACCGCATGGACACCCGTATTTACATTTCCATTTCGGCTGTCATGGAGCTACATCATAATGCGGATGGTGTAGGTTGTTTGTATTATACGCTTCTTTTTATTGTACTCTAGTTATGTTCAGTACTTTTATTCGGGCGTGTTTGCCCAAGGCATTGCACTCATTCGTTATATTGTAAATATTAATTGGTAATACTCGATGTATTATTTGTATTGGTCTGTTCACCGACAGCTTATTCGGTGATGTTTATTTTATTGTCATTCTTCATTCATCAATTTTTGATATCCACCATTTTTGTAAATAGGATTGTCTAAGTGTTTTTCTTTTACTTTCAAAATTTTAAATTTGACAGTCCGTTTTCTAAAATGATTGGTGGTTATCTCATACTATTATTTTAAATCGACAGTGATGCTGAGAATGGACCATCTATGATTCCTGTGATTATTAGAGTATTGGGCTGGCCACCTATTATTTTAGTAGGCGGGTTGTCACAGATGGTATCAGAGCATTAGGTTCTAGAGTCCTTAGGGATCTGTGCGGATGTTCTACATCTTCTGCGTTTCTCTCTGTTTGAGGTAGAGCCTTAGGAATAAGGTCGTTGAATTCTCTGGTGAGATTTCGTTCTCCTGCTATGGTGTGAGAACCCCGCAGATCTTTTGCGCGTTCGTGTGAGATTCGTAGGTCGTCTGATGAAGGGCGTCATGGAAGGCCGTTGTCAAGGCATTATGAGACGGGATTATTTAGAGCTGTGAACTGTAGCCGGGGATTAGGGACTCTTTAGAGGTCATTCCCTTTGTAGTATTATCGTATATTACTACCGTGACTACTAAGCACAGTGGGTATAGTTTTCCGGGTACTGCTGCGAGTAGAGAGTAGTGTTGAGCTTGGGATTCCAAGCGACGTTGATTTGAAGACGAGAAGTCATTGACGAGGATCACATGTTGAAGTCCGATTGGATAGAGGAGGCGTAACCTCGTTCGGTGGAAGTATGAGGCCCAAGAGTTTGGCCTAGAGTGGGGTATAGGGGTGCTCAGGTGTGAAGATTGAAGGAAAGTCTTTCACCAGTAGGAGTGAGATTGGAGTGGCGAGTAAGGTAATCGCCATATATTGGTGGAACAGGAGGTTTTTGCCCATAGAGAAACCCATTAGATATTTTCAATAGCGAGTTTCTCTAGGATGTCAGGAATGATGAGAAAGTAGATTCTCAGGTATTCACACAAGGTTCGGTTCGAGGCCGACTGTGAATAGAGGGTGCTATAGTTAAGGGAACTATGCACTAAAATAAGGGTAATACAGAGAGGGCCTTTCTATGGAAATGATGGGCTCACAAGTAAGTGTTTCTAACACTCTTGGAGAAATAGAGTTCGTGGGACCCCATCGGTGGACCTCCACCTGGGGGAGACTCACTGAACTAAGGCCGGGGAGGCAGGTAGTATGTTCTCTTTACTAAAGGAGTTAAGGGGAACTACGTAAGTGATCGCTAGGATAGCTAGTTATGGAAGCATTTTAGTTCAGAGGAGACTAGTATTATGTGTCTAGGAACCATTAGTAGTGGCCAAGGGATTTGCCAGTAGTCTGGCGGAAAATTTTCACCATAGATGAGGGTGAAGTATTTTCCTTATGATGAGATGGAGTAGTATACATGTACCCTAGATTCGGGTGTGTGTATCGAGCTTGTAGTATTGTGGATGTAAATATAGTGCATGTATATGTAGAACTTTCAGGATAAGGAAGTTTTGTGTTTTCCTTCACTCGTTATGGGGCGAGTGATGGTATGGGTAGTATGTGCTACTTGTATCAAATGTGATACGAGTAGAGTTATGTTTGATTTGGTAGGTGCGATGGCGAGCGAATAAATCGTGAGGCTATCCTATTCCTAGTTCTAGAGAAGGACTAGTTGTTCTATAATATCTCTCCTGGATATAGGTTGAGACTTTATAGAGGTGGTTTACGGGGTGTAGTTAGTTTTTATTTTTTATTATTTTATTTGTTTTTCTTTATTTGTTTTTGATTGCTTGCTTATTTTGTTGCTTTGCTTGTGTATACTATTGCCTTATCTCCATGACCAACTAGTTAAGGGGATTGTGTGGAGGGGTTCCTTGTTTGGATTTCGCTTCGGCGAGACGCTCCACGCATGAACCTTAACGACGTTGGGAGTGGAGAGATGCGCATTTTATTTTCTTTTCTTTTCTTTCCTTACTTTTCTGTTGGTTAAGATTTGGGTTGGAGTGGTTTAGCCAATCACGTATATGAGTGGTTAGAAGGCTAAGTTATAGTGCGTGATATGAGCACTGCGATAGTTTTCCTCTGATCGATGTGGGGAACACTATGATATGGAAGTCGAATTGAGACTTATGGTTATGCCTTAATGAGAAGGCCATACATAAAAGATGTATACATGTATTTTGGGATTAAAGGGTTAGTGGCATTTTACAGGGAGTAAATGCCAGGTTGGCAAAATTATAATTTTTTGTGATGGTAGGACTTAGGTGTAGAGAAGCTTTGCAGAGCGACGAGTTAGGATTCTAGCGATCCCGATCATGTGTCTTAGACCGTTACTTCTCGACGACCGACGACGCAAGGTAGTAGTGTAACTGGAGGGTTCCTTGTTTGGATTTCGCTTCGGCGAGACGTCCCACGCATGAAACCGAGCGAATGTCGGAAGTCGGGAAAGGTCTTGGACACTAGGGATATAATTAGGATAACGCTTGTTCGACTAGATTAGGATAGATAGATCGGTTTTAGGATTCTTAGGACTCTAGGCCCTTAGGGCATGCGACGTTGTTTTAGGAGGGTGGTAGGGAGTTGACCACAAAAGGTTTGTGGGTTAACTATAAGGGGGATTCGGTCCCTAGGACGAAGGAGTATAGGATCTTAAGCGGTTCGGAACGATAGGCCTTAGAAGGTGGAGCCTTTTCTAGATAAAGCGTTACGTTAGTAACCTATCTTTCGAGGAGTTGAAGTATGAATTGACATTTACTCCTACACTCGTGTTGATATGATCGAAGTGGATTTGACAAACGAGTCTTTCCCAGGAAGGGGAAGTAGTAATACCGGAGCATGAACCCTTTTATTTATGCGTCTCACAGACTTAAACTCCGTGAGAGGTATTATCCTTCGCCTTAGAGCTCGTAGCGGTAGTTTTCGCCTGAGTAGAGGAACTACTTCCTGGGCAGGATGTAGGTCTTTCGCGAACAAGGAGTTGGTGTTCGTACAGGACTATCATTTGGATATTCCCTTTCTGCTATAGAAATGCGAATGGGAGTAGTTTATGCACCAAGCAGGACGAGTTTCACCGAAGGGACGTTTTAGTAAGGGCGTTCATGTCAATGATTAATCGACTCACCTACTAGTGGGAAGAGACTAGTGGGCGGGGGATGAGGAAGAAATGGAGTAGTAGTTTTTCGGAATCAAATTTCCGTACGATGGTTCGGATCAATTCTGGCGAAAAGGGTACCAAGAATGTGGTCTAATGTAGTTATTCCCTAGCAAGGGTATGACGTGATTTGAGAAGAAGGCAAAGTATGCCGAGATGTGTAGGTATCTCCTTCCGTCGTAAAAAAAAAAGGTAGGATCGTTAGTTCATGAGGAATGGTTTGGTGCTATGTTAGAGCACGAAGAATGTAGACTGCGATCGAATAGTGATGACCTTAGTCCAAGTTAAAATAGGGGACGCCGCGCTACCAAGGGGTTGCTAGGATTGATAGAATGATAGTTTAGTAGTATACCTCTTATATATGATTAAGGTTATACTATATGCCTGAATTTTGGGGGCAAAATTCCCCTCTAAGGGGGGGAGTATGTAACAACCCAAATTTTTGAACGACTATTTTATATTATTTTTGCCCGATGGGCTAATTTTATGAAATAGGGGATGTGGGAGTAAATATTGTTTCCCTTAATGTTAAGGGATAATATTTACTATGTTTGTCTATTTACCGTATGAAAAGGTAAATAGTATTACATGGTGTATTACTGCGTCGTTGTATGTGAAACGACGGTTATGACCTACATATAAATTGGGTAAAATTTATGTAATAATATGAAATTGGAACACAAAAATAGTTCACACTTTCCCGAATGCCAAAATAGGGGGTGCGGTTGTTTTTAGAATAGTTGGGATAGTCGAAATAAGTACCCCGTTGTAAATTTTGAGATTTGGGCATTTTAGAGGGATTATGACTCAAATTAGTGGTTCCGAGTCGTTTTAGTGGTGTATTTACATTTTAATGTGGGGATTTATGTTTTAAAACCCGTATAAGTTCCCCCACCCCTTTTTATTTCTTCATTTGTGAGAGAAACCAAAGGAGAGAGAAGAAAGAGTTGGGAGAGATGGAGAGATAGAGAGAGAATGGGAGATTTGGGCCGGATTCTGTCGCCACCGGAGGTGATCAGAGACTACGAACCTCGAGGCAAGTTTCTTACTTGCTAGATATTGATTTAATGTGATAAATTTGCATGTATAGTTAATTTTGGAGGTTTAAACCCTAAATGGGTTTTTGGTTGATTTTTGTGTTAAACCCTTAAATCTTGTAGATTGTATGGTTTGGGGTTGTTATATGGGGTTATTTTGGTGTATAATTGTTAGGGTAGTGTTATTGGTGGAAGGTAATGAAGGAAGTAGAGGATTTTGGGTTTTAGGGTTCGGATTTTGGCTTTGAAGAAGAAGGGTTTTCGTGGATCTGATAGGTACGGTCGACCGCGGTCCAAGGACCGGTCGACCGGTCATGCCAATATGAGATTACTGCTTTCTTTGGTATGAAAAACCATTTAGGGGTCGTCGACCGCGGTCCCCTGGCCGGTCGACCGGTCCCCTGTTTTTCCACTCTTATTTTCTTTAGTTTCTTCTAGCTTCTTTAATTTATGATAGGAGCTTAGGAACCTTCCTTTGGGAATTACTTAAGAGTCCTAGAGGGTTGTTATGGGTAGACTAATGTCCTAGGATAAAATGGGAGGTTTGGGTTTACCCCGAGGGCTAGTTGTTTAGGTTAATGTCCGTATAGAGTTGGAGATTAACCGAAGGATATAAATTGGAGAAATGCGGAAGTTGAGACTCTTGGGAGATACAACTTGAAGGAGGTTTACTTTGAGGGTTTATGAAACATTATGAACTCTTGGAGACTAGTTTGAGGACTATTGTACTTCGGGTCTTAACTATTAATAATAACATGACACTAAGAATGAGATAAACATATGATAATATGTGGTATTAATGGGTAAGTACAAATGATTTTTGAAAATGAAAAAGTGGAAGTTTTCAAAAGGAAAACGTAATGATTTTTATAAGTGTTAACTTATGATTACACACCTCCCTAAATCGCTATCATAAGGGAAGTTGCGTACGTGTGGTGAAGCCCCCTGACTAATGAACGCAGGGTGGATATAGTCCCTAGGCCATATGGGCAGGATATACTGCGCTGGTTAGGAGATTCTGGGTGTGGTCTTGACTTTCCCGCAGTCAATATGGCCACTTCCCGACGTTGGTAGGTTCCCAGGTTGTCTTGTATAGATAGTCCCTGGAAGATGATAGCCATTTAGGGGCGCGTCCAGTGGGGAAACCCGGAGCGACGGTCTTAGATTATTAATGCAATTCATGATAATGAATTGGCTTTAATTACATTTCCTGGATGGAAGAAGGGAAATGGGATATATGGTACAAAAGTATTTTTATGATAATAAAAATGACTTTTGATTTATACTTCCTGGATGGAAGAAAGGAAGTGGGATTTTATGGAAAGGTTAAAGCATTTTTATGTTAATAAAACTTGCTTTGAAAATGTATTCTTCCTGGATGGAAGAAAGGAAATAAAATTGGTAATGTAACGGTATAAATGAGATTACTTGGTAAACATTTGATAAAATGTTGTACCATTTATGTATATTCCTATGAAAGTAATGGGAATGATACATAAGAGTTATGAGATTGAAATGGTAAACATTTAATAAAGTGTGGTACCTTTTATATACATATTCCTAAAGAAAGAACTAGGAATTCTGCTTTTAAATGGTGGATGGGTTTTATTATATTTTCTTTGTGTAGCTGTAGATGTAACCTTCCACACTTATGCACACATACATTCATATTTTAATTATGTGCTTAGGGTCTAATGGATCTCAATGATCAACCTTGCCTAAATAGTAGTGTATCGGGGGTGTTCCTTGTTTGGATTTCGCTTTGCGAGACACCCCACGCACGAATAGGGCATAGTGTTGAGACTGGGGAGAAGTTAGCCCTTAGTACTTGGGTTAACTAGATCACCTCACGTTTTTGCGTTAGGGTAATGCTAGATTGAGAGGTGAGGTTTATCTTATGCTTTATGCGAGTGAAATACGCATTTAACTGTCATGCATATTTTTGTCACATGGGAATCATATCAAACCGGGTCCTCACCCGTATCTATTTCTTTGCTTTTGCACATACTCTTTGCCGTTACAGGTGCTCTACCGCATGGACACACGTATTTACATTTCCATTCCGGCTGTCATGGAGCTACATCATAATGCGGATGGTGTAGGTTGTTTGTATTAGACGCTTCTTTTTATTGTACTCTAGTTATGTTCAGTACATTTATTCGGGCGTGTTTGCCCAAGGCATTGCACTCATTCGTTATATTGTAAATATTAAATGGTAATACTCGATGTATTATTTGTATTGGTCTGTTCACCGACAGCTTATTCGGTGATGTTTATTTTATTGTCATTCTTCATTCATCGATTTTTGATATCCACCGTTTTTGTAAATAGGATTGTCTAAGTGTTTTTCTTTTACTTTCAAAATTTTAAATTTGACAGTCCGTTTTCTAAAATGATTGGTGGTTATCTCGTACTATTATTTTAAATCGACAGTGATGCTGAGAATGGACCATCTATGATTCTTGTGATTATTAGAGTATTGGGCTGGCCACCTATTATTTTAGTAGGCGGGTTGTCTCACCCGGAAATTTGGACAACAAAGGAGTCGATGTGAAAAAATTGTAAGGATATGTCACAACGCGACACAACACGACACGGTTGAAACACCTCTACTAAATATATTTTTTATAAAATCGCTCGAGTTTTCGTTGAGGCCGTACCATACTTTTCGAAAAAAGTCTTGACAAGACTCACAACTTTGAAGTTCAGACGAAAATGAGATTTTAAAGGTTTGGAGGTCAAAAATGCGATTAAAGATAATGCTGTGAATAGTGACGTGAATAGTACAAACATTAGGGATAATTATTTTAAAAAAAAGAGTTCTCAATTATCTCCAACTCTTCAAGACTACATGGGATAATTATCAGCTCAAATACAACCAATCAAAGAGAGTTTCACTCCAACTCAAACACTTCATTTCTAACCCTATAAATAAGACCCTTTCGCCCATTATTTATGGAGAGAAAAATTAGAGAGCGTGGGAGATAGTTTTTGGTTTCTTTATTTTGAGAGTATATTTTTATCGATGGCAAAAAATTATTCTTTTGTGATAGAAGTTTTGTCAAGATCAATTATCAGACTCGATTATTGTTGTAAGTTGATTTATAAATGAGAATTAGTATTCAATCTTGCACTTTTATTTTGTCTTCAATGATGCTAGCTTAATTTCTTTACTAGGACTAGGTAAAATTTATTATGCTTGATTAATATTGTGTGTAGTTTATATTCGTCTTTATTTCCGATATGTTCTGATAGTTTTAAAAATTCGGTATTCATTTTAAACCGAACGAGAGTGTGTTTTAAAACCTTCAAGATTATTTTGTCAAATTAAGTTTTGAATTTAAAAATAGTAATTTTTGATTTATTATGCTTGAACTTTAATTGTTTTGATAGTCCATGCTTAAATACATTTGCGAACTTTAAAAATTGTAATTTCTAAGGGAATAGGGATTTTAGGCGTCTAAATTTAGAGACGTTAAATTTTATTGCGAACTTAACCGTATTATCTTCCGAATTAAATACGACGAGAGTCGGTTTAATTTGACTTATAAAACCGAGAATGACGAGTTTAAATTTTTGCATAATATTAGTTGAATGTGATAAATGGATCCAACGTCCTAGTTTTCATGCCTACTTGATTATATCTCTCGTAGTCACACTTTTTATTTGTGTTTGCTTAGTTTAATATTACATATCTTCTTTACCCCCATTTTATCTAGTTGGACATTTGTGATTCTTTTAAAAGTTAAAATTGACAAATCTCTTGGGTTCGACCCATACTTACACTCATTATTATGTAATAGCTCGTGGACTTGCGATATTTTATAAATTTACAAGCAAGTTTTTTGCACCGTTGCCGAGGATTTGTTCGATTTTTTTTAAGAATTGTGACTTTCGGACAAGTTTTTTTTTTTTACTTTTTGCACTAGTTTATCCTAAAATACAAAAAAATTGAAAAAAAAAATTCCTGGAAATTTTGAGATTCGTATTTTTAGTCAGTAGTCCATAAAAAAAAATCAAAAATTACAAAAAAAAAAAATCCGAAAATTCTATTTTTTTCCCAGAAGCAATTTCCAGAATAAGAGAAATAAAAAAAATGTTTCATAAGTGTGCTTGGTCATTTTTGTTTGTGTGTTGAATACACCATTAGTGAGCGTGTCGTGTTAATTTTTTTCTTTTTTTTTCCTTATTATTTTTTTTATGTATCACACTTTACGTATGGTGTAGTTTCTTTTGTATTTTTTTTTCACAAGCACATTCAAAAAATAAAAAAGAAAAAAAATAGTAAAAGTGAAAAAAAAATTGTGCAACAGTGGTCGAACGTGAAGAAAACTTGTGCAATGTTGCCACGAGCACAAGGAACTCTCGGAGACGACTTAAACATAGACGAATTTTCTCCCCGATCGACGTCAACTTAAACTTCGGTCCGACGTAAGCAAGTGACCGTAAAAAGTTCACATCATACGTACGTTTTTGTGTGCTCCTACGTAGTTTAATTTCGCACTTAATTTTGCACGTTGCATAAATTGACTTAAGGGAAAAACTCTTAACGAGACTAGAATTAAAAGCTACTCCAACACGAACTTATCAAATCGATTCCGTTTTATCTTGTCTAGGATTCGTGGTTTTTAATGAGTCTTCGTACCGACCGCTTATCTCGAGGAAAAAGCGGGATTTGAGGCGATAACCGTAGTTGGTCGTCATTTAAATTATCCCTCGTCAAAGAGTATGGGATGTCTAATTAGATTTTGAGTCAATTGTAATTGCTTTTTCATCTAAATTAAAAAAAATATAGAAAAAAATATAAAAATTCATGCGTTGTAAATTATAATGGGTGATCCTCATATTATTATCCCCTCATCTTTCTCATATTCCTCAATTGATCCCGTGGACGTGTTTTTACAAAATACTGAAAATTTAGACGACTATGTATTTCAATTTGAGTGAGATGGGTCAGTAGTCATTTTAAAATTTAAAGAAGGTATGGATGATAATCCAACCCCTGTAATTACTATTTGTCCACCAAAGTGTATCAATTGGAAATAGGTAAACAAACGGTATAATGATGCTATTTTTTAAAATAATCATGAATTAAATGGGGACAATTAATTTTGTGAGGAGGAAAAAATTGACAATCTTGACACATATAATAGCTGTGATGATTTGGATGTTAATTTATGTCGAGATTTTTTTCCTAATTTAATTGAGAAAAATGCTGATTCTTCTTATATGTGAAAAATTTTATTTGAGGATTCGTCATCCGATTTTAGTGATACTTCAAGTATTTATGACAGTCTTCCTGTTTATGATGAAGAAAGTGTATCACCTCGTGATACCTCTTATTTCCGCGCTTTTCATAAAATCTCACATTTAGGAGTGGAGTATGCATTCCCAGTTTTACATGACTACTTTCGAAAAAGGGATAGTAAATATTTGGATCCTTATTATAATTTACTATTTCCATGTGATGGATCGACATATGATTCATACGATTCACATTTGTTTATTATCGGTGATGTCGGTGCGCACCATTCTGACCATGGATTTAAGATTGAAATTTGTGGTGTGCGGTCATGCTCTCAAATTTATGATGTTTTGGCACTTAGTGATATAAAGTTTATTAAGTGGAATGACCCACAACTATTTCGATTATTAATTTATAGTGATGATGGTAATTTTCATGGGCTTGTATATTATTAGTGTATTTTTTTTCCCTTTTTTTTTGTGTTTGTTAACATACACTTGTTACTTTGGATGCTGGTAGCAAAGTGAAGTTCACATGTAATATCGTCATTTCACTTCTTTACTTTATTTTCTTTGTCCATATTTTTATTTGAGCATACATTGAGGACAATGTAAAATTTAGGTTTGGGGGTAAGTATGGTATTTTTTAAAAATAAAATCAGGAAAATTTCAAAAATCCAAAAAGATTTTCAATATAGTTGATTTTTGAAACGATTTCTTAATATATAATTAATTCATGGATCTCTAAACTTATGAAATTTTTTACACATTAGCCATATAATAGGATCGAAAATGGATATTGAGGTGAAAGTTAATATGCTTAACGAATACATGTCGAGTATTTAACTCGGTGAGATTTTGTACCATTTATCGTTTTCGAGAGATTTAGTTCAATCCGAGTTAAAATAACTCAAACTTTCCTTCAGTGATAAATTCATTGATGATCTCAAATTCTTTGTTTTGTTTGATTACTGAAAACAAAAAGTCAAAATGTGAATCTTAAAGCACTAGAAGTCTTAGTAAGTCGTCTTGAGGCACAAATCAACTTAACGAAACTTGATAAATGAGATTAGACCATCGTTTTGAAGCCCAAAATTAAGCCTAAACCCCAATATTTTTTTCATTATTCCGTTGCAAGCCCATTTGAGCCAAAAAGAAAATATGTCTTTTCGTTGAAAACCCATTATCCTACCTAACTCCAACTAGGAGTCTAAAGCCCATAAAAAGAAGCCATACCCATTTTCTGAGAATACTAGGGTGAAATTACGGTTGAAAAAAAAATGCAGCAAAAATGTTTGGAAAAGAATGATGTGTGAAAAAAAAAGAAAAAAAAGGTGAAAAAAATGTGAGTCGAAAAGAAAAAGGAAAGAGAGAAGAAAAATGGCGGTGAGAAAAAGTGCCAAAAAATTAATATACCGAATAAATCTCTATATTCTTAGAAATTTTGAATTAAAAAAAAACAATTTTTATAGACAAATCCGAGCCTACAATACAACTAAAGAAAATCCTAATCGATCTCAAGTGAAGTTAGTTATAGTGTGGAGAGAGGATGAATATGATCTGTTGTGTGATTCCATATTTTTTAAAAGTAGTCGATTTTTCATTCATGAGATCATATTCATCCATTAATAAAAAGTCCGTTTTTGATCATGTATATGTGAAATATTTTCACATAAATTTACTCTTTTATTCACATATACCGAGAGAAAAAACCCATTTTCGAGTGTTCGATTGAGAGTGCATCTTGTGAGGTTTTGAAATCAAAATGAACTTTCGAATAAAAATGTAACGATCAAATCTTTAAAATTGACGGCTATATTGGCTATGCACACACACACACACATGATAAGTTGAGATTGAAAAGTGAAGTTCTACTATATTTATGAAGTTTGCATTAAAACTTAGTTATATTACTTTTGAGTCTTTTGTATTGAGTTAAGTTTTTGAATTTTGTGGGTATATTCACTGCAAACCCTTACGAGACAAAACTCTTCCACTAGGGTAACCTGAGGGTTTAGCGGCTTGCTGCGCATGCTAAGTGCAATCGTGATTCCTACAAAAGTGAGTTAGATTTTAAAATTTTGAGGTTTGGTCGATGACTAACAAAGTTTAGGTTTAGGGATATTTGATGAGTGCATTATTTTGTATGAATTATGCCCAAATCTAGACCTTGTTAGGCCCATTGTATTATAAAAAAATGAGCTTTTAGAGTCATTTTCGTAAAACAAAAGAAAAATGCAAGTTTGAATAAATTTTGAGTTAAAGTACAATTTTAGTAACCTAAAGGGTGAAATCATAATTTTTAAAACTTTATGGGCCTAAAAATAATTTTTAATTGTTTATCTAGGCAAAATAAAGTTCTCTCTGAAATTTGGTTGTATTCCGGATTAATACGAACAATTTATGAATTTCGATTTAGGACACGCCAATTTATGGATAGGCTAGGACACGCCAAACAAACACCTTATGTTTAGGACATAAGGCCTCAACAAATACAAGACTCCAACCAATACCTAGTTCTCAAAACTAGCACAACTATGAGCTAAATTCTCCGCTCAACAACGAATCTCCTAAACTCTGAACCTCTCAGCTATGCAATTCCTTTACATTACATCCACACCTTTCCACAAAATGAGTTCTTCCCTCATTAGAACACTAAAATTTCCTGCCCTAGCCTATCCATAAACCAATAACCTTAACAATTCACGTTCCCGAAATCAATAGAGCAACTCTCTACTAGCTCGTTACAAGACGGTTTAATATCCCAAAAGATGTCGTATAAAGACCACACTTGCTCACTCCTCCCCAAGGCCTAACTCTCCTCAAAGAAATATCTTCCTCATAAATCTCTCCTAACCATCTCAAAGGACAAGACGCTATTGCGACTACCGAAAAATCCCTCGGTCCTATTCAACGAACCCGAGTCTCCAACTCCTTACTCCCTCTTCCCAGAAGGCAATACTCCCGATATTGGGATAACTCCACCTACCTTCCACCGGCAGAAGTCAACATCACTAGACTTCCTAACAAAGGTTGACGGGTTTCTCAACCTAAACCTCCCAAGGACTACACTATAAATTTCTCCTCAGACTTACCCTACTAAGTCCAAGATTCGCCATTCGAGCAATTCTCCCTTTCTTACTCAACCACAGATAGGTCATCCTGAACCACTGCTAGAGTTCTCTTTCTCATTCCCGTCTGAACGGAGGAAAACAAATACCCCCAATCAAAGCGCACCCAAAATCAGTTATGGGTATTGTATCTCTAATCTTGTCCTCTCCTAGACGACATAATCTAGGTGACGTCTGAAACGAGAGAAACTGTTATCAGAACGTCGATCAAGTGAATACACTTCACAGAAGAAATAACGCAGTGAATACAACAGTCCTAATGGTACGGCTTTATATCAAGAACGTTAACGGAAGAACGCAGAAAACCCGCACAGATCCTAAAGACTCTAGAACCTGATGCTCTGATACCATCTGTAACATCTCGCTTAAAATAATAACGGGTGTCCAGCCCTCTACTACATTAAATCAGGAGTTTCAGATGGTCCAGTCTCAACATCAACTGCCGGTACTATATAATATAGGACTAACTACCCGATATCATATAAGCGAGATGTTAAAATAAATTAAAACATGCAACATACCACAACCCAACACTGTAACACTACATATAAAGGAAAGGAAAATGCATGAAAGAACTGAAAGAGTTGGCGCTTGCGTTCAATTAAGAAATAATATAATAAACACCTTTTTAACCCAAATTAACCCTAATCATGCAACTAGGCGTGATATACATAGTATGAAGATTATGCAATAATAATTCAACACACAAAGTTTAAGGAAAAATCCCCCACAGGGGCAAAATCATTTGTATATCACTATAATTTGTAAGAGAAACGACTTACAATTGGATTACACAGAAATACAAGTTTTTGACTAAGAATTACCCGCAGGCATCGGATTCTGTAGTCGCGGCTGGAAGACTCCCTTTCCAGTAGGGCTGGCGGCTGGAACTATCCCTGTCCAGTAGGGCTGCAATGAAGATGAAGGAGCGGTCCACTTCACATAGGGTTGAACAACAACAATGGTGTTCTTGGGTTACCAAACTTGATTCACATAGATATGGAAGATGTGTGAATCTGAAAACCTAGAATCATAGGACTCAATAGGTGAAGACTTTAGGGTTGATATGCTCTGAAAAACGTGTGAAAGTCTTATCGAAACCAACTACTGATCGTGGTTTAAATAAGGAGTCAAAACCCTAAAAAATATGCTACACGATCTGGCAGAGTTTATCCTCGGCGGACCGGTCCGGGCCTCAGGCGGATCGGTCCGATGGCGGATCGGTTCTTTTAATTTGAAGCTGATTCGGTTCGCAATCGGTTCGGTGCTCTCTGGACTCATTTTGCAAGGCGGTCCGGTCCGGTCCTGGGCGGATCGGTCCGCAGTCGGATCGGTTCCTTTTTTATTTCAGCGGATCGGTCCGAGGCTAGGCAGATCGGTTCATTTTATTTTGGGGCGGACCGGTCCGGCTGACTATTTCCAGATTCCTTCTTCTTTCGATCTTCGGATTTCGGATTTCGTTGATGACGATGTGATCTTTTCAACCATCAATCTTGTAACGGCGTATGACATAACATATACATAAAGATGGACAAATTGTCCTTACAAATCTCCCCCTATGTCTATGCCAGAACAAACATAAAAAATACGAATTATCAAGTATGAACAATGCCTATACAAATCTACCCTTCCATGAACCCAAAACTGAAAGAGGTACATATGACTAAGGCTGCATCGTTTGTTCTTCAATTCTTCAGGAATCTTCACGCTTTTCTCATCAGGGTGTGTATCATGGGATTATCAAGGATGTACCTAAACACATGAGATAAAGCAAATACCAAGTGACGTATCGAGTTTGAAATGAGATAATAAACATATGCATATATACATATATACCAGATTTATGATGAAAACTCAAAAATTCAAATCTCCCCCATAAGATGATAATTCTTTCTCCCCCTTTTTATGATGTCCCCAAATAGACAAATGAGAGAAATAAATCAAATAAGCAAGTGCGGGATGTCACAAGGATAATATCACACCATGAATGAACATAAAACAACCAAGTCGGTGATAGCGTAAAAGAATGGGTGTGATCAAAATTCGATAGGAAAATCAATGCATACAAACATGACATATGTGCACGATGAATATTGGATATTCCTAACGAATGAACTCAAATGCATCCTTTGGTGTAAAAGAGTGGAAATATAAGATATTGACTATATCAAATCTACAAATCAAAGCTCAAAGTGATTTCTACACCAATAATGTCCAAAATGTTTTTCAGCTTTTTCAGGACTTTCAAGGAAGTACAAACCCGTTTTTATTCTCCAACCAAACTCCCTCAGATTTATATTATAATAGAGGTATACTAAATTCTCAAACTTTGGAGAATTGATGGTGAAACCTAACTGGCCCATATTTGGCATGAATTGCTTTTTATTGCCTTTAAATTTTTTCGGGCTCTTTTAACCTCTTAGGACCTCGGATATTACAATACCTCCATTTTTTAGGTCCTTTTTAACGGTGGCTTTTGCGCAAAGTATAAAGAATCAACTTTCGCAGCCCCTCCCCGTTATGCAAATTATCACACAGTCTCACCCAAACGGTTTTTACATGCAATCCAATCTTGTCAAGTTTTATCGCATATTGTACATTGTATAGACAGAATTGAGAAAGAAACACTCAAGCCAATATGTGATAGACAAGTGCAATAATCAAATATAGCCGTGCATGTGTGCATTAAAGGATATAGGAGTCAAACATGTAGGAAGATATCACTAATTACATCTCAAAGACTCCAATCAATGTAAAGCACATGGATGAAATGATGTAGCCTCTCAAATCGCTATCAAACAGTCACATGGATAAATGGAATGAAGTTGTGACTTGGCTATCTTAAATGCTCATCCAGAAAAGGTGCAAAACAAAAGAAAAAATCTTTTTGGATTTTTCAAAAAATTTTTATCAAAATAAAATCTTTTTGTGCTTTTCTTAAAATTTTCTTAAAGGAAAAAATATATACAAAATGATACATACTAGCAATAGGCAAACAATGTCATCATGAAAATCACCCTATGCTAGTAAACAAGTCAAACCTCAATCATTAGGTGCAGAGGGGTTTTTCAAAGGTGGTAACCATGGTGATAGCTTATGAAAAACCTCCATCAATTCTTGTGAAGTTTTGACTAAAAACTTAACTTGCTCACCTAAATGTGAAAACTCTCTCATGTAGTCTTCGGGAGCATGTAAAGTATCATGTGTGGGAGCATGTGTGCCAGAAACACGTGTAGAAGCAAAACATGACACATACCCCAACTTAAAGCAAAATTCCCTAAGGTGTCCTCTCCTCTTGCAATGTGAGCAAACATAAATAGGCCTAGGAACACCTCTCTCAAAAACACTAGGACGCACTCTCCTAATAGGAATGGGACGCCTAGGTGGGTTAGGGTGAGACACATGTGAAACTGTCACTAAAGTGGGAACCGGCTCGGGTGCTAATTGGGAAGCAGAAGCACCGTCATGACTTATTCCTAACTTCTCACCTTTACCCTTAAGAACCACCTTTTCAATCTTCTTAGGTGCGTTCTCAAACTTGACTTTGACCACCCTGGCACGTTCGAGATCACTCTCGAGTTGGGATACACGTGTCGTCAGACTAGACAACGTGTCGGTCAAATCACACTTCTCCTTTCTCAAAACCTCCTTCTCTTTCTCCAAATCTAAAACCCGATGACCTAAATCCCTATTATACTTCTTTGTTTTCAAGATCTCGGTGTACAAATCTCTAAAAGATTTTTGGAGCTCACTTTCATCTCCACTTTCACTCTCACTTTCTCCCTCACTTGAAGCGATCAAACCATCACTATCACATTCGTGGGCACTATTGTGGGACAAGGTGGGTGTGCTCACACGACTAGAAAAAGCTACAAACTTCTCACCACTAGTCTCATCACCCTCACTATCACTAAGTGTGGCAGGCATGGCTACTTTCTTTCCTTTCTTTCTAAGCCACGTAGGACATTCAAATGACTTATGACCCTTACCCCTACATTCAAAACAAGTGACGTTCTCAAAATCTTCCTCACACTCCTCATCGGATTTATTCTCTTTTTCCCTCTCACCACTTTCTTTGGCCTTTCCTTTCTTTTTATTTTTCTCAAAAAAATTCTTTTTATTGGAAGAATTATTTTTGTTCATGTTGAGAAATTTTTTAAAATTTTTAGCAAACAAGGCCATGTTAAAATTGGACAATTTATAATCATCTTCAGTCCAGGCTGACACGGGTTTTAAAGTGGTGATGTTATTAACAGTGACCGTGGGAGGAGTCCAACCATTTTCGCAAAGCAACCAAACACGCTCGTCAATAGATTTTAAAATCGATTTCATACGAGCTTTCCAGTAGGCATAATTAGACCCGTCAAAAATAGGCATCTGATTATATAACTTCTCCATTTGAACAAGCACTTTTTCAAAAATCAATTTTTTAGAAAATTGATATCTTAGAAAAATTTTGCGAAAAAAGGAATACGCGATAGATTAGCGTAACCTGCTCTGATACCAATTTGAAAGAGTTGGCGCTTGCGTTCAATTAAGAAATAATATAATAAACACCTTTTTAACCCAAATTAACCCTAATCATGCAACTAGGCGTGATATACATAGTATGAAGATTATGCAATAATAATTCAACACACAAAGTTTAAGGAAAAATCCCCCACAGGGGCAAAACCATTTGTATATCACTATAATTTGTAAGAGAAATGACTTACAATTGGATTACACTGAAATACAAGTTTTTGACTAAGAATTACCCGCAGGCATCGGATTCTATAGTCGTGACTGGAAGACTCCCTTTCCAGTAGGGCTGGCGGCTGGAACTATCCCTGTCAAGTAGGGCTACAATGAAGAGGAAGGAGCGGTCCACTTCACAAAGGGTTGAACAATAGCAATGGTGTTCTTGGGTTACCAAACTTGATTCACATAGATATGGAAGATGTGTGAATCTGAAAACCTAGAATCATAGGACTCAATAGGTGAAGACTTTAGGGTTGATATGCTCTGAAAAACGTGTGAAAGTCTTATCGAAACCAACTACTGATCGTGGTTTAAATAAGGAGTCAAAACCCTAAAAAATCTGCTACACGATCTGGCATATTTTATCCTCGGCGGACCGGTCCGGGCCTCAGGCGGATCGGTCCGATGGCGGATCGGTTCTTTTAATTTGAAGCTGATTCGGTTCGTAATCGGTTCGGTGCTCTCTGTACTCATTTTGCAAGGCGGTCCGGTCCGGTCCTGGGCGGATCGGTCCGCAGTCGGATCGGTTCCTTTTTTATTTCAGCGGATTGGTCCGAGGCTAGGCAGATCGGTTGTTTTTATTTTGGGGCGGACCGGTCCAGCTGACTGTTTCCAGATTCCTTCTTCTTTTGATCTTCGGATTTCGGATTTCGTTGATGACGATGTGATCTTTTCAACCATCAATCTTGTAACGGCGTATGACATAACATATACATAAAGATGGACAAATTGTCCTTACAAGAACTATGAGAATGAAATGCTAGAATAAAATAAAATAAATAACTACAATTGAATATACTATAAGGAAGTAAACCCGAATAAGCTGCCGGGTCACAGACAATACACTGACTGAAATGAAATAAATATACACATCTATAAATATCCCTTGGGTATACACCCAATATACAACATGAATCCTACCTAGATTTTTAAATAAGTATGAAGCGACTACAAGATACATCCCGCAACAGTCCGCACCTGTCACAGCTCCCAAGACTTTGGATAGGAGGTCATCCGGCATCCATGCGGTAGGACACCTGTAGTAATATATATATATATATATATATACAAGCAGGATAGAAAAGTAAACGGGTAAGAGCCCAAGTGTGAAAAATATTTAGCAAGTGTATTAACCGTGCATAATAAATATCGGTGCACATATTTCATAATTAATGTGGAATCGTACTCTCATGGAACCTCAACTCACCTCTCATCTAACGGCGCGCACCTAATCGCGTCTTCAAATTTTAGTTAAATTACCCCCATTTATAAGGACAACCTAACTTATCATAGGCCCAGCCTATACCCACGAGAATTTGCCTTCCCAACTTAACTCAAGAATCCACCCCTTTTCTAATTATACTAGATTATGTTTACAAACAATTACGCCAAATAAGGCTTAATGGATTTTGGTTTATAATTTAATTAATTATAATTCTTAATAAGTTACCCATATATAATTTGGGTTGAATCATATGATTTAATTTCTAAATAATGGGCACACAAAATTATTATTGACAAAACTTCTCTCCAATCTCAACGTTGTGCTACGTTTCGTGCGTGGGGTGTCTCGCAGAGCGAAATCCAAACAAGGAACCACCCCGTTACACTACTCCTGGACAACGTCGATCCTAGAGATCCATTATGCCACACATAATTATTTGACAAAACTTTTCTCTAATCTCAACACTGCACTACGTTTCATGCGTGGGGTGTCTCGCAAAGCGAAATCCAAACAAGGAACCACCCCGTTACACTACTCCTTGTCAATGTCGATCCTAGAGGTCCATAATGCCATACATACCCTATAATACTACTACTAAATTTTAGACTACAATATGAAAACAACTACAAACTCTAATAATATCCTTAGGATGATGTAACCGAGATATTCCTTAAATGTGATACATCAACCCCCATCAATCTAGTACATCCTAATCATCCAAGATGTACTCCGCAAAGATTCCATATCCTTTCATCTATAGGATATATAAATATATATATAGGCATTTCATTCTAACCATATATATATACATACCATCATCCATTCCCATGACTATGTATACATACCATATATGATGTACAAAGGCCATGCACAAATAAATACCCGGCTATATATAGCGCCGATAAACTGCATCAGGCTATCATCTTCCGAGTGCCCGGCTCACGTAGCAAAACTGGGGCCACCATGGTGGGACTAAACGACACCCATCTCGTGGTAAACTCACGCACACGACGTCCCGGGAAGCGGTCATAGCTCCAAACCGGCAATGAGAAGAAACATACCCACCACGTCTCATCCCAAATATATATATATATATATATATATATATATATATATATATATATATATATATATATATATATATATATATATATATCACATAATAACACATGGGACGACTATGACATGGGGAATATCCACACCCTGCTTTTCTAGCCAGGATGCTCACCCTCTACGCGCGCAACTTCCCAATGATAGCATGAGCGGGGTATGCTTAACCACATAAGTATATATATCATTCACATGCATAATATATATACATCCATATGATCCCATCATATAAATAAACCATCACATACGGTTTAAATATCCATACCATGTATGTCCACCACCTAAATATATCCATATATTCATATCTATATAAATATATACACATATATTCACATATCCATATATACAACTAATTCTCGTTCTCGGCTATGAGTATACATAATCCTCAATATGCAAGCCGTCACCACAAACTCATTTAATTTACCTCGATATGTGAATACATTCCCTCACTTAAAACATGTTCAATCATTTTTCCTATGATGAATAGTCTCCCAAAAATACATATACATATATCCAACACTTGGGTTATCCCCCAAAATTTAGCGTAGGAAATCATCACTACACATTTTATTTCTAAACTCGAAAGTACCTAATTATCTTTAGTACTATTTGACCATTGGCATATATACGTGACTAATAGCCTATAAACCTCAACTTATCCCAACCTCATTTCAAGTGTTGGAATCCCAAAGATTATCTCCACATGATTATGTAATAACTATCTTGACTAGAATTTATGCTACCAATTATTCTAGTTGATAGTACGATCCAATTGTTCCCAATTCGGACTACGGTTCATTTACTCTCATGATTCCCCTAGTCTAACACCTCTGATTTACCCCTTAAGTTTATCATTCTAAGGTTAAATGCGACTACTCTCTCTCATTGGTTCCCAAATTGCGTCTTATGATATCCTATCTCTATAAGGATTCCATATAAATGTCGGCCTAGAATTGCACAACATACCCTCGCAACCCTCTCTAAGAGTTCTTAGCCTCACACCACATCTATACTTACTTTGATCTACAATTAGGATCCTCAATCCCAATGAGGTTTCCCCACAATCTCGATATACAACTCCAAGAGCGTACCTAGATATATTTTTCCCAAATTGTTCCAAGAAGTCTACATAATCACAATGTGTGAGAAACCCCTTTATGTCTCCAAAATATATCTCTTACATCTTAAGAGAAAGCCCCGAATCAATAAACCCACCCAAAAAGGGGTTTGAAATCACTATGGAGAAAATTTCACCAAATTCCCTGTTTCCGAATCGATTCGGCCCTATTCCGAATCAATTCGGCCTCCAAGGCGAATCGATTCGGGTCCAAAGACCCGGGCTTCTGTCTCAGGCCGAATCGATTCGGACCCTAGCCTAATCGATTCGGCCTGAGACAGAAGCCCAGGTCTTTGGACACGAATCGATTCGCCTTGGAGGCCGAATCGATTCGGCCTGTTCAGCAGGCTACGAAATGGTCATTTTTCTACATAAACCTAATTTCCTAAAATCCCAAATCAGCAATTTCTAACTATAAATTTATAACCCAATAAGGTTTCCAACATCAAATACCTCCTATAATTTCACCTCATCAATTTATACCCCTTAAACCCATGTGTAAACATCCATTTCAAGATTTAAACCCAAAATTTAGGTTTTGATATTTATACCCAAAATCCATTTCTTTGTCCCACAAATTATGAAATGAAATACACAAATAACTATTTAGCAAGATTAAACACTTGCCTCAGATTTGTAGAGGTTGGATCGTCCTCGATGTCGTGTTTGGGCCGGAATCTCCAAGCTTTTCTTCCTCTCTCTCTCTTCTCTTCTTCTTCTTCTTCTTCTTCTTCTTCTTCTTCTTCTTCTTCTTCTTCTTCTTCTTCTTCTTCTTCTTCTTCTTCTTCTTCTCTCTTCCTTTCTCTTTTCTTTCTATTTCTCTCTTTCTATAATGAGAAGGCTTCATCCGTAAGCCTCTTAAGCCTATAAAACACAAGTCCCAATTTTAAATGTTAATACACACTTTAAATGACTCGTTTACTCCAATTCGAGCCAAACTGACTTAAAATAATCCGGAATCGAAATAAAACCCAATGACAGTCATTTTAACTATCTCAACCCTTTCGGGATCGATGGTACCCTCAAAATCATCATCCGGAATACTTTGAAATACTCTCTATTTTTAGACCTCAATTCCCAAATATCAAAATTCTCCAATTCAATTAAATTTTATTTTCTCGAAATTTAATTTCTCAAGTCTAAAAAATCATGGGGTGTTACAATAGAATTCTCATTTGATTGCAAATTTTATCACATTTGAATATAACCTCATGTGATAATATAAATTGAACTCAATGAATAAACATACACAATGCATACAAGCATAGATTTTTGATGATTCTACAAACCAATAGAGTCATGACAATAAAAGACAACTAGGATAAATGGACATTGTGCAAACCGTTGATATACCATCCAATCTCCATCAATAAGCATATATATATATATTTTTGAATGAATATATCAAAAAATAGGCCTAGGAAATGATTTTTCTTTTTAATGCCCTATTTTATTTTTCGGCCTTTGGACCACGTATTTCTTTAGGTCCATTTCAAACGGTGGCTTACTATTCGCAAAGGATAATAAATCCTTTCGGAGCCCTTCCCCTTGCACATTTATGTATAACATTCTTATATCTCACAAATCTCACGTGCAACGGATTTTGACATGCACTAGTACTCCTAGGTCACACAGATGTAGATGACAAGATTGGTAGGAGAACACCTCACAAAGCTCAAATATAACATGTGATGATTAAAATTCAAAAGAGCTCGTGCATGTGTGAATAGAGGCATATAAAAATAGAATCCATTTAAGCAACACAAAATTCAACTGCTCCATGTAAGCATGGTAAAGAACATTTTAAGGATTGACAATCTTAACCAAAAGTTCTAGCCACATGGGAGCGAAAAAGAAGGATTTAAACACAAGTATATGCCACATAGAGTGTGTCAAACTAAAATACACACAAAGTAAAAATCTTTTTGAGTTTTTGAAATTTTTAACCAAAAATAAAAATATATACTCAAAAGACAAACAAAAATCTTTTGTATTTTACATTAAGCGTAAATTACTAAACAAATAAAACACAAATGATAAACATTTTTTTTTTGTATTTTTCATTTAATGCAAACTAAAATGAAAAAATTATAATACAAAAGATAAACAAAAATCATAATTCTAGCATGTGATTAAGCACGGAGCATAGACTAGAAAATGATTAAACAAGCATACATTTAGCATGATAATATTGAATGAAGTACAAAAGATAAAGTATGAAAACAACTAACACATTCAACCTTTAGATTTAGTAAGTGAGGATGCCTGTGAAAGTAAATGAGAATAAAAAATCCTGTTTTGTAAAGCGACCAAGTCGGATCTCCTAACACAAACCAATGATGAGTAACGATCTCGGGGAGTAGAAATCTTGGCTACCTCGGTTGCCTTACGTAGGGATTTTCTAGTACCTCGTTTAAGATCAAAACAAAAATTCCTAAGATGACCTTTTTGACCATAATGTGAACACTTAAAGTCACGACGAAAAGATTTACCTAAGGAATGATCTCTAAAGGTTTTCCTAGATTATTCTCCTAAAACATGGGTTTTGACTTTATGAGTTGTTTCATTACAAGTATCGAATCTTGAACCACACAT
The DNA here is from genome assembly GCA_949130495.1 of Sambucus nigra. Taxonomy (NCBI): domain Eukaryota; kingdom Viridiplantae; phylum Streptophyta; class Magnoliopsida; order Dipsacales; family Adoxaceae; genus Sambucus; species Sambucus nigra. The sequence continues at coordinate 204,891,672 of OX422223.1, forward strand.
GTTATTTTTGATTTGGACTGTGCCTAAGATTTTATCTAGTTTTTCGAACCTACACTCCAAATCAAATTTGACTTTGCTAGAGTCTTTTAGTTTATTTTCTAATTCTAAAATTTTAGACTCTAACAAAACATTTTTCTCTTTAAACTCAAGAAGCTCCTTTTTCAAGGATTCCATTAGACCCCTAAGTCTATCTCTCGCACCTTCTATATATTCTAGCTTCTCTCGAAGAGTTCTCTCTCGCGTCCTAAGGTCTTCCACTAACGCACTCTCATCAACGACCTTGACACACTCTCTTAAACAAGCTTCTAATTTCAAATTAACTCTTTTCAATTTAATATATTCTTCATATAATTCTTGAAAAGCATTTTGAAGTTCACTGACATCAACCTCTTCATTTTCACACTCTCTCTCTCACTCTCACGACCATAAAAAACAAGGGAATCTTAAACTTTGACCTTGGAAGCGTCATGTGTTTTAATATCTTCATGGGAAGATTCATTATCGGTGCTCACATGACTAGCCATAAAAGCCACAAAGTTGGGCTTAGTGGGGGAATCAGGTCCCTCTTCCTTATCACTATCACTAAGGGTCGCATTATATGAAATAGGTTGCTTACCCTCTCTCCTTAGTTTAGTGGGGCAATCAAAAGCCCTATGGCCATACCCTTCACAATCAAAACACCTATTTGACTCGTCCCTATTTAAATTTTCTTTAGGAGTTTTAGGGATCCTATCGGCTTTGTCATGCTTAGAAGTTTCAAATTTCTTATAATCATTTTTAAATTTATCTTTGTTAAATTTAAGAAATTTACGAAACTTCCTAGCAAACATAGCCATGTCATCCGAGTCACTCTCACTCTCACTCTCTATTACTTTTTTTTCCTCCTTTAGGGCTTTCAAAGCAACGCCCTTTTCTATTTTCTTTTCAGTTTTGGAGGGAAACATGTCTAGTTCATAGGTTTGTAAATCACCTACGAGCTCTTTTAATTTCGTAGAGGCTAAAGTTGGCAAAGAATTTAAAACGGTCACTTTTGGATTAAATCTATCAGGAAGGGACCTTAAAATTTTCTTTACTACTCGATTGTCGGGTATTTTCTCTCCCAAATTAAAAGATGAATTAACAATATCTGAAAGTCTAGCATAAAATTCATCAAAAGTTTCTTTTTCGTTCATTTTGATGGTTTCAAATTGAGTGGTGAGGTTTTGGAGTTTCGAAGCTTTAACGACACTTGTACCTTCATGAGTGAGTTGTAAAATATCCCAAGCTTCTTTAGCGGTTTCACACATCATAATGCATCGGAATTCATTCGGTGTGACCGCGCTAAACAATGCATTTATTAAAATTAGAAAGTTTAAATTCACTCTCACTCCATCTATCGACCGGTTTAGGAACCCGCTCATTATCTACTAAGTGTGTAGGTGGGGACCACCCGTTAACGACAGATAACCAAACTCTCTCGTCGATAGATTTTAGTGCTAATTTCATTCGCGCTTTCCAATACGCGTAATTAGAACCATCGAAAATAGGAAATTTAGAGAATGGGAAAAATTCCATTTTAGCCAAAAAAAAATTTAAGGATATTTAACGAAATAATTTATCATTTTGGCTCGGATACCAATTTGTGAAGCGGGAGTACCCCAATTTTTGAAACTTACCAAAAATTAAAGCAATTTCCTTTTAGAAATAGATGCGGAAGTGAGATGGTTCAAACACAAAAACAATAAATTTTAATTTACTTTTCAAATTAAAATAAAACCAAGTGAAATAGGATGACACACACACACACACTTTTAATTTCACTTAAACAAAATTAATTCAACCCAAGTCCTAGAACTTTGCCTAAGTCATATTTTCAATATTACCAAATTAGGCCAAACCAAAATTTATCAAATTCTATTAAATGACTTGAACTAAATTAATTCAAACATTACCCAAAAATTAATTTTCACCAAATTAAACAAGTAGCGATTAAAACCAAATTTTATCTTTTTACCTAAGCATGCATCTAATGTGAATTTTGTGAAAGATAAAATAAACAATAAATCACTACGCCGCGATGTACGAGGAAAAACCCACAACGGGAAAAATCTCGGACGGCCCTAGCCTTAAGTCCACTAAGTACAAAATTTACAATTACAAGCAAGATGACTTACAACACTCAACTCGACTCCTTCAAGCCCCGATGCGTCTTCTTGTAACGACCTCTGCCAAGATGATAATCTCGGACTCCATCGGAACCTTGGAATCCACCAATGAGGCTGTAGGAACCACCGTCAACCTGCACCCAAAGCTTTTCTTCGAGTGTGAACGCCGCAGCAAACAAACTTCTTCTTCTTTGTGGGATTTAGAAGTAAACCCAAACTTCTCTTAAATGTGGTAGAGAAAATCGGTGCCAAATACTCCAAGCAATGATATATATATATATATATATATATATATATATATATATATATAAACTTGGAATCAACAATATGGGTGAACAAAAGAGTGTTTAATGATTTTTCTTAAACTTAGACACTAAAAAAACATGAACTTTTTCCTTCTTGAATTTTTTCTCTCAAACTTTCTCTTAGAGATGGAAAAGTATGAAAAAGTTTAGTTCAAAAAGTTTGTTTCTGCACTCCATAAATTCTGTGAAAAGTTAGTGGGGAAATGAAGTGGAAAAAGTGGGAAAAACTGCTTAAAACTGCCAATTAACTATTCCCGTCAAATCTCGTTCGAACGAGATTTTCGTTCGAACGACTCATCTAACGATGTTACAGTGGATAAACATGTAAAGTCGTTAGATATCTCGTCAGAATTATCGTTCGAACAACATTCTCGTTTGAACGACAATTCGAACGATATTCCAGTGGGCAATATGAGAACTCGTTGGCAAACCTTGTTCGAACGACAATATCGAATGAACTTCCAGAAAGATTAAATTTTGATTTTTAGCCCAGAAACTTTATATAGTTTATTTTAAAGTTTTAATTAAATCTTTCTGAAAATAAATAACAGTTTTAAAATAAAAATTCACCCAATGAAAAATGTTCCAAGCTCCTATATATATATATATATATATATATATACACAATGCATTCATACCTTAGGAGCAATAGAACCATGTTGATGACGTAAAAATAAGGCACAATACACACGGAATTTGATGAAGCTTTAATATCATGGCCGCTACGTCTTCAACTATGTCGTCATTGGATTGAATGAATACAATATAAAACTATCCTATGACTTATACGTTTTTGTTCGGAATTGAGCCAAAACTACATTAAGACTCAATCGGAGAATTGTGTCCTTACAATATGGTGCATATTTATATACGGGTATATACATGGTGTGAAATGTATAAATGATATAACTTGGGAGATCGTTATATGGTATCAAATGAGAATTGCTTTAAATAAGTTAGTGTAAAATAATAACTTATAACCCTTATACATGATGTGAATCGTATAAGTGATATAAATCGTGAGAATGTTATATGGTATTAATTGATAGATGACTTAAATAAGTTAATGTGATTAATAACTTATAAAGTATACTAAACTCACTAGGGATAGAGTAGTGGAAAATCGTGGGATATATGTGACAAGACTAGTTACAGGATAGTTAGCTAGATGGGTCATGTGTAGTTTCGTTAGGAGTGTACTTTAGTTGAGGGGTGAGGCGTTCTCAAGAGAGTGCGCGACACTAACTTAATTATGAAGAGCATTTGTGCAATTTAATTTCCTGCATTTAAATTCACTTGTTAAATATTTTCAACTGTTTTGGGTTTTAACCCTTGCTATAAAATATTTTCAAAACCTTTTAGGTGCCCAGCCACAGGGACGCCAAAATTGTTCTATTCCATGGTTATGCAGCTGCAGTATATGTGGATGTTGCGGGATATTTGCTTAGATGCCTATCTCATTCTCTTCAGATAGGGACATTTCAGTTGTACCGTTGGGCTTGTACATTTATATTCAGTTTGGCATGTATCACTATTCTCTTTTATACTTTGGACATTGTTGGTTTGTTTGTAGTCGATGTTATTCGGATAATACTTCTAGTAGACTTGTGGTATGATTAGTTTCTCTTTATGTGTTGGTTATTTGAAATCGTATTGCGTTGTTGGTTTGGGCTTAAATAAAAAGATAAAATTTGACACTATGTCTTTTGAATACTAGGTGGTTAGTAAGTTTTAAAAAATTTTCAACAGTGATGTTAAGAATGAACCAGATGAGATTCCTATTTAATTTGATATATGACTGATCACCCGGTATTTTATTAGGCAGGGTGTCACATCATATAATTTGAATAAGTCCCAACATACTCATAAGTATCAGATGCCATCAATAAATAAAATATACTTCGCGTTTGTGCCAATACAACAATCCAAATATAAAAAGGAAATAACTGAAATATAGGAGCAACCTAATCTATAATTAATGATCGGACTCCTGATGTGCAATGCGAGTCAACAAGGCTGAACTGTCCACAATCCTCCTATCCTTGTCTAGGAGCACACAGGGGGAGAAAACATTTATAATTTTGGGTCAGCGCCCTAAAGTGTGAAAGATTATCTTAGTAATTTTATCATGAAAGAATACAGTTAATTCAAAGTGAATGATTCCTATCGTTACTCACATACATAACATGTCTCTCCCCTCATCTGCAAGTAGTGCTACACGTCTAACCACTCGAGTCTCGATATAAATGATGTGTAAATATTAATGACATCATAATAACATATCTATCAAGGCATACGTACTGAAATAAAGATACCAATATGTAAAGCCCTATTTCCCAAATTATCCCAGATATATTACTCCCAAAATGACAACATCAAACATCGTACATACTACGTAGTATTCGGTTTGTGTTTTATAGTATACATCATTAGACTTACGTATTTCTTCCATTATTAATTATATAAATGTATTTATATATATATATATATATATATATATATATATATATATATATATATAGAGAGAGAGAGAGAGAGAGAGAGAGAGAGAGAGAGACCTTCTCTTGTAAGGACTCCTTATAGTGCAGACTCCGGTACATACCATTTTTTTAAAATAGTAAAAAAATAAATTTTTTGATGAAACTTCATGAATATGATATCCATAGTAGGAAGATCATCTCCAATTTTTTTCATCAAAAATTTCAATAAAAAAACCATTAAGATGAAGTGATATGTAAAAAAATGGTATAAATATGCATTTCGACCATTGAAATGTTGGCGATCATCTCACCCACTTTTTGATTGAATTTTTTGATGAAACTTCATGGATATGATCTCGATAGTGATAAGATCATATCCATGAAGTTTCATAAAAAAATTCAATCAATAAAGCGGCTGGTGCCGACCTAACATTTCAACGGTTGAAAATGCATATTTATACCATTTTTTACATATCACTTCATCTCAACGGTTTTTTTATTGAATTTTTCGATGAAAAGAATTGGGGATGATCTTCTCACCATGGATATCATTTCCATGAAGTCTCATTAAAAAATCATTTTTTTACTATTTTCAAAAAATGGTATGTACCGGGGTCTACACCATAAGGAGTCTTTATAGGAGACTTTATATATATATATATATATATATATATATACACACACACACACACACACACAACACTAAGGCATCTACCAATAGTGTCCCGTTCGTGCTCTATCGTTAGATCCGTAGGAGTTTCCTATCCAACACGAATAACACAATATACAAACAAGTAGGGCAGTACCTACGCAGTACAATATTGCACGCCCCATACCTAGAGGTGACACATGGGTCCCAATATCAACACCTCTCTCTTATAAGTGGCAATGCTATGTAGTGCCTAAAATATGACCTACATTATGCTTAGCCCACCTGTGTTGACGTGTGCTACAGTCCCGAATGTGCGTACCCCGATCGATAGGACAATCCACGGGCATAGGTATGTTCACACAAAATATAGTTACCCCATAACTGTCCCATAAAGATTATCCGTAATTACCCTTACTTAATAATTAACCATCACGTAAATTATCAACCTCATTTTCTTTATAAAATGTAATTAACCATCTAGTTAATTTAGCTTTCCTTTTATTGGTAACATCACTTTTCTATTTTTAATAAATTTTGCGGTTATCCGTACACAGTCCCACCAACTCGTATGAACACCTAAAAATACTCACGACACATCTGCGGACCCCTCCTGACCCCCAGGAGCCGAACTAGTTCGGCCCAGGGGCGAATTTGTTCACCCTTGTTAGCTGTTTACGAACTCGACATTTTATCTTACTACAGGATTTACATTCTTCCCTTCAAACCCTATTTCAAAGGCTTAAACTTTGTGATAATTATTAATATCAGACCCTATGACTTAGTTTGCCATCTTACGATTGTTTATTACGCATTTTCCAACCCCGATTAAGTCACAAATCACTTATCATCTTATGATTATTTATTACATATTTTTCAACTTGGATTAAGTCCCAAATCGCATAAATTCGGATCATGGATGGGTTCATATTTATTCAATTTTTGCCAACTAATATCCTAACATCTATCACATGTAGGTGTCTAAATTAAATCAACATCCCAGGCTCTATACATGGATTAACTCCTCGAGATATAAATCATCAAAATCATTATACAAGGGGTCTTAATCATGAGTTCTATCAACATAAACTCTTAAAATTCTACCATCCTAAATTCTGGATTTCCTACTTTAACATCAAAATCAATTCCTTCAAGGGTATAAACTAATATCATCATCAAATCATCAAAGTTCCCCAAATTCAGAATTTCTACATGGGATTTCGATACACGATCAATTAAGAAGCAATTTGGACTAAATAAAATTAACAAGAAATTTTTTGCCTTAAGTCTTGAATGATTTTTTGATCGGCTTCTTGGATTTCTTCTTGAATCTTTTTCTTCCAATTCTCCTGCTCGTGTTCTTGCCTCTCTCTCTTAAAATGTATTTTAGAATTCTTGGATACAAATGAAAAGCAGTTATTAAACTCCTAAATAATATAATAAAGGCTTAAATCTTGGGCCTTAGGCCTAAAATTTAGACCCCCAAATGGACCCAAATACACATCCCAACTAGCGCAATAACCTCATAACTCATATTTATAGACCCCAGGACTATTTTTAAAGTCTAGAACACCTCAACGAGCCCACAAAACCTACTGAAACGCATCCCGAATATCTTTTATTCAACAAGTATACTTTTCAATTGTGTCACTCATCATAAATCAATTATTCAATGTACGTGCAATAATTTCTTACTGAAATTAATAATCATGCGAAGTCAATTTCACATAATAGGAGATAATAATTAATTAATTTCTTCATATCTTAATTAATTTAATAGATCGATTTAAATTAATTTCTAAATTTTTATTTTATTCAAAAAAATACGGGATATTACACAGAGTATGCAATGGACAATATGTGATGTGAAACATTCAGAGTTTAAAATTAATCCATATAAGAAAATCCAACTAATAGCTGTAGTGGGTGAGACTAATCATGGCATGTAGTACAATGTGTCACCAATGTTTCAAAAGATCATATAACCAAATTTTGGTACATAAATATAACTATCTACTAAAATTTGTACCGGATAGAAGGCCGTGTCCCATGAAGAACATGTTGGCAAAATTATAGATGTCATTGCTGGAGCTCTTTGGTTCTCCTAGTGCCTACCGAAAAGGGATACAACTGACACTTGCTACAACTTACTGGGATGTTGTAGAATTTGACTTTTGCATTTGCAAAGAAAAATAGTAAACTTTCTACTCACATAAAATATGACTAAAAATGAAACACTACCAATTAAATTTATATTTTTTGTGTAATGTTCGAGTACACTAATATAATTATTTTCCTACTAAATTGTAAGCAAATATTTTTTAGGTACAAAAATTAGTTTAGGCAAAATAAACAGATTATTCTCCACAAATACTGTTGACACCTAAGACATAAAATGTTTTGAATGGGAGAATTTATATTGGAAGTAGTTTCATTTGCTCAAACATTATATGACACTCCCTAGTCTAATTCAACAAAAAAAGTTATTCTTTCATTATCTTTTCCATTCTTGTAAAAAAGAATAAAAAGTTACTACACTAAACAAAATAAAAATGTGATTACATTACATTCTTACAAAAAGAAGTGGTGAGAAAGTATATTATATCATACATATAGAAAAAAGTGATTACATAATGTTGTAATATAAAAAAGTGGTAAGAAATTGAAAGAGTTACCAATGCAAATAAAGAATAAAACAAAATATGCTAAAGTGCATAACATGTACAAGGAGTATAATCACCTCTTTTAAAAGCTATGTCTTGGGCAACATCTCTAAAGCTCTCCAAACATCACATATAACATCTAGAAGGACTAAAGAATCAAGCATAAATGAAATATGGATTCATTTGTGGTAACATCTTTTAACATATGCAACTCCACATTATGCTTATAGGAATTAAAATATATTAAGAGATAATGTATAAAAAAACGTTCATTATATTGATTTTAGAAAATAGTAACAAACAACTCTATTAATGAACTATATCAATAATCATGTTACTACCTTAATATTGACAAACATCTACTTACCACATATTATATTCCTGAAATGGAAAATCCAGGTTATATAGTGTCGTATCATCATTAATAAAAAGGAAATTATCAGGGACAAACTCAATTTCCACCATCAATTCAACAGAAAAGAAAGAAAAGAAATATACATGTGTGCCTTCAATACCGGAATATAAGATTCAAAGACCGTTTCCGCAATGATAGTTGTTAATCGTCTGAGATCATATACCTCTTAAAAATATCAACAACAATAGTTTTTGATGTTATTGTCGATGGAGGCGGGAGACAATCAGGTTCTTATAAGCAAAGGAGGTGAAACGAAAATAACATATGAATTAGAGATGTATTTAATGGGGTATCTAATTACAAAAGCAATATGCGAGGGGAAATGAGAGGCGATAAGAGAAGAGACACTACTTGTGAAATATCAAAAGGGGTCAATTGTGTTTTAAAAAACTAAATAAAAAAATTATCTCTATAATACTCTAAAGGGCGTGGCTATTGACACTCCCTTCAATTCTTCCAACACTCCACTTTCTATTATAATTATGTTAAGTGACAATATAGCCCTTTTTGACTTCCAATGACTTTCTAACATTTTTTTTATTACGTGAACAAACATATTATTAAGGATAAAAAATCTAGTAACATTTTTCAACAAAAAAATAGTAACCATTATTTTTTTTCACTATTATTACTTTAAATAATTGAATGTAATTTGAGTAAATAATACGATTCACACTTTAAACCTAATATTTGTCTGATTTACACTTACATAGTCATTTATTTTTATTTTATTACCAAAGACGAATACGGCGTAATTAAAACACGACGCATCAGAACACGATAAAAATTCTTATTTTTTTTAACCTTATGCGAACACGATACAACATGAAATCTTATTTTTATAACCAAACATGAAAATTACTCGATTATGAGGAACGCGACACGGAATCTTAATTTTTTTTACCTAACATGAACATGACCAAATTAAAATGAGACTTGACACAGAACGACACGAAATCTTATATTTTAACCCGATAAGGAAACAACTCAAATAAAAGTAACACAACATGATACGATACAATTATTTTTTTAACTAAACACGAATACGACCCAAATAGTAGTAACACAACATAAGACAACACAAAATCACATTTTTATTAACCAGACACGAAAACAGTCCAAATAAAAGTAACACGACATGACATGAAATATTAATTTTTTTACCTATCATGTCGTGTCATGGCGTGCCATGTCATGGTCTTTTTATTTTGGTCGGGTTCGTTTTACGTATAAAAAATAAAAATAAATGACGATATAAGTGTAAATTAGATAAATATTAGATTTAAAGTGTGAATCGTATTATTTACTTAAATTATATTTAATTATTTAAAGTAACAATAGTGAAAAAAATCAATGGTTACTATTTTTTTGTTGAAACAGATTATTATATCTTTTTTTTTATATAAAAAAGGTTATATTGTGAGAAAGCCATTGGGTATAAAAAATTGGGAGTATGAATGCCCCTACTCTAAAATGCTATAAAAGCATTTAAAAGACTCAAATTCAAAGCTATCCACGTAACCATCCACATTGGCTCAAAGCCATATCAACATCCATCAATTAGTCCAGCAACAACTTGTCTTTTCCCTTCCCTAGCATTCAACCACTCTATCTTTTGGCTTTCCCTCTCCCATGTTAACTTTCCAAATATCCATACTGGTTGGTTGGCTATAAAAATACCCCCCTCACGTTTCATATTTTTGGCCTAACTTTTTGCCTCCAAAAATTTTAGTGCTTGTACTGAGGTATGTTTGTTCACAAGACGATGAGTTCATTTTTGGCAACTTTCTAAAGTAAATCCAAGCAAACCTGTGGGTCTGTCATATATACATATGTTGCTTACACCTCATAAGCTGTAACAGCTTTGAGCTGTTAAGTTGTTAAAGGTGCAAAACCTTGAAAGTGGAAGTCCCACATCGGTAGGTTCAAACAAATGGAGTGTGTTAATATACAATTTTTTGGGAACAAAGGTTCAGCCCTTTGGGCATTCAATGTTTTGTGGGTATGTGGGGCAGACCCAATGGGCCAAGCCACGCGCGGCGCCGCCGTCCGTCCGGCCCGTGTCCGGGTCCTGGTCCTGGGTCTTGGGCTCATTAAGAATTAATTTTTTGGACAAATACATAACTGTTTTTTGGGCTTTAAAAATTAATTTTTTAATGGTAATTAATTCCGAAAAATTAAAACGTGTTTTATTCCGTGTTGATTTCTTCAACCGAGTTGCCCACTATTTCCAGATTTTTCTCCACGTTGTTTACCAACGTCTCTTTTCTTTTTGCCCCATAAAAGAGGTTGTAGCCTCCGTTTTTAACACAGAGTTATCTCCCAAAAAATTTCTGCAAACAGTTCTCATTTTCCAACCTCCGAATTTTTTACAGAAATAATTATTCATTCCCTGAATAATTATAACGACACAGAAATATATAATCTTTCCCAGATTATTTATATTTATCTTGATCGAGCAGTATATGTATTATATTCTGGGTGTTTGTTGAGCGAATCAGATTCGTGCTGCTGATTCGTATTATTTTCGAGGATGTTTTATCCTGGGGGTGACGGGGCTGTACACTGTCGGCACAAATTGGAGGCAGAGCCGCGAAACACCTTAAAGAAAGCGACATTGTCCGCGACTCAGCCGTGTTCTTGACTGTCCAGTTCCCGATTTCTTATATTATTCTGTCCCAGATTTATTTGCTCCAAAAATTGGGTAATTTCGTTCCTGATTTTAATTCTGCATTTAATTGTTTATTACTGCAACAACAATTTTAAGGTGTTCTATATTCTGCCATGGACGAAATTAACTCAAGTAACCTAAATAACCCTTTCAAATATGAAGGCACTCATTTTAAACGTTGGAGCAAAAAATTGCTATTTTATTTAACTACGAAAAAAGTCGCATCATGTGTTCAATTTGACAAACCCGTAGTAAATAATCCACCTACTGTTGAGGAAAGCAAAACAATTAGAACTTGGGAGGAAAATGATTTTTTGTGCAAGAACTATATTCTGAATGCTCTAAGTGACGAACTTTATGACTATTATGCCAATTATAAAACTACGAAAGATGTTTGAGACGCACTTTTTAAAAAATATGACACGGAGGAGGCGGGTGCTAAAAAATATGCCGTCAGCCGTTATTTGAAATTTCAAATGACGGATGACAAATCTGTTGTTGCTCAGACCCATGATTTGCAAATGATTGCCCATGAAATTATTTCCGAGGGCATGGCTTTAGATGAGCAATTTCAGGTGGCTGTAATTATTGATAAATTGCCTCCACTGTTCAAAGAGTTTAAAAATATTTTGAGGCATAAGTCTAAAGAATTTTCACTAGAGTCATTAATTACTAAATTGAGAATTGAGGAGGAATCCCGAAAACAGGACTATAAAGATGAAATTCTTGTTGTGTCTAACAATAAAAATCAGAAAAAGAACCACACTCCAGTTGTTTTAAAGGCAAATGGAAAAAATATGAAAAATCAGAAAAAGAGCCACAACCAGAATTTTAAAAATCAGACTCAGACTCAGAATAAGTATAAGAACCCTGGAAATGGACAGTCTAGCAACTCGGGACAGTTTCTCTGTTTCAAGTGTGGCAAGCCTGGCCATATGGCTCGCAAATGTCACAATGTGCCACAAGCACAAGCGAATTTGACCGAAGGTGACCTATGTGCTATGATTTCAGAAATCAACATGGTTAGCGGTGCCGAAGGGTGGTGGTTGGATACTGGCGCTTCCCGCCATATCTGTTATGACCGTAGTCTGTTTAATACTTATTCTGAGACTGCAGATAAGAAGGTGTTATTGGGTGATTCTCACTCCACTGAGGTTGCTGGTACTGGAAATGTGGAATTGAAGTTCACTTCGGGAAAGACTGTTATCCTCAAAGATGTTCTTCACACTCCCGAGATAAGGAAAAATTTGGTTTCGGGTTATCTTCTCAACAAAGTTGGCTTTACTCAAACTATTGGTGCTGATTTATTTACTTTGACCAAAAATGGAATTTTTGTAGGCAAGGGTTATGCCACTGATGGGATGTTTAAATTGAATGTTGATGCAATGAATACAATTTCTCCTTCTGCTTATATTGCTTGTTCATTTAATATTTGGCATGCTAGGCTTTGTCATGTTAATAAACGACTTGTTAAAAATATGAGCACTTTAGGATTAATTCTCGAATTATCATTAAATGATTTTGAAAAATGTGAATGGTGTAGTCAAGCAAAAATCACTAAGACACCACATAAATCTGTTTTTAGAGAATATGAACCACTTGATTTAATTCATTCGGATATTTGTGAATTGGATGGTGTCACAACTAGAAATGGCAAACGTTATTTTATAACTTTTATTGATGATTGTTCCGATTATTCATTTGTGTATTTAATGAAAAATAAAAGTGAAGCGTTTGACATGTTTAAAATTTTCCTTAATGAAATTGAAAATCAATTTAATCGGAAAATAAAAAGGTTACGTAGTGATAGAGGCACCGAATATGATTCTGGACTATTTATTGAATTTTATAAAACCCACGGTATTATTCACGAAAAAACTGCCCCTTATTCGCCCGAAATGAACGGTAAAGCCGAAAGAAAAAATAGGACATTAACTGAATTAGTTGTAGCTATTTTATTAAATTCCGGGGCTGCCTCACATTGGTGGGGTGAAATTATTTTGACTGTGTGTCACGTGCTTAATAGAATTCCTAAGACTAAAATGAAAATATCGCCTTATGAAATTCGGAAAAATATTAAGCCCAACGTGTCATACTTTAAAACGTGGGGGTGCTTAGCCTATGTACGTATACCCGACCCTAAAAGGTCTAAATTGGCGAGTAGAGCATATGAGTGCGTTTTTATAGGCTATGCTATTAATAGCAAAGCATACCGATTTTATGACTTGAAAAATCAAGTAATTATTGAATCAAATGACGCCGATTTTTATGAAGATAAATTTCCTTTTAAATTAAGGAATAGTGGGGGCGAGTCATCCACTAATATTTCTTTAAATAAAAATAAAGAAAATAATGAATCCATTTTAGAAATTCGAAAAAGTAAAAGGGCTCGTGTAGAAAAAGATTTTGGTCCCGACTTTTATGCTTACACTTTAGAGGAGGATCCTAACACTATTTAAGAAGCCTTATCTTCTTTAGATGCCGATTTATGGCAAGAGGCTATTAATGATGAAATGGATTCTTTGGAAACAAATAAAACTTGGCATTTAGTGGACCTTCCTCCTGGATGTAAAACAATTGGGTGTAAATGGATTCTTAAAAAGAAATTAAAACCTGATGGCACTGTTGAAAAATATAAGGCACGCCTTGTTGCTTAAGGTTTTAGACAAAGAGAAAATGTAAACTTTTTTGATACATTTTCACCCGTGACTAGAATAACGTCTATACGTGTACTATTTGCTATAGCTGCCTTAAATGATTTAATTGTACACCAAATGGATGTTAAAACTGCATTTTTAAATGGAGAATTAGAAGAAGAGATTTATATGGATCAACCTGAAGGTTTTATTGTACATGGTCAAGAAAATAAAGTGTGTAAATTAGATAAATCTCTTTATGGACTCAAACAGGCACCTAAACAATGGCATGATAAATTTGATAGCCTAGTCATCTCTAATGGGTTTAAAATTAATGAAAGTGACAAATGCATTTATTATAAATATGTTGAGAACATTTGCACTATCATATATCTTTATGTTGATGACTTGCTTATATTTGGTTCCAATATTCATGCCGTAGAAAATGTTAAATCATTATTATGTGCCAACTTTGATATGAAGGATTTGGGTGAAGTTAGTGTAATATTAGGAATTAATATTACTAGATCAGAAAAGGGACTTTCTTTGGATCAATCTCATTACATTGAGAAAGTTCTAAAGAAATATAATTACTTTGACTGTAAACCAGCTAGTACTCCATTTGACCCTAGTGTACAGTTATTTAAGAACACTGGCGACAGTGTAAACCAAAATGCTTATGCAAGCATTATTGGTAGCTTACGTTATGCTACAGATTGCACTAGACCTGACATAGCTTATGCTGTGGGAGTACTATGTAGATTTACTAGTAGACCTAGTATGGAGCATTGGCATGCTATTGAGAGGGTCATGCGGTACCTTAAAAGGACGATGAACATCGGATTACACTATAATAAGCATCCCGCTGTCCTTGAAGGATTTATTGATGCAGATTGGAACACCCTATCTGATGATTCTAAGGCTACTAGTGGATATATATTTAGCATCGCTGGTGGTGCAGTTTCTTGGAAATCTAAGAAACAAACTATTTTGGCTCAATCCACTATGGAGCCTGAGATGATAGCACTAGCTACTGCTAGTGAAGAGGCAGGTTGGTTAAGAAACCTCCTGTCAGATATCCTTTTATGGGAAAGACCGATACCAGCCGTTTTGATTCATTGTGATAGTATCGCGGCTATTGCAAAAGTTGAGAATCGTTATTATAACGGTAAGAAACGACAAATACGTCGTAAGCACAGTACTATTAGAGAATTTATCTCTACGGGTGCTGTGAGGGTGGATCATATACGGTCTGAACAGAACTTAGCTGATCCTTTGACGGAAGGACTAGCTAGGGAGAAGGTGTGGAACACCACGAAAGGGATGGGACTAAAGTGTGACACCCCGACTAATTAAATACCGGGTAGCTACTCCTTTATTAAATTAATACAAAATGCCAAGTTGGTCCAGTTAGTAGCATCACTGTCGAAAACATTTTTATTGTTACTAGCCACCTAGTATTTAAAAAGTAAGCTGCCAAATTTTAATTAAGTCTGATTAACATGCAATAAAAGAATAATGGAAGAACAACATAATCCATTCACCATAACGAAGTAATGAAATAACCAACAAATAATAATGAGTCCGGAGGAAAATTCCTCGCAACAATCCCACAACTGAAAATAATAAGACAAGTCTGAATCCTAAATTAATTACATGCCAGAAGTCTGAATAACTGAAATAAATGAAATGTCTCTAAAAGAAATGGGCGACATGCCCTACAACTGATAAATGCTGAATATAGAGTCAAGATAGATAAAGCGTCTACACGCAAAGTCCTATAACTTCCACAAACATCTACAGTTCGTCACCTGAATGAGAATCCTAAGCATGGTGTCCTTGTGGCTGGGCACCTAAAATGGTTTTTACAAAAATAGATTTGAAAGCAAATGGGCCAGACCCGAAAGTGGAAATCATTTTAAAAACAGCAAGTGTTTCAATAACATTAAAACATTAAATGCAAAATACATGTTAGGACGTGCACTCATATGAAATTCTCACCTCTCGACTACATGTGCACTCCTAACGTACCGTACCCATCTAAATACATACATATCTAACCAAACCGTAATAAGTTCTACCCCTTACTACACGATTCCCATATTACATTCTAGCGTTATCAATTCAATAGAGGGCTTTACTTAAACTCAGATTCTCAATTAGTAATACAATTCACTATCGGTTAACCTGTTATGTTTTCTCAAAACATTACCATATTTATTTTCACAATACCAACATGAAATTTCCCATTAATTAAGTGTATATTATTCACGTCATAAATATACAATACAAGCACCCCGAGACTAAGTTGCGGTGCACACATACTCTGCTATCCATCTCGGTACATCACGTACATAAGGATCACGCATTCCGAATCTCTCAGGAATCGTTCTCAGATAATAGCAAATCACAATACAATGGAGGCGAACACAGTCACATCACATGGGTCACGCACATACCTGCGCTCCCACGATCAACAAACTTATTAACATCCCAATAAGTCCTTCTCTGACCTATGTTCTCGAGGTACCAGTCAAAATCCGGGCAACACAAGGATTAGAGGGCCCTAAGAGAACGTAAACCTCCCGTGATAGCAAGTATGGTAGGTATGTCATACACATAAAATCATATACATATACTAAGTATGCACACATCTTAGTAATCACCATAATTTATTTGTGGTACACTTCTCATTCTCGTACCGACATATAAGGCTACACAATTTATATGTTCCCGATTAATATAATTATTTAGGCCGTCAATAGTTCTCGCATTGTAATAGACACTCACGTCCTAATTCATAACTTCCCTTTGGTTCAAACTACACTTCTAGGTTTTACTCCTCATTATATCCCAAATGTCCCTACCATAACAATTTATCATCAAGGGGATGTCATCTCTACAATTAAATAAGGTTACGGGACACGCGAAATCAAAACAGGCCAAAAAGCCTAAACTGTCAGCTCGTTAGAAGTCTCGTTCGAACGAGAGTTCGTTCGAACGAAATGGCCTTCTAACGAGATCTCGTTCGAACGAAAGTCATCGAACGAACATCCCTCTCATTAGAAGTCAAACTGTCAACTCATTAGAAGCTCGTTCGAACGAGCTCGTTCGAACGACCTGGGCAGGTCTTCTAACGAGTGACCAGTTTCAAGCCCAGAACTCTCTTTTCTCATTTTTCCAACTTTCTTCATCTCTAATCTCATATACAATTCGTCCCACCATTATTTTAAGGTTTCTAATCCATACCAAACAATCATAGGTCATAATTAAACAATTATATAGGGCTAATTCTTCCTAAACATTATTGAATCATCAAATCCCTTCATTTATCCCCAAATCATATGAACATGAACCCTAAAATTTTAAAGTCACCAAATGGGCATACTTAAATCCATTTTTGTTAGGAACAAGGTGTATTTCCATTAGTATAATCCTCCTAACACAATTCTACATGCAATCCTTTCATCAAAATATAAGGTTCTAAATCCAATTAATGGGTTTTTATCAAACTCCCAAGAACAATACAAATTTTATCAATTTCCTACGCATGGAAGAAACATTCTTTGTAATAAACGAAATTAAACCACTTGCCTTTGATATATCTCTAAATTTGATGACGAATTGATGAAGTGTTCTCTCTCTCTCTGCAGAATTCTCCTCTCTTCTCTCTCTACAAGCCTTCTTCTCCAAAGTGACAATGGTGGCTAGGGTTTGCCTTAGGAGCTTTTTGGGACTAATTCTAATAACCACCGTAGTCCATTATGTTATTAGTGGGTTTAGTGGGTACTTGCCAAATCAGATATTAATTCCTAATTTTCGTGGGTTTTAATTCCCAAAAATCCAAAATTACCAAACTACGCTTATATGTTGCCGGTATGGCCTAAAATGCCCCGGGACCCAAACTAAACCCCCGGCTAGTGTTTTCTGACTATCTCGACCCTTCTGAACCCGTTGGCGCACTCAAAACGACCATATGGTTAATAGAAATAAAATTCACTTTTTAATTAAATAATATTCCTGACACGACTGTCACACGCGTCTCAACAAAATTTCCCGAATTGTCGTATATCAATCTCACGACAAATTTAATAATTCAACATTCATATATAGCCATATATACTCATTAAAATCAAATACCAACTCACATCTCGCTAGTATTTTTATCCGGATTAATTTTCAATTAATACACATTTAATTCAATTTATCCCATAAATAAATATCACAAAAATACGGGGTATTACATACTTCCCCCCTAATAATAGAATTTCATCCCGAAATTCAAAACTAGAAAGTACCTGGTAAGAACAACTCTGGATAACGTTCGCGCATCTCATCCTCGCGCTCCCATGTGGACTCCTCGACATTATGATGTCCCCACTGAACACGCACTAACGGAACTATCTTTGACTGCAGTTTCCGCTCACTTTGGTCCAAAATAGCAATCGGCCCCTCCTCGTAGGAGCTATCAGGCTGGAGATCGATGTCCTCCAAAGCAATGTGAGAATGAGCCAAATTATCTCTAAGATATTTCCTTAGCGAGGAAATATGAAACACGTCATGAATCCGGTGTAAATGCTCCGGTAACCCAAGTCTATATGCAACAGACCCAATCCGCTCAATGATAGGGAATGGCCCCACGTATCTCGGTGCCAACTTCCCCTTCTTCCCAAATCGCATAATCCCCTTCATAGGAGATACTCTGAGAAAAACCTGGTCCCCCACTTGGAACTCCCTGAAGAACCTCTTTGCATCAGCGTAGCTCTTCTGCCGATCTTGAGCTACCCGAATGCGACTCCGTATCAATTCTATCCTTGCCGAAGTATCCTGAATCACTTCCGGCCCAAGTAGTTTGTTGTCCCCCACCTCCAACCAACATGCTGGGGAACAACAAGGTCTATCGTACAACGCCTCAAATGGAGCCATGCCAATGGTGAACTGGTAGGAGTTGTTGTAAGCAAACTCCACTAGTGGAAGGTACTGCTCCCATCCACCCCCGAAGTCAATGATGCACATCCACAACATGTCCTACAACATCTGATTTGTACGCTCGGTTTGCCCATCGGTCTGCGGATGATAAGCTGTACTCAACCGTAATTCCGTGCCCATGGCCTTCTGGAAACTTTCCCAAAATCGTGAAACAAATATCTTGTCTCTGTCAGACACGATATTTAGGGGCACACCGTGAAGTCTCACTACCTCTGCAATAAAGAGCTGGGCATACTGTCCAGAAGTGTAGTCTGTCCTTACAGGTAGAAAATGAGCGACTTTAGTCAACCTGTCCACAATTACCCAAATGGAGTCGTGACCTCTCTGCGACGTAGGCAACCCCGTGATAAAATCCATGGATATGCTCTCCCACATCCAGATCGGGACCTCCAATGGCTGTAGAAGTCCTGCCGGTCTCTGATGATCCACTTTTACCAGCTGACAAGTGGCGCATTTAGAAACAAACACGGCAATATCTCTCTTCATCCCGCTCTACCAATACTGACGTCTCATATCTTGGTACATTTTGTCCCCACCGAGATGTACCGCGAACCGTGAGCCGTGCGACTCTGCCATCACCTCGTGTCGCAATTCTTCCCCTTCCGGGACTACCAATCTCCCATTGAAGCGTAATCCCCCGTCTGAGCTAACGGTATAGGATTCGGCTCCCTCTGCTAGTAATCGAACTATTAGCTCCTGACAGAATGAGTCATCTGCTTGTGCCTTTATCACTCTCGTGACAATCTGCGGCATAACAGTCATCACTGACATGAATTATCGGGCCACTGCATCCTGGTGTCCCAATTCTTTCCACTTTGCCTTCCACACCTCTGCCACCTCATCTACTGGTCTACGGCTCAACGCGTCTGCTACCACGTTAGCCTTCCCCGGGTGATATTGGATATCAAACTGATAGTCCTTCACAAACTCAAGCCACCTCCGTTGCCTCATATTCAACTCTTTCTGCGTGAATAGGTACTGTAGGGACTTGTGGTCTGTGAATAATCGAAACTTTTCCCCCAAAAGGTAATGTCTCCAAATCCGAAGGGCAAATACCACTGCCTCTAACTCCAAGTCATGAGTGGGGTAATTCTTTTCGTGAGGCTTAAGCTTACGGGAAGCATAAGCTATGGTCTGACTCTCCTACTGCAATACACCTCCAAGTCCTTGCAAGGACACATCGGTGTAAACTAGATACTCAACTCCCGGTCTCGGCAATGCTAACACAGGTGCTGAGGTCAACTTGTCCTTCAACTCATCGAATGCCAACTGACAGGCATCACTCCAAATGAACGGCACACCTTTACGAGTCAGATGTGTCAAAGGACCTGCTATCTTCGAAAATCCCCGAATGAACCTCCTGTAGTATCCTGCTAGGCCCAAGAAACTACGGATCTCAGTCGGTGTCATGGGCTGTCCCCACTCCCTCACCGCGGATACTTTCCCCGGATCAACAGATATCCCCCGATCGGAAATAATGTGCCCCAAAAACTGGACCTCCTTCAGCCAAAACCCGCACTTCTCATACTTTGCATACAGCTCATTCTGACGTAGCGTCTACAAAACTTTCCTCAAATGCTCGGCGTGCTCCTCCTCTGTCTGGGAGTAAACTAGAATATCATCAATGAAGACAATGACAAACTGATCTAGGAAATCTCTGAACACCCTATTCATCAAGTCCATAAACACGGCTGGGGCATTGGTCAAACCAAAAGGCATAACCCGAAACTCGTAAGAACCATATCTCATTAAGAACGCAGTCTTCGAGACGTCCTCCTCCCTGATACGCAACTGATGGTATCCCGATCGCAAATCAATCTTCGAGAAGAAAGAAGCTCCTCTCAACTGGTCGAATAGGTCATCGATTCGAGGCAACGGATACTTATTCCGTATCGTGACCTTGTTCAACTCCCGGTAGTCCACACACAATCTCAGTGAACCATCTCTCTTCTTTACGAATAACACAGGGGCACCCCACAGTGAAGTACTCCTCCGTATAAACCCCTGACCCAACAACTGCTCAATCTGATCTCGTAGCTCTCGCATCTCTGCTGGAGCCATACGGTACGGTGCGCGTGCTATAGGTCTCGTATCTGGTAATAAGTCTATGACAAAGTCTATCTCACGACTGGGGGGTAGGCCTGGTATCTCCTGAAACACATCGGAATACTCCCTGACAACTGGGATCGAATCTAAAGGAATCACAACCTCCTTAGAGGTATCCTCCTCTATGTAATACAAATGAGCGGTCGAGCCTCCCTCTGGGCGAGGCATCGCCACTACAAACATCTCTTTCCCCGAAATGGCAAAAACAATGCTCCCACCGAAGCAATCAATCATGGCTCTATGAGCTGCGAGCCAATCCATACCGATAATCACATCGTGCACATGCATATCTAATACCAACATGTCTGCAGGTAATACCAAACTACCAATCTCTACCCCCACTCCCCGGCATATAAAGAAAATAAGTGACCCACTCCCCAATGGTGAGTCTACACACGTCACTGTGCTCTCTACTGTGGCTAACAACCCTAAGGCTTTCACAAAATGTGTAGCTATAAAACAGTGCGTTGCCCCCGTATCAAACAAAACCCGACCCATAGTGCCATGGATAGGAAACATACCCTCAATAGCGGGTGGTGCCTGTGGAGCTGCTGCCTGCTAAAGCTGGTATACTCTTCCGTACTGTAGCTACCCCTGCTGAACTGGGACCGCTGGAATGGGTGGTAATGCTGCCATCTGTGGTGGCGCCAGGAGGGTGACAGGAAACACGGGTCTCTGCGGCTCCCGTCGAGCACCCTGCTGTTGCTGTGGGGCCCTGCCCCTATCAGGACAGTCCTGGCATTTATGGCCAGTCTTGCTACAAACGTAACACTTCCTCGGGAAGTTCCCCCCTCTCTGTCCCTGCTGCCCCCGGCCCTGGTGGCCGTTACCGTTCCTCCCCTGGCCCTGCTGGCCCTGCTGAAACTGCTGTTGTTGGCCATTATGACCCTACTGGCCCTGATGGCCGTTCGGACCCTGATGGCCCTGGCGGAAACCTCCCTGTCCGTACCTGAAATTTCCTGATCTGAACCTCTTGTGATCCCCCTGCTGGGAACCCTAGTCACCCTGTCTCTGCCCCTGAACAGATTGTGCCCCACTGGCACCATGTCCTCCAGTCCTGCCCTGATGGCTGGACTCTCCCGATCTCTTGCCCTCAGCCATGTGAAAGCGGTGATCCTGGCAGTGTAACAGTGCAGCGTTAACCACATCAGAGTAAGTGGCCAACTATAGGTTCCCCAACAAATGCTGACGGATCCTCCAAGTCAACCAGTCCGTAAATTTCTGTATTTTCTTTTCTTTCGTCGGTATCTCATCCGGTACAATGTTTAACAGATTAGTGAATTCGGCCTCATACTCGGCCACAGTCTTACCCTCCTGTCGAAGGCTCATCAACTTCCTCCTCATTTCCGTGTGAACAGCTGATGGAAAGTACTTGCGGTCAAACCGCACCCAAAACTCCTGAATAGTGAGAGTGTCTCTCTCCTCCACGGTGGTAATAGACTCCCACCACTGCAGTGCAGACCCCACTAGCTTAAAGGTAGCTAGTATCTGCTTCTGAACCTCTGTGCACTCGTACATCCTCAGGTGCCTCTGAATATCCTTCCTCCACTGACTAGATACTACAACATCGGAGCTACCTGCGAACTCCGGTGGGTGTGCTTTCTGAAAAGCATCACGAACACGTTCCCAAGCAGACGGGAATGCATGTACCTGAACCGGCGCGGCTACTGGCACCTGAGGTGGTGCCTGCTGAACTACGGCTAGTGCGGCATTTACCGCCTGGGCCACAATGGCTGCAACCTCGGTGGCATTCATCGTGCCCTGAACTGGTGCGGGCTGTGGTTCTGGCGTAGCATCCCTGGGAACCCGTTGTGCACATCGTGGAGGCATCTGAAACAAGAATAAAGTTTATAAGTTTGCAGTTATAAACTTGAAATAGCTGAAGAACGTAGCATATACAAAAGAATACAACAGTCCTAAAATATAGGGCTCTACATCAAAGAAAGCTCAACGGAAACATAATAAGCCGTACAGATCCTAAAGGACACTAGAACCTGATGCTCTGATACCACCTGTGACACCCCGACTAATTAAATACCGGGTAGCTACTCCTTTATTAAATTAATACAAAATGCCAAGTTGGTCCAGTTAATAGCATCACCGTCGAAAACATTTTTATTGTTACTAACCACCTAGTATTTAAAAAGTAAGCTCCCAAATTTTAATTAAGTCTGATTAACATGCAATAAAAGAATAATGGAAGAACAACATAATCCATTCACCATAACGAAGTAATGAAATAACCAACAAATAATAATGAGTCCGGAGGAAAACTCCTCACAACAATCCCACAACTGAAAATAATAAGACAAGTCTGAATCCTAAATTAATTACATGCCAGAAGTCTGAATAACTGAAATAAATGAAATGTCTCTAAAAGAAATGGGCGACATGCCCTACAACTGATAAGTGTTGAATATAGAGTCAAGATAGATTAAGCGTCTACACGCAAAGTCCTGTAACTTCCACAAACAGCTACAGTTCGTCACCTGAATGAGAATCCTAAGCATGGTGTCCTTGTGGCTGGGCACCTAAAATGGTTTTTACAAAAATAGATTTGAAAGCAAATGGGCCAGAGCCCGAAAGTGGAAATCATTTTAAAAACAGCAAGTGTTTCAATAACATTAAAACATTAAATGCAAAATACATGTTAGGACGTGCACTCACATGAACTTCTCACCTCTCGACTACATGTGCACTCCTAACGTACCGTACCCATCTAAATACATACATATCTAACCAAACCGTAATAAGTTCTACCCCTTACTACTCGATTTCCATATTACATTCTAGCGTTATCAATTCAATAGAGGGCTTTACTTAAACTCAGATTCTCAATTAGTAATAAAATTCACTATCGGTTAACCCGTTATGTTTTCTCAAAACATTACCATAATTATTTTCACAATACCAACATGAAAGTTACCATTAATTAAGTGTATATTATTCACGTCATAAATATACAATACAAGCACCCCGAGACTAAGCTGCAGTGCACACATACTCTGCTATCCATCCCGGTACATCACGTACATAAGGATCACGCATTCCGAATCTCTCAGGAATCGTTCTCAGATAATAGCAAATCACAATACAATGGAGGCGAACACAGTCACATCACATGGGTCACGCACATACCTGCGCTCCCACGATCAGCAGACTTATTAACATCCCAATAAGTCCTTCTCTGACCTATGTTCTCGAGGTACCAGTCTAAATCCGGGCAACACAAGGATTAGAGGGCCCTAAGCGAATGTAAACCTCCCGTGATAGCAAGTATGGTAGGTATGTCATACACATAAAATCATATACATATACTAAGTATGCACACATCTTAGTAATCACCATAATTTATTTGTGGTACACTTCTCATTCTCGTACCGACATATAAGGCTACACAATTTATATGTTCCCGGTTAATATAATTATTTAGGCCGTCAATAGTTCTCGCATTGTAATAGACACTCACGTCCTAATTCATAACTTCCCTTTGGTTCAAACTACACTTCTAGGTTTTACTCCTCATTATATCCCAAATGTCCCTACCATAACAATTTATCATCAAGGGGATGTCATCTCTACAATTAAATAAGGTTACGGGACACGCAAAATCAAAACAGGCCAAAAAGCCTAAACTGTCAGCTCGTTATAAGTCTCGTTCGAATGAGGCTGTTCGAACGAGAGTTCGTTCGAACGAAATGGCCTTCTAACGAGATCTCGTTCGAACGAAAGTCATCGAACGAACATCCCTCTCGTTAGAAGTCAAACTGTCAACTCGTTAGAAGCTCGTTCGAATGAGCTCGTTCGAACGACCTGGGCAGGTCTTCTAACGAGTGACCAGTTTCAAGCCCAGAACTCCCTTTTCTCATTTTTCCAACTTTCTTCATCTCTAATATCATATACAATTCGTCCCACCATTATTTTAAGGTTTCTAATCCATACCAAACAATCATAGGTCATAATTAAACAATTATATAGGGCTAATTCTTCCTAAACATTATTGAATCATCAAATCCCTTCATTTATCCCCAAATCATATGAACATGAACCCTAAAATTTTAAAGTCACCAAATGGGCATACTTAAATCCATTTTTGTTAGGAACAAGGTGTATTTCCATTAGTATAATCCTCCTAACACAATTCTACATGCAATCCTTTCATCAAAATATAAGGTTCTAAATCCAATTAATGGTTTTTTATCAAACTCCCAAGAACAATACAAATTTTGTCAATTTCCTACGCATGGAAGGAACATTCTTTGTAATAAACGAAATTAAACCACTTGCCTTTGATATATCTCTGAATTTGATGACGAATTGATGAAGTGTTCTCTCTCTCTCTACAGAATTCTCCTCTCTTCTCTCTCTACAAGCCTTCTTCTCCAAAGTGACAATGGTGGCTAGGGTTTGCCTTAGGAGCTTTTTAGGACTAATTCTAATAACCACCGTAGTCCATTATGTTATTAGTGGGTTTAGTGGGTACTTGCCAAATCAGATATTAATTCCTAATTTTCGTGGGTTTTAATTCCCAAAAATCCAAAATTACCAAACTACCCTTATATGTTGCCGGTATGGCCTAAAATGCCCCGGGACCCAAACTAAACCCCCGGCTAGTGTTTTCTGACTATCTCAACCCTTCCTAATTCGTTGGCTCACTCAAAACGACCATATGGTTAATAGAAATAAAATTCACTTTTTAATTAAATAATATTCCTGATGCGACTGTCACACGCGTCTCAACAAAATTTCCCGAATTGTTGTATATCAATCTCACGACAAATTTAATAATTCAACATTCATATATAGCCATATATACTCATTAAAATCAAATACCAACTCGCATCTCGCTAGTATTTTTATCCGGATTAATTTTCAATTAATACACATTTAATTCAATTAATCCCATAAATAAATATCACAAAAATACGGGGTATTACATAAAGCCCTTGGATAAATGAGTCATTTGTGATGGTAACCCAACATATGGACTGAAGATCCCAAGAAATATGTTCAAAGGGTAATAACAACTCACAAGTGATATGGGTTGAATCATGCGATTATTAATTAAAATAGAACGGGGTTTTACTCCGAGTCCATCCCTAAGTAGCATGATATCCTGAAGCGAGTTAAGGATGAGTTATGATAACTCTTAATGAGATCTATAGCTCTATTTTGAGTGGGGTACTTAGCTACAGGAGTATTCTTGATAGACTCACCTATGTGAATGTGGAAGTGTGGCCGCTTCCTATGGATATTTTGGGCAAATTCCTAAAGCGTTCACTATATACTGGGATAGAAGCACATGGCCGTAACGTGCTAGCTATTAGAACTACACCCAAGTAGGGTTGTGTGTGGGATGTTGTCAGAGATAGAGTTCAAAACTACGGTTACTCTAGTATATTCTGAATCATCTTTACTACGTAAAGGTTCAAGTCGAAAGACACCTTTGCTTATGCACAATTCTATGAATTACTGCTCGATAAAATATTTTCAAATTTTGCAAGTGGGGGATTGTTGCTTACAGCTCATAAGCTGTAACAGCTTTGAGCTGTTAAGTTGTTAAAGGTGCAAAACCTTGAAAGTGGAAGTCCCAAATCGGTAGGTTCAAACAAATGGAGTGTTTTAATATACAATTTTTTGGGAACAAAGGTTCAGCCCTTTGGGCATTCAATGTTTTGTGGGTATGTGGAGCAGACCCAATGGGCCAAGCCACACACGCGCGCGCGCGCCGCTGCCGCTGTCCGTCCGGCCCGGCCCGTGCCCGTGTCCGGGTCCGGGTCTTGGTCCTGGGTCTTGGGCTTGGGCTCATTAAGAATTAATTTTTTGGACAAATACATAACTGTTTTTTGGGCTTTAAAAATTAATTTTTTAATGGCAATTAATTCCGAAAAATTAAAACGTGTTTTATTCCGTGTTGATTTCTTCAACCGAGTTGCCCACTATTTCCAGATTTTTCTCCACGTTGTTTACCAACGTCTCTTTTCTTTTTGCCCCATAAAAGAGGTTGTAGCCTCCATTTTTAACACAGAGTTATCTCCCAAAAATTTTCTGCAAACAGTTCTCATTTTCCAACCTCCGAATTTTTTACAGAAATAATTATTCATTCCCTGAATAATTATAACGACACAGAAATATATAATCTTTCCCAGATTATTTATATTTATCTTGATCGAGCAGTATATGTATTATATTTTGGGTGTTTGTTGAGCGAATCAGATTCGTGCTGCTGATTCGTATTATTTTCGAGGCTGTTTTATCCTGGGGGTGACGGGGCTGTACACTGTCGGCACAAATTGGAGGCAGAGCCGCAAAACACCTTAAAGAAAGCGACATTGTCCGCGACTCAGCCGTGTTCTTGACTGTCCAGTTCCCGATTTCTTATATTATTCTGCCCCAGATTTATTTGCTCCAAAAATTGGGTAATTTCGTTCCTGATTTTAATTCTGCATTTAATTGTTTATTACTGCAACAACAACATATATCCTCTAGAATTTTTGTTTCTATTTAGCAACTTATATGAGGTTGCAATCAATGTCTATTGCTTGATATAATAAGAAGAAAACGTATCATTTCAAAAGCATTACCCATTACTTTTAGTCCATTTTTACTGTTTTTTCATTTTATTAATTGAAAATTTTAAGATATAAATAATTCGTCATGTATTCACATGGGAAGAAAAATTCAATATTAACTAAAACCCTTAATTAATGTACAATTCATGATCAGGAAAGTGGAAATATAAATCTATGCACATAACATCCATGATGATATGACCATTTATTATTGGATTTTTAAACTTAGATTTGATTGCAGGGACGTTACTCCCCACTACTATTTCAGATTCTGTTAATGAATAGAAAATTTGAAATTTTGAAACAAATATCATCGATGATGATATGGCCATTTATCATTTATTGTTGGGGTAAGATGTGAAAAAACGCGTGTTTTTGGGGAGTAAGGCGTGAAAAAACGCAAGTTTTTTTTAGTATTTTTAAAAAATAGTATTTTAATTTACAAATATTTAGATATATTTTTAAGGTATGTACCATTTTAGTATTTTTTTTGCCTTGACATTGTTACAAAATATTAAAATACATTAAAAAAAGGCCTAAACGCCTTTTCACCCCTAGGCTTCTAAGGCTTAAGGCCTGGCCTCCACGGCTCGGTCATGCCCCGCATTTTTTAGAACCTTGATAATTTATGTTGTTATTTTTGGCTTACTAGGTTTTTCTGTATGGCTTCTTGATTGTTTTATACCAAGTTATTTAGGATTGAAGTCTTGGACATAGTAGCATTTTACTCTAATTAGTATTGATACAAATATCGTGATGATTTTGATTTTGTTAATTTTAAGAGAATCTTTTGGTATTATTGCATTTTGCATGTTCTAAAGATAATTCCTCTGGTTTTATTCTTTTCTATACTCTATAAATTAAATTTAGATAAAAATGATAATTAATTGTGTTACAATTCAGTTATTACATCATAAATTTGTAGTCATGAAGATGTTGTATGTTTGCATCCTAAATTGTAAAGACTTTATTTACACTCTTCAACTGTTATATTAATAAAATGGAATTGCTTTTTATTTTCAATAACAAAACTCCCTTGTTGCCTAAGAATTAATGGCAATTTTTTGTTCATTTTATAAATTAACTTTTAGTAACTAAAAAAGTAAATAGATTGATATTAATAAATAAATTAGTAGTAGCATTAGTATACCTACTTTTCTTTGAACTTCGTCCTTTTTTATTGGGAGTTTTGTTAAAAAAATTGAGAGATATTTTCTTTTCCATGTTCCGTACATGGTGACACGATCGCGCATCGCGCGGGCTTACAACTAGTTTAGAGATAACTTGTATGTAAGAACCCTAACTTTTAAAGTTAAGTTGTGAAGTGAGTAAATAAAAAGTCATGTGCAATTAATATGGGAAAAAAATGCTATTAGAACCGAATTTTTTACAAAAAGTAGAAATACTGAATTAGGTGGAGGATTTCTATTGATTAGTTTGTAGGATCCACGCCAGTGGGATAATGGAACCTACCAATACCACGCTGGCACGTGTGATTTCAGTTAAAATTTATGTCAAAAATTCGGTTCCAATTAGGGGTGTTCAAAAAATCGACTGGACCGACGGGCGAACCGAACCGACCCTTTTTTTTTCAGAATTTTTTCTTAATTGGTCCAGTCTCGGTTTATTTTTTTGGCGGACCGACCTAGTCGGTCCTGTCCACGGTTTACAGTTTCAAAAACCGTGTTAGGACCGACTGTATATAAAATAATATAGTTTTACATATATATGTATATATATAATATAAGTAAATAGTAAAAGTATATATTTCAATATTTGATTGGTTTAAATTGTAGTTTAATCCAATAGTAGGTTTGTTTTAATTGCAAATTTTGACATTTTTTAGTTTTTAATGTTTGGAAAAAATAGACTCGGGTATATTTGTATTATTATAAATGATGTAATTCATTAATGTGAGAACTGGCGGGTTAGACCTAACCGACTCTATAAAAAATCGAACCGATTAGGGTCGATTAACCGACATTATCGGTTCGATCTCGGTCTATTTTTTTAGAGGACCGACCTTACTGGGGATTATGTTTTGGCCACCCCTAAAAATTCCCCCAACCCCAGGTTTTATTTAAATTCTTCTATCATCTTTTGCCTTTGCCTAATTTAACGTAAAACTACAATGTCATTCAAATTATACCCTAAAAACCACTCTCCCTATTTGGGTCGTCTTTAATGAATACTTTATTTCCTTTTTTTGACCTACTTGAGGAACTGAATTCCATGATCGTAAACAGGTGTCCGATCTTGGCTGTGATTGAGTTTCTTAAATAGGGATGGAGGGAGTATAGGATATTAAGCACTTCCTTTGATCATGGTTTATGCAGCACTTGACAACCAAGAAAGCAAGAAACAAATTAAACTATGAGAATAGTAGTGAGGCATATGCAAATCAAACATTAAAGATGGCTTCCCACATTAGATGAACCCATATAACTCTCAGTTTTTTTAACACTCGCTTGATCTTTGATGATAATGTCCGACTTCTTTCAATTTTTTGAGCTTCTCAATTTTATGAATTTGATGGTCATTTCTCTATGCGTTTGATCCCGGGTTCAAGTAATGAGATCAGCCTCTCCATATATGGGGATAAGGCAGCTGACATCTGCCACTCCCTGGGGCCTTGTGCACTGGTTACAACCTTTTTTTTATGATCATTTCTCAAATTTTTCTGCATTTGTATTTCTCAGCATTTGTCAGTTGGATCTGTGAATATCAGATAAAGAATCTGGGGTTTGAATTTCTAAGCATTTGAGTTTGAACCAAAATAAACAAGTATAAAAAGAATTTGAAAATTTTATAGTTTTATTTTCGTACAGAATTCCAAGTCGTTTTTACCATTTTTCTTCCAAGTTGCAACATATTTAGATATGTGTAACAACCCGTCCTTTTTAGAGACAATTAAATTCCCTAATTTAATAAATTGGCAATTTGGAGAATTTCTCGAAATAGTGATTTTGGGGATTTTTGAGGATTTAATAATTTTCGAAGGATGTTATAAAATATTTTGGGACTATATAGGTCGAAATAATTTAATTATATGTCGCCGTGGAGTATTGCGACAAAAGAGGTAAGATTTTGAGTAGAAAACCCGCATTTATTTATTTTGGGTTGGAATAGTGATTTGCGGTCAAATACCTCGGATGGGAATTTCGACTGCGCCATAATTCTCAGAATGTCCGAGATAGTCGGAAAAGAGTGTCCGATGGACGAAAATGAGTTTCGGGTAATTTTAGAGGTAAAAGTAACTCGTAATTGGGTAAACGAGTCGTTTTTGGGTTTTAAGGGTTTAAAACCCTTTTCTCTTATAAAAAGAGGAAGAGAGGGAGAAAAAGAGAAAGAAAAGAAAGGAAAGAGAGGGAAGAGAGAGAGGAAGGAGAAAAGAGGGGAGAAAAGGGAGATTTGGGCCAAACTCCGCCGGATTCGACTCGAGGTCGTCGGATTTTATCCACGAGGCAAGTGTTTACTTGCTTTATTTATCTTTTTGCATAAATATCTCATACCGTAGTTTGGTATAAACAAACCCTAATAGTTTTGGGGTGGGTTATCGTGGATAAAACGGGTTTTTGGGAGTTAAAACAATTAAACCCCAAATAATATTTCAATTTGTGGAACTTAGGTTTTAATCCAAATTAATTGGTGGTTTGGGGTTCTAGGATGTTTAGAACCCTTAATATATGTGTAGTTGTAGTTGGTTGAGGTTGTAGGACGTTGGGTGAGGCGACAAAAGCTTGGGAGAAGCTTTAATGGCGGAAATCTCCTCGGAGGTGACGATGAATAGTAACCCGTCACCTTTGGGGGCATTTTTGGCCAGGAAAAGAAGTGATTTAGCTTTCGGCCAAAACACGAAAGTTGTAGATCTTTTCGATACGGTCGCGTGGGCGCCGACCGCGTATTTTTCTGAATTTTCTACGATTTGATATGATTTTTACAAGATGACAGCTCCGGGTTGAAAGTACCAACTCGGAAATCAAATCGGGAATTGGAAAAATTACGGCTAGAATTAATGTCGTAGATGTTCGGGATAATTTTTGGGGTAGTTTAGAAACCCCGGAAATGAATTTGGATTGATTTTTGGGTATTTTGGAGTTTGATAAATCGCCCAAACTGTGACCCTCGAACAGGCCGAATCGATTCGCCTAAGAGGAATTGGATTTCTGCAATGGGCCGAATCGATTCGGGTACAGACCGAATCGATTCGCCATTTGCAGACCTGTTTGCAGAATGCTTTCCGAATCGATTCGGATTGGGAACCGAATCGATTCGCCCACCCGAATCGATTCGCTAAAGGGGCGAATCGATTCGCTTAGGCCAGAATTTCTAGTTTTCTCCCTTTAAGAGTATGGGGAGTTGAATTACCAATTAGGATAATTTGGGGGTATATATATATAATATATACTTCACTTTGAGGAAAATAGTATCATTGGAGATATCCAATAAATCCTTAGAATAGGATTAAAGTATATAGTGATTATTAAAGTAAGAAATACTTTGGATTTAGAATCATGTTAATATCAATGCATGATTATGATTCCCGGAGGGAATCTTTGGGATTATTATCATCGTTAGATGCTATAGGCCACTAAGGCCGTTTATATATATATTCTAGGAAGAATATATAGGATATGTATATACTGTGTGTTTTAGGTATATATATATATATATGATGATGGAAATGATTTTGAAAATATATAAATGAATATTTTCAAAATGGAAAGAGAAATGTTTTTCATAATTAATAAAATATGGATTACACACCTCTCTAAATCGCTATCATAAGGGAAGTTGCATTCGTATGGTGAAGCCCCCTGGCTAATGATGCAGGGTGGATATAGTCCTATAGGCCATGTGAGCGTTTGTTCTTATATTTTCTGCGCTGGTTAGGAGATTCCGGGTGTGGTCTTGACTATCCCGCAGGCACATGGTCGCTTCCCGACGTCTTTCGTTATAGGATCCCAGGTTGTCTTGGAGGCCCTGGAAGATGATAGCCATTTAGGGGCGCGCACAATGGAGAAATCCGGACGGGCGGTCTTAGAACGCGTTTATTAAAGCAGTTCATAATAATGGATTTGCTTTAATTACATTTCCTGGATATAGGAAGGGAAATGGGTTATATATAAAGTAGCTTCGGTAACACTTCCCGGATGGAAGAAGGGATGTGGAAGCATATGGTCAAAGCATTTTTATGATAATGAAAATGTCTTTGAATACATTTCCTGAGTATAAAAAGGGAAATGGGATATTTTGATAAGGAAAAGCTTTTTATGTTAATAAAACTGGCTTTCAAAAGGTATATGATTTATTAAAGCAATTCATGATAATGAATTGGCTTTTAAATACATTTCCTGGATATGAGAAGGGAAATGAAAGTTTTTGAAATGAAAAGGATAAGTATTGATAAATACTTTGTGTATAGAATACACCTCAGTCCGGGAGATAGATCCGGATATGTATTATAAAGATACAATTGATTTGGAAATCCTCAGTCCGGGTGATAATTATATTACCCGGAAGTATATTGTAGACGTATGTATATGTATAAACTGGGTGCCGAGGGTCTAATGAATCCCGACGATCGACCGTGCCGCATAGTAGTGTATCGGGGGGGTTCCTTGTTTGGATTTCGCTTTGCGAGACACCCCACGCACGAATATGGCACTGTGTTGAGACTGGGGAGAAGTTTAATCCTTAGTGCTCTTATTATTAAATATCTATGGTATATATATTATATATATCTTTCTGTACTGAGGGACTGGCGGATCTCAAAGATCGACCTTGCTGCATAGTAGTGTATCGGGGGGGTTCCTTGTTTGGATTTCGCTTCGCGAGACACCCCACGCACGAACATGGCATAGCGTCGAGATTAAAGTGAAGTTTAGCCCTTAGTACATCTGTTTGACTATCTAGGTTAGATAGTGGTTGGGTGTTAGATTAGTCTAGCAGGGTAGCTTGACTAGGAGGTTTAAGGGATGCGCTAGGAGTGCACTATTAGCGGAGAGGTGAGGGGTATCTCATGGGAGTGCGATACCAACCTTAAATATGAGATAAAACCTTTTTCAAAATAATAAGGCATTTATGCACTTGCAAATATTTTCTAAACATTCGGGCTCTGACCCGTTTGTCTACTCTCCTTTCTTTCTCTATATTGTATATATATAGGTGTCCAGACACAGGGACGCCTGGATGGAAACTCTTTCGAGTCAGACGTCTGCTGCAGCAGCTGTGGATGCTTGCAGGTTATCGGTAGACGTTTCCTTCCTTGTACTCTAGATAGGAGTTATTGTATAAACACTCGAGCCAAAGGCTCAATTGCATTTATTTATTCTTTCAGTTCAGCATTCGATATGGTTGTATTATTTGGACCGAGTGTTCGGTTATTTTAGTTCCTTTATTTTCTATTTCAGTTCATTACGCATTTAATTGTGAATGTTTTAATTTGTGCACTAAAAAGAGTAGTTAGATGAAAGTTTTTAACGGCCACCTAATAGGATATTAGTAATTAAATGGATTTTCGACAGTGATGCTAAGAATGATCCATATGAAACTCCTGTTTTAATTTAATATTGGAGTGATCGCCCGGTATCTTATTAGGCGGGTTGTTACAGATGGTATCAGAGCATCAGGTTCTAGTGTCTTTAGGAATCTGTGCGGACTTACTACGCTTTCAGCGTTGCTCTCGATTTGTATAGAGCCCCAGGATTAGGATTGTTGATATCTCTTGTGAGATTTCGTTCTCCTGCCATATTATGAGATTATAGAAATCTTTTGCGCGCTCGTTGAGGATCGTGTGCGGAGCTTGGACGGCAGCAGGAGGTGAGGCTTAGCTAGTGCAGCTGGTAGAAGGTTGGGATGAGTACCTTAGTAGAGGTTACACTCTCTATGGTAATTGTTAAGGATTATCTCAATGACTACTAAAGCATAGTAGTTCGAGTATCATAGTGCCGCCGTAGTAGGGTGTGGTACTAAAGTTGGATTTCCCCGTGGAGATAAGGATTAGAAAGGGATCTTACGGATAGTTCTAACCGTGAGCCCCCATGAATCAGCAGGATGAGAAGAATGCAACTTTGGGAATTTTTCGCCTAAGGTTTAGCCAGAGGCCGACGGTGAATAAGGATGAAGATGTTGTTATGAGTTTTACCTCAATTGAGGAGGTATATTTGGCGTGGCTAGATAAAGTCGCGGTATTAGTTAGCCCTAGACTCGTGTGTGTATTTGGGTTGTGGCGGTCTCGATAACATTATAATGTATGACTATGTGTTTTCCGCAAGCGGAATCTTATTTTCTTCGTTCGCCATAGAGGCGGGCGATTATATCTTGTATATATACGTATACGGTATATGGTGTAACGGGGCGATAGCAGGCTAATGATGGCAAGTCTATCGTGTCCGCAGTTCCTGGAGGGAACATGTCGTTATTGTGGTATCTCACCTTGATACAGGTTGAGTACACCTTTGCTAGTATAGGTTTATGGAACCTCGATAAGCAGAGGCTTCCTTCTTTTGGGATGGCATATGTGGCGACCTTATAAATATAATTTAAGGCCCACAGAATTGTTGTTGAGCGATAAGATTTAGCTCAGTATTGGTTCGCGCAAGGACTTAGGAATGAGTGCGAGCGCAGGGTGGTATGACTCTTAGTTAGAGATAGGAGTTCCAATCACCTTTTGTTGGATTAGGGGATGGGGTTATCCCGGTTGCATGTTGAAATGACTGAACTCCAAAACCAACGAAGTCAAGGGTTAATGTGTGGAGGGGTTCCTTGTTTGGATTTCGCTTTGCGAGACACTCC
This sequence comes from Sambucus nigra, assembly GCA_949130495.1. Classification (NCBI taxonomy): domain Eukaryota; kingdom Viridiplantae; phylum Streptophyta; class Magnoliopsida; order Dipsacales; family Adoxaceae; genus Sambucus; species Sambucus nigra. The sequence goes on from OX422223.1 coordinate 204,927,099, forward strand.
ACACATGACTCTTAACGGCGTCGGGAGTGGGGAGCTGTTATGGGATGCAAGGATGTTGATATTGTGGAAAGGTCTTATAGTGTGGATGAACCACTATAGGCTATGAGCCACATAATGTTATTATGCTTATGGAAATATTGTGCTATGGAAAAGCACTAAAGTGGTCCCTTCGCCACAAATGGGTAAGTGAGGTTGGACTTAGAGAAATTTATTTGAGGACAATAGTCAGGCCTTAATGAAAAGGCAAGTTTGGAGGAGCTACATATTGGGTATCGTGTTCGTGACACTTTCTACAGAAAGTGGGTACTTGATTAGTTAGGTTTCCTTCTGTATGGGCGGAAGGATAAGATAGTAGGAATGCGTTCGTAAGCTAGCCTAGTAGGTTTTAGGACGTCCCGCTTCTGTGCCTTGGGTCGTTATATCTCGATGACCGACTACGCGAGGGAGTAGTGTAACGGGAGGGTTCCTTGTTTGGATTTCGCCTTGGCGAGACGTCCCACGCATGAAACCAAGCACTTGTCGGGAGTTGAGAGAGGCCTTGGGCACTAGAGACATACTTAGGATTATATTAGTTTCGTGTAGGTAGGGTAACGCTTAGATCGTAGATTTCTACGATATAGGCTCGCTAGTATTAGCAGCGCCGAGGTTAGGAGTATTGAAATGCGCGGGTTCGGAGGACCCATAGATGAGTATTACACCGAGGAAAGGAGACCCTTACTGGGAGAGAGTGATGCGTGTTAGACGTTCGTAATGTTTGTGCTGATATGCACAAGTTAGAAATGTGTATGGGCACCTTGGTAAGGTAGTTTGATGTACCGCCTAGCTAAGATGGGAGTAGTATATAAGGTTGAAATTCATGCTGATAGGCATTATAGATGATGGGTATTATGTGACGTATAAGAGTCACTTTGCGATTGTGGTAGTCGTGTAGCATATGGTTGGGAACCGTTGGGTTAGTATCGTTTCCCTTGAGGTATTAGGATTTGGAGTGATCCTAAGATTGGTGGTGTAGGTCGCATCTGAATTTCGAGGACGAAATTCCGTTGTAAGGGGGGGAGTGTAACAACCCGTCCTTTTTAGAGACAATTAAATTCCCTAATTTAATAAATTGGCAATTTGGAGAATTTCTCGAAATAGTGATTTTGGGGATTTTTGAGGATTTAATAATTTTCGAAGGATGTTATAAAATATTTTGGGACTATATAGGTCGAAATAATTTAATTATATGTCGCCGTGGAGTATTGCGACAAAAGAGGTAAGATTTTGAGTAGAAAACCCGCATTTATTTATTTTGGGTTGGAATAGTGATTTGCGGTCAAATACCTCGGATGGGAATTTCGACTGCGCCATAATTCTCAGAATGTCCGAGATAGTCGGAAAAGAGTGTCCGATGGACGAAAATGAGTTTCGGGTAATTTTAGAGGTAAAAGTAACTCGTAATTGGGTAAACGAGTCGTTTTTGGGTTTTAAGGGTTTAAAACCCTTTTCTCTTATAAAAAGAGGAAGAGAGGGAGAAAAAGAGAAAGAAAAGAAAGGAAAGAGAGGGAAGAGAGAGAGGAAGGAGAAAAGAGGGGAGAAAAGGGAGATTTGGGCCAAACTCCGCCGGATTCGACTCGAGGTCGTCGGATTTTATCCACGAGGCAAGTGTTTACTTGCTTTATTTATCTTTTTGCATAAATATCTCATACCGTAGTTTGGTATAAACAAACCCTAATAGTTTTGGGGTGGGTTATCGTGGATAAAACGGGTTTTTGGGAGTTAAAACAATTAAACCCCAAATAATATTTCAATTTGTGGAACTTAGGTTTTAATCCAAATTAATTGGTGGTTTGGGGTTCTAGGATGTTTAGAACCCTTAATATATGTGTAGTTGTAGTTGGTTGAGGTTGTAGGACGTTGGGTGAGGCGACAAAAGCTTGGGAGAAGCTTTAATGGCGGAAATCTCCTCGGAGGTGACGATGAATAGTAACCCGTCACCTTTGGGGGCATTTTTGGCCAGGAAAAGAAGTGATTTAGCTTTCGGCCAAAACACGAAAGTTGTAGATCTTTTCGATACGGTCGCGTGGGCGCCGACCGCGTATTTTTCTGAATTTTCTACGATTTGATATGATTTTTACAAGATGACAGCTCCGGGTTGAAAGTACCAACTCGGAAATCAAATCGGGAATTGGAAAAATTACGGCTAGAATTAATGTCGTAGATGTTCGGGATAATTTTTGGGGTAGTTTAGAAACCCCGGAAATGAATTTGGATTGATTTTTGGGTATTTTGGAGTTTGATAAATCGCCCAAACTGTGACCCTCGAACAGGCCGAATCGATTCGCCTAAGAGGAATTGGATTTCTGCAATGGGCCGAATCGATTCGGGTACAGACCGAATCGATTCGCCATTTGCAGACCTGTTTGCAGAATGCTTTCCGAATCGATTCGGATTGGGAACCGAATCGATTCGCCCACCCGAATCGATTCGCTAAAGGGGCGAATCGATTCGCTTAGGCCAGAATTTCTAGTTTTCTCCCTTTAAGAGTATGGGGAGTTGAATTACCAATTAGGATAATTTGGGGGTATATATATATAATATATACTTCACTTTGAGGAAAATAGTATCATTGGAGATATCCAATAAATCCTTAGAATAGGATTAAAGTATATAGTGATTATTAAAGTAAGAAATACTTTGGATTTAGAATCATGTTAATATCAATGCATGATTATGATTCCCGGAGGGAATCTTTGGGATTATTATCATCGTTAGATGCTATAGGCCACTAAGGCCGTTTATATATATATTCTAGGAAGAATATATAGGATATGTATATACTGTGTGTTTTAGGTATATATATATATATATGATGATGGAAATGATTTTGAAAATATATAAATGAATATTTTCAAAATGGAAAGAGAAATGTTTTTCATAATTAATAAAATATGGATTACACACCTCTCTAAATCGCTATCATAAGGGAAGTTGCATTCGTATGGTGAAGCCCCCTGGCTAATGATGCAGGGTGGATATAGTCCTATAGGCCATGTGAGCGTTTGTTCTTATATTTTCTGCGCTGGTTAGGAGATTCCGGGTGTGGTCTTGACTATCCCGCAGGCACATGGTCGCTTCCCGACGTCTTTCGTTATAGGATCCCAGGTTGTCTTGGAGGCCCTGGAAGATGATAGCCATTTAGGGGCGCGCACAATGGAGAAATCCGGACGGGCGGTCTTAGAACGCGTTTATTAAAGCAGTTCATAATAATGGATTTGCTTTAATTACATTTCCTGGATATAGGAAGGGAAATGGGTTATATATAAAGTAGCTTCGGTAACACTTCCCGGATGGAAGAAGGGATGTGGAAGCATATGGTCAAAGCATTTTTATGATAATGAAAATGTCTTTGAATACATTTCCTGAGTATAAAAAGGGAAATGGGATATTTTGATAAGGAAAAGCTTTTTATGTTAATAAAACTGGCTTTCAAAAGGTATATGATTTATTAAAGCAATTCATGATAATGAATTGGCTTTTAAATACATTTCCTGGATATGAGAAGGGAAATGAAAGTTTTTGAAATGAAAAGGATAAGTATTGATAAATACTTTGTGTATAGAATACACCTCAGTCCGGGAGATAGATCCGGATATGTATTATAAAGATACAATTGATTTGGAAATCCTCAGTCCGGGTGATAATTATATTACCCGGAAGTATATTGTAGACGTATGTATATGTATAAACTGGGTGCCGAGGGTCTAATGAATCCCGACGATCGACCGTGCCGCATAGTAGTGTATCGGGGGGGTTCCTTGTTTGGATTTCGCTTTGCGAGACACCCCACGCACGAATATGGCACTGTGTTGAGACTGGGGAGAAGTTTAATCCTTAGTGCTCTTATTATTAAATATCTATGGTATATATATTATATATATCTTTCTGTACTGAGGGACTGGCGGATCTCAAAGATCGACCTTGCTGCATAGTAGTGTATCGGGGGGGTTCCTTGTTTGGATTTCGCTTCGCGAGACACCCCACGCACGAACATGGCATAGCGTCGAGATTAAAGTGAAGTTTAGCCCTTAGTACATCTGTTTGACTATCTAGGTTAGATAGTGGTTGGGTGTTAGATTAGTCTAGCAGGGTAGCTTGACTAGGAGGTTTAAGGGATGCGCTAGGAGTGCACTATTAGCGGAGAGGTGAGGGGTATCTCATGGGAGTGCGATACCAACCTTAAATATGAGATAAAACCTTTTTCAAAATAATAAGGCATTTATGCACTTGCAAATATTTTCTAAACATTCGGGCTCTGACCCGTTTGTCTACTCTCCTTTCTTTCTCTATATTGTATATATATAGGTGTCCAGACACAGGGACGCCTGGATGGAAACTCTTTCGAGTCAGACGTCTGCTGCAGCAGCTGTGGATGCTTGCAGGTTATCGGTAGACGTTTCCTTCCTTGTACTCTAGATAGGAGTTATTGTATAAACACTCGAGCCAAAGGCTCAATTGCATTTATTTATTCTTTCAGTTTAGCATTCGATATGGTTGTATTATTTGGACCGAGTGTTCGGTTATTTTAGTTCCTTTATTTTCTATTTCAGTTCATTACGCATTTAATTGTGAATGTTTTAATTTGTGCACTAAAAAGAGTAGTTAGATGAAAGTTTTTAACGGCCACCTAATAGGATATTAGTAATTAAATGGATTTTCGACAGTGATGCTAAGAATGATCCATATGAAACTCCTGTTTTAATTTAATATTGGAGTGATCGCCCGGTATCTTATTAGGCGGGTTGTTACAATATGGTTCACTGAATAAATTGAATTATAAACTCTGCATGTTTGTACTTTATGATGTATAATTGCTGCTAAAATTTGTGTGTGGCAGTGTTGCTAAGTGTAATACCCCGTATTTTTAGGCTATATTAATTTGGGGATTTATTAATTTTAATGTGACGGTTTATTTAATAAAAATCCGGAAATTAATTATGTAATAATTATTAACGTGACGAGAGTTAGTAATTATGGGAAACTTGTTGAATATTACTAATGAGCATAGTAATATATTATATTGGTTATATTGAATGTCATAAGTGAATTAAATGACTATTTCGGAAATTTAAGTAGGGACGTGCCCGTGTCACGTCAGGACTAATTTTGTTAAATAAAAAGTAAATATTTTATAAGTTGTTCGTATGGTCGTTTTGAGTGCGCCAACGCGTCCGGAAGGGTCGAGATAGTCAGAAAAGTATACCCGGGGGTTTAGTTTGGGTCTCGGGGAGTTTTTAGGCCTAATTGGTGCCCCGGGAGGGCATTTTAGTCATTTTACTTAAGTGGGTAATTAAACCCACGAATTTCAGCCAACCTATATCACCCATTAGGTCAGCCTCTTAGGGTTAGAACATTCACAAATCAAGTGACGGCCATTGGAGAAGAGAGGAGAGAGCTCCAAGGCAATCCAAGGCCAAAAAGCCACCGGTTTGCACCGCCACCACCACCACCGCGTAGATCACGAGTCAAGGAACGCAGCCATACCAAAATCAGCCGTGAATCTGCATACCAAAATCCCAGGCAAGTGTTTAAACTTGCTATTTTCGTTGATGCAATCTTCATGTTAGCTTAGGAATAAATTGTGATAAAAACTATGGAAGAAAACCCCATTTTTGATAGGAGAACCCATGTAGTATTGATGTATATGTAAATGCTAGAAACCCTTGCCATGTAGAGGTAATAACCCACGAAATTTGGTGATCATAATAAAGAAATATTGGAGAAAGATTCATTACAAATCTGTTTAAGAAAATTCTAGGGTTCTTGATAATTGGACATGATTTTAGGTTGAAAATCCATGTTTAATGATAGTTACACGCATGCTTTACGTTATAAACACCTGGTATAATGTTATAATGATGATAGTAGGATTTTTGGGGCGATTAGAATGGAAACACATCGTTTTAGATGAATAAGTTGAATGAAACCCATAATTGCATTCTGCAGAATTTTGCCCAGACCTGCTTGATCGATCGATCGAGCCCCAAGCTTCGATCGATCGACCCCTCCTGGAAGACTCCTAATTCCCTCTTTAAATGCGTTAAATTCAAATTGTCGTGATATAATTTTTGGCCACTCTTGATAAATTGATTTGGGAGACATTGAGGACCAGTAGGGTATATGAATAAATGTTGGAATCTTTAATCTTTAACGAAAATGGTATTTATGGGATATTTACTTTAGGTTAGTGGATTTATGAATTTAAAGGGTGAGGTGCGTAAGAGAGTTACGTTGGAACCTAATAAAGACACTTACTGAAATTCAGATTTGTGAGGATGTAGCCCATGAGTGTTAGGTAATAAGTGAGAAAACCCTTCGAGTTAAGGTTAGGAATAAAACCTTATACGTAATTCTATAACTGTGAAATTAAGGATTAATGGTATAATTGCGGGTGATGAGAAGAACCTATTTCAATATGATAAAGGGGTATATTTATATGATTGTGTGTACATATATTATATGCATGTGAAAACATATCGCCCTACTTGCTATCTTTGAGGTTACCGCGCTGGGACAGTCTTATCTCGATGGGACCTTTATGGGGGATATTGACTTGTACCCTAGAAGATAGATATCCTTGGTACAGGCTATCGAATCGATAGTTCAGACGGTCCTAAGAGACGCGAGTGTGTGCCATCCTCTTAGAGACTTGGAATCTATGCTTCGCCTAAATATTGTTTGTGTATGTGTTAATACAATTCTAGAGTGATTCCGAATTCGTATTCCCCTTGATTTGAGTGGTATGGGGTTTGGATAGTGAAAGTATGCACGCACCATAGTTTTATTCGGGGTGCTGTTATATATATATATATATATATTATACGAGTAGTTAATATATATATATGAGATTATGATATTTGAAACTGTCTACTGAGATGTGATAAGTAAGACATGGTTGTTGACTCAAATTATTAAATACTTGTTTTGAAAAAGTATAATATGTCACTGTAAAACTTTATTGATTTTATAAAGATAAAATGGAGGACTTTGATTTCTGTTTGGAACATTCTTTTTAAAATGGAGTCGTGAATTATAAATCTTGCGAGTAATCTAAGTTAAGTTAAATCTTTTAGAAAGACTAGTGTGTTAAATGATAAGAAACCGTGGGGAAGGTTAGTGCGATAGGTGTGCACATTAGAAGAGAGGTGAGTATTTTCTCAAGAGAGTGACGTACTAATATGTTATTGCATTGGCCTGTATCAATTTAAATACTTGCTAAACGTATTTTAAAATCAAACACACTTTCGGGCTCTGACCCGTTTCTTTTTCTCTCTCTCTCTCTTGTATATATATGTATATTTTCAGGTGCCCAGCCACAGGGGCGTCTTGCTTAGGATCCCTTGAGAGGAACGTGCTGCAGCTTAGGTGGGAGTTGCAGGTCACTTGAGTAGATAGCTTCTTTTATTGACTCCACTTCTAGCATTCTCATTTATTGGGCTTGTGTCGCCCTTTCCTTTATTTCATTTGTTGTTGGGACATTTATATTTCAGTTATTTCCAGTATTGTTTTATGGGATTTATTCAGGATGGATTTGTGATTTTAGTTTCATATGTTGACATTCGATTGACGAATGGTTTATGTTATTTAGTTATTGTGGTGTGAGTCTTAATTGTAGAAAAGTTGTTTTAATTAAATAACTCTTTTTCGTTAATTAAAATTTGGAAAGTTTGTATGAAAATATTTTTGACACTTAGCTTAATTATTTAGGGTGTTAAATTGGAAAATTTATTTTTATCGACAGTGATGCTGAGAATGAACCAACTGTTTACCTTGATTTAATTTAATAAAGGAGTGATCGCCCGGTGTTTAATTAGGCGGGGTGTCACAGGTGGTATCAGAGCATCAGGTTCTAGTGTCCTTTAGGATCTGTACGGCTTATTATGCTTTCAGCGTTGCTTTCTTTGATATAGATCCCTAATACTAGGAACGTTGTGTTTATCTCTATACATTGGAAATTCGTACTTCTGTTATTTTTTTATTTGAATGATGAACTCATCCAAATTTACTCAAATTTTCAGATGGATCGTCAAGATGAACTAGATAAGACGGTTAAGGGAGTCATCGAGCAAGATCGACTCACACCTCAGGTATTCCCAGGGAGAGTATCAACCGCCGAGTTAGCAGGTATCGTGGCACAAGCAGTTACCACTACAGTTCTACAATACCAAGAACGCAGCCTACAACTTAAAGGAGGCAAAAGACCTAGAGAGGTTAACCTAGTTCATGAGACTGACGTTGAGAATTGTGCGAAGGCACCGAATCTGCAACAACAAAACAATCAAGATAGAGTCAGTTCCAGTAGTAACGAGATTTATGTACAGAGACAAGAGTGTCAGGGACAACGAAGCCAGGTTCAGAATGAAATCACCAAGAGGTGTTTCGGTTGTGGAATGGAGGACCACAAACGTAAATCTTGTCCGAATCAGATTGGGGATAAACTACAACCTGACCGGCAAAGAATTTCGAAACTCTGCTATAAATGTGTACAACCGGGTCACAAGTGGATGGATTGTCCTCGCCCTGACATAGTTTTTCCGCAGATTTCCCCTCAAGGCCAGCAAGACCAGGGAAAAAGAGAGACTAGTCAATACCGTAAGGAAGGGAAGCAGTTTCGGGGGAGGTGTTTCCAATGTGGCAGGAATGGCCATAGGCGTCAAAATTGTCCAGAGAAGAATAGGGCCCCACGGCAGGAATATGCTGACAATGTGCCCCAGAAGCCAACTCCGCCACCCTTTTCAACAGCCTCAGTTCAGCAGAGAAAGCTACAGGATGGACGTGTCTACGCAGGCACCACCCCCGATTGAGGGTATGTTTTTTCTATCCATGTTACTATGAGTCGAGATTTGTTTGTTACGAGTACAACGCACTATTTTATAAGCTATTTTTTTTTACGAAAGCCTTAGGGTTGTTAACCACAGCAGAGAGCTCCGTGACGTGTGTAGACTCACCATCTTGGGAGTGGGTCTCTTATTTTTCTTTATATGCCGGGGAGTGGGGGTAGAGATTGGTAGCTTGGTATTACCTGCAGACATGTTAGTCTTAGACATGCACGAGCATAATGTGATTATTGGTATGGATTGGCTCGCATCTTATAGAGCCATGATTCATTGCTTCGGTGGGAGCATTGTTTTTGCCATTCCGGGGCAAGAGATGTTTGTAGTGGCGATGCCTCACCCAGAGGGAGGTTCGACCGCTCATTTGTATTACATAGAGGAGGATACCTCTAAGGAGGTTGTGATTCCCTTAGATTCGATCCCTGTTGTCAGGGAGTATTCCGATGTGTTTCAGGAGATACCTGGCCTACCGCCCAGTCGTGAGATAGACTTTGTTATAGATTTATTGCCAGATACAAGACCTATAGCACGCGCACCGTACCGTATGGCTCCAGCAGAGATGAGAGAGCTACGAGATCAGATAGAGCAGCTGTTAGGTCAGGGCTTCATTCGTAGGAGTACCTCACCTTGGGGCGCTCCAGTCTTGTTTGTGAAGAAGAGAGATGGTTCATTGAGATTGTGTGTGGACTACCGTGAATTGAACAAGGTCACGATACGGAATAAGTATCCGTTGCCTCGAATCGATGATCTGTTCGACCAGTTTAGGGGAGCAACTTTCTTTTCGAAGATAGATCTGAGGTCGGGGTACCATCAGTTACGTATTAGAGAGCAGGATGTTTCAAAGACTGCCTTCTTGTCGAGATATGGGTCCTATGAGTTCAGGGTGATGCCGTTCGGACTCACAAATGCCCCAGCCATTTTCATGGACTTGATGAACCGAGTATTCAGAGAGTTCTTGGATCAGTTCGTCATCGTCTTCATAGATGATATCTTGATATATTCACACTCCGAGGAGGAGCATGCCGAGCACTTGAGGCAGGTTCTTCAGACTCTACGAGAGCATTAGTTGTATGCTAAGTATGATAAGTGTGGATTCTGGTTACGAGAAGTACAATTCTTGGGCCATGTTGTTTCTGAACAGGGGATTGCAGTTGACCCGAGCATAGTGTCAGCGGTGAGGGAGTGGGGACAGCCCACGACACCGACGGAAGTGCATAGTTTCTTGGGATTAGACGGATACTACAGGAGATTCATTCGAGGATTCTCCAAAATAGTGGGTCCATTGACGAATCTGACTCGCAAAAGGGGTACCATATGTTTGGGATGACGCTTGTCAGTTGGCTTTCGACGAGCTGAAGGACAAGCTTACTTCAGCACCAGTCCTTACCGAAACCGGGTGTGGAGTACCTGGTTTATACCGATGCGTCTTTACGGGGACTTGGAGTTGTACTCCAGCAGGAGGAGAAGGCTATAGCTTTTGCTTCCCGCAAACTTAAGCCGCATGAGAAGAATTACCCCACCCACGACCTGGAGTTAGCAGCGGTCGTCTTTGCATTGAGGATTTGGAGGCACTACTTATTGGGTGAGAAATTCCGTTTGTTCACAGACCATAAGTCACTGCAGTACCTATTCACTCAGCGAGAGCTGAATATGCGTCAGCGCAGATGGCTGGAGTTTGTGAAGGACTGCCAGTTCGATATACAGTATCATCCGGGGAAGGCCAACGTAGTTGCTGATGCGTTGAGCCGTAGACCGGTAGACGATGTAGCGGACATCTGGAAAGGAAAGTGGAAGGAGTTGGGTCACCAGGACGCAGTAGCCCGTTCTTTCATATCCGTGATGTCAGTCACACCCGAGATTGTTACGAGGGTGATACAGGCACAGACCACAGACCCGTTTTTCCAGGAGCAAATTGTGCGACTTCTAGCCGAAGGTGCTGAGTCCTATTCCGTTAGTTCTGATGAAGGTTTGCGGTTTAATGGGAGATTAGTGGTTCCAGAAGGCGCGGAGTTACGTCATGAAGTGATGACTCATTCTCACGGGTCCCGATTTGCAGTACATCCGGGAGGTGATAAAATGTACCAGGACATGAGGCGTCAATACTGGTGGAGTGGGATGAAGAAGGACATCGCCGAGTTTGTGTCCAAGTGTTCTACCTGCCATCTGTGAAGGTGGACCACCAGAAACCGTCGGGATTGCTTCAGCCGTTGGAAGTACCCGCGTGGAAGTGGGAGAGTATTTCCATGGATTTCATTACAGGGTTGCCTACATCACAGCGGGGCCACGATTCTATCTGGGTGATTGTAGACCGTTTGACCAAGGTGGCTCATTTTCTACCAGTGAGGACAGATTATACCACGGGTCAGTATGCTCAGTTGTTCATCGCTGAGATTGTCAGATTACATGGGGTGCCCCTGAATATTGTGTCAGATAGAGACAAGATTTTTGTGTCACGTTTTTGGGAAAGCTTTCAGGAGGCTATGGGTACTGAGTTGAGGTTGAGTTCAGCTTACCACCCACAGACAGATGGACAGACAGAGTGTACTAATCAGATGTTAGAGGATAGGCTACGCATGTGTGTTCTCGATTTTGGAGGAAGTTGGGAACCACAACTTCCACTGGTAGAGTTTGCTTATAATAACTCTTATCAGTTTACGATTGGCATGGCTCCATTTGAGGCTTTGTATGGCAGGCCTTGTCGTTCTCCAACCTGTTGGCTCGAGGTGGGGGACAACAAGTTGCTAGGACCATAAGTGATTCAAGAGACCTCCGCGAGGATTGAGATAATCAGGAGTCGTATTCGGGTAGCCCAGGATAGGCAGAAGAGCTACGCCGATGCGAAATGATTCTTCCGGGAGTTTAATGTGGGAGATCAAGTGTTATTGCGTGTATCTCCTATGAAGGGAGTGATGAGGTTCGGGAAGAAGGGGAAGTTGGCCCCGAGGTACGTGGGACCATTTCCCATCATCAAGAGGATTGGGCCGGTTGCATACAGGTTGGGATTGCCAGAACATTTACATCGCATCCACGATGTATTCCACATCTCGTTGTTGAGACGATTTCTTCGGGATGATATGGCCCATACTCACATTGCGATAGATGAGATAGACTTACAGTCTGACAGCTCTTACGAGGAGAGACCAGTGGCAATTCTAGACTATAGTGAGAGGATATTGAGGTCGAAAATAGTTCCACTTGTGCGAGTCCAGTGGGAGCATCATAATATGGAGAAATCCACTTGGGAACGTGAGGCAGATATGCGCGATAGATATCCAGAGTTATTTTTACCAGGTATGCCTTATTTTCCGAATTTCGGGACGAAATTCCGTTATTAGGGGGGAAGTATGTAATACCCCGTATTTTTAGGCTATATTAATTTGGGGATTTATTAATTTTAATGTGACGGTTTATTTAATAAAAATTCGGAAATTAATTATGTAATAATTATTAACGTGACGAGCGTTAGTAATTATGGGAAACTTGTTGAATATTACTAATGAGCATAGTAATATATTATATTGGTTATATTGAATGTCATAAGTGAATTAAATGACTATTTCGGAAATTTAAGTAGGGACGTGCCCGTGTCACGTCAGGACTAATTTTGTTAAATAAAAAGTAAATATTTTATAAGTTGTTCGTATGGTCGTTTTGAGTGCGCCAACGCGTCCGGAAGGGTTGAGATAGTCAGAAAAGTATACCCGGGGGTTTAGTTTGGGTCTCGGGGCGTTTTTAGGCCTAATTGGTGCCCCGTGAGGGCATTTTAGTCATTTTACTTAAGTGGGTAATTAAACCCACGAATTTTAGCCAACCTATATCACCCATTAGGTCAGCCTCTTAGGGTTAGAACATTCACAAATTAAGTGACGGCCATTGGAGAAGAGAGGAGAGAGCTCCAAGGCAATCCAAGGCCAAAAAGCCACCGGTTTGCACCGCCACCACCACCACCGCGTAGATCACGAGTCAAGGAACGCAGCCATACCAAAATCAGCCGTGAATCTGCATACCAAAATCCCAAGCAAGTGTTTAAACTTGCTATTTTCGTTGATGCAATCTTCATGTTAGCTTAGGAATAAATTGTGATAAAAATTATGGAAGAAAACCCCATTTTTGATAGGAGAACCCATGTAGTATTGATGTATATGTAAATGCTGGAAACCCTTGCCATGTAGAGGTAATAACCCACGAAATTTGGTGATCATAATAAAGAAATATTGGAGAAAGATTCATTAGAAATCTGTTTAAGAAAATTCTAGGGTTCTTGATAATTGGACATGATTTTAGGTTGAAAATTCATGTTTAATGATAGTTACACGCATGCTTTACGTTATAAACACCTGGTATAATGTTATAATGATGATAGTAGGATTTTTGGGGTGATTAGAATGGAAACACATCATTTTAGATGAAGAAGTTGGATGAAACCCGTAACTGCATTCTGCAGAATTTTGCCCAGACCTGCTTGATCGATCGATCGAGCCTAGAGCTTCGATCGATCGAAGGTTCGATCGATCGAGCCCCAAGCTTCGATCGATCGACCCCTCCTGGCAGACTCCTAATTCCCTTTTTAAATGCGTTAAATTCAAATTGTCGTGATATAATTCTTCGGTACTCTTGATAAATTGATTTGGGAGACATTGAGGACCAGTAGGGTATATGAATAAATGTTGGAATCTTTAATCTTTAACGAAAATGGTATTTATGGGATATTTACTTTAGGTTAGTGGATTTATGAATTTAAAGGGTGAGGTGCGTAAGAGAGTTACGTTGGAACCTAATAAAGACACTTACTGAAATTCAGATTTGTGAGGATGTAGCCCATGAGTGTTAGGTAATAAGTGAGAAAACCCTTCGAGTTAAGGTTAGGAATAAAACCTTATACGTAATTCTATAACTGTGAAATTAAGGATTAATGGTATAATTGCGGGTGATGAGAAGAACCTATTTCAATATGATAAAGGGGTATATTTATATGATTGTGTGTACATATATTATATGCATGTGAAAAACATACCGCACTACTTGCTATCTTTAAGGTTACCGCGCTGGGACAGTCTTATCTCGATGGGACCTTTATGGGGGATATTGACTTGTACCCTAGAAGATAGATATCCTTGGTACAGGCTATCGAATCGATAGTTCAGACGGTCCTAAGAGACGCGAGTATGTGCCATCCTCTTAGAGACTTGGAATCTATGCTTCGCCTCAATATTGTTTGTGTATGTGTTAATACAATTCGAGAGTGATTCCGAATTCGTATTCCCCTTGATTTGAGTGGTATGGGGTTTGGATAGTGGAAGTATGCACGCACCATAGTTTTATTCGGGGTGCTGTTATATATATATATATATTATACGAGTAGTTAATATATATATGAGATTATGATATTTGAAACTGTCTACTGAGATGTGATAAGTAAGACATGGTTGTTGACTCAAATTATTAAATACTTGTTTTGAAAAAGTATAATATGTCACTGTAAAACTTTATTGATTTTATAAAGATAAAATGGAGGACTTTGATTTCTGTTTGGAACATTCTTTTTAAAATGGAGTCGTGAATTATAAATCTTGCGAGTAATCTAAGTTAAGTTAAATCTTTTAGAAAGACTAGTGTGTTAAATGATAAGAAACCGTGGGGAAGGTTAGTGCGATAGGTGTGCACATTAGAAGAGAGGTGAGTATTTTCTCAAGAGAGTGACGTACTAATATGTTATTGCATTGGCCTGTATCAATTTAAATACTTGCTAAACGTATTTTAAAATCAAACACACTTTCGGGCTCTGACCCGTTTCTTTCTCTCTCTCTCTCTCTTGTATATATATGTATATTTTCAGGTGCCCAGCCACAGGGGCGTCTTGTTTAGGATCCCTTGAGAGGAACGTGCTGCAGCTTAGGTGGGAGTTGCAGGTCACTTGAGTAGACGGCTTCTTTTATTGACTCCACTTCTAGCATTCTCATTTATTGGGCATGTGTCGCCCTTTCCTTTATTTCATTTGTTGTTGGGACATTTATATTTCAGTTATTTCCAGTATTGTTCTATGGGATTTATTCAGGATGGATTTGTGATTTTAGTTTCATATGTTGACATTCGATTGACGAATGGTTTATGTTATTTAGTTATTGTGGTGTGAGTCTTAATTGTAGAAAAGTTATTTTAATTAAATAAATCTTTTTCGTTAATTAAAATTTGGAAAGTTTGTATGAAAATGTTTTTGACACTTAGCTTAATTATTTAGGGTGTTAAATTGGAAAATTTATTTTTATCGACAGTGATGCTGAGAATGAACCAACTGTTTACCTTGATTTAATTTAATAAAGGAGTGATCGCCCGGTATTTAATTAGGCGGGGTGTCACACTAAGCATCTGAAGTCTGCAAATACAATGTTTTCATTTATTTCGCAGATCATTGGATCCTATTGGGCGTCTACTGGTGACCAAGATTTGACCTGTGATTCACCTCAACTTTACAGGTTTGTTCTAGCACGTGTCTTTTTCTAAATGGGGTTATGACTTCAAAATTTTGTCATGTCTTTCCTTTTGGATCATTTATGCACGGGTTTCGTATTCCAGGCTTTGTATTACATTCTTGACATTCGATGCGCTCTTTGTCATCATCTTCATTGCTGTGGCATGTGTCATTGGTATTGTTCTTTGCTGCTGTCTGCCATGTATTATCGCCATTTTATACGCAGTGGCACATCAGGTAATATACCAATAAGACGTAAATGTACTATGAACCGGCCGTAAATATTTAACTGCAGTTTGGGAAACTTGAATATTCCTCTCTTGCCTGGTTTCAAAACATATATATTTTAATTATGAGCAAAATCTGTTGTAAGGGCTAAATAGGATGACGGTTCTCGGAATCCCAAATTTTAGTTTTTTTCAAATTAAATTATCTCTTGTTAAAAAAATCTTTAATTAAAGTTCAAATTAAAACAAATAAAACTAACATGAATTTTGCCAAATTAAAGTTTTTCTTAAACTAACACAACCCAATTTAATTAAGCGCCAATTAAACCATTCTTATGCTTAAACTAATTTTATCTTTTTAACCTAAGCATGCATCTAGGTATGAATTTATAACATAAAATAACCAACCACAACGCTGCGATGTACGAAGAAAATCCACAACGCGAATAACATCGAACGAACCCGCCACAAGTCCACTAAGTACGGAATTACAAAAGGACACGACATAATATTTACGCAACAACTCAACGCCCTCGCAAGCCATGACACTCTTCGTTCTTTCAACCTCTGCCTAGTGACAACGTAGGAGTCCATCTACATCTCGAAGTCCACTGATGGAGAATTTCTACCGTCACGCATACGGAGTCCATCGTATGTACACCAATGAACACGAAATCTTCCGCAAGAAATAATTATTAATGTTGAACCCTGTGCCAAAATATAATCTCAAAACATATATGTATGTTAAAACTTGGATCAAAATAATTTGATATAAACTTGTGTTTTGTTTGAAGGATTAAACCATGAATCATAGAAAAAACTTTCTTGGACTTTTCTAAAGGTTTCTCACACTTAGAAGTTGAGAAAGTCTCTGATAAAAATGCAATCCCGCACTACATAAATGATTGGAAAAAGTAGTGGGAAGTTATGAGAAAAACTATTTCAAAAACTATTTTTTGACAAAAACTGCTCCGGTCATTCGAACGAAAACTAAGCTCGTTCGAACGACAGAGCTATTTTCTTCGAATGAGATAAGAACGAGACTTCTAACAAGAAGTCGACACAAACCAAAATGTGACCTCGTTAGAAGTCGTTCGAACAGACATTAAATCTCGTTCGAATGAACATCAAATCTCGTTCGAATGAGTTGGGAAAATCAAAATATTTTTCTTGAAAATGAAAAGTCATTTTGCAATAGCTTAACAAAAATTCTAACACCCAATAATAAAATTCCAAGGCTCAACAGAATATAAAAATTTATACCTGAGAGATTCTTGGAATGTTGATGACGATACGAGGCACGAAGCACGACATAGGATGAGATCTCTTTTGGCTTGGTTGCTACGTCTTCAACAAAAATGTCGTAGGCTTGAAAGGTCACAAATACAACATTTATCCTATTACTCAAAGTGTTTTGTACGGAATTAAGCCAATACATATAAATTGTCTCAATTGAAAATTTGGCCTTACAAATCTCCCCCTTTGGCTATTCCGGGTCAAAATCAGAAGAAAAATCCTATGGGTCGTCAAGCTTATCTAAAAGACTCAAATCCAACCTAAAATAAAAAATACGGATGCTTGACCGACACATATACTGAGTACTTTTCTTGCATTAATACTTTGCCACATGATTACAAACTCACACACTTAAGCACACCATAAACGCATAAAGAATATAAGAATAACAATTGCATAATTAGATCCTCCCACTTTGCCCTCCTTTTTCTAACAATGTCTACCAAAGAAAGGACGTCTCCCCCTAAGTAAAAAATCTCCCCTAATTGAAAAGAGTTAGATACCATTATTACCCATTTTATGTTTAGGAATAAACAAAGACTAAGGTGACATAAAATTTAATTAATTTCTCCCCGGTTAAATCAATTCTCCCCTTAATTGAAAAATAAGGGCTAAGCATAAAGAAAAAACATGTATTTCTTGCAATAGTGTAGAGTGATACAAAAAACAACACAACAACGTGGCAACACAAGAACAACTAATTCACATAAGGAACAATACATACCACCTATGATGCGATAGCAAAATGATATCAACTAGAATGAACGAACATGAACATGGGATACCAATGAAAAATCGCAACAAGATAGATATTAATATGAACACAGAACATACAAGGGCTATATTTAAAAGCAAAGACTCAAAACAAATGATACCATACATATATATATATATATATACACACACACAAGTTACCAATGAAGCATAGGCACATATATATAGGTATAAACACCACACAAGACACTAAATACGATAAGCTTTCCCCACTCATATGGCATAAATGTTTCTAAATCAAATGTGGTAATTGGAGTGAAGGAGTGTGAACTAGATACAAAAGAATTATGACCCAATCACAAACACGTTCCAGGAGTTCTATTTGATTGCAAAATAACTTAGATTTAGTTTCACGTGACAAGATAAAGTGAACTCAAAGAACAAACAAGCACAATGTACACAACTCTAGAATTTTGATAAGTCTACAAATCAATAGAGTCATGACAAAATAAGTATAACTAGAATTCATTGTGCAAACCCACTGATCTTCAACTAAACACCCTCAAAAGATAAATCTATTACATATTTTCTTTTCTTTTCTTTTCTCAAATCTTTTGAAGTTATTTCTTTTAATGATCAAACAAACTAAACTATGTTGGCCTTTGACAATTTTTCTGTTTTTATTGCCTTTAATATTTTCATTAGGCTCTTGCTAACGGTGGCTTTCGCGCAAAGGAGGTTTGCTCCTTTCGTAGCCCTTTCCTGCGCACCCTCATAGGTTTTCATAATAATTCAAATAAAAGGAAAAGTGAAACTTTGTTTTCTCATAATAAATTACGGATGTAACCATCAATCAAAAGAAAATATAGCATATCATGTTCATATAAAAAGGAAATAAAAAAAATAGACAAAAATAATAGAATCTACATAAATGGCTAAAATCGAATTAACTAACAATGGGGAGAGTTTACCTCTACTCGATTCAAAAATGAAAATGGGTGCCTTTCTCAAAGGAAGCGTCTAATTTATATAGTGTAAGTAATGTTGTAGAAATGAGGGCGTCATGAGGAGGGAATGAGTATTTAGGTTTCACATTTGTAAAAGATGAAGTGAACCGTCATTTTAATTTTCTGGAAAAGAAGATCAAAAGACCTCCATTTAGGAGGCGGTAGTTCTAGGGTCATTTTGTAGGAGTGATTTTGGAGTCTATTTATAGTGGTAAAATATGTAGTCCACGTGTCAAAGCTTCAAGAGGAGACTCCAAACACATTTATAAAAGATGAAGTGAACCATCATTTTAATTTTCTGAAAAAGAAAATCAAAAGACCACCATATAGGAGGCGGTAATTGTCGAGTCATTTTGCAGCTGTGATTTTGGAGTCCATTAATAGTGGTAAAATGCAGTCCACGTGTCAATCCTCTGAGATGAGACACCAAAATTATATTTATATACTAGCATGCAGGTCACGCGATGCATGGCCGAATTTATCAATTTTTTTTTATTGTTGTGTCTTGTTTCACGTAATATATTTAATGAATGAAGGGAGATACAATTTTAATTTAATATTAAAAGTCAGATGATTAACATAATTTTTTAGTGAAAAAAATATGTTAGCGTGCAAAACAGGATACATGATTGGTAGAAAACTAATAAATTATTACTTAAATGTTCTCATCAGTAAAGCTTCGAAATAAAACATAGTTAAAGTCCCTTACGGATTACAGTAACCATGATAATTGTGGGAGAGAGAACCGTCTTCAACTCAAACAAAACTAAAAAACTCACCGTAAAAACCAAACATGAGCGGTAAAACTACAAAACCACAGCTCCTTCAAATCATAAAACAACCAACACTAGCTTGGGGAGAGAGTACCAACTCCAAATCTATCTGAGAAACAATCTCTGCTTCACCCAAACAACTGTAAAAAGCTTAGAAGAGAGAGAGAGAGAGAGAGACTACGAATAGCAATTGGTCCAAGTAAGAACCCAAATCAGGAGTAAACACCATCTTAAAGCAGGGCCAAAGCACAAAATCCCAACCAAAACCCAATCTTCCACCATTAGAACAAAAATCAAGGATTTTCAACATGGTCTAGCAAAAAAAAAAAAAAATAAGAGCTAGATCCACGGATCCAGGGACAAATGCAGACAATAACCTCAACCAAAACCCCAAAATATTTGAAAAATCCACTATGTAAGACATCAAACCCCTTGACTTCTCAGGAAAGCATCTTAACAACCACTACATGCAAAAACGGTGTGGAATTAACATATGTTGAAAAATGGTGATGTTCGGAAATGAAATGATGGATGAAGCCGAGTTTGGAATATATAAGGGCCGAGAGGAGACAAAAGGTACGGGTTCAATGAATGAAGTAGAATAAGGTGTAAAGGCATTTTTTTGGTTTTGGGAATTTTTGGAATTCAACTGAAAGCAACATAAATTAATTGCAAGAATTTAAGAAGCCAGATAAAAAGCCTGCCTAAACGCTGATGCTGATAGCGGTAGAAATAGGACTTAAGGATATTTAATACATATGCCATGTGTCAGCTTTCACACGATTTGGGGCAATAATTTTTATATAGTTATATAGATTAGATATAGATATAGATTTAATAGTTAAATAGTGATGAAACCAACTTAATAAAAAAAACTAGTTAGACAAGACTTATATGTACGAACCCTAAACTTTTAAACTTTTTAAGTTGTGAAGTGAATAAATGAAAAGTTATCTGCAATTAATATAGGATATCTAGCTACGGCCGATAAAACCTCTTAAAACGCCACCCAAAGCTCAACGCAAACTATTCGCCTTATAATCCCAAAATCTCCCTTCACCAATTGAAACACCACCGCCATGACATCCACAACAACAGACACCACCCCATTCCTAACGAACCCCCATTCCCCCAACCCTCTAGGGCGCCGCCCGCTTCCTCCGGTGCGCCAGCACCCGCCGCCTCATGTGTGACCGCTCCATCCATGTCCGAGAATTCGTCGCCCAACAAATCGAAGACCGCCAATCCGATCGGGCCTACTCCAAACCCATCGTAATCCTCGACCTCATTTGGAACTTCTTATTTGTCACCGCTTCAATTGTTGTGCTCATCATTAGTAAAAATGAAGATCATTCCACTCTGCTTCGGGTTTGGGTCATCGGCTACGCCTTTCAGTGTGTGGTACACATGGGGTGCACGTTTGTTGAGTATAATCGAAGGTTTCACCCCCGGATCAATTCATCTGATAGTTCTCGCTATTCCAATTCTAGTTCAGAGAGTGATAAGAGAAACTTTTGGGGATTATGTTTTGGCCAACCCTCATAATTCCCCTCATCCTAGGTTTAATTTAAATTGTTGTATAATGCTTTGCTTTTGAATACTTTAACCTCAAAGTGTACAATGTCTTTCTAATTATAATATATTACTCCTTCTAAAGTCCCCAAAAATATACCCTAAAAATCCACTGTTCCTATTTGGGTCATTTTGAATGAATACTTTACTTCCTTCTTTAACCTAATTGAGGAACCAAATTCCCTGATCGTAAACACATGTTTGATCTTGGTTGTTATTGAGTTTCTTAAATTAGGATGGAGGGAGTATAGGATATTAAGCACTTCTTTTGATCATGGCTTATGCAACACTTGACAACCAAGAAAGCAAGAAACCCATTAAATTGTGAAAATAGTAGTAATGCATAGGCAAATCAAACATTAAAGATGAATTTGCATATTAAATGAACCCATATGAGCCTCAATTTTTTTAACACTTATTTTCTGTGATAATTTGTATCTTCTTTGAATTTTTCGAGGTTCTCAATTTTATGAATTTGATGGTCGTTTCCAAATTCGTTTGGTCTCGGTTCGAGACATGAGAGAAGCATCTCCATATATGGGGGGTAAAGTAGCTAGCATCTGCCTCTCCATATATGGGGGGTAAGGTGCACCCTCATCGATTTTCATAATAATTCAAATTAAGTTCACGGGGAATGGTTTTTACATGCATAAATCCCCCAAACTCACAAAACATGTAGATGACAAAATTGATGATAGAACATCTCATAAAGCTCAAATATATATACGAAGTTAAAGTTCAGAAGAGCTCGTGCATGTGTATGTGGAGGCATATATAAAGAGAATCCATTAAGTAAATTTAAGTCAAACTACTCCATGCAAGCATGTTAAAGAACTCTTTAAGAATTGGAATTCATAACCAAAAGTTCTAGCCACATGGACATAGAAAGTAATATAGGATTCAAACACAAGGATATGCCACATAAAATGTATAAAACTAAAATACACGCAAAAATCTTTTTGATTTTTCAAATTTATTTATTTATTTATTTTTTAAATTTAAAACAAAGATAACTCAAAGAACAAATAATTTTTTTTTGTATTTTTCAATAAGACTCAATAAATGCAAAAACACAATACAACGGGTACACTTGTCATGATTCCATTAAAATATATACAACAGATACATCATGTGTAAGCATATGAGAATCATAAAGTGTATCATGTAAAGTCTCCAAATTAGATCTCCTAACCTACATGGGTGTAACGTGATGTCCTCAATTTTTGGTGACCTTGGTGACTCTACCCTTGGATTTCCTAGGACTGATTCTAAGATCGATATAAAACCTCCTAAGGTGACCCCACAATGTGTGTAAGTGAAAGCACAGTGAGAAGTATTACTTAAGGGTTAACCTTTTCTAGTGTTCCTAGACGATTCTCTCAAAATCATGGTTTTGGCTTTAGTAGCAAAAGCATTTTAAGTATCGAAGCCAATACCACACTTATCATTTTTTATTTGGACAGTGTCTAACATCTTATCCAATTTTTTAGATCTAAACTCCAAAATAAATTTGACTTGACTCGAGTCTCTTAATCTCTCTTCGAGCCCCATTATCTTAGACTCAAGCAAACTCCTAGTCTCTTCAAACTCAAGAAGCTCTTTCTTCATAGCCTCCATTAAACCTTGAAGACTATCTCTCTCACGTTCAACATACTCTAGCTTCTCTCGAAGAGTCCCCTCACGTTCCCTAAGATCTTCAACTAAAATAATCTCATCAATACCTACGACACATTCTTTCATCCTTGCTTCCAACCCCAAGTTTTCCTTTTTCAATTTCAAAGATTCCACATACAACTCACGGAAGGTCACTTGGAGTTCAGTCTCCTCTTCTTCTTCATTCTCACTCTCTTCTCCACTTTCTTTACCATCAAATACTTAGGATTCACACTTAATAGCCTTGGAAGTGTCATGCAAAGAAATATCTTCCTGGAAAGATTCGTCATCAATGCTCACATGACTAGCCATGAACCCGATGAGGTTGCGCTCAATTTAATTAGGCACCAATTAAACCATTTTTTTGGTTAAACCAAATTTATCCATTTAACCTAAGCATGCATCTAAGTGTGAATTTGCAAGATAAAATAACCAACCATAACATCGCGATGTACGAGGAAAACCCATAACGGGAAAAACCTCGAACGACGCAACCATAAGTCCACTAAGTACGGATACGACATAATACTTACACAACGATTGGACACCCTCACAAGCCTTGACGCTCTTCGTTCTTTCAACCTCTGCCTAATGACAACGTAGGAGTCCACCTATATCTTAGAGTCCATTGATGGGGCACTGCTACTGTCACGCATAAAAAGTCCACCGTATGCACACCAACAAACATGGAATCCTTTGTAAGAAACAATCCTCAATGATGAACCTGGTACGAAAATGTACTCTCAAAATATATATGTATGTTGAAACTTGGATCAAAATAATTTGGTGTAAACTTTTATTTTGTTTGAAGGATGAAACCATGAATCATAGATAAAACTTTCATGGACTTTTCTAAAGGTTTCTCACACTTAGAAGTTGGAAAAGTCTATGATAAAAATGCAATCCCGCACTACATAAATGGTTGGGAAAAGTAGTGGGGAGTTATGAGATAAAACTGCTTCAAAAAATGTTTGTTGACAAAAATTGCTCCGATCGTTCGAACGAAAACCAATCTCATTCGAACGACAGAGCCATCTCGTTAGAATGAGATAAGAATGAGACCTCTAACGAGAAGTCAACACAAACCAAAATGAGACCTCATTAGAAGTCATTCAAATGAACACCATATCTTGTTCGAATGTCCTGGGAAAATCAAAATATTTTTCTTGAAAAAATATAAAGTCATTTCAAAATAGCTTAACAAAAATTCTAACACCCAATAATAAATTTCCAAGGCTCAACAAATTGTAAGCATTCATACTTGAGAGATTCTTGGAATGTTGATGACACTACGAGGCACGAAACACAACATAGGATGGGGTATCTTTTGACTTGGCCACTACGTTGTCAAAGGATCGAAAGGTCATAAATACAAGTACTTAGGGTTGTAAAATGAACCAAGCTACTCGAGTTCGGATTGTGTTCATTCAGAAAAAATCTCGTTCGAGACTATCTCATAAAATAAATGAGCCAATCTTGAACAAAAGTTTAATCTCATTATCTCATTGAGCTTGGTTTGGATTCGGCTCGATCACTGATAATCATACTAAACTAGTGTAAAAATAACCAAGCTACTCGAGCTCGGCTCATACTCATTTGCTTAGAAGCTTTCCCGATCTTGGATCGTAAGATAAATGAACCGAGTTTGAACATACTTTTAGGCTCATTTACATTTACAAACCAAGCTTGAGAAACCTTAAGCTCAGCTCGGCTCGCCTCATTTTCACCCCTACAAGTACTATCCTATGACTCAAAGAGTTTTGTCCGGAATTAAGCTAATACATACAAATTACTAAATTGGAAATTTGTCCTTACATCTTTCGTAAGTGAAGCAAGCTAGAACATTTTAGGTACCTGAATATCTTCTTTACTAAAATAAGGTGTTGTATAGCCATAGGGATATACGCTCGAGTTTACATAATATGGGTGTAAGTTTGAAGAAACTATATGAGATGCCTAAAAAGAGAATCTTGAATATAGTTGATATGTACTTCAACTTAGATAAGTATTATTTTACTTCAACTCATTTCGTCTTTTACTTCGCATCCACTTATTTACATAAATTTGAGATTTAATTTTTTTTTGTCTATATGCGATTAAGTAGGAAGGATATGATTACAAATGAAAATATTCGTGAAACATTAAATGTATCTCATACACAATATAAATTGTGAGAAAATTGTTTAAGATGGTTTGGTGTGTTAAGCGTAGGCCAATACATTCCCCCACAACTCTTCAAGGAACAACGACTTTTGTTAAAATTATCAGTTATGCTAGGGATAGCTCGTGGTTTAAAAAAATGAGTGGTTTGGTGAAATATGATTAATGTATCCAATTATTAGTAATTGAGATTATTTTGTTGAGTTGAGTACACCTATGTGTGTGCGAAAAATGATTATTGTATCCAATTATTAGTAATTGCGAATATTTTGTTGAGTTGAGTACATCCGTGTGTGTGCTTATCTCGATGCATATGGACAGGAGAGAGATAATATTGTAATTGGATGAGTTATAGTTAAAAAATATATGCATGCATGCATATCTTTTTATCTTTATATAAATAGAAACATATTTCTGAATTAATTTTGTAATTATTTTGATATATTGGAGGTAGAATACTAAATAGTAGGGAATATGATATGCGTGCTGTGAAGGAGTAAGCAACGTCCGTATTGTGGGCAGGCTTTGTGCCCAATCCCTAAATGCATACAATTCTTTAAATAGTGAATTTTTATATGGGGAACCCCTGTTATTTTATGTCTTCTGCTCGCTTTGTACGTGGAATGTGATTGCTTGTACGAATTGTTCGGACAGTAATTGGGGTAGAGTTGTTTTGAAATTAGTTTAACTCTTATTATTAGGATGAGAAAAAATTAACTTGTAAAATTAATGATTCAGACACTGAGATTCAGGAAATGGAGTTGAAGACAAGAGAGCTAAAATGATTTTCATTTTCCCTTTACAGTCATCATCATCGTTCTTGTAAATAAAAAGGTGTTTGACACTTGAGCCAATCACTAGCCTCGCTATTTTTCGAGTCCATAACACCCAATTGCATTTTGAACTTATTGCACTATAAGTTGTTAGATTCGGGTTAGGTTAAAATAGTATTTTAATGGTAAACCAGTGGTCTTTATTGCACTATAAGCTGTTATATGGTTGGTCCATCATCTATGAGCTCTCCCTTTGCTAAAAGCAGTTTCGTCCTATATTTCAAAGCCAGTTGTAAAGCTAATTATACCTTTTGTTGCTTAGTTACTATTTTACATGAATGAATGATATAATTTGAATAAATAATTTTATGTTAGTAATAGAACTTGCTAGAATGCATTGATGTAGTTTTCAGTGAGTAACATTAACTGAATGAATGATATAATTTAAATAAATAATTTGTTGGTAGTAGTAGAATTTGCCAGAACATATTGATTTAGAGTTCAGCCCGTAACATGAGCAGATGGATTTTGTAAAGAAATTTGATGGTTCTATTACTATTGATTTTGAAGAGAATAAACAACGATTAAGTTGGGATGAATTTGCATTTGGGTGACCACTTGTCAATTTCATCAATATCACTATTTTTTTTACTTATTATTAACATTTGTATGAAAATAGGAAGGATCAACCAAGGATGATATCGAGCAACTGTCCAAGTATAAATTTCGAAGAATAGGTGATTTTGAGAAACAAAATGGGGAGATTAAAGAATCTTTTGGAGGAATAATGAGAGAGTGCCACCCTGATACACCCATTGAACGTATTCTTCCCCTGGAGGATGCTGTAAGTTTTTCAATTTTTGTAATATAAATTCTTTTATACCCCCTTTTCCCCCAAAGGTATAACATAGGGTGATTTTGATTTTGGCCTCCATTTGTTTGGCCCTTAACCCCCTTCCCGCAAAGGTATAACATGGGGTGATTTTTATTTTGGTCCCCATTTGTCATGACCATTACCTTTCTATTATAAAAAAATTCTTCACTACTATACTTTTGACCTCCAAAAGCATCATTTCTAATCAAAGCTTTAGTAAAAAAAATCCTTAGACCGACGAAGGCCACTCGAAGGCTCAAAGGTATATATTGTTGTAAACATTGGCACCCAAGTTGAATGAATCATAACATTGGTGGCGAAGTCCAAATCACCTCCCCCAACCCAATAAAACCTCCGATTGTTACAAAGGGAATGGTTGCACCCAACATTTGTTGCCACCTTATAACCACATCTCATGAAATCAAATAAAGTGTACTCCATTTGATGCCAAAGTAAAAGCTGTAGAAACTAACCAAAATGAAACACACACACAATCAAAGATGAAAACTCTCAATATCATTCAAATGAATGCATCAAATGAGGATTACAATGATATCTAAAGACATGGGATACTTTATGACCAAGTATCCAATACTGAAAAACTCAAAAGGACACAAAAAAGGGATTGCCTACCTTTAGCACTAAAATGTGGAAATAAGCCGACTTATTTACATCACCCTCCTCCCTCGAAGAGAGTTCGACCCGAACTTAAAGTGGCTCCCCAATGGTGTCTGGATCAAGATGGTTGATGAGAGAGTGATGGTAGATCTTATCTTCCGGTTGAGGTTTCTTGCCATATTTTAGAAGGACTGTATTTTCCTTTGCTAACAAGCCATAGGCGGGTCAGTGTCCTAACTTGTTGCACCGAAAGCACTTCATTGCTATGTATACTTTTTATCTATATATCATATCGTTTATATAGATATTTATTAATAATTTATGCTCATCGAGGCTTTTTAGAGTCTGGCACCCATATATATATATATATATATATATATATATATATATATATATATATATATACTAGGGTATGCCCGTGCCTGAAGGCACGCTGATAATTTTGAGAAGCATAAAGTTGGGTCTTGGTGCGATGGAAAGCGCCCTTGCCAAAGCAACGACTGATCTTGGGATCGAAAGCGTTAATAAAACAATCAAATAAATCTTTTGAAATATTAATTCGCATACCTTTCATATAGTTAACAAATAGTTCATCTTTGATAATTTAGCAGCTCAGAAATATTAATAAAGAAACAATATAAGGTTTTTGTAACGTAATGAAGGAATTATCCCAAACACATGTGGTGCTCACTATCCCAACTTTTAGTACTAATTGAGTCGCTACAACCTACACATCACCTAAATCCCAAGTTAGTGGAAAGGTTGTGAGATTATTTTGGTGTATTTGTGTTCTCCACGCATCAATGCGATGCATTTGTAACACGGACCATGTGCTACATCGATAGCGTAAGGAGTCGGTTGGTGGTGCGATGGCTATAGAGGTTGTTGGAGTTGCCTTGTCGACTTGGTATTACAATAGATAGCATAAGGAGTCAGTTGGTATTACAATCATCTTCTTGATGCTAGCCAGGTCAGAAAGCATGACATGATAGCCACGTTGTCATGCTGGATGCTAGAATTACCACGTACAAAAGTCATTACCTATTTGTATAACCCCATAATAAGTCAGTACTTATTCGAGACATCCTATATATTGCATTACTATTTTGAAGAATTTAAATTCAAAGCCAACAAATTAATAAAGAAAACATATTGTAGACCATAATTACTAAGCAAATGAACCCGAATGTAATAATAAGAATTTTATTGTTTTTAATACAAAGTACATACAGTTGTATCTAAATATGAAATACAAAACTCTCTCCTCTAATAATCCTTTTGAAATCTCATATACATAACTGACTCCCTCAAGAACATGAACCAAATCAAAACCAAATATTACCTATAAAAAGATCAAATAATATCTACCTATTGGCAAATGACATATCATACCTTATCTACCTTTTCAACGATGTCAACGCGTATAAAAATATTATTACCCCTGATGCATTCTTCTCAACAGTTTAATACCTGTTGCTTCGGCTTCGGTGAACCTAAGAGTTAATCGACATTTGAAATGTAGAACCAAATCACCGCGGCATCCAAAATCCACGGACCGTGAGTGGATTTTATAGAATCACCACGGGTTGTATTTTTATTACTCAAGTCGTTGGATCGTTGCACTATTCAAACCAATCGTGTAGTGACGATTACAACTTGTGGAATGAACGATTTGCCTCCTGAACAGTTAAATGAACAAAAAATCAATTTTCTAAAAGAAACTAAATAAATATAAAAAGGTACAAAGCGAAAAGAAAAAAATACCTGTGATCTTCTTAACCTTTGGTGTTGCAAAAACTTGTGTGATCTCTCCATCTACTGCAAGCACTGCTCCTATTAAGCGGTGCTAAAACAACTGCTATTAAGAACTAATGTATGCGTACTATCAAGCACTAAACAGTTTCTATTAAGCACTACTGTTCATATCAAATTGATATACCAAATTAATATCAAATTAGATTTCCAACTATTCATATCAACTGTTCATATGAGTTCATATTAGTCCATCAGTTCATATCAGTTCATATCGGTTCATATACCAAATTACCTATATAAGTTCATATAACTAAATTGTTCCCAAATACTAATATGAACTGATATATGTATACGTAATCAAATTATTTGGGAACCAAATCATCTATAAGTATTCGAATAATTTGGGTAAACAGTTCATATTCGAATAATTTGGGTACCCAAATTTCGTGATACGTCGTAACTGATTTGAATATGAACTGGAACCCAAATAAGATACGCATCTGTATATCTAATCTAATTGAAATGGTACCAAAATTTGACTCTCCATTTTCAAAAAATAATTTGTTTCGCACAAACCAACACACATTTGTCCATAGTCAACATCGTTCTTCTTCACCTCATTGATTATCGCCATCATCGAGGTCACAGGCCTCCATCTCTGCTTAAACCTGCGAAGCTTTGGAGTAAAAGTGAGACAGGTTTAAAGAGGGTAATGATTTATGAAAGCCTTTTAAAATTTCCACTTATCCAAATGCACAATGAATCGCATATGTGCAAAATATTACAACCGAGAAAACAGAAGACATAATAACTGTATTTCATACAATATTATCAGTTAGAGACAACATTATGAACGGGGAAAATACAACTTGAATCTATGGCATCAGCAAATTGTGATTCCCCTTTGTAATCCTTCACATCAATAAAGAGAAGTGCAGCAATAAGGAAAATATGTACAAAACTATTGCGCTACTAACCTGTTAACAGTAAGGACCATAGGAGCGGAAATACAGTCCAAACCTTCATGTGTTTGATTGAAAGAAGATCATGAGAGGAAGACCAAAATAATATTTCAAGCCGGGGAAATTTAAAGTTGATTTATAATATTGTCAGATAAAAGGTTTGATTAATAGAGGATTATCGAATTTTTTGCTTAGTTCAACTTCAGTTTTAGAAGAATCTCACCCCACATTGTGCTCTTGTTGCAATTGTATGTATTTTAGTTTTTCAACGGTCAATTCATCAGTCAAGTTAGTCATCCTGGCTTGAAGCTCAGAAATCTTGATATGCAGTAACTGTTCCCTTTCAGAAACTGTTGGTTCGACAACTCCTTTATTCTCTAAACCATGAGGTAATGGAGGCAATTTCCCATTTTGAGAAGCATCTACTACCTCAGCAGGTTGCAAACCATTTAGCAAACTCATAATGAAATCCCGTTGAATTGAAGTTTGCTGAAAAAGATTTTCCTAGAAGGTACTCTTAGGCGCATAATTTTAACTGCATCTGTCCTGGCACAATTGGGATGGACTGATATGCGTTTGCCCATCCTCTACACATTATCACCTACAATTTAGAAATTACAATAATTGAGACTTATAAAATACATACTTTGAGGAAAGGTCAGGAAAAAGAGGGAATTGTTTTTGGAAAAAATGACTAAAGCAGGTAATGCACAAAGAGAAGCAGCTTGAAGTTAATCAAGTCACCACCATCATACCTACATATTCCAAAAAACACCATCAACAATTAGTATCAACATACTGAAATTATACCTCCAACTAACATGATGCATGTTTAATTGATAAATACCAAAAATAGCTACTATTAACATTTTGAAATTATACCTCAAACGATTGTATTGAAATTATACCGCATGGCCCACATCTCGGTTGTATTGGATTTTGCTAATGTCAAGTGAGGATCGAAGAATTCTTGCGAACCGCTGCTTAAGCATGAGTAATATGGTTTATGCTCTCTCTTCAAATACTTATCTCTTCTCCAAACTCACAGCTGAACCCCAAGCAGACTTTGAGTCTTTGGAGTTCATTTTACTCCTTCGGATCATCATCAATGACTCAATCCTATTAATCAGGTCAAGGATGTTATTATCTGATGATAGGTTCAAAGTCGAAAGAAGATTTGCCAGATCAAAGTATTCATCTGTGATTCTCTGCAACATTTAAACAAAATGTAACTCAATTAAGAAAATAGACTGAAAATGTACTTAACAAAGCTTGTCACTTTTATCACAATGATATTAGTTGCGAGGGGATTTATCCACCTTGTAAAACTTTATCCATCCCAAAAGCAGTTTGCAGATGCGATGGCCCCAATAAGTGCAGTTTGCATAGCGTTCCTAAACGGCTTATTTCCCAAAAGCAGCTGCAAATGAAAGTGTATTATAAGCAATGTAGTACTCGTATGATGTCTGAAAAGGGACTTATTCAGATTTCTTAGTGAAAACGGAATGCAGAAAGTTTCTCAGATTTCAGATTTCTCAAATTCATATTCAGATGTGTTTATTAAGATACATAATGTGTTTATTATCATTGGTTTGTTTTGATTACAAATCTTGGACAGTAATTGACTTATAATCCATTCTGATTATAATTTTTTTATTATAAGATACAAATTTAAGAATCACCAATAATATCACAAAAAAGAACCAATAATATAACAATAATATTATTAAAAGAAATTAAAACCAATAATTTAGCAAAAAAGAACCAAACAGAGGAAATAAAAAGGAGGATGCAACTAATGGAGGAACTCAAGGGCATATACTTTGTACCGGTCTGGCTCTATACCTGTGTAGCATATTACGCATTGTAGAGAGAGAGTGTATAACAGTTTTTCTTAGCCGATATGAGTTCACAACTTATTAATAATGTGTATCTTTAAGCACACTACAAAATTATACTATGTAAGATAAAAGTATATCTCAAGAACCCAAAAATTGACTTGCAAAGTTAATAGCTGATCAAATAATCTTGAAGTAATAAACAGTCCAATATCGTTGGTAAGCTTCTTTGGGATTATAAACACATAATCAAATAGTGTTTAAAGTTAATTTCATGATCCAAATATTTACAATTACATATTAAAATCCAATTTATGTCAAGTCAAATTAGAGTAAAGCAAAGAAATGGGCAAATCAACAGAGTGTTTAATGATCCCAAAATAATGTTATAGAAACTTAACAACATATATCATTACTATCATATGAAAAGAACAAAGGAAACTATATTGTGCAATAGAATCAATGATAAGCTTAAACAAAAATAATATACTACTCTTGATCTTGTCTTCAAGCCATGTACACAACATAGAGTCATTTAAGTGGGAGAACCTTCAAACCTGTGAATTATTGAACTCGAAAAACAAATTAGAGGATCCAATAAATAAGAATGCTCACCTTAACCTATTGTCAAACACTTGGGGGACAACAAAGGGAATTTCAAGTCAAGTAAATAACCAAATAAATATATTGAACAATCTTTGAGCAGTTTACATTTGAAAAGAAATATATATTAAAGATTGAAAAACAAAGATACACAGAAAAAAAATGTCTAGTTTCAAGAGGACATATAACAAAGATGCTAAATTTTTCAAGTAGAAAGTAGAATCAAGTAGAGCTGTATTAGAGACTGAAATTAAATCCAACATGCTAAATTTTTCCATGACCTGCAGAAATAAACAAAATCTTTAGTGTTTCATCACACATATATCTTCAAGCACATAAAGTTTAAATGAAAAACAACTATATGTAATGTTTTACATCATCTTCTAGGTTATTGATAATGATTATCATGTACAAAAACAACAATGAAGAAACAATAATGAAGTAAGAGACTGAACATAGGATAAATCTAGATACAAAATCTGAAACCTTCACTTTAGATCTGCGAAACTAAGTAAACGAACAAAATCGCATTTGAATCCTAAATTAGGGAGGAACAAAAGCCCTAATAGAAAAAAAGCCCTAATAGAAAAAAAGCCCTAATTGAAGGATACAACACCTGAGAATAGCGAGGAGATGAGGTCGGCAACTGGGAGATAATGGCGGCGGTAGGGAGAAGGGATGAAGAGATGAAGGGGTGAATGTGAAGGGGGGTTATCGTGACTTGGGAGAGAGAACGGCTGAGAAGTAGAGAGTGAGACATTTGTGTGAGAAATGAGGGTGTGAACAAATTCATGAAGTGATTTTGACTAAAGTGCCCCCAATTTTGAATTGAGTATAAATTTGGTAAGGGTAAAAAGAGGGGGAATCCAAAGAATTGAGGGTAAAATAGGAAGTGAAAAAAAAACTCAAATTGATGACATCACACTTGAAGCTTATGACATACATAAGTTTCCTACTTTATTATATAGATATATATATATATATATATATATATATATATATATATATATATATATATATATATATACACTTTTTATTATGATTTTTGTACCAGTCGAGGCTCATTCGAGCTTGATACTTGTATATATTTAAGTATACTTTTAACGCTCTTTGCTCCGATCGAGTCTCACTAGAGCCTATCATTTACACACACACACACACACACACACATACATACACACACACAAACACACACACACACACACACACACACACACATATATATATATATATATATATAATTTCATTTCACTATGCTTTACACGCTCGTTGAGGCTCAGAGCCTAACACCATGCTCGTCGAGGGCCATTAAAGCGTACACAAATTCTTTTTTATCAAAATTACTTGTCTATCACCATTCTTTTATTTACCTCACACTATTGTAGGCCCATTATAGCATAGTAAGGATACATATAAATCTCTTTTTTATCATAAAATTTGTTTAGGATCATTCAAACCTAATATCCATTCGTTTTACCACATACACTCGTACTAACATAATCAACATAAATAACACTAAAAAGTAGTTGCATGTCTAGATAGTATATATTAAGAACGAGTTTCTTTGGCTAAGTTTAATTCCTTGCTATGGCTCCGTGATACTAGATGTATATCATGTGAAACTCTACTCTAGGCTTCTCTGAATCCATCCCTTATATAAGCAATGTTTTTTCACTCGCGTCATTACTCCCCGTATTAAGCCAAATAATCACCGTTGCGATATAATTCTTCAAGCAACAATAATCATAAGGGGAATAGATTACTTTGGGTAAATGGATGTTGGAGTCTAATTCTTGGGGTGTATTCGGTTCCCATCCACCCTACTTGGCATTTGGGGTGCAAAATAGCCAACTAGGGATCGGGAGCCTTTTCTCCTTGTCTGCTGCTTTTGGGAAACCTGTGACACCTCGTCCAATTAAATATCGATTGATCAGTCCTTTATAAAATTTATAACAGAATGTTCGGTTGGTTCATTCTTAGCATCACTGCCGAAAACTAAAATCCAATTAATTACCTAACATTTAATTAAGCTAGTGTCAAAACATTTTCCAATTAAACTTTAAACCAATTAATTTCAAAATTCGGAACATGTAATTATAAACCATACACAAGAATTAAATGCTGACTGAATCAAATACTGAATAATTAAGACTGGATAAAACCTTCCAGTTCACAGTTACAAACCAAACCATAATAAATACTCAAACCAACTAAGAAAAACTACAAAGTAAACTGAGCACAACTTTGCTAATGAGGATGGGCGGCACATGCCCTGACTGAGATATCTGAACTAGGAACTAAATGAAATGAGAGAAGCGTCTAATCTCAAATAACTCGCAACTTCCACAACAGTTGCAGCTCGGAAAACCATCCAAGTATCTAGAACCGATGTCCCTGCGGCTGGGCACCTGTACTAATACATATATATATAGAAAAAGAGAAAAGATATGCAAGAAACGGGTCAGAGCCCGATGTGTAAAAATATTTGTTTAAGCAAGTATTTAAAACTGCATTAAAGCAAGTATTATATGAATGTTAGTTCGAACTCTAACACAAGATCCTCACCTCTCGACTAGTGTGCACGCCTAACGTACATCTAATCCAACCTAGCCATCTGACACACTTTTAACTAGGTGAAAGGCTTATCCATCTAATTACCCCTCGTAGTAGTATTTCATATTTGATCTCGACATTTATCATTTTAAACAAGTGTTATCACATTACAATCAAATATTTACTATTTACTTACATACTTTACCAAAGAGTTCGTTATAAACGCACGTATATTATTCTCAACACAAATATACAAATAGGGCACCCCTAAGCTAAGTTGCGGTGCACACATACTCTGCTATCAAATCCTAGTACATCACGTACATGAGGACTACGTGTTCCGAATCTCTCAAGAACCGTTATAATAAGAAAAATCACACATATTGGAGGCAAACATAGTTCACATACCCATGGGTCACGCACATACCTACGCTTCCATGGTCAGCTGACTTATTAACTCACAAATAAGCCATTCACAGTCCTATGTCCTTAAGGTACCGATCTAAATCCCCCCGTAGGCACACATAGATTTGATGGACCTGATTCGAAAGCCAACCTCCCGTGATAGCAAGTATGGTAGGTATGTCATACACATAATATATCAAATATAGGTATGCACACAACCCATCAAATCAAACGGTATACACACAACCAAATTTCATATTCCATACCTAGTATTATTATCACTAAATACTATCAATATATTTTAAATTGCTATATTCCCTCTCTCGTAATATATTTCTAAGGATAATATGTCACCCGAAAATCCTTAATACAAAATCATAATCAGTCCACAATTGACCACTAATTTTTATTCTTGTAAGTTCTATTTATTTAGAACTAATATCGTAAGTATTTATCACTTAATACTCTCGACGCATTATAATTATGATTATCTCTCTCTCTTAATCTTCAAGGTAAACTCACCATCCCTAATGTTTAAATCATTATACCTAAACAACTCCCAATAATTCTGCATTATTTTGGATTCATCGAACACTAATTTTTCTCACTCAAATTGACTGTTTACACAAATAGGGGCAAAATAGGAAATTCCCTGAAAATTAGGTTTCTCGCTCGAACCAGAATGGATCTCGCTGGAACGACTTCCACGTGTCGTTCGAACGACTTCGTGCAATAACCAATCTCGCTCGAATGACTTCGAGCGAGATCTCGCGACCTGGACTGTTTCGTCTTCAACCTTAGACAGCTTCGTTTTTCACCATTTTCCAACCCTAAAACCTCTAAAATATCATCCCAAACTCCAATCAATTATTCCCAAATCGAATCCTAACATTTGTAAATGAATTCTAACAACCTAGAATCATTAAATCATCACCAATCATTCATATAATTCGAAATCCCCAATTTTATTGTCAAGAACCCTAGTTCTTAAATTAATATGTATAACTTCTAAATTAAACCCTGATTTGTTCATGGATATCATCCAAATTTCGTAGGCAATCATCCTATCTAATATGGTATTCAATTTCTTATCAAATCAGCCCTAGTTTATGATATAGTTCTCCAATTTCACCCAAATTAACTTTCATAACAAAGGTTTTTTAGCCTAGACTAACATGAACATAATTATCGCTAAAGAAGGCAAGCAATAAACACTTGCCTCAATTTCGACGGTCTGATCCGTTGATGTTGTTGGTATGGATGTGTTCCTCGCGTTTCGATCTACACGATGGTGGTGGTGGTTGTGCAAGGTGGTGAAAATAGCTTCTCCTCATTTGGAAATTACTCTCCCTCGCCCACTGTGGCTCTCCTTTGATTTTGGTTCATCCTAACCCTAATTGTCCCCAATTAGCTGATATAATATATCTATAATTTTCGTCCATTTAATTCCTCTAAAAATCCAAATTACAAAACAACCCCTTCCGGGTGCCGACTTGGCCTAAAAATGTCCCGGAGTCCAAATAAAATACCCGGATAGAGTTTTCTGACTATCTCGACCCCTCCGGACTCAATGGCGCACTCGAAATTATCATACGAGTTGCTTAAAATAATTTACCTTTTTATTCCACTTAATTAGTCCTGACGCGACTCACACGCGCGTCGCTGACTTAATATATCAAACTGTCGTATTTCTCTATTACAACAAGTTATATAAAATCGTCATTCCATATTTCTTATTCACGTAGAAATATTAATAGTTACTAACTTCTCGTCACGCTAGTAAATATTCAATTTAAATTCGGATTAAATAATTAATTCTCATATTTTAATTTAATTAATCCCACAATAATAATAAATCTTATAATTATTTAAGTCTTCGAAAATACGGGGTATTACATACTCCCCCTAATAAAGGAATTTCATCCCGAAATTTGGAAAGTGAGGCATTTCTGGTAAGAAAAACTTTGGGTATTAACCTCACGTCGCATGTAATCTACGCAGTACTGCCCATACAGTACATTACCGAATACCCTTAATAATGAACACCTCACTGATTAATTACTCTCCAAGCCTTACCATTTAAGTTTCACCACTTAACTTATATATAGTTACTTTCTAGCCTCCTACTACTCGCACTAGTAGGTTAATTGATATTTAGACATATACAAATTTGTCTTACACACGATACATACTATAAATGTTAACACATTTTCGCCATACTGCCTCTACAAAGGGCTATGGAACCTAAGCATGTACGCTACCGACTCAAAATTAACAATAATAGGAAAATATCCCACATCACTCGGTACCAATTTCCTCATTCCAACATGTAATAATGCAACTCCCAATCATTTCCACCCTGGTTGATGGGCCCTAAAATTCCTCTGGACCTAGTAGATTATTGTCCTACCCTCTATCCAATAAGCACGAGGATAACAAGGATTTATATATATAACGCCTTGAATGGAATTCTATCGATAATAAGTTGAGGGGAGTCGTCTTACGTTAACTCCACCGGTGGAAGATATTACACTAAACCTTCCCATAATTGGAAATACAACATACCTCGCAATATGTAACTAAGACTCTCAGACTTACTGTCCGCCTGCGAGTGTGTTAGGCCAAATATGTTCGCATCTCGATATTCAGGGCCTCCCGGAACTCTTCCCAATAATAGAGTCATAACTCTCTTGACTCTTTCAGATAAAAACTCTATTTATACCCCCTATAACCTTACTACCCTAGAATAATGGTTGGGGTTTACTGTTACACCTTACGATTTGTCCTAACTTGGCATAACGTGAGCTACTTTAATTTCCCGACCCAATTTCACCCACATAGGGTCGTGATCCCGTTGCGAAGTAATTAACTCTGTAATTGTTCAGGGATTCACTCTCCCATTACTATCAAGGAATTCCTAATGCTGAAGGAACTCTATTATTTCCTGATGGTCCACTTTCAATTGGAGCTCAGAAATGTCTTTCTTTGCTTAAGCCATCACTACTACGACTTTATATAGATATGCATTTTACCTCTCCTATAACTACATCCATATCTATGGCTTAGGCGACAATGTCATCACTGCATGTCACAAGTCCTTCCCCCCTCTCTAAGCTTCAAATTATTATGAAACATATTCTCTCCATGTCCTATCAGGTAAGTCTCAGCTTCCCCGAGTTAAACTTTATTGGATTCCTCCTATACCATCCTCGTGGCAAATCTGGGAATTAACGGTCCTAACTGCCCTAACCCATCAAATGGCTAAGTTCTGAAGTCACACTCTTCTACATTCAGTTACCTCTCGCAATACGCATTGTGACAAAATTCTCAATTATGAAAAATACTATAACTCAACTATCTAGGGCGCCCATACACCCGAAGTTTTTTTTCATTGCAGCACCATCGTACTAGACGTTTTATATCAATAACAAATTATGCCCCACATACTTGGCATGAGTATATGGTAAGGTCCTACTCAGTCAGCCTACCTTTTCCACCTAATCATATCTTGGGTTGTCCCACCGGTCTGCTCATGGTGTCAATGATTGATAACATTATCACATTTATTCTTATACGATCCCATCGGACTTAATATGTAACATAACCCTTATCTCACAGTTATACTACGTATATGGTTAATCATTACGATACTAAATTCATGTACTAAAGGAAAACTTCTCCCAACTTCCAACGTTCGCTAAGTTTCATGCGTGGGATGTCTCGCAAAGCAAAATCCAAACAAGGAACCCCCCCCCCCCCGATACACTACTACCTAACACTGCTGGTCGTCGGGATCTGTTAAGTCTTTAATCCATAACATACATCCCAGAATTCCCGTTTGTGACATGAGAATTCTACTCGTCCACTCTTATGTTACTAAAGACAGTATACAATGCAAGGCTCTCACTATCACGAGTTATTAGTGCTATATAATTTACGAGCTATATCTCTCCGCTCTACAATAATTCAATATACCCTGAATCACATCAGTAAAATATTCCTGCTCACCGGGATCAACATAGTAAGACAACATACTCACCGAAGTCTACAATACAATACAACACATATACAGGCTCAACCGTCTTTCAAGTGATGCCTCATTAAAACAATATTTTTAAAATTTGAATTTTTTTTTACTACGATAATCTTGTCACACAATTTACTACTGTTCAAACCCTCAGTAACCAGTAACCATACAATATAATCATAATATGCTCTACTATCATAACGCTCAAGGGAAAACGAATCGTTACATAATACCATATACAAATTTCTTTTAGTGTCCACACTTGATCCTCCCCGTAGGTGGTACAAAAGTCTCGCTACCCATATGGTAGTCACCTACATAATAAGGATGCTATCATCAGCGTACCTACTAAACCGAATGCACACTCAAATTCTTAGTGTTAACTATTCACATATGTTGTGGCACACCCCCGTCACTTAAACTCATCATTTATTCACAAGGAGGAAACAAAACTCCATTAGTCTATCATGATCGTAGGGTCCCCGTATGCACGTTTTGTGACCCATAATTATTTATAATCGTTATCCCTTTCAGATTCCATTCATTAGATTTTCCCTTCTTTTTTGATGGGTAAATTATTCTATTTTGTGGCTCACCCGCCCGATATCGATACATTGTCCCCATATCTCTAGGCCTCAAATATGGCCTTACTAGCCTTCCATTTATTTCCTGGCCCCGTTGACCCAGAAATACGGTATCCTATAGTTATTGAGGACTACGTTGGTCCTGCCTAGACCCACTACTCTGAGGTTATTAGTTCCTGGGCCAAATTCTCTTGACCCGATTCCTACGCTGGATATTTTACTATTGCAACTGGTATGCCTTACAAGCACGGTTTATTATTCCCGATACTTATCAATTTCACTACTCATGTGAACACATTCAATACTGGTAACCCTTATCTTTACATACAGGGTAATTTCCCTTTCATTGGTCCTCGTGGACTTGTTGGGATGTCCTTCTCTTGGACCTGGTAGTCTTAACTCCTAGTTGTTATTTTTGTCATTCCTTGCGCTCTACAGGGCATATGGAACAAATGATCGACCCGCTGGTCTTGACTGAATCCATCACCATCTCGTTAAGATTTAATCATATCATTTAAATAGGTTTCCCCCCACTGGGTATAAGTTCTGGTGATATTCTACTAACACTATTGAATTCAACCTTGCCTTTTGGCTAGGTATCACAACTCTACTGGCTCCCTTTCTTCTGAAGCGTTGATGTATTCTAGTAAACATATACCTGGATGACATTGACACTAGTCACCTTAATCGCACCTCCCATTCATGCTATGGCATTTTACCCACGAGTCCATTTTCAACTTACGGACCCTTTTACCTTCCTTGACTCCTACTTTGGTTACAAAGTTCGCTTACCAAGTTAACTTATAATTTACAGTCGATTCTTACCCGACCAACAGGTGGAAGATTAAACGGTCAACCTACACCCAATATCTTGATGTGATTGACTCTGCCACTCTATGCTGCTTCTCTGAACTAGAAAAATTTCTTCTGAAATTAAATTCTGAGTGTTACTGCACTCTACTTTACATTATTACCTTAGGATTAGCTCCCTCCATTGGCCCATCATACTTAGATATTAATGTTGGTGACTTCTACCGCGATCACCGTTCCCCGAATGCTTCACAACTTCCAATTGTGTTCCTCCTCCTGCAGTCCCGCTAACAGTCTTCGCTAGTCTTCCCATACCACTCGGAGTACGAAGTCCAATCACTTTCGCATGATAATTGGATTCACTAAACTGAATCACAGGAGAGCGGGAGTCGCATACGCAGTGGAATACAATAATCCTAGAATAAGGCACTACATCAAAGAACGCTACGCTGAAATGTAAAAAGCCGCACAGATCCTAAAGGACACTAGAACCTGATGCTCTGATACCACCTGTGACACCCCGCCAAATTAAATATCGGTTGATCAGTCCTTTATAAAATTTATAACAGAATGTTCGGTTGGTTCATTCTTAGCATCATTGTCGAAAACTAAAATCCAATTAATTACCTAACATTTAATTAAGCTAGTGTCAAAACATTTTCCAATTAAACTTTAAACCAATTAATTTAAAAATTCGGAACATGTAATTATAAACCATACACAAGAATTAAATGCTGACTGAATCAAATACTGAATAATTAAGACTGGATAAAACCTTCCAGTTCACAGTTACAAACCAAACCTTAATAAATACTCAAACCAACTAAGAAAAACTACAAAGTAAACTGAGAACAACTCTTCTAATGAGGATGGGCGGCACATGCCCTGACTGAGATATCTGAACTAGGAACTAAATGAAATGAGAGAAGCGTCTAATCTCAAATAACTCGCAACTTCCACAACAGCTGCAGCTCGGCAAACCATCCAAGTATCTAGAACCGATGTCCCTGTGGCTGGGCACCTGTACTAATACACACACACACACATATATATATATATATATATATATAGCAAAAGAGAAAAGAGATGCAAGAAACGGGTCAGAGCCCGATGTGTAAAAATATTTATTTTGGCAAGTATTTAAAATTGCATTAAAGCAAGTATTATATGCATGTTAGTTTGAACTCTCACATGAGATCCTCACCTCTCGACTAGTGTGCACGCCTACATACATCTAATCCAACCTAGCCATATGACACACTTCTAACTGGTGAAAGGATTATCCATCTAATTATCCCTCGTAGTAATATTTCGTATTTAATCTCGACATTTATCATTTTAAACAAGTGTTATCACACTACAATCAAGTATTTACTATTTACATACATACTTTACCAAAGAGTTCATTATAAACGCACGTATATTATTCTCAACACAAATATACAAATAGGGCACCCCCTAGGCTAAGCTGCGGTGCACACATACTTTGCTATCAAATCCTAGTACATCACGTACATGAGGACTACGTGTTCCGAATCTCTCAGGAACCGTTATAATAAGCAAAATCACACATATTGGAGGCGAACATAGTTCACATACCCATGGGTCATGTACATACCTATGCTCCCATGGTCTGCTGACTTATTGACTCACAAATAAGCCATTCACAGTACTATGTCCTTAAGGTACCGATCTAAATCCCCCCCATAGGCACACAAATATTAGACGACCCTAATTTGAAAGACGACCTCCCGTGATAGCAAGTATAGTAGGTATGTCATACATATAATATATCAAATGTAGGTATGCACGCAACCCATCAAATCAAACGGTATACACACAACCAAATGTCATATTCCACACCTAGTATTATTATCACTAAATACTATCAGCATATTTTAAATTTGTATATTCCCACTCTCGTAATATATTTCTAAGGATAATATGTCACTCGAAAATCCTTAATACAAAATCATAATCAGTACACAATTGACCACTAATTTTTATTTGTATAAGTTTCATTTCTTCAGAACTAATATTGTAAGTATTTATCACTTAATACTCTCGACGCATTATAATTACGATTATCTCTCTCTCGTAATCTTCAAGGTAAACTCACCATCCCTAATGTTTAAATCATTATACCTAAACAACTCCCAATAATTCTGCACTATTTTGGATTCATCAAACACTAATTTTTCTCACTCAAATTGACTCTTTACACAAATAGGGGGAAAATAGGAAATTCCCTGAAAATTAGGAATCTTGCTCGAACCAGAATGGATCTCGCTGGAAAGACTTCCATGTGTCGTTCGAACGACTTTGCGCGACAACCAATCTCGCTCGAATGACTTTGAGCGAGATCTCGTGACCTGGACTGTTTCTTCTCCAACCTTATACAGCTTCATTTTTCATCATTTTCCAACCCTAAAACCTTTAAAATATCATCCCAAACTCCAATCAATAATTTCCAAATTGAATCCTAACATTTGTAAATGAATTATAACAACCTAGAATCATTAAATCATCACCAATCATTCATATAA
This sequence comes from Sambucus nigra, assembly GCA_949130495.1. NCBI lineage: Eukaryota > Viridiplantae > Streptophyta > Magnoliopsida > Dipsacales > Adoxaceae > Sambucus > Sambucus nigra. The sequence continues at coordinate 204,970,191 of OX422223.1, forward strand.
TTCGAAATCCCCAATTTTATTGTCAAGAACCCTAGTTCTTAAATTAATATGCATAACTTCTAAATTAAACCCAGATTTGTTCATGGATATCATCCAAATTTCGTAGGCAATCATCCTATCTACATATGGTATTCAATTTCTTATCAAATCAACCCTAGTTTATGATATAGTTCTCCAATTTTACCCAAATTAACTTTGATAGCAAAGGTTTATTAACCTAGACCAACATGGACATAATTATCGCTAAAGAAAGCAAGAAAAACACACTTGCCTCGATTTAGAAGGTCTGATCCATTGGTGTTGTTGGTATGGATGCGTTCCTCGCGTTCCGATCTACATGATGGTGGTGGTCATTGTGCAAGGTGGTGAAAATAGCTTCTCCTCCTTTGGAAATTGCTTTCCATCACCCATCGTGGTTCTCTCTTGATTTTTGTTTAACCTAACCCTAATTGTCCCAAATTAATTGATATAATATATCTCTTATTTTTGTCCATTTAATTTCTCTAAAAATCCAAATTACAAAACTACCCCTATCGGGTGCTGGCTTGGCCTAAAAATGTCCCGGAGTCCAAATAAAATACCCGGGTAGAGTTTTCCGACTATCTCGACCCCTCCGAACTCAACGGCGCACTCGAAATGATCATACGAGTTACTTAAAATAATTTACCTTTTTATTCCACTTGATTAGTCCTGACGCGACTCACACGCGCGTCCCCGACTTAATATATCAAACTGTCGTATTTCTCTATTACAACAAGTTATATAAAATCGTCATTCCATATTTCTTATTCTCGTAGCAATATTAATAGTTACTAACTTCTCATCATGCTAGTAAATATTCAATTTAAATTCGGATTAAATAATTAATTCTCACATTTTAATTTAATTAATCCTACAATAATAATAAATCTCATAATTATTTAAGTCTTCAAAAATACGGGGTATTACAAGACCCCTACCGACATCATCACCAACATCCCACACATTCCGACCCTCATGTTGTAGGGGTGTAAATGAGTCTAGACGAGCCAAGCTTAGGGTTGCTCAAACTTGTTTGGAAAGTTCAACGAGCATAAAAAAGGTTAGCTTTTAAACGAGCAAATACGAACCGAGCTCGAGCAGCTTGATCGTTTTATACTACTCTAGTATATTTGTTCTTAATCTAGCCGAACACGAACCCAAATTAATAATATAATGAGCTTTAAAATACGTTCTAAGCTTGACTCATTTATTTTATGAGCTTTTATCTAAACGAATACGAGTCAAGCTTTAATAGGTTAGTTTATTTTATAGGCATACATGGAAGGTCCTTGAGCCATTGCCGACCACTCTTGATGTTGGTTTTGTACATGACAACCCTAGAAGGGTTCTATTCTACCTTACCTATGGTATTGAGTCTCGTTTGGGTTTTCTTCAATGCATTGCCATTAGAAATGATGAGATAAACCTCTGGCTAGGTTGCGAATCCATCGTGAGGGGGATACGTGAACACAAATTAAGGGTCATGAAGGTGGGTCGCACCTTCATTTACCATACCACAGTCGTCTTTATCTTTGCTATGTTGAGAAAATAAAGCCATGAACCCTCTGAGGAGGGCGATTGGTTCCACTGTGGGAATAGCATTGGATGATTGTTGTTTCTACTGCACCTGCGACCTTTCGAGGCTTGCGAGTTTTAATAGCATGGTCTCCATCATCCGTTCGAATTGTTCATCCATCTCGTGCTTAATATCATCAAGTGAATCTCCTGCTTTTGATTATTTGTGATCCCTACGAGGCTTGATTCTTGCTCATTCAATTGCAAAGAAAATGATTAAACAAAAATACCACCACCAAGACCAACACCCCTTTTGAATACCAATTTTTTGCAAAGTTAACGCAACGCAAAACTACCAAAATAAAACTCACCCACAACCAAAGTGGAAAGCTCTTAATATCATTTGAATGAATGAATCAATTGAGGATTACAACGATATTGAAGTCATGGAATACTTGGGACCAAGTATCTCTGACACTAAAAGACTTAATAGGACACAAAAAGGGGAAGGGCTACATTTAGCACTGAAAAAGGGTAAGTGCCCTCTCCCTAACTACGGTTGGTCTCGAATTCGAGACATGGGAGCAGACTCTCCATATATGGGGTTAAGGCCAGTCAACATCCATCTTTCATAGACCCTGCAGTTTAGTGGGAGCTTTGTGCACTGGTATGACCTTTACATACTAATTCTATGGAGGAAGTGCAAAAAATCCCCCTGAACATTGAAGTTTATGCAGGAAGTAAAAACTTTCTTAAGACCCCTCTTATTTTTATGTTTTTTGCAACAAGGGGATTTTCGTAACAACATGCGTAGTGTGAGGATTTCTGCATTAATAGAAATCATGTGGGTTTCTTGCAAGTACTTACTGTACTGTTCAGATTTTTATATGGAAATTTTGGAACGATCGTCCCCTACAAAAGGTTTTTCCAAAAAAAATAAAAATAAATCAACCTCCAAAAGATTTTGCAAATCAACCTATAATATATTATTGATTTCGAAATTATTATTCTCCTTCAAGTAGTAGTCCTCGCTAGCTTTTCTAATCCCAACTTGTGGATTGATTCGGGAAATTATTTGTTAACTGGATTTATTTGGTAAAAACATGTTTAATGATTATAGCCCTATTTATTTATTTAGTAGTGTTCCCCAATTTTGTTCAACCTCAGAACTTGTATAACTAATATAAAATATGGTACATTAATTTTTGAGTTTTTTTGGTTGGTTTTACGTACAAAATTATCTCGTTCTGAGCTTGGTACCTTTTACTAATGGACTTTGAATTTGGTACAAATGAACCAAAAAAAATGAAAACAAAATCTGAAAAATTATTAAAAAAAAAAAAGAAAAACAGATAAACGAAAAGGGGATTTGGTCGTCTTCTTCAACAATCCACCCCCACCCTCACCCCCACCTCAAAAAGAAAAAGAAAAAAAGGGCAGCTCCATCCCCTGTCGAACCGCCAACTTCCACCACCCCTCTCCCCTCACTCTATTATCTCTCTCTCTCTCTCTCTCTCTCTCTCTCTCTATATATATATATATATATATATATATATATATATATATATATATGAAAAAATGTCATGCATGGAAAAGTGAAGATATTTTTGCCAAAACCATGCTCCTTTATTATATAACCTTTATTATGTTCCTCTATTATATAACCTTTATGAGAAAATGTCATGCATTGAAATGTGAAGATATTTTTTCCAAAACTATGCTCCTTTATTATATAACCTTTATTATTTCCTATATTATATAACCTTTATTATATATATAGGATCCAGGGCGAACTCATTTAACGGACCTCTCAACGGACTTTTGTCCTTTTCCCGAAAAGTGGTCACCGTATGATCCCAAAGTCAACATTATCATACTCCCTTATGGTCCCCTCTTATCTTATAGAAAACCCTTTAAAGACCATACCTTTAAAAGATTTATAATTTATACCCGAAGTTTGTGTGAGACTTTTAAAAGTAGAATCTCACCTTCTCACCTAATTCCGACCCAATCCTAAATATGGTATCAGAGCCATAAGACGATCCTTTAGACTTTTAGTAAAAAGACTTTAATGCCCTTGGGATTTATCCCTCACATTTACAAAGATATTTTTGGAACCAACCCAGACTACCAACCTATACCCATAACTGATTCAGACCCGTAGGTTGTTTAACCTCTCACATAGACGGTTGTTCACATACTGAACACATTCCATCGAAACACGCAGACAGTAGACAAGTCACTGCTAGTGCTATTAATAATATAATAGACCAAAATAAGTGTATACTCCTTATCTTAAGACAATTAATAAAAGACACTAAAACCCTAGAAACAGAGATAAAAAATATCTCTAAAAGACTACTAGACATAGATAACCAAATCCAAATAGACCTAGTACAAGTTCTACAAGAAATAAATATTAAGACTTATCATAAGAAGTCCTTAACAAAGACATTTTAGAAATTAAAACTTTAACTAAAAATGAAGACAGCGAGTTAATTAAACTTACCAAAGAACAAGCTAAGCTTATCCCTAGATTAGATAGTTATCTTCCTAATGGAGATAGTTAGATCAGAATGGAATGAGGTACCAAGAGACCTCTCCATTCAGACCTTAGAAGATTTTTACTAAAGAATTTTAGAAAAGATAAATGATGATAGATTTTATTATAAGATAAATGAAAATGAGATTGCCAACACTGCTAAAACAACTAGACTCATATTAGAAAGATTAAATTTAGTTTCTACATCCAAAGCCCAAGACTATAACAGTAGCTTTGTTAAAGACTTGCATTTATATTTAAAGTCTAAGACAGAAGGATTAACCACCTTCTATACAGACTTTGTTAAATTCTAACAAAATTTAGCAAATTATCTTAATAATATGGAAAGCCATAACTTATCCAAAATGGACAGTATTATTAATGAACTTAGACTAGACATGTCCTAAGTAGAAGAAAAATATAAAGAAATTATAAATGGAATTAAGGTTGTATATATTAAGCCTTCCCGAGCATAAATAAACTCTCCTTTTATTCTAACTCGTTTAGATAAAATAGAAAAAAATTGTAGAATCTATAGAAATTAGATCTATGCAACAACAAGAAAAAGATAATGAAGTAAAAGACTATATTACAAATGTTGCAAAAGCCCTTGTGAATTCTCTAGCTAGACTCTTGGTGAAGAAATTTCTGAGAAGACAAGAAAAGAGAATAAGAATTTTAAAGAAGAAATCCTTAGTCAGATAAAAAGACAAAAAGATTATTCAGACTTCTTAGAAATAATTGAAAAAAACTTGAACAGAAACAGGTAACCACCTGTAAATTTAGAGAATCCCCTCCTATAGAAACTAGAGAAAGGAAGACCATAGGAAGAAGAATCATAAATGATGGATTAGATAAGACTAGTAAGATAGTTAGCTCTATCCCAAACATTGGACTGAGTAATCATATGCTCCAAAGACTTAAGGACTCATCCTCCAATGTTAGAACATGGTGGAAAGAGAGAAATTTCACCAATCCTCTCCAATAGAAAGAATAGGATGAAGTTGACTAGAAGATTGTTGAAGATTTCATTCATAATGGACAACTTCCAGCCGTTAGATACATAGAATTGTTTAAAGAAGGTGCCACTCCTAATACTCTTAATTATAACATGACTTAACATTGTAGGAATCATGTGTTAGACAAATCATATACTGAGCTCCAAGTGTTTGACTCAGAATGGCTTAGATCTAGAAGAACTGATAGGAAGTTCCAATTCCTAACCTTTGGACTCTTTCAAGCTAGAATTAAAGGATTACATAAACCTCATAATAATATCAACATATTGTGTTGTTTAGTAGATAAAAGATGGAAAGATTTTGAGAAAAGACTTATTGGGATAGCCCAATTAGAAATGTCAGACAACATAGGATACTTCAATCTCATTTCGGCATTTACAGTAACCGTAGACACAGCCAAACATTTTAAGTTAATCTTATATGCTAGTGGTTATGAAGACTTATTATCCCAGACGCTAATATAAATATAGAATTCCAAAGCTATGTTAAGTTCTCCCAATTTCCTTATGAAGGAATGCAATCGAGAATTCCTAGCGGAAGACTTAATGAAGAAATTTTAGTTAGAACTAATGTGTCAGACTACAATCATACTTACAATATTCCTAATACTGGACCTATGAAAGAAAAAAGTAAGACCCTTTGGCAATTGCCAGAATTCCAGGAAACTAAGACTGTATAGAATAACCCATTGTTTATTAATCAAGACGACATCACTGAATATGTTACCATTCAGTTTGGTCCCCCTACGATTGTTAATAAGAATATCTAGACCAAAGAAATTAGATTTAGAAATATGGGAGAAGCCATAATCAATTTTCCTTCAGAAGGAGAATGTAGTAGTAAGACTAGTGCTAGTTTACTAAGACAAACCTCGATAATTAGACCTAGAAGATCATTTGAGCAACAAGACTTAGTTAGAGAAAAATCTAGGATACAAAACTTTGGACATGAACCCTCAGAATTAGATATGAAGACATTTAACGATCACTTTAAGAAAAGTCATTCTGTTAGATTTCAATAAAGAGAGATTTAATATGATAACCCAAAATCAGATATTAAAATTAAAAGAATCTAAGAATACAAAAGAACTTCTTAGAAACTTAAGACTAATAGAAGAAGGAGAAAAAAGATTAATGTCAGCTACATAAGTAGAGCCTAATAAATAAGAGATATGAAGTAGTAGTAGTAGTAGTAGTAGTAGTAGTAGTAGTAGTAGTAGTAGTAGTAGTAGTAGTAGTAGTAGTAGTAGTAGTAGTAGTAGTAGTAGTAGTAGTAGTAGTAGTAGTAGTAGTAGTAGTAGGCTAGAAGATGCTCATAGAATTTTTACTAAACCAATAGGAATAAATATTCCTATATACTCAAGCACTGTTGTAAAGACCAAACCTGATTATATAAAAGACTTTCCAACTAGTGACAAGAGTTTTACTCCTGTTAAGACCATGGCAAGTTAAGCCATAAATCTAGTAGGGATATACCTTAACTTAGACAATGTCCAAGATAGGAAAAAGGCCTTAGACGAATGGCGTAATCAGATGAACATGTGTTTTGCATCTAATGAACAATGGGATGCAAGTTCATGTAGGCAGTACGCTGAGCAATCCATTAGAGGTATTGCAAAAGATTATTTAGATAGTTTAAGAAAAGCTACAGATGAAGAATACTTAGATAAGATTGAAAAGATGAAAGAAAACCTAGAAGAAAGAACAATTGAAGAATACATTCAATTGTTTACATTAGAATTCATCGGAGCTGAATATTTAGCCCAAATCAATGAACAAGACCTAGCAAAAACTAAGTTAGACCTCCTTAGAATTTGCAAACTAGATAAGATAAATGAATATAGCAATAATTATGAGCAGCTATATTACCAAATTAAAGAATTTGGAGAGACCTTAAAAGATGAATACTTTAGAAAGATACATGCCATAGGATAAATCCTAATTAATGAATATAAGAATTGGCCAGGAGTAGCTGGAGTTAAGAATAACTCCCTTAGTGAAAGAATTAATTTTGGCAAAGACTATCATATCTAAAAGACGTGATATAATTCAAGGAAAGTTAATAGAAGAAACTTTGAAATAGATACCTCTAATCAAAGATGAAATACATATCGCTCTGGGGATGTGGTAGTGAATCCAAGAAATTCAAAAAGAAATTAGAATGGAAACATAGGAAGTTTTAAACTAGACCTTTAGGATTTCCAAAGAAGTATACATTTAGACCATCTACTACCTTTAGAGAAAAGAACCCTAAGACTAAGAAAAATAGATTTAACCAAAGAAGATATTTTAAGAAGAACACTAGTAAGGATAAGAATGTTCCTAATTATAGGTAGGAGAAAGATGTAGCTCAATCTAAGACTGCCATCAAAGAATGTTAGACTTGCCGCAAAGAAGGACACTTTGCTAAAGACTGCCCTAATAAGAAAGATAAAGAAGGAATTAAGATTATTAATACAATGTTAGACTATGAAGATCAAGAAGAGTTAGATACCCTATATGCTATATAAATATTAGACATAGAAGATGATGATGATACTAGTATCTATAGTGTATACACAGACAGTGATTCAGAAGACTATAGTGATACTGATGAGTATGAAGACTCTCAGGATACTCTAGACTTATATATGATGCAAACTGATCAAGACGATTTAGATAATGAATATATAAATTTTGAAGAAGCTTGGCATAAGTGTATATTAAGCCCCCTTTTAAAGAAAAGATGGACAGTTAGTAATCCGGAGTTACTAACTTATATACCTAGATGTTACTTTGATGAAAGACATTATTGCACATTTGAAATGAAATGTAACAAGAAAGATTTAGATGTGTAGAATGCTTTAAGACTATACAAACAGAATTATTTATGGTTTGTGTTATTTGTTAATTACCCTACCATGAAGACTGTTGGAGAACTAGATTTAGAGCAATTTATACTAGCCAGTATGATGCTCAAATAGACTTAGATATTAAAACATAGAAATATAGCTAAAAGATTACAAGAAAATGAAGATTTAAAAGGAAAAGGAATTTCCTATGATTTAAACGAATACCACTCTGATGGTAGTTCAGAAGACCTAATACCCTTAGATTTTATAGATAAACCCTAAAAAGGAATATCTATCTTAGGAAAAAATTATTTAGGAATTTCTACTAAACCATATGCTTGTTTTGTAGAATTATTTGTTCAACACAAAGACTATCCTAAAAGACTTTCAGCTTTTATAGATACATGATGCTCTCAGAGTATTTGCAAGGCTAATGCCTTCCCTGAAGAATTTTTTTTAGAAAGTACTCAAGAAATCTTTGGTAAAGTGGCTAATGGATATCCATTTACCTTATATTTCCAGACTATTCCTATTTATTTTAAATTAGGAAATCACACCAACAAAACCGTTAATCATCGTTTTTGGATAATGGATCCTCGTCCTAGTTTCACGGGAAATATTATTTTAGGACAAGACTTTATTTGTAGATATCATCCTTATACTCAGTATAACGATAAGATATTAATTAGTGATAACAAGGAGTTTAATATTAAAGCTCCTCTAATAGATCACAAGACTGCCTTTGACCTTATGCAGGTCAAACCCAATTATAGACCCATATAACATCAGAGTTCTTCAGCTGAGCATGGTGGACCTAGACCTACAACCCAACAAGAAGCCCTAGAAATTACTAAACCCTTACAAAAAGAGTGTAAGTGTCCAAACCAAAAGTGTTATAAGCAGATAGCGCTTATACAACAAGACATTTTAGATCAAGCCCAGCACACCTTATTACAGGTTCAAGCTATATCCAAACAGAAGAAAATGGATATAGAAGTAGAAAAAGAAAATATTAGGCAATTAGCAGAGCCTACTTCAGGAGAAAATCCCATTGCTAAGTGGGATAAAGACCAAAGTTATTGTGAGATTATCCCTATTAATCCAGACGCCACTATTAATGGTGGAACGAAAGGGAATAATTCAAGAAAGACATAGATGAAAGGCTTAAGTTAGGCATTATTAGGGAAAGTAAAAGTAGACATAATAGCCTTGCCTTCTATGTTCAAAATGATTCAGAACGTAAAAGAGGAAAAAGACGAATGGTTATAGATTATAGACAATTAAATAAGAATTGTGAATTTGATTCTTATAAGATACAAGACAAGAATAACTTAATTAATTTAATTGAAGACATAGTTATATTCAGTAAGTTTGATGGCAAATCAGGCTTCTGGCAAATTAAGATGCATCCAGATAGTATTACTTGGACAACCTTTAGTGTGCCCGAAGAAAAATATGAATGGCTAGTAATGTCATTTGGATACTTGAAAGCTCCTCAAGTATTCCAAAGAAGAATGGATAATATATTTAGACCTTATTCAGAATTTTATCTTGTTTACATAGATGATTTAGGCGATAATTTCTAGGCGCACCTTTAGATAACACATGTCCGGTCCGCACTCTTAAAATGCAGACTAGTCAGCACAAGAGCATTATTATTATTATTATTATTATTATTATTATTATTATTATTATTATTATTATTATTATATATATATACGCACACACACATACGAAAAATACATACACATACGAAACAAGGTTTGAAAATAGATTTTGATTTTGAAAATCATTTTGGGTTTCTTATTTTGATTTCGATTTTGGTTTGGATTTGTGTTTTGAAAATTGGTTTGGAGAGTGACGAGTTCATACGATTTGTTGTGGTTGGGTGGAGGTGATGATTTGTTGTGGTGTTTGGTGGTGGGGGAGTTGGCAATTGTGGCGATTGAAGATGGTGGGGGATGAGGGGTGCTAGACGTAGTGGTGGTGGTGGTAGTGGTAGTGGTGGCGTGTGTGTTGGGCATGGGGGGCTGAAGAGGATGGTAATTTTTTCTTTCTCTTTTCATTATTTTCATTTTTTTTTTCATTTTTATTATGTTTATTTTACATGACCGTTAAGTGTAATAGATTTTCAGTGGTTAGAGGTACCAAATTGAAAGCCAATTAGTAAAAGGTACCAAACTCTAGACGTATTTAAGTAAAAAAAAACTCCTAATTTTTAAATCATAACTCTTACTATGAGATGTTCTAAAACGTAAAGTGGGACTATAAATTTGAGACTGTTGGGCCGGGATTATTTATGGCGGTCTCTTTGATCTTACCTTACGTGTGGATCGTAGGAATGTTGCATCTGCATATGTGCCTACGATGACGGAGCTGAATTGCGGGAACTTCCTTGCCGGCATCATTTTCATTGCGCATGTATAGACAAGTGGTTGTACATAAACTCCACCTGCCCTCTCTGCAAGTTCAATATACTAAAGAACGGCGACCAAAGCGGTAGCGATGAGGTATAAGAAAGTGTATTTTCTTCATCAAACTGTTCGTATGGTTAGAGATTTCAGGAACAAAGGTTCTGTTGAGTGTATCTGAGTGTTCTGCATATGGGGGTGTTTGAAATATCTAATATCAACAGTTATAATATCTCTTGTTGCATAGAATTTTGTCACAAGGTCTAACCTTAATTTTTTTTAAGCGTTTTACTTTTGGGTAAAAAAATAATCTTTGTAAAACTAAACATATCAAATAATGTCACATACTTATTTTTCCACCTGTATTTCGATTAGAGACATGAAACTTTAATTTTCGTCAAGTCAAACCGATTGAGATATCCCAAAGAAAAAGAAAGGTTAGAGTAATTAAAGTGATGGTAGAGAGAGATTTATGAACTGATGCTAACATCATTCGATAAATATTTTCTGGGTTATGATATTGCACTTGTAGCAGGATGTGGTTGGAATGCTACACCACTGAGCAATTTCTTGAATGATTAGAGGACAGGAGATGCAGTTATCATATTACACACAGGACCCGTTGGTTGCGAAAACAAAAATTAATAGATTTTGCAAAATGGAAGAAAAAGAGTGCAAAAATGTACAGTGATGGATCATTCAATGCTAGACCATTTTCAAAGCAATTGGGAGTTTGTCACATCAAATGCCCAAATGTTAGTTTGCTACACTAAGATTATGGTTTTATTCAAAAAACTTCTTGCGCACTTGGATTGTCGCGCGAACGGTGAATTTTTTGTTTTCTGTTGGATTAGAGATGATAACTCACATGCATAGTTTATAGAGTCTTGTGCAAATATTTTTTTGACTGTTTTGTAAAAATTTGTGCACAAGCTCTAGGAGATGGTCATAGAGACTTCCATGAGAGCATTCCCGGTATTGTGTTAAATTTGGCAATTTGTATGTTAAATTTGCGGTAGAAACCATAAAAAATTTACAGTGCGTATAAGGTATAATTGTAAAAATGATGCTAGAACATTATTTAGTTTAGATCTCCCCGTCTGAAATTTCTCCCAATTTTTTGGCAATGAACAATGAGTTTTGTACGAGGTTTGAAAAATATGTTTTCAAACGAAGTACTATTTTTCATCTTAGAATATACTACATAAAATGCCACTTTTTTAATCTCTTTTAACCCTCAAGTTCAGTGCTGGTAAAAGTTAAAGCGTCTGCACATTTGACAACCCAATGCCATACCAGCGTCCAAATATAAACATTTGCTCATTGCACTGAGATTTTTGTGGGGCCAAATATGAAAGTTTACCCAACGCGTTGGGATTGCCCTGACTAATGTGTTGTCTCTCAAAATTGGTAGAGTTGCAGATGACAAATTAGTTCGTGGACGATATAAAAAACAAAGAAGTCTTGTAATTGGTAACAAAAGTACCCCCCTATGTTCATCATCCATTATTAGCACTTGAAATATTAATAAGAGGTATAAATAACTTGGAATTATAATTACTAAATGGTATCTAATCTTCCAATTATTTTTGGATTTACCCACTGACCTTGTTACAATTTTATCCTAGTTGATTTGGTTAACTGACATTGTCTTCATTATCGGTACTATTTAAAAAAATTGTTTTTGCGGCTTAAATATGTAACTAATTGCTAACATTATAATTTTAATAGATTTAAATTTTACTTTTGTCCCAAATTTGTAATAAACAGCCACGTGACATTTTATCCCCCCCCCCCCCCTTTAAAAGAATAAAAAATAAAAATATCTAAAAATATAAAAAGAAAAAAGAAAAAAAGGAATTTTCTCTCGCCACCACCATTTGCAACAAATCATTGACAACCATCAAATCTGAGCAAAATCAAACCCATTCATGAAAATCTGAATCAAAGTGAGTTGGTGTGATTTTGATGTTGAAGGGTTTCCACTTTATTTTCAAAATGTGATTTCTAGGGTTTCATATTTCATGTTCTAATCAGGATCCATTTGAAATTTGTTTTTTGAAATTTGGTTATTTCAGATTTGGTTTTGAAATTTGAAGGGTTTATTTTTTATATGATTTTGAATTTGAAATGTTTATTTCAAGCCTAGTTCTATTTGGAAGGGATTTCTTTTAGTCGGAATTATTTTGGACTATACCAAATCGATCCATCAATAACATATTTATACCAAACCATCATTAAAAAAAGAATGACTTTATTTGTACTAAATAAGTGGCGATTAACACAACACTTGGGAACATAACTCATAAAAAACCCAAACTTAAAATTGGGCCAAAAATAAAATACACAACAAATTAAAATTGACTCGGAAATTAAATAAAAGGCCAAATAGAATTTGGCCCAAAAATTTATTACTTAAGCCAAGTTAATCCCAAAGCCTTAAGACTAAAATGGGTTATAATATATTGTAATCATTTTCACATTCTTCCTATGTGGAAAAAGAGCTTAACATAACACTTCAACAAAATTTCATGTTCCAAGTGGCTATATTGAGCTACAATTACTCATTCATTTATTTTTATTTGACATATGTAAGCATATCACGTTATACTTCTTACAAAGAAGAATGCGTTACAACTTCGAACCATTTGAACTTTGAAACTTTGATTTGTCAAAGTTTATTTTTATTTTTGAATTGAAGAATGTGTTACAAAGAAGAATGCATTACAAAGAACGCATTAAAAAATAAAAATAAACATATGTAAGTCCCAACACGACTGACACGCATGTTCCGGCTAAATTACTGTAACTGTTGTTTTTCTCACTCATGACAATAATAATACATTCTTACTAATGTATTACTCGTTCACTAAGTTATTGACATACCCCAACTCAGTTACTTATAATTAAGTTTGAAGGTCAAAGTGAGTCACATCATAATTACCTTATCCAAACCATAAACACAAGTATTATACGCAATTATTAATCAATGAAAGCAAAAGCCTTTCAAAATTTTAAGGTAATTATGCTTATTCAAACTTACAGAAAAGATAAGTAGGCTTAAATTACCCCATTTACATTTGACCAAATTATGATTTTATGCATCCCCTTGCTAACCCCACCGAACTCCTAGATTTGGCAGTGAGATCACAATACCTGAAAAACATAAACATAGGAACCATGAGCAAAATAGCTCAGCAAATGCATCACTACTACACTATTGCATAAAAATTAAATGCAATAAATCGTATCTATGTAACAATATAAAACATCTCACCGTATCTTGGTTGTTAATAAGTAATAATATCTCTTGGCTGTTGATAAGCCATAACATCTCTTGGCTATAATAAGCCATAACATCTCTTGGCTATAATAAGCCATAACATCTCCTGGCTATAATAAGCCATAACATCTCCTGGCTATAATAAGCCATAACATCTCCTGGCTATAATAAGCCATAATATCTCTTGGCTATAATAAGCCATAACATCTCCTGGCTCTAATAAGCCAAAACATCTCCTGGCTATAATAAGCCATAACATATCTTGGCTATAATAAGCCATAACATCTCCTATCTATAATAAGCCATAACATCTCCTAGCTATAATAAGCCATAAAATGTCTTGGCTGTTGATAAGCAATAACATCTCCTAGCTATAATAAGCCATAACATCTCTTGGCTGTTGATAAGCCATAACATCTCTTCATAACACATACATATCATATCCATAATCAACTTAATAATTATACATATCATATCCATAATCAACTCACTAACAACACATATCATATCATATCTATAATCAACTCAGTAACCACACATTTCATTTCCATATTCAACTCGATGACTACACATATCATATCCATATTCAACTCAGTAAGGACCATATATCCTATCTATAATCAACAAGGTAACCATATCCCTATTCAACTCAGTAACTACATATATCATATCCATATTCAACTCAGGAATTACCACATATCATATCTATGATCAACTCAGTAAATACAACATATCATATCTATAATCAACTCAGTAACCATATCCATATCCAATTCAGTAACCACACATATCATATTTATATTCAACTCGGGAACTACACATATTATATCTATATTCAACTCAATAACCACTCATATCATATCCATACTCAACCCAGTAGGTACAACATATCAAATCTATAATCAACTCCGTAGCCATATCCATATCCAATTCAGTAACTACACATATCATATCCATATCCAACTCAGTAAGTATCACATATAATATCTATAGTCAACTCAATAAGTGCCACATATCATATATATATATATATATATATATATATATATATATATATATATATATATATATATATATATTCAACTCAATAACCATATCCATATTCAAGTCAGGTACCACACGCAACATATCCATATTCAAGTCAGGTACCACACACATCATATCCATATTCAACTCAGTGACTACACATATCATATCCATATCCAACTCAGTAAGTATCACATATCATATCTATAGTCAACTCAATAAGTGCCACATATCATATATATATATATATATATATATATATATATATATATATATATATATATTCAACTCAATAACCATATCCATATTCAAGTCAGGTACCACACACATCATATCCATATTCAACTCAGTGACTACACATATCATATCCATATCCAACTCAGTAAGTATCACATATCATATCTATAGTCAAATCAATAAGTGCCACATATCATATATATATTCAACTTAATAACCATGTCCATATTCAGGTCAGTAACCACACACATCATATCCAATTCATAAACATGTATAAATACATCTTACCAGTGAGTACACTCACCTTGGCCACTTCATGTGTTTTTTTCCTTGCCTTTGTTTGGCACTTATTCAACCGGTTATCCTCCCCTTTCACATGTAAAGTCTTAAAATATTATTATCATCATAATGATATTAACAGTCCAAATAATAACTTAACCTTAATCGAATTCATAAGCATCATATCATCCCATTCTAATCATTTATCACAAATGAAGTCTCATCCAATTTTATGTTAAAATATTTAACATATCCAATCCATAGCCCAAAAATTCCTTAATTTCTTATTGATAATCCAATTATTATCATATAAGGTTCCCAACATACAAGACAACACATCATTTCATGTTTTCTAGAGCAAGATGTGTCCATTTCTTTATTACAAATCAAATCTGCCCTATAGACTCTTTTATTGTTCGATCAACTTAAAAGAATTTTCATAATTTTTATGCATTATAATTTCCTTTGATATTTCACCCAACATCCATAAATATATGGAACAATACAAAATTAAAGTTTCATAATTTTTAAAGTTCATTTGCTATGTCAAGCAAAACATCGAACACATGGCGGGCATACTTTCACTCTTGGGGCAGATTTGATACATGAACTTCAAAGTATCACCAAAGATTCATTTCTTGGTATTTTCACATATTTTTCGGATATGTTATACATATATGAGTCTATTTTCATATACAACTAGAATTATTCAATTCCAATCAATATACAAAAAGTTATAGGAGTTTTAACACACAAGATTTCCAATCGAAACAATATACATGATTTACACGTTCCACTCTGCTTAAACTCGCATCTATTCATACATATAAACCAAGCCATGAATTTCCATAAACAATCTATGATTTATACTTTTTCAATTAGTCACACAAGAAAATTAACAAGGTTTACCTATGGAATTACCTTATGGACACTTCCGTAATTTCCCACGGATTTTTCTCCCATATTTCCTCACCTTTCTCTTCTTAACCTTCCAATTCTCTCTTCCTCTCAAGCCAAAATATTTAATGGCTGAAATATGATGAAGGAATAGCTTATTTCAAGCCTTCAAAGTCGGCAAAACCCCACCTCCTTCCTCCACCAATCAAAATCCACCATTTGTTAGCCTAATAAGACGAAATATCATTTAACGAATGGACAAATTTTCCCCTGCTTCGTAATTCCAGCATAACTTCGCGCTCGGACCTCCGTTCAACACACCGTTTGTTGTGTTACAACCATAACTCACATGTATACAATTATATAGCTTTTACCTTAAGTCAATTGTCACATTATAAGGGTCAAAACTAGCCTCCAACCCGAACATTCCTACCGAAGACTTCACAAATTTGTGTTTGTGACTAATTCAATATTTCATAAGTTATGATGGTAGGATTAGACTAAACACAATAACTTAACATTATATATTCTAATAACACATTGTCATCATCCCATACGATAATCATGATTTAAACATGGTTTATTGTAATCATATTCGGGTTATCACAGTTGTAGTCAATATAATTCATACAAATAAATATTAACCCTTGTCTTGCCAATTAATATTTATTTTTAATCCGGATTAGTTTCCTATTAACTTCCCATTTTCATTGAATTAATCTCAATATAAAATCATTAAAAATATGGGGTGTTACATTTATCTTATCACTCTTAACTCCAAATACACCATTATAAAATTTCAAGCATATTAATTCCCATGGGTAAATATTATAATTCAACATCCTTCGCTAACCTTTTGTAACATTCTAACTTGACCCTACTCTCATCATTATATAATGAGTGAAATTAACAAAATTCACCAATCATCATAAAATCCTTACGGTTACTACACACATTTATAATTATGACAATATCTTTCAATCATTTAAACACCATTGATGATAAACACCAAGGGCATTTCCTTCAATCGAGTCTGTGACTATTCATCCAATCATACTTTTTGTACCTACAATAATCCCTAATCTCGCAACATTTACCCACACTAATCTCTAATGTTTATTCTTTTGCGACCAACTTCCTTATAATTAGAGAGCTGCGAGATTAGAGTCCTTAAGAACTCTTTTGAAAGCATTTCCACACACTTTTAGAGTTCCTTTTGTGATCGAAGTCTTCTAATTTTTATCGAAACCCCTTAGAAATTTATAGATCCCTTTACCAAATAAAGAAGAACACAACCTTGTTCAAGAACTCTTGTAGAGTTCATCTTTATTGCTAATTTATGGACCTGAGGCTCTACTGCTGAAGAAGATGGTTGATCGGTAGATACCAAGAAGACTACTTCATGTGGGCGGTGCTAAAGTGTGCCATTTTTGTAGAAGACTTAAAGAATTGCGCGTTAGATTTAGAGATCTAAATTATTTTTAAGTCGTATTGTGTCTATAAAATTTTGTACAGTGTTGCAATAGAGTTTTTGCCCAAAAGGGATTTTTCCTTTCTTCTTCCCATGTTTTCTTGTGGTTTAATTAATTTGGAATTCATCTTTGAATGGACACTTAATTAAATCAAGATAAAATTTGCTAAAATTTGAATTTGTGTGCGTGTGGCCTAAGGTATGAATAAATCCATTGAATCCTCACTTTCTCATAGAAAGAGAGAGAGAGGTAAGAAGAAGAAGAAGAAGAGACAAAGAGTGATTCCATAAACCCCTCTTCTCGTGTTCAACCTTCTTGCTTATCTCTCCAGAAAGATAAATCATGGTTATAGATTTATTTAAGGGTTTTCTTCATAAAAACATTGAGAAACTGAAGATCCGACATTTTCTCACAAACACAAAGACTACACTTGTTATTCTCTCTAGTTTTAATATATATTATTTTTCCTAAAATCATTTTTAAAATCTTCTACATGTATAGATTTTAAGTTGTCTCCTACTAGATCTGTAGTTTAGTGATATTTGTTTTAATACCCAGTAGTTTTTCTCATTTAAGATATTGTTATAAGTTATTTATAAATAATAACTTACGGATATGAATGTTTTAGTGTAAACTTTTTAATACTCTTAAAATGGCTTTAGATCTGCAATTTTTTATAACAAATATAAATGTTATTGATTTTTTTTTTTTTTTGCACTAATCAGATCTAAAAGTTTTTTGAGTTTAAATTTACAAATAATGATTTATGAGATCTAAACAATAAAAGATTATGATAGTATAAACTTTTATATAGACTTATAGTTTAGGGTTTAATAATTTATTAATTAGATCCTATTGTAATTCATTAGGACTATTTGTACCTTAAGTGCATGTGAGTTTCTTACTCTGTATATTTTCTAGTAAAAGCATACTCTTACACAATCACCTTCACACACACAAAATACCACTGGTTATCAATTTCTAGAGAGATACTCCAGTCAACCGAGGAAACAAGCTCAAGCATTTGCAACTAGAGTATCCATCTACTAAAGTACGACTCTCAATTTTTAGGTAACCAATTTTTTTTATTGAATTCAACTTTTTTTCCTACTTGTAAATATTTCTTTATTTTAGTAGATTTTTTTATTTTGTGGTCTAAGGACCACACTGGGATGTTTCCTCAAGAGAGGTTTTACGGAGTATAAATCTCGGTGTCTCTTGCATGCTTATTTTTTTATAATCTTTATATTGTCTAAATGTGTATAATAACCAATGGTCATAAAACTTTAATCAAACGTTTTTAAAAAGGGTAAAATAACTTAATTTTGTATAAATACCTAGGTTTTACACATGATGTGTATAAACTGTTTTTAACTTCATCTTTCAAAAGGAGGTTGATCATTAAGTTAATCTCAGACTAATCACTGAAAGTATTTTGGTAAAATAAAAGTAAGGTTTTTAATTCTTGGTTTGCAACCCAACAATGACTAATAAATAAGGGTTCCACACTCTACACTACTGAGAGTACCTTATATCTAAATATTCCATATACCACTCCAGTGTAAGGTTCACCCATTCCCAATGCAACACCTCAATACCTTGGATATATCTAATCCAAGAGAAGCAAATAAACTCATAAACAATAATTTTTTGGCCATAACTCTACCCACCCCAAATCCTAATAAATCATCTTAATAACTCATCAGTAACTATAGAGTGTTCACACTACCTCTTCACAGTTCACCATTGGGCATACATAGCTCCCTTCAATTTTGAAGATCCCATCTACACCCGATCACATAATATATTAAATTAAGAGAAAGGATATCTTCAATGACTTGATCCCTATAGCTACCCACAGTTATACTATAAGTATCCGTTATCTCACAAAATCTCATAATATAAGTCATCTTTTATGAGTTACCCAAATCATATAACTACACCATTGATTACACTAGAAATACTCTATAACAACCTATATATTTTGAATGTTTGTGCATGTAGAACGGGACTACCCAAATTAAAAATTATTACCAAAATAAAGGTAATGTTTGCCTCTAATTCAAATTTGGGAAAAGGATACTCCTAACGTCTAAGTGACAAAATATTGATTTAATAAGTTGATTTAACTTAACAATATATGTTCGTGAAGTATATACGATAAACCAAAATGCAAAATAGTAAATCATTCACTTGAGACAAGTTTTTATGCGAGGAAAAAATCCTTGCAGAAAAAATCTCAGGCCAAACCGACACCTTCCACTAAATAGGTAAAAATTTATAAAAAAGAGAAATGACTTACAAACTAACCTCTCTTAGACTCAATAACGCACAACCTCCATAAAATACTTTTTCCACCTCCTAGTTGGATGAGAAAATATGGACCACTCTCCGACTACTTGTCACGTCGCAAGTGTCAACTTCTGTTGATAATGTTGTGTTTACACCTGATCAAATTTCTTCTTTTAAAGTTTAGAGATAAAACTTTCCTTTTTTTTAAAGTTTGAAGAAAAAATTTTGTGTTCCAAAATGAAACAAGTGAAAAGCCACTATTTATAGATTTAACTTCCTAGGATATGAGGGTTCTAAAAGTTGAGGAAAGTTTCAAAAAGTGTTTGGCTAATCGAAATAACTTCACAAAGGATTTTTGAGATACTAGAAATATTTAAAGTTTCTCAAGAACAAGTTTTGTAAAATGTTTGTTCAAGACTTGAGAGAAGTAATCAAATTTCAAAACTTTAAACTGGAATGATAATAATGTATATCTAAAAAATTACAAAGAAGGTATTTGCTCTTAAGAAAATCTGATTTCTTTTATCTTGATAAAATAATGAAAACATTTCTAAAATTATTAACCTTATTTTGTGAATGAGAAGAGAGTGAGTTAGATAGGATTTTTGTTTATAAATATGTGGACACAAACTTCCAAACCTTTAACTCATTTTTAATTACACAAAAATAGGTTGTTTCCTCAAGGCAACAAAAGTAAGACAGAAAAAGAGAATATTAAGTTTTACAATAAATTCTTTTGGTTAGATTCACTTTCTGCGCCAGATCTACTGATGTCACACCAGTGTCGCTGTAGCGAGATAATGCATCACTGTGACAAACCTGAGTCGTGACATGAGCCATGGAATTTTGGACGTGGAAAAGGATACCACCAGTAGACTTTCACTGCAACAAGACATTATGTCGCTGCGGCAAAACTGAGACGAGGCAGGTCGCAACTTTGTCCAGATATTTTTGGTCTTGGAAAAAATGCACCAGTGACGAGCTTTTGCTACAGCGAGACATAGCATCACTATGGTGAAAAGCGAGGCAGGTCGCGCCCTTTTCTAGAAAATCTGAACCATCATTTTACCATCTAAGGTTTTTAAAATATTTTGACAAAACACTCTAAGTATGTTTGTTCTCAACTAAGAACACTCTTACTTAAAATACAGACATAAGATTGGAATTTTTATGAACATAGTTTTTCTATAAGAAAAGTATATTGCATAGTGTATTTGTTTAAATAGTCCAAACCACTCACACACAAGTTTTAACACATTTTACAATTTAATAAAATATTAATTTTAAATTATATCAAAACAAGGGTGGGAAAACTAAGTCATTATAAGTCCTTTACCTTATCCTAAAGCGATAATCTCATTTGCTAGGGCCTGAAGTAACTTTTCAAATGAAGATGAAGAAATTTGGTCTTGAGATCTTGATCATGAAATGTTTCGGGACAACTTAGACAATGATTAAAATATATTTTATAATAGGATTAGACAATCTAATCCTATTGGGGCTTTTGAGCACACAAGTGCTATTACAATCTCCCCCTTTGTTTATTCCGTGACAAAACATATGGACAAAAGATTACAAATAAATGGATCAAATCTATCACCTATGAAACAACTTGCATGGCTAAATTCATGACAAGGATAAACATGACCCAACCATTTGTTACTCTTGCAACTTGTTTTCCTGTCAAGATACTAGCAAAGACATCACGATAAATATTGACAAGACAACAAGAGTAATAAGATGAATACAAGATATAATCAATGTAAGCATGGTTCATTTAATTACTAAGGATCATATACATAACTAATAACTCAATAAGATCTAACATATACATTTTATTGCATAAGTTATCAATTACCATTTCAATTCAATATAGACTAAGTCATAATATCATAATGGTACTAATCTTGATCATCCTATCTCCCCCTTAGGGAATCTTCTCCCCTGAATTAAGTCTCTCCCCTAAGAGGGAAATATTCTTTATAGGAAGGAGTCTTAAAGTCAACTTTCCTTTCATAGGAAGAAGAATCATTCCCCCCCTTTGTCATGGAATGGAAAAAGGCAAATATAATATAATTGAGATACAGCATAATTAATAACATAATAAATAAGTCTTTAGAGAGTTGAATTTAGTGGAGATAATCTAAGGATTAAGAGTAATATATAACATTATGTGATTGATATGGAAGTTAATCTAGGATATGATTAAATATATATGTGGTAACAATAAATATAAGGCATAGAAAAAAACTCAGTCAAAAGCATAGCCAAGTATATATGTCACCACAATCCCATGAATTTATTTTTCACATATGAACTCATTCTAATATAGCTTTAACATTTATCTAATATGATAAATGTTCCATCTTCCTTCCTTTTAGCTAATTTCTTTCTATTTTGGTTCTTATATTTTTTTACCACTTCATCTACAGTATGATGTGGCAAAGAAATACAAGAACACAAAATAAAAAGAAACATAGGTATATGAAATGACTAGAGAACACAAGTTCTAAGATATAAAGGACATGCTAAGTGAGCACAATATATGAATCATATGATATAAGATAGAAAGGCACATAATATCAATAGTGACATTTCAAGCCTAATATATAAATATCATCATCGAATATATCATGTGGGATCACTCACTATGTACTAAACATAATCTAAAGAACATATGAGTTATGAGTATAGGAATAACTAGAAGTTGGTAGTAATGTATTTGCTTGACACTCCTAAAAATCATGGTATATAAACACTATTTCTAGACACCTAGAGATATTACAAGGTAAGCATCTAAGAAATATGTTCACACGATCCAATGGTGAAGCATGTTCAATGACATGAATAGAAACCTCCAGGGATGTAGGATATACTAAGAGAACTGGCATTCAAATATAATGTCCTATAAAATAAGATCAACACAAGTGAGTATCTAGAGCATTTGGATAAAGTTGCATATCTATCCTAGGGAAATAACTAAGATATCAACATATATGGAATTTTTTATTCAAATATCAAAGTCAAAGTTAATACAATCTACACTAGAGCATGAATAAACAACATCATGTCTAAAGTCAATCAATGACTATATACATGTAAATATGTATCGCCAAAAACATTTATCACTTAACAAAGGTGATATCCCTAATTATGCATTTTTGTATAAATCTTTTTAAGGACTTTGTAAGATATACTACTTGGGGAAAGAGAATAAGATGCGAGTTAAATAATGTAAATTGAATTTCTACCATCTTATCTCAAATAAAGGGTTTTACCTGGCATAAATAACATCTATACAATAAGACAACAACACTAAGACTTATTTTTGGTAAGTAAAAAGTATAAAAATTATTATCATACTTACCAAGGTTCGATAGCTATGCAAAATGTTCTTAAAGATTGTCCATAAAAGGCTAATAACATGATGAGAGTTTTAACCAAAAATATAAGGTCAAATCCCGAATGTGCAAAATAGAAATAAAATGAACATCATTGAGAGAAAGGTCCATGCTTAGGTTCAATTAAGATAAGGAATCATAAAATAAAGAGTGCAAAGCTTCGACTCAAGTGAAATCTCCAACACCTTATTTTGGATCATTTTTAACTACCACTTTTCTCCTTCCAATTAGTAATTTTGGTTAAAACCTTTTTGTATCATATCTCTAGTGTTACCCAATTTTAGATAGATAAAATTTTTGAGACATTGTTATGTTCAATTTTTTTTGCATGTGGCTACTTTCACTCATTCATTATTAAGATGGGACACTATTTCCAATTTTCAATGGTAGCAACATCCAATGAAAGTTGTATCCCTAACCACATCGTCACTCATATGTTTTAAGATATAACATAAGTTTTTTCAACTTCTCCAAATCATGGTAAAAAATACTGACATATACATATATGAGTTAGACACTATTGCACAAGTCTTCAAGCTTTGAATGTTTTGTAAAAAATTCCAAAATCTATGACATACCTCATAAAGTGACATCAACTCAATTTGTAGTGCGGCGTAAAATGCAACAAGATATGATAATGTATTCTCAAAGTATAAGATTTCTCAAAATTTATAAGACTTAAAAGAAAATCTAATTCATCTCATGAAGCACATGTCATATTCCCAAACAAACGGAAAAAATGATCAAATAAGCCATTTTCATATATGAATATATGTCATGAAGTATATCATCTAAAAGGTAAAAACGATATTGTACCAAAAAAATTATCTTTTAATTTTTTTTTATTGAAAGATATATACAACCATAAAAGATCATGATATAGGATTAAAAGATGTACATGGAGCACATAATCATAAAAATGTTCCAACAAGCTCAAATCATCAAAAATAACTAAGGCGGTCCGAAAATAATCGATTTTAAGAAAAATAGGGTTGAGGTTAAGCGAGCATGTAAAACCTAAGTACAAGACTAGATAAAATCCAAGGATGATAAACAAGTGCAAATAATATATCTAAGGTAAAGAGAGAATATTTTTAATATCATAAGAACATAACTTACATGGATCAAACAGATGCCCAACTAGATGTGATAATCCCAAACATATCTTTGGAAATTCAAAATAAGGTATTCTAAAAAATAAATCCTTCCTAATTTATTCAAAAAATAAACCAAGAGCAAATCTAGAAAACAAATAAATCACATACAAGTTATCAATAATAGTAAACATGAAAATATAAACTCAATACTAAACAAAAGTACATAGCCTATCATAAGATATATGAAGTGAATACAAATAAGGCTCTGACCAAAAATAAACAAACTCCGCTCAGAGATGGATGGGACCAATTTCAGGATTTTCTTATGCTTATTTATAATCCTTTCGAAATGTCCTTCCCAACCCACACACAACTCACACAATGAGCTTTGGGTTCAATTGGGGCTTTAGCAATATTTTTCTTAATTTTGTGTCTCCTTCCTCTATCCTTATGATAAAAAAATGTTTTGACTCTTTTTAAGCCAAATTTGCCTTTAAACAGGTTTAAGTGAAAATTTTCAAGAATTATAAACCTTTTTCCCTTGTTGTTACTCACAAAATCCTTACCATTTTTACCATGGTTCAAAGGTAAGTTTGGCTTCAATAAATAATAAAATTTCCTCAAATGACCAACTTTGTGGAAATGATCACATTTAAACGATTTTGTTTATGTCATTTGGGTTTTAGGCTTGGGAACAACCTTTTCAAAAAATTTACCTTTAATCAACTTGTAACAAAAATCCTTTGTATGACCCTTCTTATGACAATTAGAATAAATAAAGTTATTCTTAGCTCTTTTATGGTGTGGCGCATATGTTGTCAAACTTGGGATGGACAAGTTTATCTTTCTTTTCAAAATTATTTACAGCATTTTCCTTTTTGTCTTGAGTTTTAAAAAGAAGTTTTTCAATATTTGTTATTTCCTTTCAAGAATAAGCATTTACAAAAATTATTTCTTAGACTTTTCAAAATCTAACCCTCTTTTATCATAACCTTTTGGGGTTGGTACCAAAAAGATTTTTTTTGAGTTTTTGTGATCTTGTCGCAAGGTCTTCTTTCACCTTCTTAACTAAGTTCAAATTGTTTTGAAGACTTTTAACTTCATTTTTTAAACAGTTTTGGATTTTCTCCACAAAAGAATATCCATTTTTAATTTTTCAAGAGATATAGAAAATTATTTTCTCTCTTCTTCAAAATTGATTAAATTTTCATCCTCTTTCTTTGAAGTAATGTCCTTATCTTTTAAATCATCCAAAAACTCAAAAATTCCAAAAAAGAAACGTTAATAATTTATGTTTTTCAAAAATGATAGGTCAATGAACTTCCAATGCATAAGTGCTAGTTAATTTACAATATTAAGTTTCTTTAACAACTTAATCTTCTCACTTAAGTGATCATGGTCAACTTGAAGTTAATCAACCATAGACGCCTTAAGTTGTAACTTATTGTTCTCCTTTTTATATTCTCTGAGTTTGGAGGATAAAAGTTATCTTAAAATATTTCAAAGACTCTCCATATAATTTATAATATTTATCATCAAGAGTTAAGAAACCAAAATATTCATTATCATCATCACTAGATTTATATTTATTTAGGGATGAAGTATGATAAGTAAAGTTGGGTGGAGAGAAAAAAACAGAGAGTGACATATCGGATGTGCTATAAGGGGGATCCTAAAATATGTCAAACAAATAATCCATTTTTACACACATAAGATCTACCTCTATGTGATTAAACCTAACAAAGATGAGGTCTGGCTTTTATACCAATTTATTTTTTGTGCGTGTAGATAGGAATTACCCATATTAAAAATTATTACCAAAATGAAGGTAATGTTTGCTTTTAATTCAAATTTGGGCAAAATATAATCCCAACGTCTAAGTGACAAAATAATGATTTAACAAGTTGATTTAACTTAACAATATATGTTCATGAAGTATATAAGATAAATCAAAATGCGGAATAGTAAATCATGCACTTGAGACGGGGATTTATACGAGGGAAAAACCCTTGTGGGAAAACCTTGGGCCAAACTGACACCTTTTACTAAACAAGTAAAGATTTACAAAAGGGAGAAATGACTTACAAACTTGAACCTCTCTTAGACTCAATGACGCAAAACCTCCACAAGATACGTTTTCCACATCCTATCTGGAAGATAAATCACAAATCTCTCTCCAACCACTCGCCACATTGCATGTGTCAACTTCCATTGATAATGTCACGTTTCCACCAAAATAAATTTCTTTTTTTTTTAATTTTTAAGAGAAAACTCTCTTCGTTTTAAAGTTTGAAGAAAAAAAATTGTGTTCCAAAATGAAACAAGTGAAAAGACACTATTTATAGATCTAACTTCCTAGGATGTGGGGGTTCTAAAGGTTGATGGAATTTTCAAAAAGTGTTTGTCTAATTAAAATTAACTCACAAAGTAATTTTGAGATATAAAAAATATTTAAAGTTTCTAAGAACAAGTTTTGTAAAATGTTTGTTCAAGACTTGAGAGAAGTAATTAGACTTCAAATATTTTAGACTCGAATGATAATAATGGATATCTAAAAAAATATTGTTATCGTCTAAAACTGGTACATAGTTTTGGGCCTTAACAGATATACACAAACTATAAAGTATAAACAATAACAAATAAATCGATAGAATTACGAAAATACATATCTAGATAAAACAGTAGAGGGAGATGAGAGAAAGAGAAGGAAATCAGGTTTACGTTGTTCGACCCAAAGAGGTGCCTATGTCCACAGGTGTTAGTTTTTATTATAAAGATTTAGATGGTGAATGCCATTGATGAGTAGTAATTACAATCTCTTGTGTTCACTCTAGAAATGGACAACACAACAGTATGAAAAATATATCTCATGTTTACAATGAGGTGTGGCTTGCTATATATAGGTTGTTAGGGGGGAGAGAATAGAGAGGTACACGTGTCATGACTTTATAGGTTAGGCAGGTATATCGTTACATGTAAGTGGGGGAACAATCAATAAGTTAGTTATGCATATATGGAGGAGATATCAACATATCTGCCATGTACGTACTTGATATGACTGCTGCTGACGTGACCCTATCACATGGTACATTCTTGCTTTGATGGTATTACGTAATAGTGTCAACTGTTGTGAGCCAGTTGGGCCAAGACGATCGTTCGTGACTCTGGGATACACTATAAATGCACTGGCTAATCATATGGATAGCTGATTCGATCCACTTTAAGACACAAGTGAGTCTAGTTGTCATCTTTTAATTGGTTCACGAGTTATATTCATGGTACAACAAAAGTCTTTAAGACTTTTCTCACGATTGAGGTATGCAATGGATTCTCTGAAGGATTACGTCTTATGGGTATGCGCTGAGCAAATTGAGTTAGTGAAGTGTTAATTGGTACAAATTTTTTTACCTTCACAAGTCTTTGAATCTTATCGGCACGCATCGAGCAGAATGACTTTGAATTTTTTTACTTGAGTTTGAACTTGACACGTGTCAGGCATTGAGAATAATGTCTTACATAATTATTACGTGCATGCCTAGGGCAACATGTGTGAGTCTGTGCCGTGTCAGTCCATTTTTCTAGGCATGATGTCATGCATTGCATTAATAGGGGTAATGATTACCGCCTAAAAAGTACAAAATCTAATTTTCAAATCGTTCTAAGATTTCTAACTTCATTTTCTTTCACGCAATGGCTTATAGAGAGATAAAGTTCATTTTTTTTCCCAAACTCTTCCCTTCTTTTGCTATTTCTGACTGGTTCCTTGCTTGGAAATCATTTTTCAATTAGTTTTTCCAGTTTTCTTCCACCTATATGCAAATTTTGAGCACTATTTCAGCCGCCTTAAGCTCTTTTAGGGTTTCAGGTGTATCATTTCTCTTTTAGGTTTTTATTTGACTTTTTATGCAATTTCTTAACTTCTAAGCATCGATCTGTTGCTATTGTTGGTTGATTTATCCTCTGATTGGAGTTTGAACATTTTAGGCGGCCATTGAGTTGGCTGACCTAGGGTTTCCCTAATTTTTATCTTTTTCAGTGTTCTTGGGTTTTGTTTTGCCTAAATTATTGATTTTTGAAACCAAGAATCCCACCAAGTCTTTATTTACCACAAATTCCATTTGTCTTGTCACTTATTAAGCCCCCAAATCTAATTCGACCTTTATGAGTGAACACTCCTGGGTCAATAGGTGGTTAGAGAATGTTAGAAGGTAGGATAGAGTTTTCCCTAATGTTCTAGCAGAGAGGATTCTCACCATTGAGTGTAGTCATGCCTGAAGATAACCCTTCTCATCCTAGGTATACCCCCCAGGCTCAATATTCTACTGGGTTTGCTCCTCAGCTTCCAGATGTGGAGTATCCCGATCTTAAGTTTGTGGGGACATATATTGTTAACAAGCCTGGCCACTTACCTGGTGATGGAAAATTTATGAAATTAGTCTTGAATATTTCAATCGTTGACTTGGAAGCTTCTACTGACATAGTCAAGTCCGAAAGACCCATGCCTTCCATTTCTCCTATTGATGTGTCTTCTGGAGAGGAGAGCACTTATGGGAGTTCTACTGACTCTTATGATCCCTCCAACATTAACGCCAGGTGACATGCTTGCGATGTGCTAGAGGATGAGTTAGATTATTTGAGTGAGAAGTATAACATCCCTATCAGTATTACTATTGGGTTGCTTGATTGTGTTGAGAGGGTTTATGATCGTATCAATGTAGATGAGATTTTCATACCCTTATGAGCACTCCAGGTTGGGGTTCGTCTGCTCTTACACCCAGTTATATGGTCTATCCTAAAGGTTTATGGGGTTGCTCCTACCCAAATTTCCCTCGAGGCCTACAAGATAATTCTTGTGTTAATGTTATTTTGGCAGTCACATACAAGTTTTGATCTTACTGGGAATATATTTAGGTTTGTCCATGGCATTGAGGACAATGTCAAAGATCCTGGGTATTATTACTTTGCACCCAAGAAGTCCCATCTGATAATGGTAAAGGTTATCTAGACGAGCAATTGTTGCTGGAAAACTCAATTTGTGTTTTATCAAGGGTGATTAGGAGTTCATATCCCACGAGCATAATAGATCTTGTAGCGTTCCACGTGATTGGTGAGGGTATAAAAAATTGGTAAACTTTTTTTTCTTCATTGGACTTCTGATTTCATTCTAACTGATACTATATCGACATCTTTGTTGAAATTTTTCAGTGAAGAAAGCTCATGTATTGCCTTTTGCGCTGTAACAGTTGGTCAAAACTTTTTATGTGCTCATTCCCCCAAAGTTTGAGTATATCTTCTCTATAGCCAAGTTCACAAGTTATGGGTACCACATTCCTCCTGGTGATGTTCCTTTTTGTGGAGAAACTAGTTCCTTTGGTAGTTGGGGGCCTTGTTGAAGCCTACCAAGGTATTGAAGACGATGAGGGTGTTGAAGACAAAGTTGAAGCAGGTGAGAAGATTTTGCTATATTCGATCGTATTATGCTTATACACTTTGATACGACTAACCGTTAAAATTCTTCTGCATCTTCCACTCCGACCACCTCTTACTTTTTAGTTGTTCCTTTTAGCAGAATGACACCTCGAACAGTTGACCGTGCTGCGGTGGATATTGCTCGCTGCAAAAATATGGAGCAGGAGGAGAAGAGGAAGGGTGGTTCATATTCCAAATCTAATAAGAAAGTTGATGCCTAAAATAGGGCTAAAGAAGATGACAAAAAATAAACCGAGATTAATGCTCGGAGGAAAGCCGAAGCCGAAATGGTGACAACAGAACCTTCGAGGCCCCCCGTAACACCCCGCCTAATTAAATACCGGGTGACCAGTCCCATACCAAATTAAAACAGAATATACAGTTGGATCATTCTTAGCATCACCGTCGAAAACATTTACTAATCACCCAATACCCAATTAAGCTGGTGTTAAAAACTTTCCAAATTTTAATTTCAACAAAATCCATTTTTCTTTTACCAATAACACAACACATATTATTCTATACTAATAACTGAACAGATAACACAAAGGAATTTAAATGCAATTGGAATAAACATTCCCATATAATTATCCAATACAGTAATCCCCACAATAGTAAATGTATTAAAATGACAAGAATACAAGACTTTTTGACTCCGATAGAAAAGAGATAACTGAATTCCTTTTGGGCGACATGAATGAAATGAAGATAGGCGTCTAAGCAATATTCCATAGCTCCATAGCTCGTCATAATCCTCTAAGGTTGGCATCCCTATTGCTGGACACCTGATATAGAAGGTACAATAGAAAAGAAATATGCAAGGAAACGGGTCAGAGCCCGATGTGAAAATGATTTTGAAAATAGTAAGTATTTAACAAGTGCAATAAAGCATTTATTATGTACATGTTAGTATCCAAACTCTCACTTGATATTCTCACCTCTCATCTAGAGTGCACACTTAACGTTTCCTATTAACCTCCTAGTTAATGGTTCCTCCCAACTAGTTTCCATAATATGATTCCGTCCCATCTCATAACCCCGTATGTCCCATACCATACGTCATATAATTATTCATATACATTTCTCATTAACATGACTCATTTCTCATTAATATGAATTAAGCTCTTCAATTCTATAAGAATAAACATTCATTAACTTAATTCCATTCTCTTTCTCTATTCATCGTTATCTACAATTATCACCGTAGATAGATTTAACCACTATATACATTCATACAATTCATTATATATATATAATACGGCATCCCGAGTCACAGCTACAGTGCAATGCATTACTCTGCTATCATGTCCCAATATCGTTGGTCGCCGAATAGGGGACAAAAGGTTCGGTAAGGATTCCTCGAACCACACACAACAACACATAAATTAGAGGTGAACATAGTTCTCGTATCCATGGGTCACGCACATACCTACATGCCCATAGTCAGCGGACTTATCAACTCCCCGATAAGTCTTTCATAGACCTATGTTCTCGAGCGACAAATCAAAGATCCCATGGATTCATCGGGATATGACTGCCCTCACGCGCAAACCTCCCCATCGATAGCAAGTAAGCTAGGTATGTCATACACATAAATCATCAATCAATCAAATAGGCATTATCATACCTATAATATAATATCAACAAGGTACTCACATTACCCTAAGATAATTCCCATACGTAGCATTATATCTCTTATAAACACATCTTCTATCAACTAGGATTGAATACCATCATCACATGGCTCATAGTCTATAGTGTTTCATTCACACGACATGACTTATTGACAAAACCAACATCCTCGCATCCTATAACATATATCCACTCCCGATGTCGTTAAGGTTCATGCGCGGAGCGTCTCGCAAAGCGAAATCCAAACAAGGAACCCCTCCAATACACTACTACTTAACTTTGTCGATCGAGGAGGTCCGTCAACTTCAAATACGCGATCGGGATAACCTTATCCCCTCTTTTAACCAAATGTGGTCTGAACTCCCATCTCTATCCATGAGCCATACCACTAAGCGCTTGTATTACACTTAGTCCTTGCGCAATCAATAATGAGCTTAAACTCAGTCCTTGATGTTCATATTGTAACCCTAAGGCTACCCAGGTGTTATATTAAATCTGCCCTACTGGACCTATCCTTAATCCTCATGCATACCAATTAAAATCCAACACATGAATCTAGCAACCAAAATTTCTTTCAATTTAATCATCATAATTCTAATCAATTAAATCCCAATCACATTAATTCGATTCTCATCTAGGACTTAATAATCTTCCCTAAGTCCCATAATATCCAATTAATAATCACCAAATATCTACAAAAGGTTTGGGATAATAACCAACATTAAAAAGGAACAACTTTAACAATTATGGGGAGGTCGATCGATCGAAGGCAGGGGGTCGATCGATCGATCTCCCTGGTAACAACCCAATTTTCTGCATTTCTTCTACTATAGGTTTAACCATTTTTGATCAATCAAACCTTCATATTAACAACCCAAATGACTTATAAACCTTACTACATGATATATCAACATATATAAATGATTTCTAATGCTCTAAACATCCTAGAATCATCAAGAGTTTGAATTAAAGCCTATATTTATCCTTATTTTTCTAGAAAACTATATATATATGATATCTTCAAGAGCACAACAATGATTCTCATAATTTCTTCAACAACTTACTGATTATTTCGTGGATTACTATCTACCTACAACATGAGTTTGATTCCCATATATTTTCAATTTCCAGAAATCCAATAACAACTTTATCTTTTCATCTTCCAAACATGAAAAATCATCTTTTTATAATTATTCTAACATGGACAATATACAAACTTAGATTGCAATTATCAAACACTTGCCTCTAATGAAGATCTGATCCTTTGGAGTTGAATAACACAGGTGGTTCTCCCTTTCTCCAGCCAACTTCCGGTGGAGGTTAGTGGTGGCGACCTTTGGTCTTAGTTCTCCTCCTTTCCAAGCAAGTTTCTCTCTTCCCCCAAGCAACCTTTCACTTTCTCTAAGAAGATGACCTTTCAATTTTGTGTAGAAGAGATGAATGAACCCACGTTCAACTAATCTCCAAATATTTGTAATAGGACAAAATCCGAAATCACTATTCATCCTCTTTGTAAAAATAACCAAAATACCCTTTTTAGGTGTCTTTTCATTTCCAAATGACCCGAGACTCAAAACCAACATCCAAATAGACTTTTCTGACTATTTCAACCCTTCCGGATGCAACGACGCAGTCAAAATGACTATAAGGTTGATGTAAAAATAAGTTTCCTTTATAATTTAACAAATTAGTCCCGACACGTTCCATACCGTGTCCGACTAAAAATTCAAATTACTGAATTAATATCACACAGCCACATCAATAGCATCACATTCATATATTACCTAAATAACTTTAAGTAATATTCAGAATAATTCATTTTAATATCCACAATTTGGATAAAACCCAAATGAATTAATTTATAATAAAATCCAATTAATCCATTAATTTAAAATATAGCCCATTTTAAAAGTCATTAAAATCACGGGGTATTACATACTTCCCCCCTTATAACAGAATTTCGTCCCGAAATTCGGAAAGGTAAATCATACTGGTAAGTTCAACTCTGAGTATAAATCTCACATCGCAAGTAATCTATGTCGTACCGCCCATACAGTACGTTATCAAAATCCCCCATTGATATTATACGCCAAGCCTCACCATATAGTTCCAACTGAATCGAATTTAAACTTTATCCAATCTTCCCTATACCGTCCTCGTGACAAAGTTTGGAAAAAATGATCCACACTTATTAAACAAATAAATCCTCAAGTCACAACTACTTACTCTTTCATAATTATGAAAACTACTACAATCCAACCATCCAGGGCGCCCATACACCCTATTATACAACTTTCATTATAATATGGATATGATTACCCGCATAATACTCTGATTTATCGCAAAGGTTAAACTCATATCCTAAAAACCTATCTTATTTCGACTCCCAACGGTTATTAGTTTCATGCGTGGGGTGTCTCGCAAGCGAAATCCAAACAAGGAACCCCCCCGATATACTACTACCTAAAGTAGTCGGTCATCGAAACTCCTCAGGTCCTTAGTCAATAGTTTATAACCTCTCTACGGGTTTTATCGATTTCAAATAAAAGTCTACCCATCAACTCTCTTATAAAAGACAAAATGCTAGCTATAGTAGTACACACGCTCTCAAATACCACAAGTCAACCCACACCGATAGTCACATCATTATCGGACATGCCAAAAGTAAGTAATTCCGCGATAAAAATCAAACCCACGTGATGACATGAAAAATTTAGGTGTCCCACACCCCTCGGCGAGTCTACGTAAATAACAGTGCTATTGGCTAAGTTTAGTAACCCTTTTGCCCATACAATATTAATCGCTACAAAAATAATATGCACCTCATAACTCCTTAGATAGAAAACATACCCTCATTCGCGGGTGGGGGTTGTTGAATCCCAATATTATAACTTTGCTCCGATGAGTCAAGAAAAATTTTACCCCAAATTTTCAGTTCTAATTAACCACACTCCACTATATGCCCAAGCCTTTGAATATATTGCCTTCGTTAGGTAACACACACAATTCCCGCATTTCAAGAACATATACTGATGACACTCCTCAATTTTCCATATAGGGGTGACCTCGACTATGGTCATCATACTCGAACATACTTCATAACCTCTTAGGTACGATCTCCGCTATCCGTCCAATGGCCCTCATCTGCCATACTTCTTGTACGAACACGTCCGAACGCAAATAAGATTCACTAATATATACGAAATCTTACCAAAGAAATCAACAATCCTAAACATAGGGCTCTACATCAAAGAACGCTAAGCTGAAAACACAGTAAGCCGTACAGACCCTAAAGGACACTAGAACCTGATGCTCTGATACCACCTGTAACACCCTGCCTAATTTAATACCGGGTGACCAGTACCATACCAAATTAAAACAGAATATACAGTTGGCTCATTCTTAGCATCACTGTCGAAAACATTTACTAATCACCCAATACCCAATTAAGCTGGTGTTAAAAACTTTCCAAATTTTAATTTCAACAAAATCCATTTTTATTTTACCAATAACACAACACATATTATTCTATACTAATAACTGAACAGATAACACAAAAGAATTTAAATGCAATTGGAATAAACATTCCCAAATAATTATGCGATACCATAATCCCCACAATAGTAAATGTATTAAAATGACACGAATACAAGACTATTTGACTCTGATGGAAAAGGGATAACTGAATTCCTTTTGGGCGACATGAATGAAATGAAGATATACGTCTAAACAATATTCCATAGCTCCATAGCTCGTCATAATCCTCTAAGGTTGGCGTCCCTGTTGCTGGACACCTGATATAGAAGGTACAATAGAAAAGAAATATGCAAGGAAATGGGTCAGAGCCCGATGTGAAAATGATTTTAAAAACAACAAGTATTTAACAAGTGCAATAAAGAATTTATTATGTACATGTTAGTATCCAGACTCTCGCTTGATATTCTCACCTCTCATCTAGAGTGCACACTTAACGTTTCCTATTAACCTCCTAGTTAATGGTTCCTCCCAACTAGTTTCCATAATATGATTCCGTCCCATCTCAAAACCCCATATGTCCCATACCATACGTCATATAATTATTCATATACGATTCTCATTAACATGAATCATTTCTCATTAATATGAATTAATCTTTTCAATTCTATAAGAATAAACATTCATTAACTTAATTCCATTCTCTTTCTCTATTCACCGTTATCTACGATTATCACGGTAGATAGATTTAACCACTATATACATTCATACAATTCATTATATATATAATACGGCACCCCGAGTCACAGCTACGGTGCAATGCATTACTCTGCTATCATGTCCCAATATCGCTGGTCGCCGAATAGGGGACAAAAGGTTCGGTAAGGATTCCTCGAACCATACACAACAACACATAAATTAGAGGCGAACATAGTTCTCGTATCCATGGGTCACGCACATACCTACATGCCCATAGTCAGCGGACTTATCAACTCCCCGATAAGTCTTTCATAGACCTATGTTTTCGAGCGACAAATCAAAGATCCCATGGATTCATCGGGATATGACTGCCCTCACGCGCAAACCTCCCCATCGATAGCAAGTAAGCTAGGTATGTCATACACATAAATCATCAATCAATCAAATAGGCATTATCATACCTATAATATAATATCAACAAGGTACTCACATTACCCTAAGATAATTCCCATACGTAGCATTATATCTCTTATAAACACATCTTCTATCAACTAGGATTGAATACCATCATCACATGGCTCATAGTCTATAGTGTTTCATTCACACGACATGACTTATTGACAAAACCAACATCCTCGCATCCTATAACATATATCCACTCCCGATGTCGTTAAGGTTCATGCGCGGAGCGTCTCGCAAAGCGAAATCCAAACAAGGAACCCCTCCAATACACTACTACTTAACTTTGTCGATCGAGGAGGTCCGTCAACTTCAAATACGCGATCGGGATAACCTCATCCCCTCTTTCAACCAAATGTGGTCTGAACTCCCATCTCTATCCATGAGCCATACCACTAAGCGCTTGTATTACACTTAGTCCTTGCGCAATCAATAATGAGCTTAAACGCAGTCCTTGATGTTCATATTGTAACCCTAAGGCTACCCAGGTGTTATATTAAATCTGCCCTACTGGACCTATCCTTAATCCTCATGCATACCAATTAGAATCCAACACATGAATCTAGCAACCAAAATTTCTTTCAATTTAATCATCATAATTCTAATCAATTAAATCCCAATCACATTAATTCGATTCTCATCTAGGACTTACTGATCTTCCCTAAGTCCCATAATATCCAATTAATAATCACCAAATATCTACAAAAGGTTTGGGATAAGAACCAACATTAAAAAGGAACAACTTTAACAATTCTGGGGAGGTCGATCGATCGAAGGCAGGGGGTCGATCGATCGATCTCCCTGGTAACAACCCAATTTTCTGCATTTCTTCTACTACGGGTTTAACCATTTTTGATCAATCAAACCTTCATATTACCAACCCAAATGACTTATAAACCTTACTACATGATATATCAACATATATAAATGATTTCTAATGCTCTAAACATCCTAGAATCATCAAGAGTTTGAATTAAAGCCTATATTTATCCTTATTTTTCTAGAAAATTATATATATGATATCTTCAAGAGCACAACAATGATTCTCATAATTTCTTCAACAACTTACTGATTATTTCGTGGATTACTATCTACCTACAACATGAGTTTGATTCCCATATATTTTCAATTTCCAGAAATCCATTAACAACTTTATCTTTTCATCTTCCAAACATGAAAAATCATCTTTTTATAATTATTCTAGCATGGACAATATACAAACTTAGATTGCAATTATCAAACACTTGCCTCTAATGAAGATCTGATCCTTTGGAGTTGAATAACACAGGTGGTTCTCCCTTTCACCGGCCAACTTCCGGTGGTGGTTAGTGGTGGTGACCTTTTGTATTAGTTCTCCTCCTTTCCAAGCAAGTTTCTCTCTTCCCCCAAGCAACCTTTCACTTTCTCTAAGAAGATGACCTTTCAATTTTGTGTAGAAGAGATGAATGAACCCACGTTCAACTAATCTCCAAATATTTATAATAGGACAAAATCCGAAATCACTATTCATCCCCTTTGTAAAAATAACCAAAATGCCCTTTTGGGGTGTCTTTTCATTTCCAAATGACCCGAGACTCAAATCCAACATCCAAATAGAATTTTCTGATTATTTCAACCCTTCCGGATGCAATGACGCAGTCAAAATGACTATAAGGTTGATGTAAAAATAAGTTTCCTTTATAATTTAACAAATTAGTCCTGACACGTCCCATATCGCGTCCGACTAAAAATTCAAATTACTGAATTAATATCACACAGCCACATCAATAGCATCACATTCATATATTACCTAAATATCTTAAGTAATATTCATAATCATACATTTTAATATCCACAATTCGAATAAAACCATAATGAATTAATTTATAATAAAATTCAATTAATCCATTAATTTAAAATATAACCCATTTTAAAAGTCATTAAAATCACGGGGTATTACACCCCCACTACCCAAAGGGACTCTAAGGTACCAAAGGTTATTGAGGCTAGGCTAGCTAGGTTCGTTGTCGAGTGTATTCGAGTCGAAGGATGACCTTGTCATCGACTCATTCGTAAGCAAGCATCATCCTCCCGTTATAATGAGGTTGAAGACTTCAAATTTGATCCCAAAAATCACATCATGACCGAGGATCTAAAAAATGACCCTAAATCTATTTTTCACCACTGAATAATGCCATTGATTTGCTTTGTTACTATATGAAAATCAAGGATTTTTATTTTCTAAGGGGCTATGACCTCGATGTCCTATCAAAGCTAGTTCAATATCATCTGTCATGGTAAGTTTATTAAATTTATATTCGTCTTTCATGGGAAAGTTCTTTATTACTTGATGATTTCTTTATATTTTCTTATAGGGTGTCGTAGCTTCCATTATCTTAAAAGAGCAAGTCGTGACCAATCATCATGCATATGAGGCGCATACATAGACCATCGCAACACTTTCACATGACAACACTCAGGTGAAAGATGATCTGAAACAATTCACCGATGAGCTATAACAAACTTGTGGCGAGCTCCAAGAGAGGGATGACTAGGTGGTGCTAAAATGCTATCTCTTAGTAAGGCAGAATATGAGATCAAAAAGCCAAACGATCAAGCACACACTGATGCAATGAAATTTGAAAGCATTGATGTGGTGATAAAAAAAGGCCAATGATGAGCTTACTATGTCCAAGCAGTAGTTTAACACGACCAATATGGAGATTGTTAGGGTGAATCGAAAACTCATTAAAGCTAATGAGGCTCTGGGTAAAGAAAAGCAGGCGGGGATTGCCAAGTTCAAGACATTTTCTAACTTAAGAAGAGGGTTATAAAAGATTACCCTGATATTGCAGATGTTGTCAGCAAATGGGAGGGTTATGACGAGGAAGCCAAGATCTTAGTCACTGAGTACTTGATGGATGTTGATGAGTCTCCTGCCGAAGATGATGAGATTGGTGAAGCTAACCAGATTGTCACTGCAAAGACTTCTCTTTCTGTCGCTCCATAAGGTTCTTAGGATACCGTCATGGCTAATACACCTGCTCCCCCTGCTTCTTAGGCTCCAAAAAATGAGAATGTGTCTTAGTACTTTTGACTTTTTGTCCTCGTGAAGCTTTTTGTTTTTTCAAACACAATATTTTGAAATGTATGTTTACAGTTATGCTTACTTTAAACTTTTAAATCAATTCCAATTTATTTTTTATCGATATGCATGCATGTGTGTTTTGACCTTTTCTATCAGTTATTTTGCTCAACTAGATTTTGGACACTACTTATAGTTTAGTGTTTGTGTGAGAATATTTTTAACAAGTAAATGTGTTCGGGTCTCGTTAAACTCCCAGTTAGTTTTAGTATTATGGACTAATGGTGGGTTCTCATCCACCTGCCATGTCAACTTACTATTTATTTAGCATTTGAGATGGTCCCACCAGTATTTTAGTCTTACGATCATGTGATTGGATCTCGTTGACTTAATCTACCTTATTCGCTACCATTTTTGGACCAACCTGCATTATCCTGACTTAGGATCTACCAATGCTTGGGAAATGTTTTGGTCATATGGAAAAATCTTGTCATCCTGATCCCATATTAGTATTGGTTACTGGAGTCAACCAAGTATACTAGGATTTAACCCTGTGTTAGTCAGTTATGGTCGGATCTTGTCGTCGATATGAATGCAACAAATGTCCTAGATTTGGCTAAACTTTTTTATCGTGACCTGTCCAAGGACGAGGTCATACATGAAGTATGATTTTGATATGTTCAATTCTGAGATGTCTTCGGCCTGAACTTCTTTCACATCTTTCACAACGCGATACAAACATCGAATAATCCAATAAATCTTGGAATGACAACATATGTATAGGAAATTTTAATTTTCATTTATCACCGAGAGTTGATTACAAAGGATTGAAAAACTATTTACATATTGAACTCTTACTCTTACAGGGTTGCCATGTTGTCGTCACAATTTATAATATTCCCTCAAGTGCTTAAAATTTCATGGATTCTTAAACTACTCACCCTCCAGAGTCTCGATTTTATAAGTTCCAAGTTCTATGATAGCATATAATCTATACAGAAATTTAGTTCCAATTTTCTTCCTTTGTGAATGACCTTCTTGATCACGTAGTCCTTCCTTTAAAGGGCTCGATTTTATCCTTTTTATTGTATAATCGAGTAGTCTTTTACTGGTAAGCTGCCACTCGCAGTGCCGCGGTTTTCCTGACTTCTTCCAAAATATCCAAATTGAGACTTCTCATCAAATTGCTCTGTGGTGAGTTAAAATTATGTAACCAGTGGATGGGTAAGCCGATCTGAGTGGGCATCACTGCCTCAGTACCAAATTCCAACATGAATGGAGTATCCCCTATTATTATTCCCGGCGTCGTTCAGTACACCCAAAGTACGCCTATTAACTCGTTGATCAAGTTTCCTTTGGCATCATCTAGCCTCTTCTTTATACCATCCAGCAGGGTTTTATTAGTCAACTCTGTCTTCCCATTGCACTGTGGGTGAGCTGGAGCAGAGTGCAACTTCTCGATCTTACACCAAATGCAATTATCTTCAAATTTGTCTTTGTCAAACTGAGTACCATGATTCCTTGTGACGCCTCGGACCAAATTTATGGGTTACCTGTGGTCAACTCGATCCGACCCGGACGTTAGGTATGAAGTGTGATGAGATAACCTAAATAATGTTACTAGTCCAGTTTTATTTAATTAACATTTCACTTGTTTAGCACGCGATTTTTATTTAAATCAAGATATGCGAGGAACTCGTTGGAAGCGTCCCCGTAATCCAAGTATATAGATCTTCTAACATGAAATAAAAGAACACTTACCTGTATAACACTCTCAACATACGAAACCGAACATAACATGCCATAACAAAGAGGAGGGAATGAGCCGAGTGCCTAGTTGGAAAATACAACAATGCAATATAGAAAGGAACAAAAAAGAGACTCTAACACGTTATACCTACGTGCACATGCAATTACATCTTTTATACATATACATACATTAATGCATGAAACCCTTTAATTCTAAAATGTTACTTGTTCCGAATAATTCACATTAATCCGATAAAATAGCCCCTTTTACTTAACTTAACATTTATATCTTGATTTGACGAACCCAGTTAAATACTTTGAACAAATACCTTTTTTATTTAGGGAAAGGCACTTCTTTAATCGAAATTACCCTTTTTCTCATACCAGATTTACCTTAGTTTTTTCCTTTAAAATCATTTTTCAACACAAGCAAGCACTGTGTTAGAAAATACTTATTTTTCGTTGAAAAAAACTTTCACTCTTATGTTAATTGTGGGTTAAGACCATTTTTCGTTGCTTATTTACCCATTTAATCACTTTATTTTACCATTCCTTTTATTTCATGGAAATTAACCAATTTCTCACATTACCTATCCACATTATCTTTCATCTTAAACATATATTAATTTCATTCAAGTTAGGTTGTCTTTTATTATTTTCATCACACAACCCATTTATTAACATGTTCCACTATTCTCATTATCTTTTCTTGAAATTCTTCAAATAACCGCGTGCTTTAACGGGCTCCACACTGCCGGCTATGGTACCATATGCTATGGTCAGTATTTTTGGGTCTTTCACCCTAAGGCTTCGGGAACTTATTAATTCTTCATGGTCTCATCCGAGTCTTATAGCAATGTGTTTTAACATTTATCAAATGTCCACATTATTTCACTTTTTCTGACCTAAGCCAAATCCGAGGATTTCACCCCACCTTGTGTTATACTTTAAAAATCACCATTTCTTATCCTTTACACACTTGCGTTGATTTTACCCTTAAAATCACTTTCATTTAGGACTATTTATGTAACACCATTTCCAACATTTTTATTTCACAAACAATTTATTCCACTTTAAGTAAAATTACTATTTTACCCATTTATTTATAAACTTGTCTTTTTCCTCCAATTTCACAAGTGTTATTTCCCAATAAACATCATCAAGTCACACATGCTAACTTCTCAAATATTTTTAACACATTAACACCTTATTAAAACTTTGGAGTTATATACTTTTGTATTTGGAAATCTCTTTACTTCATCACTTTCTTTATTAATAAAAAACCTTTGGCATTTTGAAGACTACTTATGAGAAAACACCATTTTTCTTTATTTTCACATATAGTCTTGAAACATCCACTTCTACATTTTATATAATTTTTAACACACTTTAAAGGCTAAAATTTCCACTTTTTTATTTCATGTTTGAACCCAATGAAACCTTTATTATACTTGTTTATATGCTCATCATTAAAATACTACAAGTTTATATACAAGAGAAGGTGAATTTTAAGTCTAAAAATCCATAAGAATGAGTTTACACATGATTTATTCTAGAAATTTCATAACATTTTCATAAACATTATTTTCAAGACCAAAGGTATTTTTGTTCCTCCAAAACTAAAATAAATGTCTAATTTTATAAAATCCTAATTTTTACAAGAAATCCTTAAGATATTTGCTCAATAAATATAATCTCCACATTTTTTTCCATTAAATGTTTAAATATCAAGATTTCTTAAAATATATCATTTTTCCCAAACTCTTGAAATCATTTATAAACTATTTACACAAAACCTTAAGAAATAACCTTCTTAAATCATGTATGTATTTTACTCTTACAAACTCTAACTATAAAATCAATACTATGGAAAAATAGAGTTCTGAAGCTAAGAGTAGAGTTTTCCACCTCAAAAGAAGCTTTAATAATAGTGGATGAAGTTTGGAAGAAGATGGAAACCTCCCACCTCCTAAGATGGCCTTAAAGAGGTTGCCTAGCTCCACAAGCTTATCTCCTTGAATGTTTTGTGAAAACCCCCTTCAAACTCCATACTTTCTTCTTCTCCAAAAATCCTCAGAAACATATCCATAAAAACCCATCTTGCTTGAGTCTGTGGTGTAGTTGGGTTTAATGAGCTTATATGGAAGAAGATGGATAATCTTTTATGATTTTAGGTGGAGGGATGCTGGTGTTAGGGTGGTGTGTGGTGGTTGGTGGAGGATGAGCTCCAAGAGCTAGAGAGAAAGGTCAAATCTGATTGGAATACTTCAAATGAGTCAAAGTCTCATATAATTAAGATACCCCTAAACTCAACCCTTAACCCATTGGTCCATCAAGTCTTTATCCCACATTTTGATTTGAGACGCCGAGAGTTCAACACATCATCAAATTTGACGGTCAACACATTAAAATGTGTAGACTTTTCAAAATTTCTTTCGACCAATTGAACGACATTGATCCTTGTTCGAATGAGATATCCTCTCATTCGAACGAGAGATTTAAGGAGGAATTAACGAGCCAAAATTGTAGGGTTAAAAAGGACGTGAGATGTACCTTATTTGAATGGGAAACACCCATTCGTTCGAATGACTGTATACCACATTCGAATGTGGTATTTCCAACGAGATTCTAAAGAGCAAGGGAAATCAAGCACTCCCCAATCGTTAGAAGATCGTTCGGACCTCGTTCGATTGACTCATTTGAATTAAACATTCAAACTACACATTCACCTCATTCGAACGACTGCAGAAATTTACTATATTAACTTTATGCAATAAAAATTCCAATTCCATTACATCTGGTCCACTACATTGCTCGAATTTAGCTTATAATTCACCTTAACAAAACCCAGATCCCCAATAGGTCATGACAAGTCACCAAATCATACAAGTATTATAAAACTCGCGGGGCAATTATTACATTATTTCCTCCATAGGGAATTTCGTCTTTGAAATTATTAATCCCCCAGTTACTCAAATTCCCGAGTTTATCAACTCCCGTTCTAAGTCAGGGAAACCCTACAACGTTGGGTTATCTAAATCCCAAACCGCTAGGAAATCATCATACCTTGTTGATCATATTG
This sequence comes from Sambucus nigra, assembly GCA_949130495.1. NCBI lineage: Eukaryota > Viridiplantae > Streptophyta > Magnoliopsida > Dipsacales > Adoxaceae > Sambucus > Sambucus nigra. The sequence continues at coordinate 205,014,141 of OX422223.1, forward strand.
TCATTTCATTGTTTGAATACCTTACCACTAAACATATTGGTCCAATTATTGAAATAATTACCAAATATATTGTTTTATCAATTAGATGATGATTTTCCTGCTTTGGTTTCCTACGTAATACAATTTATATAAGGGGACAAAAAAATCAGGGCTCTATGAAATTGTGAGAACTTAATAGCGCGATTACTACAAATGTGAACAAGATAATATAGTAGAGCCATATAAGATAAGCAAACGCGATTACTACAGTTATTATATTTTATTTTTAAAAAGAATTATTGAGCTAACAGGGTAATATTAACTCAAAAAATTCATGCTAACGCATCAAAAAAAATTCATAAGAAATCAATCGGGCCAATTGCCAACACAAACAAACTGAATTGATATGCATCATTTCTTACAAGAATTTGTAACAACAAAACATATCTAGATGACTTTGTTTTGAGTCTTATTTTGATTAGGGTTTGATTTCATAATTAGAGCTTGGTTTGATTTTGATTAGGATTTGATTTCATAACTAAATCTTGGTTTTCTTTTGATTAGGGTTTCATTTGATAATTAGAGATTGGTTTGATTTTGATTAGGGTTTGATTCCAACTCTTCTCGGATAATTTTCTACTCAGACCTTAGGTAATTCCTCTTCTCGGATCGTTCTGCTTCTCCAATAACTAGGTAAGGATTTTTACTGCTTTGCTCTTTTTTCTTACCCATTAACAACTTTTTCATACCAACCTTTCATTAATGTATTTATACTAATTACTTCGTTTCTTATTTCTGTATATAAAGGAATAAAAAGATTAGGGTCTATGCATCTATGAATATGCTTGTGATTGTGATCAGTTATTTCCACCCTTTAATTTAGAGGTTGGTTGATAATATAATTAATACATAATGCTAATCACATTCATTCATTAAAAAAATGAATGGTTAAAATATAGTCTCTCCAGTCCATTAATTTGCAAGTTATTTTCTACTCTTTTATTTGAATTGAGTTCGATTTCAATCGGGTTTGAATTCTTAGTTAGGGCTTGGTTTGGTTTGGGTTTGGGTTTGGGTTTGGGCTTGGGTTTGATTTCTTAATTAAGTCTCAGTTTGGTTTGGGTTTTGGTTTGATTTCCTTGCGCAAAAGGTATTCTTATTAATTTAAGCCATCACAACTTTCTTCACTTCGTATAATTACATGGGATTAAAAAATTACATGGCATGTTTTGATAATGGTCTACATTTTTACTATAATAATAATTTTCAAAGTTTTCCACCATCGGTGTCTTTCGGTGAATATTTACAAAATTTTAAAACTCAATATTGAGGAACTTATCAAAATAATTATTATAACAATGGGTGAACAAATATTATAATAACGAGAGTGAAAATTGTTATGAGTTATATTTTTCCAAACTGTTATAATAATAATTTTGAAAATATTTATAATGAAAATTTTGTTACGAGTTACAATAATGACGTTCCAATTTTTGCTAATGAAGTGTTTGTCTAAAAAATTATATATTTCAGTGATTACTTGAAAATTCTGCAAAATAGAATAATTGAATAACACAATTTTGAATCTTTAAATAGGGAATGTTTTGAACCACAACAATTGGATGAAAGTCTTTATTATTTTGATCCAATGCTTCATGAATAATGCTTGATTGAAATGTTCTCAATGATGATATTTTTCCAATGTGCGCCCCAATTCCTATTCCATTTGAAAAATCTTTGGGATAAAATTTTAATTTTCTTGGAATCGAGTTATAATTGTCCCTAGCTGTATCCAAACCATCAACACCCAAAAACATATGTATTTAAAACTTTGTGATGATTTAAATTTTCGGCTCAAGGCATGTCACCCGTTGCATAAACGAAACTCCTATTTTTTAAGAGGCATGAAACCGCGTGGAAGTCCACCGTTAATCCAATAAATTGAACATGTTTTCTGGACGAACCCCTAAAATTTCATCTTCTAGTTTATGGTAAATTAGAAGATGATATTTTTTTACTATATATTTTATTAAAAAATAAAAAATAAAGATATATATTTTTTTATTTCTAACGTATTTTGCAAGATTAATTAACATGATATTCGAGGATTTCCCCATATTGAATAACATTTATCTATCACTTTAATTGAATATTGTTCTTAAATGACATGGAGAACAATGTAACGTTTTAGTTAGGGGGTGTCATAATGTATTTGCATACATCATGTTCAATTTTCATTATTACAAAATCATTAAATGTTTTGAAAATTTATGAATAAATAAATATTTTGAATAATTTCTTTAAGTAATTATTGACGGAAGTTTCTCGGTGAAACCAACCTTAATCATTTATATAAAAAAATAAAATAAATAAAAGAATTAAACAATATTTTAACTTTCTTTTAGGATTTTTGCCTAAATTTATTAATTTCTTTTATATATTTCACTCTCTAAGTTACCTCACTCTTTTAAACAAAAAAAGCATTAAATTTATATAAGGATTGACCTACATAAATAGCTCTTTAGTTATCTACCATCACTATTGTGATTCATCGATTCATATAATTCATGTATTGACACCTTATTGACAACACGGATTATACTTACGTAATTGTTACAAGCTTAATGACTCGGTAAAGTTGAAGATGCATAGATATACTTACCATGTGAGCTTTGTGTTTTATTTCCTATTCCGAGTGATGTAAACACTTATTCATTATTCTTTTGAAAAAAATGTTATAAGTCGGTAGTAATTTCAATATCCTTGTTTTGACTGTCGACTAAAGAATAGTGATGTGATCTTTTACGAAACAAAATTTGAAATCATGTTTTAACCTAACTTTTGATCAATGGAAATTCCCTTCATCATTTCATTCATTTCACCAACATCTTGAAAATTCATTCAAAAAGAAAATGCAAAATGAAATAGAGAATGAACAAAAATAAAGGAAAAGAAGAAAACATAGAAAAGAAAAGAAAAATAGAAATTAAGGAATTCAAAACGAGCAAAGAATTCCAAAGAAAAGAAAAGACAATGAAGTAACTCTTTAAAGTTCAATTGTTCTTCAAAAATAAAAAATCATTTTGAGGTGGTGACCATCATCATCCGTTAATACATTTTTCATCTCGAAAAGTCCTTATATGATCACAAGGTAACATGATTTTTTCGACATTAAAATATTACATTTTCATATTCCTTCCAAAATAGTATCCTTTCATGAGATTTTGTTTTATGATTTTATATAAATGTTTTTCATGACTAATATGTGTAAGGATTTGTTTCCAATTACATTTACTCTTCATGCCTACATATCCGGAGTGACTAACATCAATTCAGAGTGTCTTTATTTTTTTAGTCTAATCACCAGTGAGAATTGAACTAGTGCTCTTCATTATAAGCATCGAGTCTGAGAAAACAGTAGGGGTTATATGGATTAACTTAAATATTTGGTCACACACAAAAGATTCACCTCCAAGCCAAATTTTATCTTGATTAAAATTTAGGTGATCATGCAAGATAAATTCCAAAGCTAAAATTCCAAATCAAACAAGAAGAAAATTTGAGGAAAAATCCCTTGTGGGAAAAATCATTTTTCAGCACTGTTTAAGATTGGATAGACCAAGATGACTTATATACAACCTAGAGTTCTGCTAAGTTTAAAGCGGTAATTTATTTGAATCTTAAACAGAATACGATATAGCTAGCACCATCCACAACAAGCAACTCTTGCATCGGTATCCACCGATCAACATCCAAAAAAGGCGTTCCTTTCTTCTTCAGCAGTAGAGATCAAATCTCCATAAGATCAGAAGTAGAGCAACACTCTATAAGGGTTTGAATGTGTACGTGTATCTAGGGGTTGACTAAACTCAAGAAATCATTTTGGGAATATGATTTGGAAATTAAAAAGTGTTTTTTGTGAAACAAAATTTGTGAGACTTTTGGGATAGGTATGTAAAATCGTTTTTCGCCAAAAGTTCTAAGAAAATTAGTTCACAAGAGTTTTTTTATAGAAAACACAAAAATCGAGGTGACAGACTTCATTCGAATGAAAATGGACTTTCGTTCGAACGGAATCAAGGTTTTGTTATAATGAGAGTCAGTCTCATTTGAACGAACCTATTGTTTCGTTCCAACGAGCATCCAATGAGTGACATTCTTCCAGGCAGAGAATACCCATTGGAAGTTCATTTGAACTTCGTTCCAATGAGAACACAATCTCGTTCTAACAAGATTCAAACCTCCTTCCAACGAGACCAAAAATAAATAAAAAATATTTTGAAAAAACTTCTTTAGAAAAGGACTCTAATAAATATTAAACACATCCTAAAATAATATGTATAAGTCTAAATCAAAAATATTATACCATATACCTCCTTACAAGTTGCATGATGATTCAACATGTTTGATCTTCGAAATGTTGCTCGGTCATTAACTTTTCCTTAACGATCGTGGGAAGTATATGAGGGTGTGATTTATACGGTTTGTAAGGGGATACGCCAAAATAAATAAAAGATGAGCAAGTATAAAAACTTACTCTTACAAATCTCTCCCATTGGCTATTTTCGTACAAAACATAAACTAAAAGTAAACTCTTAAGAAATGTACTACTAATGCTCTCCCAAACCCAAAAGGGAAGACGCTTGACAAGTTTTCTTCAACTGAAAGTCTTCATCATATGTAGTTCATGAGATCATCATCAAGGCAGAATGACCTGTACACATGAAGTAAAAGAAATACTGTGACGCATATGAGAGTTTAAGGAAAAATAAAACTCCACCTCAATTTGTTCTCCTCCTTTTTGTTCGTAATAGAAAAAAGTTTAGCAACTAATCCCGAAATATTAGCATCACCCGAATTCAAATATGAAATAACATCACAAAGATAAACACTTAAGAACATGCGATGAAATTTCTAAGAAGCAACCAACTATTTTTGAAAATTTTCAATTTTTGAGTATGTAAAAACCATAAGAGTATATGAGTGTAAAAATTATGTATAGGTACAAAAACATCACACTATGAAAAAGCACTAAAATATATGAATCGTAAAAACAGAATGTAATTGTGTGAACATGTTCCAAAGAAAAATTAATATAGGCATTCGTAACAAAATTGCATGAAGTCAATGAGATACTTCTAAATAAACAACTCAATTTCAACCTTAGGTGTAAGAATGTTAAATGTAATGTAACTGACTCGACTTATGTAAAATGCCATGAGTTTAAATGTTTCTCAAATCAATAACGCCAAACTTGTAAGGACAAATTTCCAATCGAGTCATTTGTTATATTGGCTACATTCCGTTGGACAAAACAATTTTGGGCCATTCCTCATCAAGCATCATACAACGTAAAGATTCAAGCATCGCATCCAAAGTTCACACGACATCAATATGCACGCCATGCTCGCTATTCTAAAAAGGTATATGACCAAAATAAATTTTATGTGTTGGAGTATTTTTTATAAACGAGAAATTTTCATATAGAGTAATGTTCGTAAATAATTAAACGACCTGGACAAAACTTCGAACGAGATTTCTGTTTTTCAAATAAAATGTTAAATTTAATTTTAAAATTGGTTCTTTACGAAAATTAATTATTTACGAACGACATTCCCCATGCTATACTAGAAACTCGTTAGAAGCTCGTTTGAAATGTCATTCGAAGGAGATTTGTAACGACCTATTTAATTCGATACTGGAATTTCGTTAGATAACTCGTTCGAACGATAAGTCGTTCGAACGAGTTCTGCCAAATCTGAATTTTTTAACTTATTTTTCAGCAGTTATTTTCCCACAACTGTTTTGGTCCACTACTTTTTCAGTTATATCATATGGACGAAAATGAGTTTCTCAAGCTAACTAAGTTCAATATTCTCTTTAGGGCATTTTTTCATAACTTCCCTCTTTTTGGTAAAATTAATCTCCAACACCATTTTCAACTTTTGAATTAAAACCCCTCCAATCATCTTGACATTGAACAAGCAAGTTTGCGGTGGATCTTTGCATTCAAGCTTAGTGGCGATGGTGGTTTTGGGCTTCGGTGGATACCATGACACGAGGAGTGTCAAGCAACGCGTTGGAGCTTCGCGTACTATAAATTCGGAGGTCGAGGACGGCATAAGCATGTCTTGAGTGAGTCAATGTCTGTAAGTCTTTTGAGTCTCTTGTAAAACCTATTTTGTAGTGGATTTTGTCTAGGCCCAGCCGTCCAAGGTTTTTGCCATTTGGGGTTTCCTCGTACATTGGCGCGTTGCGGTTGTGATTTTCGCAATTTACTTTATTAAATCACCTAGATGCATGCTTAGGATAAAATGGATAAAATTGGAACAATTTTATTTTAATAAAAAAAGTTATCAATCTCATTACATTAATTGAAATTTGTTCTTGCGAACATGTAAATCTGCTACATATATTAAAATTGGAGAATATCTCTTCTTAGCTAATTTTAAATTGGATTGCGTGTGTGTATTCCACGAATTAAACTAAGAACATATAACCTTGCAACTTTAAATTGGTATCAGAGCTAGTCTCTAAATGTTATTTAGATGAATCCCGAAGGTTATATGGATAGTTTTTCGTCGAATAGACTACCTTTGTTTGATGGAACTAATTATACCTATTGGAAAGCACGTATGAAATCTGCTCTTAAATCAATTGATGAACGTGTTTGGGTTATTGTTGAAAGAGGTTGGTCCCCTCCTACTATGGTAGTTAATGATGAAATTATTTTGACTCCTGTAGAACAGTGGTGTGAGGAAGAACTAAAATGGTGTAACTTTAACTCTAAAGTTATAAATGCCTTATTTGGTGCGGAGTTCCCCGATGAGTTTTGTCGTATAATGACGTGCGAAATGTCATAGGAAGCTTGGAATATTTTCCAAGTTACTCATGAGGGAACTAGTATAATTAAAGCTTCAAAACTTAACAACCCAATTTGAAACGATCACCATGACAGAATCTGAAACATTTGATGAGTTCTATGCTCGTATATCTGATATTGTTAATTCTTGCTATAACCTAGGTGAAAAGATTCATGAAGATCATGTTGTTGAGAAAATTCTTAGATGTCTTCCTAAGAAGTTCATTCCTAAAGTCACTGTTCTTAATTCTTTAGGAAATCTAAATACCTTGAAACTTGAAGAACTTGTTGGTGATCTTCAAACTTATGAACTAGATATGTTTCCCGAAGATAACAAAAGCAAAGATAAAGGTGTTGCCTTAAAAGTTAAGAAAGTAGATGTGTCTGATTCTGATGAGTCTGATATAGATCCTGATGATATAGCTTTATTTGCCAAAAAATCTAAACAAATTCTCAAGTTTAAAAAGCAAAACTCTAAATTTGAAAAATCAAAATTTGAGAACAAAAACAAAGGAGGAAATAGAAAATTCAATAATCAGGATCCGAAGAAGTTCAACAAAGATAACTTTAAAAAGGATGATTCGGAGAGATGCTTTGAGTGTGAGGGACGTGGTCATAGAGCATTCAAGTGTCCTACAAAACATAAAAGACAAGGCAAAGAAAAAGCAGTTTACAATGCCACTCTAAGTGACAGTGATAATGAGTCTGAAGACTCTGATGACTCTAACCCGTCTAGGAATAACTTCACTGCCTTTATGGAAAGCAATGCTAGTAATTCAAGTGTGTCATATCTTAATGTTGACAATTCTGAGAAAAATCTTAAGGTTGTTTCCACTCATTCTACTAGTAGTGATGAAAAAGAGAGTGATAGTGAAATAGATGAGAGTGAACTACAATCTGCTTATTATGAACTTTACACTGAATCTCTTCGTATTCAAAAAGTTAACAAAAGATTAACCTTTAAAGTCTTAACTTTAGAAAAAGAGTTGAAAGGCCTGAAGGAGAAGGAGGCTTTAGTTAGTCAACTCGAGGCAATTAAGATATCTCTTTCTGAGAATCTTATCTTGATAGGTAAAGAAAAAAGTGACTTAATTATCTCCTTGGAAGGTGTAAACAAAGATCTTAATGAGTCTTTCGAGATTAAAAAATATCTCGAAGCAAAAATTGCCCAACTTGAAAAAGATCTCGAGTCCTCTCGTGAAGTTAAAGTCACACTCGAGGATAATTCAGAAAGAATGGGAAAATTATTTCTAGGTCCTGTTTTAGGATATAAGGAGAAAGGTTATCAAGAGAGAAAGGGTATAGGATATGAAGAAGGAGAATCATCAAAAGTCAAACCCGAACCCGTAGCTAAGTTTGTCACCAAATCTAATGTTTCCAAAATAAGTCCTACTATGCAATCTTCAAAATCTAGTCCAAAACAACCCTATATATGCACTTATTGTCACAAACGGGGTCATCTGAAAGATTTTTGCTATAAGCTTGGAAAGAAATCTTATTTCACTCCTTCTGAACAACACTATAGCTCCTTAGCTAGTCTTAAGAGCCAAGTTGAGTATCTAGTCAATACTTCTAAAGGTATAATGGAAGAGTTTCCTAGGTTTTCTAAAGTCCAAGGATAATTCTAATTATAACACTAGAGCTAACAAAGGAAAGAAAACAACTCAAGCTTGGGTTAAGAAAAATCACACCAATAAAGCTTTTGTTGCTCATGTTGCACTTAAGGCTCAAAATACCTCAAAATGGTACTTTGATAGTGGTTGTTCGAGACATATGAATGGTGATAAATCTCTATTTACCACTCTTGAAAACTATAAAGATGGTAAATTCACTTTTGGGGATGGTAGCAAATCTCGAATCATGGGTAGAGGATTTATTGAAATCTCCAGGTTTCCTAAACTTGAAAATGTCTCTTATGTTGATGGTCTCAACGCTAATTTGATAAGTATTAGACAATTATGTGATGAAAATCTTGAGGTTAAATTTAGTCAATCGGAGTGCACCGTATATGATCAGCTGGGTGAATCTATTTTACAAGGTGTTAGAACTAGTGACAATTGCTATGGAATTATTCCTAAATCATCTTTAGTTTTCAATAGTGCAAAAGCCTCATCTGTCGATCTTTGCCATTAAAGATTAGGTCATGTAAACTTTAGAGATCTTGATAGATTAGTGAAAAAGGAGCTAGTTCGAGGCATACCACCTCTAGGAAAGCCAACCTCCACCATTTGCGGGGCGTGTCAATTAGGAAAGCAAATTAAGAGTCCTCATAAGATGTTAAACTCTATAACAACCTCTCGTGTCTTAGAATTGATACACATGGACCTTATGGGTCCCACTCGTACCGAGAGAATAGGAGGAAAAAGATATATCTTAGTAATGGTGGATGATTTTTCTAAGTACTCCATTGTAGGCTTTCTAAGAGAAAAATTTGAGACAGTTGATTTTATTACTATTAAGTGTAGAACTCTTCAAAATCAACACGATGTTACCATAAATCGCTTTAAGAGTGATAATGGAACCGAATTCAAGGAATTCAGTGTGAATGCCTTTTGTGATGAAATGGCAATTAAACATGAATTCTCGGCCGTTCGAACTCCACAACAAAATGGTATAGTTGAAAGAAAAAAATCGAATGATCCAAGAAATGGCAAGATCTATGATCCTAGTTTTGGGCCAAAGCGGTTAACACCGCATGTCACACCGTTAATAGGGTTTATTTGCGTCCTAACAGTAACAAAACTCCATATGAATTGTGGATGGGTAAGAAACCTAATTTATCCTACTTTAGAGTGTTTGGTAGTCCGTGATATATTCTTCGAGATAGAGAACTTCTAGGCAAATTTGACTCAAGGAGTGATGAAGGTATATTCCTAGGATATTCTCAAAATAGTAGAGTTTTTAGAGTATTCAACTTAAGTAACTCTAAAGTCATGGAATCAATTAATGTTGTAATAAAAGACGATGCTCCGGCCACACAAATTAATAGTGAGGAAGATTTGTCATGCGAGTGTGATGTTGTGTTCAATGTTGAATGTATTGAATCTCAAAATGACTTGGTTGTTCCCACTACTGAGAAAAAGGATCTTACTCCTTGGGTGCGTAAAAGTCATGACACTTCAAAAATTATAGGAGATCCCGAGGTAGGTGTCAAGACTAGGGAGTAATTAGAAAATGAAGTTACCTATCTATGCTATACTTCTAAAATTGAACCTAAAAACTTTAAAGAAGCATTAAAAGATGAACATTGGATTAATGCTATGCAAGAAGAACTATTTCAATTTAAGAAAAATGATGTTTGGGAATTAGTCCCTAGGCCTTATAATAAAAATGTCATTAGCACCAAATGGATTTTAAAAAATAAAATTGTTGAAAATGGTGTCATTGTTCATAATAAAGCTAGATTGGTTGCACAAGGATACACCCAAATAGAAGGTGTTGACTTTGAAGAAACTTTTGCTCCTGTTGCTAGGTTAGAATCGGTTCGCTTTTTACTTGCCATAGCATGTCACCTCCAATTTAAATTATATCAAATGGATGTAAAAAGTGCCTTTTTAAATGGTATTATTCAAGAAGAAGTCTATGTTGAACAACCGAAAGGGTTTGAGGACCCAAAACATCCTACTCATGTCTTCTTCCTAAATAAAGCGTTATATGGCTTGAAACAAGCACCCCGTGCTTGGTATGAAAGACTCACTTATTATCTCCTTTCTCGTGGCTTTTTAAGAGGGGGAGTAGATATGACACTTTTCGTTCATCGTGATGAAAACGCTATCCTAGTTGCTCAAGTATATGTCGACGACATAGTGTTTGGGTCTACGTATGACAAACATACTCAAATGTTTTCAAAAGAAATGCACAATGAATTTGAGATGAGTATGGTAGGTGAACTTACTTTCTTTCTAGGTCTTCAAGTTCGTCAACTCGAAAGAGGGATATTTTTGTCCCAAACTAAGTATGCTAAAGACCTTATTAAGAAATTTAATCTCGAATTCACTAAACATGCTCGTACTCCTATGAGTTCATCAATTAAACTTAGTAAGGATACCGAAGGAAAGGATGTAGAGCACACACTTTTTAGAAGTATGATAGGTAGTTTACTTTACTTAGCCGCTAGTCGTACGGATATTTCCTTTAGTGTAGGAGTTTGTGCACACTATCAAGCCTCTCCAAAAGAGTCTCATTTACTTGCCATTAAACGCATTATCAAATATGTGAGTGGGACCCTGTCTTTTGGAATTTGGTATTCCTTCGACACAAATGATTGTCTATCGGCCTATTCGAATGCCGATTGGGCAGGAGATATTGACGGATGTAAAAGTACATCTGGCGGTTGTTTCTATTTTGGAAGTGCACTTGTCTCATGGATGAGCTAGAAACAAAATTATATTTCTTTGTCCATGACGGAGGCCGAGTACATTTTCGCCGGGAGTTGTTGCACTAAACTCATTTGGATGAAATAAATGTTGGAAGATTACGGTATTTCCTAAGGAACTATGACTATCTATTGCGACAATACTAGTGCAATTCACATTTCCCGTAATCCCGTTCAACATTCTAGAACCAAGCATATTAAGATCCGTGAACATTTCATTCGTGACTTGGTTGAACAGAAAATCGTCTCTCTAAGCTTCGTTCCTACCGATCAACAATTGGCCGATATCTTTACTAAACCTCTAGATGCCCTTAGGTTTGAAAACCTTAGGAAATCAATTGGGGTTTGCTCAATTGATTGAGATCGAAACCGTTTATCTAGTTTAGGTTGCTTCTCTTTTATATTTTTATACCTATGAACTAGATTACTTTTGTATATATTTTATTCAAAATCTCAAAAATATTTTTGTCTTTCTTATTTTCAAGGAACACGGGAATGGTTAGAAAAGCTTTAAAAAATTTTGTCCATGTGGCTTTGTGGTCGATGTATTCGGATCACTATCTTTTTCCATATCCACGTGGCCTTCGATGAGTAGTTAATCCAGACCTTGTTTATCTTGTGCACAAAAATGCTCTTTTATGATATATATTTTTGTGATTTCCTCACACCTTTGCCTTTTTGCACACACCGTTCACGAAATATTGAGAATATTTTATTCACATTGTACTTGCAAAGTGAGATTTGGTGTTGTCTTCTAAATCCTGTCACATCTATTATAAGCAATCGAAATTGTGCATGATCATCCATTGCCCGGATTGAAACAAAAATGATTATATTCTTCCGGTTGGTTTTCGTATCATGCAATGGACTCGGACTGCGAAAAACATAAAGTTTTTGCGTGAAAAGCCTCCATTTCCATTCTCGATTGTGTGCCTAAAATAGAAGCATTGAAAATGATATATAATGCCAAGGACAAAATAATTAGCTTGATTGATTCTTCAAAAAGAATAGTCTCAATCTATTGTTTCTCATGGGAGATATAAGTTGAAGATCAATGGGCATGCACATTTAATCGATTCATTGCTTTCTCATTGTGACATTTTTGGTAAGAGAATCATCTATTTTGTATGCTTGTCGCATTCGTGTTTAAGTGTTCAATAATATTTCCTTTTTGACACAAGGCTAATGTGAGTGAATATTGCGCTTATATATTATTTGTCATTTCGCACTTGTACATTATTTTGGCTAAAAAGTCTCACTCGTATTGTTCACACCCCTACATTCTCGCTCCCACTATTTGGATATGTTGCCACAAGCTAGGACTATTAAAATCCACATTTTGGCATCGTTCTGGCCTTCCCAATTCATGTTATTATGCTATTTTTCAAACTCTATTTTATTTTATTTTTATTTAAAAATATTGATTTTCATCAGAAATTCTCGTTCGAACGAGATTTCTACCGAAATTTTTAACCCCCTTTCTGGAACTTCATTCGTAATGTCGTTCGAACGAAAAGTTCGTTCGAACGAACTTCTAACAAGATATCTAACGAAATTCCCAATCCGCTTCTGGAACTTCGTTCGAAATACCTCGTTCGAACGACTTCACTCGTTCGAACGACCTGGGTTTAAAATCTGCGATTTCTCTTCCCAAAAACTGTCATCTCAGCCTTTTCCCCTTATTTCTGCCCACGTTTTCCCATGTACTCACGTTCCCAGATTTTTTTCTCCCACTCTCTCTTCCATTTTCTCACTCTCTCTTCCTCTATCCCTTATCTTTCTCACCTCCCATTATTCCTCTCTCCCACTCTCTCATTTTCCCCACGATTCCAATACCCTTCACCTCCTCCATTAACCTCATGTCATCCACCCCTTTGCTCTGTCGATTTGCGATTTGCAGTTTCCCTCTTCACTTCGAGGTACCATTGTTTTGCATTGCTCTCCATATATATATATATATAAGCTATTGGGTCACATTTTTAATCCAAATCGATTTCTTGGCTACCCAACTTTCATAAATAAATGTGTGTATATCTCTACAATTTTTGGGGGGCCATTTTATTTTATCTGATTTTTGTTTATGTTGCCCCTGGTTAAGCTCTATTCCATGATATTATCAGTTTTCTCAAATTAATTTTTTTTAATTTCATGGAATTTATCTTAAATAATTTTTTTTTCTTTTATTTTTATTTATACCGAACGGCGGATGGGCTTATTACTGATTGGTTTGTTGGACTGTTGGTGTGATTGGTGGTTTGGTGGTTTGGTTGGAATTTTATTCAGGTAGGTTCTAGTATCATTCGAGTTTACCATGGCTCGTAACCGTCGCCCACGTCGCATTAGTAATTCCCCCAAGGAACGTTCCTCTTCCTCTGATGAGGAGTCCAATGCTAATGCAGCTATACCTGACCTTAGGCTGCATTGGGGGTCACTCACCGAACACACTCTATATCACACACAAGGTTTCTCTACACGTTTTATTGTTCGGGAGAAACTTGTTAATCTCCAATCTCTCCACGGCACCACTGTGCATTCGTGGATTTTTTTATTTAGGGTGAACCCTCTATTCTCACTCACGGACCCTATATTTCCCGATCTCATTCGGGAATTTTATTTTGGCATGCATGATAAGGACAATCATATTTATTCTTGTGTGCGCGGTAGGGAGATTATTGTCTCTCCCGAATCTATTGCTCATCTCATCCCTTTACCTAGGGTCAATAATCCCTCCTTCCCATGGACTTTCGATAACGTCCTGGCTTTTCCCTCATTCTAAGCACCGTTTTTAGGATCCACCCTCCCGGCATTGTCACAATCTTCCACAGACATTTACATCCTGATTTTATGGTCCTTAATTGGATCGTGTGTGCCTGTCTTATTCCCCGTGCGAACACCACCCAAATAACAAAAATGCACGTGGACCTTATGTTTTCCATTAGCATTAGGGTTGCCATAGACCTCCCCGCCTTCATCTTTAGTGTCATTCGGACGGTTAGGATCCTCCCCTCCAGTTTCGCTCGTTAAGCCCTCCCAATTACGGCTCTTATTACCCATTTATGTCTTGCCGCCGGCTGCCCCCGCCTATCCTCCGATGTCCCCATCACCAAATTCCAAACCATTGACATGTCATCGGTCAGTCGGTCTCGTGGTCATTTACCCCCCGACACCCCTCACATCACTCCCTCCGCCACTTCCACTTACCCTGCCTCCAGTCGTCCCGCACCCTCTCGCTCTATCCATCGACCCTCCTTTTCTGATGCTCCCGCACCCGTAGAGTCGGAGGATATTTTGTTTGTCCATTCACAGGTTGAGCAGATTCAGGAGGACAGACGTCATGACATGGTGCTTTTGCAGGAGGTTTTGGTTTCTATGCAGCAGGACTGCAAGGCACAAGCTCGTCGGGAGGAGGCTCAAGCTCGCCGAGATGAAGCACAGTCCCGTCGGGACTCTCTTATGTTAGAGTACCTTGATGCCATTCGCCGTATGTAGATGCTCTGCGGTGCAGGCTCATCCGGTTTTGGCTTCGGCTCTCTTCACGATGATTCCCCCATGATGCTCCTGCCCCTTGATGTACTTTGTTTTTAATTTCCTGTTTCCATGTACTTGTGAGGATGAGTGTATTTTATTTCTTCTATTGTTTTATTTGGTTTGGATTTTTTCCATATGACGTGTATGCACCTTAACTATTTTCCCTTTCCCTTTTATTAATGAATCATCATGTTATTTCCTTTATCACTTCATTTCTTAATATTTATTGGTTATTGCCTATTGTTCTCTTGATTATCATTTATCCTGCAGGCCATTTATCCCTTTGTCTTTTCCGGACAAAAAGGGGGAGAAATATTGATATGGGAATTCATCATTTAGGGGGAGAATTCATAATTTAGGGGGAGTTAATTTCTTATTATTAAATATATGCATATTTCAGGGGGAGTTCATTTACCATTCACAACATATGCTAACACATTGTTTTATATGTGTTTCATTCTCTACTTCCCCATGCGTTTATGAATTTGTTGTTTCATGTGGGTAGGATACATAACCTAATCTTTTGCAGCATCGCCAGTCGTGTCATTGAGTCTGTCTTTTTTTGGGTTTTTGGGACGGGCTTTAGAATTGGCTTAACGGCTGGCTTAGCAAATTCAGTCTTTTTATTTATTTTTTATTATTCTGTTTTGTCCCGGAATAGCCAAAGGGGGAGATTTGTAAGGACAAATTTACAATCGAGTCATTTGTTATATTGGCTACATTCCGTTGGACAAAATAATTTTGGGTCATTCCTCATCAAGCATCATACAACGTAAAGATTCAAGCATCGCATCCAAAGTTCACGCGACATCAATATGCACGCCATGCTCGCTATTCTAAAACGGTATATGACCAAAATAAATTTTATGTGTTGGAGTATGTTTTATGAACGAGAAATTTTCATACAGAATAATGTTTGTAAATAATTAATTTTCATAAAGAACCAATTTTAAAATTAATTTGAACATTTTATTTGAAAAACAAAAATCTCATTCGAAGTTTTGTCCAGGTCGTTCGAACAACCTGGATCTAACGACATTCCCCATGCTATACTGGAAACTTGTTAGAAGATCGTTAGAAATGTCGTTCGAACGATCTCGTTCGAACGATATTTCTAACGACCTATCTAATTCGATACTGGAATTTCGTTAGATAACTCGTTCGAACGGCCTCGTTCGAACGAGTTCTGCCAGATTTGAATTTTTTAACTTATTTTTTAGCAGTTATTTTCCCACAACTGTTTTGGTCCACTACTTTTTCAGTTATATCATATGGACGAAAATGAGTTTCTCAAGCTAAGGAAGTTCAATATTCTCTTTAGAGCATTTTTTCATGACTTCCCTCTTTTTGGTAAAATTAATCTCCAACGCCATTTTCAACTTTTGAATCAAAACCCCTTCAATCATCCTGACATTCAATAAGCAAGTTTGTGGTGGATCTCTGCATTCAAGCTTAGTGGCGACGGTGGTTTTGGGCTTTGGTGGATATCGCGACACGAGGAGTGTCGAGCAACGCGTTGGAGCTTTGCGTACTACAAATTCAGAGGTCGAGGACGACATAAGCATGTCTTGAGTGAGTCAATGTCCGTAAGTCTTTTGAGTCTCTTGTAAAACCTATTTTGTAGTGGATTTTGTCTAGGCCCAGCCGTCCGAGGTTTTTCCCATTTGGGTTTTCCTCGTACATTGGCACGTTGTGGTTGTGATTTTCGCAATTTACTTTATTAAATCACCTAGATGCATGCTTAGGATAAAATGGATAAAATTGGAACAATTTTATTTTAATTAAACAAGTTATCAATCTCATTTCATTAATTGAAATTTGTTCTTGCGAACTTGTGAATCTGCTACATATATTAAAATTGGAGAATATCTCTTCTTAGCTAATTTTAAATTGGATTGCGTGTGTGTATTCCACGAATTAAACTAAGAACATATAACCTTGCAACTTCAAAACTATTTAATTTTGTTCAATAAAGTCCATTGTGCAAACCCATTGATCTTCTACTTTATAACACCATCAAAATCTCACATTTTTAAATATACACTCTCAAAATTTTGAAGATATCATAATGCTCATGAAAGAGAAATATCAACGAAAAAATTAGCCTTGGCACTTCTATTTTTGTGTGTCATTAATCTTGTAGGCTCTTCCCATTGGTGGCCTTTAATGCAAAGAGACTTTTGCTTACAATAAAATAAATTTTTCAAGAAAAGAAATCCTGGCAATGGTGTTATCATCTAAAATTGGTTTATGGATTAATTATCTTAGCTGGGAAATTTCAATGACAAATAATAGAAAATAAGGAAATCATAACTATAGACCGACTAAATTGGGAGAAATAGAATGATATGGGAGACAAACAAAATGGGGATTTACATGGCCCAATATAGTTCCTACGTCCTAAAATGTAGGGTTGTTTCTCTGTGTACTACTGGGAAATAGCCATGAAAGTTAGGAATACAAGCTCTTGTGAGTTCTCTCCCTGGGGTTTGCCTATAGTCGTCTAGTAGAATTATTTCAAATCCCTTATCTTGTGGGATTAAGGGTTATTTATAGGTAGTTATTGGAGATACAATATTACGAGATAGGTATAATGCCTTTATAGGTCAGGCAGTTACACCATTTACATTTTGGGGGACAAATAATGACGAGTTTATTACATCCTGATAAGGTGGATGTGAGTAACTTCCTCATGTGCACAAATAGGATAAATGTGACTGCTGATATTCCTCCACATGTGTTAGTTGGCATGAAGTGGGCATTGACGGAGTTAATTAATGTTGTTAATTAACGACACATTAACTCTAGAGGGACATTTACTAAAATAACAGGGTCGAGCATAATATACTTAAGCTGACCTCAATTCTCATGGTCGATCAAATTGTATATCAAATCAGCCTCTTTTTACCCTTATTGAGAACACGTGTCACTTCCTGAAAGGACCATATGGTGATCTATATTTATGGTATAATAATATCCCCTACGACTTCATGCATAACTAGAACTTTCATTCGCTTCTTTAATATAATGACCTTTCAGAGATATTGGTAGGTGAAATGAGTGCATAAAGTGTTAATCAGCGTATGTCGTCAGCTTAAGTAGATCTGGTCATCTTGAATAATCCACCGCCTGAGCCGAGCAGATTAACTTTACGATTTTTGAATGGGATGGGCACGTGGTAGATTATTGGAATCGGGATCATCATACACTATTGGGATGACGTACGTGCCCGTGTAGTGTACCTGCATAGTCTTTTGCCTTTTTCAGATATAAAACAATTATGTCAAGTGATATTTTGCCGCTAAACCCAAAGTATTTAAAGGACAAAATCACTTTAAATTTTCTGAGTGCCCTTTTTTAGAGAGAAAGAGACTGCTCCGTATTCTGAGTTCCATCGTCTTTTTCATTCGTCTCTATTATCTAGTGTTGTTCCTATTTTCTTTTGTTTGCCTTCAACTCCCTTTTCATTTGAATGTACGTAATTATTTGTCCTCTCAAGCTTTTAGGTTTTTAGCCTCTTCTTCGGATATTTCGCGATTAGCATTGTTCAATCTTTTGTTATTCTTGAATTATATGGCATTTGATATTTTATAACTACAGATTTAAACATTTAGGTGGCCATTGAGATAATTCTCCTTGGATTCCACCATTTTTAGGGTTTTATCTAGGATTGACTCCCATCTTCTACATTTGGATAACTCCAAAGCTTCATCAAACGACTAAAACTCTGTTTTCAATCTTGATGAGCTATCCTCCCCACTTTCAATGATTAGATAGGAACTTAGTGAATTAGAACTAACTTGCCCTGATATTACTTTTAGAAGGTTTCCACAACCTTTATAAGTTATCCGCTCAGAAGATGAACTAGGGCACCCAAATTATACCCTTAAGGAGGCATCTTCTGGTGGCTCTGCCCCATTACCGGCTGAAGTGCCATTTAAGGGTCCTAACATTAAGGGTACAGAAGTAGTTAACCTAGTTTCACAGCAAGTAGGTGTAGATAATTTGGGAAAATTATGTCAGTGTCTTTCATAAATTTGACTCTTCTTTTGAAGAGGTTATGTCAGACAAAGCTAAGGATGTGAGGCCTGATGATGTGGGGCCACTCCCTTCCATTTCCCCCATGGAAGAACTAGTTGGTGAGGAGAAACTTGGTGAGGAGAGTGATTTAGATGACTCTTTCAATTCTTATGACCCATCCACTATTGACGTAAGGTGGTATACATGTGATATCTTAAAGGATTAACTGGATAATCTTAGGGAAAAATACAGCATCCCCATTAGAATTCAAATTAGGTTTCCCACCAGTGAAAAAAGATTATATGATAAATCCAATATAGATGAAATTTTCCTTCCTTTTTGTGCCCTTAAAATGGGAATTCGCCTACCCCTACATCCTATTATTAGACTAATTCTTAGTGGATATGACGTTACACTTACTCAGCTTCCCCCAATGCCTATAGTACTATTCTGGGGGCCATGACATTTTAGAAGGCCAAGACCGCATTCGATCTCTATAAGAACATATTTAGATATGTCCATAGCCTGAAGGATAATGCAAAGGCCCCCGGATATTTCTATTCCCCCCCAAGAGGTCACATTTAAGAATGGTTAAATTCATTCAGACCAATAACCATAGTTGGAAAGGATAATTTGTATTTACAAGGGGTGAATTGGAATTTAGGGGTTAAGAGGTGGATAGGTCGTGTAAGGTTCCACACGAGTGGAATGAGTCGAATGGAATAGGTAACTTTTTATACTTTCACACATATTTCTTTTATTTTAACTAACTTGTTATGATATTTCTATGATTTGTTTCGATGAATAAGGCCTCAAGACTTTTTACTATTGTTCAAAATCTAGTGGAGGCTTACTGCATACAAAAGCCTCCCAAATTTGAAGATCTATTTTTTGTTGCCAAGATCATAGCTGTCGGATACAAGAATCCTCCTGATGGGGTTCCTCCGATTGAGGTTATTGTTCCTTTGGAGGAGGGAGTAATTTTTAAGACAAACGCAGGCATGGAGGTCGATTTAAAGTCGAGGCTGAAGTTGATATAGGTAAACATGTCCTCTTTTTCTGCTCGTACTTATCATATTTTTATCAAATTACTAACGTGTTCATCCGCGCAATTCCCTTTCCTGCTGTTTAAGAACCACCCTCAAAATCCACACCTAGAGTGTGACCAAGAAACCTCAACCGTAAGACCATGGAAATTTCTGCCCAGGAGAGGCTAAAAGCATAGAAGAAGAGGGTTGAAGCCTGAAAAAGAGTTAATGTTAAATATAAGAGGCAGGACGAGAAGAATTCTCTAAAGAAAGCTAGAGAGGATGTTTTGCTCAGGCCAAGTCCAAAGGCATGATGTCATCTTGTGTAGCCACGGTTGGTGGAAAAAGACCCTTTGAGGACTATACAACTCAAGATGCTCCTAAGGTCGCACCTGTGGTTGGGCCGAGGCCTTTGTGTTGGCTCGTGTGTGGTCAAGGATCTGCTCCTCGCTATGGTGAAGTTGAGGAATTCAAGTTTAATCCTATAAATAGGATTTCCTCTGAGGAGTTAAGAGCTAAACATGACTATATATTCCATTACGTTAATAATGCTATAAATCTTCTCAGGTATCATGGCTACAACAAGGACTTTAAGTTCTTGAGAGGTTACGACCAGACTCTTTATGGAAGTTAATTCAGCATCGGTTGTATGTGGTGAATTCTGATAATATTATGTCCATATTCTTTTTATCTGCACCTCTTCCATGCTGATTTCTCTCCTCTTGTTGTCTCTGGCTACTGTGGCTTTACATGTTCTAAGGGAGAAGGTCGTGACTAATAGCTAAGCTTATGAGAAACTTACTAAGGAAAATCAGTAGGTAAAAGATGATATGAAGCAATCTATTGACAATCTCAAAAAGGCCTATGATGAGCTTTAGGAGTGGGGTGACCAGTTGTTAGAGAATACGGCCTCCCCTAGCAAGGATGAGGAGAAGAATCATAAGCTGAAGGATAAGGATGCCACTGATGATGCCAAGATCAAGAATCTGGAGGAGGCTCTAAAAAAGCAAATGATGATTTTATTTCATTCAATCAAATGCTTGAAACGACCAACCAGGCAACAATTTGACTGACTCAGGAGCTCACTCAGGCTAATGAATCTTTAGGACGGGTGAGGAGGCAGGCATGGCTAAGTATTAATTTTTTGCTAACTACAATGTCGATTGTGTGGTTTTTTCCTCGATGGGTATGATGATATCAAGAAGAGAGTAATGACTCATTAACTTGACATAACAAAAGTTATGAGTAAGTGGGAAGGTGACGACGATGAAGCCACAACCTTGGTCGTCGAGTGAGTGTTGGCTATTTATGAGTCGGTTGCTGAAGATATTGAAGGTGTCGTCCAGACTGTCATCCCTAAGGCAACTTATATCTCCAATGCTTTCGACGCTGTCCCAGCTGCCATGGATGTTCAAATGTCCGAGGCCGAGAATGAGCATGCTCTTATGGCATAAGCCATCTTCTTGTTGCCTTTTTAATGTCTAGCCTTACAATTTTTCTTCAAACATTATATAACTTTTTTATGAATCTCTTCCATCTTCCTCTTTTTGTTGTAATGATATAATTCCTCCTTTTTAAAACTTTTTATGAAAATGAGTCTTATGGGTACTTAACAACATACTGTTTATGTTTGCCATTTCATCTTACTAACTGCTTTAATGTTTGGAATATGCCTGCAAATAGTTTAGTCTTACCATCATATGGTCGATTTTTAGCCAACTTAATCTTCCTTATTGGCTACCTACTTTTTGATGAATTGGATGAACCTGAGTTGTCTTGACCTAGGTTCTACCAGTGTTTGATCCAGCTTAATTGTCTTATGAACAAAGCTCATCATTCTGACTTTATGTCCACACTGATTACCTGAGTCGACCAAAGTTTATTGGGAGTTTTCCTTGCGTTGGATTATGGTCTGATCTTGCCATCCATATAGCATGGATTTATTCGCGATTTGTCTTAAGACGAGATCATACATGAAGTTAAACTTCTTGTTCACGAATTTTTTTTCATACATGAAGTTTATATTATCTTAATTCCTCTTGTTCGTAATCGATCTTATGACAAGATTATACATAAGGTTAGTGAGTTGATGATGAACATTGTTGGGGGTATGTACATACCCCCTGCCCACAAAATAAATAAATAAAAAGGAGTGATGGCATTGAAGAAGAGGAATGGAACTTTTATTCATAGAAAAATCAAATTACATACTGCATAAAAACTTGTCATTACATCACTGATAGAACTTTATTAAGTGCTCGTCATTCCATGGATTTTTAAACGGCTCTCCCTTTAAAGTTTCAATCTGGTAGGTTCCTATCCTGACAACGCTAGAAATACGATAGGGGCTGTGTCACTTGGGTTCCAGTTTATTTCCTTTTTGGATGACCTTTTTTAGGACATAGTCGTCTTCTTTTAAACTGCTCGGCCTCACCCTTCGATTATAGAATTGAGCAATTTGTTTACTGGTAAGCTTATACTCTTAGTGCAGTATTTTTTCTTACTTCTTCCACTAGATCCAAATCTAATCTCCTCACCGCTTCTGTACCAAAGGCCAACATGTATGGAGCTTCACATGTTGTTGTCCTAGGGGTCGTCCCATAGGCCCAAAGTACATTGTGCAACTCATTGATCCAGTTCCCCTTGGCATCATCCAGTCTCTTCTTATTTCCATCAAGCAAAGTTTTATTAGTTAACCCAGTTTGACCATTGCACTGCAGGTGGCTAGGCACGGAATATAGCTTTTATATATTAGAGCGACTGCAATAGTCCTTGAATTCCTGGTTATCAAACTAATTTCCATGATCTATAATGAAAGCATATGGCTTTCCATATCAATCGATAATGTTCTTCCAGATGAATTGAAAGACCTTTTAACATATAGCATCTTTATAAGAGGTTCATCCTCCACCCACTTACTGAAATAATCCACGAAAACCACTAAATACTTGAATCTTCCTCTAGTTTTTGTTAACGTGATGAACAAATCTATCCCCCAAATTATGAAAGGCCATGGTGAAGTGACGACGTGAGTGAGGCTCTTGAAATTCGTTGGATTTTGGTGTACTTTTGGCACTTATCACACTTCCTGGCATAATCTGCGTAATCTGCTTTTATGGTGGGCCAATAATTACCCTACATAGCCACCCATTTTACTAGTGACCTTCCTGCTAAATGTGCCACGCATCACCCCCATGCACTTGTTTGATCTGGTTGGTCACTTTAGCTGGATGAGCACATCGCGTCAATGACTCCCTTGTGAATAAAACTCCCCCTCTAAAACATAGTTGGCTACCTTGTAGCGTAGTTTCCTTGCTTCTTTGGGGTCAGTTGGTACCATTACAGTTTCAATATAAGCCCGTATCGGATCCGTAATACCCGCCCCTTCGAGATGTACTTTATGTCATTTATCATATAAATGTCATTATTGTACCGACGCGTCATTTATAAAATTCTTACGTTGCATGGTATGCACGGTTATTTATTTGTGTTCATATGATGTATTTTAGAATATTGGTTAAGTTTGACGAGAAGATATCAAGGAATGGCGGTGACAAAGATATGGTTAATAATGCACTAATTTGGACAGTACGCGACGCGCGGGATAGGTAACTTTGTGCGATTTTTGTAGTATGCATCGCGATCCCAAATATCGAGATAACCACTTTTATAGGGTCCAGAAAATATATATATAAATGCCATGGGGTCCCAAAAAATAAATAAAAAATTATTTTTCGTTAAAATATGAAAGTATTCGGAAAATTCTATAAAAACAACACAAAAATGAAAATTTTGATTCCGATCAACTTCCCTTCTTCAACGTCTTCGGGAAAAATCAATTAGACCCACTTTAGGAGGATTTTTGTCAGCACGCACTACGTAGGAGGCAAACTTGCACGATTTTTATAGGATAATTGGAGAAGGATAAAAATAGTATGACCACATATTTGGATCCCTAAAAATATATAAGAAAAAATGCCATGCAACGAAAAATTGAAAAAAAGATATTCTTTTCGGAGGTCCCAAACTTTCTACGCGTTGTGAAAAAAATAAAATGACCATATATATGAGATCTTAAAAATACAAAGAAAGTTATCATGTATAGAAAAAATAAACAAAAAACAAATTTTTGGGGTGGATCACCCTCCCCCCCCCCCCCCCCCCCCTCCAACAGATTTTTTGTGTAAAAATGAAATGGGTATTGGGGTCACATGTTGTCTGTTTGTGTTGTCCTTGTCCAACTCATATTTCAAAGGTTGGATAGAGTTTTACACATATATGGATACACTACTTTCTATTATTTGGACCAAGCCTTCAACATTTCTTCAAATAGTTTATAAGAGAGTGTGTGAGAGGAGCCATTGTGGGGCATCCTAAGTTTTCACATTTCCATTACTGTTCCCTCACTCAAGCTCTTACAAAAATTAGATTCCTTCCAAATAAATTCGTAGCTCTTCATTATCACACAAATATCTCCACCCAAACACCATTAAAATGGACTAAAACTCCATAAAAGCTTCACTAGGAGGGTGAGGCTTCTTGTAGGAGTATTTGAGAGGGTTTTGGGGAGCTAATATGGGTCTTCCATGGTGTTTGAGGAAGAAGAAGATGATTGGAACATGAAGGGGGTTTTCTTGGGAAAACTTAGAGCATGGAAATGGAACTAATTTGACGCCCCTTGAGGCCACCTTTGAACGTGGGGGAGTCACCCATCTTCCATAAACTCACTTCCCCCCATTGAAGACCTTGAGGTGGAAAAACTAATACTATTAAGTAGTTCAAGTTGGTGATGATATTAGCATGATTTATTGCATATTTAAGATCTTAAATATGTGGTAGTGTTCATGAATGATTAGTTGTTAATATCTCCGTGTTTTAATACTAGGAATCAAGATTAAAGTGGGCTTTAAGTGAGATTCAAGTTATGAAAAAAATCAGAATACTATATCAAACTTTTAGTGGATTAAAATGTGTCAAACTCATGTTTATAAGTTGAAAAATGTCTTTTCTTGATAAATGGCGTATTAGGTTTGAATATATTTTTTTTAAAATCGAAATAAACCTATGAAATGGAATTTCTTGTAAAAAGTCTTCAAAGTAAGTTTGTAATACTTAACGTTTGGGTAAAAAGTGTAAATATGTGAAACTAAGATTTTCATCTAAACTTTCGGGCGTAAATGAAAAAATAAAAGTAAAGAAGGCTAAACTTAAAATAAATTACTAAATAGGTGTTGAAATACAAAAAGTCACAAATAAAGTGTTTATATGAAAGTATAAAAAGTAATAATGTCAAATGCTTGAATATTGGCAAATGGGTAATAAGATGTAAAACCCCAAGAAGAAAGTGAGCATATCAAATATGTGTCAAATGGGACTTTAATATGCATAGTGTGTGAAATTATATATTAAAGGTGTTGGGGTGTTAAATGTGAAACTTTTGTAAAATGAGGTATTGAACAAGTGTTAAAAATGGATAAA
The DNA here is from genome assembly GCA_949130495.1 of Sambucus nigra. NCBI lineage: Eukaryota > Viridiplantae > Streptophyta > Magnoliopsida > Dipsacales > Adoxaceae > Sambucus > Sambucus nigra. The sequence continues at coordinate 205,039,411 of OX422223.1, forward strand.
TGAGTTTAAGTGTTGAGTCGAAATCTTAAATTACATTTTTGGAAAATGACACTTGTAAAAGGACCAAATTGCAAGGGTAAATTGGTAATTTACTTAAGGTGTAACATTTTTATGAAATAGAAATGTTGATGAATGTTTCTACACTAGTGTGGGTGAAAATGTATTAAGTCCTAAAGAGGTAATGGTTTTTTATATAAAATTAACGTATGCGTGAATAAAGGACTTAAAAAAGAAAGCAATAATTTTCCAAGTGTTAATGGAAAAATAGATGGTTAAGTCCGGGCTTTTAGCTTTGGCCCGTAATGTAGATTAATTTGAACATTAGAATAATGTTAAACACATTGAAGAGATACTGGAAGATTAGGATGATTCCGGATAAATAATTAAATAGGGCATGATGTTCCTAGTGGTGAAAGACCCCAAAGTAACTGCAGTAGCATATGGCGGTGGAGACCAGTGGTGAGAGGCCACGAAGTTCGTGGTTATTGACTAATCCTAAAGATAATGATGTAATCGAGAACATGACAAGAAATGGGTTATAAGATAATAACCTAACTTGTATGAATGATTAATGTTCCTATTAATTTACGCGGACAAGTAAATTGAGAATAACGACTAATATCCATAAGAAAAGTAAACTGGTTAAGCAAGGTGACTTAATGGGTAAATAAGCTACCTAATGAGGAGTAAAACCATAATAACACAAGTGTGCGTGTTATATAAAGCTTTCAATATTAATGAATATTTTCTAACATGATGTGCGTGTGTGTTGAAAGAAAATCTTAAGAAATAATTAGGTAACTCTGGCGTGAGCTAATGAACGTTGACTAATAAAAGTTTTGGACATGAATGAAAGTTTTTTTTAACAATCGTAATTTGTTCAACTGTGTGGGCTAATAGGATAGGAATCTAGTTTTAAGCATAATGATACAAAATGATTATTTTGTAAGGGAATGAATGGTATTAAGAAACGTTTTTGAAATAAACGGTTTAGTACATTGGGACATGTATTTTTCAAAGGTATATAAGTAGAAATATATACACGCATTTTCACACTCATGTAGTTGAAGTGTGTGAGTATTCCTTTCTGCCGTTCGTTTTTATGTTGCTTGTATAGTTCTCACTGAGCATTCAGCTCACTCCCTCCTTTTGTCACGACAGGTTGCATATGGTTCTGTATGTTGAGAGTTTTGCACAGGTAAGTATTCAATTTGCATTTACATTAGTAGTTCTATATACTTGGACTTGGGAGCACTTCCCTTGGTTCACATCACGTAGTTTGATGAAAGTTGAAATCACATGCTAATAAGAGTAACGTTAAATAATAATAAAATTATATTAGAAAAATTATTTAGGTTGCTCCATTGCACTTCACAATTAACGTACGAGCCGGATCGGGTTGATCCTTTATTAACCCTTAAATCCGGGTTGGGGCCTTATCGGATCTATCCATGATGGTCAAAGGTTTATCTTTATGACTTGATTGTCTCTTCATCGGTACTGCAATGTGTAAGAATCTCTACAGGGAAAGTTATTCATAATTTCGTTCTTGTGGCTGATGCTAACCAGGCAATGCATCTACTCGAGCATTTTTTATCCTGAGGATTCTAAGCATCCCGACTCCTTCAAATTTTATGAGCCACCATTTCATCTTGGCCAGATTCTTGATCATATATTCTTCTCTAGCCTCATATTTCCCTAATAATAGATTGACTAACAACTGTGAATCATTATGCGCCAAAATTTTCTCGGTGCCTAGTGATGAAGCTAGCCCAAATCCTTCTATGAGCATGTCGTATTCTTGCTCATTGCTGGAGACTTTAAATTGGAACCGAAGAACATATTCCACATCTATCTCTTTCATCTTCTTGATTATCATGCTTGATCCACTCTTAGTAGTGATGAGTCATCCACAAATAGTTTCCATATAGGACGCTCCTGTTCAAATTCCCCCACGGTCAACTCTCTATGTCTGAATAGTTTCTTTGCATGATTCATATCGCGAATAAGTTTTTATTGTCTGTTCAATGATTTTGACACGTCTTTACTCTGGTCTGATAATGGAGTGGTCAAGCTATCTCTCGCAGGAGTCTGCTCGTCTGGCTTGATTGGTGAGCTCTCTTTTGAAGAAGTCTACTCATCAGAATTTTCTTCATTAGTGAATTTGGCAATGAAAACTGCTACATCTTGGAATTTGATAGCCGTCTTGGGTTCATATTGAATATCATACTCTTCAAGATCCACAACCAAAGCCATCAGTCTTCCAGATTTCTAATGTTTACGAAGGACTTGTCATAGAGAAAGGTCTGTGTAAACGACAATCGTGTGGGCTTGAAAATAAGACTTTATTCTCCTGAAAGCTTCGATCAGTGCAAGTGCTAATTTTTTCAGTCTGGGATACCAGATTTTTTCTCCATAATATGTTTTATGGTGTAATAAACAGACTTCTTTACTCCTTCTTCTTGTCGTACTAGAGCCAAACTGACCGTGGATTCTGATATGGGAAAATAGAGATATAGTTTCTCCCCCAAAATCGATCTTGATAAAAGAGGTGTTAACCCCCATTACTACTTTAACTCCAGGAACATGGTTTCAAATTCGTCATTCCACTCGAAAGTTTTTCTCAACACTTTAAATAATGGAAGACATTTACCAGTGGATCTAGAAACGAACCTATTTAGTGCTTCCATGCATCCCGTCAGTCTTTGCACTTCCTTCTTGGTTGTTGGGGACTGTATATCGATTAATGCCTGGAATTGCTATTGATTATCCTTAATTCATCTTCGGTTGGTGATAAAACCTAGGAACATCCCTTCTTTCACCCAAAGAGACATTTTATCAAGTTAAGCTCCATTTGATGTTTCTCTAGCTGATCGTAAGTCTATTATAAGCCTTTGATGTGGTTGGTTGCCTTTTTATTTTTTATGAGCATGTCATCAACATACACCTCCACGTTCTTTTCGATCTACTCTTCAAACACATTGTTCACCAGCTTTTAATAGGTTGCCTCGGCATTTTTTAGCTTAAAAGGCATAACATTGTTGCAGTGAATACATCTACTGGTGATGAATGATGTTTTCTCTTGATTCCTCATCTTAATTTTGATTTGATTATACCTAGATTAAGCATTCATAAGGCTGAGTAACTCATGTCCCGAGGTGTCATCGAAAAACTGGTCAATCCTGGGTAGTCATTAATGAACTTTGAGACATACTTTGTTTAAGTCAGTGAAATCTATACACATTTGGCACTTATTACTCTTCTTTTGGACCATCACCTTGTTTGAGAGCAACTCCGAATATCTGACATCCTCTATGAAGTTGGCCTTCTCTGATTTATGAACTTTCACTTGCACTGCCATATTATTTTCCTGATCAAAGACTCGTCGCTTCTATTTGACAAGTTTTTCTACTTTCATTATACTCAACTTGTGACATATGAAATCTAGATCGATTCCAGGCATCTCTTCATGACTCCAGGAAAACATAATTCTTTGTTGTTTGAGAAAATTGACCAGATTTTATTTGAGTTCGAGCCAATCTGAACAGTCTTCTCTGGGTGCTCATTATCAAGAACAATGGACTCGATATCTACGACCACCTACCCCTTGACTAACTTATCCCTGTCTCGTGGATATATGGTTTTGGTATGGTCGTTCGTAGTTAGCTTCTTCTGCTCTTTTTGGTCGACAGAGGTGTAGTAGAATTCTCTAGCTTCCACTTAGTTCCCTTTGACTACACTGACTCCGTAGTGAGTAGGAAATTTCAAGCACTGATGAACTATAGAAGATACGGGCTCGAACTTCATCAGCCCCACTCTTCCTAGAATTATGTTATACGTTGAGAGAATATTTTTATCCAGGATGAAGAATTGCACATTTTCTGTTTGGCATGTTCGTTGGGCACCTATTATAACCTCATATTTGACCATGCCTAATGTATACACTTCCTTACCCGAGAAACTGATTAGCAGCTAGTAGTAGGGTATTAGCTTATTATCTCTAGGTCTCAGGCTTCTGAAGCAATTATAGAACATCACGTCCATCGAGCTGCCATTATTAATGAGGATTTTAGCCTCCTTAATTTCATGAACCATCATGGTAACGACCAAAGGGTCATTGTGCGGGTACAAGACATCAGATAAATCATCTTTGCAAAAACTAACAATAAGGTGATCTTTATTTACCTTCCTCGAATGAGTATCTAAATTTTCCCGTTAAATTGATGTGCCTGATGTGAGCACAAGCTTTTGCCTCGTTAAGGTAGTCCTTTCTTTCAACAAATTCATCTCCTCCTCTAGATCCCCTACAACAATGAAATGGCATCTGAAGGAGATCCTTTCAACCTCATTAACAAGCTCTTTAGGCTTTTTCGACAGATCTGGGTCATCATACGAATCATCATCGCATCCCACTTTGTTCTCATTTATTTTCCTATAAGGAGACTTTGATCATCTTCTAAACTTTCGTTAGTTATCTGGACATACTCGGGCCTATTTATCCATGTACCTCCCTCCCTGATTAAGTTCTTAAATTTATTCTTGAGGGTAATTTAGTTGTCCGTGTTATGGTAGTGGTCCTTGTGCAACTCACATTACTTGCTTTTGTTTCGACGATTTACTGGGGCTTTCAGCTTCTCAAGCCACCTCATGTCTTTATTTCCCCTGATCTCCTCAAGGATGTAATGGATGTCAATGGTCAAAGGGGTGTAATCATCATACTTTTTTGGGTTCTCGATCTTCTTATACTTATGATCATTTTTTTCGTTGTTCTTACTATAGGTATCCTTTGGGTATTCCAATTCATTGGTCTCCATGGCCTCCTCGGCTTTCATGATTTTACCTGCCTAGGCTAAGAGCTCTATTATTTTCCTAGGTGGCTCTTTAGCCAGCACCCAAAATAGTTTTCTCGACTGTAGTACACTCATCAGAACGATTGTGGCAGTTTGCTCATTATAATCTACCACCTTAAACTTCTTGTTATTTAAGCTAATGATAAAATCACGAGTGGTCTCGTTGGCCTTCTGTTGTACGTTCAGCAAATGAGCCACTATTTTACCTAGTTTGGCTCTGAAATCGAAATTGCTGACAAATAGGTCCGCCACCTATTAGAAACTGGATATGCTGTTATACCTATTGATCATATTAGAGAATGTTAGAGAAACTAGATATGTTGTTATACCTATTACAAATAGGTCTTCCAGGGCTGATCCTCATGCGACCGTCTTAACTGTTCAACCTCAGTTTTTAGACGAGCTCTCTTCCTGGGAATTCTTCTCGTCTTAGGTTGGTCTCCTTATGCTCGTTCTAGATTTAGCCAAAAGCTTTGCTCCCATGGTAACTGAGGAGTTGATTCTTCCTGATGTTCGTTGTGCACTTTAGGACATATCAGTTGCGAGCCACTTATTATGTGTGGGCCAATCGATCAAAAGAATACCCTCTATTCAACCTTTCCATCTTGGTCCTTTCTTTAGAAAAGGACTAATCATTGTCATGCCTAGTTGATCTAAGGGAGGAAGTAACTCTAGAGTGGTATGGCATGTCCTTTCACGATCCAGAATGCCTAGATGAACTCCTTCCATCACATAACGCCAGGTTCAACCTCCTTGGTTTTTCTAGATCTTTCATTTTATAAGCGTGCCTTCTATATCTACAAGGGCTGGAGGTATCATTTCTCCTCTCCTTTCTGAGGTTTCTCTTCCAATCAGAGTGATAAGATCCACTCTGGACCTGTTATTCACAGCCTGGAGCATCTGCATCAGCAACTTAATAATTTCCTGTATTGCCTCATGTCCTATTATGAAGCTCATCAAAATTCCATGTATGTCACCCATCCCCACATGCGTGGATGATGGAAGTGCTTCTCCTGTGTGGCTACTTTTTGGGTTATCTGTCATTTCCTAGAATTTGCAAGCATATGATTGGAAAATGGGGAAAACTTTATGGCTAAGGATGGTAGAAAATAATAATAGCACGTCGATTTTATACAGATAGCGCCAATCTGTTATCGACTAAAATTGATATATGGATTAATTGTCTTAGCTGGTAAATTCCAATGATAAATAGCAATAAATAAGGAAATTGTAACTATAGATCGGCTAAATTGGGAGAAATAGAATGAGATGAGAGACAAAGAAGGAAAGTAGGGATTTACGTGGTTCAACCCAGTATGGTGCCAACATCCACAAGTGCACTGTTAATTCTTTATATATTAATGGTCAATAGCCATGAAAGTTAAGAATACAATCTGTAATACCCTGACTAATTAAATACCGAGTAGCTACTCCTTTATTAAATTAATACATAATATATCAAATTAAAATAGGAGTCTCATATAGTTCAGTCTTAGCATCACTGTCAAAAAATATTTAATTAATTACTAGACACTTAATATTTAAAAAGAGAGATATCAAATTTTATTAATTAAGTTAACAAATGACCAAGAATTTAATTATTAACCATCAATTGCATAAACAATCTCATATGAATAACCAACGAAAAGATATCAACTGAGTCTGGAGTAAACACTCCAATAATAATAATGCCAGAGTAAATAAAGTCCCAATACAAGAGTCTGAATAAATAAACCAATAACCGAAATAATGAAGTTCTGTAACTACAACCTCTAAATAAGAATGGGCGACATGCCCTAACTGATACAAATTACTCTGAGGGAACCAAGGATAAACATGAAGGCGTCTAATACCAAGATCATGTAACTTCCACAGCTGCTATAGCACGTCATCAGAATGAAAATCCTATGCTTGGCGTCCCTATGGCTGGGCACCTAAAAATGTTTTTACAAAAAAAATAGATTTGGAGGAAAACGTGTCAGAGCCCGAGGTGAAAACAGTTTAAAAGTTTAGCAAGTGATTAAATTACAATTAAACAACACATATTATAAACACGTTAGTTGCGTACCCTCACATGAGTTTCTTACCTCTCAACTAATGTGCCCGCCTAATGTATGCCCTTAACCCATCCTAGTTACGCCATATCTAACTAGTTTATACCACTCTTGCTTTCGCATTCTAACATAGGGTATCTACTCGTAACACCCAAATAAGTCATATTCATAACCCATATTCACATTCATTACATTACTTATCTCAAGTATTAATTAAATTCGTATTTTTAGCCCATTCAAATATCTTAGTTATTCACATTTACTAAGCAACACAACAGAACTATCTAAAGTATATGTATATACACCCATATAATATCTCATATGAAAATCAGGCACCCCACAAGGATAGAACCTATGATTCCCTCATACTCTGCTATCGAATCCCGGTACATCACGTACGTAAGGATCACAAGTTCCTAATCACACAAGAACCGTTTAAATAAAAATCACACATAGTGGAGACGAACATAATTCACATACCCGTGGGTCACGCACATACCTATGCTCCCAAGGTCAGCAGACTTATCCATTCAGTGATAAGCCCTTCTAAGTCCTATGTTCTAAGGTATCAATATAAAGCCTCCCTGAAGGTGACCAGACTATGCTCTTACGAACGACCTCCCGTGATAGCAAGTATGGTAGGTATGTTATACACATAATAATCCATATACTAGAAAATCACACAACCAGTATATATACAATTTCAATATAGGTATACTCCTCCCATATATATTAAGTCTCACCCATAATATTTACGTTTTGGATATTCTACGTAATATTTATTTAACACGACAAGTCTCGTCATACGGATTCGGGTACCTATACCTATCCCAAGTGAATACTAGGTCTCCCATTTGTTCCTAAGGTTATCTAAGCAAATATACAATCCCTTAAATTATCTTTCATTCCACTTTCAGTTCCAAAATCGAAAGATCTCAAGCCGTCCTCACTCGGTAACCGTTCGTAATTATAACGCTCAATCCCATAAGTTATAACATTTTCCAACAATAACTAAGACCCTACTAACTTTATCTAATTCCCACAATATTATATTAATCACCCTAAGAATCAATATCGGCTTTCGAATTTTCATTAAACCTTAAAGGAAAACAATTACCAAAAATCAGAAGGGGTCGATCGATCGATCATCGATCGATCAACATTCTTGAGTCGATCGATAGATCAAGCAGGTATCAGTCCAGATTTCTCTTTAATAGTTACGGGTTTCTTCCTTTTTACACCGCTAATTCTTCATTACGACGTCCCAAACTCCCAAGAAAGTTCACTAATCATCCTATTAAGATATCAACATCATCTCTAACGTATTTGAATCATTAAATCCTTGTGGATCATAAGATTCTTGGATTAAAACACCCAATTTTCATAAAAACCCTATTTCTCCTATTTTCCTCAAGAACACTATATAATTCATTACAAATTTATAATTCTCTACCCATAAATCATGATTTCGTGGCTACTATTATCTCAAGTGTTAAACTACATGCAAGACCTACCCGGATTACAATTTTAATTCTTCAAATCCATTCAATTATCATTATTCAAGGTTATTTTCCAATTCTAACCTAACATGGATGATATATGAGCTAAATTATTGCAAGTTAAATCACTTGCCTGATAATGAAGATTCTGATCTGATGAAGTAGATGGTATGGGGATGATCCTTGCTTTCCGATCTATCCGGTGGTGGTGACGGTGGTGTAAAAAGCCTCTAAGTGGTGGTTCTCCTTTGGAAACTTCCTTCTCTTCCTCTCTAATGGTCGTTTATGATTTTTGGTTGTGAAAACCTAAGGGACTCAAGTGTTGGCTGATATTATCAGTCTAAAATTCATGGGTTACTATTCACCAAAAATAGAAATGACTAAAATACCCTCCCGGGTTACCGATTATGCCTAAAAATGATCGGAGACCCAAACTAAACCCCCGGCTAGTGTTTTCTAACTAACTCGACCCTTCCGGACGCGTTGGCGAACTCAAAATGCTCATACAGATGACATATAAATAAAATACTTTTAAATCTATTAAATTGGGTCTTGACACGACTGACACGTGCGTCCCAACTTAATACTGAAACTGCCGTATTTTCAACTCACGACAATTTTAATAAACTCAATAATCACATGTTACCATAATCACTCAATATTATTCAACAACATTATAATAATCAAATACTAACTCTCGTCTCGCTAGAATTTAAATCCGGATTAATTTCCAATTAATTATCCCAAATTAATTTAATAAATCTCATAATTAAAAGCCATAAAAATACGGGGTATTATATACTTCCCCTTAGTAACGGAATTTCATCCTGAAATTCGGAAGATAGGCATACCTGGAAAAATTTGATATCCTCAAGTACTCAAAGTAAAATACAAAGAAAGTTTTAATCACTACAGCCCTCGCTTCACAACAAGCTTGTTGAACACTCTTGACACTTTATCAATTATAGGGTTATACCTCAATAAATGCACCTCACATTGTGCTCTTACTAAACAACACTCGAATAAGAATAGCCTATACATTATTGGTTGTATTATCTCAATATTATTATGAGTCCGAACCTCACTTCGTATCAACTCCCTCGTTTATGTAGACACAAAACTTCCATCCTGGGAGAAACCATAGAGCATCTGACTACTCTTGTCCATTCTTTGAATCTCTGTTCCTGGCGTTGTGACTTTTTACACAAGGGAAAGCCACTCACAACTATTGGTGGTTATCCCATTTTAGTCATCGGACTCTAACTCCTAACTGATCCAAAACTCTGATAATCCGCTCACCTCTAAACATCCAGAGAAAGAATGATAAGGTTTATCCACACAAAACCTCAGTAAGCACCTTGTCCACTATGAATAGATACGGGTGCTTTCACCCAACTCTACCATTAGGTAATATATTCTCCCCATTACCATAATATACCTCACTTAATAGCTATACCCGTTTTGGAAATGAAATAATCACAATGAATCCAAAATTTCTTTCATACAGTTCCACCAGTTGTCAATCACCTTGCGCTTACTCCTCGGGCCATAGTTGATACAACCTTCTCAGAACGAAACGTTATCTCCACTACTTCCTAATACCCCACATTGAAGGTGGATTTTGGGGATCCCATCTTAGTTCCAAATAATACTACGTAGGACCACGTACCGGCGTGTTCACTATCTAATAGTGTAAATCACCCAAGGATATAACAATTTCTCTCCTTCTGGACAACCTGTCCCACATATTCGAAGGAACTCGTTACTTATCTATAAGTTGGCAACCCCTCAAGGAAATTTACCAACTTTACTCTTCCATCACTGGAATCGTCGGCTTGATACAAAATTATCTGGTTGATCATATTACCCCAACTGATCTACTACTTACTATACCCCTTTCAATGCCTACTTTCACGTATAATTCTTCCCGTTAAGTGATACTTAATAACCCTCTTCTTCTCTCGGTGGTATACCAAAAGTTCCGAACCCTGCACTTTTCGCCACGATGTGCGCTTCTGGAATTTTTTTTCCCCTTATTGACATCATCACTCTATTTATGCGTAAGCCACCCTTAACATTCGATTGGGTGGAACTCCACTCCAAATTATCCATAATAGTTAAATATTTTCCTTCTCAAGAGATACCCCCTTATTAAATGGCTTTCCAATGCCTTGTCACTAAATTCAGACGTGCTGCTCTGATTGCACATGAGTATACTGATTATCACCTTCTTTTACGACGCTTAACCCATTCCACCACTTCCATTTCGTCATATTAATCCCACAAGTAATAATTTCACCCATCTATGTCCCTTCTTCCGGCGATTACTACATCAGCAAACCAAGGTGTCTGCACCCCTTATAACCCATGCATACGAGTTTAAACATCATATACGCTTCATACGTACTCCAAACTCTTTATTTCCCCTGCATTTGTAACGTGGCTATACCACTTCGGTGTTCTCAATCACCCCCGAACTTAAAATCCTAAATTCTCCTTAACCTCGTTGCATCCTTTAACCCGCCATAATAAAAACCAAAATTTTTCAGTACTTCCTCACCACACCACTGGATTTACTGGCCTTATATCGTAATTTATCCTTTTAACTTCCAATTATAACTACATACTTCCATAACGATCGAGGTATCCAAATCATGGATGAATGGCCACACATCTCCTTACTAGTAACCTTATGCTAAATTTCATGTGTGGGATGTCTCGCAAAGAGAAATCTAAACAAAGAACCCCCCGATACACTACTACCTAGCATTATCGGTCATCGAAATCCGTTAGGCCCTCAGTCCATAACATGCACCCCTATATCCTCGTCTCTTGACAATAAAGTTACATCTCCTTCCACAATTACACTTAAACACAATTACATTTAAACAAGGAACTCCTTCCAAAAGACACTGTCTCTTAACATTGATGGAAATCACCTTCCATAAATATCATGCAAATATAATCGTGGTCCTTAAAATCCCGTCCCCAGACATTCAACTATGAGCATTAACTCCCACGTCTCTAAAGGGTGATATAACAATGCACTCTTCTTATTACTACATTCTGAGCTTTAATTATAATAACCAGCTAAATCTTTTCGCTGAACAGTAAACCAGAAACACTCCGAATTATATCAATAAAGTCCCTACACATAGCGGGAATGAATATTCGAGACCATTATACTTTTTGAAGTTTCAACAATATATATATATACATATACAAATATACAATCGAGAGCCCGGCCTTCTCGCAGATAAATCCGTACACTATCAGTATAAGCATATTATAAAACCATAATTAGGATAATATCATACTCGTATAACAAAGCACTAAAACGAGTAATTTCAATAAAGTATATACCGCTATCAATATACCCATTCATCCTCCGCGAATAACACAAAAGGTAACCCATTATACCAGGGATAAATATTCACATAAATAATAACATTGTCGAGATACTCGGTAAACTCGACTCTCATGAGAATATAGTAATAAAAAAATGTAGTAACTCGTTCCTGACACATACAACATGCATCATCATCTGAGGATATAACTCATACTTCTACCTCGCCAATCACCCTGGTTGCTCAAATGGTTCCTGCACTTAACACACTTATCCATACTAAACCGAAAATTTCAATAACTATTGCCCTTGCTAGGCACCATACCCTCATCCTTATACTTTCTTCGGGAAACATCTATAACGCACGGGTTTTACACCCCACAAAATATCTCTACACATACTCCACTTATCTCCGGTCACACTGACCATGTTAAGGTGGTCCTTATTTCGGACGTTGGTAGTCTCGACTCTGATGACTAACTCCGTTGTTCCCTTAGCTTTGATGACCCTAAGGAACACGCTACTGGCTTCGACAACTCTTACTGAAATCACCATCGCTCGGTAACAATTCAGCTATCCGAATCATTTAAATGGGTTCCCTGATGGGTCTCCCCTTTGTGGTTCTTCTTCAACACCATTTCCCCCAGTCTCACTCTATCTAAATTCTTCGATTCTTGTAGCTCCCCACACAAGGAAGCGTTTACCTCCATATTAACACAACGCGACTTAATTACCATCTGCATTGACCGTCCAAGCAAAATTACCCAGAAGCGCTAACAATTCTTCTTGTATGTAAATTTTCCTTTTAACGTCCTCTTCTCCATTTCACCTACTTCATCCGGTGTAAGGTTTGCTAATTAATTAAATTTCTTCTCACAAAGTGACCTCTGTCTGACCCTCTTGTGTGAGTTCAGAACAACGTTCGCATCACACTTTGAACATCTAATGAAGGAACTTATGGTCAAACCATACTTATGCGCCTTCTCTTGACAAAATATTCCACTTCTAAGTGTGGTGGTTGCCTCTCACCATTGAAACTCCGCTCTTACGAGCCAAGAAAAATTTACCCCAAATTTTCACTCCTGATTAGCCATACCCCGTCATATGTCCAAGCCTTTGTATATTTTACGTTAGTTGGCTAGTAAACTCCATCTCCGCATTTCTAGTATTTCCACTGCTGGTTCTTTTCGATGTTTCATTTGACTCTCTCCCAATCCAACCTTGCTAGGTGAGTCTAATTTGACCCCACTTTCTACTATAGTGGTACCTGGAAGTCATAAGTCATGCCTTAGCCGTCTATACTGTCCTGGCCTTCTGTTCCATAATATGGGTGACCTCAACTACAGTCATCCTTCTTTAAAAAAATCAAATAACCTCAACTGATCTTTGCCTTCTGTTGTCCGCCAACTTTCTTCACCTGACCTACTGCATTGTTCGGCACACGAACACACCCGAATGCAAATAAGATTCACTATCATATACATCATAGCAGGAGAACGAAATATCACCAAAGAAATCAATAATCCTAAACATAGGGCTCTATATCAAAGAAAGCTACGCTGGAAGCATAATAAGCCGCACAGATCCTAAAGGACACTAGAACCTAATGCTCTGATACCACCTGTAACACCCCGACTAATTAAATACCGAGTAGCTACTCCTTTATTAAATTAATACATAATATATCAAATTAAAATAGGAGTCTCATATAGTTTAGTCTTAGCATCAGTGTCGAAAAACATTTAATTAACTACTAGCCACCTAATATTTAAAAAGAGAGATGTCAAATTTTATTAATTAAGTTAACAAATGACCAAGAATTTAATCATTAACCATCAATCGCATAAACAATCACATATGAATAACCAACGAAAAGATATCAACTGAGTCTGGAGTAAACACTCCAATAATAATAATGTCAGAGTAAATAAAGTCCCAATACAAGAGTCTGAATAAATAAACCAATAATTGAAATAATGAAGGTATGTAACTACAACCTCTAAATAAGAATGGGCGACATGCCCTAACTGATACAAATGACTCTGAAGGAACCAAGGATAAACATGAAGGTGTCTAATACCAAGATCATGTAACTTCCACAGCTGCTACAGCACGTCATCAGAATGAAACTCCTATGCTTGGCGTCCCTGTGGGTGGGCACCAAAAAATGTTTTTACAAAACAAAATAGATTTGGAGGAAAATGGGTCAGATCCCGAGGTGAAAACAGTTTAAAAGTTTAGCAAGTGTTTAAATTACAATTAAACAACACATATTATAAACACGTTATTTACGTACTCTCACATGAGTTTCTTACCTCTCAACTAATGTTCCCGCCTAACGTATGCCCTTAACCCATCCTAGTTACGCCGCTATTTAACTAGTTTGTACCACTCTTGCTTTCGCATTCTAACATAGGGTATCTACTCATAACACCCAAATAAGTCATATTCACAACCCATATTCACATTCATTAAATTACTTATCTCAAGTATTAGTTAAATTCATATGTTTAGCCCATTCAAATATCTTAGTTATTGTGACACCCGGCCTAATTAAATACCGGGTGATCACTCCTTTATTAAATTAAATCAAGGTGAACAGTTGGTTCATTCTTAGCATCACTGTCGAAAAATAAATTTTTCCAATTAAACACCCTAATTAATTAAGCTAAGTGTCAAAACCATTTTCATACATAACTTTCCAAATTTTATTTAAAGAAAAATTATTTATTTATTTTATTAACAACATTAAAAAAGTAATAATCACACCACATCAATTCTGCAACATAATCCAAATAATTTAAAACATTCGTCAATCGAATGTCAACATACGAAATCTAAAGTCACACATCCAAACTAAATAAATCCCATAGTAATAGTACTGGAAATAACTGAAATACAAATGTTCAATAACAACGGAATAATGAAAAGAGCTACACATGCCCAACTAAATGAAAGTACTAAGAGTGGATCCGAATGAACGAAGTCGTCTAATCAAGAGACCTGCAACTCCCACCTAAGCTGCAGTGCGTTCCTTCCAAGGGATCCTAAGCAAGATGCCCCTGTGGTTGGGCACCTATGATACATACATATATATACAAGAGAGAGAGAAAAAGAAACGGGTCAGAGCCCGATAGTGTGTATGATTTAAAAATTCGTTTAGCAAGTATTTAAATTGATACAGGTCAATGCAACAACATATTAGTGCGACACTCTCTTTATAAATTCTCACCTCTCTTCTAATGTGCACTCCTATCGCACTACCCTTCCCAACGGTTTATCCTATCATTTTCGCACTAACATTCCCAAAAATTTAGCTTATCTTAAATTACTCTTAAGATTTCAAAACCGAACAATATCATTGTTTAAAAAGATACTTCCCATTTAGTAGCACAACTCTCGGTTTAGCTTTAATAATTTATAAAGTTTCCCGGTGTCATATTATACTTTTCAACCAAGTATTTACAATTTTAGTCATCAACTATGTCCTACTTACCAAATCACAGTAGGCGGTTCCAAATCTCATAATTTCGTATATATATTAACTACTCGCGTAATATATATATATATATATATATATAACGGCACCCCAAATAAAACTATGGTGCAGGCATACTCTGCTATCCAATCCCCGTATCGCTCACACTAAGGGATATACAAGTTCGGAATCACTCTCGAACTCTATCAACATATATACACAAACAAGATTGAGGCGAAGCATAGATTCCAAGTCTCTAAGAGGTCAGTACATACCCTCACGTATCTTAGGACCGTCTGAACTATCATTCCGATAGCCTGTACCAAGGATATCTATCTCCTAGGGTACGACTCAATATCCCCCATAAGGCAACACAGGATAAGATCGTCCCAGCGCGGTAACCTCAGGGATAGCAAGTAGCGCGGGCATGGTTTTCACACGTATAATATATGCATACACAACCATATAAATATACCACTTGTTATCATATCAATATAGGTTTCTCTCATCACCCATAATTACAATATTTATCCTTACTTTTCACATTAAGTATTCCTTATAAGGGTTCGTCGCTAACCTTAACTCGAAGGGTTTCTCCAACCCATTACGTGACACTCGTGGACCCTATCCTCCCAAGTATAAAATTCAGTATGTGTCATTATTATGTTCCAACGTAACTCTCTTACGCGCCTCACCCTTTAATACATAAATTTACCAACCCTAAAGTAAATATCCCATGAATACCATTCTCGTTGAATATTAAAGATTCCAACATTTATTCATATGCCCTACTGGTCCTCCATGTCTCCCAAATCATTTTATTAAGAATGCCCAAGAATTATATCACGAAAATTTGAATTTAACTCATTTAAAAAGGGAAATAGGAGTCTTCCAGGAAGGGTCGATCGATCGAGGTTTGGGGCTCGATCGATCGAACCTTCGATCGATCGAGGCTCTAGGCTCGATCGATCGATCAAGCAGGTATTGCGATTTCTGCAGAATTGTTGTTACGGGTTCTAACACCTATTCTCATCCAATTTCAAGTTTTACATTCCCAAACGTCCAAAATCTTGTCCTACTAACATCATAACATGATATGATACACATCCTACGTAAAGCATGTCAATTTACGTCACTAAACATGGATTAATCATGCCGAAATTCATTTAAAACTCAAGAACCCTAAAAATCTCTAAATCATGGTTCTAATCTGTTTTACACCATAATTCCTTTCTTAATTACACCAAAATTTCGTGGATTATTCTTTTACATCACAAAAGATTTCCAGAATAAGGTTTAAGTCTTTACTACATGCAAATTCCTATCACAATTTGGGTTTTCTTCCATATATTTCATCCCTAATCATTCCTAAACTAATATGGAAATTGCACCAACGAAATAAGCAAGATAAACACTTGCCTGGGATTTTCAGAAGTCTGGATTGCGGCTGATTTTGGTGTGGTTGCGTTCCCCGTCTCGCGATCTACGCGTTGGCGGTGACGGCGATGCAAATGGTTGAGTTTTGAGCCTTGGAATTGCTTGAGAGCTCTCTCCTCTCTTCTCCAATGGCCGTTCTAGGTTTTGGGAATTCTAACCCTAGGTGACAACCTCAATATCAGATATAGCCCCTCTAATTTTCGTGGGTTTAATTACCCAAAAATGTAAAATGACCAAAATGCCCTTCCGGATTACTAACCTTGACCCAAGACCCAAACTACACCCCCGGGTACACTTTTCTGACTATCTCGACCCTTCCGGACACGTTGGCGCACTCAAAACGACCATACGGGCAACTTATAAAATATACACTTTTTATTTATCAAAATTTAGTCCCGACGCGACACGAGCACGTCCCGACTTAAATTTCCAAAATTGTCATTTAATTCACTCATGACATTCAATATAACCAATATCATATATATTACTTTGCTCATTAGTAATATTCAACCAATTTCATATAATTACTAACTCTCGTCACGTTAATAATTATAACATAATTAATTTCTGGATTTTTTTTTATTAAATAATTAACTCACATTAAATTTAATAAATCCCCAAATTAATATAGCATGAAAATACGGGGTATTACAGTTATTCACATTTACTAAGAAACACAACAGAACTATCTAAAGTATATGTATATACACCCATATAATATCTCATATGAAAATTAGGCACCCCACAAGGATAGAACCTACGATTCCCTCATACTCTGCTATCGAATCCCGGTACATCACGTACGTAAGGATCACAAGTTTCGAATCACACAAGAACCGTTTAAATAAAAATCACACACAGTGGAGGCGAACATAGTTCACAAGGCGAACATAGTTCACATACCCATGGGTCACGCATATACCTACGCTCCCAAGGTCAACAGACTTATCCATTCAGAGATAAGCCCTTCCAAGTCCTATGTTCTGAGGTATCAATCTAAAGCCCCCCCAAGGTCACATCGAGACCAGACTATGCTCTTACGAACGACCTCCCGTGATAGAAAGTACGGTAGGTATGTTATACACACAATAATCCATATACTAAAAAATCACACAACCAGTATATATACAATTTTAATATAGGTATACTCCTTCCCTATATATTAAGTCTCACCCACAATATTTACATTCCGGATATTCTATGTAATATTTATTTAACGCGGCAAGTCTCGTCATACGGATTCGGGTACCTATACCTATCCCAAGTGAATACTAGGTCTCCCATTTGTTCCTAAGGTTATCTTAGCAAATATAAAATCCCTTAAATTATCTCTCATTCCACTTTCAGTCCCAAAATCGAAAGATCTCAAGCCGTCCTCACTCAGTAACCGTTCGTAATTATAACGCTCAATCCCATAAGTTATAACATTTTCCGATAATAACTAAGACCCTACTGACTTTATCTAATTCCCATAATATTATATTAATTACCCTAAGAATCAACGTCGGCTTTCGGATTTTCATTAAACCTTAAAGGAAAATAATTAGCAAAAATCAGAAGGGGTCGATCGATCGATCAAGCAGGTATCAACCCAGATTTCTCTTAAACAGTTTTGGGTTTCTTCCTTTTTACACCTCTAATTCTTCATTACAACGTCCCAAACTCCCAAGAAAGTTCACTAATCATCCTATTAACATATCAACATCATCTCTAACGTATTAGAATCATTAAATCCTTGTGGATCATAAGTTTCTTGGATTAAAACACCCAATTTTCATAAAAAAAAACCATTTCTCCTATTTTCCTCAAGAACACTATATAATTCATTACAAATTTATAATTCTCTACCCATAAATCATGATTTCATGGCTGCTATTATCTCAAATGTTAAATATATGCAAGACCTACCCAGATTACGATTTTAATTCTTCAAATCCATTCAATTATCATTATTCAAGGTTATTTTCCAATTCTAACCTAACATGGATGATATATGCGCTAAATTATTGCAAGTTAAATCACTTGCATGATAATGAAGATTCTGATTCGATGAAGTAGATGGTATGGGGATGATCCTTGCTTTTCGATCTATCCGATGGTGGTGACGGTGGTGCAAAAAACCTCTAAGTGGTGGTTCTCCTTTGGAAACTTCCTTCTCTTCCTCTCTAATGGCCGTTTATGATTTTTGGTTGTGAAAACCTAAGGGACTCAAGTGTTGGCTGATATTATCTGTCTAAAATTCGTGGGTTACTATTCACCAAAAATAGAAATGACTAAAATACCCTCCCGGGTTGCCGGTTATGCCTTAAAATGCCCCGGGACCCAAACTAAACCCCCGGCTAGTGTTTTCTAACTAACTCGACCCTTCCGAATGCGTTGGTGCACTCAAAATGCTCATACGGATGACATAAAAACAAAATACTTTTAAATCCATTAAATTGGGTCCTGACACGACTGACACGCGTGTCTCAACTTAATTATTGAAACTGTCGTATTTTCAACTCACGATAATTTTAATAAATTTAATAATCACATATTACCATAATCACTTAGTATTATTTAACAACATTATAATAACCAAATACTAACTCTCATTTCGCTAGCATTTAAATTCGGATTAATTTCCAATTAATTATCCCAAATTAATTTAATAAATCTCATAATTAAAAGCCATAAAAATATGGGGTATTACACAACCTCTTATGAGTTTTCCCCCTAGGGTTTTCCAATATCAGCCTAGTAAAATAATTTTGAATCCCTTATCTTGTGGGATTGAGGGCTATTTATATGTAGTTGTTGGAGAGATAATATTATGGGATAAGTGGAGTGACTTTATAGGTCAGGTAGTTACACTATTTATATTATGGGGGATAGATAATGATGAATTTGTTACAACCCAATAAAGGTGGATAGTGAGTAACTTCCTCACCTGCATAAATAGGATAAATGTGACTGTTGATATTCCTCCAGGTGTATTAGTTGGCATGAGGTGGGCATTGACGAGGTTAATTAATGTTGTTAATTAACGTCGCATTAATAGTAACGGGACATTTATTGAAATGGTAGGGTCGAGCACAATATACCTAAGCCGACCTCAATTCCCCTTGCCGATCATATTGTATATCAAGCCGACCTATTTTTGCCATTCATGAGGACACGTGTCACCTCCTGAGAGGCCCACGTGTTGCTCTATATTTATGGTATAACAAATGGTTCTTACAAGCACAACTTATGCTTGGTACATTTGGTTGGTTATTAAACACTATTGAAATGAGAACACTATATTCGATATATGACAAGAAGTACAATGTTCAAAAAGTCTGTCCATATTTGCAATAGAGGTGATAAAAAGTCTAGCATAAAGAAAGTAATCATCGAACAATAACTAAATGCTAGCCAAGCATTATTAAGAACACTAAATAAACTAAGCAATGTTTAAAAACACCATGAAAAAATCACATGAATGGATGGAATGTAGTTGTGATTCGAACATCATAAATGCACATCCATATAAGGTGAAAAACAAAATACATAAATATTTTTGAATTTTTTAAAATTTTTCCAAAACAAAAGAAATTTTTTTGGATTTTTCAAATAATATAAACACATAAACATAGAGATACAATTTATCAATTGGGATAAGATAAAGAAACACGATAATCACCCTATACTAGTTACAAGTCCTAACCTCAATCATTAGTCCGGAAGGTGTTGTAAAAAAGAGTAAACATCCTTTGAAATTCCTCCATCAAACTTGAGAAGTCTTGCTAAAAAATCCACTTGCTCTCGAAACTATCAAAATCTCTATGATGGTGTGGGGGAGAATATATGGGAACACGTGTGTGAGAATCAATAAGTCTAACATTTAGCGCCTCCAAAATCAATTTTCTAACCTAAATAAATGAATACTTTAACGCGACGGGTTTTGGGAACCAAGGGGACACTAGACATCAACTTCATTGGGTCTTATCTAAGATCATAAAAAATATACCTAAGGTGACCTTTCCTACTGCAGTGTGTGCATGTTTAGAGACAATGACGAATGAGACCTTTGGGTTGACCTTTTCTAACACATTGGGATGTGGTTGACCGTTTAAAACAAACAATGGTCTTGGCTTTAGCAACAGAAGAATTAGAATTATGGACACCAATACCATCACTAATAACACTACTTGAGTCTCTTAAATCATGTTTTAACATCAAAATCCTAGACACAAGAAAATAATTAGACTCTTCAAGCACTAGGGACTCGTTCTTTAAATTTTTTATTATTCCTAGAAAGTTATTTTGCCCCTTCATGCAAGTGAACTTATCCTTAAAAATCTTCTCACGTGCCCTCAAAACATTAATCAATTTAACATTATCCTCAACGGCACAGATATTAACCCTAGATATTTTCAACTCTTCTGATTCTTTCTCTAAAACCTGGAATCTAAACTCAATTTATTTCTTGGATACTTTTAAATTTTTAAAATCACGGTTCATGTCCACAAGCTTCTCATGTAGAATATCTCATTGAGTTTGAATACTTTGCAAAAATTCAGCTTCATCTTTAAAACGAGAATTTTCTTTATCAAGAATTTTAATTCTTTTTGCAAACATTAAATTCAGAAGTCTTAATGTTTCAGAAAGGCTATGAAGCTTATTATACTCATATCATATACCAAAGTCGTCGTCATTACTAAACGCATCGGATAACGTATCACAGTGAAGAATCATCAAGAGAAAATTAACAAAACAAATGCGAGAGAGAGAGAGAGAGAGAGAGAGAGAGAGAGAGAGAGAGAGAGAAATAACCCACCCTAAACCCCACGAAAAAAGGATCTACGTGATAACTTAGTGTAACATGCTCTGATACCAATTTAAAAATTAGAATCCAAAACGAATTTGTACTTAAAATAAAAATCACACAATAATTTAGTGTAAATTGCTCTGATAACAATTTGAGAAAATAGGAGGGGATATATGAATTCACTTATATATTAGGTCACACACACAAAAGATTCATCTTTTAGCCAAATTTACATTGATTAAGATTAGGTTATCATGCAAGATAAATTTCAAAGCTAAAATTCCAAACCAAACAAGAAGGAGATTTGAGGAAAAATCCATTGCCGGCAAAACCTTTTTTCAGAATTGTTTAAGAGTGGTCAAACCGAGTATGACTTATATATAATTTAGAGATCAAATAAGTCTAATGGGCTAATGTCTTCCAATCTTCAACAAAATACGACACAATCAAGCACCGTCCACACCAAGCAATTCTTGCCTCGATATCCATCGATCAGCCTCAGGAAACAGAGTTCCTTTCTTTTTCAGTAGTAGAGATCAAATCTCCATAAGATCATCATTAGAAAATCACTCTTCAAGGGTTTGAATGTGTATGTGTATCTAGGGCTTAACAAAACTCAATAAATCATTCTTTAAAATATGATTTGGAAAAAAAAGTGTTTTTGTAAAATAAAACGTGTGAGACATTTAGGAGAAGTATGCAAAATCCTTTTTCGCCAAAAGTTCTAAGAAAATCAGTCAACAAGAGTCCATTTTATAGAAAACACAAAAATTGAGTTGATGAACTTCGTTTGAACGAAAATGGACTTTTGTTCGAGCGAAATCAAGGTTTTGTTCTACAAGATTCAGTCTCGTTCGAACGAACTTGTTATTTTGTTCCAATAAGCATATAATAAGCTTCTAAAAGGTAACACTCTGTTGGGCAGAGAACATGTGTTGGAATTTCATTTGAACTTCATTTTAGCAAGAACACAATCTCGTTCTAACAATATTTGAACCTCGTTCCAACGAGACAAAAAATTTGAAAAAACTCTTATGAAAAAGGTCTCGAACAGATATTAAACACGACCGAGAATAATATGTATAAGTCTAAATCAAAAATCTTATACCATATACCTTCAGGAAAGTGTCGTGATGATTCAACAGGTTTGATCTTTAGAATGTTGCTCGATTAGTAACTTGTCTTCAACGATTATGGGATGTATACGAGGATGCGATTTGTACGGTTTGTAACGGGAGATGCCAAAATAAATAAAACATGAGAAATTATAAAAACTTGCTCTTACAGAGTCATTGAAAGCTATCATACAATTTCACTTGTAAATTTTGTCATGCACACCACACACTCAGTCAACACACACACACACACTCACACACACATATATATATTATGAATTTCTTTAACATAATGGCTATAGTAAATAAACTATTGGAGAAATCTTATACTCATTGATATTTACTCTTTTAAACTCCAGATTTTTTATGATCTTTTTATTAGAAAAAGGGTGACTATTTTGTGAAAAATCTAATGTTTGTGAGTATCAACACTGTAAACTCTCATGAGATAAAACACGTCCACTACGATAACCTAAGGATTTAACGACTTGTTGCATAGGATAAATGCAATCGTGCATCTCACGAAAGCATATTTTTATCTTTTTTATAATGATTTAATAAAATTACGAATTTGACATGAGCAAAACTTTTACTACATCACTAGATAGTAGCAACACGTTAGTTAGGGGTGTGATTCGTGTATAATGTTGTATTTCATTGCCCATTTTCTTTACAGAATTGCAATCCCATATTCGTTAATACTCTCATTGTATACTCATTTACTGTATAACCTTAAATATTTATGATCAATCGCTTATACAATTTTATTTGAGTATTTACAGCGTTTTGGAAGCTAATGTTTAAGTTTAGATGAAATCAGAGCAAGAAAAGTTCAAATATGAAATTTTAGTGGCAAAATGGTAATTTTAATGAACTAAATTTGGACTCAGATGAAGGATGCCAGCCTCAAAATATGGAACATTTGGGTTCAAGTGGTGCATCAATCCGATCTCAAACGAAGAATTTATAAAGAGTCAAAGTTTACAATCAGTAAAAGTCACAAGTCAAAGCTTCGGATCAATAAAAAAAGTCAAAACTTATAACCCGGACTCTATTGGAATTTTGTTGACTTCAAAACAAGGAACATATTGGTTTGAACGGAGCGCAAATCCAAGGTACAACGAAGAAGTTACCAGTTTGGGGGAGAAAATGTAATTATAGAAAATAGAATGACGAGATCATGCCATGTGGTCATGACATGTGGTATTACAGGATCATGACATGTGACACCACAGAATGATAACATGTGGCCCCATAGGATGTTAACACATGGATCCATCAGATCTTGACAAGTGGCATCGCATGATCATGACACGTGGCACTACTGTTGCGTCTTAAATTTAATTGGGTTAGGGAGAATTGAACCCGTAACCTCCTCCTCCTCCATCCCTTTCTTAACCACCAAAACAAACTCTAATTTTTTGAATATATATCACCCATTATTATATAACCGATAATTCAACCTTGTTTCTTTCCCCATATTTTTGCACCTACTCTCTCTCCCACATAGGGGTCAAAACGGATATTCGAAATCCGAATCTGTTCGTTATTCATATCCGAATTTAGCGAATATTCATCTGAATATGAAGAGGCAGGAATCCATGGAATTAAAATATAATTTCCTTTTAAATAAATGCGGAAGCGGGAAAGGTGATGGTTCACCAAATAACACAAACAAATGACAAATTTTAATTTCTCAAACACATTAAAATAAAACCAAGTGAAGTAAAATTAATCAATTAATATATTCACTTAAACCATAATTAAACCAACTCAAGTCCTAGAATTTGCCTAAGTCATAATTATCAATTATCCAAAGTTAGGCGAAACCAATTTTAGCAAATGACTTGAATAAACCAAATTTACCCAATATTTAATTTAGTCCCAAATTAAATGAGTGTGATAATATAAACCAAATTTTGTCTTGAAATTATCCTAGGCATGCGTTCTAAATTATGATGCAAGATAAAATAAACAATATCACACTACGCCGCGATGTACGAGGAAAAACCCAAGACGGGAAAAAACCTCGGACGGCCCTAGCCACAAGTCCACTAGATATGGAATTACAATTACAAGACAGATAGACTTACAACGACTGACTCGATCCCTCTCAAGCCTCGACGCTTCTCCTTGTAGACACCTCTTCCTAGCGGACAACCTCGGAACACCACCGCGGTCTCGGAATCCACCGATGGGGCTTTCTATGGTCACCGTCACCCGAGCAAGGAGCCTTTCTCCGAGTGGGTAGAATGGCAACAAAAAGTCTTCTTCTTTGATGGATGTAGAAGCAAACCAAAACTTCTCTTCCTGAATTCGGTAGAGACAAACCGGTGCCAAAACTCCAAGCAATTTGATATGTAAATAAGAACTTGGACTAAACACAATTGGGTGTAAACTAGAGTGTGAAGGATTTTCTCTTGAAAATTAACACTCAAAACATGAACATTTTCCTAAACCATTTTTTCTCTCAAACACTCTCTAAGAGATGGAAATATTATGGAAATGTTAGTTTGGAAAATGTGATTCCCGTCCTTCATAAAGTCTGGAAAAATCAGTTAAGAAACAAGTGGGAAAGTGGGATAAAAACTGCCAAAAACTGCCTAAAAACTGTTCCCGCCTAGCAGTTCGTTCGAACGACATTTCGTTCGAACGAACTCTCGTTCGAACGAGACTTCTAACGACGCTCCAGTTTGGACTCGTTAGACTCTCGTTTGAAATCTCGTTAGAACGAACAATCTCGTTCGAACGATATTTCGAACGACGGACCAGTTTAGACTCGTTGGCAAACTCGTTCGAACAAAACCTGGTTCGAACGAAAAACTCGTTCGAACGACATTTCGAACGACTTCCAGAATTTTTTACAAAAATCGATTTTTGGCCCAGAAACTTTATATACTTTATTTTTAAAGTTCGAATTAAATTTTTCTGAAAGTAAACCCAGTTTTAATTAATCCTAACACCCAACAAAATTTGTTCCAAGTTCCTATATAAACATAATTGCATTCATACCTTGGGAGCATGGAACTATAGTTGATGACGTAGAAACGAGGCACGCAAACCGGCATTTTGATGAAGCTTTATATTCTTTGCCGCTACGTCTTCAACAAACACTTCATAGGCTTGAGAGTATAACAATGACATACTATCCTATGAATAAATGTTTTTGTCCGGAATTGAGCCAACACAATACATGGACTCAATTAGAAATTTGTGTCCTTACAGAATATATATTTGAAAGAGAGGATACGGATAACCAATTTTAGTATCTGAAAAAATGGACACGGATACGGGTAGTGATTGTATCCGTTGAGGATAATCCATATCTGAGATGGTCTATTCGTATTAGCGGATATCCATTTCAACGGATATCCGTATTCGTAACATAAATATATATTTATTAATTAATATTACTATTTATATTGATTAATAAATATATAATTAAACTAAAGATGTACTTTAAAGTAAACTAAACAACACGCACGCGTAAACTTTTAACTCACACGTTGCACACACACACATATGTATAATATATGTGCTATCTTACAAAATTTCAGTGTTATTTGCCCATATGTACAATATTAGTGTTGGTCTTATGGAACAAAAAATATTCACTGCTATTTTATAAAAAAAAATTAGTGATGTTGTTTTATTCAGTGATGTTGTACCAATTTTTTTACTATCTCGGTACAAAAATTATGTTACATGTATTATTAAACCCGTGGATTTCTCTTTTTAGTACAATATATTGGTGAGATTTATTTGGGTGAATTAGTATGTTCAAACAATTAATATGTCTTAATTTATCTTTATGCATTACTACTAACTGGCGAGTTGTGATTACCTTAATGCTTAATGCGACAAGGATACAAAGGAAATAGGAATGACAAACTTCAGGAACTTAAGGGGTAAAAAACAACATCCCATTTTTTTTGTAATAAATTATTAGTTCTCTCAGTTAATATTTTAATTGAGTTTTATTTTTCAGGTAAGATAATGATTCACTTCATTTTTGTTCAAACATTTGAGAAACTGACGACGATATAAATTTCAATGGATTATAGATTTAATTCATTGATGAAATTAGTGTCTAATGTATCTTAAATAATAAAAACGGATAAGGATATTATCCAAATTTGGGGAAGTTGAGAGGATAAGGATAGCTGAAATTATTATTCGAGCGGATACAACTACTGATATTGATTGTGGAGGGAGTTGGCGGATACGTATGTGGATACTATAATATCCGCTCCATATCCATCTGTTTTACACCTTTACTCCCACATTTTCTTTCTTTATTCTTTCTTTCCCTCACTTTCTTCCTCCCCCGCAACGTTTTTCTGAGCAATCCCATGCTTGCAATAAACTATCCCTTTGCCCATTTAAAAAAAAGTTAGAATTCTTTATTAAAAAGTGGGAATCATCTTTAACGATTTAAGGAGAATTCTTTCTTTAATTCTAATCATCCGGCCAACTATTTTAGCATTTAATAAACTCACCCTTATTTTGGGTATTACCTATAATCAAGGTTCTAAAAAACGCGGGGCATGATCGAGGCGTGGACGCCAAGCCTTAAGCCTTAGAAGCCTAGGCGGGAGTGAAAAGGCGTTTAGGACTTCTTAATATATTTTAATATTTTTTAACCATAACAAGGCTACTAAAATACTAAAATTGTACATATCATAAAAATATGTCTGAATATTTACAAATTAAAATACTATTTGATTATTTTGGATGAGATAATGGTCCGATTTGTAAAAAAAATCTTTAAACGGCGATATCGTTTCACT
Organism: Sambucus nigra; assembly: GCA_949130495.1. Classification (NCBI taxonomy): domain Eukaryota; kingdom Viridiplantae; phylum Streptophyta; class Magnoliopsida; order Dipsacales; family Adoxaceae; genus Sambucus; species Sambucus nigra. The sequence continues at coordinate 205,066,772 of OX422223.1, forward strand.
AAAGCATTGTTGTTTTTAAAAAAAAAAAGTGTTCCTTAAGGGTTTTACCAAGAATAAGGCGTAAAATGCTTAAGGCGGGGCGTTTCTCCCAAGTCTCAAGCCAAGCCTCAAGCCTAGGTGGAGCCTAGGCAGGTCTGTTAGAACATAGCCGATAATGCCCCAGCCATTACTTTCACCTATAAATAGGGCATTCGATTTTATTTTTCCATGCAATTTTTTATTTATAATTCAGATTTGGAATTCAGTTTTTATTATGGGAATCTATCATTTGTGTGGTTTAATTTCTTCTTTAATTCTGCAATTTTGATGTAATTCTAGTGAATAATAAATTATTCAGTTATTCAATTTTCTCCCCGTATATAGTTTATATGCATTCAAACACCGTTAAATGTTGCTAAAATATCTTTCTTCCTAAAAATCATTTTTCTCATAAAATGTTCCATTTTCATAATTAAAAATGCTTTTTAATTAAAATAAAGTAGGTTGAAATTATCGAACTCAATTTGGGTATATAGTTGCTTCACTATAATATGATGGAATAAGACGCATTCAAATGGATTATTTGTTCCCGATTACATATTCAGGAATTTTAATGGGGCATATCAGGTATACACCATATTTATGACTTTACGTGTGTAATTTTGGGAGCATCGTTGACGTGAAACCCGTATTCAAACTTTTATTGAAATTCGAGAAGTGACATGTCGGGTTCAAATATCCATTTAAATGAGGTAATAATCATGTTTTGAACTTGTCTAACCATGTAGTCATTTATGCTTTATACGAAGTGAGGGACGTAATTCTCAACCTATGATTTTCATGTATGCAAAATAGTTTAGTTTAAATATCTGTCTAGGATAATTGTGATATAAAATATTTAAAAATACTAAAAATTATCATTTTCACTTTATTTTCGAAGTAATAAATTAACCAAATTTTAAACGATATTCTCTATGTATTCGATACCCGAAATCGTCGTTATACATATAAAACATGTGTAGCCAAAATTTAGGTTTTTTCTATCGAGGTAAATAATCGATGAGAATGATAAGCGTATTTACACGATGCTTGATTTTCACTTTATCAATAGTTTTTCTATAAAAAAAAAGTATATTGCATAGTGTATCTGTTCAAGAGTCCAAACCACTCACGGCTAGTTTGTGATTTAGAATTTATTTTCTGAATTTGTTGGATGAGTGTTAGTATTTTAGTTGTTGAGACATTCTTATATATCATTGGTTTTGTGTTAATGATTTAATTTGATACTTGAGGTTTATAGTATCGTATCTCTTTAAAATTTATTTCCTTTAATTCTTCACTTGCAAAGAATGGTATATAAATTATGCTGACAATTTATATATTTTAAATTTTGGACTTGATCGACCCTAATTATAAAATATGTAAGAGCACATGTATGCTCAAAGTTCTCAATAGGATTAGATTGTCATGTCCCATTCCAAAACATATTTGAGTCATTATCTAAGTTCTCCCAGAAAGCATAATGATCAATATCTCAAGATCGGACTTTTTCATCTTCATCTGAAAAGCTACCTCATGCCATAGATGATATTGTCGCTTTACGATAAGGTAAATGACTTAAAGTGACTTATTTTCCCCCACACTTTTTTTACATGACTTAAAATCAAGATTTTCTTAAATTAAAAAATGTGTTAAAAATTATGCCACACAACTAGATTAAAAGTTACATGCCAATAATTGTCTCCACCGTGCATGCCACTAAAACAAAACTGTATCTAAACGCACACAAATGGAAAATTAAATAATTAACCACTAAGGAATGTGCATTTGATCTCCAGAGTGATAGTCTAGCAAGGAAGGAATAATTAGTCTCTACTAGCTGGAATGGATACTAATAATGTGGTCCAACCCTAGCACCTGATAAGTTTTAATTATAATACACGGGTTAGTTCCAACAAGGTACCTAACCTACGCAACTTAAAAGCGGTTATATACAAAAATGATAAGCCCACATGTCATCTGATCTATTATAATCACCAACGAAACCTCACAATCCATTTTAATTAAATCATTAGTTTCAAGAATTAGTTAACCTCTTAATTAATCAAACTCTAACCAATCGTGTGCCATTTCTCCCTCGCCACCCCCAAAAACAATTTGGTACGGACACATAAATCATGTCACATCATCTTCACACCACCATTCTCCATCACGTGACCACAAAACATGAGTGACATACAAATAAAATCGCTTCTAAATCTGTAAGGACAAATTTTCAATGGTGTTAATTTATATGTATTTTTTGTATTTCATGTTTGGACAAAACCTTTAAGTTATGGGTTATGACTTGAGTGTGTTAACCTTTCAAGCCTATGACGTGTTTATTGAAGACATAGCAGACAAGTTAAAAGTTCTACATCATCCTGTCGTGTTTCCTGCCATATTCGCCTTTATATTTTGAAGATCTCTCATGTATGAATGCGTAAATATAATGATATTTGGAGATATTTATTATTAAGGTGCTAGGTTCATATAAAAATGATTTTATCCTTTTTAAATATTTTTTAGAAAAACCTTCATTTTTTCATGTGGTCGTTTGATTGACTAAGATGTCATTCGAACGAGTTACCTTAACTCGTTCGAAAATGGTTCCAACGAGCTTATCGAATGAGTTTTTTTTACCTTCAATGGAATCTCATTGGATGTTTCATTAGGATCATGTTCGAATGAAAAAGGTGGCTTCGTTCAAACGAGATGTACCTTGTTCTAACGAGCCGGTGAGAAAAAAATTATTTCGAGATTTTTCAAATGTTTTTTCATCCTTATCTCAAAATTAGAAAATCTCTTATAAATTGGAGTGCAGAGCAACAGTTGTCTTAGAGTCTTTAATTTATGTTTTGAGTTTCCAAACTCTTCCAAAAATCTCTTCGAGTTTATATGATCCTTTATGATCAAAGTTTTTCAAACCCAAACCCTGCTTACACCCAAACAGTTTTAGATCCAAGTATTCATCATATATACGCCTTGAGATCAAATTTGTGGGCACCTTAGTTTAATCTCTACGTCTTGTTGAGAATTTGTTTCGTGCAGTGAATTATGTGCTTAGTTTGTTTACATAACTCTATGTGTCACAGTTGTTAAGATTCTTCGATGGATACTGAGGCATATGTCGACTCGCACACTATGGTACTGCGTAAGTGGACTCTTACGTGCAATATGGAAGAGAGGTTAAAGACTGAAGAGAGTCAAAGCATGTGAGGTCAGTGTCGAGTCTGTGTTGGACGTTTAATGTTTATCTTGTGTAATTCCTCATTATAGTGAATTGTGTTGGCTGGATCGTCCCATGTTTTTCCCATTTGTTTTTCCTCTTACATCTGATGTTGTGGTTTAATTTAATTATTTTATCCTCCACTCACCTAAATTTATATTTAGGTTAAGATAAAATTGATTAATCTGTATATCAGAATAATTGTTTAATTGATGCAAAGTTTGATTTGGGTTAAACTTGTTTAATTGAACTTAAAATTAAGAAAATTTTAAAAATTATAGGTTTGCTTCTTTTTCACCCTTTGTGATATATTAGAACCGTATAGGAGAGTAGGACCTTCAATTAGTATCAGAGCGGGAACAATAATTAATCGTGTAAATCCATATTCCGTGCTGTTTAGATTTATTTGGGTGTTTATCTTTCTCTGGGTTTATTTGTTTCTCTCGATGGGACATCATAGTGATAAGTTGTCCGATGTGTTTAGCGATGATGATGATTTTGATATTTGAGAGGAGTTTAAATAGTTCATATTTTTTTAAAAATTAACTCGTTTGAATTTGAAGTTCACAAAAAGAGTTAAATTTCCTGAATTTTTTTTTTTGCTTAAAGATGAAATCGAAATTTTACAAACTTTAAGAGATATCCTTCGTGAGAAGATCAAGGACTTGAAATGTGATTTCCAAAGTTTATAACTGTCTAAGAAAGAGAGTGATGATAGAGTTCGAGTTTTAGAAAATGAATTAGAGGACTCTAAGATGTTTAAGTCAAGGGTGAAAGGACGTTCCCTTGAGGATAGTGATAAATCGATAAAAGTTTTGAAGGCACGTGAGAATATTCTTAGGGATAGTTTGCTTACATTGAGGGGGAAAGATAACCTTCTAGGAATTCTTAAAATTTGAAGAAGGAGTCCCTAATGTTTGGAAAGTCTAAATTTTTGCTTGAGTCTAAGTTTTGAAGTTAAAAGATGATTTAAGAGACTCAAATAGTGATGGTAATGGCTTAGATGATTCAATTACTTCCAATGCTAAAGTCAAGACCAACATTTGTTCAAGAATGACAATTGTTGCCCAAGACATTTTAAAATGTCAACCCAAAGGCCGTTTTCCTTGTATTTACGCATATTTTCATTGTAGTAGGAAATGTCACCTTAGGATGTTTTGTTATGATTTTATAAGAGGACTTATGAAGTCTAGATCTTATGTCACCGTGGTTCCCAAAATTCAGGCCATTAAGTATTCATCTATTTAGGTTACGAAATCAGTTTTGGAGGCTTTGAATGTTAGACTGGTTAATTCTCACATGCTTACACGTGATGTTTCTCATGCTATATGTTATGGTTGATTGTGTTGGCATGTTCACGTACACTAGCTTTTGTAATTCATGTTATATGTGTTTGCTAATTGTATGTAGTTTGATTTTCTATGTATTTTGATTTTCTCTTTTGAGTCTTATCATGAAAAAATACAAAAAGATTTTGCTTGTCTTTTAATTTTTGTTTTCATGAGGTATTTTTGAAAAAATGTTTAAAAACTAAAAAAAATATGTGTAAACTGGTTTTACACATTTTGTGTGGCATATCGGTGTATCTTAACCCACTTCCTTCCATGTTTACATATGTCTAGAACATTTGATTGTGTTTTTTAATGCTTAGATTGTTCTTAATCATGCTTTCATGGAGTAGTTAGAAAATGACTTGCTAAACGGATTCAGTTTGCATATGCCTCCTCACACATGTGCACAAGATCTTTTACATTTGAATTTCATATGTTATACGAGCTAAGTGATGTGCTCTCCCATAAATCTTGCCATTATACATATCTATATGATTGGGGGATTTGTGCATGTAAGAACCATTGCCCGTGAGTTTTCTATTTTGTTGAAAATATGAGTGTGCACGGGAAAAGTCTACAAAGGGAGAAATCGTCCTTTGTGTGAAAGAGCCTAAAACATTAAGAGGCAAAAGAAAAGATAATATTGGCAAGGATAATTTTGTAGCATTGATTCTTCAAAAGTGTGATGTTTTCAAAATATGCGAGTGAAAAAATAATATTTTTATAATTTGAGGGTGTTATATGTTGAATATCAATGGGTTTGCACAATGAGTCCTAGTTGATTCATGTTTTACACTATTGATTATAGAATCATCAATATTTTTTAGACTAGTATGCATCGTGCTTGTTTGTCCATTTATAAGTTCAATTTATCTGACACAATGAGGCAAAATCTTTGTTTGATAAAGTTAATGCATCCAAATAGAACTCCTAAGACATTGTGGAGTGATTGAGTCATAATTAATTAGTTTCTAGTTCAGGCCCCTTCACTCTATTTACCGCATATTTAGACACATCGATACTATTCTACTGTGGAAAGCTTATTATGTCTTGTTTATGTTTATATATATATGCATGTGTGTCATTAAAATATTTTGCATATTTATGTATATTGTATCGTATGTTTTAAGTCTTTACGTTTGTGTTTAATCCATGTATGCCACTTGTTTCGTTTAATTTTCAAGTGGTTTCACATTGGTATGCTATTTGATCTTATTGGTATCTCTTGTTTCTTATTTACATTGGTATTTCATGCTTCATCTCGTATTCAAGTTGATATCATTTTTTCATCATAATTGCTAGTAATTGATCATTGTTTGGAGTATTTTACTTGTGTTGCCAAGTTGTGTTTGTCGTTGCTTGTCTCACTTCACATCATTTCGTGGTATACTTGTTTTTCCTTTATTCCTACCCATGTTTCATTTAGGCGGAAGTTTCGTTATATTAGGGAGAAATGATATCTCAATCTTTATTGTTCGGGCGAGATTTTTTTCTTGGGGGGAGATGTCTTAACTTAGGTGGATATTATTAGACAAAGGGGAAGGGTTTATTCATATGTGGATTTATACTGCTATATATTCCCTTTTACATTTGAATATGTTCTTAAGTATACAGGTTTGCGACGATGTGGCAAAATTTACACAAGATCAAAGCTATGATATGTGAGTCTGTTAAGTATATGTACTTTTTCCTTTTGAGGGTTTGGGATTGAGTCTTAGAGAGCTTGACGGCCCATAGGTATTTTTATTTTTTATTTTTAACTAGAATAGACAAAGGGGATATTTGTACGAACAAATCTCAAATAGAGTTAATTTGTATGTATTTTGATTTATTTTGTGTTTGGACAAAACCTTTGAGTCATAGGTTAAGACTTGAGTGTGTTGACCTTTCAAGCGCATGACGTGTTTATTGAAGATGTAACTACTAAGTTAGAAGTTCTACATCATATTGTCGTGTTTCGTGCCACATTTCATCTTCATGTTCCAAGGATCTCTCGGGCATGAATGTGTAAATATGTTCATCCTTGAAGATATTTATTGTTTAGTTGTTAGATTTTTATAAAAATGATTTTGTCCTTTTTAAATAATTTTTAGAAAAATATTCATTTTTTCTCGTGGTCGTCAGAAAAACTTTGATATCATTCGAACGAGTTACCTTAACTCGTTAGAATTGGGTTCCAATGAGCTTATCGAATGCGCATTTTGCCTTCACTTGAATCTCGTTGGATGTTTATTCAGAAGCGTGTTCAAACAAAAAACGTGACTTTGTTCGAACGAGTTGTACCTCATTCGAATGAGCCGGTGATCAAAAAATTTATTTTGAGATTTTTTTTAATTGTTTTTAATCCTTATATCGAAATTGGAAAACCTCCTGTAAATAGGAGTGTGAAGCAAATGTTTTTTACAATGCATAAAGTTGTGTTTTGAGTTTCCAAACTCTTCCAAAAAGCTATTCGAATTTATATGATCGTTTATGGTCAAAGTTTTCCAAACACAAACCCTGTTTACACGTTTTAGATCCAAGTATTCATCATATATATGCTTTGAGATCAAGTTTGTGGGCACTTTGATTTATTCTCTACATCTTATTGAGAATATGTTTTGTGCGGTGGATTTCGTGTTTAGTTTCTTTACGTAACTTCATGTGTGACAGCTATTGAGCTTGTTCGTTCCATACTGAAGCATATGTGGACTCATATATTGAGGTACTACGTGAGTGCACTCTGACGTGCACTTTAGAGGAGATGTTGAAGACTGAAGAGTATCAAATCTTATGAGGGCGTCGAGTTTGTGTTGTAAGTATATTGTATGTCTTGTGTAATTCCTCATTATAATGAATTGTGTTTGATGAGCCTTCCGAGGTTTTTCCTATTTGAATTTTCCTCCTACATCGGGTGTTGTTGTTTTATTTACTTATTTTATCCTTCACTTGCCTAAATGCATGTTTAGGTTAAGATAAAATTAGTTAATCTGTTTATCACAACAATTGTTCAATCAGTGATATGTTTGATTTGGGTTAAAGTTGTTAAATTGAACTTAGAATTGAATTTTTTTTTTAAATTGTTGGTTTTCTTGTTTTTCACTCTTTGCCATATATTAGAAGCTTAAAATCGTATTCCTTCCTGTCAAATCTAACTGCAATCACGGTCACAATAAATAAGGATGACCTATTCCAACAAACACTCATATAATATTCTTAATTCATGAGTTTGATTTAATCATTAGCATTTCTTATCAAAATATAGTTAAATAATCCTCATTTATTTTATTACTCAAGTTATAATGTCAACATAATTGCAAACATTAGGTAATTATCTCATAAGGTTTTTTTTATCAACTACACATGTGAATATAACTAGCATGGGGGTTTCCAACGTCTAAGACTTTCATTTACGGAGAAACATTAGTTAAAATCATTCTTAGGTCCCCACCCTTACCCTTTCTCAGACTCCATGCGTGAGATGTCTCATAAATAAAATCCAAATAAGGATTCCACCCCCCCCCCCCACCCCCCAACCCCACCCCCTACCCCTAATTCCCATTTTTATAGACAAGGTATTTGAGACACTAAAATTATTTATAGAAAATTAATGTGATTTATTAAACTTTAAAAAATTAAGGTTATATTTCCAAGCCAACCACAACAGCAAATCCACCATGTAAACCATTACTATATTCCCATCCACTTTTTTAGCCAACCACTTACTACTAGAAATTCCATTAACGTATGAGAAATAATTTAAGGGGTTTAATTCAATTGTATAAATTCAAAGTTCCAAATACAATTCCAACTAGTAAATCATATAAGGAATTATATATAGAATAGCAATCTACAATCATGGGGTAATTTCCAATTATGTAACTACATATGAAATTAAGAGTGACTTACTAATCATTGAACATTGAACCACATTACTTAGGTTAATTTACCTAAAAGTACAACCTACAAAGCTAAGAGTACAACCCTACATAATATTAAATCAATTTTTAATAAATATTTAATGTTAATAATGGATTAATTATCAATTACCAAATATAATATATCATAAGGTCACTAATCGTTATCCAGAACCTTAATATGCAAGTATAATATCAGTTAGTCCAAATTCATCGATTCTCATCTCAATTAAAGTTTAATCATATTTTAAAGTCATGTGAATACTAACTCAATTTCATCAATAGAAAAGGAAATTAGAGAGGGGTCATAAACCTTTAATGATTTCTACTCATTTTAGACCTAATAATTAAATCTAGATGAACTTAACATTCATATATGTAAAAGGAGTAGAGTAGATTATTAACTTGCCTCAAAATGTCCAAAAATGAGATTAAAAGTTAAAATGTTAAGCCTTGAAAAAATAGTCTTAAAATCTCTAAAAATCCTTCTTGAAAATGTTTGAATCTGATTTGATCTTCTTCTTGAATCCTTGCTTGAGAATTTTCTTTAGAAAACTTGTGATTTGAAAATGTAGTTTGGTTGTTTGAGGAAGGGGTCATGAAGAGGATGAGGTTTTGCATAAGAGAAGCAAAATGTTTTGAGATGATCTATAAGAGCAAAATGTGAAAATACTTTCTTATTTACATTATAAAAGAAAAAGCTAGAAACCCACCCATGAAATCTCCCCGCGACCACCTGTGACCCAACATTCCCGCGATTAAGGGGTGGCGGTGGCGGTGGTAAACCTCACTATAAAGGTGGTCCATGTCGTGATCGCGGTCCAAAAACCCTACAGCGGCTGCAAGTTTAATTGTATTATTTTCACATTTTTAATTCATTTAAACCCTAAACTTTCCTTACAAGAAAAGGTCAAAAATCCCTAATTGACCTTGGGGTCTACCTAAATACCACCCTTATCCATTCTAGAGTGTTATAATTTATTAAGACAAAGCCCAAGCCCATAATATGAATTCTTATTTGACTAAATCCCAATTTTATTTAAAAAAATTATGATTAAGTCTCATAACTTCAAATTAACTTATTATAAATTTGATTTCACATAATTTTATCAAATTATCATTTCTAAATTATTTAAAAGCCAAGTTTCCCTTTTAATTGTTTAATTAAATCCTATATTTGATAATTTTAAAAATACAGGGTATTACATACTCGTTCCTACACATGATGTCATGCCCCAAGGGAAGGCCACTAATAAATACCTAAATCATATAATTACATAAACTGATTATATTAGAACTACTCACTACCACGTTGTAATACCCCTTATTTTTTCTTCATTTATTCAGATTGTGAAATTATTATTTATTTGCCGACCGTGACATGTGATATCTAACTTATTATATTCTTGTATGTTGTTATGTAACTCTTGAAATAATACCTCTTGAAAATTGACATGATACATAGTGATCCATTAATTAAATATTTGAAGTGACATCGTATAATAGGCGACTACGGAATGGTCAGGGACTAGGTGTCGATGGTTTTCTTGTTTGGATTATTCCCTCGGTATCGAGTTCCACCGATCTTAGGGTTCTAAAATTTAAATCTGAAATAAATGGATGAATCATTATTATCATTGCTAAAAACTTGTTATAGGTTAGAATTACCAATAAAAATATTATTCGTGAAGGATGATGGGAATTAGACCGATTCAAGGCTTAAAACTTAGGTCCCCACTCTTGAATATATTATAACGTGGCACACTACAATAGTTTTATGTAATATTTTATGAGATAAGTATTTGCATGGGTCTACACTTGCGTTACAAGCATTATATGCATATTACATGGCGTTTCATGACATTCCATGGTGTTGCATGGGTTTTCATGTAAGGGTTAATGATGATATTTTACATAAAAGTTTTACATCAAACAATATTTTATATATATTAATTGGTATTTCCTAATTAATGGATGAGTTTACAAAGTTTTTTAAACTATGGTGTTTGTGAAAAAAATCGAATGAATAGTAATTCGTATGAATAGTGATTTTTGGGTGAATAATGATTTTTGGATGAATAGTAATATTCGTAAATGGTTTAAATAATTATTTTTGGATAAGGGTTATTTTACATTTGGGGCACAAATATTATTTAGGTAAATAATAATATGCATGAATATTGATTGAATCACTTTCTAAAGGCATGACGTAATTCTTTTATTAATCTTATCGATTTTATGTCATTTGGTGAATGACATAATTTAGTTATATTAATTATCCTGAATAGTTTATATATAAAAAGTAGTAGGAATACATGCCATGGGCATGTATATATCATGAGTAGTTTAATTGTATTGAAGTCCTATATAGGCGAATGATTTAAGAAATCAAAAGACGTTAACTTCAAATATCTCACCTGCAGAGGACTTATGGCTTTGGAAAGGTTTGCAGCTTAGGTGGAGAGGGATAATTGTGAGAATGGTGTGCAAATATTGTCGTTGCATAAAACAATAAGTGAACAAAAACTGAATTTAAGCGAATAATAGATGTAAGTGGCGTGGAACCAGTATATGAGAAGAAAAAATAGGAAACAAACAAAACTTACCTTGGCTGAATAAATTGAAATATAGGAGTGGAGGTTATCAACTTGTCACTCATGGAAAGCTAAAAAGAGGAGAAGAGTTTGGGGGTGTTATGCATGTAAGTTTTGTAAAATAAAAAAAATAAGGTTTGGTCCCTTGGTTAAACGCCCACCCCATGTATTTTGTTGTCAAAATTATATTGTCCCTCTCTGTCTGTGTGAGTGTGGTGTGTGTGTGTGTTATCTATATTTCATTCGTTGAAAGCCAAAACCTTATTACTTAAGTCCCTTACAAACTCTAAATCGGCCAACATAGTGGAAATAAGTCTCTCAGTCTTATCTTTCTCCTAAATGAGAAAATGATACCACCATGAATATCCAGCATGTCCTATGAAAAACCACCATTTTGTACTAAAAATCAACCTAGGTTCATGAGTAATTTTCATCCATTAACTCTATTATTTGAGTGATTTTGTGGCAAATAAATAACATTGGACGTGTTGTTAGGGTATATTTTTGGAGCACTCTTCGAGTATTTTTTTTGGAACATTTTCTTAGTCTTGGAGCATATTTTCTATTCAAATTTTGGAGGATTTCTTCATTTGAAGTGGAATTTTATATTCAAGCAATTTTTATGAGTAAAAATAATGCATGTTTAGGATAAATTATTATTTTTCACACGCTACCTGTTTATGTATAGACATTTTATGTTCATGTTATTTATCTGACAAATTTTTATTTCATGTAAGAAAAGTATTTAACTAGTTTGAAATGATTTTGGAACGGAATATTCATAATATTAAATGTGTGATTTCATGAAAAATATTGTTAAATATTTTTAAATAAAGTTTATCTAAAAATCAAAATGGCATTTTAGTGTACATGTGATATATATAAGTGGGTGTGGGTTCGAACACCATGAATATGTATGAAAATGTATGAAAAGTTAGTTTAAGGTGTTAAACTTGAAATATTGAGTACATATTAAAATAATTACAAAACAGACCATACGGTTATTTATTCGCAAAATAGGCCAAAAATGTAGAAATTACCTTTTTACCCCGAAAATTATAAAGTTTACGAATTGGTATCACAAGTCACACTTTTGCATAAACTACTCTAAATTAGTGCGTATTTAATTTAGGTCTTTAAAACTTAGTATAATATGTATAAAATGATAAAGGTAAAGCCTTGGAAAATAGAATAGTATTAAGTTAGTATTACTAAGAAAATAAGGACATAAAGGTTGAAAACGGTAAACAAATTGTATAACTTTGATAAATAAACGAATGTGTTCAAACGTGTAACAAAGGTAATAAGGTGGAATTTACCTTGGGTATTGGCCATCGGGGTGGGTAAAATGCTTAAAGTAAATTAGAATAGATATTTATGCAAATAAAAGGAATGACCATATTTCGGGTGTTTTTGAAAAAAAAAAAAAAAATAGCGATTGGACTGCAAGTAAATGAACTTAATGTAAAGTGAAAGAGTTTTCACAAAGGAGTACAAGAAAAATTTAAGAAATGGCTAAAGCCTTAGGGTGCAGTTTATGCTTAGACCCAAAACCACTGGTCAGGGAAGCAACAGCTACGACATTCATGGCAGACGGTGAAAGCCCGTAAACATTAATGAGATACGGTTAACTCCAGGATGTAAAAGGTATATAAATTGAAAAAATGTGGAATTGGAAAATCTAAGGAAAGATAAATGGATAATAATTGCTTAGTTATGTGATATTCCGAATTTGACTAGCATATGATACAATTATAGATAATTATACAACTAAGATAATTGATAAATCCATGGAAAATGGATTAAAGAATATAATGAGTTAACACGGTAATGTGTTGGTAAATGGTTAAAGGAAATAAAGTAACAAAGACTATAATTGGGCGTTCGAATAACTTGTCATGGTTATAAGCTTGGATTTATATATAAGTAAAATAAATCTTTTATACACCGATTACATGTGTCAAAGTTCTATTTTAATAAAAGATCATGGACATGAAGGTTTAAATGTCAAATCGATGAATTTCAAAATAATCCAGATTAATGTGTGACAACCCGCTCACCAAAATAAGGGGTGGCCAGCCCGATACTCCAATATAACAGGAATCATGGATGGAATCATTCTCAGCATCGCAACAATAAAATAAGTATACGGGATAACCACCCAATATTTCAGAAAACGGGCTGCCAAAAATTTAATTTTATGAGTTAAAGAAAGAATTTAAACAACCCAAATTGAAAAGAAAGTGGAAACCCAAAAGAACTTATATTACAACTACAACAAGATTTCAATATGAGGATCGAATATGCTATCGGTCAACAGGTACATACAACGAATCCAACTAGTTTAATTTAAGTTACATAATACATCCATTAGACAATTACAAAAGTTTGGGCCACACGCCCGAGTAGATGACCCGATCATAACTAGGATACAAAAATGAAGGCGTCTAATAACATATCCCGTAATATCCAAAAAGTATTACGGCTCCCTAAAAGCACCTGAGTGGAAAAGTCAGTACGGGCGCCTTTGCGGTGGAGCACCTGAGCGGATACAAGTTCATGCACAACAAGAAAAATGAACGGACCAGGGCCCGGTTTTATATGATCACCAGATGAATAAAAAGTATACAGTTATGAACATTTAATCATGAATAATAAAGATGAGAATCTATGAACATAATCTCAAAGCATAAACTAAGACCATTTAAATGATTATAAATATCTTTTTGTTATGCAAGAGGATTTAAATGAATAGCATAAATTAAAAACCTTCATCCTTTTTCACTATTTCATTTCATCTTTCCATTCCTTATCAGGAATATAATTACTGTCATATGCTCTTCGTGGCATTCCATTCCTTATCAGGAATATAATCACTATGTATGATCTTTGTGGAATTTATTATACATCAAGTCCCACTTGGTTAGGAATAGTTATATTCATATACATATAACGATTCTAAGACCGCCCGTCCGGGTTTTCCCACTGTGCGCGCCCCTAAATAACCATCATCTTCCAGGGCCTATATACCAAGACAACCTAGGCACCTATCGCAAAACGTCGGGAAGCAGCCATATGCCTGCGGGAGATAACCACACCCGAAATTACTTCTCCATCGCAGAAAAATATATAACAATGCTCATATGGCCTAGGACTATATCCACCCTGCATTCATTAGCCAGGGGGCTTAACCTCACGCGCGCACTTCCCTTGTGATGGTATTTAGAGAGGAGTGTTTAAATAAATTAACATTTATCATGTTTGTCTCATTTTCATTTCTATTTTTACATGCATATGTTTCATTTTATCCGAAACTATAATCATTGAATATTCCCATTAGTATTCATCGTGTACTAAGTCCCGGATTATTCTCCAAGAGACCGCGATATATCAACGAGTCACAAGGTTTTATAAACCTAAATTGATCCCCTAAAGTCTCCAAGTATGGGCTTATAACTCCTAGACTCCCAATAATTAACTAAAGAAAAGAAATGCCCTAACTTTAATTTGTACACCCCCGGAATAAGCCCCGTTTAACCCAATTCTAATGTAGGGTAATGACCCAACTCATCTAAAACTCTAGGACTCTAAGTTTACTTCATACAAGAAGGTTCCTAGGTCCTGAGCCTAAAGAAAAGGGTTGGAATTGAGCTAAGAAAAATCACTCAAAACTGCAGGATTTCCAAATCGATTCGGCCTGGCCGAATCGATTCGGTCAGAAAAGCGAATCGATTCGGACCAGCCGAATCGATTCAGACCAGCCGAATCGATTCGATCAGGAAAACTGACTTTTTGCATAATTGCCGAATCGATTCGGACAGGCCGAATCGATTCGTACCACTCAGACCTGTAAACTGTCCCTTGGGCGAATCGATTCGGACAGCCGAATCGATTTGGACCACTCAGAATTGCCAATTTTGGCTATGGAGTCTTGGACTCCTAATCTCCCCCAACTCATTTCCATTAAAACCAAGGTCATTTATTGCAACCAATACATCATAAATGCATCTAACTACTACCAGTTACATCAATGAACATCCAAATCAACCTCCAAGGATTTAAGACCCATAAATCCATAAAAACCCTAACATTGATAAACCATAACTAATACACAACTATCAATACCAATTAGAATTGGGTTAAACGGGGCTTATTCTGGGGCTTATTAGCAAGTAGAAAACTTGCCTTAATGTAGGAATCTCATATTTTCTCTTATAGTAGCAACAATCCAAATTCAATCTCCAATTTCTTCTCTTTTCTCCTCTTTTTTCCCAAGTTCTCTTCTTCTCTATATCTCTCTAGGTTAGTAATACACACTTAAGAGAAATAAAGGAAAATCAAGACTTAATCGTGCCTCTAAGTCTAAATTATCAATTTAGATGGTAAATACCATATTAAAATGATTCGCAACTACGCATTTAAGCTAAAACCAGTCAAAAGTGCCCGAAACATAAAAATACAATATGGCACTTATTTCGACTATCTCGCACATTTCGGGACTAACTACGCTCTCCAAATTATCATTTGGAAATTTTATAACTTATTTAAAGTTTCGATTTCATTTAAACCATAAATGTCATTTTAAATCATATGACACTATAAAACGCAACATGATGATATTTACTTACACATACAGTAAATATGCAACAATTTAGTAAATATTATCTTTTAACTCATTTAATTAATATTTACTCCATATCTCAACATTTCATATAAGCTCTTTATACAGTAGATGAATATAAAATTGGTCCTCAAAGGCGAGGGTTGTTACATACTCCCCCCCTTATGAGGGGATTTTGCCCCAAAAATTCAAGCATACCTTGCAAGAAGAGATGCGGATACTTTTCCCGCATGTCATCCTCACTCTCCCATGTCGATTCCTCAGCGTTGTGATGACTCCACTGAACTCGAACCAATGGCACCACTCGAGATCTCAATCGTCGCTCCCCGTGCTCTAAGATAGCAACTGGTTGTTCTTCATATGAAATGTCGGGTTACAACTCGATATCCTCAAAAGGAATATGCCAAAGGGCACCTTCACACCTCTTGTACTTCTTCAAAGAGGAAACATGGAACACATCATGGACTTGTTGTAAGTGTTCCGGTAAGGCAAGTTGATACGCCACCGGACCTACCTTGGAAATAATAGGAAAAGGTCCAACATAACACGGTGCAAGCTTTCCTTTCTTTCCAAAACGCTTAATACCTTTCATAGGCGATACTCTCACCAACACTTGATCTCCAACCTCCATCTCAACATGCCTTCTATTCGCATCGGCATAACTCTTTTGATGATCTTGAACTACCCAAATGCGATTCCGAATGAGTTCAATCTTAGAAGAAGTATCCTGGATCATTTCAGGTCCAAGAAACTTATTATCCCCCACCTCCAACCAACAAGTGGGTGATCTACAAGGCCTACCATACAAAGCTTCATAGGGCGCCATCATAATAGTAAATTGGTACGAATTATTATAAGCAAATTCGACCAAAGGGAGATATTGTTCCCAACTACCTTTGAAATCAAGCACACACATATGGAGCATATCCTCCAACATTTGGTTGACTCTTTCTGTCTGCCCATCTGTCTGAGGGTGATAAGAAGTGCTTAACTTCAATTCGGTTCCCATAGCCTCTTGGAAACTTCGCCAAAAGTGGGAAACAAAAATCTTGTCTCGATCAGAAACTATATTTAAGTGCAACCCATGAAGTCTAACAAACTCCTCAATAAACAACCGGGCATAATGAGCGGTATTGTAATCGGTGCGTACCGGTAGGAAGTGAGCCGACTTAATCAAACGATCAACGATAACCCAAATAGAATCGTGACCATTCTGCGATATTGGCAAGCCCGTGACAAAATCCATCGATATACTCTCCCACTTCCACACCGGAATTTCCAACGGTTGCAACAAACCTGTCGGTAGTTGATGATCTATCTTGACCAATTGACAAGTGGTGCATTGGGACACAAACTCAGAAATATCTCGCTTCATGCCTGGCCACCAATGGTGACGGCGCATGTCTTGATACATTTTGTCGTTACCCAGATGCACTACAAACTTGGAACCGTGAGATTCCGCCATTACTGCCTGTCTTAAGTCCCCTTCGTCCGGGACAATAAGCCTCCTGTGGAAACGTACCCCACCCTCAGAACCTATAGAGTAGGATTATGCTCCCTCGGTCAACAACTTGTCTATATGGTCCTGGCAACCTTTGTCCCTCCTTTGGGATTCAACCACCCTTGCCGCAATAGTAGGCGTGGCAGTCATCACAGACATAAACGCCCTAGCAACCGCGTCCTCTTGACTCAGCTCCTTCCATTTTGCTTTCTAGACTTCCGCTAACTCCCCATCGGGTTTTTTACTTAAAGCATCCGCCACCACATTCGCCTTGCCCGGGTGATAGTGGATGTCAAATTGATAGTCTTTCACAAACTCTAGCCATCGACGTTTTCGCATATTTAAATCTTTCTATGAAAATAAATATTGCAGCGATTTATGGTCCGTGAAAAGACTAAATTTCTCCCCTAGGAGATAATGCCTCCAAATCTTAAAGGCAAAGACTACCGCGGCAAGTTCCAAATCATACACCGGATAATTCCTTTCATGAGGCTTTAGCTTGCGAGAAGCATAAGCAATATCCCGTCGCTCTTGTTGAAGTACACCTCCCAATCCGTGTAGAGATGCGTCGGTAAAGACTAAATATTTCAACCCTGGTCGTGGTAACGCAAGGACTGGAGCAGAAGTCAACCTATCCTTGAGCTCATCAAAAGCAGACTGACAGGAATCATCCCATACAAACCTCACCTCTTTCTGGGTAAAATTTATCAAAAGGCTAGCAATTTTAGAGAAACCCTTAATAAACCGGCGGTAATAACCCGCCAAACGCAAAAAACTACGAATCTCGGTAGGTGTCGTGGGCTGACCCCACTCCCTCACCACAACCACTTTATTTGGGTCTACCAAAATACCCTGGGTTGTCACAATGTGACCCAAAAATTGTACCTCCTGCAATCAAAACCCGTACTTCTCGAACTTAGCGTATAATCGGTGATCCGTCAATCTCTGTAGGACCAACCTCAAATGAGTAGCATGGTCAGATTCTGTTCGAGAATAAACTAGAATGTCATCAATGAACACTATGACAAACTGGTCCAGGAAGTCCCGAAATACTCTATTCATGAGGTCCATAAACACGGTAAGAGCATTGGTTAATCCAAAAGGCATAACCAAAAATTCATAGGACCCATATCTCGTAAGGAAAGCAGTCTTGGACACATCTTGTTCCCGTATCCACAACTGGTGATACCCCGTCCTCAAATCTATCTTAGAGAAGTACGATGCTCCCCTAAGTTGATCAAACAAATCATCAATCCGAGGTAACGGGTATTTGTTCCGGATGGTGACTTTATTCAACTCTCTGTAGTCAACACACAACCCGAGAGAACCGTCCCTTTTCTTCACAAACAACACCGGAGCGCCCCACGGCAACGTACTTCGCCTAATAAACCCTTGCTCTAGTAAGTCCTGAATCTGATCCCTTAACTCCCTCATCTCAATAGGATCCATACGATACGGAGCTCTCGCAATCGGTCGAGTTCCAGGCGCTAAGTTTATCACAAACTCAATCTCCCTACTAGGAGGCAAACCCGATATTTCTCGAAAAACGTCTTGGAAATATCTAACAACTAGAATTGAATCTAAGGAAACAACTACATCTCGAGAAGTCTCCTCCGCGATACAGTACAAGTTAGTGTTAGTACCCCTTCTAAGCGAGGCATAACCACTAAAACATTTCTTGCCCCGGAACGGCAAAAACTATACTCTTCCCATAGCAATTAACTATCGCATGATACTTCACTAGCCAATCCATACCCAAAATCACATCATACCCGACCATGTCTAGGACGAGCAAATCGACCTCAAAGCACAAATTACCAAGAGTTATTCTTATTCGTTTACAAACAAGGAAAATGAGTGAACCATCACCCATAGAAGACTCAACACTAGTGAAGGTACTCTCTGCAGATTTTATCAACTCTGTAGTCTGAGCAAAACTTCTAGAAATGAATGAGTGTGTCGCACCCGTATCAAATAACACACGACCCATGTGCCCCTGAATAATAAACTCACCCTCAATAGTTGGTGGCGGCGGCGAAGCAGGAGGAAGCATAGCATCCTGAATATGATAAACACGCCCATACTGTAGTTGACCCTGCTGTGGAGGGACAACTGGATTAGGTGCCTACGGCAGTAACTGAACATGTGGCTGTTGTGGGATCCTAGGAAGCTATCCCCCAATTAGGTGAGGACACATCCTCTTGATATGGCCCGGCTCTCCGCATTGAAAGCATCAATTCGCTAAATTCTCCTGACCTCAACCCCTATTATTCCTAAACTTCCCGAAGCCTTAGCCCGGATGGCCCCTACCTCCATTTCCACCTCTACCTGCTTGTTGCGCTTACGGTCCACCTTAACCTTGCCTATTATTATTGCCACCCGTAATAAACCCACCAAAACGTTGCCTCTTTGACAAGTCCCCTTGCTGGGGATCACTTTCTCTCTGTTTATTACCCGAAGATTGGGACAAAGGAAAGGCTCCTCCTCTCGTCCCATTACCTCCAGGTTTTCCCGCCTCCCCCATTACTATAGCCTTCTAGCTACTCTGGGCATACAATCGATGTTCTTGGCAATGAAGCAATGCCGCATTCATCGCATCCCCAAAAGTCTACAAAGCTGGATTACCCAGCAAATATTGTCGGATTCTCCAATTCAAACCTCCCATAAACTTCGATATTTTCCTCTCTTCTGGAGTCACCTCCTCCGGTACAAAACTTGCCAACCGAGTGAACTCCTCTTCATATTCTGCAACAGAACGCTCCCCTTGTACCACATCCTGAAGCTTCCTTCTCATCTCCCTTTGAACTACGGGAGGGAAATACTTTCGATCAAACAAAACCCAGAAATCATTGATAGCCATGGTATCTCTTTGTTCTAGTGTAGTCATCAACTCCCACCAATGTAATGCAGATCCGACGAGCTTGAAAGTAGCAAGGACTTGTTTCCTCTCCTCACCACATTCCATCATTCAAAGATGGCGTTGCATATCCTTCTTCCACTGATTAGCTCTAATAACATCAGAGCCTCCATCAAATTCCGGGGGATGGCCCTTTAAAAAGGACTCTCTAACTCTCTCCCACGGAGAAGGTTCCGTAGGAGCTTGTGCATCCTGCGCTCGTTGTTGTTGAGCTTATGGCATTTCCTGAATCACGGTAGTCATTGCTGCGTTGACCGCTTGAGCCACAATATTTACTACATTAGCAGCATTTATAGTTCCCAGCTGCGGCGGCGATCGAGGACCAACCTCCTCCTCTACAACTCTATTCCGTCGAGCAGGGCAGCCTCTCTTAGGCGGCATCTGAGATGAAGAAACAATAGAGTTAGAATATTATTTAAAACAATCTAATTTTGCAGAAGATCGCATACATAGGCAACAAAACAGTCCTATCACTAAGCTCTACATCAAAGAACGCTACGGTAGAACGTGATAAGTCCGCATAGATCCTAGTACTCTAGAACCTGATGCTCTGATACCATCTGTGATGACCCGCTCACCAAAATAAGGGGTGGCCAGCTCGATACTCCAATATAACAAGAATCATGGATGGAATCATTCTCAGCATCGCAACAATAAAATAAGTATACGGGATAACCACCCAATATTTCATAAAACGGGTTTCCAAAAATTTAATTTTATGAGTTAAAGAAAGAATTTAAACAACCCAAATTGAAAAAAAAAGTGGAAACCCAAAAGAACTTATATTACAACTACAACAAGATTTCAATATGAGGACCGAATATGTTATCGATCAACAGGTACATACAGCGTATTCAACACGTTTAATTTAAGTTACATAATACATCCATTAGACAATTACAAAAGTTTGGGCCACACGCCCGAGTAGATGACCCGATCATAACTAGGATACAAAAATGAAGGCGTCTAACAACATATCCTGTAATATTCGCAAAGTATTACAGCTCCCCAAAAGCACCGGAGTGGAAAAGTCAGTACGGGCGCCCTTGCGGTGGAGCACCTGAGCGGATACAAGATTCATGCACAACAAGACAAATGAACGGGTCAGGGCCCGGTTTTATATGATCACCAGATGAATAAAAAGTATGATCGTTATGAACAGTTAATCATGAATGATAAAGATGAGAATCTATGAACATAATCTCAAAGCATAAACTAAGACCATTTAAATTATTATAAATATCTTTTAGTTATGCAAGAGGATTTAAATGAATAGCATAAATTAAAAACCTTCATCCTTTTTCACTATTTCATTTCATCTTTCCATTCCTTATCAGGAATATAATTACTGTTATATGCTCTTCGTGGCATTCCATTCCTTATCAGGAATATAATCACTGTGTATGCTCTTTGTGGCATTTATTATACATCAAGTCCCACTTGATTAGGAATAGTTATATTCATATACATATAACAATTCTAAGACCGCCCGTCCGGATTTCCCCACTGTGCGCGCCTCTAAATAACCATCATCTTCCAGGTCCTATATACCAAGACAACCTGGGCACCTATCGCAAGACATCGGGAAGCAGCCATATGCCTGCGGGAGAGTCATAACCACACCCGAAATTACTTCTCCATCGCAGAAAAATATATAACAACGCTCATATGGCCTAGGACTATATCCACCCTGCATTCATTAGCCAGGGGTCTTCACCTCATGCGCGCACTTCCCTTATGATGGTATTTAGAGAGGTGTGTTTAAATAAATTAACATTCATCATGTTTGTCTCATTTTCATTTCTATTTTTACATGCATATGTTTCATTTTATCCGAAACTATAATCATTGAATATTCCCATTAGTATTCATCGTGTACTAAGTCCCGGATTATTCTCCAAGAGACCGCGATATATCAACGAGTCACAAGGTTTTATACACCTCAATTGAGCCCCTAAAGTCTCCAAGTATGGGCTTATAACTCCTAGACTCCCAATAATTAACTAAAGAAAAGAAATGCCTTAACTTCAATTTGTACACCCCCGGAATAAGCCCCGTTTAACCCAATTCTAATGTAGGGTAATGACCCAACTCATCTAAAACTCTAGGAATCTAAGTTTACTTCATACAAGAAGGTTCCTAGGTCCTAAGCCTAAAGAAAAGGGTTGTAATTGAGCTAAGAAAAATCACTCAAAACTGCAGGATTTCCGAATCGATTCAGCCTAGCTGAATCGATTCGGTCAGAAAAGTGAATCGATTTAGACCAGCCGAATAGATTCGGTCAGGAAAACTGACTTTTTGCATAATTGCCGAATCGATTCGGACAGGTCAAATCGATTCGGACCACTCAGACCTGTAAACTGTCCCTTGGACGAATCGATTCGGACAGGCCGAATCGATTCGGACCACTCAGAATTGCCAATTTTGGCTATGGAGTCTTGGACTCCCAATCTCCCCCAACTCATTTCATTCAAACCAAGGTCATTTATTGCAACCAATACATCATAAATGCATCTGACTACTACCATTTACATTAATGAACATCCAAATCAACCTCCAAGGATTTAAGACCCATAAATCCATAAAAACCCTAACATTGATAAACCATAACTAATACACAACTATCAATACCAATTATTCATCTTAAATCGCATATTAGCAAGTAGAAAACTTGCCTTAATGTAGGAATCTCAGATTTTCTTTTATAGTAGCAACAATCCAACTTCAATCTCCAATTTCTTCCCTTTTCTCCTCTTTTCTCCCAAGTTCTCTTCTTCTCTATATCTCTCTAGGTTAGTAATACACAATTAAGAGAAATAAATGAAAAGCAAGACTTAATCGTGCCTCTAAGTCTGAATTCTCAACTTAGATGGTAAATACCATATTAACGTGATTCACAACTATGCATTTAAGCTAAAACCAGACAAAAGTGCCTGAAACATAAAAATACAATATGGCACTTATTTTGACTATCTCGCACATTTCAGGACTAACTACGCCCTCCAAATTATCATTTGGAAATTTTATAACTTATTTCAAGTTCCGATTTCATTTAAACCATAAATGTCATTTTAAATCATATGACACTGTAAAACGCAACATGATGATATTTACTTACACATACAGTAAATATGCAACAATTCAGTAAATATTAACTTTTAAATCATTCAATTAATATTTACTCAACATTTCATATAAGCGTTTTACACAGTAAATGAATATAAAATAGGTCCTCAAAGGCGAGGGTTGTTACATAATGTAAAGGAAGAATTAAGGAATATGTTTTCTCATATATTAGTTGTGTGAATTAATGGAGTAAAGGAATTTTTTAAAGCATAAAAAATAAAGGTTAATGTATTTTAACCTAAATTAAAGGAAATGTTTTGAAAAGAAACATGGTTAATGCATACACCGATTAGTCATCATATGTACATTCGAGTTAATGTTTTATGATTGCATTCGTCCTTTATGTCGTTCATTTTTGTACTGCATTTTTTTGGGGAACCCCACTAGGTATTAGCTCACCATGTTCCCTTTATTATGGTGGGTTAGGTGATATTTCGTATTTCGAGATCATTTTTCAGGCAAGTGTTTCTTACTATTTACGCTAGTTGCTTGGATTACTGAACCCTGAGGCCTTACCTAATGGGTTACTCACAAGTTATAATTATGTTTATATTCATGGAATATGGAATCACGTGCTTATCAGGTTAATATAATTAATTAAAATGGCCTAGAAATATTATCTAGGTTGTTTCACTTCACTACACACTTAATGCCGCCAAGACGGATCGGATTGAACCACAAGTGTGGTCATCCCCGATTTCGTGTATACTCCTTCTCTCTCCTTCTTCCCATGAACGAGGGTTGGGGAAATAAAAGGGGGAATGAAAAGGTCTCGCACCCTCTTTCGATCTTGGAACGCTTCGGCCATCGTTAGTGTGGGGTAAATGTAAAGAGATGTAATCGCCAGTCAATTTTTCACAAAATAGGCAAAAGAATACGTCGCTACCTCGAGAGAGCATCATCAAAGACAAACTGATGCTTACAAAACTAATAGTTCAAAGGGTTAGGGGGCAAAGTTACGAAATGGGAAGGTGTAAGGCATCCATCCCACCCTTTCGGTCTCTCATGGGCTTGTGTTATTATTTTTCTTTATTTCTCTATGATGTGTGTGTGTGTGTGTGTGTCTGTGTGTGTGTGTGTTTGTGTGTGTGTATAATGGAGATTGAAATTGCCCAACTCATATCATGGGAAAGATAGAGTGAGGTCATCCATAGGAATGTTCCCAAAATATTCTATAAAAAATACGATTTAAGCGTTTATCGTGATATTGATCATTATGGTGAAAACGATAATATGTGTTGGATAAAACGCTAACCAGGATTACAAAGATAATATGTATAATAATGCAAGAATATGATAAATGCAAAAATGGGGGATTTGGGAAAATTGGAAAATTGGACTCAAGTCTTGGGTTTTAATCCGAAACGCCTATGTTGCCCATAAAGGCATCGAAGTCCACGCAGTTTGCATGCGGCGTAGGTGTGGGGTTTATCCCATGGATTCTAACGGGATTTTATGTGAGTGTATAGAAAATGTGTTTTTTAGTTTAAAAAAGTGTGATGGATGATCCTGTTTGGAATTTATGGGCATAACCCTCTTTATGTTTTTTTTTTTTATAAAACGTAAAGTATGTGCAATATAACTAGTAAAAAATGTGAGAGTTTAATGTGTATGAACAAATGAAAAACTAGATTATGAATATAATGTATTTAATGCAAAAACAAGAAATTTAAAGTGATGGGGAAGGATTTGAACCTTCTTTAAAGCTTGATCTTGATCTTGGATGATAGAGAATGAGATTTTGCCAAATTGGGTATGAAAATGAAAGGAATGTAAGATTGAATGGAATTCAACAAGAAGAAACTTCGTTAATTGCAAGAGAATGTTGCTGAGATCACTGATGCTGTTGGATCTGAGGTGTGCCTTGGGAGTGAGATCATGCCCTCTATTTATAGGGTCAGGGGTATTATCGATTGTCATGGACCCAGCCCTACCAATCAGAAGATAACCCTTGGCACATTACCGATTGGCGGGGAAATGGACTTGCCAATCGGCAGTCTCGTGCAAATTTTTTCCAGAAAAATGGTCATAGAACGCAATCCGTTTATCCAAATCGCGCACAGGGCATACCATTAGAAAGGTAATTCAGATACCTTCAAGTGTATTTAGGACCACTCCCAATTTCGGGAGATGACTTTGGGTCAAAAAGCGCACGTCGGTCCTTTAGACGGGAGATCGTCAGACGAAAACGAATCGTTTGACCGAACGGTAAGTCAAAATTGCGAACGAGGTGAAACATTGGAAGGGTTAGGTGATATACTTCGACATTCCAAAGATCTTTGCTCGGTTTAAAAATTTTATACTGGTCAACCGGGGCCCGAAAGCGCTCGGTGACCTTTCGAAGTAAAATGAGTCATTCATCCATACCGTAAGTCAGAATTGTGCATGGGGCAGATCGTTAGAAAGGGTATTCAGTTCCCTATTGAGATTCATTCAGTCTCATTCGAGCTAAAGAGTTGACTTCAGTTAAATGAAGCCCGAGAGACCTCGGGGGCCTCTAGAATGATTTTCGATTATAAAATGGTCCTTCCGTCCGAACTGTTATGTCGATTCGTGCATGGGTGGATCGTTGGAGAGGGGATTTAGAGCCCTTCAAAGTTTGAAAGATCTTTCCCTCTTACGATAGAGTTGACCGGGGCCAAGGATCACCGGATGGCCTCTAGATCGGTACTCAAAGTATGACCTAGGGTTTGTAGTGAAATAAGGAGGCGTTAAGGACCTAAGGAGAGACTTAGCGGGTCCTAGAATGTGGTGTCTATAGATACCCTCGATGGGTGATCTTTGAATAAGTAAAATCCATCGAACGTAAACCACGTGATGTTTTGGAATGAGGTCGATTATGCAAACCTAAAGGGATAAGGATGACCGATTCAGCAGGTTGAGGCCGATTCTGAGGACCTAAAGGGAATATTGAGGATGGTTGATTCTACTAACTGAGGTCGATTCTGAGGGCCTGAGTAAAGGTGACCAATTATGCGGGTCAAAGCCAATTCTGAGGGCTTGAGGTGGGAGCTACTAATTCTGAGGGTCGAAGCCAATTCTGAGGGATTAAGTAGAGATGACTAATTCTGAGGGTCGAAGTCAATTCTGAGGGCTTGAGTAGAGATGATCAATTCTGAGGGTCGAAGTCAATTCTGAGGTCTTAAGTAGAAATAACCAATTCTGAGGGTAGAAGTCAATTCAAAGGGATTAAGTAGGGATTACCAGTTCTGAGGGTCGAAGCCAATTCTAAGGGCTTAAGTAGGGGTGAGCAATTCTAAGGGTCGAATCCAATTATGAGGGCTTAAGTAGATATGACTAGGGTCGAAGCCAATTCTGAGGGCTTAAGTAAGGATGACCAATTCTGAGGGTCGAAGCCAATTTTGAGGGCTTAGGTAGAAATGACCAATTTTGAGGGTCGGAGCCAATTCTGAGGGCTTAAGTTGTAATTTTCTTAGGGAAATTTGGAGATTCCCCTGGGGAAATTATCTTGTGGTTTTGCTGGGGGAAAGGAATTAATCTGTGGATTGGATGTTTCCTGATTTTGCTGGAGGATTATCCAATTGATTTTGAGAATTTCGTTAAGGGAGGTAAGAGTTCTTTTGGGAAATGAGCATGGTAAAAATGATTTTCTTGGTGAGAAAGGTTTTAAATTTCATTTGGTAATTTTAGGAATTTTTTGAGGATTTTTCGCGATTTCCTGGCATTTTTTGAGATTTTTTGTACGAAATGTGAGAGGTGCCAAATGGCAGTGGCACGATCTTTTGGGGTACCTCGATCAGATGAAGGGACAGTTCGGATCGGGTAAATTCTTCTTTCCTCTTGAGACCACTTTTCCTTTATGATCATTTTTCGATATTGATCTTTCTTTATCGGGGAATTTGTAGGTGACCTTCTATCCCTGAGGACGGCCATCTAGTATACGGGGTTGACAGGTGGGGAATGTGTAGATGAAACGTCTACTGGCACATGAGCTCGTCTACTCTTGGTATCTCAAAAAGGGAGTATTCCGGCAAGTTGTGGAGGAGGAGGTGATTGTGTCACCGGCGAGGCCCCCGATGTATATGAGGCGAGTGCGAGAGATGTTAGAGAATGCACTGGTAGCTGCTATGATGAGTGAGCCTTACTCGCCATTGGCAATATATGATTATTTATATTTAGTGTCGAGCTGGTTGATGTCGCCCATCATATGTCATGTGATGCCTCTCCCTCAAGAGGGTTCGAGTCGGCCAATGGGGTCTTCCTATAACGCAGGTGGTGCATCGACATCGGCGGTGGCGATAACCTCGAAGGTTCCTTTCATGCGGTTGGACCCTCCTTCTTATAATATTCGGTGAGCTAATGGAGGGTCGGTGCGTATGCGGCACCGTCCTAATGGGATGGACCCGAAGGAGCTAGGATTAATGGAGGAGGTTCTCTAGTCAGCGGTATACTTTTCATCTCTATGTCTTTCAATTTTTTGATTTCTTTCTTTGCCTCAGACTGACTGATTTGCTCTTTTCTATTTTCTTCTAGCACATCAGAGTATTAACCACCTAGATAAAGGACATTCGGGATTGGATAGCTTCAGTGACCGCCCACATTCGAGAGGTGATCCCGATTCCGTCTTGCTTGGTGTCGCCTGCCTTGTCTGAGGAAGGGTCTGGCTCGAGGAGTGGAGGTACGTTGTCTCGTCGCCGGGGGAAGAGAGCGCGTCATAGGGAAGGAGGCTCATAGAGAGAGAGAGAGAGTTAATAAAGAGAAAGAGATAGAGGTTGTAGGTGATGGTAGGTGAGAGAGAGATAAAGAGAAAATGTAGGTTCGGGTTGAGTCCCGTTGTATTTTTCTTTCCTGTAAGAAATATGTAATAAATAATATTTATGCAATAAAATGAAGTTTATGTTAATTTTTGCTTTAGTGACTTAATAAACATGCTCTTTTTACTTTGCTGTTGAGACTGTAAAAAGGAATAAAAAAATGACTTGAGAGAGAATTTATTTTTAAACAAGTAAGTAAAAACATAGGGAGAAGAAAATTTGGAATTCTTTAAGAATAAAAATTATTTTTATCGAGTTTTTTTATTTTGACAAAAAAGGAAAAAGGGAAATTTCCAAAAATAGGGAGTTGTCGATCGGCATGCCCCTTGTCTTGCCTATCAGCACATCAGTCAAGTTTAATCAATCCAAGGCTTTAATTGCACTTTCTTCAACTACTTGGTACTTGGTGGGGTAAGTTTTTCTCCGATTTCTGCAGGGTTTTTGTCTTTGGTTGGTGTATCCAAGTATAAATAGGGGGCATGGGTGGAGCATTTTCCTCACACCTCTACATTCCTTCTCTTTTGCATTCTTCTTGCTTATTTTGAGATATGGCTCTCCCTGAAAGTGTTGAATTTTCTAACTACCTCTAAACCTTGGAGGCGATGTGCTCATAAAATGTTGACTATGAAGCTTTTAACATGGGTCGAGTCTATTTATGGCACAATCGGCCCATAGATTGGAACATGCTGATGGCAGCGGTAGTGTTCTGGGATCCTGAAGGCTATGTCTTTCGCTTCGGGTTGGACGAAATTTGTCTAACCTATGAAGAGTTCTCTGCCATGTTGGGGATAAATCCAAGTGTTCCGGTAACTATGCCTGAGTTTTCTTGGTCCCCTAGGGAGTTGTTAGCAGGTCTTCTCCATATCTCGCCTTCGGTGGCTAGGTCACTGGTTACGGGAGTAATGATCTCTCTTCCTGTTGTGTTGCATTATGTGCATTTACAGGATGTTGGTGATGCTAGATATGCTGGAGCCATCATTATGGGCTTTTATTTCAAAATTGCTATTGGTGACTGGGGAATTACTGATGGACCCACAATTATCGGCCATTGCTTCTTGGATTATGTACCATCGCAATCTTGCAGCAGTGATATTAGCGGAGACTTTGAATGGTCTGGATTCCTGGCGGGAAGGCCATTCTGACTTCCTGAGGGGTGGCCCCGTTATGCTGTTCATGTGGTTGTCACAGAGATTCCGTATGGTGGTCCCTCCTGAATATCCCTTAGCGACTGTGACAAACTTCTTTTCATGCTACTTTATCAGTGTAGGACTGGACATTGAGAGCGGGAAGGATTTGTGTATGGAGCGCGGGGCTCGAGGCTTGCGTTGATCAGTGCCTTGGTGGGGGGAGATGCTGCCCATTCTGGAACTAGGAAAATACCAGTATGTTAGATTGGTTAGCCTTAGGTAGACCTATTTCTACTTTCTTTGGCAACTCTTGCACCAATTTGGTTGGGTATAGATTGTGCCACCTTTTGTGACACCCCGACTAATTAAATACCGGGTAGCTACTCCTTTATTAAATTAATTCAAAATGCCAAGTTGGCTCAGTTAATAGCATCACTGTCGAAAATATTTTATTATTACTAACCACCTAGTATTTAAAAAGTAAGTTGCCAAATTTTAATTAAAGTCCGATTAACATGCAACAAGTGTAATGAAGAAATAAATAACACCATTCACCATAATGAAGTAAAATGAATAACCATCACAAAGTGTAAATAAAGTCTGGAGGAAAACTCCTCACTACAATCCCATAACTGAAATAAATAACCGAATACCAAAACAATACAAATCAAAGTCTGAAAACTGAAATGTAAAAGATGTCTCTAATAGGAATGGGCAACATGCCCTACAACTGATAGATAGTGACTCTGGAATCCAAAAGATAGAAGCGTCTACAAGCAAATCCCTGTAGCTTCCACAAACAGCTACAGCTCGTCACCTGAATGAGTATCCTATGCTTGGTGTCCTTGTGGCTGGGCACCTAAAATGGTTTTACAAAGAAAAATAGATTTGAAAAGCAAACGGGTCAGAGCCCGAATGTGGAGTTATATTTTAAAAACCTGCAAGTGCTTTAAAAACATTTCAAACATTAAATGCAAAGTACATGTTAGGACATGCACTCACATTATATTCTCACCTCTCGTCTAACTGTGCACTCCTAACGCAAGTACCCATCTACAATGATATAAACCACTAGCTACGTGACGACATATCTAGCTAGACTGCCAAAGGTCCTACCCATATTACTCGGTTCCATTAACATTATAACGCTCGTAATTAAGTAGGGTTTAACGTAACTCAGATGCTCAATATGCAATATATTACTATCAGCTAACCCGTTATGTTTTTCTCGAAACAATACCGTAATATATATCCACAACATTATCATGAGGGTTCCCATTAATTAAATGTATATTATTCACATCATAAATATACAATACAAGCACCCCGAGAACTAAGCTGCGGTGCACACATACTCTGCTATCCATCCCGGTACATCACGTACATAAGGATCACACATTTCGAATCTCTCAGGAATAGTTCAGATAACACAAATCACAAATAGTGGAGGCGAACACAGTCACATCACATGGGTCACGCACATACCTACGCTCCCACGATCAGCGGACTTATTAATATCCCAATAAGTCTTTCTATGACCTATGTTCATCGAGGTAACCAGTCTAAATCCGGGCAACACAAGGATTAGAGGGCCCTAAGCGAACGCAAACCTCCCGTGATAGCAAGTATGGTAGGTATGTCATACACACAATTCATATACCAATACTAAGTAAACACACGTCTTAGTAATACCGTAGTTTAATCGTAGTACATATCGCATTCTCGTACTAACTTATAATTATCACCATATATAGTATACTGGTTTATAATCATACGCGCCATAATTCATTCTCACGTCGTAGTAGACACTCACGTCTCAACCCAAACCGTCCATTTAATTTAACTCTCGTATATAATTTCCTTCTCGTAAATACCCAAAAGTCCCAATTCTAACACTATATCATCATTGGAATGTTATCTATGTCCTCGAACCAATTTACGAGACTCTAAAAATCAAAACAGTCCAAAAAGGACCAAACTGTCAACTCGTTAGAAGTCTCGTTCGAACGAGACTGTTCGAACGAGATTCCTCTGCCAACTCGTTAGAAGTCTCGTTCGAACGAGGCTGTTCGAACGAGATCCCAGTTCGTTCGAACGAACTGTACCTTCTAACGATATCTCGTTCGAACGAGATATCGAACGAAATCCCTACTCGTTAGCAACGACTGGTCAACTCGTTAGAAGCTCGTTCGAACGACCTGGGGACTGCTTCTAACGACAGACCAGTTTCGGCCCAGATTTCTCCCCAATTCGTTTTTCATCCCTTGTAACACCTCAAATCTTCTAAACTAAGTCCCAACAATCGTTTAAAGGTCTATAATCAATACTAAACATATATAGTCACATCCTAACATGTTTTTAAGGGATCAATCCATCCTAACATCAATTAAATTCACAAATTTCTACACTTTTTCCCAATATCTCAAGAACATGAACCCTAACTTTATATCATCATCAAATCCCAGAATTTAATTCGTTTTAATTTCTCCTAATCACAGTTATTATGAGGGAAATCATCTACCTATCATACTACATGCAATTCTCTTCAAAATTTTCAAGTTCTAAACTCCAACTACATGGGTTTTCATTCAATCTTTCAAGAACAATCAAAATTCTTCAATTTCTAACATGGAAAAGACATTCTCTGAAATTAAATGGAATAAAGTCACTTGCCTTGGTTTGATTTCTGATTTTGGTGTAGGTTTGATGAAGTTTTCTGCAGAAATTCCTCTCTCCAAGCTCCTTCTCCAATGGTGGCTTAAGGTGGCTAGGGTTTTGATTTGGGAACTTAGAAAACCTAAATGATAACCTACGTAGCCTTCTAGGTTAATATGGGTTGGTTATGGGCTTAGTGGGTCAAATCCACATCAGATTTAATTAACCAATTTTCGTCACTTTTAATTCCTCAAAATGTAAAATTACCAAAATACCCTTTATGATGCCGGTATGGCCTAAAAATACCCCGGGACCCAAATTATACCCCCGGCTAGTGTTTTCTGACTATCTCGACCCTTCCGGACGCGTTGGCGCACTCAAAACGACCATACGGTATATAGATTTTAAATTCACTTTTATTATCAAAATATTACACCGTGACGCGGCGGTCTCACGCGTCTCAACAAAAATTTTTAAAATGCCGTATATAAATCTCATGACAAATTTCATAATACCAAATACATATATCAAAACATGTATGCACATAATCAAATACCAACTCGCATCTCGTTAGTATTTATAACCCGGATTAATTTCCAATTAATACGCATTTAATTAATTAATCCCAAAAATAAATATAGCCTAAAGTACGGGGTATTACACCTTTGACACTAGATTTCTTTTCGGTGGAGGACTTGATAGAGCGTATGCGCATGCGACTGGGCTCTTTGGGGGAGAATCGTCGACCATCAACTCGTCTGTCCTAGTTTGTGGGTAGAGTCTGGCATATTTCAGGGGACTATATGAAGTGGTTGTGGAGAAGAGTAGTTTGCAAGATGCTGGTTGTGGAGACCGGGATGTTTTAGGAGTAGTTGGTTTCTGTTTTTATTTTAGGAAAGCAGGGGTAGCCTGGAAAGGGAAGTTGTTTGACTCCCTATGCCTATGTAATTCTACTAAAATTTCCCAATAATGGAATGATAAGGTTTTTGACCATCTAGTTGCACCTCTTGATAAATATTTCATATGAATTATCTATACCAATCGCTAAGGCATACAAAATCCTTTTGTTTATTTACATGTTAAAATGAACTGTCGTTCTCGTGGATAAGAAAAGAATAGCATTTTGTGGAAAAAAGAAGGGAGTTGTGCTTATGTAAATCATATGAACTGCCTACGTACCTCTAGGGATTTTGAAAAAAAATTGTGTTTCATTTTTTAAAGCAAAAATATTTTTATAGGATTAGGCCCCACGTAGTTCTGAGTAGAGGGAAATGAAGATTTTTTTTTAGAATAGAAGGGAGATAAGAAGATTCATAGCGCGCTGAGATTTAGGACTAGGGGTAAAATTTCTTAAGACGGTTTAAGTTAATTGAACGGGCCATCTCTTCTCCATTGAGATCAATGAGCACAGCGGCGCCGTCGGATAGGATCTTCTTTACAATATATAGGCCGCTCCAATTGGGTTTGAATTTCCCTCTGGGGTCCCAAATGGGATCTACTATTTTTTTAAGGGCTAAGTCCCCTTCTCAGACACCGCGATCCTTGACTCTCTTATTAAATGAATGCGTTATTCAGCGATGGTACCCTTGTATGTGATACATATATTTTAGCCTCCTTTCGTCCAAGAGTGACAATTCTTCAAGACGGCTTTGATGTCAGTCTTCCTTACTGACTTTGCTTTCAAGCATGACGCATAGTGAAGGAATTTCTAGCTCCACGGGTAGGACTGCTTCCATGTCGTATACTAGACACTAAGGGGTAGCCCCAGTAGAGGTTCATACTGAAGTGAAGTAGCCCAAGAGGGCGTAAGGGATCCAGTCGGTCCAATCTCTGTAGCTTTCAGTCATCTTGATGATGATGGCTTTGAGGTTTTTATTAGCGGCTTCAACTGCTCTGTTGGTTTGAGGTCGGTGGGGAGAATATTTTTGTTTTGGGGTCCCATACTCATCGACCACTTTTGAAACTTCTGGCTCGAAATGTAACTCGTTGTCAGACACTAGTTCGTGCAGGACCCCATATCGGCAGATGATATTTTTCTTGATAAACTTGGCCACCTTTTTGGCATTTAAAACTGCATATGACTCAGCTTTGACCCATCTGGTGATGTAATCAATGGCAACCAAGATGAATTCATTCCCATTGTATGCTTTGGGTGTAACTTTCCCTATGATATAAATGCCCCATGTGGAAAACGGCCAGGGAGAAGTCATGTTGTACAAATTCACAGAGGCAAGTATTGGAGGTTAGATAATTGATAACATTTGAGACATCTCCGAACATAGGAAGTGCAATCCTAAACCATGGTAATCCAGTAGTAACCCTGTTGAATGATTTTCTTGGCAAGCATATGGCTATTCATGTGGGGTCCGCACTCCCCACTGTGGATTTTCTGTATCATCTCTTCAATGGCAGCCCCTACGATGTCGTGCAAATGCATTCCATCGAAGTTTCTTTTGAAGAGTGCTTTATCACAGATAATATACTAGGCAACCAGTTTACGAAGGGTTTCTCGATATTTCTTATTACAACCTTGGGGGTATCTATCATGCTTGAGGAGGTGTCAAATATCATAGTACCAGCAATCGGTTATAACGGGATCCTCTTCTGTGATAAGCTCAATGTGGTGGCAATGGATTGGTTTATCTTACTTTGGACTAGAAAAGGGGCCATTGTTATTCCTTCGGGCATATCAATCATGGAGGCTAAGGTAGCAAGGGCATCCGTTAGGTTGTTCTTTTATTGGGGTAGGTTGTGGAAGGTTATGCCTTGGAATTGGGAGGCTAGCTCTTATAGGTGGGCATGGAAGGGTAAGAGTTTCTCGTCTTTAACTTTCCATCTTTTGAGTACTTGACCGATGATGAGGGTTGAATCCCCTTAGACATCTAGATAACGAATTCCTTTCTTGAGAGCATCTTTGAGGCCTACCATTCATGACTCGTATTCGATCATGTTATTGGTGCAGGGAAAATCTAGTTTGATGGAAATGGGAGTGTGAGAGTCATCAGGGGCAATTAGAAGTATCCCAATGCCATATCTTTTCTTGTTGGCGGTGCCGTCAAAGAACATTTATCGTCGGAGGTCTTCTTGGGAGGTACAATGGATGTTCTCATCTGGAAATCCAAACATTAGTTTCTTCCATAGGGTAGTTAGCGAGGTAGTCAGAGATGGCTCTTCCTTTCATGGATATCTTATCCAAACATTGGTTTCTTCCATAGGGTAGTCAGTGAGGTTGTCATAGATGGCTCTTTCTTTCATGGCTATCTGTATGATATACACAATATCAAATTCAGCTAGGATCATCAACCATCAGGCCATTCAGCTATACAAGGCAGGTTTCTTGAGCAGGTATTTGAGGGGATCCATCGGGGATATAATTTTGATGGGGAGGCGAGTATGTAGTGCCGTAATTTTTGGGTGACCCAGACAAAAATGACACATGCTTTTTCTAAGGTAGTGTAGTTAACTTCGTATCCATATAACTTACGACTGACATAGTATATGGCTCTTTCTTTATGAGATTCTTTAAGGTATTGGGATAGTAAAGCCCCAGCTATAGTGTCAGTTATAGTCAGGTATAGGATTAGGGGAAGACCAGGGTGCGACGGCATGAGTATCGAAGGTCGAGTTAGGTACTGCTTGATTTGGTCAGAGGCTTCTTGGCAGGCTTCGTCCCAAACTTTGGTGTCACCGGAGGTCTTCTTGGGAAGTACAATATATGTTCTCATCTGGGAATCCAAACATTGGTTTCTTCAATAGGGTAGTCAAGAAGGTAGTCAGAAATGGTTCTTCCTTTCATGGCTATCTGCATGACATACACAATATCAAATTCGACTAGGAGCATCAACCATCGGGCCATTCAGCTGGACAAGGCAGGTTTCTTAAGCAGGTATTTAAGGGGATCCATTCGGGATACAAGTTTGATGGGGAAGGCGAGCAAGTAGTGCCGTAATTTTTTGATGACCCATACAAAAGCGACACATGCTTTTTCTAAGGTAGTGTAGGAAACTTCGTATCCATCCAACTTGCGACTGATATAGTATATGGCTCTTTCTTTGCGAGATTCTTCAAGGTATTAGGCTAGAAAAGCCCCAGCTATAGTGTCAGTTACAGTCAGGTATAGGAGTAGGGGAAGACCAGGCTGCGGCGGCATGAGTATCAGAGGTGGGGTTAGGTATTACTTGATTCGGTTAAAGTCTTATTGGTAGGCTTCGTTCTGAACTTTGGCGGAATCCTTTTGAAGAAGTTTGAAGATGGGCTCACAGATAGAAGTCAACTGGTTGATGAACCGGCTGATATACTATAATTTAATAAGGAATCCTCGGACTTCCTTCTTCATTCAGGGAGGTGGCATGTTGAGTATGTGTTTCATCTTGGCAGGATCTGCTTCTAACCCTTTCTCACGAACCATGAATCGTAAGAGTTTTCCTTTGGTAATGCCGAAGACACATTTCTATCGGTTAAGTCACATCTAGAACTGTCCTAATCGCTCATATAACTTTCGAAGAGATGGAACATGACCTTCCTTAGTCTGACTTGATAATCATATCATCCATATAGACCTCGACTTCTTTGTGTATGAGATCATGCAAGATGGTTGTGGTAGCCCTTTGGTAGGTAGCCCCTATATTTTTTAGATCAAATAACATAATGATGTAGAAAAAGGTTCCCCAAGGGGTGATGAATACGGTTTTTACAAACTTTTCAAACTTCAAAAGATATCATTCGTGAGAAGATCAAGGACTTGAAATGTGATTTCCAAAATTTATAACTGTCTAAGAAAGAGAGTGATGATAGAGTTCGAGTTTTAGAAAATGAATTAGAGGACTCTAAGATGTTTAAATCAAGGGTGAAAGGACGTTCCCTTAAGGATAGTGATAAATCGATAAAAGTTTTGAAGGCACGTGAGAATATTCTTAGGGATAGTTTGCTTACATTGAATGGGAAAGATAACCTTCTAGGAATTCATAAAATTTGAAGAAGGAGTCCCTAATGTTGGGAGAGTTTAAATTTTTGCTTGAGTCTACGTTTTGAAGTTAAAAGATGATTTAAGAGACTCAAATAATGATGGTAATGGCTTAGATGATTCAATTACTTCCAATGCTAAAGTCAAGACCAACGTTTGTTCAAGAATGACAACTGTTGCCCAAGACATTTTAAAATGTCATCCCAAAGGCCGTTTTCCTTGTATTTATGCATATTTTCATTGTAGTAGGAAATGTCACCTTAGGATGTTATGTTATGATTTTATAAGAGGTCTTATGAAGTCTAGATCTTACGTCACCATGGTTCCCAAAATTCAAGCCATTAAGTATTCATCTATTTAGGTTACGAAATCAATTTTGGAGGCATTGAATGTTAGACTGGTTAATTCTCACATGCTTACACCTGATGTTTCTCATGCTATAGGTTATGGTTGATTGTGTTTGTATGTTCACGTACACTAGCTTCTATAATTCATATTATATGTGTTTGCTAATTGTATGTAGTTTGATTTTCTATGTATTTTGATTTTCTCTTTTGAGTCTTATCATGAAAAAATACAAAAATATTTTGTTTGTCTTTTAATTTTTGTTTTCATGAGGTATTTTTGAAAAAATGTTTAAAAACTAAAAAAAATATGTGTAGACTGGATTTACACATTTTATGTGGCATATCGGTGTGTTTTAACTCACTTCCTTCCATGTTTACATATGTCTAGAACATTTGATTGTGTTTTTTAATGCTTAGATTGTTCTTAATCATGCTTGCATGGAGTAGTTTGAAAATGACTTGCTAAACTGATTCAGTTTGCATATGCCTCCTCACACATGTGCACGAGATCTTTGACATTTGAATTTCATATGTTATATGAGCTAAGTGAGGTTCTCTCCCAGAAATCTTGCCATTATACATATCTATATGATTGGGGGATTTGTGCATTTAAGAACCATTGCCTGTGAGTTTGCTATTTTATTGCAAATATGAGTGTGCATGGGAAAGGGCTACGAACGGAGAAATCTTCCTTGTGTGAAAGAGACTAAAACATTAAGAGGCAAAGGAAAAGATAATATTGGAAAGGCTAATTTTTTAGCATTGATTCTTCAAAAGTGTGATGTTTTCAAAATAAGCGAGTGAAAAAATAATATTTTTATAATTTAAGGGTGTTATATGTTGAATATCAATGGGTTTTCACAATGAGTCCTAGTTGATTCATGTTTTACACTATTGATTATAGAATCATCAATATTTTTTAGACTAGTATGCATCGTGCTTGTTTGTCCATTTATAAGTTCACTTTATCTGACACAATGAGGCAAAATCTTTGTTTGATAAAGTTAATGCATCCAAATAGAACTCCTAAGACATTTTGGAGTGATTGAGTCATAATTAATTTGTTTCTAGTTCAGGACCCTTCACTCCGTTTACCGCATATTTATACACATCGATACTATTCTACTATGGAAAGCTTATTGTGTCTTGTTTATGTTTATATATATATGCATTTGTGTCATTAAAATATTTTGCATATTTATGTATATTGTATCGTATGTTTTAAGTCTTTACGTTTGTGTTTAATCCATGTATGCCACTTGTTTCGTTTAAGTTTCAAGTGGTTTCACATTGGTATGCTATTTGATCTTATTGGTCTCTCTTGTTTCTTATTTACATTGGTATTTCATGCTTCATCTCATATTCAAGTTGATATCATTTTTTCATCATAATTGCTAGTAATTGATCATTGTTTGGAGTATTTGTACTTGTGTGGCCAAGTTGTGTTTGCCGTTGCTTGTCTCAATTCACATCATTTGATGGTATACTTATTTTTCCTTTATTCCTACCCATGTTTCATTTAGGCAGAATTTTGGTTATATTAGGGAGAAATGATATCTCAATCTTTATTGTCCGGGCGAGATTTTTTTCTTGGGGGGAGATGTCTTAACTTAGGTGGATATTGTTAGACAAAGGGGAAGGGTTTATTCTTATGTGGATTTATACTGCTATAGATTCCCTTTTGCATTTGAATATGTGCTTAAGTATACAGGTTTGCGACGATGTGGTAAAATTTACACAAGATCAAAGCTATGATATGTGAGTCTGTTAAGTATATGTACTTTTTCCTTTTGAGGGTTGGGGATTGAGTCTTAGAGAGCTTGACGAACCATAAGTATTTTTATTTTTTATTTTTACCTAGAATAGACAAGGGGGATATTTGTACGGACAAATCTCAAATAGAGTTAATTTGTATGTATTTTGATTTATTTTGTGTTTGGACAAAACCTTTGAGTCATAGGTTAAGACTTGAGTGTGTTGACCTTTCAAGCGCATGACGTGTTTATTGAAGATGTAAATAGGAGTGTGGAGAAACAGTTTTTTACTATGATTTAAGTTATGTTTTGAGTTTCCAAACTCCTCCAAAAAGCTCTCCAAATTTATATGATCGTTTATGGTCAAAGTTTTCCAAACACAAACCATGTTTACACGTTTTAGATCCAAGTATTCATCATATATATGCTTTGAGATCAAGTTTGTGGGCACTTTGATTTATTCTGTACATCTTATTGAGAATCTGTTTTGTGCGGTGGATTTCGTGTCTGGTTTCTTTACGTAACTTTATGTGTGACAGCTATTGAGCTTGTTCGTTCCATACTGAAGCATATGTGGACTCATATATTATGGTACTACGTGAGTGCACTCTGACATGAACTTTAGAGGAGATGTTGAAGACTGAGAAGTATCAAATCTTATGAGGGCGTAGAGTTTGGGTTGTAAGTATAATGTATGTCTTGTGTAATTCCTTATTATAATGAATTTTGTATGATGAACCTTCCGAGGTTTTTCCTATTCGAATTTTCCTCCTACATCGGGTGTTGTTGTTTTATTTACTTATTTTATCCTGCCCTCACCTAAATGCATGTTTAGGTGAAGATAAAATTAGTTAATCTGTTTATCACAACAATTGTTGAATCAGTGATATGTTTGATTCAGGTTAAAGTTGTTAAATTGAACTTAAAATAGATTTTTTTTTAAATTGTTGGTTTTCTTGTTTTTCACTCTTTGCCATTTATTAGAAGCTTAAAATTGTATTCTTTCCTGTCAAATCTAACTGCAATCACGGTCATAATAAATAAGGATGACCTATTCCAACAAACACTCATATAATATTCTCAATTCATGAGTTTGATTTAATCATTAGCATTTGTTATCAAAATATAGTTAAATAATCCTCATTTATCTGTAACACCCCACGAGTTTGGAGACTGAGAAATTAAATTTTTGGGAAAATAAAATTTAATTAAATTGGAGAGTTTTAAAATTTGAGAATTGAGGCCCAAAAATAGTGAACATTTCAAAGTATTCCGGATGATGATTTTTAGGGTACCATCAATCCCGGAAGGGTCGAGATAGTCAAAATGACTGTCGTTGGGTTTTATTTCGATTCCGGATTATTTTTAAGTTAGTTTGACTCGAATTGGAGTAAACGAGTCATTTAAAGTGTGTATTAACATTTAAAATTTGGGACTTATGTTTTAAGGTTTAAGAGGCTTACGGATGAAGCCTTCTCATTAGAGAAAGAGATAAATAGAAAGAAAAGGGGAAGGAAGAAAGAAAGAAGAAGAAAGAAGAGAGAGAGGAAGAAAACTTGGAGATTTTCGGCCCAAACGCGATCCCGTGGATGATTCAACCTCTACAAATTCGAGGCAAGTGTTTAATCTTGCTAAATAAGTTATTTGTGTATTTTATTTCATAATTTGTGGGTTAAAGAAATGGTTTTTGGGCATAAGCATCAAAACCTAATTTTTTGGTTTAAATCTTGAAATTGAAGATTATAATTGCGTCTAAGGGATACAAATGGATGAGATTAGATATAGGATGAGTTTTGATGTTTGAAAACATGTTGGGGTTGAAGATTAAGGGTTGGAAGTGGTATAAATCGAATTTTGGGGAATTTGGGGTTATAGAAAAATAGCCATTTTCGTGGCTTTCTGAACTGGCCGAATCGATTCTCCCCTAGCGAATCGATTCACCAGGTTACAGAAGCCTCAGGTCTTTAGGGCCAAATCGATTCTCTAGGGGTGAATCGATTCGGTAGGTGACAGACTCTCAGGTCCCTTGGACCGAATCGACTCGGATGGGCCGAATCGATTCGTTGTTGGGCCGAATCGATTCGGAGGGGCCGAATCGATTCGAAAACATGGAATTTTGAGAAATTTTCTTTTTAGTGAATTCAAACCCCTTTTGGTTGGGTTTATTGACTTGAGGCCTTCTCTTATTATGAAAGAGGTATGTTTTGGAGACATATAAGGGGTTTCTCACATATTATGATTTTGGGGACTCCTTGGAATAATTGGGGAGAAATATATCCATGTATGTATTGGAGTTGTGTTTATGGAGGTAGTGAGAAACCTCATTGGGGATGGAAATCCTAATATTAGATTAAGAGTGAGTTTAGATAGGATGTGAAGTTAAGAACTCTTAAAGAGAGAGTTACGAGGGCATGGGTCAAAATTTTAAGCCGAGGGTAGTGCCAAATCCTTATGGTAAATAGGATTCTACTGCGATTAAGGTTTGGGGACCGAAGAGAGAGAGGGGTCACATATCCTTAGAAACGTTTAAATTAAAGAGACAATAGGTAACCCAATGGGAGTAAGAGTTCATAAGATTAATTGAACCATAAGAGAGATTTGGGAACGACTTGAATTGTACTATCGTTTAGTATAAGTGGTAGTATAATTCTAGTCAGGATAGTTTATACATAATTGTGAGAATATAATCATTGGGATTCCCATACTTGAAAGGAAGTGGGATAAGTTGAGGTTTATAGACTATTAGTTATGTATATACATCAATAGTCGAAACGAGTATGGAATGTCTAGTGATTGTTACCTACGCTAAACTTTGGGTGATAAGCCTAATGTTGAATATATATATATATATATATATACATATGATTTTGGGAGACTATTCATCATAGGAAAAATGATTGAATATGTTTCAAGTGAGGGATTGTATTCACATATCGAGGTAAATTAAATGAGTTTGTGGTGACGGCTTGTATATTGAGGATTATGGATACTTATAGCCGAATATATATATATATATATATATATATATATATATATATATATATATATATATATATATATATATATATATATATATATATATATATATATGTTGTGGATATACATGTTATGAATATCTAAACCTTATGTGATGGTTTATTTATATGATTGGATCATATGGATGTATATATATTGTGCATGTGAATGATATATATACTTATGTGGTTAAGCATACCCCGCTCATGCTATCATTGGGAAGTTTTCGCGCAGAGGGTGAGCATCCTGGCTAGAAAAGTAGGGTGTGGATATTCCCCAGGTCATAGTCGTCCCGTGTGTTATTATATGATTCATATTTTTGGGATGAGACGTGGTGGGCATGTTTCGTCTCATTGCCGGTTAGGAGCTATGACCGCTTCTCGGGACGTCGTGTGCGTGAGTTTACCACGAGATGGGTGTCGTTTAGTCCCACCATGGTGGCCCCAGTATTGCTACGTGAGCCGGGCACTGGGAAGATGATGGCATGATGCAGTTTTATCGACGATATATATAGCCGGGCATATTATGTGGATGGCCATTGTACATCATTTGTGGTATGTACACTTGGCCATGGGAATGGATGGTTTTATATATGTATATGGTTAGAATAAAATGCCTATATATATATATCTATATATCCTATAGATGAAAGGATATGGAATCTTTGGGGAGTACATCTTGGATGATTATGGTGTACTATATTGATGGGGGTTGATGTATTGCATTTAAGGAATATTTCGGTTACATCATCCCAAGGGTATTATTAGAGTTTATAGTTGTTTTCATATTGTAGTCTAAAATTTAGTAGTAGTAGTATTATATGGTATGTATGGCATTATGGATTTCTAGGATCGACATTGTCAAGGAGTAGTGTAACGGGGCGGTTCTTTGTTTGGATTTCGCTTTGCGAGACACCCCACGCACGAAAAGAAATGCAGTGTTGAGATTAGAGAAAAGTTTTGTCAAATAATTATGTGTGGCATAATGGATCTCTAGGATCGACGTTTTCCAGGAGTAGTGTAACAGGGTGGTTCCTTGTTTGGATTTCGCTTTG
Source organism: Sambucus nigra (assembly GCA_949130495.1). Taxonomy (NCBI): domain Eukaryota; kingdom Viridiplantae; phylum Streptophyta; class Magnoliopsida; order Dipsacales; family Adoxaceae; genus Sambucus; species Sambucus nigra. The sequence goes on from OX422223.1 coordinate 205,109,695, forward strand.
CAAGACACCCCATGCACGAAACGCAGCGCAGCGTTGAGATTGGAGAGAATTTTTGTTAATAATGATTTTGTATGCCTATTATGTAGAAATTAAATCATATGTTTAAACCCAAATGCATATGGGTAACTTATTAAGAATTATAATTGATTGAATTATAAACCGGAATCCATTAAGCCTAATATGGCATATATGTTTGTAAAAATACTTAAGTGTGGTTAGAAAGAGTGAATTCTTGGGTTATGGTAGGACAGCAAATCTCGTGGGTATAGGCTAGGCCTATGGTAAGTTAGTTTGTCCTTATAAATGGGGGTAATATAACTAAAATTTGAGGACGCGAATAGGAGCACGCCGTTAGATGAGAGGTGAGTTGGGGTTTCACGAGAGTGCGATTCCATTTTAATTATGAAATAAGTGCACCGATATTTATTATGCACGGTTAACACACTTGCTAAATATTTTTCACACTCGGGCTCTGACCCGTTTACTTTTCTCTCCTGCTTATATATATATATATATATATATATATATATATATATATATATATATATATATATATAGAGAGAGAGAGAGAGAGAGAGAGAGAGAGAGAGAGATTACTACAGGTGTCCTACCGCATGGATGCCGGATGACCTCCTATCCAGAGTCTTGGGAGCCGTGACAGGTGCGGACTGTTGCGGGATGTATCTTGTAGTCGCTTCCTACTTTTAAAAATCTAGGTTGGACTCATGTTGTATATCGGGTTTGTACCCAAGGGACATTTATATACATGTTTATATTTATTCCATTTCAGTTATTGTATTGGCTGTGACCCGACAGCTTATTCGGGTTTACTTCCTTGTGGTATATTCAGTTGTAGTATTTATTTCATTTTATTCTAGCATTTCATTTCTCATGGACCTTTCTTGCATCTTTCTTTCCTTTATTCGTAGTGTTATAGTGTTGGGTTGTGGTATGTTGCATGTTTTAATTTATTTTAACATCTCGCTTATATGATATCGGGTAGTTAGTCCTATATTATATAGTACCGGCAATTGATGTTGAGACTGGACCATCTGAAACTCCTGATTTAATGTAGTATAGGGCTGGCCACCCGTTATTATTTTAAGCGGGGTGTTACATTATCTTATTACTCAAGTTATAATGTCAACATAATTGCAAACATTAGGTAATTATCTCATAAGGTTTTTTTTATCAACTACACATGTGAATATAACTAGCATGGGGGTTTCCAACATCTAAGACTTTCATTTAAGGAGAAACATTAGTTAAAATCATTCTTAGGTCCCCACCCTTACCCTTCTCAGACTCCATGCGTGAGATATCTCATAAATAAAATCCAAATAAGGATTCCACCCCCACTCCCCGATTCACTTTCTTATAGACAAGGTATTTGAGACACTAAAATTATTTATAGAAAATTAATGTGATTTATTAAACTTTAAAAAATTAAGGTTATATTTCCAAGCCTACCACAACGGCAAATCCACCATGTAAACCATTGCTATATTCCCATCCACTTTTTTAGCCAACCATTTACTACTAGAAATTCCATTAACGTATGAGAAATAATTTAAGGGGTTTAATTCAATTGTATAAATTCAAAGTTCCAAATACAATTCCAACTAGTAAATCATATAAGGAATTATATATAAAATAGCAATCTACAATCATGGGGTAATTTCCAATTATGTAACTACATATGAAATTAAGAGCGACTTACTAATCATTGAACATTGAACCACATTACTTAGGTTAATTTACCTAAAAGTACAACCTACAAAGCTAAGAGTACAACCCTACATAATATTAAATCAATTTTTAATAATAATTTAATTTTAATCATGGATAAATTATCAATTACCAAATATAATATATCATAAGGTCACTAATCGTTATCCAAAACCTTAATATGCAAATCTAATATCAGTTAGTCCAAATTCATCGATTCTCATCTCAATTAAAGTTTAATCATATTTTAAAGTCATGTGAATACTAACTCAATTTCATCAATAGAAAAGGAAATTAGAGAGGGGTCATAAACCTTTAATGATTTCTACTCATTTTAGGCCTAATAATTAAATCTAGACGAACTTAATATTCATATACGTAAAAGGAGTAGAGTAGATTATTAACTTGCCTCAAAATGTCCAAAAATGAGATTAAAAGTTAAAATGTTAAGCCTTGAAAAAATAGTCTTAAAATCTCTAAAAATCCTTCTTGAAAATGTTTGAATCTGATTTGATCTTCTTCTTGAATCCTTGCTTGAGAATTTTCTTTAGAAAACTTGTGATTTGAAAATGTAGTTTGGCTGTTTGTGGAAGGGGTAATGAAGTGGATGAGGTTTTGCATAAGAGAAGCAAAATGTTTTGAGATGATCTATAAGAGCAAAATGTGAAAATACTTTCTTATTTACATTATAAAAGAAAAATCTAGAAACCCACCCATGAAATCTCCCCGCGACCACCTGTGACCCAACATTTCCGCGATCAAGGGGTGGCGGTGGCGGAGGTAAACCTCACTATAAAGGTGATCCATATCGTGGTCGCGGTTCAAAAACCCTACAGCGGCTACAAGTTTAATTGTATTATTTTCACGGTTTTAATTCACTTAAACCCTAAATTTTCCCTACAAGAAAAGGTCAAAAAGCCCTAATTGACCTTGGGATCTACCTAAATACCACCCTTATCCATTCTAGAGTGTTCTAATTCATTAAGACAAAGCCCAAGCCCATAATATCAATTATTATTTAACTAAATCCCAATTATATTTAAAAAATTATGGTTAAGTCTCAAAACTTCAAATTAACTTATTATAAATTTTATTTCACATAATTGTATCACATTATCATTTCCAAATTATTTAAAAGCCAAGTTTCCCTTTTAATTGTTTAATTAAATCCTATATTTGATAATTTTAAAAATACAGGGTATTACATACTCGTTCCTACACATGATGTCATGCCCCAAGGGAAGGCCACTAATAAATACCTAAATCATATAATTACATAAATTGATTATATTAGAACTACTCACTACCACGTTGTAATACCCCTTATTTTCTCTTCATTTATTCAGATTGTGAAATTATTATTTATTTGCTGACCGTGACATGTGATATGTAACTTATTATATTCTTGTATGTTGTTATGTAACTCTTGAAATAACACCTCTTGAAAATTGACATGATACATAGTGATTCATTAATTAAATATTTTAAGTAACATCGTATAATAGGCGACTACGGAATGGTCAGGGACTAGGTGTCGATGGTTTTCTTGTTTGGATTATTCCCTCGGTATCGAGTTCCGCCGATCTTAGGGTTCTAAAATTTAAATCTGAAATAAATGGATGAATCATTATTATCATTGCTAAAAACTTGTTATTATAGATTAGTATTACCAATAAAAATCTTATTCGTGAAGGATGATGGGAATTAGACTGATTCAAGGCCTAAAACTTAGGTTTTGGAGCATTAATGGTCGTTTTTACGATTTTGGGGAAGAAGTCTTGTAATAACCCCACTCTTGAATATATTATAACGTGGCACACTACAATAGTTTTATGTAAGATTTTATGAGATAAGTATTTGCATGGGTTTACACTTGCATTACAAGCATTATATGCATGTTACATGGCGTTTCATGACATTCTATGGTGTTGCATGGGTTTTCATGTAAGGGTTAATGATGATATTTTACATAAAAGTTTTACAACAAATAATATTTTATATATATTAATTGGTATTTCCTAATTAATGGATGAGTTTACAAAGTTTTTTAAACTATGGTGTTTGTGAAAAAAATTGGATGAATAGTAATTCGTATGAATAGTAATTCGTATGAATAGTGATTTTTGGGTGAATAATGATTTTTGGATGAATAGTAATATTCGTAAATGGTTTAAATAATTATTTTTGGATAAGGGTTATTTTACATTTGGGGCACAAATATTATTTAGGTAAATAATAATATGCATGAATATTGATTGAATCACTTTCTAAAGGCATGACGTAATTCTTTTATTAATCTTATCGATTTTATGTCATTTAATGAATGACATAATTTAGTTATATTAATTATCCTGAATAGTTTATATATAAAAAGTAGTAGGAATACATGACACGTGCATGTATATATCATGAGTAGTTTAATTGTATTGAAGTCTTATATAGGCGAATGATTTAAGAAATCAAAAGAGGTTAACTTCAAATATCTCACCTGCAGGGGACTTTTGGCTTTGGAAAGGTTTGCATGCTTAGGTGGAGAGGGATAATTGTGAGAATGGTGTTCAAATATTGTCGCTGCATAAAACAATAAGTGAACAAAAATTGAATTTAAGCGAATAATACATGTAAGTGGCGTGGAACCAGTATATAAGAAAAAAAATAGGAAACAAACAAAACTTACCTTGGCTGAATAAATTGAAATATAGGAGTGGAGGTTATCAACTTGTCACTCATGGAAAGCTAAAAAGAGGAGAAGAGTTTGGGGGTGTTATGAATGTAAGTTTTGTAAAACAAAAAAAATAAGGTTTGGTCCCTTGGATAAACACCCACCCCATTTATTTTGTTGTCAAAATTATATTGTCCCTCTCTGTGTGTGTGTGTGTGTGTGTGTGTGTGTGTGTGTGTGTGTGTGTGTTATATCTATATTTCATTAGTTGAAAGCCAAAACCTTATTACTTAAGTCCCTTACAAACTCTAAATCGGCCGACATAGTGGAAATAAGTCTCTCAGTCTTATCTTTCTCCTAAATGAGAAAATGATACCACCCTGAATATCCACCATGTCCTACGAAAAACCACCATTTTGTACTAAAAATCAACCTAGGTTCATGAGTAATTTTCATCCATTAACTCTATTATTTGAGTTAAACATTTTTTTGTGGCAAATAAATAACATTGGACATGTTGTTAGGGTATATTTTTGGAGCACTCTTAGAGTATTTTTTTGGAACATTTTCTTAGTCTTGGAGCATATTTTCTATTCAAATTTTGGAGGATTTCTTCATTTGAAGTGGAATTTTGTATTCAAGCAATTTTTATGAGTAAAAATAATGCATGTTTAGGATAAATTATTATATTTCACACGCTACCTGTTTATGTATAGACATTTTATGTTCATGTTATTTATCTGACAAATTGTTATTTCATGTAAGAAAAGTATTTAACTAGTTTAAAATGATTTTGGAACGGAATATTCATAATATTAAATGTGTGATTTCATGAAAAATATTTTTAAATAAAGTTTATGTAAAAATCAAAATGGCATTTTAGTGTACATGTGATATATATAAGTGGGTGTGGGTTTGAACACCATGAATATGTATGAAAATGCATGAAAAGTTAGTTTAAGGTGTTAAACTTGAAATATTGACTACATATTAAAATAATTACAAAACAGCCCCTACGGTTATTTATTCGCAAAATAGGCCAAAAATGTAGAAATTACCTTTTTGCCCCGAAAATTATAAAGTTTACGAATTGGTATCACAAGTCACACTTTTGCATAAACTACTTTAAATTAGTGCGTATTTAATTTAGGTCTTTAAAACTTAGTATATTATGTATAAAATGATAAAGGTCGAGCCTTGGAAAGTAGAATAGTATTAAGTTAATATTACTAAGAAAATAAGAACATAAAGGTTCACATTGTCCAATTCTATGAAAACCAGCTCAAGGCAGACATGTGCATTCCTTTTTCTGATGTCAGTGATACCATACCTACCATCACTACTTCTGAATTAAATGAAAATTTGAAGATTACACCAATGAAGAGGAGATTTTAGCAGCTATCAATGACCTAAATGAAGACTCTGCTCCTGGTCCTGATGGATTTGGGGGCGACTTCTACAAGGTCTGCTGGAATATAATAAAAAATGACTTAGTCCTTACTATTAACTCCTTTTTTGCAGGTAATGTTCCTCCGCGTAGCTGGACTAGCACATCTGTGGTGCTCATTCCCAAGGTCAAATCCCCAAAAACTTGTGGTGATCTAAGGCCCATTAGTCTTTGCAACTTTTCATTCAAAATAATTACAAAAATTTTATCAACAAGGATGGCTAAAGTTCTCCCAATGCTTATATCTCAAAATCAGAGTGGATTCCTAAAGGGAAGGGCTATTCAAGATAATGTGCTACTTGCCAAAGAGATGGTGCATAATCTTGGGAAAAAAATACAGGGTGGAAGTGTCATCTTTAAGTTGGACATGGAGAAGGATTATGACAGGATCCACTGGGGTTTTTTAATTCAAGTTCTTCGTGCTTTTGGTTTCGGTGAAAGATGAATTGATTATATCTGGAGGAGCATTTCCAACAACTGGTTTTCTTTAGTCATCAATGGTGGTCAGTGTGGCTACTTCAAATCTTCCAGAGGCCTTAGACAAGGGGATCCATTATCCCCAAGTCTATTCATTATAGAAGCTGAGTATCTGAGTAAAGGTTTGAACAGCTTAATGTCAACTGGAGCAGTCAATCCTTAATATCTTCCTAGTGGCAGTCCGTTGATATCTCATCTAGCTTTTGCAGATGATCTTATTATTTTTTACAGAGGTGACAAGAGATCTCTCAAGAAAATAGGTGACTGCATCCAGCATTATTGCAATTTATCTGGTCAGAAAGTGAATACTTCCAAAAGTTCCTTTACTGTGGATTTTAAAAGTAAACCTCAATTGAAATAAAAAATTTCTTCTATTTCTGGCCTTAACTACAAGGAGCTGCCCCTTAAGTACTTGGGGTGTCCTTTATTTAAAGGTAGGAACAAAATCAAATTTTATGACAGTCTTATTATTTCATTGAGGTCGAAAATGGCTGGATGGCAATCTAAATTTCTTGCAAGTGGTGGAAGACTTTTTCTTCTCAAGCATGTTCTGTCTTTTATCCCCTCCTATCTTCTGTCTTCATTATCTCCCCCTAAAGCTGTTATTCTTAAAGTTCATGCTATTCTCAATAAATTCTTCTGGGGAGGTTCTGCAGATCTTGGATGGAAACACCAATGGAAGAATTGGGAGACTCTTTGCAAAAGCAATACTGCAGGAGGCCTTGACCTTCCCAATTTCAATTATATATCTAAAGCTTCTTTCATGAAATTGTTTTGGAAGTTGAACACTGAAAAGTCTCTCTGGGTCATGTACATGTCTAATAAATATATGAGACACGATGACCGTTATTCTAATGTTTCTCAAACCTGGAAAAGCTTAATGAGGGTGAAAGATATCTGTCTTCTTCAAATGCAATGTATTGATGGGAAATGGCTCTGGACTTCTGAAACTTCAGGTGAATTCTCATTCTCTTCTTCCTATGCCTCTTGCCTTGATAATCATCCTTCTTCCATTGTTTATAGCATTATTTGGGATAATAATATTCCTAAAAAATGCTCTAGTAATATGTGGAAAATTATCAACAAAAGCATTCCTTTAGATGATATCATTCAAGGCATTGGTATAAAATTATGCTCCAGATGTTGCCTTTGTAAGAAAAATGTTGAAACAGTTGACCATTTATTCCTTCAATGCCCAAGTATCACTCCAGTTTAGAAGTTTTTCTCTAATCTCATGGGAATTGATATGAGCTCAATCAGTATTCCCTCTATGCTCTTAAGTTGGTGGATCAAAAGCGGCCCAAAGGATTATTCCAAATTTCTTGGTAAATGTATCCCCATTATTGTGTGCTGGGAGATATGGAAATGCAGAAATAAAGTCTTTTTTTATAATTCTTCATTTGATGAAAAAGTTCTTATTTCTCAGTCCATTAATTTGATTTCTAGTATTTGCAAAGGGATTCAATTTATACATAGTATATCTTTCTTTGATATTGGGATTCAATCTACTTTCTATCTCAACATCAAACAATATATTAAATTGTCTATCCCTATCAAATGGAACTCCCCCTCCCCTCATAAATTCAAATTAAACATTGATGGGGCCTCTAAAGGAAATCCTGGAAGAAGTGGTATTGGTGGCATTTTAAGAAATCACAAAGGAGACATCATATTTGCCTACGCTCAGCCTGAGGGATATGCTTCTAATTCATTTATGGAACTCAAAAGTCTCTGGATGGGGTCAAAACTTTGCTTGGAATACAACTTTGAGGAAGTAGTGATTGAATCAGACTCTTCTTATGTGGTTAATTTGATAAATCGAAACTGGAAACCGCCTTGGAATCTTCTTAAATGTGTGGAAGAAATCAAAGAGAATCTCATCAATACCAAAAGTTCATTAGTTCACTGCTTCAGGGAATCAAATATGGTTGCAGATAGCCTTGCTAATTATGGGGTTAATATTCATTCATCTTCAATCTTCAACAATTTCTCGGACCTTCCAAAGATAACTCGAGGTGCTTACAAGATGGACAAGATGGGATGTTATTACATTAGATCTTCTTTCAAATGATCTTTCTTATCTCTTGTAATGGGACTTATATAAAGCCCCATATTTATCGCTTTTTTAAGTTTCCAGTATCTCTCTTGTATCTAAGCTTGCTTAGTTGCCACCTGGGAGAGGCTTTTTCTCCTCAGTTTAATAATATCTAGGGGGTTCAGTCCCTCTTTTAAAAAAAAGGTTGAAAACGGTAAGCAAATTTTATAACTTTGATAAATAAACGGACTTAAATAAATGAATGTGTTCAAACGTGTAACAAAGGTAATAAGGTGGACTTTACCTTGGGTATTGGCCATCGGGGTGGGTAAAATGCTTAAAGTAAATTATAATAGATGTTTGTGCAAATAAAATGAATAACAATATTTCGGGTGTTTTTGATTAAAAAAAAATAGCGATTGGACTGCAAGTAAATGAACTTAATGTAAAGTGAAAGAGTTTTCACAAAGGAGTACAGGAAAAATTTAAGAAATGGTCAAAGCCCTAGGGTGAAGTTTATGCTTAGACCCAAAACCACTGGCCAGGGAAGCAACGGCTACGACATTCATGGCAGACGGTGAAAGCCCGTAAACATTAATGAGATACGGTTAACTCCAGGATGTAAAAGGTATATAAAATGACAAAATGTGGAATTGGAAAATATAAGGAAAGATAAATGGATAATAATTGCTTAGTTATGTGATATTCCGAATTTGATTAGCATATGATACAATTATGGGTAATTATACAACTAAGATGATTGATAAATCCATGGAAAATGGATTAAAGACTATAATGAGTTAACACGGTAATGTGTTGGTAAATGGTTAAAGGAAATAAAGTGACAAAGACTATAATTGGGCGTTCGAATAACTTGTCATAGTTATAAGCTTGGATTTATATATAAGTTAAATAAGTCTTTTACACACCGGTTACATGTGTTAAAGTTCTATTTTAATAAAAGATCGTGGACATGAAGGTTTAAAATGTAAAATCGATGAATTTCAAAATAATCCAGATTAATGTTAAGGAAGAATTAAGGAATATGTTTTCTCATATATTAGTTGTGTGAATTAATGGAGTAAAAGAATTTTTTAAAGCATAAAAAATAAAGGTTAATGGATTTAACCTAAATTAAAGGAAATGTTTTGAAGAGAAACATGGTTAATGCATACACCGATTAGTCATCGTATGTACATTCGAGTTAATGTTTGATGATTGCATTGGTCCTTTATGTCGTTCATTTTTGTACTGCATTTTTTTTAGGAACCCCACTAGGTATTAGTTCACCATGTTCCCTTTATTACGGTGGGTTAGGTGATATTTCATATTTTGAGAGCATTTTTCAGGCAAGTGTTTCTTACTATTTACGCTAGTTGCTCGGATTACTGAACCCTGAGGCATTACCTAATGGGTTACTCACAAGTTATAATTATGTTTATATTCATGGAAAATGGAATCACGTGCTTATCAGGTTAATATAATTAATTAAAATGGACTAGAAATATTATCTAGGTTGTTTCACGTCACTCCACACTTAATGCCGCCAAGACAGATCGGATTGAACCACAAGTGTGGTCATCCCCGATTTCGTGTATCCTCCTTCCCTCTCCTTCTTCCCATGAACGAGGGTTGGGGAAATAAAAGGGGGAATGAAAAGGTCTCGCGCCCTCTTTCGATCTTGGAACGCTTCAGCCATCGTCAGTGTGGGATAAAAGTAAAGAGATGTAATCGCCAGCCAATTTTTCACAAAACAGGCAAAAGAATACGTCGCTACCTCGAGAGAGCATCATCAAAGACAAACTGATGCTTACAAAACCAATAGTTCAAAGGGTTCGGGGGAAAAGTTACGAAATGGGAAGATGTAAGACCCCCATCCCACCCTTTCGGTCTCTCATGGGCTTGTGTTATTGTTTTCCTTTATTTCTCTATGAAGTGTGTGTGTGTGTGTGTGTGTGTGTGTGTGTGTGTGTGTGTGTATAATGGAGATCGAAATTTCCCAACTCATATCATGGGAAAGATAGAGTGAGGTCATCCATAGGAATGTTCCCAAAATATTCTATATAAAATACTATTTAAGCGTTTATCGTGATATTGATCATTATGGAGAAAACGATAATATGTGTTGGATAAAATGCTAACCAAGATTACAAAGATAATATGTATAATAATACAAGAATATGATAAATGCGAAAATGGGGGATTTGGGAAAATTGGAAAAATTGGACTCAAGTCTTGGGTTTTAATCCGAAATGCCTATGTAGCCCATAGAGGCATCGAAGTCCACGTAGTTTGAATGCGGCGTAGGGGTGGGGTTTATCCCATGGATTCTAACAGGATTTTGAGTGTATAGAAAATGTGTTTTTTAGTTTGAAAAAGTGTGATAGATGATCCTGTTTGGAATTTATGGGCAGAACCCTCTTTATGTTTGTTTGTTTTTTTATAAAAAGTAAAGTATGTGCAATATAACTAGTAAAAAATGTGAGAGTTTAATGTGTATGAACAAATGCAAAACTAGATTATGAATATAATGTATTTAATGCAAAAATAAGAAATTTAAAGAGATAGGGAAGGATTTGAACCTTCTTTGAAGCTTGATCTTTATCTTGGAAGAGAGAGAATGAGATTTTGCCAAATTGGGTATGAAAAGGATAGGAATGTAAGATTGAATGGAATTCAACAAGAAGAAACTTCGTTGATTGCAAGAGAATGTTGCTAAGATCACTGATGCTGTTGGATCTGAGGTGTGCCTTGGGAGTGAGATCATGCCCTCTATTTATAGGGTCAGGGGTATTATCGATCGTCATGGACCTAGCCCTACCAATCAGCAGATAACCCTTGGCACATTACCGATTGGCAGGGAAATGGACTTTCCAATCGGCAGTCTCGTGCAAATTTTTTCCAGAAAAATGGTCGTAGAATGCAATCTGTTAATCCAAATCACGCTCGGAGCATACCGTTAGAAAGGTAATTCAGAGACCTTCAAGAGTATTTGGACCACTCTCGAGTTCGGGAGATGACTTTGGGTCAAATATGGCTCGAAAGCGCACATCGATCCTTTAGACAGGAGATCGTCAGACAAAAACGAATCGTTTGACCGAACGGTAAGTCAAAATTGCGGACGGGGTGGACCGTTGGAAGGGTTAGGTGATATACTTCGGAATTCCAAAGATCTTTGCTCGGTTTAAAATTTTTATGCTGGTCAACCGGGGCCCGAAAGTGCCTGGTGACCTCTCGAAGTAAAATGAGTCATTCGTCCGTACCGTAAGTCAGAATTGCGCATGGGGTAGACCGTTAGAAAGGGTATTCAGTTCCCTGTTGAGATTCATTCAGTTTCGTTCGAGCTGAAGAGTTGACTTCGGTTAAACGAAGCCCGAGAGCCCTCGGTGGCCTCTATAATGATTTTTGATTGTAAAATGGTCCTTCCGTCCGAACCGTTATGCCGATTCGTGCATGGGTGGATCATTGGAGAGGGGATTTAGAGCCCTTCGATGTTTGAAAGATCTTTTCCTCTGACGATAGAGTTGACCAGGGCCAAAGAGCACCCGATGGCCTCTAGATCGGTACTCAAAGTATGACCTAGGGTTTGTAGTGAAATGAGGAGGTGTTAAGGACCTAAGGAGAGACTTAGGGGGTCCTAGAATGTGGTGTCTACAGAGCCCCTCGATGGGTGGTCTTAGAACAAGTAAAATCCATCGAACATAAACCACATGATGTTTTGGAAAGAGGTCAATTATGCGGACCTAAAGGGATAAGGATGACCGATTCAGCAGGTTGAGGACGATTTTAAGGACATAAAGGGAATACTAAGGATAGTTGATTCTATGAACCGAGGTCGATTCTGAGGACCTGAGTAGAGGTGACCAATTAGGCGGGTCGAAGCCAATTCTGAGGGCTTGAGGTGGGAGATACTAATTCTGAGGGTCGAAGACAATTCTGAGGGATTAAGTAGAGACGACTAATTCTGAGGGTCGAAGTCAATTCTGAGGGCTTAAGTAGAGATGAACAATTCTGAGGGTCGAAGTCAATTCTGAGGGATTAAGTAGAAATGACCAATTCTGAGGGTAGAAGTCAATTCTAAGGGCTTACGTAGGGATTACCAGTTCTGAGGGTCGAAGCCAATTCTAAGGGCTTAAGTAGGGGTGACCAATTCTGAGGGTCGAAGCCAATTATGAGGGCTTAAGTAGAGATGACCAAGGTCGAAGACAATTCTGAGGGCTTAAGTAAGGATGGCCAATTCTGAGGGTCGAAGCCAATTTTGAGGGCTTAGGTAGAAATGACCAATTTTTAGGGTCGGAGCTAATTCTAAGGGCTTAAGTTGTAATTTTCTTAGGGAAATTTGGAGATTCCCCTGGGGAAATTATCTTGTGGTTTCGCTGGGGGAAAGGAATTAATCTGTGGATTGGATGTTTCCTAATTTTGCTGGTGGAATATACAATTGATTTTGAGAATTTCGTTAGGGGAGGTAAGAGTTCTTTTGGTAAATGAGCATGGTAAAAATGATTTTCTTGGTGAAAAAGGTTTTAAAATTCATTTGGTAATTTTATGAATTTTTTGAGGATTTTTCGGGACTTCCTGGCATTTTTCGAGATTTTTTGTACGAAATGTGAGGGGTGCCAAATGGCAGTGGCATGGTCTTTTGGGGTACCTCGATCAGATGAAGGGACAGTGCAGATCGGGTAAATTCTTCTTTCCTCTTGAGACCACTTTTCCTTTATGATACTTTTTCGATATTGATCTTTCTTTATCGGGGAATTTGTAGGTGACCTTCTATCCCTGAGGACGGCCATCCAGTATACGGGGTTGATAGGTGGGGAATGTGTAGATGAAACGTCTACTAGCACATGAGCTCCACTACTCTTGGTATCTCGAGGAGGGAGTATTCCATCAAGTTATGGAGGAGGAGGTGATTGTGTCACCGGCGAGGCCCCCCTTGTATATGAGGCGAGTGCGGGAGATGTTAGATAATGCACGGGTAGCGGCGATGATGGGTGAGTCTTACTTGCCATTGGCGATATATGATTATTTAGATTTCATGTCGAGCTGATTGATGTCGCCCATCATATGCCACGTGATGCCTCTCCCTCAAGAGGGTTCGAGTCGGTCAATGGGGTCTTCCCATAACGCAAGTAGTGCGTCAACATCGGCGGTGGTGACAACCTCGAAGGTTCCTTTCTTGCGGTTGGACCCTTCTTCTTATAATATTCGGTGAGCTAATGGAGGGTCGGTGCGTATGCGGCACCGTCCTAATGCGATGGACCCCGAGGAGCTAGAATTAACGGAGGAGGTTATCTAGCCAGCGGTATACTTTTCATCTCTATGTCTTTCAATTTTCAGATTTCTTTCTTTAACTCTGACTGACTGATTTGCTCTTTTCTATTATTCTTCTAGAACATCCGAGTATTAACCACCTAGATAAACGACATTCGGGATTGGATAGCTTCTGTGACCGCCCACATTCTAGAGGTGATCCTGATTCCGCCTTGCTTGGTGTCGCCTGCCTCGTCTGAGGAAGGGTCTGGCTCGAGGAGTGGAGGTACGTAGTCTCGTCACCGGGGGAGAGAGAGCGTCATAAGGAAGGAGGCTCATAGATAGAGAGAGAGAGAGAGAGAGAGAGAGAGAGAGAGAGAGAGAGAGAGAGAGAGAGAGAGAGAGAGAGAGAGAGAGAGTAAAGATGAAGATATAGAGGTTGTAGGTGAAGGTAGGTGAGAGAGAGATAAAGAGAAAATGTAGGTTCGGGCTGAGTCCTGTTGTATTTTGCTTTCCTGCAAGAAATATGTAATAAATAACATTTATCCAATAAAATGAAGTTTTTGTTAATTTTTGCTTTAATGACTTAATAAACATGATCTTTTTACTTTGGTGCTGAAACTGTAAAAAGGAATTAAAAAATGACTGGAGGGATAATTTATTTTTAAACAAGATAAGTAAAAACATAGGGAAAAGAAAATTTGGAATTCTCTAAGAATAAAAATTATTTTTATTGAGTTTTTTTATTTTGACAAAAAAGGAAAAAGGGAAATTTCCAAAAATAGGGAGTTATCGATCGGCTTGCCCCTTGTCTTGCTTATCGGCATATCAGTCAAGTTTAATCAATCCAAGGCTTTAATTGCGCTTTCTTCAACTACTTGGTACTTGGTGGGGTAAGTTTTTCTCCGATTTCTGCAGGGTTTTTGTCTTTGGTTGGTGTTTTCCAAGTATAAATAGGGGGCATGGGTGGAGCATTTTCCTCACACCTCTACATTCCTTCTCTTTTGCATTCTTCTTGCTTATTTTGAGATATAGCTCTCCCTGGAAGTGTTGAATTTTCTGACTACCTCTAAACCTTGGAGACAATGTGCTCATAAAATGTTGACTATGACGCTTTCAACATGGGTCGAGTCTATTTATGGAGCAACCGGTTCATAGAGTGGAACATGCTAATGGCAGTGGTAGTGTTATGGTATCCTGAAGACTTTGTTTTTCGCTTCAGGTTGGACAAAATTTGTTTAACCTATGAAGAGTTCTCTGCCATGTTGGGGATAAATCCAAGTGTTCCTGTAACTATGCCTTAGTTTTCTTGGTCCCCTTGGGAGTTGTTAGCAGGTCTTCTCTATATCTCGCCTTCAGTGACTAGGTCACTGGTTACGGGAGTAATGATCTCTCTTCTTGTTGTGTTGCATTATGTGTATTTACAGGATGTTGGTGATGCTAGATATGCTGGAGCCATCATTATGAGCTTTTATTTCAAAACTGCTATTAGTGACTGGGGAACTTCTGATGGACCCACAACTGGCGGCCATTGCTTCTTGGATGATGTACCGTCGCAATCTTGTGGCAGTGATATTAGCGGAGACTTTGAATGGTCTGGATTCCTGGCGGGAAGGCCATTCTGACTTCCTAAGGGGTTGCCCCGTTATGCTGTTCATATGGTTGTCACAGAGATTCCGTATGGTGGTCCCTCCTGAATATCCCTTAGAGACTGTGCCAAACTTCTTTTCACGCTACTTTATCAGTGTAGGCCTTGACATTGAGAGCTGGGAGGATTTGTTTATGGAACACGTGGCTCAAGGCCTGCGTTGGTCAGTGCCTTGGTGGGGGGAGATGTTGCCCATTCTAGAACTGGGGGAATACCAGTATGTTAGATTGGTTAGCCTTAGGCAGACCTATTTCTACTTTCTTTGGCAACTCTTGCACCAATTTGGCTGGGAATAGATTGTGCCACCATTGACACTAGATTTCTTTTCGGTGGGGGACTTGATAGAGCATATGTGCATGCGACTGGGCTCTTTGTGGGAGAATTGTCGACCATCAACTCGTCCGTCCTAGTTTGTGGGTAGAGTCTGGCATATTTCAGGGGACTATATGAAGTGGTTGTGGAGAAGAGTAGTTTCTAAAATGTTGGCTGTGGAGATCGGGATGTTTTAGGAGTAGTTGGTTTCTATTTTTATTTTAGAAAAGCAGGGGTAGGCTAGCAAGGGAAGTTGTTTGACTCCCTATGCCTATGTAATTGTACCAAAATTTTCCAATAATGGAATGAAAAGGTTTTTGACCATCTAGTTGCACCTCTTGATAAATTTTTCATATGAATTATTTATACCAATGAACTGTCGCTAAGGGAGGCTAGCTCTTATAGGTGGGAATGGAAGGGTAAGAGTTTCTCGTCTTTAACTTTCCATCTTCTGAGTACTTGACCGATGATGAGGGTTGAATCCCCTTAGACATCTAGATAACGAATTCCTTTCTTGAGAGCATCTTTGAGGCCTACCATTCATGCCTCGTATTCGATCATGTTATTGGTGCAGGGAAAATCTAGTTTGATGGAAATGGGAGTGTGAGAGTCATCAGGGCAATTAGAAGTATCCCAATGCCATATCTTTTCTTGTTGGCGGTGCCGTCAAAGAACATTTATCGTCGGAGGTCTTCTTGGGAGGTACAATGGATGTTCTCATCTGGGAATCCAAACATTAGTTTCTTCCATAGGGTAGTTAGCGAGGTAGTCAGAGATGGCTCTTCCTTTCATGGCTATCTAATCCAAACATTGGTTTTTTCCATAGAGTAGTCAGCGAGGTCGTCAGAGATGGCTCTTTCTTTCATGGCTATCTTCATGATATACATAATATCAAATTCAACTAGGAGCATCAACCATCAGGCCACTCAGCTATACAAGGCATGTTTCGTGAGCAGGTATTTGAGGGGATCCATCGGGGATATAAGTTTGATGGGGAAGGCGAGCATGTAGTGCCGTAATTTTTGGGTGACCCACACAAAAATGACACATGATTTTTCTAAGGCAGTGTAGTTAACTTTTTATCCATCCAACTTGCGACTGACATAGTAGATGGCTCTTTCTTTACGAGATTCTTCAAGGTATTGGGCTAGTAAATCCCCAGCTATAGTGTCAGTTATAGTCAGGTATAAGAGTAGGGGAAGACCAGGCTATGACGGTATGAGTATCAGAGGTCGGGTTAGGTACTGCTTAATTCGGTCAAAGGCTTCTTGGCAGGCTTCGTTCCAAACTTTGGTGTCGCCGGAGGTCTTCTTAGGAAGTAAAATATATATTCTCCTCCGGGAATCCAAACATTAGTTTCTTCAATAGGGTAGTCAGCAAGGTAGTCAGATATGGTTCTTCCTTTCATGACTATCTGTATGTCATACGCAATATCAAATTCGACTAGGAGCATCAACCATCTGACAGGTTTATTGAGCAGGTATTTGATGGGATCCATTCGGGATACAAGTTTGATGGGGAAGGGGAGCATGTAGTGCCGTAATTTTTGGTTGACCCATACAAAAGCGACACATGCTTTTTCCAAGGTAGTGTAGGTAACTTCATATCCATCCAACTTGTGACTGACGTAGTATATGGCTCTTTCTTTGTGATATTATTCAAGGTATTGGTCTAGCAAAGCCCCAGCTATAATGTCATTTACAGTCAGGTATAGGAGTAGGGGAAGACCAGGCTGCGGCGACATGAGTATCAGAGGTCGGGTTAGGTATTACTTGATTCGGTCACAGGCTTATTGGTAGGCTTCGTTCTGAACTTTAGTGGAATCCTTTCGAAGGAGTTTGAAGATGGGCTCACAGATAGAAGTCAACTGGCTGATGAATCGGCTGATATACTCTAATTTAATAAGGAATCCCTGAACTTCCTTCTTCGTTCAGGGAGGTGGCATGTTGAGTATATCTTTCATCTTAGCAGGATCTGCTTCTAACCCTTTCATACTAACCATGAATCCCAAGAGTTTTCCTTTGGTAATGCCAAAGACACATTTCTATGGGTTAAGTCACATCTAGAACTGTCCTAATCGCTCAAAGAACTTTCGAAGAGATGGAACATGACCTTATTTAGTCTTTGACTTGATAATCATATCATCCACATATACCTCGACTTCTTTGTGTATCAAATCATGCAAGATGGTTGTGGTAGCCCTGTGGTAGGTAGCCCCTACATTTTTTAGATCAAATAGCATAATGATGTAACAAAAGGTTCCCCATGGGGTGATAAATGCAGTTTTCTCTTGATGATCCGGGTGCATCTTGATCTAGTTATATCCGGTAAACCCATTAATGAATGACTTAAGAGCGTGGTTGGTCGTGTTGTCCACAATCATGTCGATATTGGGTAGCGGGTTGTCATACTTCGGAGAGTAGTCAACGCACATGCGAACCTTCCCTCCTGATTTTGGCATGGGTACGATGTTGGCTAGATATGTGGTATATTCGATCACAAGAATGAAACCCATGTTCAACTATTTGACTACTTCTTCCTTAACCTTGAGCGACCATTCGGTGCGGAGCTTTTATAGTTTCTGTTTGGCTGATTTGCATTCTGGGAGAGTTGAAATCTCATGCCGAGCTATCTCAGGACCGATGTCGGGCATATCATCGTACGACCATATGAAGACATCCATAAATTCCTTCAGTAATTCCTCGAGTTTCGCGCGCTCATGCTCGTCAAGGGTGGCCCCTATCCTAATCTTGAGTAAATGGCTACTGGAATTGAGACTTATAACAACAGTTTCATCTTCATTAACTTGAATACGATTATGTTATTTGTTATTAACCTTATTAAGATCAGTTAAGAATTATTCATTTTCAAAATCATGATCATCAAGAGTTTGATTAGAAATAAGA
This sequence comes from Sambucus nigra, assembly GCA_949130495.1. Classification (NCBI taxonomy): domain Eukaryota; kingdom Viridiplantae; phylum Streptophyta; class Magnoliopsida; order Dipsacales; family Adoxaceae; genus Sambucus; species Sambucus nigra. The sequence continues at coordinate 205,128,160 of OX422223.1, forward strand.
TAATTAATGTAAGGTACAACACGATACTCAAAATCTATATTTATTTCATTGTTAGGAAAAATAACATTGAGAACCTCATCGGGGAGGTCTCGATTACATCAGAATAAGGAGGGATAACAAAATAAGAGGAAATAGGATAAACATGTGGATTGGGTTGAATATCAGCAGGTGGAACTGGTGCAGCATGCCAGTTGAGGAGAGGTGCATCAGCAGCTTTGATCAGGCGAGCCGATGATGTGCTTGAGTGGATCATGAAGAGTGTAATCCCCAGTGTTTGCAAGTCGAATGAATCCTTGGAGTCACTTCCCTCGGAATCCCCGGTATCGACTATAGTCTTGTAAACGAGGGGTTGCACATGATATTGGGAACTTTTAGCCCATGAGTAGCTGTCTTGGAAAAAGATCTCCATTCTAGGTTTTATTTTCTTGTCCACATGATCATACCACGGTTCAGGAAAGCCACAAAAGGGGAAATGTTCACCCTCTCTGATGAATTTTCCATTCAAGGAGTCTCTTGAGACAGTCTTAGCGCTTTCTAACATTTTCTTCATTCGAGGCTAACGGATCATTCTGAATTATTCTGATGATGGTTGATAACCCAAACCGCAAGGAGGAAAGGCTTTCTTCAATGCAATGGGTTCGATTATCCCATGTTATGTTTGTCCTAGCCCCAGTCCGGGCATAAAGTGCATATTTTTTAATATCTGGATCACATTGATGTTTCAATGAGGGTTATACTCCGAACAAACCCTATCTTTGAAATTGTCCTCCGCTAGGAGTAAAAGTGGTTCAACTCAAAAATCTGATAGAAGCTTATCATTTGCCATGTGTTGTATCTCAAGTACTGGATTACTAGTGCTTGCATTCTCGATATTGTCATCATCGCCCAAAATTGTGATGACCTTCCCATTGGCGAATAACTTCAGTTTCTTATGAAGGGAAGAAGACACACCCTTAATACTATGGAGCTATGGTCACCCAAGTAACATATCGAAACAAGTCGGGATGTCAATGACTTAGAATTCAATAACCGAATTTATAGGGTCAGTCCCTATTTCAAGATTTATGTATCATATTACTTCTCGATGGGTATTATCATAAGCACATACAGCGGCAAAGGTTGGAGCAAGGTCGCTCACTTTCAGTACCTAAACAATTAAGGGTCCTCAATGGGCAGACATTAAAAGTTGAATCATTATCGATAAGACAGAGTTGGACAGTCTTTCCCATGACTTTAACAAAGATATTGAGAGCATAATTATGGTTTGACCCAATCTTAGGGATTTCTTCTTAGGAGAAGGAGAGCATTCTAGTAGAGGTTAGGAATCTGACCAGATCCGCTACTTCTTCTGGCGTGGTTGAAGGAGGAACTGTGGGCCCAGTGAGTAGCTTGATCAAAGCATTTTGGTGTAGTTGGGAAGATATAAAGAGTTCCCGTAGAGTTATATTAGCTTGGGTCTTCTTCAATTGATCGAGGATCTTACTCTCATCAAGGGTCATTTCGAGCATAGGGAGATTCTCAACACTTTTTTGTTTGTCGATTGTAGATGGTGGCAAGTTTGGAACTTGGTAGTGCCTCTCTGACCTGGTCATGTGGTTCACAAAATAAGCAAAAAATAGAAACCCCATCTCCCCATCTATCTCGAGTTGTTCAGCCACCTTATTAATTTCTCCTAGTATCTCCTCAAATGATATCATCCCACATATATTGACTATATGGATAGTTTTCTATGGGCTTGGCTCTTCATTTGAATCATCGAATTCGTCCCCCATCCGATGGAAACGACATCATATTTCCATAAAAATTTAATACACTCTACAACCTCAACGGACTCCTCATACAAATCCTACCATTTGATGGGGAGATGTAGAAGTGAAGGGACCAGGCACCCTTGTAATTTGAAAGAATCAAGTATCTCAGATATATTGCAAATATAATGATCTGTCAGAATAAATCTGCTATTATCTGGATGACAACATCTAAACTGACTTCATCGGTAGGTACACCCAATTGTCTGACTCTCAATCCCATTTTCGAACTTCCAAAAATAGTGCACTGAATATTTGGTAGTTAATAGTTATCTCAGAGGGCAATTTCATCACAAACTCTAGGAGTTGGTTCAACACTTCTGATAATTCCATATCTTTTCCTCCAGAACGGGTACGAATAGCGATGCATGCTCTAGTAAAGAGAGGTCGGGCCTGATTGGCAAAGTTGGTAGGGTGTAAGAGAAAATATTAGCACTCTTGGAGAGGCTTAGGAGAATATATGGGTATGCTGGGTGATTTACTTAGCACAATCTGGGTAGATGGATCAAATTATGGGTCTTCTTCTAGGAAGATGGCATTTATATGATTTAGGAGTGGATTGTGGGTAGTGTTTGGTTTAGGATTGGCTGGTGAGGCGATGACACCCCGATCGATTAGACCTTGGATCACATTTCGGAGATGGAAACACTGGTTAGTGGTATGGCCGGTAGTTTGGTGAAAGTCACAATGGGCATCTGGTTTGAACTTTTTAGAATGTGAATTTGGTAATGGACGAGGGTCCAATGGTTTGATGATATTATGACTTAATAGGGCCTGGTAAACTTTAGAGAGAGGAGTGTGAAGCTTGGTGTATTCCTTCTTGACAGGTTAGGATGGCTTTTTGGTGCCCATAAAGTTGCAAGCTGAGGGATGTTATTGATGGTTGAAACTGCGGTACTGACAGGATTTTCATACCTTCTGGGAGTGAATCATCCAGATACTTTCTTCAGTTCAACTTCTGTCTTAGCAAGACCTTCTTTAATCTCCAATCTTGCTTCTCAGGAGGCTCAGAAATGAGGGTAATAATGTCCTCCCAACGGTTCTCGAATATGGGGTAAGAAAGTCTTCTTCACGATACTGACTTGCTCTTCTTCGAAAGGTCGTTTGGTCATGGTGACTGTTTTTTCTCTCCACATTGCTATGAAGTTACCACCTGATTCCCCAGGATTCTTCTAGAGTATCTCTAAATCACAGCAGGTGACTTCCAATTCTTCTTTGTACTTGTATTGTGACATGAATGCATGGGCAACATCCTCCCAACTGCGAATTTTTGATTCCTTGAGAGATAAAAACCAGCGGAGAGCACTGTCATTCAAAGTTTGTTGAAATATTTGGGCCATTATTTCCTCAAAGGCACCTAAAAGAGTCATAGATCGGTGGTAACTGGAGATATGGACGATTAGGGGTCCACTAACCCCCGAACTTCGCGATGTTGGGCATCTTGAACTTTTCGGATAACCTTGATTTAAGTTAAGGAGACATGTGGGTGTAATCCATGTAGTTCCCAAAGATTCTGACTTTGTTGAACTTCTTGGTCAACATCTTGAGGTCTTGCATGACCTTGCTCAATTCTTACTCCTTCAGATGAACAGTCAAGGGTGGGTTAACCCCTAGCTGGGTAAGATTCGGCATAGGGAGCTGGGATAGCAATGGCCCATTACTAGGAGGAGCATGTGGAGCGTGATGATATTCCTCAAGAACCCAAATAGGATAGAGTGCGGGCGAATCCATAACTTGAAAGAAGAAGAACTGGAGCTATTCAAGAACAGGGACCCGGTTTTGTTACATCTCATTAACATCGGTTTGAAGGCTATCAATCTTGGCAGTGATTTGGGCTAAGACCGTTATTAAATTGGATTACACATTTGGTGCTTGGTCTGTGTTATCCATGGAAAGCAGATTAAGATGAATTTAGAACTCTGAAGAAGCAGCAAGGGAACTAACGGAGCCTCGAGGCGGTTCAACTGAAGATCGAAGCCAATAAAGAGCCAGGCCAAGGGTCGGGTATGCGATCAACCTGAGAAGGAGAAAATTCGAATTTATTTTTGAAAGAGAATGGGAAAGATGTTATTTTTGAAAAGTAAGAAAGATGTTTTTGACATTTTTGGAAAAGAGGGTGACAAAATGTTTTTAGGAAGAAAGGATGAAAAATAATTTTGGTATAATGAAGGGAAAAATGCCTTTGGTATTTTTGATAAAAGAAGGGGAATTTTTTTGACACTTTTGGTAAAAAAAAAAGAGGAAAAACAAGAGATAGGTCTCAACATGATTATTATTATGTTTATTATGTTCTCACTTGTATTAGGTTTACCTAAATACAAAAAAGAAATGTTGAACACGACCCGAGCCTGGGAAAATTAGTTTTGAAAAATATGTAAAAATATGGTTTGGACTTGTTACCAGGCTCATGGGCATGGTCCCGTTTTAAAAATTGCGTGAAAAATTGGGCGGCATGTCGACCTGTCATTTCAACAGAGTTTTGGGTAGAACCTGGCAAACTAAATATTAGTGCCCTAGGTTTGATGCATATATGAGGGTAGGCCGTTGTTGGATTAATTGGAAGGGTTCCCCCATTTGGCATGACTTCCACGATATACGTCTTGCTTTTGAGGGCAATCGATATGTGTGGACAAGCCATTTGATATACCTGAGCGTATGTGAATTTTCTCACTATATAGCTCGTGGGGACAGTACGTGTGAGAGCAAATTCGATATATTCAGCGTATGTGAATGAGTTCCCTATGATATACCTCCCATCATGACTTCGGTCAAGTGGTACGATGAGGGTGGAATGGTTCAATATATGTCAAAGGTACTTGGCCAATGTAAGGTGAGAGTCATATTGCTTAGGCTAACTGTGACCTGCCGGACTAGCGCCCATCATGAAGTGACCCCCCAGTTACGGGACAAAAGTTGGTCAACAGCCATGATCTTTGGTGATGTTGTGCAAAATGCATGATTCTTGATTGGTATATTATGGAGAAAGTGTCTTTATTTGGCATGATGAGCATTATACTAAGCAGGGAATAATGTACAAGTATAAGAATTAAATCTAACATGGAGCATGAATATTATACTAAGCATGGATATATGTGAATATCTACAAGTGAGCGTGTGGTAGTGAATGTTGATACCAAATTTAGTCTGCTGACATGGCTCAATAAAGTAAAGACACGTGGCAATCTACGTGGCAACAACAAACACTTTCGAGGAACTCACATGCTCCGAGGAACCATACTACGACGAGGAACACTAATTTCCCGAGGAACTCATACGCTCCGAGGAACGAGAACTCTCTGAGGAACTCTTGAGTACCGAGAAGCTCTGGCGGTCCGAGCTGCACCTCGAACAAAGCATTAATAGCAGGATAACCAACAGTTTGACTGTTCATTAAATGCTTATCATTCAGACGCATACGCATAAGGGGCATTGAATGTATTACCTTTTCATATGTACATCATTTAATGTATTACCCTTTCACATTACAGCCTCAGGGCTATAAATACATTGTACAATCCTCATTGTAGGGGGACCAAAATTTCTTGAGATAACTTGTAATCGAGAATTCCCATACAATCAGCAATAACATAACAGTGGACGTAGGCCATTCTTATAAGGCTGAACCACTTTAAAAATTCTTTGTCTCATTAATTTATCTGTGATTGAATAATTAGATATGATCTAATTCTTTACATCAACAGTGAACCTAACTATGGATCAACTACAAGTGGTGTGTAACAAGTGTGAGTGAGTATGGATATATACAAGTGTGATAAGTGAAGGTGTGTGTTAGTTACATCTAGGCATGGATATTCTAAGTGGTGTGTGCAACATGTGGATATAAGTGATCCTAAGTGCATGTAGTGTGAAGTGTACAGGAGAATATCTACAAGTGTGTGAGTGAGTAGTGATATAATCATGAGGTATATATGTACGAGAAATAATATAGGAGAGAAAAGGGAATATACTGGTAGGTGCATACGCACATAAGAAAATAAACACCCATGCAAACAGAGTCTAGCCCTCTTATGAAAAATGCCCCCAACGGAGTCGCCACGGTGGCCATCCCCAATTTCGTGTATCCTTACACTCTCCCCTTCTTCCCATGAACGAGGGTTGGGGAAAGAAAAGGGGGAATGAAAAGGTCTCGCGCCCTCTTTCGATCTTGGAATGCTTAGACCGTCGTCGGTGTGCGGCAAATGTAAAAAGATAGAGTCGCCAGCCTATTTTGTACAAAACAGGCAAAGGAATATTTTGCTGCCTTAAGAGATCGGCATCAAAGACAAACTGATGCTTATGAAACCAATTGTTCGAAGGGTTCGGGGGATATGTTACAGAATGAAAAGGTGTTAGGCACCCATCCCGCCCTTTCGGTCTCTCATGGGCTTGTGTTATTTTTCTTTATTTCTCCGTGAAGTGTGTGTTCGTGTATACATAATGGAGATCAGAATTGCCTAACTCATACCATGGGAAAGATAGAGTGAGGTCATCCATAGGAATGTTCCCAAAATATTCTTTATAAAATAGGATTTAGGCATTTATCGTGATATTGATCGTTATGGTCAAACGATAATATTGTTGGATAAAACGCTAACCACGATTATATGTATAATAATTCAAGAATGTGATAAATGCGGAAATGGGGGATTTGGAAAAATTAAAAAATTAGAAAATTGGAAAATCTAAAAATTAGAGTCTCAGGTTTTAATCCGAAACGCCTACATAGCCTATAAAGGCATCAAAGTCCACATAGTTCGCATGCGGCATAGGGGTGACGTTTACCTCATAGATTCGAACGGGATTTTATGTGTGTGTAGAAAATGTGTTTTTTAGTTTTGAAAAAGTGTGATGGATGATCCCGTTTGGAATTTATGGGCGTAACCCTCTTTTTTATTTGTTTTGAGTTTTTAAAGTATGTGAAATATAACTATTAAAAAAAGTGAGAGTTTAATGTGTATGAACTAAAGCAAAACTAGATTATGAATCTAATGTATTTAATGCAAAAATGAGAAATTTAAAGATATTGGGAAGGATTTGGAGCTTCTTTGAAGCTTGATCTTGATTTTGGATGAACTCCCTTGAATGTGAGATGAATGTTGGATGAGAGAGAAATAGATTTTGCCAAATTGGGTATGAAAAGGATGGGAATGTAAGATTTAATGGAATTTCACATGAAGAAACTTCGCTGATTGCAAGAGAATGTTGTTGAGATCACTGAAGTTGTTGGATTTGAGGTGTGCCTTGCAAATGAGATCATGCCCTCTATTTATAGGGTCAGGGGTGCTGCCGATCGACATGGCCCCAGCCCTGCCAATTGGCAGGTAACCCTTGGCAGACTACCGATAGGCGGGGAAATGTACCTGCCAATAGGTAGTCTCGTACATATTTTCCCAAAAAAATAGTCATAAAACGCAATCCGTTGATCCAAATCACAAACGGGGAATACCATTAGAAAGGTAATTCAGAGACCTTGAAGAATCCTTTAGACATCTCCCGGGTCCAAGAGTTGACTTTGGGTAAAATGTGGCTCGGAAGCACACGTCAATCCTTAAGTTCAGGTCAGGGCATTATAACTTGCTATCAGATATTTATTTTTAAGTCCCCACTAGAGTGATATGCATTTGTGAGATTGGGTTTAAATCTTCAATGATCGAAAGTTAGGCTTTAAGCTCGGCCTGATACGGAGAGCATGAACTTCGATCCTTATGTACGTGCAATAATGACCTTGGAGTTAAGGATTAGGACATAAATGGTAGCTTCTTCATTAATAACGATGAGTTGAGTTTTATCCACCACACTACCTCATCACCATCCTCGGTTAGAGTGTCAAATGGCTTGGTGAGTGTTTACCTTGAAAACGTGTGATAACGTTGATATTCTCAAAAAGTGGTTGACATGCCACTCTGTGTAGTAAAGGGTGTCTTAGCCTTATTAAGTATCAAAAAACATCTTATAGTGTTCTATGATAAGGAGCCCATAAAAAGGTTGTGATAATTCAAGGTATTGGGATATTATAGTAGCACAATAGAGGCGTGGTGGACCCATAACCCATATACCAAGTGATTTAGTTTGGTTCCCACTATTGTATGAAAGTAATTATATTAATCAAGAGAGTCTTAACACCGAGATGATATCAAGTCATAGACATAGTCACATAGTGAATCAGAACGTGGACAAGTACTGGTAATAGCACAAAAATGCACACCGAGTGTTAATGCTGGTGGATTATAAGTATGGTTGACTAATTGTTCGAAAAGAGTTCGGTACCGAGTTTGAAGGATGCTCATTGCCCAAGAAAAGTGTTAAATCATAATGAAACATTCTTAAATCGAGTCAAATGTTAAAAGGACTTTCATTTATCGGTGAGATACATATGTAGTATTTGGAGACTAAGGATACATAGAGTAGGTAAGTCCTAAATTGTTTCGTTCATACAATGTTAGCATGAGGTAGGGTTCGATCTCAAGGTAGAAACTTTTGTATCATCTTTTATATTCACCCAAAACCACTTAAATGACTGCGTTATCGATAGAGGAAATATATATTAAAGGAAGTCTTAAGTAAGCATTAAGATGTCTAACATAGTAGGAGTTGTAGCATTTGAGAAAAGGCTCCCGTTATAAATAAATGATATTGATGGTATTGGTATTTCGGGCAAGAATATTTTAAGAAAAGTCATTTGGTTAAACCAGTTTTCGTGATCATAACTCATTAGAAGATTAGGAAATTAATTGTTTTCCATCTTCGGAGAATTGTAGGCAAGGTCACATGCTAAAGACAAGGTTTGTGTGTAAATTTAGGGTAACATAATCGATTTGTCCGAAAGGGTTATCGTACATAAACAATTTGGGCATCATCATTAGTTAACAGACAAGGGTAATGATAATGTCACCTTAAAACTTTAGGAGTAGTGTTCAAGCTTGTGTAGTAATCACTATAAGTTGAATCTCACCATATGTATGCTAGTACACTTCTATTAAATACCGGAGATAGGGATAAGTTGGCTCTCCGGGTGTGTCGCGTTGGAAGTGGCAGCAAAGAAACATGGTAAAAGGGGTAAATGCGATCTGAGCACCACGATCCTTTTAGATGTACAGGCACCGGTCGACATAATTATCATATAATTCAAGTGAGAGCAACTTACCACGAAATATTGCAAGTATACGATAGTTAGCATTGTGGCATCAACATCCAAATTGAGGTGGACACACCATGAGGTAAGTTCATCATTAATAACATTTTTAGACATCAATAACTCGTACCCAAGGAAAATAGTGATCTAGACTTGTTTAGTCGGCATTATCTGAAGAGAAGGATTTATAAACAATGACCAGAAAAATGAGGCAATATTCGAACGGGATCTAAACGTTCATGCTTAGACAGTATCCGAATGAGGTGCAACCATTAGGTACTGAAATATTCTTTCTTGGGAAAATACTGATGAACAATGAGCTTCAACTCGTCAACAATGCTAGTGTTATAGAAGACCCAAGTGGCGCCCCTCAACCAGTCGAAAGGATCTTCGATCTTAACCGAAGGACTCCCCATGAAGTGGAGGATATTTAAACTATCAAAGACTTAATCGAAGAATGTGTTCCCAACGGCTAGCACGAGCCCTATTATTATGGGCAGATATATCAGAGAATTTAAACACGTGTCCGCCAGAGTTTGAAATATATCAATGATTATGCAGGAAAACAGAATAGACATTGTATCAAGGTTGTGTATATAAATCCTCATATAGCAATAGATCAATTAAGCGATAAATTATACTCAACACTCTTGTATTGGTCCATTTAATAAACAAACATCTCCCCTTGCCTCGTGGACGTAGGCCAAGCCCGGCTAAACCATGAACATACTTTGTTCCCTCTTATTCCTCATCCCCTTATCAGTTATTGATATACATAAATTTATTGTGTTGTGTAAATTTTGTATCAACATAATTGGCACCATATGTGGGAACAATTGTTTCCATAGCTATGAACAAGAACCAAGTGATGAATGCAATTGGAGTCCTTAGAGAGCGGAAGCAGGCCCTCCAAGACCATCGAGAGGAACTGTTAAACCGACTTCCCTAGCCCCAACAACCATCGGAGCAGTAAGTGGACCAAGAGCCCCACTAAGAGAAAGCAAAACCTAGAGAACCAGATGCCACTGTCGCCACAACCAGCACTTTCCTCCACCGTTCATCGGATGTCGGTACACCGGGGCATAGGGCTCCAACCGGTTGACAAGGCAACTGGGGATGTCGAGCGAGAGTCACCATTTTTTCTGGAGGTCATGGCCTGTCCCATGACATCAAACTTTAAACTACCCCCGATGGACTCATTTGACGACATGACGAACCCAAGGGACCACGTCGATCACTATGGGGCTCGTATAGATTTTATGGCCAACATAAACCCAATAAGACACAGAGCATTCGCCACCACTTTTAAATGATCAGCAAGGACCTAGTTTAATCGGCTACCCCCACACTCCATTACCTATTTTAAGGAGATCTCCAAGCACTTCGTTCACCACTTCATGGGTAGCAGAGTTCGTCGAAAAAATACTAATCACCTAGTTAATGTCCTGCAAGCAAGAGAGGAGTGTCTTAGGGAGTATGTCAAGAGATTCAATGATGAACTGCTCCACATAAACCATCCTGATGAAAAGGTGATCATTTCGGCCTTCCTGAGGGAACTTTCAGTTGGTAACTCTATTTACTCGTTGTTTAAGAACCCCCAGCTAACATGAGCTAACTCATGAAAAAGGTAAAAAAAAACACATCCATGTTGAGGACATGCTCAGTAGCCGAAAATTAAGCCGCCCCTCCAAGGATATGGGGAAATAATATACGACGGAGAACGTGGGAAAATAAAGTGCAAAGAGGGGCACGGGAAACGAATATATGAAGAAGAATATGAGGAAACAAAGTCCATCAGAGCCAAAGGGAACCCCTAGCCCTAGGATACACCAGATTCAAATTGAGCAGTTCACCCCGCTAAACATCACAGTGGGGAGAGTCCTAAACATTATAGTGGACCCCAAGATGTTGAAGTAGTCGCACAGGTCGTGGAACTAACCGATTAGGCCCAAGTCTAACTTGTACTACCAGTTCCACGGGGACTAAACCACGACAAAAATGATTGCATAAACCTCAAAAGAAAAATTGAGGTGCTAGTGCAAAGGGGATACCTAAGGGACTTCATCCGAAGGGAGGTCCTTCTAGAAGACGGAGGGTCAAAATATGAGAATCAAGCAAAGAAGCAAGTCCAAATAAAGGGAGCTAAAAAGGGAAGATAAGGGGGACAGAAGCGATGTCGAAGAAGGTAGGTGAATTGAAATAATATTCAGAGGGTTTACAGTACTGGAGACCTACAGAAGGCTATAAAGATATAGTTTTCACCCCCCATGACTCCAGAGACATCATCACGCCTCATGATGACCCGTTCCTAATAACGACATAGATATCTAAGTGGACGATGGAAATAATTATAATCGATACCGAAATTTCAGTCGACCTGGTCTATTATGAGTGTTTTGAACAAATGAAGATAGGGTCACGATTGAAGCCGGCGCAGGGTCCATTTTTGGGTTATCTGTGGAGAAAGTTTATCTGAAAGGGTCTGTTGAGCTACCATTCACAATTGGGGAGCAGACTGTCATCCTACAAGTGGGATTTCTTGAGGTAAATTATCCCTCAGTCTATAAAGTGCTCATAGGGCAGACGACCCTCAGTCGCCTAGATGTCGTGTTATCAATCAAATCCCTATCCATTCGGTTCCCAATACTAAATGGGACTGGGATAGTATGGGGAAGCCAATCACGGGCCAAAAATTATTACTTTGCATCCTGAAAAAAATAAGAGACCTTCAGCATTGATAAATTATACTCAAGAAAAGAGATCACATAAGGATCTTGAGTGGAAGATTTAGTACCCATACCCATGTACGAGGACCACCCAGAGAGAGTGGTATATGTAGGATCGTGTAATACCCCGTATTTTTACTGATTTAATTATAGGATTAATTGAATTAATTAGAAATTAATCTGGATTTAAATACTAGTGAGATGAGAGTTATATTTGGTTATGATCATTTTGAGTGCGCTGGTGTGTTCGAAAGTATTAATATAGTCAGAATAGACCACCTGGGGGTTTCGTTTGGGTTCTGGGGAGTTTTAAGGCCAAACCGACAACCCACGAGGGTACATTAGTTATTTTACTATTTGATGAATAGTGACCTACGAAATTTAGGTTAAATATATTAGCCAACACTTAGGATCATTAGGTTGATTGGCTATAACAAACTTGATAGAGAGAAGTAGAGAAAAAGTAAGGGTTTCCAAAGGTTGCTAGGGCCAAACAACCACCTTGAACCACCACCACCGTCGGATTTGTGATCGAAAAGAGAACATCACCACTATATCATATTCTCCAAAGGATCAAAACTTCCATTTGACGCAAGTGATTTGACTTGTTATAATTTAGCAAATATATTATCCATGGTAGTTTAGAATTGGATACTAAACTTGAAATATTGATAATTTCATGAATTGGGAGAATTTAATCTTGAATATGGGTAGGTTTTGCATGTAGTTGAACTTCTAATATGTAGAGACAACGAAATCATGATTCATGTATAGAAATTCACGAATTAATGTTGAGATATTTGATGTTCTTGAAGAAAAATTGATGAACAAGGGTTTTTATGAAAAATACATGATTTAATGATTCTGAGACGTTAGAAATTATGTAATTATGTTGGTGTAACCTTTGGTATAAATATTTGGGAGTTTGGGACATTATAATAGAGGATTTGAGGGTTAAAACTGATGAAACCTATAGGCAAAAATATGCAAAAATCGTAGGCCAATATCTGATAGATCGATCGATTGACTCAAGAATATCGATCGATCGACTGGATCGATCGATTGACCATTTCCTTCGATCGATCGACTCACCCTGTATTTGCGATAAAAATTTCCTTTTAAGGTTTAACCAATCCCGACTTTTAAGAATTATTGGCGTGGACTATTTGAACATATTGGGACTTAATGAAGGTCAATAGGGGTGTATTTGTGGCCCAAAAAATATTAGTTTGATTTGGGATTAAATGATAGACTTACGAGTGTCCGACGAGTGAGTTACGGTTGGAAATTATGGGAACTTGTATTTAATTCGGATAAAAATAACTTAAGGTTACAAACAGTAGTAGGGGGACTTTAAATTAGTGAAATAACCTTAGAGACAAGTGGGAGACTTAGTAACCTTTTGGTATAGGTTTAAGTACTCAGTTGTATACGACGAGAGTTGTCGCGCTAAACATAATACGTAGAATAATTGGGACGAAACTATACTACGTATGAAACTTGAAATATTGGACAGGAGTATACCTATATTGAAATGATGATAACTTAGGTTGTGTGATTACCTAGTATATGGATTATTATGTGTGATTACATAGTATGAAACCATACTTTCTATCACGGGAGGTTGTAGGAAGAGGACAATCTTATCTTGTGTGCCTTCGGGGGGATCTAGTTTTGGTACCTCAAGAATATAGGACTGTGAAGACTTATTTGTGAGTTGATAAGTCAGCTGACTATGGGAGCGTAGGTATGTGCGTGACCCATAGGTATGTGAACTTTTTTCACCTCCAATATGTGTGATTTGTATTGATACGGTTCTTGAGTGATTCTGAACTTGTGAGCCTTATGTACTTGATGTACAGGGATTTGATAGCAGAGTATGCATGCACCGCAGCTCAGCCTAGGGGTGCCATATATGGACATATGTTCTGAGAGTGATATAAATATATACTTCATATTTTTCTACTATGTTGCTTGGTAGATGAGTTAGGATGAGAACTATAAAATAATGTAAACTTGTGGAACTTTAGAGTGAGTATTAAGTTAATGGAAATTCCATGGTATTTGGGTAATGCGGGTGACTCAATATAGTAATCCCTATAGACAAAGATTTGGTACCAATAAGATAAGTGGGTAGCGTAACTAGGATGGGTAGTAAATATGCGTTAGACATGCACAATAGTTGAGGTGAGAGAAACTCATGTGAGAGCACGTGACTAACATGTATATGATATTTACTGTTTAATGCAATTTAAACACTTATTATTTTTAAACTGTTTTCACATCGAGCTCTGACTCGTTTGCTTCCAAATCTATTTTGTTTTGTAAAACCCTTTTAGGTGCCTAGCCACGGGGATGCCAAGAATAGGAGTTTCATTTTATTGACGTGTTGTAGCTGTTGTGGAAGTTACAGGGTCTTGGTATTAGACGCCTCTGCCATCTATCTTTGATTCTTACACAGTTATCTACATCAGTTAGGGCATGTCTCCCCTTTCCATTTAGAGATAGCAGTTTCAGACTATCATTTTCATTTCAGTTGTTGGAATTATTTAGATATTCAGACTTTTGTATTGGGATCATTTGGAATTGAGATTTTATTTGGAGTGTTACTATAGACTCTGTTATTTCTTTCTATTAATTATTCCTATGAGGTTGTTTATGTGAATGTTGAATGGTTGGTTATTCATTACTTGGTTGTAAGTTAATTTAATTAATAAAATTTGGCATCTCACTTTTTTAAATATTAGGTGGCTAATAACTAATTAAATGTTTATCGACAGTGATGCTAAGACTGAACCAACTTGATTTTATGTGTTAATTTAATAAAGGAGTAGCTACCCGGTATTTAATTAGACGGTGTGTCACAGATCGTCGCTTGAAGAAGATAGGAGAAAAAAGTTGACTTGGTTTTTGAAAAAGAACCAGGAGATGTTCTCATGGAGCCACGAAGACATGACCGGGCATCGATGCCTCAATACTGACCCACCAACTGAAGGTGGATCTAACTAAGTGCCCGGTTCGGAATAAGAAGAGATCATTTGCACAAGAAAGGAACTTGGCAGCATATGCAGATGTGGTAAAATTGCTAGAGGAAAAATTTATCCGGGAAGTTTAATATTTCGAATGGTTATCCAACGTAGTGATGGTTGGGAAACCAAACGAGAAATGGAGATTATTTGTGGACTACTCAAACCTCAACGATGCATGTCGAAAATATTTTATCCCTTCCCAAGGATCGATGCTCTGGTGGATGCTATAGCACGTCATGAGACACTCTCCGTCATTGACGCTTACTCTAGGTACAACCAAATCAGGATGAACTTGGGGGATGAAGAGAATGCGTCATTTGTGACCGATCGAGGGACTTACTATTATAAAGTGATGACGTTTGGGATGAAAAATGCAGGGGTGACCTACTAGCAGCTGGTCAATAAGATGTTTAAAGACAAGATAAGTACGAGGATGGAAGCCTATATGGATGATATGTTAGTAAAGAGTTTGAAAGGGAAGTAGCACATCATGAGTCTCGGATAAATCTTCAAGATCCTTAATAGATACAACATAAAGCTCAACGAAGAAACTGGCAACAATCATCTCACCTTGGCTATTTTCATTATGGGGGATGGGAATCTTGGTCCCATTTCTAATAGGAAAATGTCAGTGCAAATTCTTGCTAGTGGCGATAGACTACTTCATTAAATGGGTGGAAGCAGAACCACTCGCCAGAATCACGGACCAAAAGGTCCATTCTTGTTTATGGAAATTCATCATCAATCGGTTCGATATTCCTTACGCAATTTTTACAAACAACGGGAGGCAATTTGATAGCATGCGTATTGATAAGCTATGCGATCAGTTCCGGATTAAGAATTACAATTCCACTCCAAGGCACCCTAGATGAAATGATCAAGGCGGGGTGACAAACAGAACATTTCTCTATGGAATCAAAATCAAGTTAAATAACGCCAAGGGTTCTAGGTAGATAAATTAATCCCGGTCCTATGGGCTTACCGAACAATGACAAGGGGACAACGGGTTTCATACCCTTCGTCTATACATATGGAACATAGGTCTTCATCCCCATATAACTGTAAGATCAGGCGATGAGGGTACAATGCTTTAACACTGAAGAAAATAATCAAAAACCATAAAAAAACCTAAACCTACTAGACGAACGAAGGGAGGTACCAGCACTGAAGAGAGCAACAGCTCATAAAAATTCGCTTGATACTACAATCAAAAGGTAATAATAGGACATTTCAAGTGATCAATCTGGTGCTCGGGAAAATAACTCAATCCACGAGGGTCCCAAGCCATGGAAAGCTAGCTGACAATTGGGAGGGACCCTATGTGGTCGATTGCATCATCTGTCTGGGGACATATGGCCTTAAAAATCATAAAGGGCAATACCTCCCATGCCCACGGAACCTCAGAAACTCGAAATGACACTACTAGTAAATAATCAGAGCCCCCGCCCCCCCGCTCGGCATTAGTGACACATTCAATATTTCTTGTTCATGTTATTTTAATTTTTCTATTATAATCTATTTTTAGTAATCTAACACTTTTATCACCATCTTCAATGTAGCCATGATTACCCACGTTGTCAATAAATAAGGATTTTTTTTTTCGAAAGACTGTTTTGTCCAATTAATCATTCTCATACCCCCCCCCCCAAGCGTTCGAATTGTACTAGTTTATAAACCAACCTTTAGGCGGAGGAAGGATAACATTGGACAGTGTTTAGATACATCCTTCCCAGGCTTATATCCTCCAGATATAATAACTTGGTTGATCCCCAAGTTTAACTCACACCCTCTAGACTGATTAAATCTGGGTAACAAGGTAGTTCGAGTATAATATGATGAACTCCGGGTCAAGAAGGGTTGTTAATAATCATACTGTTATTTTAAAATTAAAAAAGGGGGAGTATGGAGTGATAAAGGAGGAAATAAGGTCGGAGTGTCGTTACACGGAGCAAATATTTTCAAAATATGTTATAAATTTAACTTTCTAAATACTAGTGATCATAACATAAATAGTCGTTTGCACCACCCTTCAAAGATTGACCATCGGAGTATAAATAACATGGTCAATAAATTGTGTATAAACAATCAAAATATTTTAATTTAGTCATTCAGAATAATACAATTCGTCAACCGTGTATAAATAAAATAACACGTTTTATCAACCGTGAACAAATAAAGTAACACGGCTCGTCAATCTTCCCCAATCAAGTATACACAGATAATAAGGCAGTTTTTTATTCAAGATAAACAATATTCGCCAACCGTGCATAAGCAAAGTTATCATCAGATTGGTTTGATAGCCCTGTGCAGACAGACCCATAGGCTCATCTAATTAACGAATTGGCATAATTAAATAGTTCAAAGTACAAAGAAATCACTCATTCATAAGTTATTCATAAATAAATAAGGGAGAAGAATAAGGAAAAAAGGCTTACGCCGAATGGTAAAACGGTCGAAGGCAATACGAATTGTTTAAGGAAAAAGCCAATACAAATTGTTTCAGGCTTAAGCTTGTATTACAAAAACAAATTTCAAAGGGAGGGGGAGTTGAAGAGGGTGCGTGCCAAACTTAAGATCATCTCCTCCAATATAGATATCCACGCCTTCGGAGCTCGTCAAGGGCCAATGAGAAATCAATAACTCTAAATATTGGTCATAGATGACCTCATCCAGGTAATTAAGATAAGGCGTAAGTTCTTCCTTGAACACCAAGTCATTGGGATTGAAGGCTGGGAGGTCCAAGTCATGATGAACTTCCTTCACCCGATTGATTAGCACGTTGTACTTATTCAGGAAGGACTAGTAATTGATTATCCCGTAGTAGTTCAATGAAATGAATGACTTTAGGTATCTAAACCTTATTAGTAGGGCCAAGTCTCTCTCAGCCTTCACAGCCTCCTCTTTTTCCCTTCTACGAATATTAAGAAGCCTCCGCATGTCAGAAATTTTAACTACTAACTAAGTATTAAGCATAGACACCTCTCGCTCATCGGACTCCCTAGAAGTATTCTCAGCCTCCCGCTCCTTTTAAGAGGTCTCGAAAGCATCTTC
Organism: Sambucus nigra; assembly: GCA_949130495.1. Taxonomy (NCBI): domain Eukaryota; kingdom Viridiplantae; phylum Streptophyta; class Magnoliopsida; order Dipsacales; family Adoxaceae; genus Sambucus; species Sambucus nigra. The sequence goes on from OX422223.1 coordinate 205,145,906, forward strand.
AGCTTCGTCCTTGGCCTTTTGGAGGGGATCCACTTCAGCCTTTAGACCAGGAATCGTCTTAGGCCCCTAGGCCCTTTTCAGCCTCTTCTGTGACATATAGACCCCCAAATAGCTCACCTGTACACAAACAAAAAGGTTCGAATTAATAACTGGTATAACTAAGTTATGTGTGAAGAAGAAAGTTAATGAGGAAGGTTTTAACCTTGCTAGCCAGTTGGATGAGCTTCTTAGCAGCACCGATAAGTCCCCCACCGAGCCGATCAAGGCCCTCCAGGAGGTAGGCATTTTGGAAGGCCAAATAACTCTCATAGGGGTCGTCATAACTCAATCATGGGGCCCTGGATACCTCCTCGACATGGGGGATCCTCTCCGCTTACCCTCAGTGTCTTCATGATCGATGATCAGCCTTCGGCATATAAAAGTAGGAGTGCTTCCCCCTTCCAAGGGCCTTTTCTCATGCCTTCTTTATAAGGCTCCCTCCTCCATCAGTTGAATGGAGGATCTCTCTTCCTCAATTACATTGAGGGGAATGACCGCAGGGATAGATTCGATTATTGAAAGGGATAGGGATGGGAAGGGGGGTTATAGGATTCTGGGCCAGCCTCAAGAGAGATGCTCAGTATCCCTCACGTACCATCACCTTAAAAGATGCAGGTATAAAAAAAGATATGTGTTTAAACGAAGGTTAGTATTATTAAATCAAAAGATAAATCGATCAGCATAATAAATAAATACCTAAAGTGCGAGGGAAGTACGTATGTTGGAAGCATAAAAGGAGAATATGAGCCACCTCGGCATCCGCCCAAAGCCGAAGCGCCTCTCGATCGCGGATCTCTTCACCCCTTACTATAAATCCCAACTCTTATAGCCTTTGCAGGTCGCAAAGTTATTTGAATAGGAGGGATTGGTTGAGGCTCTCTCCACACGTTCCTTTTAGTTGGTAGGAATGTCCCGCAGCTCATTGAAGATATTTGCAGTATAATAAAAGGCAATAAAAACACCACTTTAAAAAAGGAGAATAATAGCAATAGAACCAGAAAGAGAAAATGAAGTACTCACTCATATTGGGTTTATTCCAGGTAAAGGGATGGTAAACAGATGACTTGTAAGGTCGTTATGTTCGCCATGTTCCCTTCCATCCCCCTTAATGAAAAACAAGTGATGTCTCCAGTCATAGTTGGATAAAGGGATATAAGTGGCAAAACCTTCACCTTTATGCAAATTGACAAAAGTGTACCAACCTCATTAAGAGGCCACAGGCTTTTATACAGTCAACAATTCGCGAATCATAAAGGAGGATCAACCCTAAAAAAGTTTAAAAAATGAACCATAGAGATGATCAGGATTTTCGATATGTTCAAAATTAATTGAGGGGGGTCCAGGTTAAGGAGGGCTAAAACTTTTCGAATGGGCCTCGCGAGTGGGATACTAAGGCCAGCTTGGAATCAATGCCCATAGAAGCATACATCCCCTTCATGAGCAACGAGATCCTAAACGATATTATCGATAATTCGAGGGACAAGGCCAAAGAAAGAGCTAACTTATCCACCCACTCATTAGTGGTCTCCTCAGATAAATAGCTAACAACTTCATTGGGTCCTTGAGGATTGACCCTGACAGGAACAATAATAAAAGGCCTTGATGTAAAGGTGAAGGTCTCAACAACAGCAGAGGGTCATCGAGTCGAGGGATTACAATCCCGAGGTTAATGGTCGGGACTTAGAGAGCGAGACGAAGAAGCTCCTCGACCCATGGCCCTTCGTTCATTATGTTTGAGGCTAAAAGACTCGACGATCTACATCATGTTGGCCAAATACCTTTAGCATTGAAGTCTAGCTTGATGTGCTTGACATAAACTATGACTGAAGACACTCTAAGTACTGGAATAATAGTGAGTGGGGGATACAAAGTTAGTAAGATTGGGATTGCTTTATAGGAATTGGGTAAAAAAATACTAATCTAAGTAAAGTGGAAAACGAAACCTAAACAAAGGTAATCTAGAGTGAGAAACAAGAAAACAAATGTTGAAATAAAGGAGAAGAATGAGAGGGAAGAACGTACCAGTTAATGAGATGCGAAGAAGAGAAGTTTTTCAAAGAGGAAAAATGACGAAAGAGCAAAAAAAAACTCAGAGCTCACAAAAATTTAATTGATGGAAATGGAGGAAACTGAAATTGAAAACAGAAGGCCCCTTTTATATCAAAGTGAAAAGACCGTCCGAATTCAACAGTTCGATTTTAATTAAACCAATGATCCAGGTGTTGAGAGGGAGTTACACGCACGATAATACGCGTGGAGTGGGAAAATATACCAAAAAATATCTTGGGAGCTCGCGAAGAATAAAAAAGTAATGAGGGGATGTTTTATGTAGGTAAGAGCCCCTGACGTTTCAATCACTAAAAAATTAATGATTAGACCACCAGTTGTCACTATCACATAAAGATCACATTAATTGATAGCTACTTGGAGTGGATGGTGTTCAGCCATTGCCAAAGAATCTTTGGTCTGGCACTCCGAACGCAAAAGGTCGGGGTGTTTACTGATGAGGAGGATTTATGAATAATAATTAAACAAATGAGGTAATATTTGAACGAAAATGAATGGCGTAATATCTTAACGGTTTTCGAACATTCATGCTTAGGCGCTATCCAAACGAAGTGCAACCGTCAGGTAATAAAGGATTCCTTCCTGAGAGAAGATTAAAGAATGATGACCTTTAGCTGGTCAACAATGCTAAGGGTTATGAAATACCCAATGGGGGTCCCTCATTCAGCTGAAGGACTCCCCATGATGCGGAGGATATTCAAATTGATAAAGACTTAATCGAATAAAGTGTGCCCAATGGCTAGCACGAGCCCTACTATTACAGGTAGATATCTTAGAGAATCTGAACACGAGCCTCACCTGAGTTTGAATTATATCAACGTGCATGCATTAAAATAGGACGAACATTATATCAAGGTTGTGTATACAATGCCTCGTAAAGTAGTAGATCAATTAAGCAATTAATTGTACTCAACACTCTTACATTGGTCCCCTTAATAAATAAACATCGCCCTTTTACCAGTGAATGTAGGCCAAGCCCGGTTGAACCACATACATACTGTGTTCCCTTTTATTCCTCATCCCCTTCTCAGTTATTGATATACATAAATTTATTGTGTTCTGTAAATTTTGCATCAACATTATCCTTGAGGTTAAAGTCGAGGTGAATTTTGTTTGCAATGGTTAAAGAATGGATTTGAGTATTAAATCTAAGAAAGGTCATCGACGTATCAAAGGTTATTCGTAGAACATTTGTGTTCGTTGGCATCATTTCTAAGGAGACAAGTTTAGTGTTGTTGGTTTTCCCAATAATAAAATGCTTGCAAAAGTTTGGCGGTTTCATTATTTATAATCGTTATGAAGTGACAATTTATGCCATGGTACATGGACAAACCAGGACTACGTCAATTCGTAGTACGTCAACTCATAAATTTCTCTAGTTACGTATGGCATTAAAACCACAATGAGAAAAAAGGGTTCGTTGCTTACACGCAGAAATTTATCGATTTGGGGGGGAAGGAATGTCGGGAAGTCTACCAAATTCTGAGAGCATTTTATTCTAAATGTTGAAATATTGTTACTCAGTGTCTACCTAGGTATGGTGTGGTTTTGACTCGGTGTTGGTACGGGTTAGGCTGGCTATGGCCGATGCATCATGGTAACTGAAGGCGTATTTTTTATGATTATTTATTTAGGCTTGCATGAGCATCCTATTGTGTGCATAAGATCTCGTGGCTAATTAAAATTATCTGCACATATTCATTGATTGTTTTATGCCTAGTTTCCCTTTGTATATGGTCGATAGGGCTTAGTATACGATAGTCTTGGAATTCAAAGGTTTATTCAGGGAATTAAAGGGTTTTTAACCTTAGATGTGGAAGTGGGGTCATAAAACTAGTGGTTCAGCTTTGTTTAGCTACTGATCTCAATGGAATATTGTGTTTAGCATCGTTATATGCTACCATGTGTTGTGCAGTGTGTCGTAGCACATGAATACACAATTTATAGGTTGTGAAGCCTAGGAGATAATTAAATATGTGTGGAGTTTGTATTTAGAACAAGATGATCACTTGAACGACTGAAAATTTAGGAGTTTGAAGATTATGTCGAACGAAAATTATGATTCAGGCATGAGGTCGGACATAAATTGTACATTTATGTGCGTGACATGGATGACACCATGAGAATTATCCAGGTGTCGGCATGTGTGTTGGATTATGGCTTCAAATTTAGGCTAGTGATATTCCTTGAGAATTTTTCAGTTGAAGTTATCGCCACTAGATGCAGAAGTCTAAAGAAATTTGTAAACAACTCTTCGATCAATCAAGTAATAGCACTCATGGGCATTCCAGTTTAGGTGCAAGGTGATAATGACTCATATGGGTGATGCCCAGAAGTGGGAAACTATGAATTTCGTAGTATTCACGCGGGCATTGTACTTTGGATGATTACGTATGGTCTTGAGGAATGCACAATAATAAGATGGGGATGATATGGATACATCAATGGCTACGGATAAAGGAAGAAAATTCGAGGACGAAATTTTCTGAGGGAAGAATGTGATACCCCAACTCTTGAATATATTATAACGTGGCACATTATGATATTTTTACGTAAGATTTTATGAGATATGTATTTGCATGAGTTTACATGTGTGTTACAAGCATTATATGCATGTTGCATGGCATTTGATGACTTTGCATGGTGTTTTACATGGATTTTCATGCAAGGGTTAATGATAATATTTTAAGTAAAAAATTTACACCAAACAACATTCTTGTATATAGTAATTGGTATGTAGTATTTAATGGATGAGTTTACAAAGTTTTATTAATAAAATACCGTGTTTGTGGGGAAAAAATGGATGAATAGTGATTTTTGGATGAATATTGATTTTCGATGAACAGAGATTTCTGTGTGAATAGTGATATTCAGGTGAAAAGTAATTTCGGGTGAATAGTATCTTTCGTAAATGGTTTAAATAATTATTTTTGGATAAGAATTATTTCACGTTTGGTGCACAAATATAATTAGGTAAATAATATTTTTCATGGATAATAATTTAATGCACTTCCAAGGGGCATTACGTAATTATTTTATTAATGTTAGCAAATTTGTGTCATTTTAGTGAATGACATAATCTGGTTATATTAATTGTCGTGAATAGTTTATATAAAGTAGTAGTAATATATCATGCTATGTGTATGTATATATCATGAGTAGTTTAATTGTATTGAAGTTTTATATAGCGGAATGATTTAAGAAAGCAAAAGAAGTTAACTTCAAATATCTCACCTCTAGAGGAATTAAGGATTTGTAATGGTTTGCATGATTAGGTGGAGAGGGATAATTGTAAGGATAATGTGTAAATACTATACCTATATAAAACAATAAGTGAACCAAAGTGAATTGAAGGGAGAAGGCCTCTAAGTGGCGTGGAACCAGTATAGAAGCAAAAAAACTGGAAACAAACAAAACTTACCTTAGGTGAATAAGTTAAAATATAGGAGATGAGGTTATCAACTTGTCACTCGTGGAAAGATAAAAGGAGGAGAAGAGTTTTGGGATGTTGTGCATGTAAGTTTTTTAAAACAAAATAAAAAAAGGTTTGGGCCCTTGGTTAAACGCCGAACCCCTTTTATTTTGTTATCAAAATTGTATTGGCTATATTTCATTGGTTGAAAGTAGAAGCCTTATTATTTAAGTCCATTACAAACCCCAAACCGGACAACATGGTGGAAATAACTCTCTCACTCTTATTTTTCTCCCAAATGAGAAAAATGACACCACCATGAAAACCCACCATGTCCAAGAATAAAACCACCATTTTTGTACCAAAAATCAACCTAGTTTATTGAGTGTTTTTCAACCCTCAACTCTATTATTTTAGTGAAGAATTTTTGTGGCAACTAAATTATGTTAGAGGTGTTGTGAGGGTATTTTTTTTAGTACTCTTGTAGTATTTTTTGGAACATTTAATGGGAGTATTTTTCTTGGAGTCTTGGAGCATATTTTTTACACAAATTTTGGAGGATTTCTTAATTTGATGTGGGATTTTATATTCAAGAAATTTTTATGGGTAAAAATAATGCATGTTTCGGATAAATTAATATATATTTATGCCTATTTCACATTTTACCTATTTATGTATATAAGTTTTACATACATGTTATTTATGTGGCCAGTTGTTATTTCGTGTGAGAAAATTATTTAACTAGTTAAAATGATTTTTGGATAGATTATTCATGATATTAAATGTATGATCTCTTGAAAAAAATTGTTAAATATTTTCAAATAAAGTTTACGTAAAAACTCAAAATGGCATTTCAGTATACATGTGATACATGTAAGTGGGCATGGGTTTGAACAACATGAATGTGTATGAAAATGCAGAAAAAGTTAGTTTAAAGTGTCAAACTTGACTTGTTGAGTAAATGTTGAAATAATTACAAAATAGTCCCTAAAAAATGTTTTTCACAAAATAGCCTCTAAAATGTGGAAATTATATTTTTACCCAAAATTATAAAGTTTACAAATTGATACCGCAAGTCAAACTTTTGCATAAACTACTCTAAATTAGTGCGAATTTAATTAAGGTTCTTAAAACTTTGTATATTTTGCATAAAATGATAAAGATAAAGTCTTGAAAAGTAAAATGGTATTAAGTTGGTAATACTCGAAAAATAAGGACCTCCTGGTTGAAAATGGTAAACAAAGTGTGTTAATTTGATAAATAAAATGACTTAATTAAACGGATGTGTTCGAATGTGTAATAAAGGTAGCAAGGTGGCATTTACCTTGGGTATTGGCCATCAAACCAGGAAAAATGTTTAAAGTAAACTAAAAGGGACATGTATAATATGCCTGGTTTTTAATTGAAAATGGAAATTGGATCGCAAGTAAATGAACTTAAGCTCAACAGCATATTTTGCGCTTCCCAACGGGGTTTGCATTGGGAGTGAATCATGTTAACTACATATAATGAGCCTTAGTGAAAGAGTTTTCACGAAGGAGTACCGAAAAAAATTAAGAAAGGTAGGAGGTTTAGGGTGTAGCTTATTCTTAGACCCAAAATCACTGGCCAGGAACGCAACGACTGTGCCATTTATGACAGACGGTGAAAATTCGTAAACATAAATGGGATACGGTTAACTCCAGGATGTAAAAAGAAAATAAATTAAAAAAATATAGAACCGGACAATTACGAAAAGGTTAATTACGCAGATATGCAATGAATTTTACACGTTTTTTCATTTTGGTCGCTGGATTTTTTTTTGTCGTACATAACATTCACGGGTGTAAATGGTTATTCAAAAATCTGAATCCGTCCGGTATCCGAGTCCAAATTTTGCGAATATTTATTCGAAAACGGATATGGATAGTGTGTTAAAATATCCAAAAAAACGGATACGGATAGTATGCGTATTCGACATGAATAATCCGTATCCAAGGTGGAGTATCCTTATTTTTGGATATTTGTATCCGTATTGTATTTAATATTAATTAATATTAATTATTATTAATATTATTTATATATAATTATTATTTATAATATTTATTATATGTAACGTAAAATATAAATATATAATATAAAAATGCTAATCATTATTTTTCACTCACTTAAAAAAATAAAAAATAAAAAATTTTTAAAACAAAAAGATAATTAATGGCTTAAAAAAAGAACAAAAAACGGACAAAAAAAACTCAAACAGAACATTTGACCTGAAACATTTTTCTTTCATTTTACCCGTTTTCCCATTCTCCCTCATTTTGAGCGTGCACACTCTTCTCCAAAATCTTCCCTCTACTCGTAACTGTGTAAGTTCTCCCCTCCCACACTCACACACCCACACCGTAATATACACACACATACGCACACAGCAACACACAGACACGAAGATGCACACAATAATACACACACACAGAGACGCATACAATAATTGTTAGGGCTAAATTGTTGGTTCTAATTTCTGAATTGTTGATTATGAAATGGTACGTCAATTTTTTACTTATAAATAGTTAAGGGTTAATATTTTTTACAGTAGTCTTGATATCACCTGTTAAAAGAGGCACGTAAAAATGATTCAGTTGTAGCACCCCATTTTTTTTTATAATTCAGTGATTTATTTAAGTTTGGTGACTTGGCGTATATATTGTGGCACCCTCTTTTTTGTTATTCAATGACTAATTAGTTGTTATTTTAATTATTAGTTATTTTCCATGCATACGAAATACTTGTGATTGTGATTTATTATTTTACTATAAAGGTGTCTCCACTTGGTATGTTAATGTCCCACAAGTTTCTTGAAAATTTCGTTGCAATGATGGTTTAAAAAATGAAAAAAAATTGTAACCGCACACAATAAAAGAGATTAATGTTGTTTACTCATTTAATTAGTCATTCACTAGAGTAGCGTTGGTTCATAAAGTTAAGAATTTTTATATGTATATTCCTTTTTTAACACAGGAGAAATTCGTTTTGAGGATATATGGGCTATTCAGTAAGAGGAAAAGAGAGCTCATGATTCGTAAATATGAACATTAAAGGTTAATAATTGATTTCAAACATTCTCTCAAGAGTTTACATTGTTATTTTTTTATGCTATTTATGCGAAATTATCTTGGACTTTGATCCTTTAATTTTTATTCAATATGAATTTTAGATAATTCCAAAATTAGTGTTAATTGTAATGGATAAGTAATGTAAAGGGATATGGATATGAATAGTTGTTTTAACTATCCGGAGGGATACGAATAGTGCATCTAGATAGAGGTTATGGATACCATGGTATATGCTCTGTATCCGTCTGTTTACCTCCCTTAACAATATTGTACTTTCATTTTGTTGCCAAAAACTTCACTTCGTTAAAAAAACGTAATAGAATTCCAACGTGAAAGTTCATTTAATGGCTTGGATCTTAAACTAATTTTAAAATGTGATTTGGCAATTAATTATAATATAATAAAGGGAAAATATATTATGTTTATCACCCAACACCACACACCACACACCACACACCAATATCCAAATGTAATACCCCATATTTTTGCATATTTAGAATTTAATTAATTGGGTAGTTAAATAGAAAATACGTTTTAATTTAAATTACGTGAGTAGAGTAATTTAATATGATTTAATAATAATTATGATTATTAAGCGTAAATAATAATCGTGATTATCAAATATTAATAGAGATATAAATACTGATTAATGTTATGATTCAAATTTACTAAGTGCGAATAGTAAATGTTGATAGTTAATTCGTACGACATAGCGAGAGATATGGACATACTTGATTATACCTCATCTGAGTGTCGTGTGTAGACCAAATTGAGGATGAGATAGAAAAAATACTTTAGAGGTCACAGATGATTCCGAATGGGTCCAATTAGTCAAAACGGTGTACCCGGGGTACTAGTCGGGTACCGAGGCATTTTTGGGCTAAATCGGGACCGTACAGGGGCATTTTAGTCTTTTGGCAAATGGGGGTGAGGAGACCTACGAATTTTGGAGTGTTTTATCAGCTGATTAAAAGTGGGGTTAGGGTTAGAAACCTCATAATAAAAAGTAAAGACATTAGAGAGAGAAGAGAGATTATTCTCAAACCGCAACGAGGATCACCACCACACTGATTTCATCCACAAATCAGAAACAAAAATTGCCAGGCAGGTATCTATCTTGCTCTATTTCAGTTAATGCTCCAATCATATTAGCCTAGGATGGATTAGGACTAGTTTTTGTGAAAGAAGAACCCATTTTGGGGAATTAAATTCGCATGTTGTATGAGTATTAGATGTATTCTGGAAACCCCATTCATCTGTAGAGATTGAACCACGAAATTACAGTAAATGAAGAGTATGAAATCTGGTAAAAGAATGGAAAGAAACTAGACAAAAGAAATATTAGGGTTCTTGATGTTTTTATGGATTATTTATACCCTTTTAATTCATTTTTCATGATGAAAATCCGCATGCTTGACGTAGGAAATCATTTATTTGAGGTTATAATACTTGTAGTATAAACTATTTGGAGTTTAGTAATCAAAGATATCGTTTTGGATGATTTTGGAAGAGGAAACCCGTAATCTGGAAAATCTGCAGGTCTGCCATACCTGCTTGATCGATCGATCGATCCTAGAGCATCGATCGATCGATGCTTCGATCGATTGAACACCTGCCATAGATCGATCGCCCCCTCCTGCATAACTCATATTCCCCTTTTTATACGTTGTTCCAACTTAAATGATTAGACATTCTTGGATATTAATGTTAGAGCATTTTGGGATATAAAGAAGACCAGTAGGACTTATTAAAAATATGAAACCTTTAACGTAAGGCGAGATTAATCTTTCACGGGGATGTTTTACACAAAAGGGACAATGGGAATATGTGTTAATGGGGGAGACTCGTAAGGAAGTTACATTGTAAAATAAATGAGTACCTATTGAAATTACACTTAGGAGGATAGAAATCCGCGAGTCTCACTTAATAAGTTGAAATAATCCCACAATTTTGAATAAGAGACAAACCGTTATACGTGATAACTAATTAACGAGTAATAAGGATAAATATCATAATTATGGGTCGTGAGAGTGTACCTAAATTTGATATGGTAATAGTAGTATATATATATATATATATATATATATATATATATATGACTGTATTTATGCATATACTATATACGTGTAAAAATCATGCCCACGCTACTTGCTATCCCTGAGGTTACCGCGCTGAGACAGTCTTATCTCGATGGGACCTTTATGGGGGATATTGACTCGTACCCTAGAAGATAGAAATCCTTGGTACAGGCTATCGGATCGATAGTCAGACGGTCCTAAGAGACGTGAGGGTATGTGATATCCTCTTAGTGACTTGGAACTATGCTTCGCCTCATTTTGTATGTGTTTTGTGTTAATACAGTTCGAGAGTGATTCCGAACTAGTATTTCCCTTAGTACGAGTGATACGGGGACTGGATAGCAGAGTATGCCTGCACCATAGATTTTATGTGGGGTGCTGTTAGAATATATATATATTATATGAGTATTTAATATATATATTTAAATCTGGAAATTGGGAACTACCTGCTGTGATTATGGTATGTAAGAAATGTATAATTAATTCAACTTGGGTATAAATGTTTGAAAAGCATATTATATTACTGAGAAACTTTATTATTAAATAAGGTTAATTGAGAACTTTGCTTTTAAATAAACTTAACCTCTCAAACATTTGAATTTGTCAGTTTGAAACCTCACGAGCAACTTAAGATAAGATAAGTTAAACTGTTGGGAAGAATTAGTGCGATAGGTGTGCACATTAGAAGAGAGGAGAGAATTTCTTAAGGGAGTGTCGCGCTAATATGTTGGTTGCATTAGCCGGTAGCACTTTAAATACTTGCTAAACTAATTTTAAACTGTTTTTACAATCGGGCTCTGACCCATTTCCTATTTTCTCTTCTCTCTTGTATATATATGTATATATTACAGGTGCTGAGCCACAGTAGCGTCTTGCATAGAATCCTCCGTAGGGAACGCGCTGCAGCTTAGGTGGGAGTTGCAGGCCTCTTTCTTAGACGACCTCATTGTTGATTCCACTTCTAGTTCTACTTTATCCAGTTGGGCATGTGTCGCCCTTTTTATTATTCAGTTGGTTTTTATGATGGATTGTAATTCATTTACTTTCAGTAGTTTTACTTTGGGACTTATTACTGTCAGAATGTTTTCTTTGTTGGTTTGAAGTTGGGATTTACTATTGATCGTTAAATTCTTGAATGATTATTTATATCCTTGTTATTATTGTGTGACTCTTAAACTGTTAATTATCAAAGATTTTAAATATTGGTTTTAAATTAAATTAGGAAATTGAAATCTAAAAATGGTTTTGTCACTTAGCTTAATTAATTATGGTGTTTAACTGGAAAAGTTATTTTTGCGACAGTGATGCTGAGAATGAACCAACCGTTCGCCTTGGTTATAATTTAATAAAGGACTGATCACCCAGTATTTAATTAAGCGGGGTGTCACATGTCCTTTGAGTTGACGGATCAAATTCTGGGTTCTCTTCTAGGAATATGGCATTGGCATGATTTGGGAGTGGATTGTAAGTAGTGTTTGGCTTAGGATTGGTTGGTGGGGCAATTGCACCCCGGTCAATCAGACCTTGGATTATGTTTCGAAGGTGGAAGCATTGGTCGGTGGTAGGCCAGCTGTTTGGTGAAAGGCGCAATGGGCATCTGACTTGAAGTTTTTTGGGAGTGGATTGAGCAATGGACGGGGGTCCAAGGGTTTGATAAGGCTTTGGCTTAACAGGGCCTAATAAACTTTGGAAAGGGCGCATCGAGTTCGGTGTATTCCTTTTGGACTGGGACAGGGCAGATTTTTGGTGCCCATGAGGTGGTTGGTTGAGAGATATTATTAATGGTTGAGACTGCAGCATTGATAGGTTTATCATATTTTTTGGGAGTGAACTATCCGAACACTTTCTTTGGTTCAACTTCTGTTTTAGCAAGACCTTTCTTGATTTCTACTCTTGTTTATCTGAGAGCTCGGAAGTGGGGATAGTATTGTCCTCCCATTTTTGCTCGGATATGGGGTAAGAAGTTCTTCTTCACTATGTTGACTTGTTCTTCCTCGGACGGCCGATTGGTCATGGTGGCTGCTTTTTCCCTCCATCGGGCTATGAAGTTGTTGACTGATTCCTCAGAGTTCTGTTTGAGCAGCTATAAATCACGACGGGTGACCTCAAGCTCTTTGTTGTATGAATTCTCAGGCTGCATCCTCCTAACTACGGATTCTGGACTCCTCGAGAGATAAAAACCATCGGAGGGAGATATCCTTCAAAGTTTTCAGAAATAATTGGGCCATCACTTCTTTAGAAGCCCCTAGGAGAGTCATAAAACAGTGATAACTACGAAGATGAACAATCAGGCGTCCACTCCCTCCGAATTTCTCAATATTTGACATATTAAATTTCTCGGGTAACCTCACTTTAGGATAAGGAGACATGTGGGTGTAATCCATGTAATTTCTAGAGATTCTGACTTGGTCGAACTTCTTAGTTAGCATCTTGAGATCTTCTTTAACCTTGTTCAACTCTTCCTCTTTTGGATCCATGGTCATAGGCAAGTTAGACCCTGGCTGGGCAAGGTTTGGCATAAGAAGTTGGGCAGGTGGTGGCCTATTAGTAGGAGGGGCACGTGGAGTGTTCAGATACTCCTTGGGAACCTAGATAGGCTCGGGTGGACCCATAGCGCGAGGGAATATGACCTCGAGCTCTTGAGGAACAGGAACCTGCTTTCGTTGCATCTCATAAACTTCAGTCTGGAGGTTGTCAATCTTGGATACGAGCTCAGCTAAGACTGCCATCAGATCTGGCTGCACAACTTGATCTTTGTTTTTCATAGAAAGCGGATGAATTTCAGACTCGAAAGAAGTAGTAGGGGAATGAACGGAACTCTGGGGTGATTTGACTGAAGATCTAAGCCAATAAAGAGCTAGGGCAAGGGCGTGCAATCGACCTGAGAAGGCATAAAATGGGATTTATTTTTGAAGAAGGAATAAAAATATTTTTTACATTATTTTTCTTTTTGAGATTGGAAGACAAAATATTTTTTGATTTGTTATAAAGAGAGGAGAGATGTTTTTAGATTTTTGATAAAGAAAGGAGAAATATAACTTTTTTTGTATTTTTGATAAACGGAGGAGATAATGAATGGGATACGGGTCTCATCATGATTATTATAATTATTATGTTCTCTCTTATGTTAGGTTTACCTAAATGTAAAAAGGAAATGCCGGACAGGACTTGAGCTTGGAAAAATTAGAGTTTGAATTAAGATATAAAAAGTTTGTACTTGTTACTAAGCTCATGGAAAGGATCCCATTTTGAAAAAGATGAAATTGCTCGAGAATTTGGGCGGCATGCCGACCCGTCATTTTGGCAGAGTTTCGGGTGGAAACCGACAAATTAATATGAGTGCCCTAGGTCTGACGCCTATATGCGGGTATGCAGTCTTATTGGGTTTAATTGGAAAGGGTTCCCCCTTTGGCATGGCTTCCATTATATACGTCTTTCTTTTGAGGGAAGTCGTTACGTGTGGACAAACCATTTGATATACCTGAGTGTACGTGAATTGCCTCACGATATACCTCATGGGGACAGTACGTGTGAGAGTGAATTCGATATACTCGACGTACGTGAACGAATTCCCTGCGATATACCTCTCGTCATGACTTCGGTCAAGCGGTACAATACGGGGTAACCGTTTGATATACGTCGAAGGTACTTGGCCAATGGAAGGTGAGAGTCCTATCGCTTAGGCTAACTGCGCCCTGCGGGACCAACACCCATCACGAAGTGACCCTCCAGTTACGGGACAAAATTTGGTTAACAGCAATGCTCTTCGGTGAAGTAGTGTGCAATATGCATGATCTTTTTAACAGTATGTTATGGAGAGATGTATATTTCATTGATGAACATCATGCTAAACAGGGGGTAATTATGACTATGAGAAGCAAATCTACACTAAGCATGGACGTATACAAGTGTGAAGGTGTGTGCTTAATGAGCAGAAGAGAGAGGAATATATAAACAAATACTCATATAAACAGAGTCTAGCTCTCAAAACAAAATTCCCAGTGGAGTCGCCACTGTGGCCATCCCCGATCCTCACGGAGAGAGAGAGAAGGTTTAGTAAGAGGATCTTGGTCTCGTGCATCCCTCTCAGGAGCGCTTCAGTCGTCGTCGGCGATGTGTGAGGTAAAAAATGTAGAGAAATGGAGTCGTCAGTCAATTTTGATCAAAATAGACAAAAGAAGGTAGAGCCATCCTGAAGGACAGCATCAAAGACATACTGATACATACGAAACCAAAAATGATTCGAGGAGGGTTCGGAGGCTAAGTTACGGAATGGGAAGGTGTTAGGCACCCATTCCGACCTTGCGGTATCTCATGAATTTGTTGTTATTTTCCTCTATTTCTCCATGATATGTGTGCATGTGTATACGTAATGGAGAAAAGAATCATCAACTTGAATCATGGAAGAGATAAAGCGAGTCACCCGTAGGAATGTTCTTAAAAGTAATATTACAAAATAGGATTTCTGCAATTATCCTTGCATTGATCGTTATAATGGAACGATAACGCGTATCGAATAATACGCCACTAAAAACAAATATATGTATATGTAAATATGTAGAATCTAAGAGAATTAAGTTAAAGAAATTGAAAATTGAAAATTGAAAATTGAAAATTGAAAATTGAAAATTGAAAATTGAAAATTGAAAATTGAAAATTGAAAATTGAAAATTGAAAATTGAAAATTGAAAATTGAAAATTGAAAATTGAAAATTGAAAATTGAAAATTGAAAATTGAAAATTGAAAATTGAAAATTAAAAATTGAAAATTGAAAAGAAAATAGGACTCGAGTCCCGAGTTTTATCCCGAGATGCCTACGTAGCTTATAGAGGCATCAAAGTCCACGTAGATTGTATGCAAAACGAGGGGTGGGGTTTATCCCATAAATCCAATCGGGGACTTCTCTTATGTGTGTGTGTGTGTGTGGCAAGGTGTTTTAGTGTGATAAAAGTATTAAAAAATATGTGTTAAATGTGCGAGAATTCTCGTTTGGAATTTATGAGCAAACCCTCTTTCTTTTTTTTTGGGGGGGGGGGGGGTTATAGGGTTGAGAAAGTTGGACCTTCTTGAAGATATTAAGCTTAATATTGAATGTTGGAGAGCAGCCATTTCACTTGGATGATGATGACGGGAATTTAATTCACTAAGTTTGGTGAAAAATATGATGAAAAGTTAGGGTTGGAAAGGGATTTGGATGTAGAAATCGCGTGGGCTTCTAGAGAGGTTCTCTGAGTTCGCTAAGAGTGATGGATCTCAGATCTGGATTCCTATGCAATGAGGGTCAGTCCCTCCTTTTTATAGACCGAGGGTATTACTGATCGGCATAGGTGTGGTCCTGCCAATCGGCAGGTGCCTTTAGGCACACTACCGATATGCAAGATTTTGAAACTGTCGTTTGGCAGTCTCCTTTAGATTCCTTTGGGAAAACGGTCGTAAAACGCAATCCGTTGATTCGAATCATGCACGGGGTGTACCACTAGAAATGTACTTCAAGGAACTTCTAAATTCCTTTGGACTTCTCCCGGGTCCGGGAGTTGACTTTGGGACAAATGTGGCTCAGAAGCGCTCGTCGGTTCTTTAGATGGGGGATCGTCGGACACAAACGGATCGTTCGTCCGCACCGTAAGTCAAAATTGTGCATAGGGCAGACCATTGGAAATTTTAAGAGATGTACTTATACATTCCAAATAGTTTGACTCAGTTTGGAGAATTGACTTTGGTCAACTGGGGCCCGGAAGCGTTTAATGACCTTTCGAAGTAAAACGGATCGTTCGTTCGTACCGTAAGTCAGAATTGGTCCCGGAGTAGACCGTTGGAAAGTGGTTTTAGTTACCTTTGAAGATTCTTTTAGTCTCGATCGAGATGAAAAGTTAAATTTGGTCAAACGGAGTTCGGGAGCATCCAGTGGTCTCCTGATCAAGTTTTGAGGGAAAACGGGTCGTTCGTCCGCACTGTAAGTCAGAATCGCATACGGGGCGGACCGTTGAAAAGGGGTTTTAGTTACCTTTAAAGATTCATTCAGTCTCAGTCGATATGAAGAGTTTGACTCTTGGTCAAACTGAGCCTAGGAGCGCCCGATGGCCTCCTTGTTAGTATTCGAAATATGACCTAGGTTCGTAGTGATGCAGGGGGTGCTAGAATGGGGTGTCTACAGTACGCAAAATCTTAACATGTGTAATCAATAAGTCATCTTATTATGATAATCACTTGCAAAAAAAAATCAAAACATTTTGAGTACTAACTCTTGCTATTAAA
Organism: Sambucus nigra; assembly: GCA_949130495.1. Classification (NCBI taxonomy): domain Eukaryota; kingdom Viridiplantae; phylum Streptophyta; class Magnoliopsida; order Dipsacales; family Adoxaceae; genus Sambucus; species Sambucus nigra. The sequence continues at coordinate 205,162,847 of OX422223.1, forward strand.
ATATTTTCAAAACCTTTTACGTGTCCTGCCACAGGGACGCCAGACTTGAAGATTCTCTCCAGAATCTCGTAGTTGTAGCTTTGTGGAGGTTGGCCAGATTTTGCATAGACGCTTCATCTATTCATATCTAACGTATGATCTTATTATAGTATTCTCTATTGGTACATGTTGTCCACGGTCTTTATTTCAGATTTCAGTTTTGGATTAGGTGGATTTAATTTAGCAGTTCTGGATTTTTAGCCGAATGTTAACTCCGTAAGATTTTATCTTTTATATATTGCTACATGGTTGGATTCATAGATTATTGTGAATGGTTATCTATTACTTCCGCGTGAGTATTTTGTCTTGGGTTAATGAAAGATAAAAGTTGGCACAGGTTTAATTTCACTTAGGTGATTAGAAATTAAAAAGGTTTTCGACAGTGATGCTAAGAATGAACTAACTGAGAAACCTGTTTTAATTAAATTTAAGACTGATCACTCGGGATTTAATTCGGCGGGGTATCACACCAAACATAACTAATTTGTTATCCTTTTCCCACCACCTCCGTCGTTGGTGATCTCACCCACCTCTCCTCCCTCACCCTTTTCTCCATACCCTACACCTTCCCCCTCACCAATCTGTCAAAATGGGTTCAGTGATGAACAAATGAGGTTTTATCAAAACGGGTTATGTATGTACAATTTAGATATCATAATTAAAAATCACGCCTGAGAGTTTTAACGAAGAAATCGAAAATCAAAATAAAATTTTATTTTGTCTACTACTCAAAATTAAATTTTTACCTCATACGATTATCGCAAATATGAACCGCATGCTTTAGAATCCAAATATTTATGGGACGATATAAATAAATAATATAACCTCAATTATTTATAAAATCTATCGTAGACGATTCTTGGGTTGATTCGCGGACTAGGTCGCTCTTGTTAAGAGTTTTACGACTCTACCCACTTAGTGCAAGTAGGATACAGTCACGTCTTCCGCAGGATAAAACAAGTCTACAATCAACTATGTCTCATATAACCATGCACTATAGTTATATGACATACTAACACCCAATCACTATTAATTGCTTAACATAATAATTTCGTAACGAGGGAAAATTTATTTTCATGAGAAGAAAAAAAAATTCAACACTATTATATTGATATGAAGTTGAAGAGTTGATTTAAATCTATCTTTAGATTTCCCATTTTGTGTGTATTCTAAGAGAGAGATTGAGCGAAAATTTTTTCTTAAAAACCAAAGTCTACTTTTTTAACCAAGCTCAAGTTCCTCTTTTATTTTGGCCGGATGAGAATGGAGATAGTGGGAGGTATAGTGAGAGTAAAATATGGATAAAAGGAAGGAATAAAACAAGGAAGTTTGTTTTTTCTCTCTCCCATGTCTGATAAAGTTTGTCCACCCATGCCTTTTATTTTTAAAATCTTGCACAAAGTTATAACAACTCCCCACTTGTAAATTTTGAAAAATTATTGAGCAATGATTCATAGAATTGTGCATAAGCAAATGTGTCTTTCGACATAAACCTTTTACACAGTACAGATGATTCAGATTATACTAGAGTAACTTGCAATTTTAAACTTTATCTCTGATAATATCCCACATGAAACACTACTTGGGTGTAGTCCTCAAGCCAGCACGTTACAGCAACGTGCTTCTCTCCCAATATGTGAACGCTCTAGGAAATTCGTCCAAAGTTACCATAGGAAGTGGTCACACTTTCACATTCACATAGGTGAGTCTATCAAGGATACTCTTGTATCTAGGTACCCCACTCAAAATAGAGATATAGATATTCATTGAGAGTTATAATTAAACTCAATCTTTCTCTTCAGGATATCATGCTCCATAGGGATAGACTCGGAGTAAAACCCCGTATATAATTAATTAGCATAATCCAACCCATATCACTTGTCAGCTGTTATTTCCCTTTGAACCTATTTCTAGGGATCTTTGTTGGGTTACCACCACAAGTGATTCAATATTAACGGGCTTTAGTCCCATCCCTTTTTAGGTGTTAAACACATTCTCATGCACTAGTCCTTTTCGTCAAAGGATCAGTCAGGTTTTGTTCTCATCAGTCCGAACATATTCCATACTCACAACTCATTAGTTTTAAATTCTCAAACTATGCTGTGGTTACGACATATTTGTCTTTCTTGTCGTTATAATAACGGTTCTAAAATTTTACAATAGACATGGTTCTATTGTCGCCGATAAAATTAATGTTATCAATCTCTCTCGTAAAAGGGTATCTTATAATAGGTATTTCAACCATTTATTTCCTCACTAGACATAGATAATGGTATCACCATAAACTTCATCATTAACTGTGTCAATAATTAATATTTTTGGGAGTTCCAAATGATAACATCATAATATGTATTAGACACATATATATTAATTGATTCATAATCAATTATAAGTTCATGGTTCTTATAAAAACGCGTAACCTTTCTCGATAACATGAGAATGCACCTTTTTAATTACAAACTTTCATAATACTCCCATAAAATAAATAATCGCAAGATAAATGCATTTATTAGTTCAGTGGATACTACTTAAGATGTTTGCATATTCATATTTCTTCACTGTATATTGTGTTATTATACTGGGTCATATGGAGTAAAAAATGGTTCATAATTCGCATATATCTATTAAATATATATATTCTTTTATTTCAAGGTACTTGATATATCAATGATTCAGATTTTGCCTTGTAATATTAACAAGTAATATTCTTGTTTCCATCAAAACTCATTATGCCAATACTATGACTTAGCATAAATTTTATTTTCTTGACAACAAAATATCATATCAAAATATTAGCTAATCATACGTGCATAAATAAATAATAATGCATTCAACATGCTTAATGATAAACACGATTTATATTATTCTCAATTCTTTCTCATTTGATCATTTATCAAAATATCATGCCATTTATTAGTGTCTTCCATATTAATAAGTTCTCCAACCTCAAGTTGGTCTAACTATGTTGCCTTACTTAGGTCACCATTTGAAAAGTGATATATATACATTTAAGTTTAACTCAATTATCATGTATAACATCAAAGACAATCAAATTAAATGAAGCTGCTTCATTTCCATGAGAATAATTTAAGATGCATCATGTATAACTGAGTTATCATACCATCGATGGATCTTAGCTATTAAACAGATCTTATATTCATAAATCATAATGGTCTCAATATTCCTCCTAAGAATATGTATACTCCTTAATATCTTAAATTTTTAAGATAAGTCAATTATAAACTAATTTTTAGTTCATTCTATGGAAATCAACGAAACATTTATGACATGACTTCTCTAAGGATTTTTGTAATCCCTTTTAATAGCATTAGCAAGATTTTGTTTTTTAAGTTACAACTCGAAAAATTAAGATTTCTCTTGAACACCAAAGTTTATATTCTATTAAAATGTTCTTCAATAATAGTTGAGAGGTACTCGCTTGAGTGCCCCCATTATTCTCCAGGTATAGTATTGAGAAGCAACATATAATGTGCCATCACTATATCTTTAACTCGTAAAAATGAGATCTAAACTCATAGTGCTTCAATACTAGATGAGAATTACTCTTATTCCTTAAATTAATACATGCTTTATGCTTTCCAGTATACCCGATTCAAACAATACATGTTCATTTGTTTGAGTCATAAGTCCAATCTTTCGAGGGTCTAAAAGTCACATATAAATTACAAGATCTATTTATTAAAGAAATGAAACATGCGTTTTCATATATTATTTTTCACAATGTGTAAGTTAATATTTCATATTAGAGTTTAAACCTCTATTCCAAATCATTCAACTACAATAAAGTCCTCCAACTATAATCTTTACCAAAATAAAAATTATATTTTCACTAAACTCAATTATGATAACATCCACCAATTATTATCATTTCGACATATGAATTATATTTACTCGATATAAAGTCCGACATATGAGATCTTTACTCGTATTATTAGAGCTATTTAGGTTTAAATCCATACATAGATTAAACAACTAATTAAAATCATAACATATTTGATTTCATATACAAATACACAAGGTAAAATAATTGTATTGGAGTTTTGAACTCTATCCAACACATAGCATGCGGTCAAAATAATTTTACCCAACCAAATTATTTTTGCACCGATATGAAGCACACCAATTGATCCCAATATATTAGAATACAATTTTATTGTTTACCTTGTCCAACTCATATTAAGTGACTAATATGAGGAATTATTCATATAAAATTCTAGAGGTTGTGCTTGCAAACTCAAATGTTGCATAAGTCCTTATACAGTTTTAAGAAAATTGATCTTCCACAAATTTGAGTCCAATTTTTTTACATAGTTCATAAATCCTTAAATAAGAAATTTATAAAGGTTTTAAAATATTTTAAATACGTTGGGAACACTACATGGTATAATTTTTTTTAAGGAAATGTCATTGTTCAACAAATTTGTTTAAAAGAAAAAACTTCAAGTTTGAAATTTCACCACGACCAAAACGTTTAGTGAAAATTTATGAAATTTTTTAAAATTCGGCCATTACGATTTTAGTTTTATACAAAATTGGAATCACTCAAAAACATTAAGTATAAGTTAAAATAAACTCATTTCACTACAAGTTGTCCAAAAATTTCAGCATTGCATATCAGAATTGTAAAAATCTTAATAAAAGATATACAATTTATTTTTTAGAAATTCTAATGCTCAATATTGATAATCACATCATAATATAATATATATGCATGTCAAATGTAACAAAATTTCAATGTATATGTCATCAAGGTCTGAGATGACATTACAAAAAAAATCGTAACATAAAATTTCAAATTTTTTCTTTCCATCATCGATCACTTTAGTGTTGTTAAAAACTACCGACTACACTTTTATATAAATACTTTAAAAAATATTTGAATAATTTTCTTTTGTAGTAAACATAGCGCAAAGCGTAAATGTTTATTATTACCCTTCAAAACTTTATATCAAATTTTCATTTGATTCCAAACATCAAAGTTTAGTTTGATTCCATATAACAAACTTTCATTTGATATCAAATGTCAAATTTTCATTTGTTTTTAAATATTAATTTTTCTTTTGATTCCAAATATCAAATTTTCATTTATTTTTATATAATAAATTTTTATGTTGTTTTCTTAACCACAAGTGGCTCTAAGTGAATTGTCTAAAACGGTAGACAATTCAATTTCCAACAATAGCATCTTATATGAAATAACATTTCACATTCATAACTAAAAATTAGATTGACATATTTAAAAGTTTTTCATAAAGGGGTTCACTAATATTCAAATTCTAATTTCTTACGAAATTATTTATCGATTCCGAATTGACATAAATATTGAAATTTATTATTCTCCTTCACAAAATATATTATTTAGGAAGTTTGGGGGCTAAACTGAAATTTATAGACGCACAAAGTCAAAGGTACAATTTCTTAAGGCACAAACTTTGTTGGCTTTTTTTCACTTTAGGCTTCATAAAAATAAATATATAAACCAATAAGATTTATTTTTCGATCTCCATGGTTGATTTCGTCGTCTTAAAATTTTTGGTACAATTTAGATATTGTAATCAAAAATCACACGAGAGAGTTTTAATGGAGAAATTAAAAATTTTAAAAATATTTTATTTTAGTCTACTGATCAAAATTAAATTGTTACCTCATAAGAATATTGTAAATATGAACCACATGCTTTGGAATCTAAATATATACTGCACAATAAAAATAAACAATAATACCTCACTTATTTATAAAATTTGTCATACACGATTCTTGAGTTGAGTCGCTAACTAGATCGCTCTCTTTAACATGTTTCGCAACTCTATACAATCACATCGTCCCAGGATAAAAACAAGCCCATAATCAACTATGTCTCATATAACCATACACTTTTGTTAATGGCATACTAACACCCAATCAATATTAATTGCTCAATATCACTATTTTGTGAAGGGGGGAAATTTATTTTCGTGTAAAAAAAAGACCTAGCATCGTTATGTTAATATAAAGTTGAAAAACTAATTTAAATATATTTTAGACTGCCCATTTTGTGTGTATTCTAAAAGAGAAAGTGATAGAGAAGTTTTTCTTAAATCCAAACTCTACTTCTTTAACCAAGCTCGAGTTCCTCTTTTATTTTGGCCAGATAAGAGTGGAGATAGTGGGAGGTATAATGAGAGTAAAACATAGATAAAAGGAAGGAATAAAACAAGGAAGTTTTTTTTCTGTCTCCCATTTCTAATAAAGTTTTGTCCATCCATGCCTTTAATTTTTAAAATCTTATACAAAGTTATAGCAGGTTCATTAATGAACATATGAGGATTCAAAATGGGTTCACCAAAATGGGTCTGTAATTATTCCCGGTTCGGTACCCGGGTTCATCAAAAAGGGTCTCATAAATTGAATTGTGATCCATTTGTTCATCAAAATTGGTCTCTACAATTGTTCCCAATTTGGTACTCGGTTCATCAAAACAAGTCTCATAAATTGAATCGCTAACCATTTATTCATCAAAATGAGTCTCTATAATTATTCCCGGTTCAGTACTCGGGTTCATCAAAACGATTGCAATTATTCTCGATTTGGTGTGCTCACTGTGTTGTGGCGGTGGTGTGCAATTTAGATTCTATGTTCAATTTCGAGATTGTTTTCGAGCAAATTCATGGTGGTGTTTAAATTTTCAATTCAACTTCAAGATTGATGGAGGTGTGTGGTGCGATGGAGGTGTACGGTGGTGGTATGTTGTGTGTGTGTGATGGTATTTGGTTAAAGATATATTTTGTTTGGTTAAAATATATGTTTTGTTTTGTTATAAAGATTGGGATTATTTATGTTAGAATAAATGCCACATCGGGTTGTGTATTGATGTGATATTTCGGATTTGACCGGCATATAATAAAATTCTGGGTAATTGTATAACTTAGATAATTGATAAACCCGTGGCAAACGAATTAAAACAATATAGTGAGTTAACATTGTAATGCGTTGCTAAAGGGTTAAAGGAGATAAAGTGACAAAGACCCTAATTAGGCGTTCGAATAACCTATAGTGGTTATAAGCCTGGGTTTATATATAAGTTAAATAAGTATTTTATACACTAGATACATGTATCAAAATTCTATTTTAAGAAAAGATCATGGGCATTAATGTTTAAATGTGAAATCGATGAATTTCGAGAGAATCTGGATTAGTGTGAATGGAAGATGAAGGAATGCTTTTCCTCATATATTATTTGTGTGAATTAATGGAGTAAAGGAACATTTTTATTATAAAACAGTAAACCATTAAAAATAAAGTTTAATGTCTTTAACATAAGTCAAAGGAAATGTTTTGAAAATAAACATTGTTAATGCATACACAGATTAGTCATTGCATGTACATTCATGTTAATGTATGCTAATTGCATTCGTTATTTTTGTTGTTCGTTTCCATATTGCATTGCTGTTGAAAATCCCCCAGCATTGGCTCACCATATTTTCTTTGTTACAGCAGGTTAAGCGATATTCGTATTTTTAGAGCATATTACAGGTAAGTGATTCTTACTATTTACGCTAGTAACTCTGATTAATTGATCCCTCAGTAATTTACTAATGGGTTACCCACATAATATCATTATGTTTATATGTTCGGAAAATGGAATTACATGTTTATTCGATTAATATTATTATTTAAAATGTACTAAAAACGTTATCTATGTTGTTTAACATCACTCCATACTTAATGTCATCAGGCCTGATCGGGTTGATGCACGGGTGACCCTTAAATCTAGGTCGGAGCATTACAAGGCTTCTGCATAAATCTCATTCGAACGAGATTGGGGTTTCATTCGAATGAGGTATAGGGTCTTGTCCGAACAAGTTGGATTTTGGTTTGAACGAGATAGGCTTTGGGTTCGAACGACTTTGGTTTTGGTTCGAATGACTGGGTTTTTTTGTTAGAACGAGTTAGGGTTTTCGTTCGAATGACTTCGATACAATTTGATTATTAATTCTTAATTAATTATATATAATTAATCTGCGACTTATGATGCTTTTAGTAATTCGTGAATAAATTAAAATTATGTGTATTAGATTTTTTATGTAAGCATACCTTGGGTGTGTATGTGCTCGTGGGGGAAATACTGGGAGGGATTTTGATAAGGGGAGTATGACATTGATCGTGTTAGTACCCCGATGATAGTTACACGTATATCTTAGTCCTTTTACCCCGATCCTACTGTCGACCTACCCTTATCCTGAGTGAGAGTAAACGGGGGTGATCTTCATATTGTCTTAGGTGTGGAAAATATACGACATATGGGAAGGTGTAGTGTTGTTACTTTGTTGTTGCTTTGAGGTTATAGGGTTGGGACGACCTATAACGATACCTCGAACGCATGAGTGATCCCCAAATGCAATAAGGATAGACGTTCGTGCTATTATATGCGATCTTATGCATATCCCCTCTATTTGCATGTGAGTGGGGGGCATACTCACTTGGATATTGGATTATGTGATATTACATCCTTTATTGAGATTATACAAGAGTATTATCTATAAGATAATGCTTTACGGAACTTTATATACGTAAATAAAGAAAAAGATGTATAATTATGTATTATTGGGTTCACTTGGGCTTGGGACTGGATCGGCATGCCAAATCTAAGTTGTTTGGGTTCAATTAACTTAAAAATAACTAAAATATGAGAGAAATATGCATAATTATTATTGTTTCCAAAATTTAGTTACATTCTTACTCACTGTAGAATTGTCAGGTTTAATCCTATTGTGGAATATGTTTTTAGGTCCTAAGCAATAACAACAACCACAACCCTAATTTATTCCACTCATTATTAGTTCTTGATTCCATATCTTATATGTAGGTGTTGATCTTCCGTGCTCATCTTTTACTTATCACATTTCCATTTCATTAGATAGAGAGTTAGATTATTATTATTATTATTATTATTATTATTATTATTATTATTATTATTATTATTATTATTATTATTATTATTATTTATTTTTATTATATTGGTGTATGTTATTTATATTCATAGTTGAATATTGTTGAGATGGTTATTGTGATTCTAGTGATGGAGTCTTATTTATTATGTTGGGATTGCTATGAGAGTTTTATTTATTTGTTTTACTAATGTTTTCACTATCAGTTTATTCTTGTTTTGTTTTATTCCAATCATGCTTAGAATGATGTAAATTGTTTAGAGTCGTGTATTATTTAAATTTATAACTGATTAACCTAGTTATGGATTTTATAGGGTGTCACAGTTAGTATCAGATTATTCCAGGTTCTAGTTTCCTAGGGTCTTGAGTGCTTCGATCGCTTTTTCGCACTACGTTCTTTGATACTTTACATCTTTATTGTTTAAGCCTTATGTACTATTATTTCATATGATTTCTGATATGTTTTTGCCTATCATCTTTTAGATGGTGAACACACGGAGGAGACCCACACATCTCAGACAGTCGTGAGTGCCGAGTCAAAAGCATCAAAACCTCAACAGCAGTGGCCATAGGGTCATGCACCAGCCCTTGTGACGAAAGACTTGGTAGCCATCATAACGTAAACCATGGTAGCTACCATAGCCGCTATGCGTCATGATCATTCACCACCACCACCTGTGGTTGTACCTACTCCATATAATACTTCAACCTCGGAGAGAGCTAAGAGTGCCTTCAATATAGGCATTCTATCCTAGTTTGTTGGATCTACGGACTCCATCATCTTTTTACAGTGGAGGCGAGATATTGAGAGGGATAGAGCACTCGGATGTTCAGAAGCAAAAACTAGAGAGTTTCATGCTAGTGGGGGATGCGCTACACTGGTAGGAGTCAGCCACCATGGATGTGGATAGGTTGAGAATGACTATAAAATAGTGGGAAAGTTTTATGCACACTTCAAATAAGCATGAGGTTAGAGTTTAAGAGGTTGTTACGGGAGGATCGTACGATAGAAAAGTACAAGCAGGAGAGTACCCTCCTTGCTTTATTTCCCCCCGAAGGCATTAATACGAAGGCGAAGAAGATGGATTGTCTCATTCAGGGCCTCACATAGAGGATTAGGAAGGTTTTTCTTGCAACCCGACCTTTACCACTTACACTCAAGTAGTGGATGTTGCTTTGCTCAATTGCTAGGACCACCGTGACTTTATGATATTGATCCCCTAATAAGGAGAAGGTTTGGACCAGACAAGGATCGAAGTTTGGGAAATTAGTGAGTCATCATGAGTACAGGGAGGTTTATAGTAGTAGAGGGGAACACCTCATGGGGAGCGGGAACTTAAGAGATTCATAGGATCGGATGATCAGCATCGCCAAAGCGGCAGGGGAAAAAGTTCACAGGGCCATTGGAGCCAAGGACATAATGGCCAATAAGCCCAATAGTATCAGGACCGATAATGCCATGGACAAAAAGTGCATAGCAGATAGCCCTAGGGTTTGTAACATCGACCTTAGTGACATGGCCTCTAGTCTAGGGGTGCATGTTATACGTATGGAGAGTTAGTCCACTAATTCAAGAGGTGCCCTAGGGGAAATCAGGTGGGTAAGAGTCAGTTTCATCAATTTGGTCTAGACCCACCTCAATATCAGGCATTATCACCAGCACTTCAGTATCAAGCACCAACATTGCCTAGGGACCCAACGTAGGGCTGCTCGCAGCTGCATTATGGACGTGTGTTCAATATCTATCAGCATACCCCACCAAAGGCCATAGAGGGTACGCTTTATGCTTACGACTGTTATGCATGAGTTTTGTTTGACACGGGAGTGTCGCGCTCATTTGTTAGCACTACTTTTACCAGTACTTAGGGTTATTAGAGATTTTTACTAATGTTTTTATATGTAGATACCTCGGTGAATAGGGGTGCTTCCTTACATCATGTTTGTGGGGATGTGGCATTTGAGATTTGTCGCTTATGTTTTTAGGCTCATTTTTTAGTTTTATACATGAAACATATGATGTCATATTTGGGTTCGATTGGTTATTACGGTATCACGCACAGATAAACTACATCGAGAGGCTGTCACATTTTTCATTCCTAAACAGGATATGTTCTTTATAGATATGCCTAGAATCGAGGGAGGTTCCATCATTCATTCGTATTATATCGATGTGATTAAAACAGAGGAGGTCACTGTATCATTAGAGTCACTACCGGTTGTCCAGTAGTATGAAGACGTGTTTGATGATGAACCAGGGTTACCAACAGCACGAGAGATAGATTTTAAAGGCATCGTACCGAATGACTCCATTGGAGATTAGGGAGTTATGGTAGTAGATTTAACAACTCTTGAGTTAGGGTTTCATACGGAGGAGAGGGTCTTTGTGGAGAGCTCATGTGTTGTGTGTGAATAAGAATAATGGTTCGCTAAGGCTTTGTGTGTACTATCGGGAGATGACTAAGGTTGTGATACACATCAAGTATCCGTTGTCACGTATCGATGACTTGTTCAATTATCAAAGGGGGTGACATTCTTCTCAAAGATCAACTTGCGCGTAGGGTATCATCAACTACAGATTTCGGATGAGGATATTCTGAAGATAGGGTTTTTAACCAGTGTGCCAACAGTGTTTATAAATTTGATGAATAAGGTGTTCTGACTATATCTGGATCAATTCATCATAGTGTTCACTATTGACATATTAGTGTATTCTCAGTCCGATGAGGAGCAAGCGCCTCATCTGAGTATGGTTTTACATACACTTTTGGAAAAATAAGTTATTTGCTAAGTACTCCAAGTGCGGATTCTGGTTGAGAGAGATACAACTTTCAGGCCATATTGTACCAGAGGTTGGAATTTCAGTGGATCCTATTAAGGTATCGGTCATGATGGATAGGACACTCCACCCAATTAAATACCGGGTGATCAGTCTTTATAAATTTAAAACAAAATATTTGGTTGGTTCATTTTTAGCATCACTGTCGAAAACATTTAACCTTATTAATAACCTAAGAAATAATTAAGCTAGTCTAAAAACATTTACTATTTTAAGTTATACCTAAATAATCCATTAATAAATTCCAATTATTAAGACACAAACCATTTAACATACACATGAATAAAATAAAAACTGGATATGAATCAACTGCTAAAATAAAAAGACTGAATAAAACATTCCAATTCAACGTCTCAACCCATAAACCAATATACTGAATCCAACTAAATACTAAATACAGACATGAAGGAAGTACAATATCTCCCAAAAAATAACTGAAGATGGACGACACATGCCCTAAATAAAATGTCTAGAGAGAACATAATGAAATGAAAGTGAAGGCGTCTGAGCATGAGGACCTGTAACTACCACACCTGCTACATCATGTCAAATAGTCTGAACACCTACGCCTGGCGTCCCTGTGGCTAGACACCTAATATAAATAGTATAAGAGAAAAAAATATGCAAGATACGGGTCATATCCCGAGTTATAAAAGTATTTTAGCAGGTATTTAAAATTTGCATTAAAACAAGTATTATATGCATGTTAACTTTCCGTACTCTCACATGAGATTCTCACCTCTCAACTATTGTGCACGCCTAATGTACATATAGTCCAATCTAGCTATCCTAACCTCATTTAATAAGATTTTAGACTTACATCACTAGCTATATCTCTAAGTACTATCCCGCATTCCCAAATACTTGTATTAACTCTTTCAACATTTATTAATTCATTTAAGGGTTATCACCCTAAAGTTAAGTATTCACATCTTAAGGTACTTATGATCTCATCGTCTTAATCATCTACAAATATCACATGCTAGATAACATCACTAGTATATATCTCACTCTATGATATATATACTGATACGGCACCTCTAAACTCAGCTGCGGTGCATGCATACTCTGCTATCGAATCCTGGTACATCTCGTACTCAAATAAGGACAATCGGTTTAGAAATCTCCCACAAACCATAAAATCAAACACACATATTAGAGGCGAACATAGTCCTAGGCCTTTGGGGCTACGCACATACCTACGCACCCCAATTGACCGTTCAATACCATCGTTCTCACAAATGGCAATCCATATGACGTATTATGTTGTGAGGTGCGAAATCTAAATTCCCCCCAAAGGCTTATTAGGTCAAGATAAGGTTGTCCTCTATCATTTTCAAAATCTCCCGTGATAGCAAGCAGCTAGGTATGTCATACACAAAATAAATGACATGTAGGTATACACACAACCTATCACTTTATTTCACATGTTTCATATGTACTCTATTTTTATCCCGAATAATCTACGTAATAATAATTCATAGCTTAATTCATTAACGAACGCTCCCGAGTATTCCTCATTACTCGAAGGGTATCCTTAAGTTTATACAACATAACAGTGGTAAGGTCCCTATACCCTATTGGGCTAAGTCATCATTTCCCTTGAATCTCTGAGTCTTGAATTATTCTCTAATGTAGGTATTTTCTCTCGATTAATACCCTTCTAAGTCTAACCCATTGGTTTCCCCCTCTTAGATCCAATCCCAACTCAACCATGGTCTACAGTTTAATTAAGTTAATTCTCATTATACTTCACCATAAACTCGTACTTTAATATTTGAAAGGTTTGTGAGTATTCTAGATGAGAACTGGAAACTACAACAGACCGGATCAGTCCGACTGAAAAAGAAAATGAACCGATTGGACTAACAAATGAACTCGTCCGGCTGAAAAATGAACTGATCCGGATCTCTGTGAAAACTGCTCTTCCCCAAATGAATTTTTCCACCATTTACAACCTTAAACCTCTATTGTTCAATCCCAAACACTAAATCAACAAACCTAATTGATATCCTAACATGTTTAGACGATTTCTAGCAACCTATAATCATTAAATCTTTACAATACATCAATAATTCACGAAATCCCCAATTTCTCATCAACAAACCCTAAATCATCATTTTAAGAGTTAATCACATAATAAACCCACATTCGTTTCTCAATAACAACACATAATTATGAGATTCCCATTCTACATGCATAGGGATTCAATTCTTCACCAAAATAACTTTTAATACATGATTTAAATTCTCTAACTTCACCCAATTAAATTATAAATCTTGTATTTAATTCCTATGCTAATATGAGCACAATTATTGTTAACAAAAGAAAGTAATAAACACTTGCCTTGATTATAATGGTCTGATCCGCTGATGTAGGTGTTATGGGTGTGTTCCTCATTCTTTGATCTACACAGTGCTGGTCCTGGTGTTGCAAGATGGTGGTTCTAGGCGTTAGTTCCTTGGGTTTGTTTCTCCCTCACCCTCTGTGGATCTCCCTTGAAACTCGTGAATAAAAACCCTAATTAAACTCACCTAGCACATATATTCTATCTCTAATTTTCGGGCATATTAATTACCCAAAAATTGAAATTACCAAAATGCCCTATCGGGATGCTGGTTTGGCCTAAAACTGTCCCGGGACCCAAACTAGACCCCCGGGTAGACTATTCTGACTATCTCGACCCTTCTGGACACGTTGGAGCACTATAAGTGACTATCCAGAATACTTATAATTAATTTACTTCCTAATCCCTTTAAATTAGTTCTAACACCACTCTCACGCGCGTCCCGACTCAATTTTTTCGTAACTGTCGTATTTTTCCACTCGCGACAATTTTAGTAATTTTATAATCATATATTACTTTATTCGCTATGTAATATTCAGCATAATACACATCAATAAATACTAACCCTTAACTCACTAGTTAATATTCATTTTAATCCTAATTAACTCTTAGTTAATTCTCACATTAAATTCAATTAATCTTAAATTTAAAATCATAAAAATATGGGGTGTTACAATGGAGTCCCATTATCTGTGATGATGATCCGAGTGATGCCAAATCATGTTATGATGTTCTTCCATATGAACTTGGTCATGTAGGCATCTCAAATGTTTGCCAAGGGATCTCTTTTAATCCATTTAGACAAATAGTCCGTGCTGGCCAACAAATACTTTATGTTGTTATTGGCGAGGGGCACTGGACCGACTATGTCAAGCCCACATTGTGCAAAAGGTCAAGGACGTGTGATGGACTTGAGGTCGTTGGCATGCTGATGTACCAATGGGGAAAAAAGTTGGCAATGTTTTCACCTTCAGACGTAGACGACTGCATGTAAACCCCCGACCTGAATTTATGGGTCACCCGTGGTCAACTCGGTCCGCCCCGAGCATTAGGTGTGAAGTGCAATGAAACAACCTATATAATGTTGATAGTCCACTTTTGTACATTTAACATTTCACTTGTTTAGCATGCAATTTCCATTTTAAATCAAGCTACGTGAGGGACCGGTGGGAAGTGTCCTCAGAATTCAAGCATATAGAGCTACTGACGTAAAATAAAAGAATACTTACCTGTTCAACGCTTTCAAAATACGGAACCGCACCCATCCTACCATAACAAAGATGAGGGAATGGACCGAATGCCCAGAGGGAAATTACAACAATGCAATATAGAATTGAACATCAGAAATGAGACTCTAACATGTTATGTGTACGCACACATGCAGCTACCTTAAATACATATGTTCGTTTATAATATATATATATATATATATATATATATATATATATATATATATACACACGCACTTACATGCATGAAACCGTTTTTAATCCAAAGCGTTACTTATCCCGATTAACCCACCTTAATCTTATAAAAGAATTCCCTTTTACTTCACTTGACATTTATTTCTTGGTTTAACACATTCGGTTAAATATCTTAAACAATACCCCTTGTTTAAGGAAAATTGTTTCTTTTACCGAAATTTCCTTATTACTCGTGACAACTTATCTTAGTATTTTCATTAAAAATCACCTTTTAACACACGCAAATACCGTGTTAGAAAATACTTGTTTATCCTTGAAAACCTTTCATAAATACACTCGTGTGCCAATTATGGGTAAAACCTATTTAGGATGCTTAACTACCCATTTAATTACTTCACTTTACCATTATTTTACTTTATGGACATTAATCAATTTTCACATTATTTGTCCACTTTATCCTTTACCGAAACATTTATTAATTCATTTAGGGTAGGTTGTCTTTTCACATTTTCACCACATAACCCATTTCTTGATATGTTCCATTTTTATTATCTTTTTATCATAATCTTCCAATACCCGCATTGTTTAATGGGCAAATAACACTTAGCGCTATATTTTCTCGGGTTCTAACACTATACGATGTCCTTAAGTCATCGCATTACTCTTTATAACTAGAGTCATTGACTGTCATGCCGGCCAATCATAAGGTCGTTAATTCGAAGGTGAATAGATACTATAAGCAAACTGTGTGGTCGAAAGTGCAGCCACCCATACATAGAACTTGTGCAATAGCAAGAATACCTTAGATTAGGGCGTACCCAATTACTGAGATGCATCGACCAGGCCAGGTCCACCCGCACTCTACTGGGCTAATCTACATCATACCATGACATGGTACAAGTCCGAGCTACCACAGTCGCGGCAGCACCAATCCCCGATTACCAAATCCGAAAGGGACACACAAGAATCATAAGGAACTAATAATTATTTCAAGAATATCCCATCCATATTCAACAGACTATGGCTTATGAAAAGCGAACCCAAGTACAAGTCCTCGCAGACATTCTCACTAGGTATTAACCTAACCACATCCTCGCTCAAATCGCCAACCATGATGAATCGGATCACAACCATTCATCCTTACTAGACGAAAGCAACATACGAACCTATTGTCCTTTGGGAAGTTAAACACTGGACTTCCGTCCTTGAGGGTAAGTCTCCCTCCTTACATCCTTGGCAAATGTGAGCCACTTTGTCTAACGAATGCCAATGCTTTTGTTGACACCGACCTTGTCCATCTTACCAGTGATGATGTCACCAACCTACTATATAGGTTATTGTATGCCTTATCATATCATGATCGTAACCCAAACTCTCCTTAAGAAGAACCCTATTAAGAGAAACATTCACCTTATAATAAATTTTACTACACGAGGTCGTCACCATGCTTATCTCCAGTATCTACCCAAACTGAACTTACGTAACGGTCACACTGGTCGCTATTGGCATTCCGAAGCTAGTAAATGCCACACAAGGCTACATCTTCTAATCCGTAGCAACTTAGTAAGCCGTGCCAAGAACTAATCCCTACCTTTTAAGGTTATCCTAACTTATGCTGTCAACACAAGCCAACATTCTAATCATGCTTCGATATCCCCCTTGAGGTGCCATTTTCAAGTCTTTATTATAACATCAACAATCTAAGTCCCAATTACATTTCCTAGTACCCATTAGAATCAAACACTATGCTTTACATTAGCCATCCTACGACAGAGGCATCATTTTCAACCGCGGTAATAATCTTCAATTATCCGTAGAAGGTTACCTCACCTACTACATCAAATTGAACGACCTCCCCAAGGACTACACGATTCAACTCCTTTGAGTTTTACCAATATCCTGGGATCATCAACTGACCCTTAATATAATCATCACTAGAATGCTAGCACCTCACAATACCAAACTTAATTGATTCCCTAAGGACACCAAACCTACACCACATAAAGTCCTCAAAACCCGATAAGATTTTATCACTTATGATTCTCTCGTCTCAGGCACGCTTTACAAATTTCTTAATATCAACCTCACGACTATTAGGTGCTCGCAAAAACACTAGTCCACCTCAAACATTGAATACTTTAAGGCGTCACAATAAGCCAATGGTTATTTCCAATGATGCCACACACTATTAGTCCTACAATCACTCCATGACGCCCTTAAACCGTACTCACACTGGAACTGCCTCATATCTAGCCATTACTTAGGCTGCTAAAATGGGACCTAACACTTAGATAATAATATTATCCTCCTTACAAATGGTTGTGGACATAATCCACGTACCAAATCACATATTGACACAAATAAGGATTTTGGCAGGACAGAGAACATCGCATACAACCTATAAACATATAGGTCTACATCGGCGACATCATTAGGGATCTTATTCCTCAAAATTGCATCATACCTCCTCGAACCCTAACATGGAAGACTAATTAGAGTTCACTTATAAGTTTCCATAACCATTTTTGTTGCCTACATAATATACTCACCGTAATTTTACCATAACTCTCATTATACCTTACAACTACAACTTTTAATCAACAGTCACCAAGACACTTACTTATAACAACATTATCTTACCGACTCTGACCGAGTACACATCCCCAAGTGTTGACCAACACGGTTCCTCATGTTTATCGAATTATTAATTATCTTACAACATGAAACTACCCCAAGGATTGAATTTTCCTAATTACATCATCGGCATTAACTACCCATAAGAACCTAACCGAGGAACTTAATGCATTATCCTCACAATCAACACCACTTAGTCATGACGCTACAGTCACCTAATCTCCACGGTTGACTTTACACAATTCATATCCAGAATTCAATGGACGTCAGTAATTCCTATCAATATCTCAACGAATTTCTCACATCATAAAGGGTTGACAAGCACCTCACACTAAAAACCATAATGTCACCACTATTCGCTTGCACAAACACTCGATAATTGCTAAGATACCCAAATCAGAAGCGCATAAGCGATTAATGATAACTAGATTGGTCTTATGCCACTTGGCAATGAATTACCCGTCGTGTTAATCTCTTTGACTCTGCCATCGAGAACACAAACTGAAACCATCATCAATATTGCGTGACCAACCCAAACCAACACCGACGTCGACAAATCCATGACCGACCTCACCACATCACTCCCGAAAGGAACCTTGAACCTAAACCTCTGATACCATTTGTAACGCCCGACCCGGATTTATGGGTTACCCATGGTCAACTCGATACGACTCGAGCGTTAGGTGCGAAGTGAAATGAAATAATACATAATTTTACTAGTCCATATTTATTTGATTAACATTTCACTTGTTTAGCATGCGATTTCCATTTTAAATCAAGCTACATGAGGGACCCATAGGAAGCGTCCCCGAAATCCAAGCATACAGAGCTACTAATGTAAAATGAAAGAATACTTACTAGTTAAACGTTCTCAAACCTCACCCAACCTGTCGTAACAAAGACAGAGGAATGAGCCGAATGGCCAGTGAAATATTACAATAATGCAATATAGATACGAACGACAGAAAGGAGACTCTAACACGTTATGTCTACGTGCACATGAAACTACCTTATATACATATATTCATATTCATATATATACACACACACACACATACTTGCATGAAACTGCTTTTAATCCAAAAATGTTACTTATCCCGATTAATCCACTTTAACCTTATAAAATAATTCCCTTTTACTTCACTTGACATTTATTTCTTGATTTAAACACATCCGGTTAATTATTTAAAAAAATACCCATTGTTTAAGAAAAATCTTTTATTTTTCTAAAATTTCCTTATTAGTCGTGCCAACTTATCTTATTATTTTCATTGAAAAACACCTTTTAACACACGCAAACACCGTGTTAGAAAATACTTATTTTTCCTTGAAAACCTTTCATAAACACACTCATGTGACAATTATGGATTAAATATTTTTAGGTTGCTTAACTGCCCATTTAATCCATTCATTTTACCATTCCACTACACCAAAATGGGCAAATTGTCACCTTTCAGCCGGCCAGCCTTGTCAAGGTCATTGACCGTGACAAAAAACACGCGTTTTATGTCACGGTCATTGACCTTGACACGATCGTGACAACTAATTGTCACGGTCATTGACCGTGATAATTCTTTAAATAATTGTCACGGTCAATGACCTTGACACGACCGTGACAACTTTTCCAACAAAAACCCTTTCCCCCTTCTTTTTTCCCTCCCACCGTTCCCTCCCTCTCTCCCTCTCTCTCTCGACGCTTCTCTCTCTCTCTCTCTCTCTCTCTCTCTCTCTACTTTCAGGTCCATTTTCTCTCTCTCTCTCTCTTCCATTTATATATATATTTGTGTGTATATTTATGTGTGTATGTGTATATATATATATATGTGTGTATGTGTGTGCGTGTGTGGGGGGTGGGGCAGGGTGGGGCGGGGTGGGGTAGGGTGGGGGAGGGGGTGGTGGAGGGGGGCAGGGGGTGGGGTGGGGTGTGTGTGTGTGTGTGGTGTGTGGTGGGGGAGGGGGTGGTGGAGGGGGGGAGGGGGTGGTGGAGGGGGGCAGGGAGTGGGTGGTGTGTGTGTGTGTGTGTGTGTGGTGTGTGGTGGGGGAGGGGGTGGTGGAGGGGGGCAGGGGGTGGGGTGGGGTGGGGTGTGTGTGTGTGTGGTGGTGGTGTGTGGTGGGGGAGGGGGTGGTGGAGGGGGGCAGGGGGTGCGGTGGGGTGGGGTGTGTGGGCCTATGCATAAAGAAGTACCACAATATCTTAATGTTAGGGTTTGACACTGAGAAACTTATGGTATAAAGGTATTGAAAAGAAATCATCATATACTAAGAAAATTGACAAATTAAAGTTAGATAAATCAAGGACTAATGGTGGTCCATATTTCAGTTTGGAAATGTAAGATCTACCGCATCTGAATCTAGGAAGAAATGACACTGAGAAACTTATGGTATAAACAATTAAAAAAATGGGCGTATGCCGCCTATTTGTGAGCATATGATATTCTTTAGTAAAAGGCGAAATAGTAGTTCATTATGTGCTCATTGTGTGGCTGCATCAATCTACAATACACTACATAACTAAAAGTTCAATAAAAAAGCCGAGGACTTGCTTTATCTACACATAAGCATGATATATACTCCAAACAACTCATCTCTTTATTTATCTACACATAAGCATTGAACAATGGTTAACCTTAAAACTAAAATAAACAGAGTGTAACTTGATAAACCCAGTACCAAATAATTATATTTAAAATTCCACATCTGATCATAAAAACTAAAGTAAGAGTGAGACAAATACAAACAAAAGATACAATCATGTCTCCCTTTAGATTCCAACATCTATTTCCATGCACACAAATACACACATTTCAAACTCGTGAAAAAACTACAAAAAGTGCAACATAATGCATATGTTAAGTGAAAAATATAGTCATAACTTGTGCTTATGGAACTATTTTAGTTGGTGCACAAACTAACGGTCAAAGTAATAGTATATAATTCCAACATTTCAAACTACTTGAACATCACAAATGGATACGAACTTAAAATATAAATTGAGATAACCTTAGAATCTAATTAGGCTAAAAATATAATGGCATCAACTAACATATATACACAACACTAAAAGTAGACATCAGTTTTATAAATAATTGATAATAGTTAGATAATAATTGGATAATAAACATCGGGAGGGGGTGGGGGTGGGGGTGGGTGGGGTTTTGAATATTATTTACATTCAAAATAAATAATTGATAATAGTTGGATAATAATTGATATTTTCATTCAAAATAAATATTTCATTCAAAAATATTGGATAATAATTGATATTTTCATTTAAATTGATAATAATTTTATTCATAAAATTAATTGAATTAGGTAAAACCCATGATAATGAAATTTATGCTACAATTATAATTATCTCATGTCATAATTTTATTGATAAACAATATATGTAGTTGTCACGGTCGTGGTGGGGGGAGGGGGTGGGGGTGGGGTGGGTAGGGGTGGGGTGTGTGTGTGTGTGTGTGTGTGTGTGTGCGCGTAGGTGCATAGGTGTGCGTGTGTGTGTGGCGGTGGGTGGGGGTGGGGGTGGGGCACCCATTTAATAACTCTTTAAATATTTGGAAAAAACATAATATTACAAAATTGAAACGAAATGGTATTGACGGAACTTACACATACGTTATAATATAGACGGAACATTTTTTTATCTGTACTATTAATTCAATTAATTCAATTAGGTAAAACGAAATGTGTACTATTAACATTTTTTTTTATCTGTACTAATAACATTTTTTTACAGCAAAAATGTCTCCTTCAGATGTTAAGGCAAAGATGATGATGCTGTTTATGATGATGTCGTCTGGGTTCGGTGGTAGCGGAGGCGACGAGGGCTCCTCTGCCCCTAGGCTCCCCAAATATGGAAAATTTGGGATTACCGTCGAAAACAAGTCGGAGCTTTTAGCGAGATCCCTCGAGCTGCTAAAGACGGTCATCGGCCCGAGGTTTATGAGTTGGAAGGAGGTGTCGTATGAGCTCAAGTTAGCTGTTTGGGCGGCACTACAAGTAATATTTATATGAATATTTCAATTTATATTTATATTTATATTTATATTTATATTTATTCGCAACTAACATTGTATTTGTTGGACAGGAACAATTCAACTTGGATCCAAAGCTACGCGATTCCGTCTTGGAGCAGTTGAGGGAGCAACACAAGACGTGGAAGAAAAATATGCGGACACGGTACATTGGAAAAACACGAGAGTCCATTTTACAATGGCGCGGATCCGTCCCGCCCAAGGAGCCGATCTCATTGGCACAATGGCAAAAGTTCATTGACAATGAGATCGAGGATCGACAATTGGCATCTCGCCAATCGGGGAGGGAAAATCGGGCTAAAAAGACGGACGTGCACTACTCCGGCCGGACCTCTTACGCTGAGGTGGAGCATAGGATGCAGGTAAGATTTAATTTATCTATAACTACAGAAATATATTATTGGATATTATTTTACTTTGCGGGGCCGATACTAATTTTACTTTACTTTATTTTATTTCAGGGGGTAGGGAGTGGGCCAGGGGGTAATCCCATAGGCTCGATACTTATGTGGCTCTTCGGACGAAGAAGGGGAAGGACAAGGAGGTGTCCCCGAGCGTCGCGGCCACGATTATAAGTAATCCGACAGTTTAATTATTGTTAATTACGTTATAATTTTTTAGTTTACTTATTTTACTAATCATGTGCTTTTTGTCGTTTCAGGCAAAGCTCAAGGAAGTGCATGAGTCGCAGTCTGATGCCGACAAGGCATCTTTGTCCACAGACGCACTCAGCCAAGTGCTTGGCTCTGATCGCAAAGGGAGGACAAGGGGAGTGAGCTCGCGGGTGGCCAAATCTAGGATCATCGGATTGGAGACGAGCGACACCGGGTTGGCTCGAACGGTGGATTCACACGACGCGAAGCTGTCCCGTTTGGAGGCGACGGTCCAAGATATGTACGCATTCATGAAGCGTACGTTGGGTGGAGACTGTAAAGGGAAAGGGAAAGGGAAAGGGAAGGAGAAGGTGGTGGAGGAGGAGGTGCGGGAGGACGAGGCGTAGGATGACAAGGATGTGGACCTCGCTGCTTCATCACCGACACATTCGTACTTCGACGATCCACTTCCCTATTTGACGCCCTCCAACAGACCATTGTCGACAATTGGTTGGCCGAGCGTGTTCATATTGGACGTATTTGATGGTCAGCGGATAGGGCGGGGGTTGAGGGACCCGAATATCGTCGAGGGTGGAATAGTCCATGGACGTGTGCTTCAAGAGATGGAGTCCAGGGTGCTCGTCACGCATGTCATACCCGGGAAGGAGAACTCCCTATTGTGGTTGCGCGAACAATGCGGCACGACGTATATTAGTGGGTGCGTCAATTCGTATGTCGTGTGGCCTACTCACCTCCTCAGTTTTATCCAAGACATGTAGTAACATTATTTTTAAGTTTGTCCATTTTAATTATATTTGGATTATATCGTCATGTATATTGTTTTTACTTTGAATATTTGGATTATATCATCATGAATATATATTTGCATTATCTTTAGTTTGTGTTGGATATATGATGTTTGGAACAGGTACAACGTTGCTATAACAGGTACAAATATACTGCTGGGCAGTGGCGGTGGCCATACTGCCCAGCAGATTTTTTTTAAATTCTGCCCAGAATTGTCACGGTCATTGACCGTGACAAGTCCGTGACAAAAGTTATCACAGACGTGTCACGGTCATTGACCACGATAATTCTGGGCAAGAGGGGTCACGGTTATAAACCGTGACAAACGTGTCACGGTCATTGACCTTGACACGACCGTGACACAAAACGCGAGTTTTGTGTCAAGGTCAATGACCGTGACACGACCGTGACAAAAAAAGTTGTCTCGCCTCGAAATGTCACGGTCATTGACCTTGACAAGTTGGATTTGTCAATGTCAATGACCTTGACAAATGGGCAAATTTGGTGTAGTGTTCCGTTACTTTATGGACATTAATCAATTTTCACATTACTTGCCCACTTGATCCTTTACTGGAACATTTATTAATTTATCCAAGTTAGGTTATTTTTTCACGTATTCATCACACAATCCATTTCTTTATACGTTCCATTTGCATTATCTTTTTTTTGGAATCTTCCAATATTTGCATACTTTAAAGGGCTCCACACCGCCGACTATGCTACCATATGCTATGGCCAATAATTTTGGGTCTTTCACCCTAGGGTTCCCGTCCCTTATTAATTATTTCACTTTATTGGTATTATTTCACTTTTCCTTTATCGGACAAAGCTTAAATCAGGGGTTTTACCCCAACTTGTGTTACACTTTTGAAATCATCATTTCTTATCATTTACACCTTAGCATTATTTTATTTCAAAATCATGTTCATTAGGACCATCTTGTGTAACACCCTTTTCCAATATTGTTATTTCATAAAAATGTTCTACTATACGTAAAATTACCATTTTACCCTTTTGTTTATAAACTTGTCCCTTTCTTCATTTCACAAGTGTTATTTTCCAAAACATTAAGTTACCCACACTAACTTCTTAAGTGATTTAATTCATTAACATTTATTAACAAATTTGGAGTATCATACTTCTCAAGTTGGAAACCTTTTTATCTCATTACTTTCTTTTCCAAGATATCATTGAACATCTAAGACTACTTTATTGAAAAATATCACTTTCCTTATTAATACATGTAGTCTTAAAACATTACACTTATCATATTTTCAACACCTTTTTCATATACTTTAAGGGATGAAATTTCAATTTTCTTTATTTCTTGTTTCAACCCAATAAAATCCTCATTGAATTTGTTTATATGTTTAGCATCAAAATACTACAAGTTATATACATGAGAAGGTGTATTTTAAGTCCAAAATCCTATTAAATGGGTATAACATGTGATTTACTCTAGAAATTTCATAATACTTGCAACAATACACTTTTCATGAATAAATTAGATTTTTATTCTTCACAACTTGAACAAATGCCCAACTTTGTAAAATCTTCATTTTTGCAAGAACTTTAAAACATAGTTCACCCAAAATATCTTTAGCAAGATAAATATCATTTTCAAACATTTTATTCCATAAAATGTATTTCCAAACTTCTTAGAATACACCATCAATTCAACATTCTTGAATCATAGTATTTTTCTCAAAACCTTTGAAATCATTTGTGCAAAACATTAAGAAGTCATACTGTTAACTTATTTATGCATTATACTCTAACAATTCTAGCCACAAAACTACTAATACGCAAAATAGAGTCTTAAACTAAGAGTAGAGTTTTTCCATCTCAAATGGAGCTCTAATAATGGTTGGATGAAAGAGAAGACAATGGCAACCCCCCACTTCCAAAGGTGGCCTCAAGGAGGTTGCCTAGTTCCACAAAGCTTGTCTCCATGAGAGCTCCAAGAAAATTCCCTTCAAACTCCATAAATATTCTACATTTCTTCTTCACCCCCCCCCCCCCCCCAACACCTCCAAAATTCATAACTTTGCTTAACAATGAAGGAAATGGGTGTATTGGGTTTAAATATGGTGGAATACTCCTAAAACGTGGTGGCATAAGGTGGAGACATGGTGGTTTATGGTGGTGGGAGAATGGGAAAAGCTCTCCAAGAGATAGAGAGAGAGAGAGAAAGGAAATGCTAAAAATGGTGGGGAGACCCCCCCCCCCCCCCCCCAACACACACACAATCTCATCTTCAAACCTACAAA
The DNA here is from genome assembly GCA_949130495.1 of Sambucus nigra. Taxonomy (NCBI): domain Eukaryota; kingdom Viridiplantae; phylum Streptophyta; class Magnoliopsida; order Dipsacales; family Adoxaceae; genus Sambucus; species Sambucus nigra. The sequence continues at coordinate 205,188,782 of OX422223.1, forward strand.
TAATACCAAACAAGCCTTATAAAAATCCACCCCAACTCCATAATCCCATTTTTGTTCATCTGGGTGCACCAGAACTCCACACCTCATCCATTAAAGGGTCCAAAATGTGACAACACACGAGGGTATCCTAATCTAAAAAAAATTTCCATATCGTTCGAATAAGAATATGACCTTGTTCGAATGAGAAGGGTTTTTCGTTCGATCAACCTTTCGAGCGACCTCCTAACGAGGTTGTACACCAATGTAGAGGTGGGTCTGTAATACCTCGTACTTTTGCGCCATTTAAATTGGCAGAATTATAATAATTAATTGTTTGGATAATATTGTGCACGAGTGTGTGATTAAGTTATATTACATGTGTTGCATTGGTAGAGTAATTTAATTCGATGTTACACGAATTATTTATATTGCATGATTTATAAAGTAAAAATGTGTGATTTACTGTACACCTATTTGAGTTTGTTCATGAGTGAACTAAAGCTCGTTTAGGTGTTTTAAACATCCTAAGTTAGGCCTAGGGTATAGGTATACCCTTAGGGGAGATTTTGGACCATTTCGGGTAACATTTTGGGCTTATTTAGGGGCTCGAAATTGGGCCTTATGGGGAAATATGGTATTAGAGAGTTTGGTTATAATATAATCTAACCTAATTAGGTTATACATACATTCCTAATTCAACCTATTAGCCACAAACCCCCTGGAGAAACCACCAAGTTGGGAGAGTATTATATAATTAGGATTTTCAAGGGGGGAGCTTTCATCCATCTTGTAAGGCAATAATTCTCTTGCAAAATCTTTAATAATAGGTTTCTTAATTTATAAGCATGCCTCTCATACAGTTTCGGGTTCACAAACATGTTGGGGGATTGATTTATGTGTGAATTTGGGTTTGGAACTGTTTAAAACTAATTGGGACTAGTCATATTTTGAAAGATAAGAACTTTGATGACACACCCCGAAATTGATATCGTATAATTAAAGGAGATACTATTAGAATCTATGTGATATGATTGAATTCAATTATGATTTAAACCCATGATTTGATTTGGAATAATCTGAGGATTTGAATGAGAGTTGTAAATCTTCATTAGTTTAGACAAGTTATGGGTTATATGATTAAATCCCTCGAATTTTAAGAATGATCATGTTTAGATTGATTATAAACCAGTATAGATGTGGCCTTTCAATTGTTATGGATTCATAATTATTGTAATTGAGTTCTATAAAGCTTTAAATTCGTTAATGGAAATTAGGTAAGAAAATCCGCTATTAAAGTAAGGCAAATCAGGGCTTACTATCCGAACCAAATCAATTCGGCCTTAGGAGCGAATCGATTCAGTTAAGGCGAATCAATTGGTCTCCTGGACGTAGGTTGGGTCAGATTGGGAGAAATATTTGTGGGATTTTTACGAGTCCATCTGAGTATGTGGGAGATTATACAAGTGAGGGGTGACTAGTTTAATTAAGAATTGGTATTGTTAACCATTATGTAATAACATTAATAAGTAACTAGAGAGTTAATAATAGAGAATATGAAACTGTATTCTAAAATTATGAGATCGAGTTAGGTTGGATTAATGCATGAGGAGTACGATAGTTAATGGGGTAGCTATGTAAGGACGTTTTTCTCATGTCCAATACGTTACATTTGTATATGTCATATGCCACTACATTTGGCACGTCACTTCACGATATGACATGACAACTTCTATCCAAATTCTAAGAATCAAGCATTCAACATCTCCATCAATTGTCCCACATCTGCCTCAACGACATCACGTTCCACATTTTTAGGGATTTTATGCAAGTGGTACGCAAGAGAAGTCAAAACAATGAAAGAAAGGCAAGATAGGGAAATTCAAGGGCATTTTGGTCATTTAATAGTCATATTCCAGAGGTCTGGTCAACTGAAAAGTTAAAGAACTCGACGCCACGAAGATACTTGAAGAAACGACACCTCAATCCGAGCTACGGTTAAGGAGTTATGACCTTTTGAAGATGGAGAAAATTCCATAGAAGAGTGCTGATTTCTTTTAACCCAAAACCAGCGAGGTTCCGCAAACCACATAGTGAACCGGTTTGGGGTACATGGTGAATCGGTTCGAGGTACATGCATAGTAAAGAGTCCCACCGACTCAAAACTCTTTGGTTTTCTTATAAAAGCCAATTTCAAGGGTGTTAATTTTTAAGACCTGGAGAGACGATTTTTAGAGTTCTATTAGCTCAAGTCTTCATATTTTTTAGTCTCAAAAACTCATGTTTTGATTCACACATCATTCCCATACTTTTATGAATCCTTTTGGAACCCAAGAACACTTTTCTTTTGTTCATTTTTGTGGAGTGCGTCTCTATACCGTATGGCTCCGTGTCATTGAGGATCTTGCTACGTGAAGATTCTTTACTGAAGATTGGGCTGCGAGTCCTTGGAGGGTGCTGTGTGTATTCTCTTGTTGAGTTCAAGACTGTGAGTCTTTCTGGGTTGGTTGCGCGTTGATCCAGTGCAGATTTCTCTATGTAATTATAAGTTGCGATTTATTGAATTCATAGTGAAATAAAGGTTTTACCCGAAAGGTTTTTTTTTCTGAAATCTGTGTCTCAGCATATTTGATGGATTGAATGTTTATGCATGTTTAAGGGTTGTTTTAATTTGATTTGTGGTTTGTGCAAATTTAGACACCCAATTAAATAAGTAATCCGATAAATTGGAAATTTCGCGAACTTGGATCGATATTACACTTTCTTAAATTGGTATCAGAGCAGGTATCACTAATTTTTTGTGATTTCCTATTTTTTCGCAAAAATTGTGTGATATTGATTTTTTTTTTAAATTAGTTTTGTGAAAATTCGCAATTTTTCCAATGGAACATTCATTTAATATGATGCCTATTTTTGACGGGTCCAATTATGCCTACTGGAAATCTCGTATGAAATTTTGTTAATATCCATTGACGAGCGTGTTTGGTTGCTTTGTGAAAATGGGTGGACTCCTCCCACGGTCACCGTTGATAATATCACCTCTTTAAAACCCGTGTCATCCTGGACTGAAGATGATTATAAAATGTCTAATTTTAATTCCCGTGGTTTGAGTGTTATTTCTGGAGCTATCACTCCTAATGAGTTTCACCGAATTATGATGTGTACCACGTCTAAAGAGGCTTGGGATGTTTTGAAATTGACACATGAGGGTACGAACGCGGTTAAAGAATCAAAATTACAAAACTTGGCCACCCAATTTGAGACTATCACCATGTTTGAGTCTGAATGCTTTGATGATTTTTATGCACGTTTGTCGGATATTGTTAACACATGTTTTAATTTGGGTGAGGTGATTGATAACACGCGTGTCGTTAAAAGATTTTTAGATCTCTCCCAAAACGCTTTATTCCTAAAGTCACTGTTTTGAACTCTTTGGGAAATTTGAAATCACTTAAGTTGGAAGAACTTTGTAGGAGATCTTCAAACCTATGAGATTGACATATTTCCCCAACCCATTAAGGCTAAGGATAAAGGCATTGCTTTAAAGACTCGTTTGAAGAAAAAGAAAGACAAAGTTTGTGAGTCCGATTCTGAGGAAGATTTTGATTTTAAAGATATGGCCTTGTTTGCGAAAAATTTCGAAAGAAAACTCTTCAAATAAAAAGAAATTTTTTGAGAAAAATAAAAAGAAAGGAAAGCCCAAAGAAAGCGGTGAGAAGGAAAAAGATAATGACTCAGATGAGGAGAGTGAAGAGGATTTTGAGGACGTGACTTGTTTTGAATGTGGGGGTAAGGGGCATAAGTCATTTGAGTGTCCCACCTATCTTAGGAGAAAGGGGAAGAAAGTATCCATGTCTGCCACACTTAGTGATAGTGAGAGAAATGAGGAAGATAAGTCTGGAGATAGTTTAGCACATGGGATGGTTGTCGCTTTTTCTAATCGTGTGAGCACACCCACTTTGTCTCACGAGAGTGCACACGAGAGCGATGACAGTGATTTGTGTTCTTCGAGTGAGGAAGAAATCTAGGAGGAGAGTGGAGATGAAAGTGAGCTCCAAAAAGATTTTAGAGATTTGTACGCCGAGACCTTGAAAACAAAGAAGTATAATATATATTTAGGTCGTTAGGTTTTAGATTTGGAGGGAGAGAAGGAAGATTTAAAAAGGGAAAAGTGTGATTTGACCAACACGGTGTCTAGTTTGACAACACGTGTATCCTAACTCGAGAGTGATCTCGAACGTGTCAGGGAGGTAAAAGTAAATTTTGAGAACGCACCTAAGAAGGTTGAAAATGTGGTTCTTAATCTCGATAAGGGTAGAGTTGACGGACTAGGAAAAGGTCATAACTGTTCTTCCACTTCTTTTATCGCACCCAAGTCGGTTCCCACTTTAGTGACAGATTCACATGGCTCGAAAATTAACCCACCTAGGCGTCCCATTAGGAGAGTACGTCCTAGAGTTTATGAGAGAGATGTTCCTAGGTCGATTTATGTTTGCACACACTATAAGAGGAAAGGACACCTTAGAGAGTTCTGTTTTAAGTTGGGTTACGTGCCACAGTATACTATTACACATGTTCACGCATGTGCACCCACACATGTCACTTTGATTGCACATAATGATAGGGAGTTTGCGCACATACGAGAGCAAGTAAAGTTTTTAGTCAAAACTTCTCATGATTTGATGGAGTTGTTCCAAAAGATGTCACCGTATTTGAAGAACTCCTCCACACCTAATGGATGAGGTTTGACTTGTTTGCTAGCATAGGATGATTTGCATGATGATATATTTTGCCTATTGCTAGTGTGTACCATTTTTGTATTTTTTTTGCTTTCGAAAAATTTGAAAAATACAAAATGATTTTCATTTTGTTAAAAAAAAATTGAAAAAATAAATAAAAAGAGTTTTATATTTTGTTTTGCACCATATATAAATGAACACTTAGGATGACGAAGTCACAACTTCATGCCATATCCTTGTGAATGTTTGATAGTGTTTTTAAGACAATATGTTGTGTCATTCATTTACTTTACAAAGTTTGGAGTCTTTGAGATGATATAGTGTTGCTACCTACATGTTTGACTCACTTTGTCCTTTATTGCACACATGCACGAATTTGTTTGATGTTTTGGCTTATCTATCACATGTTGGTTGGGTGTTTTCATCTCAATTATGTCTATACAACGAACCAAATGCGATAAAACAAGATAATAAAAGGTGTGCATTTTTTTAACCATATTTTGTGAGGATTTGTGTGCTTTATTTGAAAACGGTGAAGGGCTACGAAAGGTACTCATCTATCCTTTGCGAATACTAAGCCACCGTTATATCGGAACTAAAAAATTGAGGAATTTTATTATCCGGAGTCCAAAGAGGTTTAAAAGAGCCCTAAAAATTTAAAGGCAATAAAAAGAAATTCATGCCAATTATGGCCCAATTAGGTTTTTGCACCAGTTCTCCAATGTTTGGGAATTTAGATTAGCTCTAAAAGAAAATAAATATCAGGGAGTTTAGTTGGAGATTTTAAAACGGGTTTGCACGTCCTTGAAAAAGCATAACATAGTTTTGGACATTATTGGTGTGGAAATCATTGTGACTTTGATTTGTTGATATGATTAAGATGATGTCCTCTAAATTCAATAATTTCACACCTAATGACGATTTTGATGTTCATTCGTTAGGAGTACACTTATGCATCGTGCACATATGATATGATTGAGTTGATTCTCCCATCGAATATGTTCACACACATTCATTCCGTTTTCATGATTTGGTTATTTTAGTGTAAATTCATTGTGTGTGATTTTTGTAACGTCATTTTTTGCTTTTAGTTTGAGTAATTTGAAATTTTCAAAAATAGTTTGTGAATATTTTTTGAGTATCTCTTTGTAAGAGCGCATTTGCCATCTGATTGATGCCTCGTTTTGAATAATGTGACACCCCGTTTTTCCTTTTTGATTTATTCTTCTCATCTGTCTATTTGGGGACATAATAAAAAAGGGAGAGAACGAATTATCATTTTATGGGGGAGTTTGAATTTTGGGAGAGTTTTTGAGATTTGACTTATGCTTTTCTCATACATTGGTATTTATGTTTCTCTCATTTCAAACTCGATACGTCACTTGGTATTTTTCTTTATCTCATGTGTATAGGTACTATATTGATGATCATATGTTGCACACCCTGATGAGAAAAGTTTTGAAGATTTGAAGAACAAACGATGAAGACTTACTCATTTGTATCTTTCCAGTTTTGGGTTCGTGGGAGGGTAGATTCTTTTAGGTCAATTGAACGATAATAATTCGAATTTTTTATTTTGTACCGGCATAGACATAGGGGGAGATTTGTAAGGACATTTTTCTCATGTCCGATATGTTACATTTGTGTTTGTCGTACGCCGTTACATTTGGTACGTCACTTCACGATATCACATGACGGTTTTTATCTGAATTCTAAGATTTAAGCATTCAACATCTCCATTAAGTGTCCCACATCTGCCTTAGTGAAATCACGTTCCACGATTTTAGGCATTTTATGCAAGTGGTACGCAAGAGAAGTCAGAACAATGAAAGAAAGGCATGATAAGAAAATTCAAGGGCATTTTGGTAATTTTACAGTCATAGTCCAGTTGTCAACTGGAAAGTTGAAGACCTCGATGCCACGAAGATACTGGAAGAAACGCACCTCAATCCGAGCTACGGTTAAGGAGTTATGACCTTTTGAAGATGGAGAAAATTCCTTAGAAGAAGGCTGATTTCTTTTAACCCCAAACCGGCGAGGTACCGCGAACCACATAGTGAACCGGTTCGGGGTACACGCACAACAAAGAGTCCCACCGACTCAAAATTCTTTGGTTTTCTTATAAAAGCCAACTTCGGGGGTGTTAATTTTTAAGAATTGGAGAGACGTTTTTTAGAGTTCTATTAGCTCAAGTCTTCATATTTTTAGTCTCAAAAACTCATGTTTTGATTCACACATCACTCCCATACTTTTGTGAATGCTTTTGGAACCCAAGAACACTTTGCTTTTGTTCATTCTTGTGGAGTGCGTCTCTACACCGTATGGCTGCGTGTCATTGAGGATCTTGCTGCGTGAAGATTCTTTGCTGAAGATTGGGCTGCGAGTCCTTGGAGGGTGCTGCGTGTATTCTCTTGCTGAGTTCAAGACTGTGAGTCTTTGTGGGTTAGCTGCGCGTTGATCCATTGCATATTTCTCTATGTAATTGTAAGTTGCGATTTATTGAATTCATAGTGAAATAAAGGTTTTACCCGAAAGGTTTTTTTTCCTGAAATCTGTGTCTCAACATATTTTATGGATTGAATGTTTATGCATGTTTAAGGGTTGTTTTAATTTGATTTGTGCTTTGTGCAAATTTAGACACCCAATTAAATAAGTAATCCGATAAATTAGAAATTTACGAACTTAGATCGATATTACACTTTCTCAAGCTACATATACCTTGTGTTTTGTATATGTGTATTCTATGAAAATGTGTCCATACCTATGTTCGTGGTGGGCATATCAGTTAGAATTACATTCGACAATGAGACCACATACCATACGCCGACTGAGATGTGCTAGGCATATTGGAGGTCATTATATTTGATCATGTGTTCAGGGCGTCCCCTTCGTGATAAGAGGAGGTTATTTGGACCGAAGCTACTAGTCGGGTTGGGTATGGACCCGTTAGTAGTGTTAGTGCGTATTGATCGCCCAAACATTATGGGTGTCTTGCTTAAAGTCGTTAGGTGATAAATTCTTACGGACTTATCGATAGAAGCACGAGCTAAACATCGAAGATGCCTTTATGTGTCGTATATGTATACAAAGGCACACACACACACACACACACACACACACACACACATATATATATATATATATATATATATATATATATATATATATATATATATATATATATATATATATATATATGATTAAGAAACAAACTAATGTAGTTTAATGATATAAATAATTGTTAATGGACCTAATGCTACATAAAAATACATTATGTGATGTGACTGTATTTATGTGGGGGTAGTATGTTGGGGGCTAGTCATTATGATCAAGATCGAATACATGTATGTAGTGACCTTTCGCTTATATGATGATTAATTGTTCTTAGTTAGTATGGTAGTGTAGATACCATTTATCATATTACGGCTTGGGTTGGGAATGCGTACATTATGGCATTTAAAAGATGGGTAAGATACTTATTGCATGTGAGAGCCGATGGGTGGAATGTATAGCAAATTAACTGCTTTATTATCTATAGGTTTTGAAAGTTAATTCTTGCAACTTTAGGGCTCTGACCCAAATTATAAAAATTATTTTCCAGGTTTTTCTAGACACGATCAACATGGCTGATAGAGGATCAGACTCGCAGTTTTAGTTGCTTAATGGACTATATTATTTAATTCTAGCATAGGTTGCTACTAGTTTTCATTTCAGTCTTTTATATTTTGGAGATTGGATGGGTATACGCCCGAGAATATATATTTCAGTCATTTTATTTTTAGTCACGTGCTACCGATGTGTTATGTTAATGGGAGTTGAGATATTTATATTTATTCAGTCATTATTTTATTTTCTTACTGTATTCATGGATGTTTTAATTTAAAACTTTTATTTTACGATTTGATGTAAAGTAATACATAAGTTATTCAATAAACCCCATCTTCGGCATATTGTGTCTGACCAACCTTTACGTGGAAAATTAGTGTTGTCACATTCACCTCTTCCCCTCTTCAATCGGTTGTTGGATAAATTCTTCACTTTCGCTGCTTGTCTCAATCAGTTTTCGGTTACTGGAGAATTTAATGATGAAGTCAGTTAGGACTTTCCCTTTAACTTAGGTCCTAGTCAATCAGAAACTTCTAAACAATGGGAAGTAGAGGTGAACAAAATACTAGTGAAAAGAAACTCAAGAAAAAAACATATAAATAATGAACTTGTGAGAGGGGGTTTATGGTTGGCACATTCCAGCAACTGACCATGGGATAAGGCAGAAGCAACGGTCCTGTCAATAGGGAAGACCCCCAATTGAATCAAGTCTAGAGCCAGGTCGGGCGAGCAACCACAGATTGAGCAGCGCCCTTGCCCTTATCAACATTTGATTTTTCCACCACAACTAGCGGGAGAGGAAGATTGCAATCCTTCTTGAACCTCTTTAAGAGGGAATCATTATCCTTGTAGGATGAATCCCCGATGTTTATGGGATTGATAAGACCCCAACTTCATTCTTCTTACTCGTTCGTCGAGCAAGATCCTTTTCCTTGATAGATGGGCGAGCAGGGAGAAACTTGGTATCTAGGTTTGAAATAATCAAATTCACAACTTTCTTCTTGGCCATAGGAGAAATCTCTATATAAGCAACATATGACACATCCAACAATTCAAAGGAAGATAATTCTCCTTTCTCATTTGATCCATTCCCTTTTAAATCTTGGAAGGTGGAAGCTTTTAGGTCGCCCAAAATAATGAGGATGACTGGAGTTTGCTCTACTCACCTTACGACAAGGGAGGTGGTAGAACTCTTGTAATTGAGCAGAAAAATTGCCGACTTAGGATGATCACTATTCTAACCCTCTGCTGGATAGCTTAAATTATTTGAAGATCAATAAAATTAACATCGTGAACAATGGGAGGTTTTTTCTTGCTACCTTATGTAAATAACAAAGAAAGATATTTAATATTAACCAAAAAGTGTAAAGTCAAAAATCTAATTTCAACCTAACTTATGCATCATCGTTCCTGAGTGCATCTTGGAGCTTCATATGCCACATCCTCAGGAAGAGGGGAGTATTGCCAGTTCTTCACATCATACCGTGATCCCAGCAATCCTTACTAGAATCTTGCAGATTCACGACAAGAGTCGAGTTAGCCACCCTTGTCTTCAAATAATATACACCTTCGTGGGTTGTCGCCCACTATTAGCAGTATCTAATATAATTAATGTTAGAGTAGTATACTAAAATCGTGCTTTATGTAATAGTTTTAGTTATGGATTTATTGTTATAATAAAATCAGTTTTTCCTATTTTCCCGAGAATCATGTATGGATATAATGTTTGTATTATTTTATATATTGCTAGTGTCCTTTATTCTGCTCAATAGATGTTCTGGTATGTAGAGTACGACTTACACATAGATTAGATCATCAGTCCTTGTGGAATATAAGTTTTATCATCCACAAACTTGATTGAACTAGACACGCCATTAGTAGGGTTGTAGCATAATATTTTAGTAGGTTTATCTTGATTATGATTAATGGTATAGTTTCAACTTATTGTGCTAGTACACTTTATGTGTAATAAACGCGATCACTTTAAGGGCATTGTCTTTATACTATTATTATAATACAATGTACACCTCATGATTACTAGGTTTACTTAAGGCTCTTAATCAGGATATGATTGATGGACACATGAATTAGTTATTTATTGCTTTGACCTATCAAGTGAGATTCATTATTCGATCAATAATATTGATATATTAAGTAATGGTAATTAATGTACAATGAAAGTCTTTTATGGATGGAATCCACATCTCAGTATAGAGACTCATGATATCCCCTTGAGATGCTTATAAGTTTTGTATGTGTCTAACCCTATAGGTGGATTATGTTAATCTTACACTAAAAATAAGTTAAGTTAGACGGCTCAAGGACTTGAAGAAGTTAATTAAATAAATTATTAGTAATTTATTTCATTAATGTGTATCTGTAAACTTAACGTGGGGAAAATTAAGTAATTAATTATAAGGAGATCGGAATATAATTTTGAGTTAAGGAGTGGAGTTACAATTATAATTATGTAGTGGTATTAATTATAATTAATGGACTGGGATTAGAATCCGTGTTGGATTAGGGTTCTTTCAGGCCCATTAGGAACCGCATCATTATCTCTCCTTAGGGTCCCTACTGTAACCTATATATATGCACCTAAGACTCCTTTTTTCTCAAGTCAGTCATCACTCTTTGAGACACAAAATCCCTAATTTGAATTTGTGAGAAAAAGGCAATATAGAGGAAAAATGAGAAGAGAAGGTGGTCATGAAGGAAGAGCCCACACTCTGCTCGTGACTGTTTATATCGGGAATACGGTAAAAGACCGTGAGGTGCATCGAGCCTGCGTTCTAGATCAATCATCATCACATACTCTTCATGCTTAAATGAGATCAAACTAGAGAGATCTTAAAGGTAAACCCTAATTCTGCCTTGTAGGATTTTGTGTATGTGAGCCTTCTTTATACTACGTATAGATTGAACACAACCATGTTGTCCAATTAAAATAATCATATATGTGCATGGATGTTGGGTAGAATATAAATCTATACTAATTTTTGTTTTGCAACGATCTAATCCCGCCATTATGATCCCGTTTATGTTTTATATGATTGGATACCATGATGGTTTATTCGTGGTTAAAATTTTTGTATTACGCTTGATGGATGTAATATTGATGTAAAATGTGAACTCCTTCATGGAGTCATAGGACATGTGTAAACTGTTAGTGTCTTGATCATGATTTTCAACGGAGGTTTGCGAAACCAGATCGGTGGTCAGAGGCTATTTTAGACACGAAAATTAGTTTCGACAGTGTAAAACAGTTCATAGTTAACCCCATAACGTCTTAGCGTAGTGGCAACATGAAGTGTTTGTATTCAAGGAGGGTTGTTGAGGACTCCTATCTACAACAAAGTTGCATCTTGATCATAATAGCTGGGAATCCTTATTTATCTTGAGTTTCTTATATATGTTGATTTATATCTTTATTATTCATGGTTTAATTATTGGGTCGTTAATATGTATTATCGGTACTCTTAAAGTTATGAACACGTGAAATGTTGACCAGACTTATATCATGTAGATGCTAATGTGAATAATTCATAATTATTTTGAATTATGGACATCAATATGTGTGGTTATAAAATAAAAATTGAGTATCCATTTTTAATAATGATCAAGGGTATTTGAAAATTTTATTTATCATACATTTGCTTGATATATTAAAATTCGGGTATCCAAGTATTTTTGGAAATATATCAAATGCCTTAGCCTTTTCAAATTAATTAAAAATTGGACACATTTTTTTCTATAACCCTTGCAAAGTTTTTTTAAATTACTAAGTGGGAGAAGGAATTTTTTAAGAGCAAATCCCACGGTTTTCATCAAAGATTTGTGGACTTTCAATAATAAGTAGGTCCTCCAATGAGGAATGTTAATTATTGTGGTGGTCGGTTCAAGTTTTCTTAAGGATAATTTTGGATTTATTATTCAATAGGCACCATCAAACTAGGATTGTATGTGATATGGGATAATCTAAAATTAGTTGTTGGTATACACTTAGATATAAAATAATGGAAGGTTCTCCAAGAGGAATGCTATTATTTTATAAGACCAGAGTGTCGGCTATTTAATTTTATTTGACACAGTTTTTGTCCGGATAATAAAATTAAAAGGAATTAGTCTACCTAATTTGTTTTGGAAAGTAGGTTCGCCAAAGATGAGTACTATTCAAATGATAATTGGGATGTCGATGAATTCTTTTAAAATTGGTAGAGGGAATCTTAATTTTAATTTAGAATTCAAAAGGTTTTATGCCCTATAATAATTCATTTTATTATTTCATTCTCAGTATTAAGATGGGAAGCTCTTTCAATTCACTTGTTGTCATTCTCAAGGAAAACAAATTAATTGTACCTGATTACATTGATTGGAAAATGAATTTGGATATAGTGTTGACAGTTGAAGGGTACAAGTTTATGCTCTATGATATCTGTCCTAAGCAACCTGGTGAGAGGGCTACCAAAAAATGAAACTCAGGCTTATCAGAAATGAATTAAGGTTGATGAAATGGCCCGGTGTTACATTTTGACATCTTGTCAAATGTTCTGTAATATCGGCATCAGTCAATGACCCATGTATATGTTTGGGGATCAGAATCGTGTTGTGAGGCATGTTGTCATAAAAGAACTCATGAACGTAAACATAGATGAAGGCCCCCTAGTTAGGGAACAAGTTTTAAGGATAATATATTTTCTCAATGAGCTTAAAATACTTGGAGAAAAAATTAATGGGGAAACCCGTGTCGATATTGTTCTCTTATCACTGCCCAAGTCCTTTATGTAGTTCCACCTAAATTACAACATGAACAAACTTTCTTATTTTCTGGCAGAACTACTTAAAGAATTACAAGCAGACATGGGTCTCACCAAGAAGTCAGGAAGTGTTTTTCTTATTGGGAAAGGTTTTACTTTTAAGCTTATGTGCAAGAATAAGAAGAAGAAGGCTCAGAAACAGGTTATGTCCCTTTAGTCGACTCGTGGGCCTTAGGGAGGTATGAAAAATCCCAATGGCAAGTGTTTCCGTTGTAAGCAGTCACGATACTGGAAGAATAATCATCCTATTTTTCGCAGCAAACAGAACAACGAAGGTAAATTCCATTCACTTATCATTAATTAATGTTTTGTAGTTCGTACAATTGGTACGTGGTGTGTAGATACGGGAGCCATTAATAATGTATGCAATTCTTTTGCAGGGGTTCCTGAAAGCAGGCGACTTAGTGATGGAAAGGTTTATCTGACTATGGGATATGCTATGAGAGTAACGGTAACTACTGTGGGAGACATTCATTTCAGCTTTAGTAGTGATAGGATTTTACTTTTAAAATATTGTCATTATGTACCTTCTGTTATAAGGAATTTGATTTCAGTTCCTTGCTTAACCTTTTATTGATATTCAATTTCTTTTAATAAACTCGCGGTCGTTAAGAAAAATAAATCTTTTATTTTTTCTGGCACATTGGTTGATAATATTTATATTATATAACCTATCTATCCCATACGATAAATTACTATTTTGCATAATTTGATTGGACCAAATTTAAAGAGAAATGAACCATCCTAAGTGAACTAAACGTAACTCTGGAACTTATGCCTAATTCATATTAATCTAAAAAAGATTCGTAGACTGGTAGCAAGTAGGCAATTGAGCTCACTAGAAGTGGAGGCACATCCATTTTGTGAATCTTATCTAGAAGGTTAAATGACCAAGAGTCCTTTATTGACCAAGGGTTATAGAGCCAAAGAACCCTTAGAATTGGTTCATTATGATCTATGTGGATCGATGACAACCCGAGCAAGAGGGGGCTTTGAGTATTTTATGACTTTCATAAATTACTACTCAAAGTTCGGGTGCGTTACCTAATGCACAATAAGTCCGAAGTTTTTGAGAAATTCAAAGTTTATAAGGAAGAAGTGGAGGAGCATCAAGCTAAAAGTGTCAAGATACTGCGATCTGATCGTGGTGGCGAGTACCTCTTAAGGGAGTTTAGGCAGTTTTCATAAGATCAAGGGATCATATCCCAGTTATTTGCACCTGGTATGCCTCAATAAAATGGTGTAGTAAAAGGATAAATAAAACTCTTTTGGATATGATTAGGTCTATGATGAGTTATACAGATCTCTAAGATTTTTTGGGGGACATGCTTTAGAAATGACCACTTGTTTACTGAACTTGGTACCTATAAAGGCGGTCTCTACTACACCCAAGGAATTAGGGATTGGGTGCAAGCCCAGTATGAAGTATATTCGGATCTGGGGTAGTCCAACACATGTGCTGAAGAGAGATCCCAATAAGTTGGAATCGAGATCAAAATTGTGTTTCTTTGTATGATATCCTAAGGAAACTAAGGGTTACTTATTCTTGATCCTAAGGATCAAAAGGTCATTGTTACCACCAATACTCGATTCTTGGAAGAGGATTACAGAAGTAAAGTTGTTCTTGAAGGGTCGCGATGGAACTAACGAGATTCTTCAACACCACCAGTATAAGATGAAATAACACAATGTGTTGGCACTAGTGCACCAACACAAGGGCTACCTCATCGTAGTGGGAGGGTTATATGTCAACCTGGATGGTTTATATTATTGGGAGAGTCTTATGACAATGCCCTTGATAAACTCGAAGTCGATCCCTGTAATTATAACTAGGCTATCCAAGATAAGATGTAGAACTTTGGCTCAAAGCTATGAATTTTGAGATAGAATCTATGTATTCCAATCAAGTATGGAATCTTATAAATTCACCCAAAGGGATAGAACCCATAAGATACAAGTGGGTCTATAAGAGGAAGAGAGGGGTGGACGGGAAAGTTGAGACCTTAAAGGCACGACTTGTTGCAAAAGAATTTACTCATAAATATGGCATCAATTATGCGAAAACTTTCTCATCGGTAGCTATGCTGAAGTCCATCCAAATTCTCTTATCCATTGCGACTCATTTCGATTACGAAATTTAGCAAATAAACGTCAAGACTGCATTTCTTAATGGGAATCTTAACGAGTGTATCTATATGGTGCAGCCAGATAATTTTATATCTCAAGGCCATGAGAATAATTTGTGTAAGCTTAATAAATCCATCTATGGACTTAATCAAGCATCTAGAATTTGAAACATTCATTTTGATTAAACAATAAAATCTTTTGGTTATGATCAATGTCTCGATGAGTCTTGCGTGTATAAGACGTGCAACAGAAACGTAATGGTGTTTTTAGTACTATATATGGATGAAATTCTTCTCATTGGAAATGACATTGGAGTGTTGTCTTCGGTTAAAGTGTGGTTGTCCATCCAATTCGATACAAAGGACTTGGGAGAATCTAGTCATATCCTTGGGATCAAGCTTATACGAGATCACAAGAATAGGATGTTCAGCTTATCACAAGAGACTTATATCGATTCCATTATTATTAGGTTTAGCGCGAAAGATTCCAAGAAAAGGTTTCCTCCCTTTTAGATATGGAATATTTATATTCAAGTATGAGTGTCTTAAGACACCTGATGAGATAAAAAATATAAAAGGCATCCCTTATTCTTCGATAATTGGGAGCCTTACGTATGCTATGCACTAGATTCGATATCTGCTTTGCTGTTGAAATGTTTAGTAGATATTAGTCTAACCCTGGGAAAGAACACTAAACTGTAATAAAGTATATACTCCAGTACCAGAAAAGAACGCGAGATTATACGTTAGTTTACCAGGCAGAGAGTCTAGTACCTATTGGGTACAACTCGGATTTTTAATCCAATAGAGATTCCAGAAAGTATACCTAGGATATGTGTGTTACACTAGGAGGTGTAACCATTAGTGGGATGAGTATCGAGCAACCCTTCATTGTTAATTTCATTATGGAAGCTGAATATGTGGCAACCACTGAGGCAGCCAAGGAAGCAATATGGCTTGAAAACTTCCTAATGGATCTATGAGTGGTACTTTTAGTTCAATCGGATATCACACTTTATTTTGACAATAGCGGTGCAGTTGTTAACTCGAAGGAACCCAGGAACCATAAGCAAGGTAAACACATCGAGCTTAAGTATTACCTCGTTCAATAATCTGTGCAGTGGTATGATGTCACAGTTAACAAGATTGCATCAGAGAACAACCTAGCAGACTCTTTCACGAAGAGCTTACCAGCTAAGACTTTTGATAGTCACATAGAGGGGATGGGAGCGAGATGCATTGCAACATGCCTTTGAGTCTAAGTGGGAGATTATTGGAGCAGCAGATTAAAACCATGCTTTATATAATAGTTTTAGTTATGGATTTATTGTTAAAATTAAATCATTATTTCCTATTTTAATGAGAATCATGTATGGACATAATGTTTGCATTATTTTATATATTACCGGTGTCTTTTATTCTGCTTATTAGGTGTTCTAATGTGTAGAGTACGACTTATACATAGATGATACAATCATTAGTCATTGTGGAATATAAGTTTTATCGTTCACAGACTTAGGTGGATTTGGACACACCATAAGTAGGGCTATAACACAATATTTTAGTAGGTCTATCTTGATTACGGGAAACGATATAGTTTCAACTTTTTATGCTAGTACACCTTATGTGTATTAAACGGGACCACTTTGAGGTCATTGTCATTATACTGATTTTATAAGACAATGTATACCTCGTGATTATTAAATTTACTTAAGGCTCTTAATTATGATATGATTGATGGACACGTACACTAGTTATTTATTGCTTTGACCTATCAGATGAGATTCATTATTGGATAAATAATCTTGATAGATTGGGTAATGGTGATTAATATATGGTGGAAGTCTTTTATGGATGGAATCCACGTCTCAAAATAGAGAATGGTGATACCCCCATTGACATGCTTATAATAAGTTTTGTATGTGTCAAACCCTACAGGTGGATTATGTTAATCCCACGCTACAAATAGGTTAAGCTGGACTACTCAAGGACTTAAAGAAGTCAATAAAACAAATTATCAATAATTTATTTTATTAACGAATATTTGTAACCTTAACGTGGGGAGAATTAAGTAATTAATAATAAGGAGCTCGAAATATAATTATGAGTTAAAGAGGGGATTTGCAATTATAATTATGTATTGATGTTAGTTATAATTAATGGACTGGGATTAGAATTCGGGTTGGATTAGGTTTTCTCAGACCTATTAGGAGCCACATCCTTATCTCTCCTCAGGGTCCTACTATAGCATATATATATGCACCTAAGACTCCTTTTTCCTCAAGCCAATCGTCATTCTTTGAGACGTAAAAACCCTAATTCAAATTTGTGAGAAATAGAGGCAACAGAGAGGAAAAGTGAGAAGTGAAGGTGGTTATGAAGGAAGATCCCACACTATGCTTGTGATTGTTCATATCGGGAATACGATAGAAGATCGTAAAGTACATCGATCCTGCGTTCTAGTTCAATCATCATCATATAATGTTCATGTTGAGATGAGATCAAACTAGAGATCTCGAAGGTAAACCCTAATTTCACCTTGTAGAGTTTTATGTATGTGAAATTTTATTTTTTGTAATTCGATTTATACGCGTAATCAACATTTCCCTAGGGCATCCTCTCTAACAATTAATGCCAAGACTGGTCTGATACAACTCTTAATGCGGTGAACCCCATTAACAATTCTCAAGGTATTTGGAACGACATGGACTGGGACCGCGTCAACGTATTGACATACCTCTAAGAATAATCGACGGGGAAAATGTGACTCCACATTCAACTATAAAAATTGAAAAAGGGCACAAATGTCACAAAAACCCTCAACTAATTCTATTGTTACCCAGTAGGAAATACAATGGTTAAGTTTGAATTTTTCAATGGTGTATTCACTGATAATGTACATTATTTTCAAATGATTGCAACTCAATGAAGAAAATTTAGGAGAGAAATCAAAGAAATGCAGAAAATAATTGAAATGGAGTTTGAGTGTGCTTACAACGAAAGGAGGGCAGTAAAAAGCTTTCTTCAAAGTTCGTAGGTTTTGAAATGAGTAAGAAAAAGAGGGAAGGGTTGTTTTGTGGTGAGAAAGGGCCTCACGGTTCCTTAGAAATGTAATGATCATGCACGTATGATGGCTATCGAAGTGACAAATATTTTTCCCTCGTTGGAAATAAAAGAAGCCATATTTATGAGTGACATATAGGTACTTTTCAGTTTGTGAGGCATTTTCTAAACTTCCCTCCGACCAACCAGCGAAGATTTCATATAGTCATCAACTTTGAAAGAAAGAATACTGCTATTCCCTCGGTGTAAAGACTTATAAGATATCAACAGTCCACCTAAATGCGACAAAATCCAACGACCTCAAGGAGACCCTGAACTTTAGGGACAATTGTGGGGTCCAGAATCACACATGCACATGCTCGATAAAAGCACTTGAGCCACGTGTACCTATCATTGATGAATAATCCAAATGAGAGAAGACTCCTTCAAGTCAATCACTTGTAACGACTGATTATGATAAGAGACAAGACCAAACTCACGAGGATAACTATTGATGGAGTTTAGAACTCTCCTAAGCTCCTTCATAAATGTAAACCCACCCCCATGAAGGGGATATGTAATATTGTAGCGTCGAACAATACTATAACTCTGTCGACTAATTCTCTAAAGTAACAAAGGATAAATCCTAACACCACGTGGACGTATGTACGTTGCCGAACAACATACAATTTGCATTGTGTATGTGATTCGTTACTTTTTGTTACATTCATTCTTATTTGGCTTGATGCATTGAATATCATTACTTGTATTAAATTATCACTTACAATAACAATAATAATAATTGTGCTAAAGAATATTACTAATATCCATATAATAAGCTAGCATATGGGGATGGCTCCAAGACATGTATGATATTTTTGACATTTCATGCGCATGCATGAAATGTCATGCTAAAAACTGTTTTTTTTTTAATTAAATTTTTTTTATTAATAAATAGATATGGATTTTTTTGACTATTTTTTTTTATTTTAATTTTAATTTTTTTATGGGCTGGGTTTTATCACGGGGGTAAATTTATCACCGTGCCCTCGGTACGGGTATCCGCTAGTATATTATACACTCTCCGATCACTTTCTATACACTAAATTTTAATTTTTAATAGAAATTTATTAATTAAAAGAACATGACAAAAATATTACGGCGTACAAAATTTTGGGTAGAACCCATGTAAAAGAATTTTGATAATAGTGGAGCTGTTTCAACCGATTTTATGACGACGTCGTTTGCGAGCTTTATCCATCCTATCCACTCCCTGGATCCAAGTGAGAGAGTTTTACACAAATGGCTTCTCTACTCTCTACTTTCTCTCCCAAACCTCAATCAACCTCAATTTACACTTCCACCTCTACCTCTTTAATCATCCTCCCACCCTCCCGGTTCAAGTGCTCGGCTGGTTCGACCGGTTTCTTCACCAAACTGGGGCGCTTAATCAAAGAGAAAGCCAAAAGTGACGTGGATAAAATCTTCTCCGGGTTTTCCAAAACCCGAGACAATCTTGCCGTCATAGACGAGCTCCTCCTCTACTGGAACCTCGCCGATACGGACCGTGTCCTCGATGAATTAGAAGAGGTTAATGCCTCCAATTTAATCTGAATGTTCAAACTGTAAAAGTAAGTATTCATTTTCAATCCCGTTGCAGGCGTTGCTGGTGTCTGATTTTGGCCCCAAGATCACTATAAAGATTGTGGAGAGTTTGCGGGATGATATAAATGCTGGAAAACTTAAATCAGGAACCCAAATAAAGGTCTCATATTTACAACTTTCCGTTGGTCGTCAATTTGAGGTTGTAAGTATGGTGTAATGTGGATTGTCATGGTCTGCAGGATGCTTTGAAGAAAAGTGTGTTAGACTTGTTGACCAGTAAAAAGATTAAAACCGAGCTTCAACTCGGATACAGGTTTTTTGGTGGTGTTTTAATGTGCTTATCTTTGATTTTGGCTTTAATTCAATGTTGTTATTATTATTATTATTATTATTATTATATTCTGGCTATGTTACTAGGAAACCTGCTGTGATCATGATAGTAGGTGTCAATGGAGGTGGAAAGACTACATCTCTTGGTAAGACATGGAGCTTATTTGTTTTCAAGGAAATTGTTTCAGGAAAAAAAAATACATTAAAAAAGAAAAATCACTTTAAAAATCATTTTCTCTTATCATCATGGAATCTGTCTTCTCATTTTTTTTGGGGGGGTGGGGGGAGAGTCGTCGTCAAAAGGAAAGGAAAATAGTCATCATTACTGAGAGCATGGCCGGCCCTGGCCATGTGCCAAGTGGGCACAGGGCCCATTTTAGAGTATGCACCTATATATGTATATTTTAGGGGTCCAAAAATATTTTATGTATATAAAAATGTCAATTTTTAAAATAAGTTTAAATTTTTAGGGGATCGTTTTTTAACTACCCAAAAACAATTTGTACAAAGAATAATTGAACTACACAAAAATCTCACCCAACTAAAATGGCCCCTAAAAAATAAGTTTAATTTTTTAGGGGCCCATTTTAGGTATTTCATATCTTTGTACAATATTTTTTTAAAGGGCCCTAAATTGATTTTCGCACAGGGCACTCCTAATCTTAGGACCGGCCCTGACCTGACTGAGAGTTTTACTTTTTATAAAAACTTTTATGCATAATTTTCATGGAATTATATTCCATCTTAACAATTCTCAGTGAGGACGCCAAAATGAGGTGCACAGTTTTGTTTTCTCTTAGATGCTGAAGATGAAAGAAGAAGCGAGAATTGACTTTTCTTTTTCCCCTTGCAAATGCAGGAAAATTGGCCCATAGATTGAAGAAGGAAGGGGCTAAGGTGAGGCAATACCCTAACATAGTTATAAGGGTGATTTCGACTTTAACCCTCATTTGTTCTGGCCCATTACGATTTGTGTAACAAAGTTGCAATAATATGCCTTTGAACCTCCAAAATAACTTATAATTTTTTTTGATACATTTTGTGGTGGCTTATGAGTATTAATGATGCTTTTGGGGGTCAAATGTATATTATTTCAAAATTTGGTAGCCAAAATGCAATAGGCCCGAACAAATGGGGCCAAAATTCAAATTACCCTTGTTTTAATTGCAGTTTGATAAAATTCTGCTAAGTGATTTACCCAAACAAATAACCAGCTCTCGAGTTTTATATCTTATGGTAATCTTAAATTGAGATTAGTTTAACATTGACGTTGAAAGACATGACGGAAAATAATTGATTGGAACAAAGGTTTGACATGCCTAAAGATAAGTTAATGAATTCTTTCATGTTAATATGTTGGAGAACAAAATCTATGATGATAAATGACTTCTAATGGACAATTTTTTTCATTTAAGAAGTTTTTTAGGTAAATCTGAAGTTACATTTTTTGCAAGCAAATATTCTTCTTAAAACACAGGTTTCTTCTTTTGGACGAGTTATCATGTGGAGAAAATGTTATTTCTCTATTTATTGTTACTACTTTTTTTATTTTTTTTATTTTTATAAATTGTTGTTTTGATCTTTTATAAAAAGGACCATTGCCAAATTATTAATTGCCTTATCGTCAAAATGCCCTTTGGGTTTTGAATTGGGATGATTCAAGTTGAAAACATGACCAATTAAACCTGACTTATTTGTAAGGTACATGGTAGATTAATGGAACACTTGGAAGGATCATTTTTTTTTTAATTTATTTTAAGGTAAAGACGTACAACAAGTAATGACAATGATGAAATAATATAATGACATAAAAATAAAAACATCTCTGATACCATCCAACTACAATGTACTAAAAACCAACTACTGGCATAATAATAAATCTCAATGATCCAAAATCCAACTCTAAATAAAACCCAACAATCCAACAATTGTAAATGACTCTCATACAAATCTCCGACTCGGAAAAATACTGAATAAATAAAAGTGCCGTTTGTGCATCTGAATATAAATAAATGCAACAATGAAAAGGAGTTACACTCTCGACACCTACATCCTAGGAAAGATGAAATGGAACTGGTGTTGGAGAAGTCTTCCAACTAATATAGCTCTAATCTGAGGCCGCGGTTGCGGTCTAAGACCTGTAGAAATAGTTCCACAAAGAGGATTAAACCTAGTAACTCTACAATGCATGAAAATATAACTACATTTGAGCCATAATAATAAGAATACATCTTCCTCTAATGTTAAGTTGATTTTTAAGTTAAGTTATCCCCAAGTCAACTACCTATAATTATGCGATATTAGTCCTAATCCCACAATGTATCAAGATTCTCTGATTTTGTCTTTTAATCAAGTATTCTCTTGCTTTAATGTTACACTCTTACTTTAACAGTATTCTTTTACTTTGATATTCTCAATTTATACCTCTAGATTAACATCTCTAGTGTTCCATACTTTAATATTTCAGGGTCGTAGTTCCATAGATACATCTCTAGTATACTTAATCTCACCATTCCCGAGTCATAATTTCACATGTATACATCTCTAGTATAATAATTACGATGTACAAGCTAATGGAAAATCACACAATCCAGAATACTCGTGAGTATGCTCGACTCACATCAAATCATATAGGGATACGAACCGCTCGAATCCAAAGTACGAAGGCCTATCCTTATGCCATTGAGGATCACTCGTTAGGATACTAGTTAAAGCTATAGGACGTCCCAACCCTATAGCCTCAAAATAACATCAAAGGAAAATTAGTATGCCATCATATCAAGCATATGATATGGGTACCTCAACACGTAGGATCGGGGGTAGAGCCCGTCTCAATCACCGGGAATACCACACGCGACCAACGTCGTACGCACCCCATCAAATGTCACCCACGAGTACACACGCACCTCAGGATTGATTCACATAATTAAAGTAATCAGCATCAAACCCTACTCAATGGGATTACCAAGATAGTGTCTTTTATTCCATGTTATTACGCACATTTAACATTTACTGTTTACATAGACTTTTAGCCCGAACCCTTAAATTTCTAAAAATAGATATTGTCCCGCACCTAGGATTTATATACTTATTTTAAATCAATAACTACCACACTTCGTGAGTTACAAATACGTTCTCGTTTATTTTATGATCTACACAATCTTTAAACGTTACCTAGCATTATAAATTTCGACCCGAACCCAAAAGGTTCCTAAACTAGGTATTATCCCCCAAATCTACTGTCTCTCTGTCTCTGTCTCTCTCTCTCTCTCTCTCTCTATATATATATATATATATATATATATATATATATATATATATATATATATATATATATATTAATTTATTTAAAGCCCCCAAAGTCAATCCAAATCAAAACATCCCTAAAATGACCCGCCCCGAACCAGCACTTAGGGCCGGAATGATTTGACGAGCCCAATGCCTGGTCCTTCTTCTTGTTTTCCTCCATTGCGACCATAGCTAAAAACCCTTCAAAACCCTACAACCTCTAATCATTAAAAGAGCTCATCTCCCCAATATTTAAGCATCATATAAGTATAAGAAACTAGTTTCTATAAGTTTGAGAAGGTTTATAACACAATTAAGGGTTCAATTGCAGAAATTATAAAAGAACCATTGGTTCTTTTTCCTAAATATCCTACCATTTGAGACGAATCTTATCTGTCATTGTCGAATGTGGTGGAATAATTTTTTAACTTTTGTTGGCTGGCATTAGATTGAGTTGTATAGTAGACTGATAAGTTGGATAACTAAATGGAAAAGAGGAAAATATCTAATAAGATGAGAAACAAACATTATATGCCAACCACTAAACATTTGAAAAATTTGTATGCCTATAGTCATGGCTTAGAGTTTTTGCGCAATGTTTGGCCCGTGGGACATCCCTTGGCGCTTGGCCACAGGGCTCAGCCTAACATAATCTGCCTTCAAAGTATACATTCTGACCGGTTTTGGCATGCCTTGGTCTCATCCGAGAACGTCTCTAGCTCCCGATCAGTTTGCGAAGGGATTGCCAAGTCCCATCTACATAGTCAAGTCCAAGGCTAGCGACAAGCTTCTTGAACTTAACCGAGTCGACCTGCCTGAATTTCGAAGAGACTACCAACATTCAATTCTGCTCGCCCCTTTCCTGGAGCCATTCCCACTCAAATATCGTTCTCAGCTTGCCAATATGCATTTCAAATATTCCCAAGGCTTTATCACGATGACTCAGGAATCGGTCCGTGACACTCTCCCACACCTGAATTCTGCGATACCCTGATCGTAGCAACAACACAACACCAAGCAAAACCTTTCCAAAGTCTCCCATGCCCACATCCATTGGGCTAGACATTTGGTGCACTGCGTAGCCTACCTCACCCGGCGATTGGACCACGATGTAGGTTGCCTCCCTCGGCGATCTCACCACACCCAAGCACGCAACTTCACATAATGCTTGTATTGTGCTTCCCAGGGTTTCGAAAGCTCCCATGCATATTCAATTATGAGCACCCCAACTTTTGCATATATCGGTTCGAATCATCATAATTGTGCACCACTTTGCTTTTCCATTTCGAACGATGAGTCCCGTTTTATTCATATTCTTTCAATGGCGCGCTCTAGTGTCTCCATCATGCCCACATAAGCACTCATAACAAAAGAATTCTATTTTGATAACAATAATACTCCAACCACCCAAGATCGATGAATGGTGCATTTAATGCTATTATGTTGCTCGTCCTCGTCCTGCTTTGATACCGTCTGTACCAGGTCTAGAGTTTCAGTGTTTGGTCCATGCAACAACCTTTGACACTCGACTAAAGGGTTTATCCTAACATGGCTCGCCTTCAAAGTATACACGCTGACTGGTTTCGACCTGCCTTAGCCTCATTAGGGAAACGGGTCCAACTCCCGATCAGTTTGTATAGGGATGGCCAAGTCCCGTCTTCATAGTCAAGTTCAAGACTAGCGACAATCTTCACGAACTTAACCGAATGTAGTTGCATGAACTCCAAAGAGACTACCAACATTCAATGCTGCACGTATCTTCCCTGAAACCATTCCCAGTTAAATATCGTCCTTTGCCAGTCAACATGCATTTTAAATATTCCCAAGGCTTTGTCACAATGACTTAAGAACCGTTCCGTGACACCATCCTAACACCCCTACTAACAGGACTGCCATAAGTAATGCCCTCTTTTGAGATATAGAATAATATTTTTAAAATAAAAATAGTTATAACAACATTACGATAAGAAGGGAGAGTTAAAACTATAGCCCATGTTTCGTTGAAAAAATAAAACTCTAGTGTAGGGAGGTAAAAAGTGCTCAAGTACAACATGTAAGGGTTTAAAGTTTAATGTCTAATAGCTACCTAGTATGTTTGAGAGTACAATAAGTGCACTAAATCACATGGACAATGAGTTGATTGAAAATAAAAATATAGGGACCAAATTAATCAAAGAAATATGCTCCGTTCTTTATTCATAAATATAAAATATTTAGGTCTTTGAGCCCAATTTACTGTAGATTTTACGGGACTTGCCCATTTACTCTGTATCCCAAATAAAAGTGACTTTTAATCTAAGTTCTCGTAAAATTATGACATGGAGTTAGTTGACACGCCACTAGTGAAAAGCTCCTATACTTTGTCTAGTAATAGAGATTCACCTTCGTGGTCGTGGTTGGATCGTTTTTTGGTTTCGGTAGAGTGGGAGGAGCACTTTTCAGGAGTGGTGCAATTGGGATTACCTAAAGTAATTTCTGACCACGTCCCCATTGTGTTGGAGTGCGGCGGGGTGGTAGGACCCCTTTCAGATTTGATAATATGTGGTTGAAGAGGAAGGCTTCGTAGAGAGAGTGAAGTTGTTGTGGGATGACTATCATGTGGAGGGTACCGCATGATACATATTGTCTATGAAGCTCTCGTTACCTCGAGGACTTGAAAAAGTAGAACAAAAAGAGATTTGGGAACATGAGAGAATGTATTAATAAAGGCCCTGAAGAGATTAAGGAGCTCCTTGTTAAGGAGGCGGAGGGTTCGATGTCTAGAGAAGAGTGGGCGAGGAGGGAGGGAAGGAAGGGGGAAGTGGGATGAAAAATGATTCAGAAGGAAATCTGTTGGAAACAAAAATCACGAGCGTTATAGTATAAAGAAGGAGATAGGAACACCAACAAAAGATTCAATAGGGAAGACAGTGGTGGACGGGGTGGAGTACTCTGAGGAGGCTACTATTAGAATGGCGGTGAAGGGTTTCTATGAAGCTCTATTTACGGAGGAGGAGTGGAGACGCATGTTGGATGGGTTGTAGTTTGGGGCTATTCGAGGGAGACTAGTGAGGATATGGAGGAACCTTTTTCGGAAGAGGAAGTGGTTTTATCTTTGAAGTCCGTAAGGGGGGATAAGGCACCAGGGCAGATGGATTCACGATGGCTTGCTTTCAGCAATGTTTGACCGGTGGTGTGAAATGATGTACTTGCTTTATTTGGGGATTTTCAAGAGAGGTAGATTTTAGCGGAGCTTGAATGCTTCTTTTATTGCTTTGATTTCGAAAAAAGGAGGGGCAGTGGATGTGAGTGGCTTCCTGCCAATTAGTTAGTATTTATAAGTTATTGGCTAAGGTGTTATCAGTCAGGCTGAGGAGGGCAATTAACCCTATTGTATTTGAGGCCTAAAATGCTTTCGTGGGGAAGGTAGATGTTGGATTTGGCTTTGGTGGCTAATGAAAGTGTGGAGGCGAGAATGAGGAGTGGGGTACCGGGTCTTAGGTGTAAATTAGACATCGAGAAGGCTCATATTTTCTTGGCTTTTTTGTTTGATTTGCTTGGGAGAAGGGGGTTTGGGCGACGGTGTCACTTGTGGATGGAGAGCTGTATCACCACCGTTAAGTCTTCCGTGTTGGTGAATGGGACTCGAGAGTTTTTTTTTCCGAGTTCACGAGGGTTACGCTAGGGGGACCCGCTCTCGCCTTTTCTCTTTATTCTGGTGATGTAGGGGTTCAACAGTCTGTTGGCGAGGGCGGTGGAAGCAGGGAGGCTAAGCAGTTTTGAAGTTGGGGGTTTGAGAGGCTTTGTGTGTCGAGTATCTCATCTTTTATTTGCTGATGGCACTATCTTTTTTGTGGAGCGGAGGAGGCTGAAGTGAGGAGTCTCAAGTCTATTTTGATGTGTTTCAAGTCTGTTTCAGGATTGCATATCAACGTGGGGAAGTGTGAGATGATCCCGGTAATGGGCAGAGGTGGTCAACGATCTTGCAGAGGTGATTGGGTGTAAAGTGGGGTTTCTCCCGTCTTTTTACTTGGGACTCTCAATGGGTGCATCGCTCAAAGCTAAGGTCATTTGGGATTCGATTATTGAGATGGTGGAGAGGAGGTTGGCGGGTTGGAAGAAGAGTTATTTGTTAAAACGGGGTACATTGACTTTAATTAAAAGCACGCTCTCTACTTTACAGTCTTATTACATATCCATTCTTCCATGGCCGACTTCTGTTCATGGAAAGTTGGACAAGGTTAATTAGGATTTTCTTGTGGAGTGAGAGCGAAGGGGGTTTCAAACATTGCTTGGTGAGATGGGAGGAGGTTTGCAAACCGATGAGGGAGGGGGGAGCAGGAGTAAAAGATTTGACATGTTTCAATAAAGCTCTTTTGGGGAAGTGGTTACGGAGGTTGTCGGGTGAGAAAAAGAGGTTATGGAGAAAGGTGGTGGTGGCGAGATTTGGGTTGGGCAGTAATAGGTGGGGCTCAGGGGAAAGACGGTTCCCATATGGGGTGGGGCTGTGGAAACACATTGCGGGGGTTGGGGGAGTTCTTTAGGCATCCTGTCTTGCGCACAAGGAACGGGGAGAGGGTATGGTTTTGGAGAGACACATGGGGAGGAGATCAGTCTTTAGAGGAGAGGGTTCCAGGGTTATATCGGATAGCGAGCAAGAGGGAAGGATCAATGGCGAGACATATTTGGCGAGAGGGGGATAGGACAGGATGGAGCCCTAGGTTTAGAAGGAGGCTATGGGATTAGGAGTTGAAGGAGGCGGAGGGATTATTTGATTGGTTAGGGGGGAGAGACTTATCTCAGGGTGGCGAGGACCGTGTGTGCCGGAGGGGAAGCAAAAATGGGGTATCCTCACTGCAGTCTTATTATGCGGAGTTGGTGGGTAACCCCAGGTTTTTTTTTTTTTTTAGTTGGAAAAGTATTTGGCATATGCGTGCACCACCAAAAGTGGCTTTCTTCACTTTGACAACGGTGAGAGAGACGATCATGGCGACGGATGTGCTAATAAAGAGAGGAAGGCGCATGGCTAGCAGTTGTTGGATGTGCAAACAACCGAAGAAACGGTCAGTCATTTGTTTTTGCTTTGTTAGGTTGCAAGGGGACTATGGGAGATAATCTTTTCCATTTTTAGGGTGAAATGAGTGAGTGTTAAGTCATTGAGGGAGGAAATGGAATCTTGGGGATGTAGGACGTGGGGTACGGAGGTGCGTCGAGTGTGAAAAATGGCGCCTCTATGTATTTTTTGGACGATATGGATTGAAAGAAACATGAGGTGCTTTGAGGGGGTTGACATTGTGCTAGCGAGACTTCGATACATTTTGTTGAGTTCTTTGCATGTGTGGTTCAAGGGGGAGTCGCATTTTATGCTCCAGAGCGTGTTAGATTTTTAGGGTGAATTAGGATGGGGAATTGATAGTTGGTTTATGCTGTATACCTTGTTGCTGAGGTAGGTAGGTAGGGTGGTTGTCTCACGATTTCGTACTTTTGTTTTTGGTCTCATGTCTGAACATTGTATATCTCTCGTAAACGGGTTCTCGCACTCTCTGGCGGTTTCATTTAATATACTTTGCTTACTTGTAAAAAAAATTATTGCGCACTTGCCAAAAATAAAGTGAACATCACAATGGCTGCTGGCAAATGATCAATGGAGGTAATAGTGACAATTAAAATGGAGGCGATAATAACGGCTTTTATTCCATTTTAATTAATGTTTTAATATTAATAAACAAATTTTGTGAGTATTGCAAGTGCCTTATTGTTCAAAACTTCTAACAGTAAAAACTCTACACTAGTTTGATGTGTATGTTTTATCTAGTTTGATGTGTATGTTTTATTTCTTGTGTGTGTTACACTATTTATTTATATGACAAAAGGAAGGATCTAGAAGGACATTTGATTTGCTCCAAAGATGCTAGCATACATATGATGTCATGGGTGACATCATTAAAGCTTCCCATCATGACATCAAATGGCCTACAACATTCTTTATTACAAAATGCCTAGCATAGCCATTACTAATTCTTCAAACTACTATGAACTAATAAAAGGAAAAATAACATAAATGGAGAATTACGAAATCAAGTCTTAACAAGAATATGACAATGATGACCTCATGAATCACATCACTCTCCCCTTATGAAAAGAGCTTGTCCTCGAACTTGGGATCGATCGGGATGACGTGGGAAATCAAGGCCTCATGCTGCTCCATATCTCCATCACCGTGGGCTCAAACTCATCAATCTCTAAGGGGACCCTCTTCTTCCTATTGGGGCAATTGGGTGGCCAATTACTCCACATGTGAAGCATTTCATAGCGGCGGGTAGGGCATCCGGAGGCAGAGGGGTGGTGGCAGGAGGATGAAGAAGAGCGGCTGAACTCCGGTGGTGCTCTTCCACCTTGATGGCATACTCAACGGCTTTCACAAAGGTCGAAATCTTCTTGAGGCTCAAATCTTGATGAATGTAGGGCTATAAGCCATGGAAGAAGAGACTGATCCGCTATTCCTCGCTCTCACTCAAACGTGCGCGGGTGCATAACAACTGAAACCGTTCGGTGTAGGCGATCAATGAGGAGGTACCCTCACATATGCTTGGGATTCGTGAGAAGAGGTCTCTCTCATAGTTGGGTGGCATGAAGAATGCTCTCATCTCTTCCTTCATGATTGCTTAAGTGGTAATTGGGGGTTGTTGGGTTGACTTACGCCTTTGGACCGTGTCATTCCACCATACTCGTGTGAAGCCATGAAGTTTTGTTGCCGCGAGTTGAACACACTTGTGTTGGAGATACATTTGTACTCAAACACTTTCTCCATCGCATCCAACCAATTAATGATGTCAGTGGGGTTGAGGCGACCATCAAACATAGGGATAACCACCCTAATGTCTCCATTGGGCTTTTGTAGAGAAGTCACAATGGATAAGCTAAACGGTCCTTTTCCGGCGGGGGATCGAAAGGATCATCATCCTCTTCTTCACCAAAATCATCAAGTGGGGGTTGGACACGAGCTACGGGCATAGGTGCTGGAGGTGATGCCTAATAGGGAGGTGGAATCTCATGGGTCGACCTCTTTCGGTTGTCTAAAGGGGCAATTGTCCATTTGGTGACCCTTCTCATAAAATTAAAAACAATCGCGATCTTCCACTTGGACAAATGGAGTCACCTCTGGGTTTAGGGAGTCAAACGGGGACAAATCCATCCTCCACTCTTCGAGTACGGGTGCTCGCCCATCATCATAGAGCGATGCATGCGTAGGAGGTAACTCCTCTCTACCAATATAATGGCCAAATTGAATATGGGGATGGAGGTTAAGAGGTTGTTGGAGCCACTTTTTGACTATTTGTTTGAAATCTCTAGTGGTGTCGTGGGGGTCAACGGGAATGGTGACGATTAAACGGGCTTCCCATTGTTCTTCGGCCTACTGTCGTGGAAGTTTTTGAAGGGATAGGGGTTGCGGAATGTTGGCAAGAGGGGCTGGCGGGTGTCGCATGTGGTACGGGGTTCGGATGGTGGTTGTGATGGGGTTGCGAGGTTGGTGGAAGGCTGGGGATGTGTCCAATCTGAATTTTGAGACGATATGGATTGTGGTGAGGTCGGGGATGAGGGGCGATCGGTTGGGTATGGCTAAGGTAGGGGGTGATAGCGGCTAGGTTTTTGAGGGCAAAAAGGGGTCCGACCTTGGTTGGGGTGGGATAATGTAGTGTTGGCGGCTGGGAGTCATAGAGGGGCTCTTCCAGAGGCAATCTGCAGGGGCGGTGGGGCAGCGAAGTGGAGGCGGCATGGTGGTGGTTGGGCGACGAGCAGATCGGCGAAGAGGGGGATGGAATCTACTGCTAGAGAGGCTGACATGGTTATCGGGGGTGGGATGGTGTGTTTTTGGACCCCCAAGCAGCGATGGAGTGTGAGTGGCCTTCTTGGGCGGTGGAGGCCTGGTGGCGTTCATTAAGGAATGGCTCCATTTCTTCGGCTAGGTAAGCGAGAATTTCATCTATTCGGGTGTTACGACCTTCGACTTGGGTGTTCTTTGGCGTAATTGTTGCTTTGTTTATGATTTTCTACATAACAACGGGTGGATCGACTAGACTTTGATACTAATTGATGTAAACGGTGTCAATGGCACATAAAGAAATTACACCCAAATGGGGTACTACGCAATTTATGGGACAAAAGGAAAGATATAGAAGGCCTTTTACCTGATCTGAAAAGAATGCTAGCATCCATCTGATGTCATGAGTGACATCACTTAAGGTCCCCACCATGACATCGCTTGCCCTTATAACATTCTTTATCATAAAATGCCTATTATAGCCCTTACTAATCCTTCTAACTACTACCAACTAACAAGAAGGAAAAATTACAGAAATGTACAATTACGAATTAAGCCTAAGAAAATAGAAAGATGACAAGGATGACCTCATGGATCACATCAATATCTCACAGATTCATCTCTTTTTGTCGTGTTGGATTTCATTATGTTTAGGTTTGGTCCGGTTGCTTTGGCGGTGGTGGGATGTTCCGGTTGCTTTGGTTTAATAGTATTGTACGTTGATGAATTTAGGGCTGGGTTCAAGATATAGTATGTGAGGAGCATTTGTCATTAAAATGCCAATTTCTGCGAAACTTTGGATGGAGCTCTAACAGAGTATGGTTAAGTGTCAATAGTCAAAACTATAGGGGATATTTTGTCACGTTAAATAGTACAGGGCGACCAGCAAACCTGAAATACTTCAGGGGGGTTAATGTAATTTCCCCATTCCTAAGCAATTATTATGTTTATGGTCTGCAAACCTGAAATACTTCAGGGGGGTTAATGTAATTTCCCCAACCCTAAACAATTATTATGTTTATGGCTTTATTTATTTTATATTCATATTAACGTGTAGCATGACTTATGTAGCTGGTGGTTGGCTTATCCTTATTTCCTGTGGTTTGAAATTATGCCAGATATTAATGGCAGCAGGCGACACGTTTAGAGCAGCCGCTAGTGACCAATTGGAGATTTGGGCTGAGAGGACTGGATGCGAGATTGTTGTTGCTGAAAAAGAGAGAGCCAAAGCATCATCAGGTAGACTACTATTTTTTGCATCTCTTAGCTATAGTTACCCCTCTTATGGCTTTGTTTGGTTCAGGGTGTAATATTTTTCACCTAGTTGAAAAGTAAAATGGTGAAACATATTATCAAATATTTAAATACTACTTACTATTTTGCTCAAAATCACATCATTACAGTATACAATTTTAAACCCAACTCAACTCAACAAAGCCTTTTCCCAATTATTTGTGGTCGGCTACATGAATCCAATTTTTTAATTCCATTCTGTTCAATATAAAATCTTTGGTTAAACTACATAATATCATGTATTGTACAATATCCCACCAAGTCAATTTATGCCCACCTCTACCCGTGCATTACCATCAATACTAACTAAATCATTCTTCCTTACGGGGGCATCCATTAGTCTACGCTTGACGTGTCCAAACCACCTAAGTCGATTCTCTCAATTTATCTTTTATAGGAGCTACTTTTACCGTTTCACGAATTTGTTTATTTCTAATTTATCCTTTCGAGTTTTACCACAAATCCATCTTAGCATTTGCATCTCCGCCACTTATTTGTTCAATTTATCTAACTCGATTTTCTCTCAATTTATCTTCTATAGGAGCTACTTTTACCTTTTCACGAATTTGTTCATTTATAATTTTATCCTTTCGAGTTTTACCACAAATCCATCTTAGCATTCACATATCCGCCACTCATTTTCTGCACATTATGTTTTTTGGTTGCCCAACACTACTCATATAACATGGCGGGTCTAATGGCCATCTTATAAATTTTTTCTTTTAACTTAAAAGATATACACCTATTACACAATACCCCGGTAACACTTATCCACTTAACCCACCCTGCTTTAATCCCATGAGTAACATCATCACTAATATCTCCATCTTTTTAGATCGAAATAATGAAAATGATCATTTCTAGGTATTTCTTGACCCTCTAGTTTCACATCTTCTTTTTTCCTCCTATTACTACTAAAATTGCACTCCACATATTCTATTTTAGTCTTGCTTATTTTAAATCCTCTTGTTTCTAGAGTTTCTCTCCACAATTATAAATTTTCTCTTATTTAAATCCTGCTTATTTTATAAAAACAAAATTTTAACGCCAAATTAGTTTAACTATTTTCATCTTTTCCATTACACTCAAGTAAAAAGTATTTCACTCCTAAGAAAATATGGCCTAAATATATAATGACCTCACAGTAATTACTAACATGTGATCTTGAAGTTCTTTCTGAATAGTTCTTTCACAGGCCATTAAAAGAGGGAAAGAACAAGGCTTTGATGTTGTCCTGTGTGACACCTCTGGACGTAAGTATAGAACATTGCTTATCTAGCTATATCTACTGGTATTTAGTTTTTAATGGGTAATTTAGAGGTGTGGATTTGTTTTTCAGGTCTGCACACTAATTACAGCCTGATGGAAGAATTGATTGCATGCAAGAAAGCTATTTCTAAAGTTGTTCCAGGCGCACCCAATGTATTTTCAACCTTTTGTCAATGTTCTCTTTTACCATTTAAATTTGGTTTTTTTGACTAAAATACATTTCTAATTTTCGATTTTAGACTTTAATACATTTTAATTTAAAAATTAGACTTTACCCAAAATCATTAAAAAATCTGTCAATCTTAATGGGCACGTATCATTTTCAATTTAAAAACCTTTAAAAATCCGAAAATGAGTTAAGAAAAACAAAAAAGAAAAGAAAACAAACCACACTAGCTCTCTCTCTCCTCACGACCTCTTCCCTCCCCCCACCCACCGCCACTTCCACCTCTCTCTACCGCCAACACCCCTCACTCAACTGTGCAAATTGAAATCGAATCAGAAACACAAAGGAGAACAAATATGGGTTTAAACAACAAACTTGAAACAAAAAATGGGAACCGGATTCACCATTATCCATGGCTACCTGGAAACAGATCTGGGTTTAAACACAGAAACATAAGGTAACAGATGCCGATATTTGTTGGGGTTTAATGGGTTTGCGGTTTGTTAATGTGTAATATATTTGCGATTTTTTGGATTTCGTATTGTAATTTCAATGGGGCTGTAGTGGCGATGAGGGCTACTTGTGGTAGGAGAGGTGCAGCTTGTCAATGGTGGTGGTTATTTTCTTTGATTTCGGGGGGGGGGGGGGGGTAAGGCGGAGGTGGTGTGCATGAGTGTGTGTTTGTGTCTGTGAGAGAGTGAGAGAGAGAGAGGTGGGTGGGTGAAAGGGGAGAGGGGGTGGTGTTGGCATTAGAAGAAGGTGGAAGTGGAGGTTGAGGTGGAGTGAGCTTGGGTGGGAGTGGGTTGGAGAGGGAGAGGTCGTGAGGATAGAGAGAACTGTGTTTTTTTTTCTTCTTAATTTATTTTTGGATTTTTAAAGGTTTTTAAATTGAAAATGATACATGTCCGTTAAGATTGATAGATTTTTTTTAATGATTCTGTTCGAAGTCTAATTTTTAAATTAAAATGTATTAAAGTCTAAAATCGAAAGTTAGTAATGTATCAAAGTAAAATAAACCCTTTAAATTTTAAAATTTGGCACATGGTGTACTATTTTTTATGTGTTTAGTACAAATGGACAATTGATATATAAATTTAGCATTTTTGTGTATTAGGATTCCATTGACAATAAACCCCTGATTACTACTTTTACAAGTCTCAGATTGATTTTTTTATTTATATATTTTTTTGTAATTTATATCTTGAAACCTTTGGTTTTTTGAGATCTTGTTAATGACAACACTTCTCTTTGGAAGATTAACCTAGTGCAACTGGCAGAGATCATGATATGTACACGAGAATAATCTTCACCCTAAAGGTTGCGTTTATTTGTCAGGAAAAGAAAAGCGAAGCAGGAAACTTGTGGGAAACTCGTTTTCTTAAATTTTCTTGCAAAATTATTTTCTCACAAAACACACCCTACCAAAAACCTAGGATTTTCCATGAAAGTTCAAGAAAACTTGGTATATTACCATGTAAATTATCATTATTATTTTTATTACTATTATTATTATTATTATTATTATTACTACTTCTAATAAAATATTTACCCACAATTATTTATAATAATACGCTATTTATTGATATTTTTACGAATTAAATGTTCATAATTGGAGGTCACGGTTCGAGTCACGGAAATAGCCTCTCTGCGTATGCAGGGGTAAGGCTGCGTACATCCAACCCCCCCAGTACCCCGCAGTGGCGGGAGCCTCGTGCACTGGGTTTGCCCTTTTATTTAGTAATGTTTGAATCAAATGGATGTTTATTATATAAATCATACCTTTTGGCAATTGAAATTCGAAATATATTATACTTTTGTTTATTGTAAAA
The DNA here is from genome assembly GCA_949130495.1 of Sambucus nigra. NCBI lineage: Eukaryota > Viridiplantae > Streptophyta > Magnoliopsida > Dipsacales > Adoxaceae > Sambucus > Sambucus nigra. The sequence continues at coordinate 205,224,669 of OX422223.1, forward strand.
ATATAAATATATGTGTGTATGTATATAATTTTTTATTTTGTTTATAATTCTCCATTTCTAGTTAACAACATACACGAGGAAGTAACTTTTCTTTTCCTTCACTTCACTTCATTTCACTTTTCCCTGGAATCGTTTCCCGCTTAACTTTCTTGGCAATCAAACGGAGCCAAAGGGTGCGTTTGATTGTTAGGAAAGGAAAGGAAAAGCGAAGGAAAACAAGTTTTTTGCACTTTTTGTTACATTTGATTAGCACGAAAGTTGTGGAACCCACATTATCAAAAGGAAAAACTTTTTCGCATAACACATCTTACCAAATATCCAGGCAGAACTACTACTACTACTTCCTCCTCCACCTACGACGACGACGACTACTACGACTACTACAACACCACCACCCCTGCCCCGACTACTACTACTACTACCACCACCACCACTACTACCACTACTACCACACCACACCACCACCGTCTCGCCCCCGCCCCTACTACTACTACTACTACTACTACTACTACTACTACTACTACTACTACCACACCACCACCACCGCCCCCGCTGCTGCTACAATTAACAAAATATTTATCCCATAATCATACATAATAATATGCTTTTTACTGATACGTTTACGAATTAAATGTTGTTTCCAATTTTTATTTTATATTTTGTAATGTTTAAGTTATGTGAATGTTTATTAAATGAATTGTACTTTTTTGGTAATTTTAATAGAAATATATTATAATTATTTTTATTGTAAAATTATAACTATATATGATGTGAAACGCAACGGAATTGACACACACATGAATACACACGAACAAAAATACTAATCAAACCATATTTTCTCTCAAATCATCTGTTTCAAATCTCGTTAATATAATAAACTCTATGATAAATCTGATTGCAAGAGAGGGCCAAGGGCATTATTTATAATAAAACCTAGACGTGTGGAGCAAGTCTCCTAATTAAACTAGGAAACTATTAACCTAATTAAAATAGGGAACTAATTAAAAGATAAATCCTAACGATAACTTAAAATCTAATATTTAAGTAACTAAAATATTAACAATATTTTTTTTTTTTTTTGTAAATATTTGGATGCATCATTTGAAAAGGTCGTCCCGATTGCTAAAGCCTTGAATTGAACACGTCCATGCCATCATCACAGTTCAACAAACCTCTCGAATCGACGCGACAATTTAATGCTCACTTACTCACTCTTCGTAGTGATAATGCTCAGGAATATACTGATAAATGTTTTAATCAATTTTTTGCCTCCCATGGCATTATTCATTAAACTTCTTGTGTCAATACACCATAATAAAATGGGATTATTAAATGCAAAAATGGTCTTATTTTTGCCACTGCACGAGGTCTTATGCTTCAAATGAATGTTCTCAAAATTGTTTGGAGTGATGCAGTCTTAACCGCAATCAATCACCTTTTCAAGTCATGTTTCCTGATATTCTTCCTTTTCTTCTATCGCCAAAGGTTTTCGAGTGTGTTTCATTTGTTCATAACTTACTATCTGGTCGTGACAAACTTGATCCCGTGCTTACAAATGCATATTCCTTGGTTACTCTCGCACATAGAAAGGTTATAGATATTACAGTCCAACCCTACGATGACGCTTCGTCAGCGCAAATGTGACCTTCTTTGAGGATGTTCTCTACTACTCCTAAGAAGGACAACTTCTCCACGATTCGATACCTTCTGATATCGTGTTGCCCATTACTGTTCCTGACTCCACCATTTCCCCTACTATCTCTACTCCCATTACACAGGTGTGTATCCATCATCGCTAGAAATATTGCTCCAGATACTCCTCCTGATGGGTCCTCTTTATCTCCTCCACCACCTGCCTCAGCGTCTGTCGATCTCCTTGCTCCATCTGTCATAGACCTTGATCTGCAGAACGAAAGGGTACTCGTACTTGTACTTCTCTTCTATTTCTAATTATGTTTCTTATACTTATCTCCTTCGTTTTAGAAATTTTCTCTCTCGATATCCTCTTGTGCTATTCCTCAGCCTTACAGGGAAGCTCTTTCACATCCTTGATGGCGCATTTCCATGGAGAAAGAGATGCATGCTTTAGATTTGAATCATACTTGGGATCTTGTTCCTCGACCTGCTGATACTCAAATTGTTGGATGTCGTTGGGTGTTTACTATTGATCGTCTTAAAGCTTTCCTGGTTGCTGAAGTTTTCACTCAAACCTATGTCATTGACTATATAGAGAGATTCTTTCATGTGGCTATGCTCAACTCTTATCTGACTGCTTCTCTAGATTGGCCTCTTCATCAACTTGATGTTAAGAATGCCTTCCTCCATGGTGATCTTTCTGAACAAGTTTATATGGCTCAACCACCTGGGTTTGAGTTCAAGGGTGAGTGTGTGTTTTCTTAGGATATCTATCTATGGTCTCAAACAGTCTCCACAAGTATGACTTGATAAGTTCAATAGAGTTTTTGTTGCTCGTGGCATGACTCCTAGCTAAGTTGTTCATTCTATCTTCTTCAAGAAGACTAAATGCAGGCATTGTTATTCTGGTTGTTTATGTGGATGATATAGTCATTACTGGGAGTGACACAAATAGTATTCAAATTTTTGTTGATCACCTTGGTTCTTGTTTTTATACCAAAGATTTGGGGAAGCTTCGTTATTTCTTGGGTATTGAGGTGGCTAGGTTTTAAAGTTCTAAAGTTGGCATTAATCTTTCTCAAAGGAAATACACCCTAGATATTATAAAAGAAACTGGTTATCTTGGTTCTAAATCAGTTTCTTCTCCCATGGATGCAAATCAGAAGCTATTTCCGGATTCAGGTTACCCAATTGCAGATTCGGAAATGTATTAAAGACTTGTAGGTAAACTTATTTATCTCACCATTACCAGGCCTGACATTTCACATGCAGTCAATATTGTGAGCTAGTTTATGTAGTCCCCGAGTCCCTCACTTAGATGCAGTCATTCGCATCCCGGTGTATCTTAAGAATGCTCCGGGACGTGAACTTTTTTATCGGTCTTCTGGTCATCTTCGTCTTGAGGGATACACAAATGCAGATTGGGCAGAATCTCCTTCAGATAAAAAATCAGCCACGTGCTTTTGTACTTTTATTGGAGGTAATCTTGTGACTTGGAGGAGCAAAAAACAATCGGCTGTTGTCCATTCTAGTACTGAAGCTGAGTATCGAGCAATAGCTCATACAGTTTGTGAACTCATGTGGTTGAGAACCCTCTTTATGGAGTTTGACTTTTCAGATCAATCTCCAACTCTTCTCTACTGTGACAATCAAGCCGTCATTCACATTGTTAGCAATCCTGTCCTTTCATGAAAAAACCAAGCATATTGAGGTTGATTGTCATTTCATACGATCAAAGGTGGAATAAAAGGAAATTGTTACTCCTTTCGTTCCATCTCGTTAGATATTTTTATCGTGGCTCTTTCTAAGAATAACATTGACTTTAGTCGTGGCAAGCTGGGAATGATTGACATCTACTCTCCAGCTTGAGGGGGAGTGTTATAATATATCATTAGCAATATATTTTTAATTAGTGATAGGAGATTTAATGGCCTAATTAGTGAGATTTGACATTTATATATACAACCTCCTCCTTTAAGAGATGAATACGCATAAATTATTCTTTCCCAAATATTTCTACATGAATAAATCTAGCTTTTAATTTGGCACCCAAAATATTTTTCCTTTATAGGTGGTGAAAAGTATATTTTTTGAAACTTTTGGGGTTCAAATAAAAGATTTTTCAACATTTTAATAATTGGGGACTTCTAAAATTTGTTCAAACAAAAAAAATCAATTTTTGGGCCATTAACCTTCAACCCAAGTGGTTTATCATTTAAAATTGTGCCAAAGTCAAATAAGAACCGCACGGGCAACCCATTCTCTTCAAAAGCCTCAAAGCCCGCTCTTGCATTTAAAAGCCCCAACTCAACAAATGAAACCCTAACTCCCTTCTCTTGGGCTCCTTCCCCTAGATTCGTACTACTCTTGTCGCCATGGCCTTAGCCGATGACAGCTAGTGATCTCCCGATCTTCACCAGCTTTGTCGGTAACAGAAAACCGACCGCCCCGAACCGGTGTACCCGTTTGGATGGCTTCTCGTTGCCGTTTTACCTTCAAAATCTCTATTTGTTCACTTAATTTTTTTAACTGGGTCACATAATCAAATTCAACCACCGCTGGTGATGGCGCAACTGTGGTGGCCAGTTTTGGAGCATTGATCATCACTGAGTACACGCCATACGATAGGTTGGCCCGAGCGCTTGCCATAGCTCGTTATCTTGATACACATACAGTATTGACACACTTGTGTGAAAAATCAGGAGATACCAATTTGATGCGGAATTGACACACACATGAATACAAACGAACAAAAATAATAATCAAACCATATTTTCTCTCAAATCATCTTTCTCAAACCTCATTAATAAAATAAATTCTCCATAATAAATCTGATTAAAAGAGAGGATCAAGGGCCTTATTTATAATAAAACATAGACTTGGGGAGCAAGTCTCCTAATTAAACTAGGAAACTAAATAACCTAATTAAGATAGGTAACTAATTAAAACATAAATCCTAACAATAATCTAAACAATATCTAAATAAATAGTCTAATATCTAAGCAACTAAAATAATAATAATATTTATATTTTATTTTGTAAATATCCTGATACATCAATATATGTATGTATATAATTTTTTAAACAAACACACCTAATAAATACACATCAAAAAATAATTTTTCTTTTCCTTCACTTCACTTAATTTTCTTGGCAGTTATTTCTCCGCAAACTTTCCCGACAATCAAATGGAGCCAAAGGGTTTCATCTCCTCTCTTAATATTGTTATTAATGTCAGAAAAAATGATTGCAAAGGGAAGGCTAAGCCTTTATTTATACTAATGAGAAGTACAGTCATCATTTAAGTTATAAAGTACTAAATGGTCTTAGAAGGTAAATAAGGAAACAAATAAAAGAAATCCCAATCAAAGGGATTTTTATGTCAACCCTTTGTTTTCTTAAAATGGGGAGAAATGTTGCCACGAGATATTGTTCTTGGAGGCTTGAAGACCTAATATATAACTACATATACGGGCAAGAGTTTTGACTTCCGGGTCTTTGGCAGAAAAATGTAAATGGGCTTTATATAATATTAAAGGGAAGAATAGATTTTGGAGACGTCTTATCCTGTTCAATATTTACATATAAATCTTCAAAACGAAGATTGCCATACTATTCCCGAGCGCCAGTGAATATAACCTATTAACATCATATAAAAACAGTGTCAATTTTATACATTACGTCAATAAATATAATGGATTAATGGTTACTGGTCCACCAGAGGACTTCAAGAATATACACACCTGAGCAGATTATTCCGCATGCTGCTGTAAACTTTGAACAATCTCAAGTTCTCTCTCTCTCTCTCTCTCTCTCTCTCTCTCTTATTTTGAGCTATTGTAGTTGATAACTGATAGAACTCTTCATTACTGAATGGGTTGTGTGATGTTTGACATTCGTATCTAATAACACCGCGGATTATAATATTATCCTTTCCAAGTTTCCTAGTACTAGTTTATAGTGGTATATCTGGGCGAGATAATTATATTTTTAGATTGTTACAGGAGATCCTGCTTGTTCTGGATGGAACAACTGGTTTGAATATGCTTCCACAAGCAAGAGAGTTCAACGAGGTAATTTTCCCATTCTTGTCTCTGACATAGCATTTTACGTTTTTTATTGTCTGAGGATGTTTTTTTTTAACACAGGCTGATATATTGTCTATCAAATGGAACATATGTCTGTATGTGTATTCATATAGATGTATATAATCAAGTCTAACTTCTAGAAGTGAAGGAAGTTCATCATATTAGAAGTGAAACAATAATATTTGGGGCAATCAATTTTGATAATGGCAACTTAATGGGTTTGATCTCTGATTTGTTATTTGTGATACCCTGTCTAATTAAATATCGGGTGATCAGGCTTTTATCGAATTAAAACAGGTTTCTCATATGGTTCATTCTTAGCATCACTATCGAAAACCAAGTTAATTACTAACCACCTAAGTTAATTAAACCGGTGCCAAATTTTATCTTTCAAATAAAACAGGATAAAAGAATAAATGAGAGTTAAATCAACATTCACAAGATAATAACATCCAAACCATTAATGATATGTAAATGAATCAAAGTCATGCCGAATAAACCATCGGCTAAAACAACCGAAACCAATTAATAATCCAAGTCTAAACTGCAAAGTAAAACTGATACAAAACTGAAATTGTAATACCGACAACGGACCACATGTCCAAACATGATATACAAGAGCGAGATCCTATGCTAGATCTGAATGAAAGAATCGGCTACTCAAAATCCTATCAGCATCCACAGTGCTACAGCTCCGAGTCCTTGAAATGAAACCATCAAGTATGGCGTCCCTGTGGCTGGACACGTAAAAGGTTTTGGAAATATTTTTATCGCAAGAGTTAGTACTCAAAACATTTGAAAACATTCAACAAGTAATTTATCGCAATTAAAATCGGTTATTGGTTACACATGTTAGGTTCACGCACACTCCCTTGAGTTTTCTCACCTCTCATCTAATGTGAACACCTAACGTTCTATACTTAGCCCACCTAGCTATCATACACAAGCTATCTCGACTAAAGTATATAACCGATCCTATCAATGATCAACTCTCCCGTACCCCCCATACAACACGCTTCATTATTAACATTTCTCGCATATTATTCCGTTTTCATATAACATTCACATATATTATGTTTAGTCATAAAAAATCAAGTCTCACTACTTAAATTCATATAGCATTTCATATCTGTCATCATTCAACTTTCATAATTAAGTTTCACTACTTAATTTACTATATATATTCCCAATCTATTTTTAATCTTGAAATTAAATTTCTCCCTACTTAATTCATCATTTAGATGTATATTTATATATATCATCTACAAGTCTACTTTTGCACATAAGTAGAATATCATAAAGTATATATTTCACACACAATATATACTATAAGTATCTATTGGTTCGGCAATTCATCGACCCTAATAATCCTACCATTTACATTGGTCCGGATATCCCTCGACCCAATGTAAAGGTCATACACATGTATATTGGTCCGGATAATCATCGACCCCAATATTATTCATCTTCGATTTGGTCCGGATAATCATCAACCCCAAATCGAGCTTTCATGTAATGGTTCGGATAATCATCGACCCCAATACCGAATTAAGCACATTTTAGGTATATATTTTTCGCACACAATATATACTATAAACACATACTATATAATCACCTCCTTGTATCACATTTTAGGGGTTATCAGCTCGGAATCCTACCTCGATCACCAATAGTGATTTATATCTCTTGGCTCGGAATCACCTCGATCACCAATATATATAGTATACTTTAGGTATTCACACAACCCGATAATACGTGTTAGTACGTAGTATATATCTCTCACATACCCATCGTACTATTTACTTTACGATTTATTTTACTATCGTATCTATAAGAGTGTTCACACAACTCTAAGGGTCCTACCTCATTATATAAATTCAGTAGTTACCATCTTTAACCTACTGGTATACATGTTAAATTGATGTCTACTCTCTCTCCGTAGCTCAATTCCCCAAATTTCCCGATCTATCTCTCAATCGGTTATCCCCGCCGATCCATACTCTAAGTCCTACACTCAAAGACCTTAATGGACCTTAACTGTACCTTACTGGTCTTTGTCAAGTCTCTACATAGGTATAATATCAATCCTAAGATTCCCTTCCATCATTGGTAATCCCAGAAAATTTAACCAAGCAAAGAAACCAAAAATCTGCCAGGGTCGATCCATCGAAGGATTTGGTCGATCGATCGACATTCATGGGTCGATTGATCGATCAAACAGGTGCAACTTCATCTTCGTCGATTTTTCACCGTTTCTGATATACTCAAATCCCATAATTTTCACCAAATTCACATCCAATTATTCCCAACTATTTCTACATGAGTTAGGATGATTTCTAATGTTTCAAACACATCAAAACTTCACCGAAATCAATCAAGAATGAATCAAACCCTCAAAACCCTTTCATAAATCTAGTTTTATGTTCATCCATTTCATTCAATTCAAAACCCAGATTTAAATCCCTAGTAATAATCAAACTCTTCTGATTAATAATTCTCTACAGATATAAACACTAACTACATGCAATTTCTACCCAAACATGTAATCAATTGGTACTTTTCATCAAAGATTTTTAAATAAAAATCAATCTATTCAGGAAATCCCTACTCATGGGTATTATAACTTCAATTCGATATGCAATAAACATTTGCCTTTGATTGATTGATCTGATTTCTTGGTTCTTGGTTGATGATTGATAGCTTCCTTCTCTAATTTTCCTTTCCAGTTGCCTTGAGGCGCAAGATTTCTTCACTATCTTCAAAATCCCTCTTTAAGCTTTGAAAATTGGTTCTCTCTTCTCTCTAATGGCCTCTCTAATCTTGTGTTGTGAGCCTTAACCCTAATCTCTAATTATCAGATATATGTCCCTAAATTTCGTAGGTCCCTTAACCTCGTTTTGTAAAATGACTGAAAAGCCCTTAACAGGTGTCGATTTGGTAAAAAATTGATCCGGAACCCAAACTATACCCTCGGGTACCCTATTCCTACCATTTCGACCCATCCGGAATCATTCGTAACCTCTAAATTATCATCCGAATCACTTAAAATGTATTTCTCATTTGTCACGACTCCCGGTGAGATAAAATAAAATACGCACATATCACTTGCTATGCAGTATAACCTTAATTAATAAAATACACACATATCACTCGCTATGCCGTAGAACCAGAATTATAAATTATTTACTATTCACACTTAGTAAATATCATAATGCAATATTAATCGGTATCTATTTCTCGATTAATATTTAATAATCACAATTATTATCTAATCGCATTAAATTACTTCACTCGCTTAATTGAATTAAAATGTATATACACAGAAATACACGGTATTACATAGGGGTGCACACGGTTCGGTTTGGATCGGTTTTGGTACTAATCCGAGAACCGAACCGACCTGGGTCGGTTCCAAATTTTTGGAACCGGAATCGAACCGACATTTATACAGAACCGAACCGAACCAAACCGAACCAACGGTTCCCGGATCTGATCGGATCGGTTTTCGGTTCCAAAATCATATTTCATAACTAATGTTTTTTAAGATTAATGTGTTTCATAACTAATTTTTTTAAGGTCAAAATTAATTTTGACCTTAATAACTTAAGTTAGAAACTCAAATAATCACAAAAATATAAATTACAAGTGTTAAATATATTAAATAAATACATATATGTAATTATAAATCGGTTCGGTCCCGGATTGGTTCGGATCGGATCGGTTTTCGGATCGGATTGGGTTTTTTTACCCTGGAACCGAGAACCGAACTGATGTATTGTTTTTTTTTTTTTTCAAACCGGAACCGAACCGAACCATTGAGCATAAAAACCGATCCAAACCGAACCAATGCAGTCGGTTTGGTTCGGTTTATCGGATTTCCGGTTTCGTTGTGCACCCCTAGTATTACATACTCCCCCCCTTACAAAGAAATTTTGTCCTCGAAATTAGGGCAAGACCGGTACTAAAACTTAGGATCTTTAACATCACGACATCCTCTGGTACCCAAATTCAAATCATAATAACATAAGGGTCACTCCACTATACACCTTCTAGTGGTACCCACCTAGCAAACGGCTTAATTACTCTAGCCCAAATTTATCAACAAGCTTTCTCAATTCACTACATACTGATGCGCTCTATCAGTCATGTGATCTCAATACTGGCTCTTTCGTCTCCATATTGAGAAAAGGTCGCACAACCCTAAATGCCAATTCCCCTTATTCACACAACTCAAAACTCCCTTCATGGGAGAAGTCACGATAACATCTGACCACTCGTGTTAGTGTTTAAAACTTCAGTTCCCGGTGACGCAACCCTTGCGACATTCAAAAGCCACCCAAAATAGTTTGTGGTTCACTCCACTTTAACAACGGACTCCAAATCACGACCCGTCCAAATATCTAGTTATCCCCTCACCTCTAGTCAACCTGAGGGTGAACGACAAGGCTTTCAACACAAAACCTCAAAAGGTACCCCGTGCCTGATAAACCGGTACAAGTTATTACACACAACTCTACCAACAGTAATTTCTCCCCTCAATTACCCTACAAGACCCCACACGCACTACTCGCATTAGCCAGCATAATAGACCACCTCTGGTCTAATTATTGGGCAATAGGTGATACAGTATGCCCAAAATAAAACTTTGTCCCCATCGCTTCCTGATAATCCCTATCAGAGGTGGGATTGCAGGATCTCATCCCGATTCACAACAATATTGGGAGGCACCTCGCACCGGTGCAATCCCTCGTTTCAAAGAAAGAATAACAATTACTTCGTCTCAGCCAATCCATTCCATACACTCGGAGGAATTCTTGACCTAGTCACGATGTTGGTAGTCCATCATGAATTTTATCAGTCTACCTACCCATTCCGTCATTGGCAACGTAGGCTGGTTACTAAATTCTGGTTGATCATCTCGAGCCAACCTTTTTCCATCTATGAGTGGTGCATCCGGAGAAAATCTCACTACGTCTCACCCCACACCAATTCCCACTTATAATTTCTCAGATTAAGTGGTACCATACTCCCATTCTTCCCCCGGTATGCCAAAAGTCACGACCCGTGCACTTTTCGCAACTGGCACACTTCTTGGGTCTTTTTTTTTTCCCCATAGTCATCAACAACCTATTTACGCACAAGCCTCTCACAACATTCGATTGAGTAAAGCTCCACTTTATTTTTCCACAACAGTTCGGCCTCCTCATTATCAAGAGATATCTTTTGAATGGCTTCCCACAGCCTTTCAACCCATTTCGGTGTGCTACTCTCATTGCACGCATATACTGGATTATCGTCATTTTCACACGACATTCAATCCATCATACAATTCCGGCTTTATACATAATTGCCCTCAGGCATATGTTCCAAGCATTGATTCCTACGTCCTCCTATCTCGGACGATTTATAAACCAACTAACCAGGTTTCCAATCACCCTATAATCGGTGCATATCTGCACAACACTAGAAACGTTACACACTTTCCTTAAAACTGGCCTCGCATTCTCGACGTGGCTATAACACATGGGAATTCTCAATCACCCCATAAATCGAAATTTATTTCTCCTTAACATCGTTCCACCCTTCAACTCGTGGGGAGAAGAAAAATTTTCAGCACTACCGGCCCCACATGCCTTATACGATATAATAACTGCCAATTCAGAGTGTTTTCTCAACACATTCATTGATTAACATTTGAAAATGATGCCCTAGCATCCATCAACGTCTCTCTACTCGCGACGTTCATTAAGGTCCATTCGTATCTCATCATGAAATGACATTCAAACAAGGAACTTTTACCAATACTCTATCACTCAGCATTGATGTGGTAATCAAATTCCATAAACCTCAATCTGATAAGCGGGACTCTCAAAATCCTGTCCCCAGACGTATAAATATGTCTCAACTCCCACGTCTCTAAAGGAGTGATATAATAATGCGCTCTCCCCATCACCAAGTTCTGAGCGCTAAATGCTAAACATAATTATGAGCTAAATCTCTCCGCTCAACAGTAAATCCAATATTCTTTGAATCCTATCATAAAGTGCCTACGCACCGGGGTTAACTACAACGAGAAATCTATGCTCTCCGAAGTCTCCACCATAGTATAAGATAAATGCGAGCTCAACCCTCTTTCAGGTGAGGCCTCGTCAAACAACACATCCTGCCCTAGAACATGAAACACGATGGCCTTACTATCACAACCCTCTATCGTTCCACCCACATCGCTAATCAGTCCATACCCAGGATAATATCACACTCGTATGATACTTCATTTAGAACGAGTAATTCAAACATACATATACTCCCTATGCTTGCACTCGCTCCCCCTGCGGGTAGTACTAAAGAGAGCCCCACTATACAAAGGCAACAACATACACATTATAGTGCTATCAACGATATACCCACTAAACTCGTCTCACACGCGAATCTAGTGATAACAAAATATTGTGACTCGCTCGTGTCACATAAAACTTACCCCACTAGCCCGAGGATAAAGCTCATACTTCCAATTGTCAATAATGCTGGTGGCTCAAATGGTTCTTCGACATAACACGCCTGTCCGAACTGAACCAAACTATCTTAATCATTGCCCCAGCTAGGCACCATACTCTTGTCCCTTTTACTCACTTCGGGCAAAATCAATGCATGCGGTCCTACTCTTCACATAAAATGCCTCTTTTATATAATCCCCTATTCCTGGCCATACTGACCATATTAAGGTTGTTCTTCTCTCGAACCCTGGTAGTCTCAACCTCGACGGCCACCCTCATTGTTCCCTTAGCTTCGCTGGCCCAAAGAACACACTACTGGCCTTACCAGTCCCAACTGAATCCACCGCCACTCGGTAGGAATTCAGCTATTTAAATCATTAAAATGGGTCCCCTAATGGGTCTCCCCCTTGCGGTGTTTTGCTAGCACCGTTACATTCAGTCTTACTCCCTGACTAAATTCTCCAATTATTTTAGCTCCCTTCATGAGGAAGCATTAATATCAACCTATGAAGCACGGAGACTTCTCCGAAGGCCGCGTACGAGTGTCGGACACTCCAAGGACACGAACACGCAAGGGACACGGTAAGGGACACGGCTGTGACACGGCTGGGACACGTAAGGGAAACATATGTTTTTTTTCTCCTTTTTCTCACCTGTTTATTCTTTTTTTTTAATCTCTTGTTCAATAAATTGCATTAGCCATATGCATTTTGATTGTTATTATTAGTATGGGATTTAGTATCATTTTGATGTTTGATGTGTAGAATGGATTTAATACTCTTAATGCTTATATGTTTAATGTTGTTCTTAGTATGAGATTAGTATTAATGTGATATTTCATATTTTTTATATATAAAAATAATTATAAAAAAATTTTATTTAATATCGTGTCCCTGCCGTGTCGTGTCCTATTTTTTTAGATTTGCCGTGTCGGCGTGTCCGTGTTGTGTCGGACACGACACCCGTGTCCGTGCTACATAGATATCAACACTGCCAAAAGCACAACATTGTCACCATCTGGATCAATCGTCCAAGAAAATTTTCACTAAGTGCTGGTGACCCCTCTCGTGAGTCCATTACCCACCTTATGAGAAACCCGTAAAAATTCGATAAAGGCCTAATCACCCAATATTTAATTAGACGGGGTGTCACAGATGGTATCAGAGTATCAGGTTCTAGTGTCCATATGATTTGTACGGCTTACTACGTTTTCAGCGTATCGTTTGATTGATATAGAGCCCTATCATAGGATTGTTGTATTTCTCTACGTACGTGGTTTACGTTCTCTTGCTATAGTGTATAATTATAAGTGAATTTTTTATGCGTACGGGTGTGCTTCGTATGCCGATTACGCAGAGGACAACCAGTGAGGGTCATTGGGAAGGCAACAGGAGACGACTCTCAGTTGGAGTCGAAGAATATTTTGGGGTCGATGACCGTAGCAGAGGTCACCCCTATTGTTGCTCGGGATGATGGAGCTGTAAGGACTGCTAGCGTGCAGCATATATTATTGTACTGTTATACCAGAGAGTGGTGCTAAATTAGACTCACCCAGTGTGGTTAGGATGGGAGAGAGTCAGAGGGGTCTTTGAAGAGGACCACCCTTTGGAATTTTGTTAGATGCGGAGATTGTGCGTGTAGCCAATGGATGTAGAATACCCAGAGGCTTGGGCATATAGCAGGAAGTAATATATCCCCGGAAGTGAATTGGGGTAAAATTTCGCTTGGGTCGTAGGAGCAGGGTTGTAATGGTGGGAGTAAATCACCATATTTCTCCCATACAACACGCTTTATTATTAACATTTCGCGCATATTATTCCGTTTTCATATAACATTCACATATGTTATGTTTAATCATCAAAAATCAAGTCTCACTACATAATTCATATACCATTTCATATCTGTTATCATTCAACTTCCATAATTAAGTTTCACTACTTAATTTACTATAGATATTCCCAATCTATTTTTAATCTTGAAATTAAATTTCTCTCTACTTAATTCATCATTTAGATTTATATCTATATATATCTACAAGTCTACTTTCGCACATAAGTAGAATATCATGAAGTATATATTTCACACACAATATATACTATAAAGATCTATTGGTCCGACAATTCATCGACCGCAATAATCCTACCATTTACATTGGTCCGGATATCCCTCGACCCCAATGTAAAGGTCATACATATGTATATTAGTCCGGATAATCATCGACCCCAAATCGATCTTTGATGTATTGGTCCGGATAATCATCGACCTCGATACCGAATTAAGCACACTTTAGGTATATATTTTTCGCACACAATATATCCTATAAACACATACTATATAATCACCTCCCTATATCACATTTTAGGGGTTATTGGCTCGGAATCCTACCTCGATCACCAATAGTGATTTATATCTCTTGGCTCGGAATCACCTCGATCACCAATATATATAGTATACTTTAGGTATTAACACAACCCGATAATACGTGTTAGTACGTAGTATATATCTCTCATATACCCGTCGTACTATTTACTTCACGATTTATTTCACTATCGTATCTATAAAAGTGTTCACACAACTCTAAGGGTCCTAGTTACCCCTCATTATATAAATTCAGTAGTTACCATCTTTAACCTACTCGTATACATGCGAAATTGATGTCTACTCTCTCTTCGTAGCTCAATTCCCCAAATTTCCTCATCTATCTCTCAATCGGTTATCCCTGCCGGTCCATTCTCTAAGCCCTACACTCAAAGACCTTAATGGACCTTAACTATACTCATCTATCTATCCCACCGGTCTTTATTAAGTCCCTACATAGGTATAATATCACTCCTAAGATTCCCTTCCATCATTGGTAATCCCAGAAAATTTAACCAAGCAAAGAAACCAAAAATCTGCCAAGGTCGATCTATTGAAGGATTTGGTCGATTGATCGATTCCGTCGATCGATCGACATTCATGGATCGATTGATCGATTGAACAGGTGCAGCTTCGTCTTCTTCGATTTTTCACCCTTTCTGATATACTCAAATCCTATAATTTTTCACCAAATTCACATCCAATTATTCCCAACTATTTCTACATGAGTTAGGATGATTTCTAATGTTTCAAACACATCAAAACTTCACCGAAATCAATCAAGAATGAATCAAATCCTCAAAACCCTCTCATAAATCTAGTTTTGTGTTCATCCATTTCATTCAATTCAAAACCCGGATTTAAATCCATAGTAATAATCAAACTGTTCTGATTTATAATTCTCTACAGATATAAACACTAACTACATGCAATTTCTATCCAAACATGTAATCAATTGTTACTTTTCATCAAAGATTTTGAAATAAAAATCAATCTATTCAAGAAATCCCTACTCATGGGTATTATAACTTCAATTTGATTTGCAATAAACATTTGCCTTTGATTGATTGATCTGATTTCGTGGTTCTTGGTTGATGATTGATAGCTTCCTTCTCCAATCTTCCTTTCCAATTGCCTTGAGGCGCAAGATTTCTTCGCCATCTTCAAAATCCCTCTTTAAGCTTTGAAAATTTGTTCTCTCTTCTCTCTAATGGCCTCTCTAATCTTTTGTGTTGTGAGCCCTAACCCCAATCTTTATATATGACTCTAAATTTCGTAGGTCCCTTAACCTCTTTTTGTAAAATGACCGAAACTCCCTTAACGAGTGCCGATTTGTTTAAAAATTGACCCGGAACCCAAACTATATCCTCGGGTACCCAATCCCGGCTATTTCGACCCATTCGGAATCATTCGTGACCTCTAAATTATCATCCGAGTCACTTGAAATATATTTCTCATTTCTCACCTAAGAATAGTCTACACGCGACTCCTGGTGAGATAAAATAAAATACCCACATATCACTTGCTATGCCGTATAACCATAATTAATAAAATACGCACATATCACTCGCTATGCCGTATAACCATAATTATCAATTATTTACTATTCACACTTAGTAAAGGTCATAATGCAATATTAATAGGTATCTATTTCTTGATTAATATTTAATAATCACAATTATTATCTAATCGCATTTAATTACTTCACTCGCATAATTTAATTAAAACATATATACACAGAAATACGGGGTATTACATTATTACTGAGTAAAGGTTAGGGGTAGGGTTTAAGAAGATTGAATAATGGAGGATTGAATAATGATAGGTAATTTCGAAGAGCTCAAAATTTCACGCTCTGAATATCTTGAAAGATTTAAAGAAATTTCACATTGTGAAACAATATATGTTCAAAACATGATATCTCTTAATATATATGTTTAACTAACATTAAACGTGTTTATTTTGGAGAGAGTGCGTTGTTATCTATCACATGGGACTATGATTGATATAATATTTTGGTAAGAAATACGGTTAGGCTGCAATTTTTATAGTTTCCGGCAGGCAAGTTTGACTAAAGTCTGCATTTCCTTGTATTTTTGTATCATATTTTTTAATTTCTACACGTCTGTTTGTTGACAGTTTTTTTTTTTTGAATAAATATTGGAAAATTTATCAGCATCTAGCACATTGAAATGCCAAATCTGTTTTACAAATCTTTTGCACAATAAAACAGAGCGCTAAAAGCAAGAATCTAAAAAACGCGGGGCGTGATCGAGGCGTGGAGGCCAAGCCTTAAGCCTTTGAAGCCTAGACGGGCCTTAGGCGTAAAAAGGCATGAAAAGACGCTTAGGCCTTCTTAATATATTTTAATATTTTTTAACCATAACAAGGCTATTAAAATACTAAAATTGTACATATCATAAAAATATGTTTGAATATATGCAAATTAAAATACTATTTGATTATTTTGGATGAGATAGTGGTACGGTTAGTAAAAATATTCTTTGAAAGTCGATATCGTTTCACTAAAGCATTGTTGTTTTTAGAAAAAAGTGCGCCTTAAGGGTTTTACCAAGAATAAGGCGTAAAAAACTTAAGGCGGGGCGTTTCTCCCAAGCCTTAAGTCTAGGCGTGCCTAGACGGGTTTTTTTAGAACAGTGGCTAAAAGCCTCACAACTCTTACATATAGCACATCAGTAACACCATATTCGTCTTCTCCAAAAACAATAAGCAGATCTCTCTAGCAATTTTGTTCCCCCCGTCCCCGGCAGAAGTGGTGGTGTAGATGAGCCATCTGCCACATGAGAGCATTCTTCTCTCTCTGGCCTTTGATCGAACTGAAAGTGGTGCTCCAAATATTGTCGGAGAGGCCATCGTTATCCCAGGCAATCTTGAGACCGTGGATGCGGCAGCATTGATGAGGTAGTTGCTGATGAGGTGGTTGGTGAGTTTGGTGTTCGTGGAAGATAGGGTGGGATCTGTCATTGTTGTCACCATGAACAGTTCATTGATCGTGGATTCAGATCCCTGCATTACAGCAATGGAGAGAGCAGACAAGAATGTTTGAGTTAGAGAGAGAAACTGAATAGGATGTAGCTCTTGGTTATGGAAAGGGTATTAGTCCTTGTATTTTATTACTTTTAGAGGTGGTTGACTTCTTGTGAAACACTTTTTGGGGTTGAGTTAGAAGCCTGATAGTTTTAATGCGAGGGGTCCATTGTTTGACGCCTCTTTTATTTTATTGTTTTATTTTATTTTTTTGGGCACTCGGTTTATTAAAGTCTTTGACTCGACTAATCCCTGAGAGGACACGGGTTTACACATCCGCGAAGATTCAAACTGATCTTGCAAGAGTAAATTTTTGTATATTGCATGTTAAAGAAGCTATTTCATTAATCAGCACAAAACAGCTTGAAAAATTGTAATGTATTGATATGATCAACATGTTAAGTACGAAAACAGAAAAGAGTTTTCCTCGACCATTAGGAACACCATCTGGGGAAGCAATTATCTTTGTCTGAACCAGTATCCCCAACTCTTCTCTTTCTTTATCTCTCTCTCTCTCTCTCACTCTTTATATATATATATATATATATATATATATATATATATATATATATATATATTATACATCACACCATACACCACACCTAGTTCTAGGCTCTAAGAAGCCATTTTTCCAAATTTTTTATTTTTCTATCGAAATTAACCCTTTCAATCGACACATGTTCAAAAAATTAGGTCAAAATACATTTTCTAGCTATTTTTAAAAAATTAACAAAATTCTGCTGGCGCAGACCCGTATAAATAAGGTTTTTTCAGAAGTTTTTTTGTTGAATTTTTAAAAAATAGCTAGAAATTGTATTTTGACCTAATTTTTTGAACACGCATTGAATGGAAGGTAAACTCCATGGGTAAAATGAAAAAATGAATTTTTTGTAGGGCCTAGATCTAGGTGTGATGTAGGAAACATGATGTATAGGAGACTTGCTCTCTCTTACTTCTTTATGTATATAAAATAAATCAGGATGGCCTTGGTTAATGTTTTACTTTGCAGTCCAAAGTAAAGTAAAGGTGCAATCTAACGATCCATAAGGGTAATAAATAAGTATTAAATTTATGGCTAAAAATCAAGTAAAAGATTCTCTTTTGATGAGATATACTGTAGACAATTGTAATAGTTAGTGACGAGAGACAGGAGAGCGAGGAGTTTTAAAGTTAAACATATATTGTTCTATATATTCATGGTTCGCTATATATTTTGGAAATTCATTTTTGACTTCTAAAATTTTATTCATATTTCAGATAAAATCTAAAAGAAATTTTTAATTCGATTAAGTGTTTTATTTAGTAAAAACTGTGTCTGTCTAATTTAAATGATAAGTGTCCTTATTTTATCTATTTTCTATTTTTGTCTTTTATGACCAACTGAAAATTCACAAAAATAAAATTACGACATATTAATATTAATATACAAACTAAGATGTATCAGAGAATAAAAACCCTTACAAGTGAACAAGTGGGCAGTATGCTTACATTCTCAGCTTAAGTCATACTTGCCGACCCTCAATCTTACCTAATCCCTCAATCGCGACCCTTGCTTTGCCCTAAATCCCTCAATTGATTCCCCAATCAGACTGTTCACAGGAATCATAGTCAATATTGTAATAGGGTGCTCCATTTTTCTCTAATCCCCCAGGCGACTTTGATATTGATGATTTTGACGTTGGGTTGATCCAACGACTTCGATTTTCTCCGGCAAAGTAGTTTTAGTGTTTTCTTTTGAAGAGGCAAGTGTAGGGTTTCGAAATGGGTTTCGAAGAGGGAGAATATAGAAGAATGAAGAGTCGGGTTGGTTTTTGTGAAAATGTAATATTTCTTTCCCTTCTTTTCTTTGGCCAAAACGACTATATTTTGTAAAATGGGGGAGTTAAATAATCAAATAGCGCATGTATTGCACAAAAGAATGCACAATAGAGCAAAAATGCATGGCACGTCACCAAATAGCTTAGGACACTCGCGAATTAGAGTGCCATGTGTTGCGTTTTTGGCTCTAAAAACGCAATAGTGCATGCAATAAACCACAATTTAGAACACTGTTCACGGTTTAACTGGATTCCACCAGCGTCAGTGCTATCATGGCTCCGATCAAGTCCTTGATGGGTTCCGTACGTCAGAGTTTCGGGGTCCTGTTAAGGATGTGGAGGCCTTTCAGCTCATCAAGTCGAAGATGACTTCAATCCATGTTCTAGCACTTCTGAATTTCACGTAGCTTCTCAGCCTGTCCTGCGATTCTTGTAAGACGGGGATTGGTGAGCCAGAGCGGTTGACTGGTGGCGTCTTTAACCAGAAGGTGACAGGTCCCGCACTCAACTACTCCACGTATGACTTAAGAGTTTTATGTCGTGGTTGAGACTGTTAATCCTAAAATGCATCAAAGAAGCACAGATGCTGGTGTAGGTGCAACGCGATGTGGTTGCGGCTATTAAAAACTTAAAAAATTGGGATACATGTATGGCAAGAAAAAACAATAACATACATATATCATATTATTCATTAATTAATATAGAAAATTATACATCCTTGGAAGTTTAACAACCAAGTAACCTAATTTAAGATATATGATATATCAACATCTTCATGTATCATTGTCAACCATGACAATCACAACACTGATTTATGACATTTTTCAAAGGGAAACATGATGATAAATCTTTATACTCTTTAGAAATTAACGATAAGGACAAACTAAAAGCAGTTTTGTCAATAAGTAGATAGAAAAATGTATCTACATTCTTATATTTAATTTTTATTCATCTCTACAATCAAAATGTATGTTTATGCTGTTAAAACACCATCACTAAGTCAAAGTTAAGAAGATTAAAGTTACTTTCAGTGATTGAATGTAATTATATTACAATGTACACACTTTTTATGCAAGTGTATCTGATTTTGATATGAAAATGTATCTACATAGTTTTACAATGCTCAAAATTAAGAAAAAAAAATTAATTTAATGTCTTAACTATGTACCCATTGTTTATGTTTTGGTGTTATAGATATACCTTAAATGTATTTGTATAAAAGTTTAATTACATAGTAAATGGGTTGCATTAATTAGTCGAAAATATGGTGTCCTTAAGATACAAAGAAGATTTCCACATGCCCTTAATGTAGATAAACGAAGAGTCAAGGAGGATATCGACAACCCCTCCTTTTTTCTAGTTCCAGAACCACTCTTTCTTAATATACGTGCGTTATGACCCAACAAATTTGATATTACAATAATGGCATCGGAATCGCCAATTCCCTCCACCTTCTCCCTTCTTCTCTTGTTTTGTAACATGTTTCCAAAGAGGATATTCATCATCTGCCTCACTTACTGTGAAAGGAGTTAACCATAGGGATTCGCTTCTTAGGAGGGAGAGTGACATAGGAGAACCCTTATATTATCTATTTTCCATTTATGTCTATTATATTATGAGTAGGATTATATGTCTTTTGGGAATGCCATCGCCTATAAAAGGAAGTTCGTATCTTATTTAACTATTATTGTGCTTTGCTTATTTTCAAATATGAGACAAAGAGCAACCTTATCTTTTCTATCTTTTTTTGATTACGACTCTTCTTGTTAATATTTTAATTATGTGTTTGTTCTGCTCCGTTTATGTCATAAAAATTCTATGTGGGTAGTGTTGTAGACATTGATAATCCACCTCAACACGGGTAACGAAGTGAGTTTAGTCTCTCTCTTTCTCTATATACGTGTGTGTATATATTAAGAATTGAGCCCAAGACTTATAGCATGGGGAAAGGGGACCTTACAACGTAAAATAAGTGAAGGTAGTCCTGTCATTTCTTTCGCGAACCTCTTAAATTTCTGCAATAGTCACCCTTATGATGCTATAATGCTGCTCCCTATTAGCACAAATAACAACAAAAATATTTTTAGGGGCTTATTTGGAAGCTTACTTATGCTACTTTTATTCTGTAGGGTACCTATGTGTAATTACTGAAACTATATGTTATAAATAGAATGAGATGGGAGAATGGATGATCTAATTCATTTCATTCTTTCTCCTCTCTTCCCATAACAGATTTTTCGCTTATCTCTTTTTCCTCTTTTATAGCTTAATCTCTCATAAAAATAATCTAGGGTTTGATTAATTCATAAGTTAACATGGTATCAGAGCATGGTGTATAAAGCCCTAAGTCATGGATGTAGAATCCTAGGACTGATTTAAAGAAACCCTAGTGTATAAAGGGTTGGTTAAAGATGAGAAGTGTTAGTCCCGATTTTTTTTTGACCAGTTTTCTGCTTGGAAGTTTAGAATCGTTTTTTTTTCGATATGTTGAACGTCGGTTTATATTGTTCGTTACTCATGTTTATTTCTTGTTATGATCTAAGTGTTTACAACTATTCATTGCAGTTTTTGTGCTTGCGTTCTTGAGCTATTCTGTTTCTGAGGTTAGTGTTGCCTAGAAACTGTTTGAATAAAATGTCTGAAGTAGATACTGGAGGAGGTATCTCTTCTGTTGTTGTGAATCCAACGATGGGAAGTAGTAATGTTCATCATCCCCGCATGTGTATCACAATTGTTAGGCTTGATGAAACAAATTATATGCAGTGGGCTTAATCTGCTAGTATGTATATTACCGGTCGTCGACCGATTTTCCATGTTTATAGGATTGTTAAGTGTCCTTCCCAGGATGATCCTAAATACAATGATTAGATGACTGAAAATGCATTAATTATGACATGGTTATTACAGTCCATGCAACCATATATTAACATGTGTTTCTTATTTGTTAAGACAATCAAGGAGTTGTGGAATGCTGTCAAAGAGATTTTCTCTTTCGCGGGTAATTTTGCAAAGCTGTATCAACTTCAAAACGAGATTGAAAAGTTTAAACAGGGCGGCCTTTCTCTCACTATATACTATCATACTCTTCGTGGAAATTCACCGTTTGTGCAGCCGATATTACTACTTTTCAGTCTATGATGGAAATAAATCATATCCATCAGTTTTTGGGTGGTCTACACCCACAATTTGAGTATTTTCGGTTCCAAGTGTTGGGTAGATCTCCAGCTCCCTCCTCTGTCAGAGAGGCCTTTTCATATATTCAGACTGAAGAAAGCAGGAGGAAGGCTATGTGTTTAAAGTCTGAGCAGGAAGTGCTCGTGTCTGAAATGGCTGCTCTATTTAGTCAGCAGTGGAACAGAAATATTCCCTATAAAGGGGGAAACAAGATGATAAAAGTAACTTGGAATGTGACCATTGTGGTCGGACTTGTCACACTTGGGAAACTTGGTGGAACGGAAAACCTGGAGCCAATGTTAGACAACGACCTCCATCAGTTAAGGGGGCATCCTATGCTCCATCTCTATTTAGGGGTAACATATGACTCACAGTGTTGCTAATAAGCGTCTTAACAATCTGTCCATGCAAGATGCAAATACCCTTCGCCAAGAAATGTCTTGTCTCCGAGATAGGATATCTCTACTTGATCCACACCACCCTTTTGATACTCCCTCCGCTTCCAACTTTGCTCAGACAGGTACCCATAATTCGGTATACCAAGTTTCCACAAATTCTGATGCGCTGCCTTGGATCCACGAATCCTATGATTGGTATGCCCCTTGTTTTTTCTTCCTATATATTGTACATTCGAGTAGGGATAAGATTAGAGTGGCTGATGGGATGTTTTTCTCTATTGCGGAAAAAGGGAATATTTTAGTCTCCTAATATTACTCTACTTTCCATCCTTCATGTTTCAAAACTAACCAGTAATTTTCTCCCTGTCAGTCACATTACTAAGAACTTGAGTTGTAGTGTGACATTCTTTCCCTCTCATTGTGTTTTTTAGGATTCTGGACACGAGGGAGACGATTGGGAAAGCCTCTTTCTTTTCATGTTGCAAATCAACGTAGTAATAGGTCTAGTAGTGTGAATAAAGATCTGTTAATGTCTCTGTTCTAAAAGGCCCGCCTAGGCTTCGCCTAGGCCCGCCTAGGCTTCGCCTAGGCCCGCCTAGGCTTGAGAGAAACGCATTGCCTACGCCTTATTCTTGGTAAAAGGCTTAAGGCGCACTTTTTAAAAAAAAAACGAAGGATTAGTTGACAAATAATGGTTATGGTGCATGAATATGAGAAAGATGGCTACCAAACATATGGATATATTTTCAAAATTCAAGTTATGTACCATTTTATTATATTACTAGCCTTGGAATAATTAAAATAATAAAAAAAGGAAAAACGCCTTTTTACGCCTAGGCTCCTAAGGTTTGAGGCTTGACCTCTACGCCTCGACCACGCCTCGCGCCTTTTAGAACCTTGGTTAATGTGATGACATAATAGGCTAAGTTATATTTTTATTGCTGTTTCGAAGCGTGTGCTGCCGAGTTTGCTTTTGTTGAACTTTTTGAATTAAATTGTGAACCTTGGGTCTCGAATCTACAACTTCTTTACTTGCTTTTCAATATTATGTGGTGTTTGTTGATGATTTTAGTCATTTTCTTTACTTGCTTTTCGATATTATATGGTGTTTGTTGATGATTTTAGTCATTATACCTGACTTTATCTTCTGAATGAAGTGCACTCGTTTTTCAAGAACTTTCACAAAACAGTGTGCATTCAGTTTGATTGCTCTCTCAAAATTCTTCGATCTGCTAATGGAGGTCTTGCCTCGTTTTTCACTGATAATGGGATTATCAGTGAAACTTCATTACACCATAAAAAAATATTGTAGCCAAACGAAAATATCATCATATTACAGAATTGAGTTGTTCTCTTCTCATAGGTATAAAAGTACTTAAATCTTATTGGGCTAATGCCACTCTAACCGCTACCTATCTTATCAATCGCATGCCTTTTATGATTTTAGGATATAAAACTCCCATATTTGCTCCGCATAGTAATTCTCCATTATTTATCGTTCCTCCCCAAGTATTTGGTTGTGTCTGTTATGTTCATATTCATCACCGGGCGGATAAAATGGACCTTGAAACAGTTTAGTCTTAGGTTACTCAGTCACTCAAAAAGGGTATCATTGTTATAACCCTATTAGTCGTCGTCACTTTGTATCAATGGATGTGACAGTCATTGAGACTGTTCCCTTTTTCTCTGTCGCTCGAGATTATCTATAAGGGGGAGACTCCACTTAGTTTAGATAATTCATCCCCATCCTTCTTTAGAGCTGATTGTCCTCTTCCATTGCCTGTTTTTACTTGGGGGGAGTTTGTGCCCAAGTCTGCTACTACTAATACCAATGAATTGCAACAAAAACAAAGGGACATTCTTGTGTATACAAGAAAAGCAAAAAAAACCATTGTCTCACTTCGGGACCAAGAAGCCTCTCGTGATTCAGGTACTCTCTCAGTTGATATTGATATTCCTTTTGCCCTACGTAAGGGTGTTCATAGTTGTACAAAAATCCTATATCTCACCTTGTATCCTATAATGCCTTATCTCCAACATATCGTCCTTTCACTTCCTCTATATCGTCTGTATTTGTTCCTTCTAACCTTTCAGATGCTCTAAACCAAAATCAATGAAAGATAGTTATGATTGAGGAAATGGAGGACCTTGAGAAGAATAGGTTATGGGATATTGTTCTATTACCTAAAAATAAGAAACCAGTAGGTTGAAAGTAGGTTTATACAATAAATTACCAGGTTGATGGAAAAATTGAAAGATATAAAGCTCGATTGTTTGTAAAGGGTTTTACTTAAACATACGGGTTTGATTATCATGAGACCTTTACTCCAATTACCATGATGAATTCCATACGAGTTCTTATATCATTGGCAACAAAATTCTCTTGCCCTTTACACCAGTTGGATGTAAAGAATGCCTTTCTTCATGGTGATTTGGAGGAAGAAGTGTACATGATGACGCCTCTAGAATTTAAGCTTGGTGACGATGAGGATTTGATGTGCAAACTGAATAAAGCCTGTATGGGTTGAAACAGTCGCCACGTGCATGGTTTGAGAGATTTACCACTGCTGTAAAAAGGGTAGGGTATACACAGAGTCAGGTTGACCATACTCTTTTCATTGAAAGGTTCTAGGATCGCACCACCGCCCTCATTGTGTATGTTGATGATATTGTTATTAGTGGAGATGATTTAGAAGAGATACAACAGATGAAGTCTTTTTTGGGGACATGGAGTTTGTGAGTTGTTATGGCTACGAACTATTTGTGAGTTGTTGTGGCTACGCACTATGATATTCGAGTTGGGTCACCCCATTGTGAACTAATGAATTTGTATCGTGACAATAAAATTGCCATTAGTATTACCCACAATCCAATTCAACATGATATAACAAAGCACGTAGAAGTTGATCGACATTTCATTAAGGAAGAACTTTGTCTTGGAGTGATTTGTATTTCGTATTCCAGCACGGGTAAACAAATGGCTGATGTGTTGACTAAGGGTTTGAACAAGACTACTTTGCAGATGTTAGTCAAGCTGGACATGATAGATATCTTTGCACTAGCCTGAAGGGGAGTGTTGTCAGGTGCTTATTTGGAAGCTTACTTATGATACTTTTATTTAGTAGGGTACATGTGTACTTACTAATATTATATGTTATAAATAGAATGAGATGGAAGAATGGATGATCTAATTCATTTCATTATTTCTCCTCTCTTTTCATATCAGATTTCACTCCTCTCTCGTCTCTCTTCTTCCTTTTTTATACCTTTACCTCAAATGAATATAATCTAGGGTTTGGTTACTTCATAAGTTTTTCATTATAAGAAATTTGATTTAAGCGTAGGCGATCAAATGAATATAACAACATTTACAACAAATAATGAAAAAACTCTCCAGCCCTCTTTCATAATCTCCCAAAAATGTAATCATCAAATATAAGACAAGAAAACCTTTATATAAGAAGGAGCAAAACGTAAAAGTACATTAATACCCCTTATTAAGGAAATAATAAGAAAATAAATTTATGCCCCTGCATCACTCCCCCTTCCTTAAGAGGGAACTATTAATACCCCTTATTAAGGAAATAATAAGAAAAGAGAATCATGTCCCTGCATCACTCCCCCTTCCTTGAGAGGTAACTATCTGCCTAAACAGTTGGGAGTAGAAATCGGGATCAATGCGTTGGAGTGTGGCATCAACCCGTCCGACTAACCAAATATTGCGTCAGTCGATTCGTCGGGCACATAAACGTCTTTGAATGACTCCTTCAACATGATCCAAATGAGACCGGACAAGTCGCGACTCATCAACAGGCAACAAGATCGGTGGAACATAATGGTCCTTGAAGGGAGAAAGATCCATCATGTTGATCGCGCGGTGAATGCGGAAATCATGTGGGAGACCAACCTTTTATGCATTTGAACCATGAGAGCGTACTGTGGGAAATGCTTAAAACACCGCATCTGTGACTCTTGTCCCTTGCCATGTCGCCTCTCACGCTTGAGATAAATCATAGCTAAGCCTCCCCGCTAAAAAATAACTTCGCGGCGGTGGGTGTCTACATGCTCCTTATAGGAGCTGCACATGCGTGCCAATTGGGTCTACACATCAACATAGATTGAGGCCATACGGGTGGTGAAGTTAGACGCTGTTGGACTAACTGGGACTGTGGGTGGAAACTAAACAAGATCAATGGGCATCTGAGGGGACTGGTGCCAACAAAATTTGGAATGGGGACTATGGTCTCGACCCAATTAACAACATTCCAACTCCGAAGATTATCTGACACAACATCTCAATTGGTCTCCAACACTACAGTTAAGTACCTATGCCCGATCGTTTGTCTAAGGGTGAAAGTATGTGGAAAATTGTAGAGAACGCCGTAACAACTATGATACCGGACATCCGTGTCTGAGGTAATGCTCATTGGGAAGCCATGAAGTCGGACAGTCTCCTTAAAGTATAAGGTGGTAGTGCGTGCGGCGTACATGGTTTTACTGTAAGGAATGAAGTGGGCTATCTTCGAAAACCGATCCACCATCACAAAAAAGTAGTCATTGCTCTTATCTGTTCGAGGTAGCCTTTATATGAAGTCCATGGATATATCTTGCCACGACTTCTCACGAGTAGGGAGAGGGTGTAAACAACCCGGCATTTGCGTAATGCCCCTTCGCTGTCTGACATGTCACGTGTAACAACTCCGAATAAAAGTGTTGATAAAACGCCGCTTAGTGGAACAAAATAATGCTCATGGAGCGTGGCAAGCTGCGGGAAACCCCCATATGCCCAACTAATTCCTCGGAAAGAACCTCTCAAAGTATCTTCTCCCCTAGAGAAGACATGGGAATGCACAAGGACAAACGACGGAATAATAACCCATCCTGAAGGAGAAAATCATCCGATATTTGGAAGCTTACTTATGATACTTTTATTTTGTAGGGTACATGTGTACTTACTAATATTATATGTTATATATAGAATGAGATGGAAGAAGGATGATCTAATTCATTTCATTATTTCTCCTCTCTTTTCATATCAGATTTCACTCCTCTCTCATCTCTCTTCTTCCTTTTTTATACCTTTACCTCAAATGAATATAATCTAGGGTTTGGTTACTTCATAAGTTTTTCATTATAAGAAATTTGATTTAAGCGTAGGCGATCAAATGAATATAACAACATTTACAACAAATAATGAAGAAACTCTCCAACCCTCTTTCATAATCTCCCAAAAATGTAATCATCAAATATAAGACAAGAAAACCTTTATATAAGAAGGAACAAAACGTAAAAGTACATTAATACCCCTTATTAAGGAAATAATAAGAAAATAAATTTATGCCCCTGCATCACTCCCCCTTCCTTAAGAGGGAACTATTAATACCCCTTATTAAGGAAATAATAAGAAAAGAGAATCATGTCCCTGCATCACTCCCCCTTCCTTGAGAGGTAACTATCTGCCTAAACAGGTGGGAGTAGAAATCGGGATCAATGCGTTGGAGTTTGGCATCAATAATGTAGGATCTCTCTGAAATCATGCAACCCGTCCGACTAACCAAATATTGCGTCAGTCGATTCGTCGGGCACATAAACGTCTTTGAATGACTCCTTCAACATGATCCAAATGAGACCGGACAAGCCGCGACTCATCAACAGGCAACAAGATCGGTGGAACATAATGGTCCTTGAAGGGAGAAAGATCCATCATGTTGATCGCGCGGTGAATGCGGAAATCATGTGGGAGACCAACCTTTTATGCATTTGAACCATGAGAGCGTACTGTGGGAAATGCTTAAAACACCGCATCTGTAACTCTTGTCCCTTGCCATGTCGCCTCTCACGCTTGAGATAAATCATAGCTAAGCCTCCATGCTAAAAAATAACTTCGCGACGGTGGGTGTCTACATGCTCCTTATAGGAGCTGCACATGCTCCTTAAAGATGAAATTTCCTTGGACCGCTTCGCATGCTGGTCACTAATCGTCGTTTGGTTGTTGACGAACCACAATGCCTCATGATTGGATTTAATGACTTTCTCAATTGATAAGATACTCGTGCTAATTACGGATCGCCTGAACGATAACGTTGAACTTCACATCGTATGCTGAATAATTTAGAACATGCCGACTAAATAGATTTTGACTGGACAACCCTTTTGACTAAATATCACACCAATCCCTATCTTGCATGCATCGCAAGATACCTCAAATAACTTGGTAAAATTGGGTAAAGATGGCACGTACGCAATAGTCATACGGTCCTTAATGAGGCAAAAGTCGTCCTTATTTGCTTCATCCGTCCATTGACCTACTGTTCAACACTCCCACAAGTGTTGCAATCGGTGCTATGATGGAGCTAAAACCTGAAATGAATTGACGACAAAAATTGGGAAGTCTATGAAAGTTGGAGAGATTAAATGGCATAACTGTCCACTCATACATGACGTCCTTCGTTTTGAAGGCAGTCTTCCACTTGTCTCCAGGTCGTATCCGATTTTACCCACTCTACAAATTTAGCTTGGAGAACACGCAAGCTCTATGAATTTGGTCCAACATATCCTGAATTTGGTCCAACATATCCTCCAGTCTGGGAATAGGAAATTAATGCTTAATCGTAATCATATTGATCGCAGGGTTATCAACACACATCCTCCAGCTACTATCCTTCTTTGGAGTAAGAAGGGCGGAAACGTTGGGAGACGTGCTCTCCCTCAGCAAACCACGGACACATAGGTCGGATATCGTGGTAACTCCTCATACTCAACTAGTTACATAGGTAATAGGGAAGGTTGTGCAAAGTAGCCCCTAACACAAAGTCGATAGCATGCTGAATATCCCTCAACACCACCACCTTATTAGATGGAGTACAACCACCCTTAAACATATTTAAGATAACCCTCCCAACCCTCCCGAATATGCATGATTAGACGATTCCCCCCCCCTAAACTAACCAAAGTCCTTGATTCCTTGTGAAAGTTTATCTTTCTCACTAGTTCCTACTTAAGAAGAAACAAACAAAATTAAGCTCCAACAATGTTGCATGTTGATTTTGATTTATCTTTTCACACGTTGGAATATCTGTTATTCAAATATATCAATATCTTTTCTTTTGGTGATTATTGGATAATTAAATTGTTAAATAATTTGATATTTAAATATATTTTTTCATATGATGATATAAGCTTCTGATGTGTCTCTTCATAACCGTGTATAATTGTAATTTATGCTATATATTTCACATTTTAAATCGTAAATGATCTTATTATTTACAAGAATACAACTTTTTCATGTTATATAAACTTTGTGCCTCACTTCGATCAGGCGTGCGCGTCGCCTTGCTCCTTGCGTCAAGGTTTCAGGGGACCTTGGTTCCTTGGTATGCCTTCCGCCTCTGACAATTATAGACTTGATGAGGTAGGGCTGAATTGGTTTGTTTCAAATCTAGGGTTTGGATTTGAAGTTGTGAAGGAAAGCTCACGAAGCAACGAATTTGGACATGGGAGTGTGATTCGGCGACGGAAAATGGAAGTTGATATTGAAAGGAATGTATCAATGGGGATAGGTTCCAGTCCCAAATAGAGAGTGAAAAGGGGCTCGATAAATGCGTGGTGTTTGGTGTTTTGGGGTAAGGATGGAATAAAGGTATTTGGGATTGGAACCCTAGGCTTAAGCTGGTCACATGGTTCTATTTGCTGGTCCGATTGGGGTTTGGGGAGGATAATACATATGTTGGCTGGTCCGATTGAGGCAGAGGAAGGCTGTGAGGCAGCGGCACCCACCAAGAGGGTCGCCAGCCCCTTCGCTTGGTGGAGGTGGGCTCGATCGGGGGTGGCTGGCCTGCTGGGGCCTGGTACAGCGACGGTGGTGCTCGGTTGGCACGGTAGTGTCGATGGGACAAAGTTAGGGATGGATTTTTAGGGTTTACCTGACCCATCTCTCAATCACTCCAAATCTCCTCCATGATAAAACCATAGAAAGAGAACTGATAATGAACCTGGCTTTGAATACAAATTGATGTAAACGGAAGCAACCAAATGAATACAACGACAACAACAAATAATAATGAAGAAACTCTCTCTCTGGTCATCTTTCATAATCTCCAAAAAATGTAATCATCTAATACAAGACAAGACAAACCTTTATATACTGGGGGAGTTAAATCGTAAAAGTACATAGAGATGTGCCCCTGCTTCAAAATTTCAACCATGTGCTACATAACCATGCTTCAAAATTTCAAACATGTGCCACATAACCCTTCTCATTAAATAAATAATAAGAAAAGACACTCATGCCCCTGCTTCAAAATTTCAAACAACAAAAGATGTGCTAAATAACCCTGTACTTATGTTATACTGTTCTTGCGCATGTTGTTTGACTTGAAATCTTCAATGGCAGGTTGTTGGAATAACCGGTTTTATTTTGACAAAACTCGATGGTTCTGCAAGAGGTGGCTGTGTGGTATGTGTTGCAATTGTTTTCTAGCTATAGGTTTTCAGTTCATGTATTTGATTTTGATTCCCAACTCTATGATCCTTGACTTACTAAAATTTTGAGTGTCTAATCTCTTTCACTAATATCTGGTTGCAGGTTAGTGTAGTTGAGGAGCTTGGCATCCCTGTGAAATTTATTGGTGTTGGCGAAGGTGTAGAAGATCTCCAGCCCTTCGATGCAGAGGCCTTTGTTAATGCCGTATTTTCGTGAGCTTAAAAAGTGGTCAGTATTGTTATTTACAGCTATTCTGTAGGATACTCGGATAATGAGAAAGTAGTAAAACTTTTATTCTTTCCACATTTACTGAGCTTTTTAAATTCACTTTATCTATTTCTTGTGTATAACTAGCCTGATACACTTCTGTAAAAGATACAAGTCAGCTCAATTGCTTTAGAAATCTCTTGATAATGTCTTTCAAAATGTTGGCAATTTTGTATTTCATCTTAGTAATCACTTTTTTCTTTTTATTAGTCCCCATTTATCTGGTATTTCATTTATATTAGGTTATCTTTCATCATCTGGGTCTAAAACCTCCCATGGATCCATTTTGTTAAGCCCTAATGTACAAGATTAGAAGTGCAAACATAATAATGTGTTTTGGAAAAAGAAGAAAAAACGTTCAAATTGTAATTACTTCACAAATTTACATATGACAACTCGGTTTAACTGCTATGGTTACTATTTATAAAGGTAGCTGGGTTATAAGTTGGTAGACAATCTTACCACACTCTGTTGGGGACGGTATTTTCCAGGATTCAAACCCGCCTCAATTTTTCCGGGTAGAATGATGATCTCTTCTCATGACAATGATTGTTAAAAAAAATACGTTCGACTTTGTAGTTACTTTCAGAACCCCTACTGGTTCCTTATAGGGACGGTCAACCTGAATCAAATCATTGTGGGTTGGGTTAGGTTGTTTTTTCCCCTCAGAAGGGGTTGTTTTGGTTTTAAAAACCACAAAACCTAGTTGTTTGGTTCTCTCAGTGATAAAACCAAGGACTGAATAGAGGTCTATCCCATAGATGACTAAACCTAACATAGGCACAAATATCTGACCCTTATAATGCGTAACTATGTCATTGGTTTTAGTTGTTTACCTTTCCTCTTATGTTATGATATGTTAAAATTTCATGAGTTGACATCTTATGACAATGCTAAGTATTTGGTTTTCTGAAACTATTTTTGATAGTTTTAAATTACGACATTGTTATTTGTTCTGAAATTTGGAAATGATCATTTGAGAATGTGAATTAAACACGAGTCATGAAAATTAGGTGGAACTGAGAACCCAACTAAACCAATCCGAGAACTGTTGGGTTGGTTGGTTTTGTTTGGTTCTGGTTCTGGTTCCAAAATAATAGAACCAACCTACATTCGTTTCTTGTTTTGTTTTAGCCATAGAACTGAACTAAAACAATCCATACCTGCACATATTAGGAGTTATTTTTTGAGCAGGAAATAAGTTGCTTCACTTCATCAGCCACTAACCTGATGAAACTTATCCAATTGGACAAAGATCAAATCTGTTTTAAGATACTGAACTTATTTTGTTAATGTTTCTTCAACAAATTACAAATTCTATTCTTTCTTTGACTTTTGTTCTACAGATCATTGCCTGTACAATCCAATTAAACATATTAGCAGAATGACAGCAAGGCAGAACCATACTGGAAGTGCTGAGAGACAACTTCAAAAGGATGCTACATGCTAGAGGTTGGACTTTGAATGCATCATTTTACAAACTAGTGATTTACTTTCAACCTTCACAGAAACTTGCTGTTGTTAAGTTTGCATCTGAGGGTGTTTTGTTTTTTATAATATATATATTTTTTCAATCCTTTCATTTGAGGTAGTAACACTAGGGATAGATTAAAGGCTAACCTCGCTTCTGTTTGATCAGTGAGGTCGACTGCTTTTATGTAAAATGCAGTTTTCAGTGAAATTGGTTGATATATTTATAATTTAATCCTTTTACCATGGCATGCCACTTGTACATAATTTAATCCTAATGAATCTAGTACGTAGTTTCTTTAGTTCATTTTCTTTCTTTCTTTCCACCCGTAACTCTCTTTCACCCTTCATTTGGTTTTCCATTGTTATAGTACTAATTACTAGTATACAGTCCCGTGAGATGCGAGGCAGTTTAAATGAAAGGTACGGAAAAATATGAATACAAAATTAATTTAAAAAAAATACAGTATAAATTAAAAGCAATGAAGGAAAAATAATCGGTTCACATAAAAAGAGAGAAATGACATATAAAGAAAAAAAAGAGATAAATGAAGTGAGATATGTAAGTGAGAATAATAAAATTGGAGAGATGAAGGGGGAGAAAAAGAAATATATAAATAAAGAGATACTAAGAGTAATAAAAGTGGAGGGTTCAAATGTTGACACGTGGCACAATGTGAGAGTTTAAAAGTTTTCCATTTTACTATATATGTATTTTGCTACTATATTATATATTGATAAGAGAATTAGAGGCCTACGATGAGATTAAGGCTCCGTTTGTTTGACTGGAAAGTTAGCGGGAAAATGATTTCCAAGGAAAGTTAGGTGAAGTGAAGTGTAGGAAAAGGAAAATCATTTTTCTGTGTGTGTTTGGTTGACAACAATTTTCTGTAGGAAAATTAAATAATTGTCTTGTTGGTTGTCATGAAAGTCGCAGAAAAATTGCATGAAAGTTTTATATTTTCAATTGAATAAATAATGCCCAACAAGCCACAAATAATTAGCAAAATAATAAATTATTAAACTACATTCAAAATATTAAAATCGAGGTTCAAATCCACTCAACAAATTATTCAAAATGAAATAATAAATATTCTAACATCAATAAATTGAAGAACTCGACAAACTAATCAGTAATAAAAAAACTCAAAACCGCTACTAGAACTATAAGCACCAAATTCGGAAGATCCAACATCATAACGCCTCTGTAGAAAAGTAATTCGCATGTCTGGAGGATATGTCATGAATGCCTTGATTTCATCTGCTAGAAGACCTTCAAAAGCAACATAAATATCTTATTGGCTCAATACTTCAAGTTCATGCAATGTCTGTAACAATATAGAGGGGTCTGTTGCAACTGTACGTTCATCTAATTTTGTTTTTTGGCTTCAAGTTCACTTTTTCGTTCCATTGCTTCCGCCATTTGTTTAATGCTCGAAGCCACTAAATTCATACTCAAAGTATGCGTCAACATTTTTAGAGCGACGATCATGTTTTCTAATAGTTGATCGTCCTGACGAGTTTCCTTGACTACTCCCAGCAATTGGAACTCCAAATTCATTAGTTTGAGTATTATTTCTCTCACCAATTGTGTCTCCGCCGTCATCAAGATTTGTGTCATCCACAAGAGCATCAGATTGACTATTATAGTTGTATTCAGCCGCTCGTCTAGCATTTGTAAGGACATTATTGTCCGTTATCAATTTAGTATGTCGTATACCGCTACAAGTCGTCGAAGGATTGAGAAGATTATATCTACACAAGACGAATCCAAATTTCAAGAAGTCTTCAACATTCAAGCCAACAAGGAATTTGGTAAAATTATGTTTAAGTTCCATTTACATTTTACATTAAAAGTGTTGGGATATTTTTGTGAAAGTTAAAATATTTTTCTATTCATGAAAAATGGTTTTTATTTTCAAAAACATTTTATCATAAAAGTTTTGGATAAACCTTTTTCTGATTTCGTAAACAATTTTAGTTTTTGAGGTTTTCAAGATATTTAAAAGACTAAAGTTTTTTTTGGAAAAGTGACTGTTTGACGTCACATCTCGTTCAAATGAGATAGACTTTTGCTCAAACGACATCGTGTCGTTCGAATGACAACCGTTTTGTTCTGACACGTCACCGCCTTAATTTTTATATAAATTGCGTGTCAGACTTATTGGTTTTCGTGTGGAGAAAAACTGGTTTTGACAAAATACGTTTTTCTATTATTCTACAACCATTTGAGGGTTTATAACTTTTGTTTTACAATTTACAATCCCAGTAGCTTTTGTGTGAGTTGTTTTGTGAAAGCCAAAACATAGTTTGCTATTGTTCATTGTTTGTGGGGAGATCTCTATAACCGAGAGCTGCGTGCTATTGTGGAGGGAGTCTTTGCAGAGTTTTAAGAGTGCGTGTCTGGACTGCGAGTTTTTGTGGTATAGCTGCGTGTGAACCATTGCTGATTTCTAACCGTTGCTTTGAAGGTTTGACGAAGACACCGTGCGTTACACTTGTGGGCGATTATCAAGCTGTTTGTAAGTCAATGGTCTCGTAAACTTGTCAAAGTTCTAGAAATAAAAAGGCTTTCCCTGAGGGGATTTTTCCTGAACTTTGTGTCACATACTTTACTTATGTTGGTTTGACACTTGCACGCACATAGTTATTTGAGTTTAAGGGCTGAATTATTTTGATTCATAAATTGACACTAATTAAATAAGTTTGTGATTGGAATTTGCGCAACTATTTAAATCGGTATCGCACACGACATTTACAACATTAATATCTAACCCTCCTTGACACCATTCACCAATTGCTCCATCATTCCCACAAACGATTCCCAGTTCTTCAAGCATTTCTATACGTTTATATCTCAAGCTCTTCACCTTTGGATTGCCTATAAAATGAATTTTAATTTGTGTATATTTTTAAAGAAATTTAATAAGTAACAATAAAACTATAGGCACAAAATTACTTTAACATAAAGTCTCCCACACTTCATCACTACACTCGACCTTTTTAGTTGAATAGTTAAAAGTAAAACCACTTTGGCTAAGCATCTGTTCAATATCTCTATAGCCTTTCTTGATTGTCTTCATCCGGTTGATAACATTATTTTTGTTAATGTCAATGTGAAAAGTTATTTTTAATGCATTAGCAGCGGCCACATATATTACCTCCTTAAACCCACTGTCTACTTTGTTTCCTTCGTTGCATTGAATGAGAAGTGTTTCAATGAGACATTTATCTATTTCTGGAGTCCAGGTGGTGTTTCTCTTTGTTTCTTTCCCTGTTGGCATCCTCAAATTGTTCCATATTGCTATAATATATTGCGTTCAGAATTGTTAATTTTAGCAAAGGTTAAAAATATGCATAAACCAATTATAAAATATCAAATTAATTTAAGAAAAAAGGCACACAAACGATATAGAAACGATTAGAAATAAAATAATAATTAACACAATACTAAAGACAACCACTAAAATTACAGTTAGCACCGTACTAACGATGATCATTATAATCTCGCCACAGATTATTCATTATCGTAGCTCTAAGTTTCTTTCCCGCTCTACCATTCTCATTTCTAGAAAGTTTTTCTGTATTGATTGGGGTTCTTGTTGTTCCAATTTCCTATTCACATCATCTAACAAAGAATCATGGGTCATAACTCCGCTGATATGGTTATGAATGATGCAATAAGTAATCACCAAGTCAGTTTGGGTTGTCCATGGGAACATTAGTTCCTCTCGCAAGATAGCAAACCGCTTATTTATTACGCCAAATGCGCCCCCAATTGCATTTCGTAGTGAGGAGTGTCTAATTAAAAAGCTCTTTCACAGTGGTTGGAGTGCATCCTTTAAATTCGTTCAAATGATACCTCATACTACGAAATGGTGTAATGAAGTGTTTCAGTAGTGGAAATCCTGCATCCACAAGATAATAATTTCCTACAATCAATTTAAGAACACTAAGTAACAATGAAATATATTAGTTATATAGGGAATTACATGACAATACAAATTACCTGAAGGACAAGTAATTTTACGGTTCCTTGTGAGCGCACAATCTAATATCCTAGAATCAGAAGCGGGTCCTTCCCAACCCGATATAACATATGTCACTTTTAGATCAAATGAACAAGCAACTAAAACACTTTGTGAAGTACAACGTTTTTGGTCAGGAAATCGTGCTATGACATCATTTGATACTTTAGCAGGAATAAGTGTTCCATCGATCGCACCCATGCAATCCTAACATATAGTTAAAAATTATAAGTATATTCATTTATGAATAACATTTTGAGTAGCTTATGAATGAAAATATTGTCGCAAAATTACCTTACAATATGGCATAAATCTTGGGTTATCTTGTATTTCTTGTGGTATTTCTTCTCCAGGCGG
Organism: Sambucus nigra; assembly: GCA_949130495.1. Classification (NCBI taxonomy): domain Eukaryota; kingdom Viridiplantae; phylum Streptophyta; class Magnoliopsida; order Dipsacales; family Adoxaceae; genus Sambucus; species Sambucus nigra. Next base: position 205,262,285 of record OX422223.1, read on the forward strand.
TTTGATAAAATCATAGTGTAATGAGATAATAGCGTACAAAACCTCATTAAAATAACCACTAATTGTTTCCCTCGAACGCCTAAAGTAGCACTTTAATGCTCGGTTCTTCTCATTATGCGCAATGATGTGGAGGAAAATAGCTACTTGTTCGACAACCTTAAGATGTATTGTATCATGTAACCTACCCGTTCCCTGAAGAATATATACCAATCTATCAATTGCTTCCACGTTTATCATCCTCTATAAATTATAACAATGTTCATTGGACTTAATTACATCTTCACTAAATTGTCTATTTGTTAAATATATATTATGAGGTGGATCTTTCTCAAGATATATCAAATAATTTTTTTCACCGGTTAATAAAACTACCACACTAGCAACCGCGGCACATGCTACTTCCATTTTATTGTTTTGTGAAGTCTTCTAAACACGCGTGGAACCAATAAATAGAAGAAATAATACTGGTAATTTTACTTGATAACATGTAAATAAATGGAAGAAATAATATTTTTAAGTTCTTAAGCAACAAAAATTAAATTGCAAACATATAAAGTAAATAAATTCTTGAACTAAAAAACAATTAAAATAAAGAAAAATAACAGTAGGAAGACAAACATATCAAGAATTGAAAAAAAAAGGTAAGCGTTAAAGATCACATATAATATTGCTTTGAGAAGACCAAACTTAGGCACCTAGCTGTAGCTTTTCAGATTCATGTACACCACATCATTTTGCCTTGAGAAGACAAAACCTTTAACTCTCTCTAGCCTAATTCAAAACCGTGTACTGTTACTTTAGAGCTCCAACAATGTAAATGCATTAGTTTTCGGCTTGTTCTTATTTTTGGCTTTAACTTTTTTTTTTATTCCTCACATTCCTACTCACAAAAATATATTTATTACTTTCTATAAATTAGTAACATTATTTTTTAGAAATACAATATTTTCACATATGTATAATCAAGATAGTTTTTTTTTTTTGTGTAAAACCTTGATTATTTGGATACTTTCCTACTTGCAAAAAAATATATCGTTATTTTCTCAAAATTACTAACATTAATACAAATATTTTCACACATATATATAATCATGATATTCCTTTTTTTTTTGTCTAAAATCATGACAGTTTCAAGGGACATATACCAAATAGTCCCTCGGACATTTTTTAATACCCATTTAGTCCTAACTTTTTTATTTTGCCTCAAAAAGTCCTTTGCCACATATTTTGGAGAGGGAGTGCCGCTGGCGCGGACCTCTAAAAATAAGAGGATATTGAGTGCTTGAGGGACTAAATGGATTAAACTAAAAATATGTGTCCTTTTTAAAAAATATATATTTATAGTAGAGACTATTTAATAATTGACCCTAGTTTCAAATTCTAAATAATCATTTGATAAACCCACATGCAAAATCAGATAGTCATAGATATACATTGTGTGTGTGTGTGTGTTATGCATGTAGATATAACATCAAAATGAATTCTTTTTGGAGATGAAGAACTGATCGTTTGGAGTGTTTCAACACATAAGTTGAGAAGATTGTGTGAAGTTAGAAGGCGAGCTCGTTATTTATAAGTTGGAAATTTAACCACTTTAATATTTTTTTAGGATCCTTCCAGATTTATTTGGATTTACATATTCAACTCTTGATAATTTCTAATCCTTTTCAGTTCTTTGTTGAAATCAAAGGGTGTTGCTGTGATTTTAAGAGGGATTTGTGGAAAGTTTTTAGCTGGTTGTTGTAAAGAGGATTTAAGCCATTAGAATTTTCACGTGATACAAAATCCGAGCATTTTGGTCAGATGAGTTTTGTGAAAAAACAAATCAAGCAAGAAAATTATTTTTGACTGGTCCCCACATATTTCTTACAAACCAATCGAGCAAAAAAACATAGGAAATACCTTTTCTTTTCCTTTCCGTCACTTTTCCTGTCTTCCAAACGTAGCCTAAAGGTGCGTTTGGGAATCCCAATTCCATGGGTTGAAATTGAAAATGAAATATTTTCAGTTCAAAATTGAACTAAATGGCATTGAATTGGGGTTCTCAAATACACCCTAAATGTTTTCAAATATAAAAAAATGAAAAGAAAAACCCTTCATTTACCCCTAATTATCTAAAATAAATTGAAAAGCATTTTGCCAAGTTAACATTGGAGATTTTATTTGTAGGCAACTAAGATACACTGAAAATCCCAAACCTTTAAGAAACTACTTCTTAGGTACATTTTTCTCACCTCATATTTCTTAGGTACATGTTTCTCATCTCATACCATTTGTTAATAGGGGCAATGTAGAAAAATGATTTGTTAACATTTTTAATATATCTATAGAACACACAATAGTTTTATTATAAATTAGTCTCGTAAACTATTAAATACCAAAAATGTCCTTTTACCATATTAAAATATAATTGTTGTAATATTTTTAAATTTTCTTCAACCCATTGTGTGACACCCCATATAATCTATTAACATGTTGATCAAGTCTAAATAAACAATACACGAGTCTATAAAATTGAGTACCATTCTAATCTTAACCACCAATAAAGAAATATGCAAAAGTGAATAACTGAATACAAGCAAGTGGAAACCTAATCACATCTGATACCAATGCTGATAGTATTAAAGACTACACAACCATAACTGTCTTAATAAATCCCATCAACTGAAAGTAAAATTACTACACAATTCGACCTGTCTGAAATGAAAATATCAGTAAAGATAATGGGCATGCATGCACGACACATACATCCTAGAATAGGCAGCAATATATGAGATGCGTATTGCAGGATCAAGGCTGAGGGGGCAATGGTGGCCTAGGTTCAAAAATGTAAAGTAAACAAAAACGTTAACAACACGTTTACGTAGAATAAGATTATAACCGAATTTATCCTAAACTATAACTACACTCATTCCTCTCATATTTGAGTTGTTTTCAAGTTTATCCTAATCCAAACAACCCTAAATATCGCAAGTATCTAAAGTCCCAAGCCTAAGCCCATGATTAAGTATTATTCTACACAATTAAAATAGGACTAATGGATTCATAATAAAGCTACACTAAACATCTCAAGTGTATAAACAAATAAGTATAGACAGTCACAAAGTCTACGATTCACATAAGTACGGTCTCCGACACGAACACTTAAAATGGGATAACTTAAGCCTGCAAATAACGTGCTGGAGGACTTAAAAATAAAATACTGGATCATTTGATTTCTATGATAACTGAATTTTAAGAAAATAATAATTATAATGTATCTACTTAGGAGATTCAAGATCTCATACCTTTGCAGATCCTTCTGGCTTGAACCGTATAGATTTGACCACTTTCATGTTACATCAATCTGTGTCGTAAATCTAACGGTGTGGCAACCACAAAATCGAAATGATTTTTTTCAAAAATCTTAACAACGTCAAAATAAATCTTTCACAGTTTTTTCTATCTTTTGGCCTCTGGAACCCGAAGAAAAAATTTCAGCCCCATCCGATAAATGGTTCTCAAGTTATGGCTCTAACAAGTAGATACCATGACGTGTCACACATTTGTTTGGGCATATGAAATCGTGTGTGCTTGAATTGATTTCATCCCCAAACTTTCATATCCATGAATTCAAAAGTATTATATCAGGGTTTATGTATATTATAACACTTTCTTGAAAATTTAATTCACCTTCTTGATCCGTTCTTGATTCTATTCCAGATCTAATCTGTGTTGTCGGATTTGCTTCGTGAATCACTATTTTGTAAAGATGCGTCAGGAAGGTGAATCAAACGATCTCTGAATGACTTGAAATTTCTTGTACCTCTTCCTCTATATGTCATGAATCCGTGGTTCCAATTTCATAATTTTTGAAATCTTCAATTGTCCGTAATCGATTTTACAACATGAGAGCTTTGAAAGAGACCTCGAGATCTTCCGTGCTATTCCTTTAAGCCAATATATGTCATTGGTGTGTGGGCACCAGGGATCACGACCCTACCACTTCTTTTTAGGTATTTTTCTGATCTATACTGATCCCACACTTATTAGGAGACAAGGGGTTGCTTATATAGGCTAGCATAGGGACCCCTAGGAGAAATAAGAGACTAGCTTCCTACATAATTGGGAATCCTAATTAAACTCTATAATTAATTCCACAATTCTATAAATTATTATTCATTCTACTAAAGAATAATAATTGCAATCTAGTCTGCTGTCTCAAATTTATAATTTTGAGTCGTTATTAAACGCTTAATAATCTCCCCACGTTAGGATTACAGATACCCGTCAATTAAATTAAAATACTGATAATTATATTTAACCGACCTCTTATAAATTCTTTTAGACCGACCGCTTAACTTATTTGATATTTTGGATAATTAAATCCAACGACTGTGTTTGACATAATCAAAATTTATAAGCTACATTAAAAGAGTATCATCAATCTCTATACCGAGACGTGGATTCCATTCATGATTAACTTTCACCATACACTAATCACCATTACCCAATCTACCAAGCTTATTGATCCAAAAATGAATCTCACCCAATAGGTCAAAGTAATGAACAATTGATGCACGTGTCCATAAATTATGCCCGAATGAAGATCTTAAGCACTCATAATAACTGTGAGATATGCACATCTTATATAGTCAGTATAAAGACAATTATCTCAAATTGGTCCCGTTCAATACACACAAAGTGTACTAGCATCACAAGTTGAAACTATATCATTTTCTGTAATTAAGATAAACCTACTAAAATAGTGTGCTACAATCCTACTGATGGTATGTCTTCATCTAAGATTGTGAACCAGACTTATATTCGACAAGGACCGATGATCTGATCTTCCGGCTGTAAGCCAAACTCTACACACCAAATCATCTACTGTCTAGAATAAAAGACACTTATGCATAAATATATAAAATAATATGATGCAAACATCACTTGTGAAGATTCTCAGTGAATAGACGTACTAAAATTCACTAGTGAACCATGACTTTTAGTATACAACCCCAACATAATGAAGGCCTATCCTTATTGCCTTCAGGGATTACTCGTGTGCACTAGGTATAGTCTTAGGTTTCCCCACACCTAAGACCTCATCACTAATATAGGGATATATATCTAGGCCTTCCCATAATTCGTATAGCCTACTATACCCAAGACTATAAGATGACAACCCTGTGAAATCCTCTCGGGATGCGAGTACGTCGACAATTGGACTTGGGGTAAAAATGACCATGTTAAAACCCATCTCTATCACCGAGGTACCATCGCGATTGATGTTGCACGCGCCCATAATGGAATTACTCCTAGTACATCACCCATGAGCACTCACGCATGGTATGCATTGCACAAAGAATACAAGAATAGAAATCCTACTCATTAATAGGTTTCCAAGTCTTAACTTGATTATTAAATTTCACAAAGTCTTATAAAGTTAGGCGTTTACCCCTTATGTAAAATTAAAAACCTTTAACCCATAATATTCATATGTCCAAACTTAAATGATTATACTAACTGTCCTAAGTTTCCCAAAACTAACAAAACAAACCATAAGATCAATCTAAGCCAAACCTGAGAGGATCGATCAATCGATGGTTTGGGGTCGATCGATCGATCATTCTAGAAAGTTGGCACTTTCCCATTTGACATGATTCATCTTCTCCAAAACCCAATTTATTTCTCTAAACTCCATTAATGACTTCCAAAGCTTCATCCAATCCCTAACCAACAACCAAACAACAATACCACTTCATATATATGATTGAAACTTAATTCGAACAATAAATTCAAAATTTTCTATCAAGGTTTAAGAAGAAATATTAGATTTAATAATAAGAACCCTAGTTTCATAAACATCTTCAATTGAATTATGATTTTTGTGGAAAGATTCAATTAACACGGGGCTTTTAAAGGATTTATAAGATAAAACAAGTCCAAACGCTTTTGTAACCATTACAATTCAAGTTCATGAGAAATTCAATCAATATCGGATATAATTTGACACAATTAATATCTTGATTAGGTTAATTGTGATATTAACTATTTAAATCATCTAAATCAGATCATAAGATGAATAAGTTGAGATTTTAATGAATAGATATAATCTAACCCCAAAAGAAACTCTGATAAAATTCTAAATAAAGTTACCTCAATCTAATTTGTGGAGGTCTTCATCTTTTCTTGAAGTTCCTTCTCTCTAGTCTCAAGTTTCCTCCCAAATTATAATTTATGACTTATGAGATCCCTAACGACTCACTAAAAGCCTTTAATCCCGAAATTATACTAGGGGCCCTAAGTACGCCCCATCTAAAAGATCCCAAATCATCCCCAAATGTCTTAAAACATTACTCAAGCCTTATACTAACCCCATAGGACTAAAACCCAACATTTAAAACTAAAAAAAAAAAATACCATTTAAGAATTCAAAATCTATCCTAAAACATAACATCATCAATTATTAATTTAACTCAAAACTTTTAATAAATTAGCCAGTAGGAGTTCAAGATTTAATTTTTAATGATATATTAATGTAGTGCAGCATGCCATCATATGGAACTACTTTACGATCGGTGGAACTTGATACCGAGGGAATAATAAAAAAAAGAAAGCCCTCGATACCAAAGCCCTGACCATTCCATAATCACCCATAATACATAGTCACGTTAAAATATTTAATTAATGTTTTACAGTGTAGTAAGTTCGATTTCAAATATATTTATATAACATTTATAAACTTTTAAAATAATGACATTATATGTCATGCAGGCACATAAGATATTATAAAAAATAATTTAATGCATATAAATATGGGGTATTACATTCCTCTCCCCTTAAACAAGGAATTTCATCCTAGAAATTAAAAAATTACGTGACTAGAGTAACTCTGGATACCTCGTCCGCATATTTTCCTCTCTCCACGGTAGACTCAGCCTCACTGCGGTGTCCCCACTTATAAACACCGCATTATAGGACTCCCTAAGTCTCTTCTTGGGTCCCTAGCACTTCCCCAATTCATTACGAACCCTAGGTCATACTCCGAGTACCGATCTAGAGGCCATCGAGTTCTCCCGGGCCCTGTTTAACTCCGATTAACTCCATCGTTAGAGCGAAAGCTCAATGAATCCTTGAAGGGTTCTGAATCCCCTTTTCAATGTTCTGCCCTGCGCGCAAATCAGCATAATGGTTCAGATGAATGGACTATTTTACTATCGAAACCGATCTGGAAGCCACCGGGCGCTCCCGAGCCCCGATTTGACCCCAATCGACTTTATTGTCAAAGATAAAGACCATGAATCCTCGAAGGGAACTGAAACCCCTTTTCAACGGTCCACCCCATGCATAAAACGGCTTAACCATTCAGACGAATGATTTGTTTTTTCTTGAAAATCGATCCGAAGGTCATCGGGCGCTCTCGGGTTTTGTTTGACCAAAGTCAACTTTTCATCTCGAACGAGACTGGATGAATATTCTAAGGGAACTGAATACCCTTTCCAATGGACTGCTCCGTGCATGAATCAACCTTATAATACGGACAAACGATCCGTTTTACTCTGAAAGGTCACTGGGCGCTTTTGGGCCCCATTTGACCAAAGTCAACTCTTCGCACTGAGCGAATATCTTTGGAGTGCCTTGCATAACCTTTCCAAAGGTTTGATCCTTGTGTGATTTAGACTTACAGTTTGGACGAACGATCCATCGCCGTCCAATAATCTCCTGTCCAAAGGACCAACTGATACTTTTGAGCCCCGTTTAACCCAAAGTCAACTCACGGATCTGGGAGCGGCCCAAGTATTCTAAAAGGTCTCTGAATAACCTGTCCAACGGTATGCCCCGTGTGTTATTTGGACTTACGGATTGCGTTTTACGATCATTTTTTTGAAAAATCTGAACGAGACTGTCAATTGACATGTCTATTTCCCCGCCAATCAGCAGTGTGTCTAAGGTTACCTGCCAACAGGTAGTGAAAGGACAATGCCAATCGATAGTCCCTTGATACTATATAAGGAGAGCATAAGCCACCTTACAGGGCACCTCAGAAACATCAACTTCAGTGATCTCAACAACATTCTTCTTAAGTCAACGGGGTTTCCTTATTTGAAACCTTTCTCGACCTTTAAATCTCATCACTTTCACATCCAATTTAGCAAAAATCCTCCTACATTCTTATTCACTTGGAAAGAATCTCATCATCAATCAAGATCAATCTCCAAGTCTCCAAATAAGGTTCAAGAATTATTCTCTCTCTTTAACCTCCTTTATTTTCGCATTAGTTATATAAAATTTTAATTTAGCTTTTACTGTAGATCACACACACATTAATCACCAATCCTTTATTAGTAATATTGAAAATAATATATTTTCAATAAAAAAACCCAAGACAAGAAAAAGAGGTTTATACCTATAAATTCGAACGGGATTCGTTACCACATTCTCTCAAAACTAAAAAAAACTTTTTCTTACACAAATATAATAAAATCCACATTGGAATTTATGGGATAAACCTTATTCTCGTGTTGCATGCGAACTACGCGAACTTTAATACCTTTATAGGCTACGTAGGCATCTCAGGCTAAGATTTGAGACTCGAGCCCTATTTTCCTCTTTTGTTTTCTATTTTATCCCTACATTATTTATATATATCATAATCGTGATTTATACTTGCTTCTTATCCAACGCATATTATCGTTTCATCATAACGATCAATAACTCGATAAGCGCACACATAATATTTTTTAATTATTATTTTGGGAGCATTCGTGTGGATGACCTCACTCCATCTTTTCCATGATGCGAGTCGAGCGATTCCTATCTCCACTTATATATACACGTACACACACTTCACGGAGAAATTAAGAAAAATAGTAACATAAGCCCACGAGACACCGAAAGGGCGGGATGGGTGCCTAACACCTTCCCATTCTGTAACTTAGCCTCGAACCTCTAATCTAATTGGTTTTGCAAGCATTATTATGTCTTTGATGCCGTTCTCTCGAAGCAGTAACATGTTCTTTTACCTGTTTTGTGCAAAATAGGTTGGCGACTCTATCTCTTTATATCAACCCACATCGACGACGACCGAAGCGTTCCGAGAAAGGACGCGAGACTTCTCTCTCTCTCTCCACCACACGCACGGGCACCAATTCCTGAGAAGGAGAAGGAGATAAAGGGAAAAACTCGAAAGCACGAGGGAGGGATGGCCACAGTGGTGACTCTGTTGGGGATCCACTTAAGAGGGATAGGCTCTGTTTGCATGTATGTTATCTTTTTCTGCTTGTGTGCATATTCACTTACTTGTATGTTCTCTTTTCTCCTCTATTACTTCTTGTATATATCTACCTCATGTTTATATCACCTCTCACTCACTTTTCACTTCACACACTTGTAAATACTCTCCATGTACACCTCACACTACCTACACTTGTATAGAGGTTCACTTATATCCACATGTTACACACACCACTTATAATATCCATGCTTAGGTGTCACTAGTATACACCTCCACTTATCACACTTAAACATATCCATGCTCACTTGTATTTATCACACACCACCCATAGTTGTTCCATGATTAAATTCACTGCCACACACTCACTTATACATATTCACACATCACTTACTCTCACGTATCCATGCTTATTGTAAACTTCATGCTCCATTCTAGATTTACTTGTCATGATACTTGTACATTATTCCTTATTAGTATAGTGCTCATTATGCCAAATAAAATACTCTCTCCATAATATACTAATCAAGAATCATGCATTTTGCACACTACATCACCAAGAGCATTGCTATATTGATAAAAAATTTTCCCGTCCTGGGGGATCACTTTGTGATGGGCGGAGTTAGCCTAAGCAATATGAATCTCACCTTCCACTGGCCAAGTACCTCGACGTATATCGAACGGTTCCCCTCGCATTGTACCGCTTGACCAAACTCATGACGGGAGGTATATTACAGGGAACTCGTTCACGTACATCGAGTATATCGGTTTCTCTCTTACACGTACTGTCCCCACGAGGTATATAGTGAGGCAATTCACGTACTCAGGTATATCATATGAATTGTCCACATGTACCAATTTTCCTTAGAAGCAAGACATATATCATGGAAGTTATGCCAAAAGGGAGAGCCTTTCCACTAACCCAACAACTGTATACCCTCATATAGGCATCAAACCTAGGGCACTCATATTCAGTTTTCCAGTTACTACACGAAACTCTGTCGAAATGTCGGGTCGGCATGTCGCCCAAATTTTCATGAGATTTCGTCTTTTTTCAAAACGGGATCTTGTCTATAAGCCTGGCAAGAAGTTAAACTATGTTTTACATATTTTTCAAACCCAATTTTCTCATGCTCGGGTCCCGTCCGACATATCTTTTGCATTTAGGTAAACCTAATACATGTGAAAACATAATAATAATCATGCTGAGACTTTTCTCTTGTTTTTCCCTCCTTTACCAAAAATACCAAAAACATTTCCGCCCTCTTTTATTAAAATACCAAAAACACTCTTCCCCTCCTTTTATCAAAATACCAAAAATATTTTCCCTCCTTTTATCAAAAATACCAAAGACATTTTGTCCCCCCCTTTCCAAAAAAATGTCAAAAACATTTTCCTCTTTTCCAGTAATTTTTTTTGTTTTCTCTTTTCGAAATAAATTCAAATCTTTTTCCCTCTCAATTCGATTATATACCCGACCCTTGGCCTGACTCCCTATTGGATTCGATATTCTGTCGAACCACCCTGAAGCTCCGTCAGTTATTTTACTACTTCCTCCAAGTCTGAAATCCATCTTCACGAACTCTCCATAGAGAACGCAGACCAAGTACTGAATGTGCAGCCTGATTTGACATGCAGCAAAATCGAGGTTCATGAGATGGAGCAAAATTAGGTCCCTATTCCTGAAGATCCCGAGGTCCTCTTCCCTCGCACTATGGGTCCACCCTCACCTAATCCTATTTGGGTCTCGGAAGAATATCAGCATGTCCGACGTGCGCCTCCTATCAATGGGCCTCCACCAACTCAGCTCTCTATACCGAATCCTGCTCAGCCAGGGGCTAACCTGCTAAAAAGAGTTAAACAGGGTCAAGTAGGACCTTAAGATGTTAACTAAGAAGTTTTACCACGTCCTAATCTCCAAGAACTACATGGATTACACCCATATGTCTTCCTACCCTAAAGAAAGACTGTCAAAAAAATTTAAGATACCTAACATTGAGAAGTTCGGGGGTAGTGGCCCCTCAATTGTTCATCTTCGAAGCTACCACCGAGCCATGACTCTTCTAGAAACCTCTGAAGAAATAATGTCCCATATATTCCAAAAGACATTGAATGACAACGCTCTTCGTTGGTTCTATCCCTAGAAGAATTCTAAATTCGCAGTTAGGAGGATGTTGCCCGAGAATTCATGCCACAGTACAAATATAACGTGGAGTAGGAAGTTACATGCTATGATCTAGAACTTCTCAAGCAGAGCCCCGGAGAAACTATAAGAAATTTCATAGAAAGGTGGAGGGAGAAAGTGACCACTCTGACCAACCGACCTTCCGAAGAGGAGCAAGTTAGTATTGTAAAGAAAAACTTCTTACCCTATGTTCGAGCAATGATGGGAGGGCAATATTACCCACATTTATGAGACCTACGAGAAACAGGAGTGGAGATTGAAGAAACTATTGCTAAGAGAGAAACCGAGCCAAAGAAAGTATCCGAACAGTTCACTCCAAGAAAATATGAGAAGCCTGCTATAGTCTCAACCATCAACAACATCTCTCACTCTGCTACCACTTGGGCGCCAGAAAGTCGTGCCAACCCAGTTAAAAAGGAATACATAGAGATTCATGCTCCCCTCTCTAAAGGCTACTACGCCTTGTTGGGCCGAAACCTCGTCAAATCTTTGGACCCTCGTCCACTACCGAACCCACTTACCAAAAATTTCAAACCTGATGCTCATTATGATTTTCACCAAGCTGCTGTCCATACTGCTGATCAGTGCTTCCATCTCCGAAATGTAATCCAAGGTTTAATTGACTGGGGTGTCATCGTCCCATCAGCAAATCCCAAACCAAACACCACTCATAATCCACTTCCAAACCATACAAATGTCATTTTCCTAGAGAATAACCCAGAATTCGATCCATATACCCAGATTGTATCCAGTAAAGCACCCATCATACCTATATTTTCACCCAAACCCCTTAAAGTTTGCCCATATTTTCTCCTGCACCCTACCTGCTTTGCCGACCAAGCTCTGTCGCTTCTCACAAGAGCATGTATTGCTATTCGTACTCGATCCGGAGGGAAAAATATGGAATTGCCAGCAGTATTGAACCAACTTCTTGAATTTGGGCTGAAATTGCCCTCAGAAATGACCATGGACTATCAGAAGTTCAACATCCTATTCATGGAAGCCCGAAAATGGGCTCGAGAGTAAAAAATTAGGTGGTACCCGTTAACGAAATCAGTTTAGACAATGTAGTTCAGATAATGGCAGACATGTTCCAACAAACCAATGATATTTACAATATATCCGAGTCACTCAATGCCTTAAATATACAAGGGCGGTTGGTTCCTTCACTTCTACGCCTCCCCGTTTAGTGGGATGATCTATACAAAGAAATCGTTGAGGTTGTGGAATGCATTGACTTCTCATGGTAAGAAGACATCATTGCTACCGAATGGGGGCACGAATTTGATAGCTCAGATGAAGAACAAATCCAAGACAATGTTAGTCTGATAATTAGTACGCGTGGGATGATATCTTTTGAAGACCTGCCAGGGGAAATCAATAAAGTGGCCGAACAACCCAAAATAAATGAAAAAATGGGGTTTCTGTTCTTCCCTTCCTCTGTGAACCATATGATAAGCTCTGGGAGACATTACCAGAGTCTGAATCCTCAGTCAGTAGGGATAAATAAAGGAAAGGGAGTTGTCTAGAAACTCCTCATGCCAGAAATGACCATCGAGGAAAGCAAGATCCTCGACCAACTCAAGAAAACTCAGGCCAACATCACCTTGTAGGGGCTCTTCATGTCTTCCCAACTACACCAAAATGCTTTGATAAAATTGCTTATCGGCCCCATAGTCCCTCCTTCCACCACTCCAGAAGAAGCCGTGAACCTGGTCGGGTCTTTAACCTCTACCAAATTGCTTTCCTTCTCTGAAGAAGAAATCTCAAAGTTTGGTCCTAATCACAACTATGCTCTCAACATCTCCATTGAGGTGATGGGGAAGACAGTCCCACTCTCCCTCTTCGACAACGGATCAACACTCAATGTTTATCCATTAAGAAGCTTCAACTACTTGTATTTGAAAGTAAGCAACGTTACTGCAACCTTTGTCGTAGTGCGTGCCTATGACAACACCCATCGAGAGGTGGTGGGATCCATGACACTCACAATAAGGGCTAGCCCTATAAATCAGATTACCAAGTTCCAAGTTATCGACATGCCTGCTTGTTTAAGTTTATTGCTCGATCGACTGTGGTTTCATAGCATCAAGGGGGTATCTTCCCCTCTCTATTAGATACTGAAGTTCTTCGCTAACGGGAAAGTCATCATCATCTTGGGTGACAATGATAATACTGAGAATGTAAGCACCAGTAATCTATACTAAAAAGAAAACGCGGGGTGAATGTCATGATTTTGTCTGGCTTTCGAGTTGAACCACTTACACTCCCAACAGGGGATGATTTCAAAGACCGAGTCCGTCTAGAGCACAACCCTCACAGTAATGTTAATGTGATATAGATGTTTAAGAATATGCACTTCATGCACGGAATGGGATGATGACAACAGGGGTTACTAGAACCCATAGTCCTGAAGAAGGCCTTTCCTCCAAGTGGCATGGGTTATCAATCATCATCAGAGGGACTCAAAATTCTTCGCCAACCCTGATTGAAGCTAAGATTAGAAAATACCAAGACTATTTCGAAGAATTCCTTGAAGAGAAGATTCATCAAAGAGGGTGAAGATTTTCCCTTATGTGGAATTCCCGAACCATGGTATGATCATGTGGACAAGAAGATGAAGCCAGGGATGGAGATCTTCGTTCAAGACAGTTACTCTTGGGCCGAAGACTCCCAACATCACGTGCAATCGCTCATTGAGAAAGCTACAACTGTTACTAAGGTTTCCAAGGGAAATGACTTCGAGGACTCGTTTAATATATAGATACTGGGGCTGACACTCTCCATGATCCATTCAAGTGCAACATCGTCGAATCTGTCCATCCTGATCAAGGTCGCTGATGAACCACTCCTCAACTGGAATGCTATACTAGTTCCACTTGCTGAAATGCTAGCCAACCTAGCTATTTATCCCATCTCTCCCTCTTTTGTTGTTCCTCCTTATTCTGATAATAATGTAATCAACACCTCCTTTGACGAGGTTCTCAATGCTATTTTTCTCGAAAATGAAATAAATGAAGATTTTGAGTATCTTGTCGTGCCTTACATTAATTGTCTTGATTCTAATCAAACTCTTAATGATGATGATTTTGCAAATGAACAATTCTTAACTGATCTAATAAGGTTAATAGCAAACAACATAACCACGTTCAAATTAATGAGGATGAAATTATTGTTATTAATCTCAGTATTAGTATCCACTGCACGAGATTAGGATATGGTCCACCCTTGATGATCATGAGCACGCGCAACTCGAAGAACTATTGAAGGAATTTGTGGACGTCTTCACATGGTCCTATAATAATATGCTCGACATTGATCCTGAGATCGCTCAGCATGAGATTTTAACTCCCTCGAAATGAAAATCGGGTAAACAAAATTGCAAAAGCTCTGCACCGAATGATCGCTCAAGGTTAAAGAGGTGGTGGTAAAAAAGTTGAATGTAGTCTTCATTCGGGTGATCGAATATCCCACGTGGCTAGGCAACATTCTACTCGTACAAAAATTATGAGGAAAAGTACGCATGTGCATTGACTATTGAGATTTGAACAAAGCATCTCTGAAAGATGATTACCCATTGCCCAATATTGACATTTTCATGGACAACATGGACAGTCACTCTCTCAAGTCGTTTGTTGATGGGTTTATCAGATACAATCAGATCAAGATTCACCTGATCATCAAGAAAAACCTGTATATATCACCCCTTGGGGAACCTTATGTTACACAGTTATTCCATTTGATTTAAAAAACGCATGGGCTACCTACCAAAGGGCTACCACAACCATCTTTTACGATCTGATACAAAAAGGTCGAGGTCTACGTGGATGATATGATCATTAAGTCTAAGAATCAGAAAGGTCATGCTCCCGCCCTTCATACGTTTTTTGAACGACTACGTTGATAATAGATGTGACTTAACCCACAAAATTTTTTCTGTGGCATTACCAAAGGAAAACTTTTGGGATTCATGGTTAGCAAGATGGGGATTGAAGCAGATCCTGCCAAACTGAAAGCCATACTAGAAATGCCACCACTCCGAACGTGAGAAGATTTATCCCTTGTTGGCAGATCACTTTAAGTTCTTCTGGTGAAGGCTAATAACCTAGGCCACATGGGGGAAAGTCCTCTTTCAGGACTATAGGCTCAAGTATCCCTTGTTGACATTTCCTCATCCCTAGTTCGGGCATGAAATTCAATGTCTTCAACATCTGTATCACATTAAGGTTGTCGTGAGGGTTGTATTTTAGATAGACACAGACTTTGAAAAAATCCCCTACTGGAAGGGGAAGTGGATCAACCCTGAAGCCGGAGAGGAGCATGTCATTCATCCCATGATGTATTTCTAAGATTGAATTGCTGGTGCTAGTATTTTTTGTACTATTGTCATCCCCCAAAATGGCTATGACCTATGCTTTGGTGAATAATTTCAATTTCTGATGAAGGAAGGGAGATACCCCCCATATACTATGAAGCTACGGTCAACCAAGCAGCAGGTTAAAGCATGCGACTATGTCAATAATTTGGAACTCAGTGATATGATTGATAGGGCCAACCCCTATTGTGAGTGTTATGGATCCTATTACCTCTCGATGGGTATTATTATAAGCACGCACTATGACGAAAGTAGGAGTAAGGTCACTGACTTTCAACCCCAAGCAATTGAAGGTTTCAAGTGGGTAAACATTGAGGGTGGGTCCGTTATCAATGAGTGAGAGTGGGATTGTTTTTTCCATCACTTCAATGGATATTTTAAGGGCACAGTTATGACTGAGACCAATATTTGGATAAGGAAATGAGTCTAATGGAGGTCAAGGACCCTACCCTATTTATAGCTTCTTCGGGAGTATTGGAAGGAGGGATTATGGGCTAGGTGAGAAGATTTATCAGAGCATTTCAGTGTAATTGGGAAGACATGAAGAGTCCCCACAAGGTGATGTTAGATTGCGCCTTCTTGAGTTGGTTGAGGATTTTCCTCTCCTCAATGGTCATTTCTGGCATGGGAAGTTCTTAGACAACACCCTTTCCCTTATCTATTCTTAATGACTGAGGATTTGGATCCTGGTAGTGTCTCCCTGATCTGTTCATGTGGTTTACTGAGGCGGGGAAGAATAAGAACCCCGTATCTTTATCAATTTCTCGATGAATGGATACTTTACTAATTTTCTCCAACAAGTCTTCAAAGGACATCATTTCGCACATGCTGATTACTGGACTGACTTTTCCCTGACTCGGTTCATCATCTGAGCTATCAAATTCGTCCTCCCATCCGGTGGCAATGGCGTATTCTTTCCAAGAGAAATTGATGCATTCCATAACCTCAACGGCTTACTCATATAAATCTTCCCACACAACGGGGACGTGCAGGAGTGAAGGGACCAACCACCTTTGAAGCTTTAAAGCAGTGAGTAGTTAAAAAATGAGGTAGATCTCGTTGGTCTGTCAAAACATGTCTGCCATGATCTGTACCATATCATCCAGACTGACTTCTTTGGCTGATACCACCCATTTGTCTGATTCCCGATCCCATTTTCGGGCTTCCATGAATTGGCCACTGAATTTCTGACAGTCGATGGCCATCTCGGTGGATAATTTCATCCTAAACTCCAGAAGCTGGTTCAATACTGCTAATAACTCCATGTATTTCCCTTCATATCGGGTGAGGACGATAATGCAGGCCCTTGCGAGGAGTTACAGAGCTTGGTCGGCGAAACAAGTAAGATGTAGGAGAAAATACTGATAAACTTTGAGCGGTTTGGGTGAAATTACGAGTATGAAGGGTGCTTTACTGGTTATAATTTGAGTATGTGGATAAAATTTAGGGTCATTCTCTAGAAAGATTCCATTTGCATGTGCGAGAAGTGGGTTGTTAGTGGTATTGTGTTTAAGATCCTTTGGTGGAGCGATGAGACCCTAGTCAATCAATACTTGAATCACATTCCTGAGATGGAAACATCGGTCGGTAGTGTGGACCATGGATTGGTGAAAGTCACAGTGGGCCTCGATTTTGAAGTTCTTGGGAAGCAGGTTTAGTAATGGACGGGGGTCCAAGGGTTTAATGAGGTTTTGACTTAACAAGGCCCGGTAGACTTTGGATAAGGGATTATGGAGCTCTGTGTATTCCTTTCTAATGGGATTAGGGTGACTTTCTGGTTCCCAAGAGGTAGCAAGTTGGGAGATATTGTTGATGGTTGATGTTGTAGCATTGGCAAGCTTCTCGTACTTTTTAGGAATGAAATGTATTGTCACTTTCTTCGGTTCGACTTCTACTTTGTTAACACTTTCTTCAATTTCTACACCCGCTTCCCAGAGGGATCAAAAGTGTCGATAATACTGACCTCCCATAGTCGCTCGGATATGGGGTAAGAAATTCTTCTTCATAATACTGACTTGTTTTTCTTTGGAGGGATGGTTAGTCATAGTGGCAGCTTTTCTCTCCATATTTGTATGAAGCTACTGACTGTTTCCCCTGGGTTATGCTTAAGAATCTCTGGATCATGACGTGTAACCTCTATCTCCTCATTGTACTTGTAGTGATACATGAATTCCTGGGCGACATCTTCCCAACTACAGATTCTGGATTTTTCAAGGGATAGGAACCATCGAAGTGCATTTTTATTTCAAAGTCTATTGAAACATCTGGTCCATTATCTCTTCAGAGGTGCCAAGAAGGTTCATGGCTTAGTGATAACTGTGAAGGTGCACAATTGGGATCCTCTGCCCCCGAACTTCTCGATAGCTGGCATCTTGAACTTTTTCGCCAATCTTATTATGGGATAGGGAAACATATTGGTGTAATCCACGAAGTTTCCGGATATCCCGACTTGATTGAATTTTTTCGACAAAATTTTGAGTTCTTCGTTGACCTTGTTCAGTTCTTCCTCCTTGGGATCAATAGGCACTGGCAACTTAGCCCTTGGCTAGGCAAGGTTCGACATAAGGAGCTGAGTTGGCGACAACCCATTTGCAAGCGAGGCACGCAGAGCATGCCGATATTCTTCTGGGACCCAGATAGGATCGGGAATGAGTGGAGCCATGGCATGAGTAAGGAGAACTTTATGTTCTTTGGGAATCTGGACCCAGTTTCGCTGAATCTCATGGGCCTCGATTTAAAGGTTGTCAATATTAGCACTGAGTTAACTAGGACTACCATCTGATCAGGCTACATGTTCGGTGCTTGATCGATATTTTCCATGAAGAGACGGTGAAGGTTGGTTTCGAACTCGGATGAAGTAGCAGCGAACTGGCGGAGTTTCTTGTAATACCCTGTGTTTTTATTAATTAATTAATTGGACTATCCGAGAAAAATAAATTTTTAGATTTAATATTTTTATTGGTTAAATATGTTGGTTATGATTTTAGAAGAATAAAACTTCAAGCAGAATTCAATTCGGAATTAAAATGGAGTTTTTATAAGGTTTTTATTATTTTTGCCTTCTAGGTATTTTGTGTGGGAATTGCCAGACCTGTAGGGTCGATCAATCGGCCCTGGGAGTCGATCAATCGACTATGGTCAGATTTTGAGTCAGTGAGTTATTTTTTTGGAGTTTGAGTTAGTTTAGGATTATTAATTGGTATGTAAGACTAATAATTCGTGGGGGGACTTCTCATAATCACTTTTCACAAGTTTTTCACCAGAGAACTCTTCCAAAAGTTTTTTCTCTCCTCCATAATCATCAACCTCCTACATAATCAAGTTTTGTCACAAATTTTGGAAGGCTTAATTGGGGTTTAATCAAGTTTTGGGAGAGAAAAAATACCCAACAACCCGTCGTCACAATGACAATTTAATAATACTAACAAGTCACACAAACGAGCATAATTAATTAACGTATAAAACTAGGCATAATAGTCCAATTCAATTAAATCTTAATTTAATTATCACATTGTCATAAACACCCAATTAATCCCTTTTAACTATTTTAAATTAAATACACTGAGATTTCATCATTAATACATCATATTTCCAATTTCATTATCTCTACACAATTTACATGAGTTATACGTCCCCAAAATTTATTAAATTCAAAACCAAGTTTTTTCTACATGCAACCTAAACCAATAAAACCCCAAATCCACTCATCAATCCTACGTACTCAAGGGTTGTGAGTATTATTCAGATTAAAAGATTTAATAAAAACAGTCCCATAATTAGAGTCCACTTTCTTTAATTAAGTTACTAATTTATTTTAATAAAAAACACATGATTAAGGGTTTAGGCGATACTTAAAACGCATAATACTAAAGGAAAGGAATAGAGTATTCATGCCAGAGGGAAAATCGATTTGAAAATCCGATTAGAAATCTGGATTCCTCTCAAAAAAATTAGCTAAGAGTTGTTCTTTGAAAACTTAATTAAACGCCAATTAAGCCTTCCAAAACTTGTGACAAAAACTTGATTATGTAGGAGGTTGATGATTATGGAGGAGAGGAAAAACTTTTGAAAGAGTTCTCTGGTGAAAAACTTGTGAAAAAGTGATTATCAGAAGTCCCCCCACGGATTATTAGTCTTATATACCAATTAAGAATACTAAACCAACTCAAACTCTGAAAAAATAACTCACCAACTCAAAATCTGGGAATAGTCGATCGATCAACTCCTTGGGTCGATCGATTGACCCTACAAGTCTGGTCGTTCCCCCACAAAATGCCTATAAGGCAAAAATAATAAAAACCTTATAAAAACTCCATTTTAATTCCGAATTCAATTCCGCTTGAAGTTTTATTCTTCTAAAATCATAACCAACATATTTAACCAATAAAAATTAGTAAATCAAAAATTTATTTTTCTCGGATATTCCAATTAATTAAATAAATTAATTAATAAAAACACAGGGTCTTACATACTTCCCCACTAGTAAAGAATTTCGTCCTCGAAATTAGACGAAGCATACACATCAAACGTAAATTGCAAAACGAAAAAATTATGGCTCACATATGCCTACCCGTAGAATGCCACAATTGGGTGCCCATTCACCCAATCATACTCGCACCTACCCCTCATACACCAAAATAATATATATATATCCTACCACATATATACATAATTATGAAAATAACGACGTACCACACGCTCTCGCAAATCACTGCTCGATACTATCTTCGATAATATTCGCAACCCTAAATCCTCTAATCTAATCACCTTGCTGCATTAATATAAGACATACCCAAAATTCATACTAACGGTCTCCCACAAAAAATATCGTCTCCAAAAATCAACTCTAAAGATCCACACATCAAGCTTAATAATTATAAACTTAATGCCTACAACGTCCTTAATACCAAACTTCGTATCTCCAATAAACGCAGCTAACACGTGTGCTAGACCCTCTACCTTAAGGAGTACACATCAATAAAGGGAATCAAAGATCGATAACACAGAAGATAAACAGACTCACAACCTACGAGACCTAAGACCATTCTCTGATACCATCTGTCACACCCCGCCTAATTCTGATGTCGGCCGCCACCAAATGTAAGTCGAGCGTGAGTAAATAAAATATCATTCTTAGCATGAGATAGATATGAGACATATGAAGTTAATCCATAAAGATAAATGATTATCAATCCCAAAAGATAAAACACCCAACTAAGCGATAAAAGATCAATCTCCATGCTAAACTCAAGGTAAATCCAATCTCTAATAATATGAAATTGAATAATCTCCAATGGAATCTAGTGAAATAACTCAATAAAACCCATAACAACCTGTTCGATTGATCGACCGACCTAGGGAGTCGATCGATCGACTATGCTAGTATTGATGTGGTTCGGTGATTTTATTTGTAGTGTTAGTGGGATTAGGATTCCTAATTAGTATATAGGACTAATAATCCGTAGGGGGGCTTCTAATAATCTTTTTTTCACAAGTTTTTCTCCAGAGAAAACTTCTAAATATTTTTCCTCTCAACCATAATCATCAAATTTCAACATAATCAAGTTTTTATCACAAGTTTTGAAAGGCTTAATTGGGATTTAATCAAGTTTGTTCAAGAACACTTCTTTGTTAATTTTTCGAGAGCAATCCAACCGTGGTACTAGTTTTTCTTCAATTTAATCTCAGGCATGAATACTCTATTCTTTTCCGTTAGTATTACGTGTTTTAAGTGTTGCCTAAACATTAATTCAATGTTTTCTTAAAATCAATTAACAATCTAATTAGTGAAAGTGAACACCAAAGTTCGGGGCTGTTTTTATGAAATCTTTTAATATGAATGTTGATGTAAAAAACTAGATTTGATTTAATTAATTAATTATAGATAAATATGAATAAAGATTTAAGACAAGAGATTTTTAAAGTGGTTCAGCCTTAATGAAATGGCCTACGTCCACTATGTTGTATTACTGGGTGTTTTGCCTTAATCTTGATTATGTTCGCTTATGATAGCTTACCCTGCCATGAGGGTATTTACAATGTATTTATAGCCCTTAGGTTGTCTATGTGAATGGGTAATGTGCCGTTATTGAATAGGCGTATACATCTATACATGGTAAAGAATATTCATTGAATCCGTCTTGGTCGTTTAATCTTCCCAGCTAGTTGCTCGGTATACTGAATAGCTCGATACGCTGAGTATCTCGACGCTTTAAATTGCTCGGTACATATACTTATGCCACAATGGATGACATGTGTCTTCATATAACTGGTCCACGTCAGCTGACTAATTTTTGTATCAATAGAAGCCCCCAATGTTTCATAGTTGAGGTTGGATGCGGGAGTGTGGAAAATTATACCCAAAAGATGTTCGGGCATATACCCATGTCTTATTTGATTACAGACCTTCAACACTTGTAAAATTTTCCTCTTGGCATAGTAGTTTTGAGCGCGAAATGGCAAACTTATAAATATTTTGAATTTTTGGCGAACGCTTGGGTACTTGCGTGTTTTTCATTGATTAGCAGCCGAAAATGCAATCGTCGTCATATGTGATTGTGACACCCCGCCTAATTAAATACCGGGTGATCACTCCTTTATTAAATTAAATCAAGGTGAACAGTTGGTTCATTCTTAGCATCACTGTCGAAAAATAACTTTTCCAATGTAAACACCCTAATTAATTAAGCTAAGTGTCAAAACCATTTTTAGACATAACTTTCCAAATTTTTATTTTATAAACCAAGACTTAAATGTATACAACAATTCAATATTAAAGAATCACACCACAATTATCCTGGAACATATAATCCAATAATTTAATCATTCAACAACTAAATCCCAACAATAAAACTTAAAGTAAAAACATCCAGACAGTAATAAATCCCAAAGTGTCAATACTAGAAATAACTGAATCACAATGTCCAATAAAAAAACTGAATAATGGAAACGGGCGACACATGCCCAACTGAATAAATAAACTAAGGGTGGAATCAAATAAATGAAGTCGTCTAAGCAAGAGGCATGCAACTCCCACCTAAGCTGCATCGCGTTCCTTCCAAAGGATCCTACGCAAGACGCCCCTGTGGCTGGGCACCTGTAATATATACATATATATATATATATAAGAGAAAGAGAAATCGAAACGGGTTAGAGCCCGATAGTGTAGATGATTTAAAATTTGTTTAGCAAGTATTTAAAATGTTTACAGGCCAATGCAACAACATATTAGTGCGGCACTCTCTTGAGAAATTCTCACCTCTCTTCTAATGTGCACGCCTATCGCACTAATCTTCCCAACGGATTAACTTATCTTATATCGCACTAAACTTCCCAATAGTTTAACTTATCCTAGGTTACTCGTAAGATTTAAGACTGAACAATATAATTGTTTAAAAGGAAAATTTCATTTAGTAACAAAACTCTCATTTTAACTTTATTTATTAATAAAGTTTCCCAGTGTCATATTATACTTTTCAAAACAAGTATTTCCAAATTGAATTCAAAATTCATTTCTTACTTACCATAGCACAGTAGGCAGTTCCAAATTTCAGAATTTCATATATATATATATATATATATATATATATATATATATATATATATATATATATATATATATTAAATACTCGTATAATATATATATTCTAACAACACCCCACATAAAAATTATGGTGCGTGCATACTCTGCTATCCAATCCCCGTATCTCTCGTACTAAGGGAAATACAAGTTCGGAATCACTCTCGAACTGTATTAACACATACACAAATAATATTGAGGCGAAGCATAGATTCCAAGTCTCTAAGAGGATAGCACATGCCCCCACGTCTCTTAGGACCGTCTGAACTATTGATTCGATAGCCTGTACCAATGATTTCTATCTTCTAGGGTACGAGTCAATATCCCCCATAAAGGTCACATCGAGATAAGACTGTCCCCGCGCGGTAACCTCAGGGATAGCAAGTAGCGCGGACACGATTTTCACACATAGATAGTATATGCATAAACACAGTCATATAAGTATACTAATATTACCATATCAATTTAGGTACATCTCAAATTCCATAATTACGACATTTGTCCTCATATCTCATTATTTAGTTCTCACGTATAACCGTTCATTTCTTACTTTGATTTGAGGGATCATTTCAACTTATTACGTAACACTCATAGACTTTATCCTCCCAAGTGTAGAATTCAGTAGGTACTCATCTAATTTCCAACGTAACCATCTTACGCGTCTCTCCCCTTAATACATAATATCATCGTCCCTTATATGTAAATATCCCAAAAATACAACTCTTGTCTTACATTAAAGGTCCCATAATTATTTATAACTCCTACTGGTATTCTTTATCTCCCAAAACATTTTAATAAGGGTGTCCAAGGATTATTTCTCATTAAATTGAATTCAACTAATTTAAAAAGGGGAAATATGAGTCTGCCAGAAGGGGTCGATCGATCGAGGTCTGGGGCTCGATCGATCGAACCTTCGATTAATTGAAGCTCTTGGCTCGCTCGATCGATCGATTAAGCAGGTATGGCGAATTCTGCAGTTAACCAGTTACGGGTTCTATCACATAACCTCATCCAAATTCAAACTTTTCTTTCCCAATCGCCCAAAAAATTGTACTACTAACATTATAATCTCATTTTATGTATCTTCTACGTAAAGCATGTAAATTTTCGTCACTAACCATGGATTTATAGGCAAAAACTTCATAAAAATCTCAAGAACCCTAGAATTTCTTTAACATGGTTCTAATCAATCTTTTCCAGAATTTTCTTCTTCTAAAACATCATAATTTCGTGGTTTAATCCTCTACATGTGAAGGGGTTTCCAGAATAACATTCAAATTATTACTACATGCGATTTCCTATCTCCAACTAGGGTTTTCTTTCATGAAACTCATCCTAATCATCCATAGACTAACATGAGTGATGCATTAACGAAAATAAGCAAGATAAATACTTGCTTGGGATTTTTGGCGTTCTGATTTGCGAACGATTTTGGTGTGGTTGCGTTCCCCATCGCGCGATCTACGCGTTGGTGGTGGTGGCGGTGCAATCGGGTGACTTTTTGGCCTTGGATTGCTTTGGAAGCTCTCTCCTTCCCTCTCCTATGGACATCACTTGTCTTTGGTTGGTTTAACCCTAGAAGGCAACCTTAGACATGTGATATATCCCTTGAAATTTCGTGGGTTTAATTACCCAAAAATGTAAAATGTCCAAAATGCCCTCCCGGGGTACTAATTAAGCCTAAAAACGTACCGAGGTCCAAACTAAACCCCCGAGTACACTTTTCTGACTATCTCGACCCTTCCAGACATTTTGGCGCACTCAAAATGACCATACGAGTGACTTATAATATATTCACTTTTATTCATCAATATTTAGTCCCGACGCGACACGGGAGCGTCCCGACTCAAATTTCCAAAATTGTCATTTTATTCACTCGTGACATTTAATATAACCAATATTATATATTACTTTGCTCATTAGTAATATTCAACAAATTTCCCATAATTACTAACTCTCATCACGTTAATAATTATGACATAATTAATTTTCGGATTTATATTAAATAATTAATTCACATTAAATTTAATAAATCCCCAAATTAATATAGCATAAAAATACGGGGTATTACAGTGATCGTTACTTTTCCAAAGCAGCATATTTAGGGCGATAAAATCAGATTGTCTTCTACCTTTTGCCATTTAGATTCCCAAACTCTTTGTCTTCTCACTTTCCTTCTTATGATCATTCTTTTTGCCATCTGCCTTAGCCGATTTCTTAATTTTTTGTAAGAACTTCTTCCTTCTTTCTTTATTTTAGCCACCATGGTTTACCTTATCGAATCATTGGATAAGTTTAGGGATAATTTTGGGATTCCTTCGTAGCTTATTTTGGAATAACCTCCTTGCCCTTCTGATTTATTTTCTCTATCTGAGGGACACTGGTTTCCCTCTATTTTTGTAGCGGAATGTGGTTTTTCTTTCCCGCCTAATCCCCTGTGTTTGGAATTTTGCCAATATTTTGATATTGTTCCTGCAAGAGTAGTTCCAAATACATGGAGGGTAGTTAATGGTGTATATAGATTGAATCGAATTTATGGAACTCGTCTAGGGATTCCTGAAATTATGTACTGTTATAAATGGGTTACCAGCGATACCACCTTTTATTTAAAAACTAGGTTTTCTAACAGAGCTCTAGTGGTCAATCTCCCTGACTCTAGTAGGGATTATTTTGAACATGGGGTTGTGATGAAAAATTGGCAACACCCCCCAGTAAAGGGGAAAGACGTGTACCAAGGTCCCAGATGTCCACTTTATGGCAATGGGATAGGTTGTTTTGTTTTTCAAATTAGATCTATTTTTGTTTGATAAAATGTGTCACTGACATTTACTTTTTGTTTTGCAGTTGATAGTAAAAGAAAATCCCCAAAAGAGAGTGACATCAATATAAAAGATTTGAAGCTTATTTGGGGTTTGCATCAATCAATTATTGGGGAGCACGTGTGGTCTGCTTCCTATTTGCTGAGATACAAGAATACCACTTCTTCTTTTATTGCTTGGCCCCTTGCTTCTCCTTTCGTGATTGATCTTGAGCAGGCTCCAGCATCTTTTTCAATTGTTGAAGAATCTTCCTTTGATTTGGGCACCTATATTGCTGACCTAATGATGAAAAAGGGGAGAATGCCTGATCTTTTTGATAAGGTTGTCCTTGGTGCTGATGAGGCAAAGAAGAGAAAAGAGGATGTCCCAGCTGGAGGGACTAAAAAAAAGGATTTCTCCATCTAAAGGAGCAGTCATGTCTGTCAAGGAGACCAACAAGAAGCCCCCCGTTTATACAAAAGAGGTAGCACCTTTGATTGAAGGGGTTGTTATTCAAGAAGAGACAACACCTGTGATTGAAGCTGCTCCTTTGAGGAGATTGATAAGGGGCCTTACTGAGAATCCCGTGGATACTGCTGCTCAACCTACTGGGGTTGAGATACCCTCTTTGAGGGCTAGTTCTCCAGCACTCATTACTCTTGGCTTGGCTAAGAAATTGATCTGGTCTGGAACTCTTCCTGATTGCCGAGCTGCTGAGACTTTTACTCCTCGGGAGAAGGTCACTGATTTGGCAGCTCAACACCTTGCATCAGTAAGTGTTGTTATACTTGTCATTTTGATTCTTCATACAATATTCATATTCTGATTTGACCTTCTCTTCATCTTACAGTTTTTGGTGTATTTTAATAATATCCTGGAGAAGGATGAGGCTATCAAAGCTTCAACTTCTTCCAGTGGAGTAGAAGAAGCCCTTGATGGGTTATCAAAATCTTTGGAGGAGCCCCGACAGAAGTATGAGGATGAAAAAACTGCTTCGGAAAGTAAAATCAAGTCTGCTGAAATAGCTCAACAAAAAGCTGAGGAAGCTGCCAAGGAGGCTGATACAACTCGGCAACAAGCTGTAAATGCTTCCAAGGAGGCAGAGGAGAAATTGAAGGTTGTTGTTTCTAGCAAAGTGGAGGCTGAGGGCAAGCTTGAAGAGGCTGAATGACGTAAGAAAGATCTTGAGAAGAAAGTAAAATTTACTGAAAATATTCTTAGAGAAAATGCTTCCTTGGAGAAGGCAAAGAGAAAAGATGCTGTGAAGAAGTCCTGTAGCTCTGGATGGGACAAAGGGCGGAACAAAGTTGTAACTGCTGCCTCTACTCAAATGGAGTATGCAGGTTTGAAGTTCTTTAGGGATGGATGGGTTGTAGCGTTGAAGGAGTTGAATGTTACTGAGGATTTTGAACTATATTGGAGACACATTCATGGCCCTCCTCCCGCTATTGAAAAATAAGAAGATGAAGCTGGATATGATTAATCTTCTTTGTTGATAGTAGAACAAACACCAGCTGCCACTATCCCTCAGTCCTCTGAGCAAGTTTAACAGACAACAACTTCTACCGATCAACGCTAGCTACCCACCAAGCAACCAATTCCTTCTGCAAAATCAGTTGATGATGTTGTAGGGAATTAGGAGAAGGTGTAAAGTTGTTCGAAAATTTGTTGCTTTTCTTTTTTTTCCCTTTTGTTTTGTACATTTGGCTGTACCTTCTTCTCTTATGATCAATAAAATGGACTTTTTTTTATTTATTCTAAGTTTCTCCTTTATAGCTATGCTGTTGTTGATCTGTTTTTACTTTCCCTTGCTAGTTTATTGCTAGGATGGAACTGTTGTCAGCTCATGATAGAGAGTTGATGAAGAAATGTATTGATTACTTCAAAGCTGGTCGTGCAGATTTCACTGAAGCATAAATAATTGATATTCTTAGATCTGATGCCTCTGAGCGAGCAAATGACGCTTACCAATATTTAAAATGTCTACTTGATCGGGCTGTGGCAAATAACGTGGCTTACTATGAAATTATTGAAGATCTTCAAGGAATGATCGAAGAACTTCAACTTCAACACAAAGAAGCCACTGCTCGTCTGCATGAAGGTTGTGAGAAGAAGTACCAATAGTTGAGCACTGATCGGGGTTATGACAAATTCATCTCAGCCCATAATAAGAGAGAGAGCGTGCTAAAGCTTGAAGTTGAGGAACATAGAAACATTTGAAGGCCCTATATAGAGCACACCTAGGATTTGCTTTTCGTGCTTTAGCTATATAGGACTTCATCTAGTTGGACTAGAATTTTGACAAAATATTTTTGTAATTTAGGATTACGTATCCCCATATCGACTCCAAGCTCTCTTTGTCCATCTACATCAAATGTGCACTCCATTCAGTCCGCCATCTCAGAGAAAGGTAATCTTATGGCTCATAGGAATTTCTGTCACATAGGACACAATACCACGTTGCATTTTGCATTTTTATCACATCTTATGATAATATTTTGTTTCGTCATAATAAAATTATTTTTGAGTTCAAAAATTTTAATTTGAAATTTTTATAAGAAAAATGTTTTTGTGAAAATAAGTTTGACACGAAATATTTTTTTAATAAAAATTGCTAAATATTTTTTTTGAAGTTAAAAATACATTTTGTTATTTTATGCATTTTGCGTGTAGCTAGTTATACTGTATATATATGTTTTATACTATTATTATATGCGTGTATATATATTAGTATATGTATATCATATAGTATGCGTAAGATTTATATATGTTTATATAATATATATATATATATATATATATATGTTTTTATATATATATATATATTATATACATACATACGTACGTTTTTTTATAACTATTATATTACATATGTATGTGTAACAAGTGTTATGATTGTTTACTTTTATATGTATGCAGGGATGTTGCATTATATTACTAGTGTGGCCCTTTATATAGCATATAATATTATATAATTGGTTATAGCTTTTTGTCCTAGCCTTATAGGACTTTCAGTTGGCCGAATTTGTTATAGGCAAAAGCTGTTGGCAGACTTGACCCCCTTACTGTTTGCATCCTGACCCCTGTTGGCGTGTCACAGAATAGGCATAATACAGCCTATAGTCTGATGGCCTGTTCCCCTTACCTGCTGTCGATTTGACCGCCTCTGTTATTCCAGAAACCGCCCACGGTTTCGTTATAAAACCGTAACTGGTTTTGTTACGTTTTCCTAAAACGCCGCAGTTTTATTTTTGGTGTAACGGTATTATTTGTTGCGTCTTTGGTACGCAGTCAGTTTTTACAGCTGGCTTTAACTTTTTTAAAACGACGTCGCGTGGCTTTTATCTGTACTCAACGGTAATATTTTTTTGGCGTTTTCATTACGCTACTGCTTTATGAGCTGGCGTTCAGTTTTTCAGAACGACTGTGTTTTAATAAACGTTTTGTTTATTAGTCTGTTAGTTTGTTACAACTTGCTCAACACGTGTCACGATTTTAACACACCATTTTGTGTTTCTTTGTGAGCCCTTAGATCTATTTTTATCAGTGGCTGGTGTGTATTCTTTGTCAATCCGTGTGAACCTTTTTACACCTATCAGCACACTTGTGCACTCTATAAATAGAGACATTGTGTCTTCATTTTTTCAACCCGAGAAAATTCGTTTTTGAGCATAAATTCTGCCAAAATTTATTCTGAGAGAGAGACTAAACACCAGTATTTTCAGAGAAATCTTGTGTGTATTCTTTACAAAACATTGCCGAGTCTTCAAGTCATTTTGTGGATTCAAGAATGGAAGGTTTTTAATCTCAGAAATTCTGCATTTCCAAATCAATTGATTTTTCATTCTGAAAAATCGTTTTGTAAGTCTCTCTATCATTGTTCCTGTTTTCTAGTAATTTCAGATTTGTTATGTGCTAGATCTAAAGTGTTTGTGTAAGTATTGTGCTGATATATATTTTATAAACACTACACACACTAGAACTAAAAGTGATCTTACTTCATTTAAAACACTTTGTTTTAAATTGATTTTTCTGGAAATCTGATTTACACTAAAGAAAAACTGATTCTAGGTTTAGAGATTTAAACCTAATACGAGTTGTGAACCGGAACAGAATTACCTGATACTGGATATATGACCTTGGACTAAACAAATTTATAAACAGTTTGTATTATTTCTGACTGTATGCTTGATATGTTTTATTTCTGTTCAGTCTAGAATATATCTGTGTGAACTTGATTACTTGATTGTGTTGGTGATTTTCTGAAATTGTTTGCATCTCATATCACTCACATATCACTCACCTTGTATTCACGTAGACACATGTTTGTGTAATATCTGAACAAGTCTAGTGTTCGAGATTTAAAGAAAGAGAAAAGAAAGTTTTCAAAAGTGTATTCAAAGTCAAGATGACTTGATTTGAATAACACAAGACTTGCAAAGATATAGGTGTTATATATTCTGTTGCATCACACACACTTCACTAGAAAGTAAATAATAGGCACTGAGCCAACCTGCGCTTAAAGAAGTTAGAGGGGAGGCTGAGAAGTGAAGAACGCAAAAACAAGTGAGGACAAGTTAAAGAGAGAATAGAATAAGCAACCAGGGTAGACTTGGTCGTGTGGGATAATAGCTAGATCATTCTTCTTTAATTGTTAAGTTTGTTGTTTGTAACTCGTTCCTGTTGTTTTATTGTTCTAGTGGAAGTAGTTTAGGTAACTCCTAGAGGAGTTCGTCGTTTTTCCCGGGGAAGGGTTTTTGCGACGTTAAATAAATACCGTGTGTTGTACATTTCTCGCATTTCACCTCACATGAAAAGGTAGGACTAAATAATTAGAAACTCGCCTAAAAATTGAATCTGTTTTGGACTTTAATTAACTTTGAAAATTAAAATTATTTTCATAAAAGTTAATCAGATTAAGTAAAAGTTTAATTTGGTCCCCCTTGGCATCATTCATATAAACTCGTAGGTTTAAGGTGTTTACTCAACATTAGTTTACTTCCGCATATAAAGTCTTTGCGCACCGACCCGCATTTTCGGGGTAACCTCAACATTGCTAAGCTGATGGAGGAAGAAAATATTTCTTTAAGAGAAGAACTGAGACAACTAAAATCTGTGTCTTCCTCTGGAGCTCTGGTCCCAGTTAATGATGAAGGTTTTTCCTTTTTGGAGATTGAGAATGCCTCATTAAGGGAAGAATTAGAAGCTTCGAAAAGTGCTAGACCTACATCCTCTTCCCGAGGTAGAGCAAGAGCTGGTCGGAGTAGCATCGAATAGATTATGACTCAACAGGCCTTACAAAATCAAGTTGTTTAACCGAAGGCAAAAAATCAGGCTTTAGCTGAGATGTCCCAAAAAATTCAAACTCTTACCGAGCAATTTTCCAATCATAGTTCTGCATTGGAGAGTAAAGAAAACTTGGTGAAGAGGCTTCATCATCATGAATGATTGACTTATCAATTCCACAAGTAGTCCAGAGAGTTTTGAATGGGGGATACAATGAAGCTTTGTGTCATCTTGATGCCAGGTTGAAGCAATCAAACGATGAGGGATACAAACAGTGGTGGTTGAATGCTCTAACTCTGATGAAGGTTGAAGATGGAACCCAGTTATGGGATTAGTATGATCCTGGATTACTTGATCTGCCAGTACCTCCTTTCAAACTAGATGTTAGATGGATTCCAATTAGCTCCATTCCTCAGTGCTTAATTTCCAAATACCTTGCTGACTACAATCTTCATGAAGATTTTGAGATATACCGACGTCCATATTTGCTTGACTTACCAAGTACGAGCAATACCAGAATGCCACGAGAATAGATGATCCTCCAGCTGGAATGGATCATGTGCTTAAATTCGAAGGAAAGAAACCAGTAGAATAGGCTATTTGTCTTTCGTTAGTGATTGTTTAACGAAGAAAAAAGATCTTTTTGTAAGTTTGTTTCCTTGGAAATAATTTAATTGTGTGATGTTTATCTTCTCAATCTTTATGAGATCAACTATAATAATGCTGTACTTGTCAGTTACTGAGTATATATATATATATATATATATATATATATATATATATATATATATATATATATAAATGGACAGTTTGTCCTTTGTTCATTTGATTGCCTAGATAATGGAACTTTTGTCCCATGTGTTTGCCTAGTTGTAGTGACTTATCACCCATAAGTGCCTAAGAAATGGGATTCCCTTGTTCTTGCTTAGTTATAACTATCATTTGAATGAATAATTATCCTGGTACCTAGGAAGTGGATATTTTGCCCATCTTCTTGCCTAGTTTAGATGCCACTTGGGTCACCAATAATCAAACAGGCCTTGCTTGGTTTGATTGTTTTTACCACCTTGGTGGTTATGTTGATGCCAACCAACTTTGTTGGTGTTGCCAATTAACTTTTAGTTGGGGGTTGTTGATGTCGACCAACTTTGTTGGTGTTTGTGCTAATGCCGACCAAATTTGTTGGTGTTTGTGCTGATGTCGACCAACTTTATTGGTATTTGTGCTAATGTCGACCAACTTTGTTGCTGCAAAGTAAAGTGTAGTGTGGAGCACTAATACTCCAAAAAAAAAATAAATGGGGAAAACATTGTTGTCATTCATACTGAAATAATTGGGTACATGTATAGTTACATTACTGGTAGTATTTTCGCAGGTGCTCTGCATTCAAGTGTTTTTGAATTCTTCCCCTTCAAGTGTTTCTATTCTGTAGGTACCAGGTGAAACAATAGCTGTGACACAATAGGGTCCGTGCCAGTTGGCTTCTAACTTATTGTGTTTTTGAATTACTTTCTTGAGCACGTAATCACCTTCCTTGGGATCACATTTCTTGACTCTGTTATTATAGAACATGGCAGTCCTTTGCTGATAAGCGACATTTCGGATTGCTTCTTCTTCTCAGACTTCTTCGAGCATGTCCAAGTCCAAGTGCCTCATTAAATCACTTACTAGGGAATTGAAATTAAGCACCTTATGAGTATGTAATCCTAATTCAGTAGGGATGACGACTTCACTCCCAAAATCCAACATGTAAGGAGATTCCCTAATTGTTGCTCGGGGAGTTGTTCGGTAAGACCATAACACTGAGTGCAACTCGTTGATCCAATTTACTTTAGCATCATCCAATCTCTTCTTTAACCTAGTCAGTAGAGTTCTGTTTCTCACCTCTGTTTATCCGTTACTTTGGGGGTGACCTGGAGCATAATGGATTTTTTGAATGTTGGACTGCAGACAGTACGCTGGGAACTCATTATCAAATTGGGTACCATGATCAGTGATAAAAGCATGGGGTATACCAAATCTGCAAATAAGATTCATCCAAATGAATTGATAGACCCTTTCATAGGCCATATCGATGAGAGGCTCAGCTTCCACCCATTTTTGTAAAATAATCAATGGTGACCACCATTTATTTGAATCGTCCTCTTGTCATTAGCAGAGGCCCGACTAGATCTATTCCCCACATAGCGAATGGCCAAGGTGAAGTGATTGGTGTTAGTAGCGCCTTAGGAGTTCTTCGTATAGTTGAGAATCGTCGACACTTGTCGCATTTCTTGGCATAAGATGTACAATCAGCGCGCATTGTTGGCCAACAATGCCCTTGTGTATTTATTATTTGTAAAAGAGTTCTACCTGCTACACGAGCTCCGCAAGATCCTTCATGAATTTCCTCTATGAGATATTTAACTTCTGCTGAGTGAACACATCTTTGCAGACCATCTATCACATCTCTTCTGTACAGAACTCCATCATTTAAGACATATCTGCCAGCCTTATACTTCAACCTCTTGGCTGCCAGTTGGTCGACTGGTAAAGTACCTTCTTCGATATAAGCTCTGATGGGATCCATCCAGGAGGGTCCTATATCCAAAGCAATAAAATTCACCATCAAATCTTCATCAATACTTTTGCTTGCAAGTATTTCAATGGGAATTGTTCTTCGTAGCTCGGTGCGTATAGCTGAAGCTAACCCAGCAAGTGCATCTGCCCTTGCATTCTCTAGTCTTAGTATTCTAATCATTTGGACAACAATCAAATTGGATACAATCACCATAGCTTTAGTTAAATACCTCGACATAAACTCCCCTTTTGCAGCGTAAAGACCTAGCATCTGATTTATCACCAGTTGCGAATCACTGAACACAATAACTTGCTCTGCATTCAATGATTTAGCTAAATTAAGTCCCACAATTACAACTTCATAATCAGCTTTATTGTTTGAAGCCTGGAATCGAAAATGCAGAGCATATTCTATAACTATCCCATCTGGATTGTTGAGAATAACTCCAACTCTGCTACCTGTTGCACACGAAGATCCATCGACATATAAACTCCATATGGGGATATTATCATCAAATGCTTGGTCTGACAAAATCCCTTGATGAAATATCTTATTCTTCCTCTCTTCATACTGCATTTTTAACTCTTGCACCTTACTAGAGGATTCTGGTTGATCGGTGGTCATCCCTTATGGCAATTCTTCTGCTGGTAGTTTCTCGGGGATATTTTTTTGTTTCTTTTCTACCATCCTGGAGTTTCTCTGCATTAGTCCCTTGTTGATCGGAGACATCTGGGTAAGTAAATTCAACAATGAAATCCGCCACTGCCTGCCCTTTGAGAGAGGATCTTGGTTCATAGATAATGTCATACTCCTTTAACTCCATTTCCCAATACATCAATCTTCCAAAATTTTCTGGCTTATGTAAAGCCTGCCTGAGTGGCATGTCAATAAACACCATTATTATATGGGCTTGAAAATATGGTTTCATCCTCCTACTTGCCTCAATCAATGCCAATGCTAACTTCTGCAATTTTGGGTATCTGATCTCTGCTACTCTGAATGCCTTGCTCGTATAGTAAACTGGTTTTTGCACTCCGCTTTCTAGTCTTATCAAAGCTGAACTGACTGCATTTTTTGAGACAGCCAAGTACATGTATATTTTTTCTCCTACCACTGGTCGGGACAATAAAGGAGGTATACCCAAGTATCTTTTCAACTCCAAGAATGTACTTTCACATTTGTCGTTCCACTCAAAGGTCTTTCTGAGCAAATTAAATAATGGAAGATATCTATCAGTTTCTCGGGAGACGAACCTGTTGAGAGCTACTACATGCCCCGTGAGGCTTTGCCCTTCCTTCTTGGTGGTTGGAGATTATAATTCCAGCAAGGCTTTTATTTTGTTAGGATTTGCTTTAATACCTCTTTGATTCACAACATACTCGAGGAACATGCCTTTTTATACGCCAAAAATGCACTTGGTCGGGCTCGGCTTCATCTGATATTTCTCCAACTAATCAAATGTTTGACTCAAATCAGCTATATGTCCAGTAAACTTCTTGCTTTTTGTCAACATGTCGTCGACGTATACCTCCATATTTTTGTCAATCTTCTCTGCAAACACCTTGTTCATCAGCTACTGATATGTAGTTCCTGCATTTTTAAGACCAAAAGGCATAACATTGTAATAATATGTTCCTCGTCAAGTAATGAAAGAGGTACTTTCCCTATCTTCTGGCCTCATTTTAATTTGATTATATCCGGAGTAGGCATCTATGAAGCTTAACAATTCATTCCCCAAAGTTGCATCTACTAGCTGATCTATCCTGGGATATTTTGGGCAAGATTTATTCAGGTCTGTGAAGTCCACACACATTCTCCATTTGTTGTTCTTCTTCTTTACCATCACAACATTAGCCAGCCAATTAGGATATTTGATGTCTTCGATGAAAGAAGCTTTTTGCAACTTTTCCACTTCTTCTTGAATATCCCGATTCTTCTTTGGACTAAAGACTCTTCTTCTCTACTTCACCGGTTTGATCTCTTTGTTGACATTGAGCTCATGACATAGGAAGGCTGGGTCTATCCCCGACATATCTTCATGACCCCACGCGAAGGCTTATTTTCTATGCTTTCGAAATGCTATCATCTCTTGCTTTATTACCAAATCAAGTAAAGCACCAATCTGAGTTGTTCTTTCTGGTCGCTCGTCATCCAGAATAATGCTTTCCGTTGCCTCAATGACTTAGCCTTTAGCGAGCTCCGTTTCATATCTTAGGTCCAAGGTTTCAATCTCAGACTCATCAGGTTCATCCACTTGATAAGTAGTAGTTTTCTTCCTGGCATCCTCCAATTCTTCTTGCTCGGCAGATGAGCAGTAGTATTCTCGAGCTACTTTTTGATCACCTTTAACAATTCCAACCCCAAAGTTGGTTGGGAACTTTAAACACTGAAGTACAGTGGATGGAATCGCTTTAAACTTTTTTAAACCTACTCTCCCCATGATTATATTGTAGGCTGATTAGATATTTCTATCCATTACGAAGAAATGAACCTTCTCTGATCTACAAGTAGGCCGGGTGCCGATCAACATGTCTAACTTGATTATTCCAAGTGGAAATTTTTTTT
This sequence comes from Sambucus nigra, assembly GCA_949130495.1. Classification (NCBI taxonomy): domain Eukaryota; kingdom Viridiplantae; phylum Streptophyta; class Magnoliopsida; order Dipsacales; family Adoxaceae; genus Sambucus; species Sambucus nigra. Next base: position 205,298,847 of record OX422223.1, read on the forward strand.
CTCTAGAGAACCCGATGAGGGGCCTGTGATACGGCTCCAACTGACTAAGTTTTAAGTTCAAACTATCGAAATAAGGGTAAAACATTATGTCTGTCGAGTTACCATTATCCACCAGTGCTCTTGAAATGATTACATCCTTCATCCTCATTTTGATCACTAGAGGATCATCATGAGGATATTAAATGCCTTCGAGATCATTTTTGAAAAAAACAATGACCAGCTTATCTTTGTTAACCTTCCTCGGACGATCTTCTTCTGCCAGATTTATCCGCTGTATGTCGGAACAAGCTTGAGCCTCATTGAGGTAAGCTTTCCTTTCAGGGGTATGATCACCCCCTCCTGCATCTCCACTTATAATCATGTTACAATCGAATGAACCGAAACGGATTGAAAATACCTCACACTCTGGCTATCTTGGCTTTTTTGGGAGATCGGGGTCATCTTCAGGGTCATTTTCATGATCCCTTTTCTTGTCATCTCTTGGTCGGCGAGGATATTTGGATCTCTGTCGTGCTCTGTTGTTGGTCTTCCCACCATTCTGGCGATCAACATACCTGTTCAGCTTTCCTCATCTAATGAGTGCCTCTATCTCAATTTGGAGGGTGACACACTGCTTGGTCGTGTGACTATGATCCCTATGGAACTCGTAATACTTGGACTTATCCCTCCTTTCAGGGGCTGATCTCAGTTTTTCTGGCCAATTTAGTTCCTCGATGTTATTGATTTCCTCTAGAACGCGGTTTATGTCCACCTTTAGTGGAGTATAATTTGTATACTTCCTCAATTGTTCCAATGTTTCCTTACATTTCAAGTGCTTGCTCCCACCGTTATGCTTGTGATCTTTCTTATTCGATTTTCCTTTAGCTTTATTTTCTGCCTTTGCCTCCGCATTCTTCTTCACAACGATAGCTTCTTCGGCGTTCATTATTTTGGCTGCTTTAGCCATCAATTCAGTCATGGATTTAGGAGGATCCTTGGCCAAGGTGTAGTACAACTTATCTGGTAAAAGACCACTCATGAGGGCTGTAATGGCTTTCTTCTCCTCGTAGTCAATGACTTCCAGTTTCTCGTTGTTAAATCGAGTGATTAATCCCTGGCGCTTTCTCCCGCTTTTTGCCTTATGCTCAACATATGTGCTACCCTCTTGACTAGTTTTGCACCGAAATAGAAATTTCCTATAAAGAGCTCGGTCAGTTGATGGAAGGTTGCAATTTGTCCTCGAGGAAGGTTATTGTACCATATTTGAGCAGATCCGGTGATGGTTCCAGAGAATGCTGTGCACCTCATTTCATCCGGGACTGCATAAATGTATGTTGCATCTTGCTACTGCTCTATGTGGAGAACAGGGTCAAGTTTTCCATCGTACTTCGGTGTGACCACGGGAGCTTTGAATTTTGATGGTGTGGGGAAATCCATAATTGCTTGCACAGTTAGAGATCCTTTGATAAAGGTTCTTTGGAGAGGGTTTTTGGCCTTAGCCATTTCACCTAACCTATCTTCCAATATCTGAATAGATCCTTTCCATGCATCATTTCCAACCTCTGACTTATTTATATTTGTGCGAGCAACAGATCGCGCAGAATCCCCCTCTTGGGATCTTTCTGTGCGAGCTGCAAACCTGGGATTGGGATGTGATTGGGTTGAGCCTTCCCTTAAATCATTTGGCCCTTGAGAATTTCTCGACGCAATCCGAGGAGGATGTCTGTTCCTCCAAGGCCCCAAACGGTCAAAGGGTGAAACTCTGCTCAACCTCTCCACGACACTTGTTCGTTCTGTAATTAGAGTGACATTTTCTTGAGAATCCACAATTCTTATGGGAGAAGTTTGACGAGGGTGATAGAATGTCTCACTTGAAATTTTAGTATGATGAATTTCAGTACGTCTGGATCGTGAAAATGGTGGACGCATGCTTCAATGACTGCTTCGTTGGCCTGACTGGGCAGATGCTCCATTTTGAACAGTCTGGATGAACTATCGCATAGTTTCTTGCATAGCCATTTGTCCCCTGGATAAGTTTGCCAGGATTCTTGTGATATCGTTGACATTTGGAGGAGCAGAAGGGTTAGGAGGATTCCCGTTATTGTTCCTATTACTAGATTCTGGAATCTTAGCGATGTATGATAATTTTTTAGTGAAAAACGCTACGTATAATCTTTCCCACAGACGACGCCAATATGTTGATGTAAAAAACTAGATTTGATCTAATTAATTAATCACAGATAAATATGAATAAAGAAATAAGACACGAGATTTTTAAAGTGGTTCAACTTTAATGAAATGGACTACGTCCACTATCTTGTATTACTGGGTATTTTGTCTTAATCTTGATTATGTTCGCTTATGATATCTTACCCTGCCATGAGGGTATTTATAATGTTTTTATAGCCCTTAGGCTGTCTATGTGAATGGGTCATGTGCCGTTATTGAATAGGCGTATACATCTGTACATGGTAAAAAATATTTATTGGATCCGTATTGGTCGTTTAATCTTCCTAGCTAGTTGCTCGGTGTACTGAATAGCTCGATACGTTGAGTAGCCCGGTGCTTTAAGTTGCTCGGTACATATACTTTTGCCACACTGGATGACATGTGTCTTCATATAGCTGTTCCACATCAGCCGACTAATTTTTGTATCAATAATGAATAACATTCATAACCTTTGGGTACGTAGGATTCATGAGTGGATTTTGTGTTTTGTGGGTGTAGGTTGCATGCAGAAAAACCCTAGTTTTGAATTAAATGAATTTGGGGGCGTATAACTCATGTAAATTATGTAGAGATAATGAAATTGGAAATATGATGTATTAATGATGAAATCTCAGTGTATTCTATTTAAAATAATTTAATGGGATTAATAGGGTGTTTATGACGATGTGATAATTAAATTAAGATTTAATTGAATTGGACTATTGTGCGTAGTTTTATACATTGATTTATTATGATTGGTTGTGTGACTTGTTGGTATTATTTAATTAACTTTTATGACGACGGGTTGTTGGGTATTTTCTCTCTCCCTATATTTTAGGATGCCTTCTAGGTATGGGACTAGTGGGTAGGCCTTTTGATGATTTACGCCTTCTAGGTATAGGATTAGTGAGGGTAGATTATTACGACTTTATTATATCGGGTTGGGCTGATTTTTGTCACTTTATCATCGTTATGCTGGCCTAGGCATGAGACTAGGTTGAGGTTTATGTTAGAAATTCATCCTATACATACTGTAGGACGTATTGATAACTTGGGGACTCTTAGGTATGGGACTAAGTGGTATTTTGAGGATCTCACGTCGATTAAAAGGGTGGGGTAATTTTTAAATTGAAAAATTGAGAATTAATGCCAAGATAAAAACGGGTATTAAAATTGGTGGCGACATAATGTGCCAATGACCGACAGTTTAACTGGGTCAGCTTGGGCGATTTATGTCATGTCGTGTGTTGGAACTTGTCATATTGCGGGGGAATCGCCAATTTAAACGGATTTTGGCTAGCTATTAACAAGGGGAGGTGTGGCACTTTGGTGAATTATCACCCGAGGCGGGAGGACCGCTATAATGAATTTTGGTGAATTATCACCCGAGGCGGGAGGACCACCATACTTAATAATTATTGAAGTAAGAACATAAATAATTGAGAAATTTGGTAATTTGGATTAATTAATAAAAGTTTAACTTCGCAGGACTTGGGAATTTAAAATCATATTGGTGTGTTCTTTTTAAATGGTAATTCCTATGGGTAGATAGTGATTTACATTTATCGCGTTTAATTACCTAGTTTAATTAAAATATTCTATTGTGATATTTATTGAGTATAATGCTACTGTCTGGATTCAAGGATCCTATTTGAGGTGAGTAGTGTGTATTCATGCTCGGGGCTCTGACCTCGTGCGTTGACTAACCTTTTTCAGGAAATAGTATTTGAAGAAGCTGCATTGATTTATTTGGAGAAATGCTTGGAGGTCCAGTTGGAGTTTCTCTACCTTATGCGTATTGATTTAGTTTAGTTTTCCATTCGTTTGCATTAACTTTGAGACACAGTTTATGGTTTTAATTGGGCCATTCGATTCCAAAGTTGTATGGGTATTATTAAGTTATGTCACTAGATTCAGTTGGAGATTAGTCATTTTCATATCAATTGGAGATTGGAAATTATTCAAAGTTTAGCATGTGATGAAACTTTTGTCGTTCAATTGTTATTATTATTTGGGATGAAATCCAATTATAAATGTTGTGTATGATTAATTTTATATGTCTTATATCCGTCTCATGCTAAGAATGGTATTTTATTTACTCAGGCCCGTCTTAATTTTGGAGGTGGCCGGCGCCATAATTAGGCGGGGTGTGACAGATGGTCTCAGAGCATGGTCTTAGGTCTCGTAGGTTATGAGTCCGTTTAGTTTTCGCATTGCTGATCTTTTATTTCCTTTGTTTATTCGTACTCCTTAAGGTAGAGGGTCTAACATACGTGTTAGATGTGTTTCTTGAAGATGTGCAGTTTTGATTTAAGGATGTTGTAGGCATTAATAAGCTTGATGTGAGGATCCTTAGAATGAATTATGGAGACGATAATTATTTTGGAGATTTTAGTACAAATGTTAGGTATCGTATGTATCGATTTTTGGTGTTGAGATTTAATTTGAGGACGTTAGCATTTCGATGACTTTCGGATATAGGATTAAGTGAGGGATTTGTGAGAGCGTGTGGTACGCCGTTATTTTCATAGTTATGCGTATGCATACGGGCAATATATATATTATTTTGTTGTTCGTGGGGTAGGTGCGCGTATGATTGGGTGTATGGGCACCCAATTATGGAATTCTACGGGTACGCATATGTGAGCCTTATTTTCTTTTTTAGATTTATGCGTTGATGTGTATGCTTCGTCTAATTTCGAGGACAAAATTCTTTGGTAGTGGGGAAGTATGTAACACTCCGTGTTTTTATAATTCATTTATTTAATTAAATGGGAATTTTTGAGAAAAATAAAATTTTAGATTTTTGGATTTTTATCAATTATTTATGTTGGTTTTATTATATGAAAAGTAGAATTTCAAACGGAATCTAAATCGGATTTAAAATGAAGTTTTTATGAGAGTTTTAAGTTTAGCAAAAAAAAAAAGAAAAAAAAAATTGTCATACATTTAGGCAGTGACAAATGAAAAATTTGATTTTCGATTAAATGAATTTAAACGAAGGGGAATGGCAGTGGACACGTACCTGTTCGATCGATCGATCGACCTAGGGAGTCGATCGATCGACTATGCCAGATTTGAGGTGGTTCAGTGATTTTATTTGTAGTGTTAGAGTGGGATTAGGATTCCTAAATAGTATATAAGACTAATAATCCGTAGGGGGACTTTTCATAATCATTTTTTCACAAGTTTTTCTCCAGATAACACTTCTAAATATTTTTCCTCTCAACCATGGTCATCAATCTCCAACATAATCAAGTTTTTGTCACAAGTTTTGGAAGGCTTAATTGGGATTTAATCAAATTTGTTCAAGAACACTTCTTTGTTAATTTTTCGAGAGGAATCCAACCGTGCTATCAGTTTTTCTTCAATTTAATCTCAGGCATGAATACTGTATTCTTTTCCTTTAGTATTATACGTTTTAAGTGTTGCCTAAACATTAATTCAATATTTTTTTAAAATCAATTAGCAATCTAAATAGTGAAAGTGAACAATAAAGTTCGAGGCTGTTTTTATGAAATCTTTTAATATAAATAACATTCATAACCTTTGGGTACGTAGGATTCATGAGTGAATTTTGGATTTTGTTGGTGTAGGTTGCATGTAGAAAAACCCTAGTTTTGAATTAAATGAATTTGGGGGCATATAACTAATGTAAATTATCTAGAGATAATGAAATTCCAAATATGATGTATTAATGATGAAATCTCGTTGTATTGTATTTAAAATAATTAAATGGGATTAATTGGGTGTTTATGATGATGTGAGAATTAAATTAAGATTTAATTGAATTGGATTATTGTGCGTAGTTTTATACGTTGATTTATTATGATTGATTGTGTGACTTGTTGGTATTATTTAATTGACTTTTGTGATGACGGGTTGTTGGGTAATTTTGCTCTCCCTATATTTTAGGATGACTTCTAGGTATGGGACTAGTGGGTAGGCCTTTTGATGATTTATGACTTCTAGGTATTGGTCTAGTGAGGGTATATTATTACGACTTTATTATGTCGGGGGTGGGCTGATTTTTGTCACTTTATCGTCGTTACGCTAGCCTAGGCATGAGACTAGGTTGATGTTTATATTAGAAATTCATCCTATACATAGGGTAGGACGTATTGATAACTTGGGGACCCTTAGGTATGGGACTAAGGGGTATTTTGAGGTTCTCACATCGATTAAAAGGGTGGGGTAATTTATAAATTGAAAAATTGAGAATTAATGCCTAAGATAAAAACGGGTATTAAAATTGGTGGCGATATAATGTGTTAGTGACCGACAGTTTAACCGGTTCAGCTTGGGCAATTTATGTTGTGTCGTGTGTTGGAACCTTGTAATCTTGCCGGGGAATCGACAGTTTAAACGGATTTTGGCTGGCTATTGATAAGGGGAAGTGTGACACTTTGGTGAATTATCACTCGAGGCGGGAGGACCGCTATAATGAATTTTGGCGAATTATCACCCGAGGCGGGAGAACCGCCATACCTAATAATTATTGAAGTAAGAACATAAATAATTGACAAATTTGGTAATTTGGGTTAATTAATAAAATTTTAACTCCGCGGGACTTGAGAATTTAAAATCATATTGGTGTGGTCTTTTTAAATGGGGATTCCTACGGGTAGATAGTGATTTACATTTATCGCGTTTAATTATTCCGTTTAATTAAAATATTCTATTGTAATATTTATTGCGTATAATGCTACTGTCTGGATTCAAGGATCCTATTTGAGGTGAGTAGCGTGTATTCATGATCGGGGCTCTGACCTCGTGCATTGACTAACGTTTTTCAGGAAATAGTATTTGGAGAAGCTGCATTGATTTATTTGGAGAATTTCTTGGAGGTCCAGTTGGAGTTGCTCTACGTTATGCGTATTGATTTAGTTTAGTTTTACATTCCTTCGCATTAACTTTGAGACACAGTTTATGGTTTTGATTGGGCCATTCGGTTCCAAAGTTGTATGGGTATTATTCAGTTACGTCACTAGATTCACTTGGAGATTAGTCAGTTTTATATTAATTGGAGATTGGAAATTATTCAAAGTTTAACATGTAATGGAGCTTTTGTCGTTCTGTTGTTATTATTATTTGGGATGAAATCCAATTATAAATGTTGTGTATGATTAATTTTATATGTCTCATATCTGTCTCATGCTACGAATGGTATTTCATTTACTCACGCCCGACTTAGTTTTAGTGGCGGCTGACGCCAGAATTAGGCGGGGTGTGACAGTATCCACCGATCAGCCTCAGGATTACGGAATCCTTTCTTCTTTTGCAATAGAGCCTCGACTCCATAAATCAATAATAGAGTGAACCCTACAAGGGTTTGATATAGTATTTTGTAACTAGGGTATGAGACTCAACAAATCATTCTAGGGGATGAGTGATTTGGAAAAACAATCTTGTTTTGAAGAAATAAAAAGATGAAAAGTTTTGGAACATGTATAGGGAATTCGTTTTTGCCAAAGGTCTTGAGAAAACCTATTCAAAATATTTTTTTATTTAAAAGTATGAACTTTGAGGCGGCAGTCTCATTCGAACGAAACACTAGTTTTGTTCTAATGAGGTCACATCTCGTTGGAACGAGATGCCTATTTTGTTCAATCGACCTTCCAACGAGATTCCAATGAGTGATGTTTTGACAAACATAGACCATTTCGTTCGATGTTCATTAAAAGTTTGTTTGAACGAATTAAGCACTTTGTTCCAACGAGATTTTATCTCGTTTGAATGAGGAAAGGGTCTTGTTCTAACGAGATTGGAATCTCATTCCAATGAACTATTTTTTTTATAAATATTTTGTAAAAAAAAAAGCCTCGATTAAAAGACACATCCCATAATAATTTGACCAAGTAAAACAAAAATCACAAGTTTGTATACCTCCATAAAATGTTCGTGACGATTACAACTGATATGACAGATATAGTCCATTGTCGCGCGTACTGACTGATAAAGTACTGGAAGGCCACATCCTTACTGAATGGCTGCATCCCTGTTTAAAGGCCGCATCCTTACTATAAAGCTGCATCCCTATTTGAAGGCCACATCCCTTACTGGAAGGCCGCATCCCTTACTACAAGGACGCATCCTTATTGCAAGGCTGCATCCATGTTTGAAGGCCGCATCCTTACTACAAGACTGCAACCCTGTTTGAAGGCCGCATCCCTTACTGAAAGGCCGCATCCTTACTGCAAGGTTATATCCCTATTTGAAGGACGCATCCCTGTTTGAAGGTAACATCCCTACTAGAAGGCTGCATCCTTGCTTGAAGGCCGCATCCGTTACTGAAAGGCCACATCCTTACTACAAGGCTGAATCTATGTTTGAAGGTTGCATCCTTTACTTGAAGGCCGCATCCCTTACTGAAAGGCTGCATCCTTATTGCAAGGTTGCATCACTGTTTGAAGGCCGCATCCTTATTTGAAGGTCGCATCCCTTATTGGAAGGCCGCGGTAACCTTAACATATTATCACAGGGTGCGGCACCCAAGGAATGCCGCATCCCTCACGATTACATCTGCTACCTCACCAGACACGTGATAACTCATACTCCTCGTATAAATAGAGGAGTACCCCTCATTTTAAGGGGGACGAGAGATAGAACTTATAAGCGAAGCCCTGCCCAACTCTACTCACACTCTCTAGATCACCGGACTTGGGGGCTGACCCACTGTCGCAGCCGCGCCGATTACCCCTCAGGCCACATCTAGGGCTCCTGCTTAGCCATTATCATGTATTCTCTCCCCTTTATTCTAATGTACGCCTCTAATGGCACTGTAAACTGGTACTGCAACATATGTATAATGAGAGTAGAGCACCAAAGTGGATGTAGGCCTATTTTAGAGGCTGAACCACTCTATATCTTGTCTTTTATATGTCTTCACTTGCTCTATCTGCTTATTATACACTTACCCTTGATTTAGTGGTACGAGAACGACAAGTGGACGATTTATCGTATCATCAATTTGGAACCGTTTATGGGAAGGAGATATTTCAATCTTGTTTCTCTATGTCTTGAGTTCGTAAACACCTTATCTTATTCATAGGGATCCGTTGGATCATAATCTCGTGAGTAAATTTTGGTTATTGAGCTTTGTTTCACATTCACACCCATAAATGGGTATTTCTTATGTTTAGATCTACCCTTGGGTCTCCATTTTATGACCTTGGATATATTTTACATACCCCTGTGATATCGTTTCATCTAGATAGTGCTGAAAAGCATGATGGGCTTTAGCCCTGAAAAGGTGAATGATTAGGGAAGGATTGTATTTACTCCCTTTTTACTGTTTTTGACCTATGATCTAGGGTTTATCATTGAAACTGTGCCGTTTTGTGCACCATGAGGATATTCTCTCATTAATAGACCCTAGTAGGTATGCTCTTCACGTGTTGGGGGAGAAAAGCTGAGCTTCTGGGTTTCAATTTTGGGGTTATTCCTTCACTGTCTAGTTAGGGATGCGGCCTGGCAGTTCAACTACCTTTCTGGCCGTGACCTTTACTAGTGCGGTTGCATTATAAAAGCTTCAAATCACCGGGTAATAGACTCAGGTGGTCTCCATCTCAACCTTGGTGAATATCATTCAAAGGCCACGGCAGTACACCTATGTGCTTCACTGGACGCAACCTCAGTAGTAATATCGTGTAATAGTGCAAACGCTGCATCCCATCTCTATACTTGCTCTTTCTATATTCTATGGTTACTCACTTCTGCTAGTTTTGTCTCAGATTATATATTTTGTAAATACTAACAAAGCAAAAAATGGAGGGAGAATCCATCCAGACCACATAAATGAAGAATGAGATTGTGCAGCTGTACAATCACCTCAATTATCTTTACGAATGCAATGTTTCACTCCAAACTCAGGTCAAATTTTTGACCCAAAGAGTTCTCATGCTGGAGGCCGTGGTACCCTTTGCTACTGCTGCATCTATTACTGTCGCAGCCCCAGAAGCTCCATCCATAGAAGCAGTTAGCGTTGAGGCCTACACCCCATTGGCCTTCCAAGTTGAGGAAATTTTTTATTCATAAAGGAGGATAAGTTGCTGAGATGGCCAAAGAAGTTGAGAGCTCTATCCCACAAGAGGAACAAAGCCAAATGGTGCAAGTTTCACCAGGACCACGGCTGTGATACTGAGTAGTGCTATGCCCTGAAAGATGAAATTAAAAGGCTTGTAAGGCAGGGAATGCTACATCGCTTCCTCAAGGATGCCTAAGGGATGCAGCCCAGCCTGGCAGATGCTGCATACCACTTCTCAGCTTTAGTTTTTCATTACCTGTTTATGCTTATGAAGCTTATTATAGCCCTAACCTTTAAGAATTTTGTGTTATTAACAAAATCAATTGTTGAAATATGCGTATATGAATAGATGAATTGGCAAATTTTGCCATATGTTTATTTTCTTATTTTCATTATCTGTTGTCTCATAAAAAAGACCATTTTTTGTCTTGAACAGATTTCGAATGGAAATAATCTATTATCTCGAAAGATTATTATTATTTCGGGATGCACTTATAGAGGGAAACACTACATCTATGGAGATTATTATTATCTCGAATAGCGATCTCAATTATCTTATGAGTGCCCCTCACAATGTGCGACTACATCTTATCATATGACGATCATATTCATGAAAGCATCCAATGATTCAAGGAGATTCTATTGGCTGCAAGGGCTTCAAATTACCGTTATTAGTTTTCGGGATGCGTCATTAGCTAGGGGCTAATAATACCTATCATGGGAAGGCTTTATATATATCACCAGCTGTGGGTGGCTTAATAACGTAACCCAGCCCGGGGAGGGTTGAAAGTATCCCATATAACAACTGTGGGTGGCTTAATAATGTAACCCAGCCTAGGGAATCTTGAAAGTATCCCACATAATAGCTGTGGATGGCTTAACAACATAACCCAGCCCGGGGAGGCTTGAAAGTATCCCGTATAATAGCTGTGGGTGGCTTAACAACATAACCCAGTCGAGGGAGGCTTGATAGTATCCTGTATAATAGCTGTGAGTGGCTTAACAACATAACCCAGCCCCGGGAGGCTTGATAGTATCCCGTATATTAGTTGTGGGTGGCTTAATAACATAACCCAGCCCAAGAAGGCTTGAAAATATCCTGCATGTCTATAGAGGTCCAATCTAAAAGACAAGGGCCTCAAAGGATCCGCAACACTATCAATATGGCTGCATCCATCAAGGAGTTCATTCATAAGTAGCAAATAAACTGAATTTCTAATATTTCGCGACAGGGTTAAAAACCCGCCGCAACCTCTAAATTGCAGTCTACTTGAAAAAATAATGGCTCAATGCCAGCCAAAGTAACTAAAAGATGTTACGGTGATGACTTGGATTTGGATCCAGTTAAATCTACTAAGGGTAAATGGACTCAGTCATACAATTCAACCGTAGCACCAAGTTATTTTCTTTGGCACTGCAGCTTGGGGGATGACAGCCACAAGTATGAGTGGAAAATTTTTAAGTGAAAAGAAAATGTAATTGGTCACAGCTTATTTAAGGAACATGTTTTAGAGATGTTGTCGTGGCCCCATGTTCCATCCATTTATTGAGAGAAGGTACTCATTCAAGTGTTGCAACAAGCAAAGTGGTCCAAAGACTTAATTGTTCGCGATAAGGGACTTGTTCCCCAACATCCACTATTGCTATAAACATACAAATGCAGCCTATCAATATGGCTGCAAGCATCTAGGAGACAAGCTCACAAGAGATAAGCCACAACCCCAAAGATAAATTCTATTGGTACCGCGGCTTGGGGATCATAGCCCCACAGATTTATGAAGTCTACAAGAAAAAATATTAGTGAAAATTCCTAGACAAGGTACAACAAGCCGCAACCTATTTAGAGAAACCACTCACATAGTGTTGTCGCGGCCTTATGTCCATTGAAGTTGAAGTAATCTTTCAATCTCATCTAATCAAATAAGCAAGTATCAAATCAAGCAAAGGAACAAGAAAGATAAACAGATAGATTAAAGGCCAAAGCCATGGCAAATATTGAAATTTTAAGTTTACAGATAAGTGGTCGCAGCCTGAAATAAAGCTTGAGTTCCAAAAGAGGCCATAGCCTTGGTTAGAAGTTCATAAAGTTGCAAAAGGCTGGAGCCTCGCACATATTAACAAAAAAAATAAAAGTTAAAATAGAAGACTAAGAGTTCGCATCATCATCTTCTACATCTCCTTCAGCGTCAGTCTCAGATTCATCATCCTCAGTAGTAGCCTAGCGTAGAGCCCATGAATGTCACCTCAGATGCTACGACAAGAGTGCAACCCAACCGCAACCCTAAAGTTTCTATTGGCACCGCGACTTGCGGGTTCATTATGATGAAAATGACAGAAGTCAAAGGCTACAGTACTTAGCCGCCGCTTGGGATCAAACAGGCCCCGACACATTCTTTAGTACTTGGCTGCCTCTTGGGATCAAATAGGCCGTGGCACATTCTTTAGTACTTAGCCACCGCCTGGGACCAAACAGGTTGCGACACATTCATTAGTACTTGCCCACCGTCTAGGACCAAACAGACCGCGACACATTCTTTAGTACTTGGCCGCTGCCTGGGATCAAATAGGTTGGGATCAAATAGGTCGCGACATATTCTTAAGTACTTGGCCGCCGCCTGGGATCAAACAGGCTACAACACATTCTTTAGTACGCCACTGCCTGGGATCAAACAGGTTGTGACACATTCATTAATGCTTGGCCGCCGCCTAGGATCAAATAGGCCCGACAGATTCTTTAGTACGCTACCTGGGATTAAACAGGCCGCGACATATTCTTAAGTAATTGCTACCGCCTGGGATCAAATAGGCCGCAACATATTCTAAGTACTTGCCACCGCCTGGGATCAAACAGGTCGTGGCATATTCTTTAGTACTTGGCCTCCGCCTGGGATCAAACAGGTCATGGTACATTCTTTAATACTCGACCATCACCTGGTATCAAATAGGTCACGACACGTTCTTCAGTACTTGGTCATCGCCTGGTATCAAACAGGTCACAACACATTCTTGCCATCGCAGAACAGATAACAAAAAGAGAGCTACAGTGGATTTTAATTCAAAAATTACCTGAAAACTTGAAGAAAAGGGATTGCTCTAGATTTGCTTTCAAATAATGGGAAAACGTAATGAAGGCAACGACCAGACACCATTTGTATAATAGGCAACATTTGAGGTCGCGGGATATTTGGAGAAGAACATATTCCAGTTGCAGTGCAAACTATTGATATAAATGGTGTCTGGTCGTTGCCTTCATTACATTTTCCCATTATTTTAAAGCAAACCGTTGTATTTCACTATAGCCGCGACATCGTTTGAAGATTATAAGACTACTCAGCCGTAGCCCCAATCGGAACCTCTTAGCACTACGGCTTGGGGGCTTATTGATATGACAAATATAGTCCCCTGTCGCGCGTACTGACTGACAAAGTACTGGAAGGCCACATCCCTACTTGAATTTTGCCTCCCTGTTTGAAGGCTGCATCCCTTATTGGAAGGTCGCATCCTTTACTGGAAGGTCGTATCCTTACTACAAGGCTGCATCCCTGTTTGAAGGCCGCATCCTTTACAACAAGGACACATCCTTACTACAAGGCCGCATCCTTATTACAAGGCTACAACCCTGTTTGAAGGCCGCATCCCTTACTGAAAGGCGGCATCCCTGTTTGAAGGCCGCATCCCTGTTTAAAGGCCGTATCCCTACTGGAAGGCTGCATCTCTACTAAAAGGCTACATCCTTGCTTGAAGGCCGCATCCTTAATACAAGGCTGCATCCATGTTTGAAGGTTGAATCCCTTACTTGAAGGTCGCATCCCTTACTGAAAGGCCGCATCCTTACTGCAAGGCTGCATCCTTGTTTGAAGGCCGCATTCTTATTTGAAGGTCGCATCCCTTATTGGAAGGCCGCGGTAACCTTAACATATTGTCACAGGGTGCGGCACCCATGGTAGGCCGCATCCCTCACGATTACATCTGCTACCTCACCAGACCCGTGATAACTCATACACCTAATATAAATAGAGGAGCACCCCTCATTTGTAAGGGTACCGAGAGATAGAACTCATAGGCGAAGCCCTGCCCAACTCTACTCACACTCTCTAGATCACCGGACTTAGGGGCTGACCCACTATTATAGTCGCACCGATTACCCCTCAGGACACATCTAGGGCTCCTGCTTAGCCATTATCATGTATTCTCTCCCCTTCATTCTAATGTACTCCTTTAATGGCACTATAAATAGGTACTACAACATATGTATAATGAGAGTAGAGCACCAAAGTGGAAGCAAGCCTATTTTAGAGGTTGAACCACTATATATCTTGTCTTTTATCTGTCTTCACTTGCTCTATCTGCTTATTATACACTTACCCTTGATTTTGTGGTACGAGAACGACAAGTGGACGATTTCTCGTATCATCAGCAATCGCTTGAATCTCGAACACGATGCTCAGTCACTCACATGTCTTCAAATAATCATAGGGGAAAATGTAGATGTATTGATCGGTTCGTAGAAACTGTTTGTAACGGGATATGCCAAAATAACTAAGCTATGAGAAATTTTAAAACCTTTCTCTTACATAAACCAATTTTATTTCAGATATATAAGTATTTCTTCTCAATTTAGTGTATATGATTAATATGGATATTAACCTAAATTATCTCATTATGTTAATTATGAATTTGGTTAATTGATTACTACAATCATATTATAACATTATTAAGTTTAGATTCAACTGAATATATATACTAAAACACAAAAAAAATTAGATTCCTACACTTGGTAAACTTTCCTTAGTCCAAAGTCGAATGAATTCCAAGCTCTAATCCTCCAATTCCTCTTCTCTATAAGACGCCTTTTCTCTCTAAGCCATAAGGTTCCTCTCCAAAGTTGTTAATGTGAAATTGGTTTAACTTAATGGCCTCCTAAGTGTATTAATCCCAAAATTAGTCTTAGTCCCTATATGGGCCTCAACCCAATTAGCCCCAGTACACCTCCAAATAGCCCAAAACACTACCCAAATCATATACGAACCCACTGAACTTAAACCCCATTATTTTGAAGTGATTAACAGACATTCTAAATGTTTCAAAAGCCAACTCGAAACATGATATCAAACCTTAATTATTTAATTATTTACTTGTTAATCATGCCACGCCATTATAATAAACTACTTCATAATTGATGGGACCCGATATCGAGGGAATAATCTAAATAAGGAAACCCACGACATGTAGTCCATGACCATTCCATAGTTGTCTATAATACATAGTCACATCCAAGTATTTAATTAATGAATTATCGTGTATTAATTCTATTTTCACAATTGACTTTTAAAATAAGAACAAAAGATAAATAATGACATCACATATCATAATAAGCACATAACGCAAATTTCACAATTTAAATAATTTATATAAGACATAAAATACGGGGTATTACATTACTCCCCCCATAAGTAAGGACTTTTGTCCTCGAAATTCCAGTTATATACTTGACTAGAAGTTCTTTGGATTCCTTGAACGCATGTCCTCCTCTCTCTCCCATGTGGACCATTGAACTCTAACTAATGGTATGGCCTTCGATTGAAGGGTCTCCTCTCTACGATCAATGATATGTTGTTATCGTTCCTCAGATCTCTCATCGGGTTGCATCTCACCCGTCGAGGTCGATATGATGATAGGAGTCCCCATCCCTCATAAATTTCCTCAACATCGATGCATTGAAAACATTATGTACTCGTTAAAAATGGTCGGGTAGGGCAAATGATATGTCACCGGGTTACCCTATCTAGTATCGTAACAAGATTGCATAGCGGTAAGCCAACTTTCTCTTGGATATGAATCTGATAACTCCCTTTATCGGGAAGATCTTAAATGCACCTGATCCCCCACCTGAGACTCTAGCTTTCACTTCCTCTTGTCAACGTAAATCTTTTGCCAATCCTACGTCATCTTCATTCGTGCTCAGATGAGTGAAACCTTTTCTTAGGTTTCCTAAATAATGTATGGTTTAAATATCCTGTGTGCCACTGAATCCAACCAATAGCTCCATTAATGGTACGGTCGCCCATATAATGCCTCGTGCGTGCCATACCAATAGTATATTGATGACTATTATTGTAAGAAGATTCTACGAGTGGTATGCGATGGTACCAACTCACTTTGAGATACAATACACAAGCTCAATGCATATCCTCTAGAATTTGGTTCACTCGTTAAGTCTGGCCGTCTGACTGAGGGTGAAATGTCATACTAAAATTCAACTGTACCCCCATAGCATCCTGAAAACCCCTCCAGAATTGGGATACAAATGTATTGTCACCATTAGACACAATGTGATGAGGTACCTTACGAAGTCGTATAATCTCTTACATAAATAATCTGTAGTACTTCTCTACGGTGCAATTTGTCTATATTGGAAGGAAATTATCCACCTTCATCAATATATTAATGATGACCCAAATGGAGTTATGAACTCTTTGGGAAAAATCCCACTATGAAATCCATGGAGATTCTCTCCCACTTCCACTTGGGAATATCCAAAGGGTGTAATTCATCGCTGGTCTTTGGTGTTATACCTTAACTAGATGACACATGGCACACATAGACACAAACTCTACAATCTTTCTCTTCATAAAATCTAGGTAGGATTCTTGTTGTATATCGGGTTTGTACCCAAGGGATATTTATATGCATGTTTATATTGATTCCATTTCAGTATTGTATTGGCTGTAACCCGGCAGCTTATTCGGGTTTATCTCCTTCTGGTATATCAATTGCAGTTATTCATTTTATTTATCATCATTCTAGTATGCATCTTTCTTTCCTTTGTTAGTGTTATAGTGTTGGTTTGTTGTCTGTTGCATGTTCTATTTAATTTTAACATCTCCCTTATATGATATCGGGTAGTTAGTCGTATTTATTTTGTATGGACAGTTGATGTTGAGACTGATCCATCTGAGACTCCTGATTTATTGTAGTATAGGGCTGGCCACCCGTTATTATTTTAATCGGGGTGTTAAAATAGAGTAATGGGAAATCGTGGGATATATGTGACAAGACTAGTTACAGGGTAGTTAGCTAGATGGGCCATGTGTAGTTTCGTTAGGCATGTACTTTAGTTGAGGGATGAGGCGTCCTCAAGAGAGTGCGAGACACAAACTTAAATATGAAGATCATTCGTGCAATTTAATTTCCTGCATTTAAATTCACTTGTTAAATATTTTCAAACGTTTTGGGTTCTAACCCTTGCTATAAAATATTTTCAAAACCTTTTAGGTGCCCAGCCACAGGGACGCCAGAATTTTTCTATTCTAGGGTTACGCAGCTACAGTATAAGAACGTATCTAGCAAGGGGTACGTACCCGCAGTATAAGAACATATCTTGCAAGGCATACGTACTGAAATAAAGATACCCATATGCAAGGCCCTATTTCCCAAATTATTCGAGTTATATTACTCCCAAAATGACGACATCAAACATCATACATACTACATAGTATTCGGTTTGTGTTTTATAGTATACATCATTAGACTTACGTATTTCTTCCATTATTAATTATATATATGTCCTTAAACACCATTTTTTTAAAATAATAAAAAAATAATTTTTTTGTTGAAACTTCATGGATATGATATCCATGGTGGGAAGATCATCTCCAATTTTTTTCATCAAAAAATTCAATAGAATAACCGTTGAGATGAAGTGATATGTAAAAAAATGGTATAAATATGCATTTTCGACCGTTGAAATGTTGGCGATCATCTCACCCACTTTCTGATTGAATTTTTTTATGAAACTTCATGGATATGATCTCGATTGCGAGAAGATCATATCCATGAAGTGTCATAAAAAAATTCAATCAATAAAGCGGTTGGCGTCGACCCAACATTTCAACGGTTGAAAATACATATTTATACCTTTTTTACGTATCACTTCATCTCAACGTTTTTTTATTGAATTTTTCGAAGAAAAAAATTGGAGATGATCTTCTCACCATGGATATCATATCCATGAAGTCTCATTAAAAAATCATTTTTTTACTATTTTAAAAAATGATATGTACCGGGATCTACACTATAAGGAGTTTTTATAGGGGACTTTTTACACACACACACACACACACACACACACACACACACACACACACACAGATATATATATATATATATATATATATATATATATATATATATATATACACTACACTAAGGCATTTACCAATAGTGTCCCGTTCGTGCTCTATCGGTAGGTCCGAAGGAGTTTCCTATCCAACACGAATAACACAATATACAAACAAGTGGGACTGTACCTACGCAGTACAATATTGCACGCCCCATACCTAGCGGTGACACATGGATCCCAATATCAACACCTCTCTCTTATAAGTGGCATTGCTATGTAGTACCTAAAATATGACCTACATTTCGTCTAGCCCACTTGTGTCGACGTGTGCTACGGTCCCGAACGTGCGTACCCCGATCGATAGGACAATCCACGAGCATAGATATGTTCACACAAAATATAGTTACATATTACCATATGTAAAAGTAATTATCCTAATAATTACCCCATAGCTATCCCATAAAGATTATCCGTAATTACCCTTAGTTAATAATTAACCATCACGTAAATTATAAACCTCATTTTCTTTATAAAATGTAATTAACCATCTAGTTAATTTAACTTTCCTTTTATTGGTAACATCACGTTTCTATTTTTAATAAATTTCGCGATTATCCGTACACAGTCCCACCAACTCGTATGAATACATAAAAATACTCACGACACATCCGCGGACCCCATAGCTTTACCCCCAGGAGCCGAACTAGTTCGGCTCAGGGGCGAATTTGTTCGCCCTTGTTAGCTATTTGCGAACCCAACATTTTATCTTACTACAAGATTTACATTCTTCCCTTTAAACCCAATTTCAAAGGCTTAAACTTTGTGATAATTATTAATATCAGACCCTATGACTTAGTTTACCATCTTACGATTGTTTATTGCACATTTTCCAACCCCGATTAAGTAAAAAATCACTTATCATCTTATGATTATTTATTACATATTTTTTAACCTAGATTAAGTCCCAAATCACATAAATTAGGATCATGGAGAAGTTCATATTTATTCAATTTTTGCCAACTATTCTCCTAACATCTACCACATGTAGGTGTCCAAATTAAATCAACATCCCAAGCTTTATACAGGGATTAACTCCTCTAGATATAAATCATCAAAATCATTATACTAGGGGTCTTAATCATGAGTTCTATCAACATAAACTCTTAAAATTCTACCATCTTAAATTATGGATTTCCTACTTTAACATCAAAATCAATTCCTTCAGGGGTATAAACTAATATCATCATCAAATCATCAAAGTTCCCTAAATTCAGAATTTCTACATGGGATTTCAATACACGATGAATTAAGAAGCAATTTGGACTAAATAAAATTAGCAAGAAAATTCTTGCCTTAAGTATTGAACGATTTTTTGATCGGCTTCTATGATTTCTTCTTGAATCTTTTTCTTCCAATTCTTCTTCTAGTGTTCTTGCCTCTTTTTGTCAAAATGTATTTTAGGATTCTTGGATACAAATGATAAGGTGTTATTAAACTCCTAAATAATAAAATTAAGGCTTAAATCTTGGGCCTTAGGCCTAAAATTTAGACCCCCAAATGGACCCAAATACACATCCCAACTAGCGCAATAACCTCTTAACTCATATATAAACACCCCAGGACTATTTTTAAAGTCTAGAACACCTTAACGAGCCCACAAAACCTATCGAAACGCATCTCGAATATCTTTTATTCAACAAGTATACTTTTCAATTTTGTCACGCATCACAAATCAATTATTCAATGTACATGCAATTATTTCTTACTGAAATTTTTTATCATGTGAAGTCAATTTCGCATAATAGGAGATAATAATTAATTAATTCATTCGTAACTTAATTAATTTAATAGATCGATTTAAATTAATTTCTAAATTTTTATTTTATTCCAAAAAATACGGGACATTACACAGAGTATGCAATGGACAGTATGTGATGTGAAACATTCAGAGTTTAAAATTAATCTGTACAAGAAAATCCAACTAATAGCTGTAGTAGGTGAGACTAATCATGGCATGTAGTACAATGTGTCACCAATGTTTCAAAAGATAGTATAACCAAATTTTGTTACATAAACATAACTATCTACTAAAATTTGTACCGGATAGAAGGCCGTGTCCCATGAAGAACATGTTGGCAAAATTATAGATGTCATTGCTGGAGCTCTCTGGTTCTTGTAACAACCCACCCTTTTGGAGACACTTAAATCCCACATTTAGGTATAAATTGGAAAATGTGGAGACTTTTTCGAAATAGTAATTTTTGGAATTTTCGAGGATTTAATGATTTTCGATGGGTGTAGTAATTACTTTTGGGAGTAAATAGGTCGAAGTAATTTAATTATATGTCACCGTGGAGAAAAGTGACAAAAAGGTCAGATTTTTATTAAGAACCCGCATTAAATTATTTATGGGTTAGAATAGTGATTTGCGGTCAAGTACCTTGGATGGGAATTTCGACTGCGCCGTGAGTCTTAGAATGTCCGAGATAGTCAGAAAAGAGTGTCCGATTGTCGAAATTAAGTTTCGGGGAATTTTAGAGTTAAACGGCCTCGTAATTGAGTAAACGAGTCGTTTTTGGGGTATTAAGGGGTTAAACCCTTTTCTCCTTATAAAAGGAGGGAGAGAGGGAGAAAAAAAGAAGAAAAAAATAGGAGAAAAGAGAGAGAAGAGAGAGAGGAGAAAAAGGAAGATTTGGGCCAAACTCTGCAGGATTCGGCTCGAGGTCGTCGGATTTTATCCACGAGGAAAGTGTTTACTTGCTGTATTTACTTTTTTGCATAAATCTCATACTTTAGTTTGGCATTAACAAACCCTAAAGATTTTGGGTTGGGTTTTCGTGGATAAAACGGATTTTCGGGAGTTAAAACGAATAAACCCCTAAAATTTTCTAATTGGAGAAACATGGAAATTAATTGAAATTAATTGGTGGTTTTGGGTTCTAGGATGTTTATAACCCTTAATATATGTGTATTTGTAGTTTTTTGGGGTTGTAGGACATTGGGTGAGGCGACAAAAGCTCGGGAGCAGCTTTAATGGCCAAAATCGTCTCGGAGAAGACGATGAATCGTATAGGCAGCGTGCTTACCGAATGTATTCGGCCTAGAGGAGAATCGATTCGGCTTTTGGTCAAAAAATGAAAAATTTGTATATCTCTTCGACGCGGTCGCGTGGGCGCCGACCGCGTATTTTTCTGATTTTTTTGGATTTATAGTGATTTTTATACGGAAAGCTGTCCGAGATCGAAATCGTTAGTTAGAAATCAAACCTGATTTTGGGAGAATTAAGGCTAGAATTGTTTGGAGATAAATATTAGGGGTTCCTAAGTATAGAGTGGGGACCTCTAGATCACTATTTGAGCGAAATGTAGTACTTGGATTTGTGGGAAGGAAATCCACAACCTATTTAATTTAAGGGTATTCGGGGGAGAATAATCCCTGAGATATTTCGGTAGGGCATTTAGGCCCATATAATTATGCGTATAGGAAGCATAATTATAATTGATTGCGGAGTGGTATAATTGGAGATATCCATTAAATCCTTAGAGGGCATTAAAGTATGTATTGATTATCAAAGTAAGGAAAATACTTTGGGTTTAGTATCATGCGAATATAAATGCATGATTATGATTCTTTGAGAGAATCCTTGGGATTATTGGTCATAGTTAGATGGTTTGGCAAATACAGTCATTTATATATTCGAGGAGGAATATATATATATATATATATACACTATGTGATTAAAGTATATATGATATGAGGTAAATGATTTTGAAAATATAAAGATGAATGCTTTCAAAATGGAAAAGAAATGATTTTTATAATTAATAAATTATGGTTACACACCTCCCTAAATCTCTATCATAAGGGAAGTTGCGTGCGTATGGTGATGCCCCCTGGCTAATGAATGCAGGGTGGATATAGTCCTATAGGCCATATGGGCGATTATTGTTATTGCGCTAGTTAGGAGATTCTGGGTGTGGTCTTGACTTTCCCGCAAGCATATGGCCGCTTCCTGACGTTGGTAGGTTCCCAGGTTGTCTTGTTTGATAGGCCCTGGAAGATGATAGCCATTTAGGAGCGCGTCCAGTGGGGAAACCCGAAGGGGCGGTCTTAGATTTGTTAAAGCAATTTATGATAATAAATTGGCTTTAATTTACATTTCCTGGATGGAAGAAGGGAAATGGGGTAAATGTTTTGGCTTCGGTAACACTTCCCGGATGGAAGAAGGGAAGTGGAAGCATGTGATATGATCAAAGCATTTTTACGATAATAAAAATGCCTTTGAATACATTTCCTGGATATGAGAAGGGAAATGGGATGATATAAAACAGAAAGACATTTTTATGATAATAAAACTGGCTTTTAAAAGTATATGATTTGTTAAAGCAATTCATGATAATGAATTGGCTTTTATATTTACAGTTCCTAGATATAAGAAAGGAATTGGGAAGTTTTGAGAAAAATAAAAGGTATTGATAAATACTTGGTATATGAATCCTCAGTCCGGGAGATAGATCAGGATATTTATGGTAATATGTATATATATATATGGATAAATCGAGTACCGAGGGTCGAATGGATCCCGACGATCGACCTTGCCACATAGTAGTGTATCAGGGGGTTCCTTGTTTGGATTTTGTTTTGCGAGACACCCCACGCATGAATATGGCAATGTGTTGAGACTGGGGAGAAGTTTAATCATTAGTGCTCTAATATTAATTCTTATGGTATATATATTTATATATATCTTTCTGTACTGGGGGACTAGCGGATCTCGACGATCGACCGTGTCGCGTAGTAGTGTATTGGGGGGGTTCCTTGTTTGGATTTCGCTTTGCGAGACACCCCACGCAAGAACATGGCATAGCGTTTAGACTGGGGTGAAGTCTAGCCCTTAGTACATTTCTTGGATTATCTAGGGTTGATAGTAGTTGTGTGATAGACTAGTTTAGCAGGGTAGCTTGACTAGGATGTTAGAGGGATGTGTTAGGAGTGCACTGTTAGTAGAGAGGTGAGGGGTATCTCATGGGAGTGCGATGCCAAACTTAAATATGAGATAAAACCTTTTTCTAAAAATAAGGCATTTATGCACTTGCTAAATATTTTCAAAACTCGGGCTCTGACCCGTTTATATACTTTTCCTCTCTTGCTATATATATATATATATAGGTCTCCAGACACAGGGACGCCTGGATGGCACTTCCTTCGAGTCAGGTGTGCAGCAGCTGTGGATGCGTGCAGGTTCTCGGTAGACGCTTCTAACCTTGTGATCTAGTGTAATACCCCGTACTTTTGACTATATTTATTTTTGGGATTAATTAATTAAATGTGTATTAATTGGAAATTAATCCGGGTTATAAATACTAATGTGATACGAATTGGTATTTGATTAGGTGCATATATGATTATATATGAACTTGGTATTATAAAATTTGTCGTGAGATTTATATACGGCATTTTAGAAATTTTGTTGAGACGCGTGGGACCGCCGCGTCACGGTATAATATTTTGATATTAAAAGTGAATTTAAAATCTATAATCCGTATGGTCGTTTTGAGTGCGCCAACGCGTCCGGAAGGGTCGAGATAAACAGAAAACACTAGCCGGGGGTATAGTTTGGGTCCCGGGGTATTTTTAGGCCATTCCGGCACCATAAAGGGTATTTTAGTAATTCGGTATTTTTGGATAATTAAAAGTGACGAAAATTGAGAGTTGTAATCTGATAAGGATTTGACCCAACCAACCTTTATTAACCCAACAAGCTACGGAGGTTTATTAAATTAGGTTTTCATAAGTTCCCCCAAAGCAAACCCTAGCCACCATAGCTTTTTAGAGAAGAAAGCTTGGAGAAGGAGAGAGAGAGAGGAATTCTGCAGAAATTCTACACCGAATCCACACCAAATTCAGAAATCAAACCAAGGCAAGTGACTTTATTTCCATTTAATTACTGAGAATCTCTTTTCCATGTTAGAAAATTCAGATTTATGGTTGTTCTTGATGAAATATGAAAACCCATGTAGTCTAGATAATAAAACTTGAGGAATTTGAGAAGGATTGCATGTAGAAGGATAGGTAAATGCTTAATCTGATGTTATACATGATTTGGGTGAAAGAAAAACGGATTTTATTTGATGAATTGAAGGTTCCAAATTTTAGGGTTCATGTTCATAAATGAATTGGGGAAAAGTTTAAATAATTGTGAATTGATTGATGATTTGGGTGAGTAAATCCATACATACGTGATAGGATGTGGTTATACTATGTTTAGAATTGTTTAGAGACTTTAAAACATTCGTTGGGATAAATTTTAGAGGTGATTTGAGGAGTAAAAATGGTGAAAAACGATTTTTGGGAAATTCTGGGCCGAAACTGGCCTCTCGTTAGAAGCAACCTCCAGGTCGTTCGAACGAACTCGTTCGAACGAGCTTCTAACGAGTTGACCAGTCGCTACTAACGAGTGGGGATTTCGTTCGATATCTCGTTCGAACGAGATATCGTTAGAAGGGTCAGTTCGTTCGAACGAACTGGTATCTCGTTCGAACGAGACTTCTAACGACCTGACAGTCCAAACTCGTTCGAAGCCTCGTTCGAACGAGACTTCTAACGAGTTGACAGTTTGGTCCTTTTTGGACTGTTTTGACTTTTGGAGTACCGGGAACTGGTTCAAGGGTAGAGTTAGTATTCCTTTGATGATATAGTGATGGATTTGGGACTTTTGGGTTATTGAGATGAGTAAATAATATACTAGAGTTATATTCAATGAACCGTTTGGGTTGAGACGTGAGTGTCTACTACGATGTGAGGATGAATTATGGCGCGTATAATTACAAACCGGAATACTACGAATTGTGATAATTATAGTTAGTACGAGAGTGCAATATGTACTACGATTAAAATACGGTATTACTAAGATGTGTGCTTACTTAGTATTGGTATATGGATTGTTTGTATGACATACCTACCATACTTGCTATCACGGGAGGTTGCGTTCGCTTAGGACCCTCTAATCCTTGTGTGCCTACGGGGGGGATATAGACTGGTACCTTGATGAACATAGGTCATAGAAGGACTTATTGTGATATTAATAAGTCTGCATGATCATGGGAGCGTAGGTATGTGCGTGACCCATGTGATGGTGACTGTGTTCGCCTCCATTATTTGTGATGTTGTTATCGGTAAACTATTCCTGAGAGATTCGGAATATGTGATCCTTATGTACGTGATGTACCGGGATGGATAGCAGAGTATGTGTGCACTACAGCTTAGATTGCGGGGTGCTTGTATCGTATATTTATGATGTGAATAATATACATTTTATTAATGGGAATCCTCATGTTAATGTTGTAAAAATATTACGGTATTGTTTCGAGATATATAATGAGTTAGCTGATAGTTATATCAATGGCATATTTAGTAACTGAGTTTACGTTAAACCTCTATTAAATTACGAGCGTTGTTATGTTAAATTAACCGAGTAAAATGGGTAGAACCTTTGGTAGTCTAGCTAGTTACGTTGTCACTTAGCTAGTGGAGAGGGTAGTTATAGATGGGTACTTACGTTAGGAGTGCACAGTTAGACGAGAGGTGAGAATATCATGCGAGTGTACGTCCTAACATGTACTTTGCATTTAATGTTTTAAATGTTTTTAAAGCACTTGCAGGTTTTTAAAATATAACTCCACATTCGGGCTCTGACCCGTTTGCTTTTCAAATCTCTTTTTCTTTGTAAAACCATTTTAGGTGCCCAGCCACAAGGACACCAAGCATAGGATACTCATTCAGGTGACGAGCTGTAGCTGCTTGTGGAAGCTACAGGGATTTGCATGTAGACGCTTCTATCTTTTGGATTCCAGAGTCACCATCTATCCGTTGTAGGGCATGTTGCCCAATTCTATTTAGAGACATCTTTTATACTTCAGTTTTCAGACTTTAGCACGTTTTATTATTGTTTCAGTTCATTTATTTCAGTTATGGGATTGTAGTGAGGGGTTTCCTCCAGACTTTATTTACTCTATTGTGATGGTTATTCGTTTTACTTCAGTATGGTGAATGGTGTTATTTATTTCTTCATTACACTTGTTGCATGTTAATCAGACTTAAATTAAAATTTGGCAACTTGCTTTTTAAATACTAGGTGGTTAGATATAATAAAATGTTTTCGACAGTGATGCTATTAACTGAGCCAACTTGGCATTTTGAATTAATTTTATAAAGGAGTAGCTACCCGGTGTTTAATTAGTCGGGGTGTCACATCTAGATAGGAGGTAATGTATACACATTCGGGTAAATAACCCAATTGCATTTATTTATTCTTTCAGTACAACATTCGATATGGTTGTTTATTTTGATCGAGTGTTCGGTTATTTTATTTCATTTCAGTTTCATTTACGCAAAATTGTGTGGATGTTTTAAATTTTGAAGTTGTTGAAAAGAGTAGTTAAGTAAAATTTTGACACCGGCCTAATAGGTTATTAGTAATTAAATGGATTTTCGACAATGATGCTAAGAATGATCCATATGAGACCCCTGTTATAATTTGATATAGGAGTGATCGCCCGGTATTTTATTAGGCGGGGTGTCACAGTTCTCCTAGTGCCTGCTGAAAAGGGATACAAGTGACACTTGCTAGAACTTGCTGGGATGTTGTAGAATTTGACTTTTGCATTTGCAAAGAAAAATAATAAACTTTCTACTCATATAAAATATGACAAAAAATGAAACATTGCCAATTAATTTGTATTTTTTGTGTAATGTTCGAGTACACCAAGATAATTATTTTCCTACTAAATTGTAGGGGTGGCCATAGGCCCGAAGCCTGCCAAGTCCGCCCAATAAAAAAAATAGGGCTTGGGTAAGGTGAATAGGCCGACAAAGCGGGCTTGGCAAAATTTTATAGGCCCGATTTTTTTTCGGGCGGGCTTGGGAATGAATTCTTAAGCCCGATGAGGCCCGGCCCGGCCCGAGGCCCGAATATATATATATATATAGGGGGGGGGGATTTTTATAAATATAAAAACATATACTAAGTCTTTTCATGTGGAGTGGGAAACTTTATATATGGACTTTGTAATATATGGAGTTTAAAACAAATTTTTAATTAAAAAAATTGGTCTTTAAATAAAAAAATAGGTATTTTAATTTTTAAAAAAATCTTTTAATTAACATAATAAGGCCCGATCGGGCGGGCATGGGTAAAGAGCTTTCAAATCTGGGCGGGCTTGAGATTACATAATAAGGCCCGATCTGGGCCCGAGAGGGCTTGAGATAGCACTTAATTTTTCAAGCCCAGCCCGAGCCCGAGCCCGAGCCCGAGCCTGACCGGGCCTGCCCAGGCCCGGCCCACGGCCACCCCTACTAAATTGTAAGCAAATATTTTTTAGGTACAAAAATTAGTTTAGGCAAAATAAACAGATTATTCTCCACAAATACTGTTAACACCTAAGACATAAAATGTTTTGAATGGGAGAATTTATATTGGAAGTAGTTTCATTTGCTCAAACATTATATGACACTCCCTAGTCTAATTCAACAAAAAAGGTCATTATTTCATTATCTTTTCCATTCTTGTAAAAAAGAATATAAAGTTACTATACGAAACAAAATAAAAAAGTGATTACATTACATTCTTACAAAAAGAAGTGGTGAGAATGTATATTATATCATACATATAGAAAAAAGTGATTACATAATGTAGTAATATAAAAAGTGGTAGGAAATCTAAAGAGTTACCAATGCAAATAAAGAATGAAACAAAACATGCTAAAGTGCATAACATGTACAAGGAGTATAATGACCTCTTATAAAAGCTTTGTCTTGGGCAACATCTCTAAAGCTCTCCAAACACCACATTTAACATCTAGAAGGACTAAAGAAGCAAGCATAAATGAAATATGGATTCATTTGTGGTAACATCTTTTAACATATGCAACTCCATTTTGCTTATCCGAATTAAAATATATTAAGAGATAATGTATAAAAAATGTTCATTATATTGATTTTAGAAAATAGTAACAAACAACGCTATTAATGAACTCTATCAATAATCATGTTACTACCTTAATATTGGCAAACATCTACTTACCACATATTATATTCCTGAAATGGAAAATCCAGGTTATATAGTGTCCTATCATCATTAATAAAAAGGAAACTATTGGGGAAAAAAACTCAATTTCAACCATCAATTGAACAGAAAAGAAAGAAAAGAAATATACATGTGTGTGCCTTCAATACCGGAATATAAGATTCAAGGACCGTTTCCGCAATGATAGTTGTTAATCGTATGAGATCATATACGTCTTAAAAATATCAACAACAATAGTTTTTGATGTTATTGTCGATGGAGGCGGGGACAATGAGGTTCTTATTAGCAGAGGAGGTGAAACGAAAATAACATATGAATTGGAGATGTATTTAATGGGGTATCTAATTACAAAAGTAATACGCGAGGGGAAATGAGAGGGAAGAGACACTACTTGTGAAATATCAAAAAGGGTCAATTGGGTTTTAAAAAAACTAAATAAAAAAATTATCTCTATAATACTCTAAAGGCATGGCTATTGGCACTCCCTTCAATTCTTCCAACACTGCACGTTTTACTGTAATTATGTTAAGTGATAATATAGCCCTTTTTGACATCCAATGACTTTCTAACATTTTTGTATTACGTGAACAAACATATTATTAAGGATAAAAATCTAGTAAACTTTTTCAACAAAAAAAATAGTAACCATTATTTTTTTCACTATTGTTACCTTAAATAATTGAACGTAATTTGAGTAAATAATATGATTCACACTTTAAACCTAGTATTTGTCTGATTTACACTTACATAGTCATTTATTTTTATTTTATTACCAAAGACGAATACGGCCTAATTAAAACACGACGCATCAGAACACGATAAAAAATCTTATTTTCTTTAACGTTATACGAACACGATACAACATGAAATCTTATTTTTATAATCAAACATGAAAATTACTCGATTATGAGGAACGCGACACGGAATCTTAATTTTTTTACCTAACATGAACACGACCAAATTAAAATGAGACTTGACACAGAATAATACGAAACCTTATATTTTTACCCGATAAGAAAACAACTCAAATAAAAGTGACACAACATGATACGCTACAATTATTTTTTAAACTAAACACGAATACGACCCAAATAATAGTAACACAACATAAGACAACACAAAATCACAGTTTTATTAACCAGACACGAAAACAATCCAAATAAAAGTAACACGACATGACATGAAATATTTATTTTTACCCATCATGTCGTGTCATGGCTTGCCATGTCATGGTCTTTTTATTTTGGTCGGGTTCGTTTTACGTATAAAAAATAACATTTGTGTAGTGCCACTTTTAATTGGATCGTGAAATGTTATTTTTTTACATGTCACGAACAAAATTTCTTATGTTGTCCTATTTGTATAATAAAAAAGTGATTTTGTGTTGTCTTATATTGTGTTACTTTTATTTGGGTCGCGTTCGTATTTAGTTAAAAAAAAGAACTGTGTTGTGTCACGTTTATTTGGGTTGTTTTTCTATTGGATAAAAATATACGATTTCGTATCGTTATGTGTCCTGTCTCATTTTAATTTCATCTTGTTTGTGTTAGGTAGAAAAATTAAGATTTTGTGTCGTGTTCCTCGTCATTCTTCTGTTTGGTTAGAAAAATAAGATTTCATGTTGTATCATGTGCGTATAAGGTTAACAAAATAAGATTTTTTATCGTGTTATGATGTCTCGTGTTTTAATTAAGTCGTATTCGTCTTTGGTATGAGAATAAAAATAAATGACGATATAAGTGTAAATTAGATAAATATTATATTTAAAGTGTGAATCGTATTATTTACTTAAATTATATTTAATTATTTAAAGTAACAATAGTGAAAGAATCAATGGTTACTATTTTTTTGTTGAAACAGGTTATTATATCTTTTTTTTTGTATCAAAAAGGTTATATTGTGAGAATGCCATTGGGTATAAAAAATTTGGAGTATGAATAGCCATGCCCCTACTCTAAAATGCTATAGAAGCATTTAAAAGACTCAAATTCAAAGCTATCCACGTAACTATCCACATTGGCTCAAAGCCATATCAACATCCATCAATTAACTTTCCAAATATCCATACTGGTTGGCTATAAAAATACCCCCCTCACGTTTCATTTTTTTGGCCTAACTTTTTGCCTCCAAAAATTTTCGTGCCTGTACTCAGGTATGTTTGTTCACAAGACGATGAGTTCATTTTTGGCAACTTTCTAAAGTAAATCCAAGCAAACATGTGGGTCTGTCATATATACATATATATATCCTCTAGAATCTTTTTTTTCTTCGGTTTAACTTATTTTTTCCATTTAGCAACTTATATGAGTTTGCAATCAATGTCTATTGCTTGATATAATACGAAAAAATGCGAGTTTTTTTTAAGTAAAGCGTAAAAACGCAAGTTTTTTCTGTTTTTTTTAGTATTTTAATTTACAAATAATTAGATATATTTTTAATGTATGTACCATTTTAGTATTTTTTTAGCCTTGACATTGTTAAAAAATATTAAAATACATTAAAAAAAAACCTAAACTCCTTTTCCCGCTTTTTTATGGCTAAGGCTCGCCTATGCTTCTAAGGCTTGTCCTTCACGCCTCGATCACGCCCCGCATTTTTTAGAACCTTGATAATTAATGTTGTTATTTTTGGCTTACTAGGTTTTTCTGTGTGGCTTCTTGATTGTTTCATACCAAGTTATTTAGGATTGAAGTCTTGGACATAGTAGCATTTTACTCTACTTAGTATTGATACAAATATCGTGAGGATTTTAATTTTGTTAATTTTAAGATAATCTTTTGGTATTATTGCATTTTGCACGTTCTAAAGATAATTCCTCTGGTTTTATTCTTTTCTATACTCAATAAATTAAATTTGATTAAAAATGATAATTAATTGTGTTACAATTCAGTAGTTACATCATAAATTTGTAGTCATGAAGATGTTGTATGCTTGCATCCTAAATTGTAAAGACTTTATTTACACTCTTCAACTGTTATATTAATAAAATGGAAGTGCTTTTTATTTTCAATAACAAAACTCCCTTGTTGTCTAAGAATTAATGGCGATTTTTTGTTCATTTTATAAATTAACTTTTAGTAACTAAAAAAGTAAATAGATTGATATTAGTAAATAAATTAGTAGTAGCATTAGTATACCAACTTTTCTTTGAACTTCGTCCTTTTTTATTTGGAGTTTTGTTAAAAAATTTGAGAGATATTTTCTTTTCCATGTTCCGCACATGGTGACTCGTTGGCGTAACTCGCGCGGGTTTTTCTTTTCCATTTTTTAGAGGACCGACCCTGCTACGGATTATGTTTTGGCCACCCCGCAAAATGCCCCCAACCTTAGGTTTTATTTAAATTCTTCTATCATCTTTTGATTTTGCCTACTTTAACCTAAAACTACAATGTCATTGAAATTATACCCTAAAATCCACGCTTCCTATTTGGGTCGTCTTCAACGAATACTTTATTTCCTTTTTTTGACCTAGTTGAGGAACTGAATTCCATGATCCCAAACAAGTTTCCGATCTTGGCTGTCATTGAGTTTCTTAAATAGGGATGGAGGGAGTATAGGATATTAAGCACTTCCTTTGATCATGATTTACCCATTAAACTGTGAGAATAGTAGTGAGGCATAGGCAAATCAAACATTAAAGATGGCTTCACACATTAGATGAACCCATATGACTCTCAGTTTTTTTAACACTCGCTTGATCTTTGATGATAATGTCTGACTTCTTTCAATTTTTTGAGCTTCTCAATTTTATGAATTTGAAGGTTATTTCTCTATGCGTTTGATCTCGGGTTTAAGACATGAGAGTAGCCTCTCCATATATGAGGATAAGGCAGTTGACATTCGGCACTCCCGGGGGCCTTGTGCATTGGTTACAACCTTTTTTATGATCATTTCTCAAATTTTTCTGCATTTGTATTTCTCAGCATTTATCAGTTGGATCTGTGAATGTTAGACAAGGAATCTGGGGTTTGTATTTCTCAGCATTTGAGTTTGAACCAAAATAAACAAGTATAAAAAGAATTTGAAAATTTAATAGTTTTATTTTCATACAGAATTCCAAGTCATTTTTACCATTTATCTTGCAAGTTGCAACGTATTTAGATATGGTTCACTAAATAAATTTAATTACAAACTCTGCATGTTTGTACGATATGATTTATAACTACTGCAAAAATTTGTGTGTGGCAGTGTTGCTAAGAATCTGGAGTCTGCAAATACAATGTTTTCATTTATTTCATGGATCATTGGATCCCTTTAGGCATCTGCTGGTGACAAAGATTTGACCCGTGATTCACCTCAACTTTACAGGTTAGTTCTAGCACGTGTCTTTTTCTAAACGGGGTTATGACTTCAAAATTTTGTCCAGTCTGTCCTTTTGGATCATTTATGCACGGGTTTCGTATTCCAGGATTTATAATACATTCTTGACATTCGATGCGCTCTTCATCATCTGCTTTGCTGTGGCATGTGTCATTGGTATTGTTCTTTGCTGATGTCTGCCATGTATTATCGCCATTTTTTATGCAGTCACAGATCAGGTAATATACCAATAAGACTTAAATGTACTATGAACTGGCCGTAAATATTTAACTTCAGTTTGGGAAACTTGAATATTCATCTCTTGCCTGGTTTCAAAGCATACATATTTTAATTATGAGCAAAATTTGTTGTAAAGGCTAAATAGGATGATGGTTCCCGGAATCCCAAATTTTAGTTTTTTCAAATTAAATTATCTCTTCTTAAACAAAACTTTAATTAAAGTTCAAATTAAGACAAATAAAAGTAACATGAATTATGTCAAATTAAACTTTTTCTTAAACTAACACAACCCAATTTAATTAAGCACCAATTAAACCATTCCTGTGGTTAAACCAAATTTATCTTTTTAACCTAAGCATGCATCTAGGTATCAATTTATAAGATAAAATAACCAACCACAATGTTGCGATGTACGAAGAAAATCCATAACAGGAAAAACATCGGACGAACCTGCCACAAGTCCACTAAGTACGAAATTACAAAAGGACACGACATAATATTTACGCAATAACTCAACGCCCTCGCAAGCTTTGATACTCTTCGTTCTTTCAACCTCTGCCTAGTGATAACGTAGGAGTCCACTTACGTCTCTAAGTCCATCGATGGGGAATTGCTACCATCACGCATACGGAGACCATCGTATATACACCAATTAACGCGAAATATTTCGCAAGAAATAATTCTTAATGTTCAACCCTGTGCCAAAATGTAATCTCAAAACATATGTGTATGTTAAAACTTGGATCAAAATAATTGGATATAAACTTGTGTTTTGTTTGAAGGATTAAACCATGAATCATAAACAAAACTTTCTCACACTTAGAAGTTGGGAAAGTCTCTGATAAAAATGCAATCCCGCACTACATAAATGGTTGGAAAAAGTAGTGGGAAGTTATGAGAAAAAACTATTTCAAAAACTATTTTTCGACAAAAACTGCTCCGGTCATTCGAACGAAAACTAAGCTCATTCGAACGACAGCTATTTTCTTTGAACGAGATAAGAACGAGACTTCTAACAAGAAGTTGGCACAAACCAAAATGAGACCTCGTTAGAAGTCGTTTGAACGGACATCAAATCTCGTTCGAATGGACATCAAATCTCATTCGAACGACCTGGGAAAATAAAAATATTTTTCTTGAAAAATGAAAAGTCATTTTGAAATAGCTTAACAAAAATTCTAACACCCAATAATAAATTTCCACGGCTCAATAGAATATAAACATTCATACCTGAGAGATTCTTGGAATGTTGATGACGATACGAGGCACAAAACACGACATATGATGAGATCTCTTTTGGCTTGGTTACTACGTCTTCAATAAAAATGTCATAGGCTTGAAAGGTCACAAATACAACTTCTATCCTATGACTCAAAGAGTTTTTTTCGAAATTAAGCCAATACATATAAATTGTCTCAATTGAAAATTTGGCCTTACAAATCTCCCCCTTTGGCTATTCCGGGTCAAAATCAGAAAGAAAAATCCTATGGGTCGTCAAGCTTATCTAAAAGACTCAATCCCAATCTAAAATAAAAAATACAGACGCTTGACCGACACATATACTGAGTACTTTGCCAGCATTAAAACTTTGCCTCATGATTGAAAACTCGCACACTTAAGCACACCATAAACGTATATAGAATATAAGAATAAAAATTACATAATTAGATCCTCCCCCTTTGTCCTCCTTTTTCTAACAATGTCTACCGAAGAAAGGACGTCTCTTCCTAAGTAAAAAATCTCCCCTAATTGAAAACAGTTAGATACCATTTCTACCCATTTTATGTTCAGGAATAAACAAAGACTAAGGTGACATAAAATTTAATTAATTTTTCCCCGGTTAAATCAATTCTC
Source organism: Sambucus nigra (assembly GCA_949130495.1). Lineage (NCBI taxonomy): Eukaryota > Viridiplantae > Streptophyta > Magnoliopsida > Dipsacales > Adoxaceae > Sambucus > Sambucus nigra. The sequence goes on from OX422223.1 coordinate 205,333,659, forward strand.
CCCCTAATTGAAATATAAGGGCTAAGCATAAAGAAAAAATAGGCATTTCATGCAATGGTGTAGAGTGATACAAAAAACAACACAACAACTTGGCAACCCAAGAACAACTCATTCACGTAAGGAACAATACATACCACCTATGATGCGATAGCAAAATGACATCAACTAGAATGAACGAACATGAACATGGGATACCAATGAAAAATCACAGCAAGATAGATATTGATACGAACACAGAACATACAAGGGCTAGATTTAAAAGAAAAGACTCAAAACAAACGATACCATATATATATATATATATATATATATATATATATAGACACACACACACACATACACACACACACACAAGTTACCAATGAAGCATAGACACATATATATAGGTATAAACACCACACAAGACACTAAACACGATAAGCTTTCCACACTCATATGGCATAAATGTTTCTAAATCAAATGTGGTAATTCGAGTGAAGGAGTGAACTAGATACAAAAGAATTATGACCCAATCACAAACATGTTCAAGGAGTTCTATTTGATAAACAACTTAGATTTAGTCTCACATGACAAGATAAAATGAACTCAAAGAACAAACAATCACAATGTACACAACTCTAGAATTTTTATAATTATACAAATCAATAGAGTCATGACAAAATAAGCATAACTAGGATTCATTGTACAAACCCATTGATCTTCAACTAAACACCCTCAAAAGATAAACATATTATGTATTTTCTTTTCTTTTCTTTTCACAAATCTTTTGATGTTATTTATTTTAATGATCAAACAGACTAAACTATGTTCGCCTTTGGAAATTTTCTGTTTTTATTGCCTTTAATCTTTTCATTAAGACCTTGCCAAAGGTGGCTTTCGCGCAAAGGAGATTTTCTCCTTTCGTAGCCCTTTCCCATGTACCCTCATCGATTTTCGTAATAATTCAAAAAGAAGGAAAAGAGAAACTTCATTTTCTCATAATAAATTACGAATTTAACCATCAATCAAAAGAAAATATAGCATATCATGTTCATATAAAAGGGAAATAAAAAAAATAGACAGAAATAATAGAGTCTACATAAATGGCTAAAATCGAATTAACTAACAATGGGGAGAGTTTACCTTTACTCGATTCAAAAATGGAAATGGGCGCTTTTCTCAAAGTGTATGTAATGTGGTAGAAGTGAGGGTGTCATGAGGAGGGAATGAGTATTTAGGTTTCACATTTGTAAAAGATGAAGTGAACCATCATTTTAATATTCTGCAAAAGAATATTAAAAGACCTCCATTTTGGAGGCGGTAGTTGTAGGGTCATTTTGTAGCAGCGATTTTGGAGTCTATTAATAGTGGTAAAATATGTAGTCCACGTGTCAATCCTCTGAGAGGAGACACCGAACACATTTGTAAAAGATGAAGTGAACCATCATTTTAATTTTCTAACAAAGAAAATTAAAAGGGAACCATTTAGGAGGCGGTAGTTACAGGGTCATTTTGCAGCAACGATTTTGGAGTCCATTAATAGTGGTAAAACCCCACCCCAAGCACAATGCAAACTATTCGCCTTATAATCCAAAAATATCCCTTCACCAATTGAAACACCACCGCCATGACATCCATAGCAACAGACACCACCCCATTCCTAATGAACCCCCGTTTCCCCCTAACCCTCTAAGGAGCCGCCCGCTTCCTCTAGCGTGCCATCACGCGCCGCCTCATGCGCGAACCCTCCATTCACGTATGAAAATTTGCCGCCCAACAAATTGAAGATCGCCAATCCGACTAGGCCTACTCCAAACCCATCGTTATCATCGACCTCATTTGGAACTTCTTGTTCGTCACAGCTTCAATTGTTATGCTCATCACTAGACGAAACGAGACTCATTCCACTTTGCTTTGGGTTTGGGTCATCGGCTACGCCTTTCAGTGCATGATGCATGTGGGCTGCGTGTTTGTTAAGTATAATCGAAGGTGTCACCCCCGGATCAATTCATCTGATAGTGCTCGCTATTCCAATTCTAGTTCAGAGAGTGATGAGAGAAACTGCTGGGGATTATGTTTTGGCCAACCCTCATAATGCCCCTCATCCCACGTTTAATTTAAATTATAGTATAATGTTCTGCTTTTGCCTACTTTAACCTAAAAGTGTACAATGCCTTTCAAATTATAATTTATTACTCCTTCTAAAGTCCCCAAAAATATACCCTAAAAAACACTTCTCCTATTTGGGTCGTTTTGAATGAATACTTTACTTCCTTTTTTTTACCTAATTGAGGAACCAAATTCCATGATCGTAAACAAGTGTTCGGTCTTGGCTGTGATTGAGTTTCTTAAATTGGGATGGAGGGAGTATAGGATATTAAGCACTTATTTTTATTATGGTTTATGTAGCACTTGACAACCAAGAAAGCAAGAAACCCATTAAACTATGAGAATAGTAGTAATGCATAGGCAAATCAAACATTAAAGATGGCTTTTCATATTAGATGAACCCATATGAGCCTTAGTTTTTTTAACACTCTTATTTTTTATGATAATTTGCATGTTCTTTGAATTTTTTGAGGTTCTCAATTATATGACTTTAATGGTCGTTTCTAAATTCGTTTGGTCTCGGGTTCAAGACCTGAGAGCAGCCTCTCCATATATGGGGGTAAAGTAGCTAGCATCTGATATATGGGGGTAAGGTTCACCCTCATCGATTTTCATAATAATTCAAATAAAGTTCACGGGCAACGATTTTTACATGCATAAATCCCCCAAAGTCACAAAACATGTAGATGACAAAATTGATGGGAGAACATCTTATAAAGCTCAAATATACATATGAAGTTAAAGTTCAGAAGATCTCGTGCATGTGAATGTAGAGGCATATACAAAGAGAATCCATTAAGAAAATTTAAGTCAAACTAGTCCATGCAAGCATGTTAAAGAACACTTTAAGAATTGAAATTCATAACCAAAAGTTCTAGCCACATGGACATGGAAAGTAATATAGGATTCAAACACAAGGATATGCCACATAAAATGTGTAAAACTAAAATACATGCAAAAATCTTTTTGAGTTTTCAAATTTATTTATTTATTTATTTTTTAAATTTAAAACAAAGATAACTCAAAGGACAAATAATATTTTTTTTGTATTTTTCAATAAGACTCAATAAATGCAAAAATACAATACAACTGATACACTTGTCATGATTCCATCGAAATGTATACAACAAATACATCATGTGTAAGCATATGAGTATCATAAAGTGTATCATGTAAAGCCTCCAAATTAGATATCCTAACCTACATGGGTGTAATGTGATGCTCTCGGGCTTTGTTTACCTTGGTGACTCTACCCTTGGATTTCCTAGGACTGATTCTAAGATCAAAACAAAACCTGATATGGTGACCCCACAATGTGTGTAAGTGAAAGCACGGTGAGAAGTATTACTTAAGGGTTGACCCTTTCTAGCGTTCTTAGAAGATTCTCTCAAAATCGTGGTTTTGGCTTTATTAGCAGAAGCATTTTGAGTATCGAAGCCAATACTACACTTATCATTTTTTATTTGGACAATGTCTAACATCTTATCCAATTTTTCGGATCTAGACTCCACATCAAATTTGACCCGACTCGAGTCTCTTAATCTCTCTTCGAGCTCCATTATCTTAGGCTCAAGCAAACTCCTAGTCTCTTAAAACTCAACAAGCTCTTTCTTCATAGCCTCCATTAAACCTTAAAGACTATCTCTCTCACCTTCAACATACTCTAGCTTCTCTCAAAGTGTCCCCTCACGTTCCCTAAGATCTTCAACTAAAATAATTTCATCAATACCTATGACACGTTCTTTCATCCTTGCTTCCAACTTCCAGTTTTCCTTTTTCAATTTTAAAGATTCTGTAGACAACTCACGGAAGGTAACTTGGAGTTCACTCTCCCCCTCTTTTTCATTCTCACTCTCTTATCCACTTTCTTTACCATCAAACACTTGGGATTCACACTTAATAGATTTGGAAGTGTTATGTAAAGAAATATCTTCATGGAAAGATTCGTCATCAATGCTCATATGGCTAGCCATGAATGCGATGAGGTTGCGCTCATTGGGGGAATCGGGTACCTTTTTCGATTCACTATCACTAAGGGTGACATTATATGCAATAGGTTTCTTGCCCTCCTTCCTTAGTTTCATGGGATACTCGCCTGCCCTATGGCCATAACCCTCATAACCAAAACATCTATTCGACTCGTCCCTCTTAAGATCATAATTTTGATTTTTAGGGGGGTTTCTCAGCTTTGTTATACTTGGGGACTTCTCAAATTTCTTATAATCATTTTTAAGTTTCTCTTTATTAAACTTAAGAAATTTTCAAAATGAGTCGATGTCATACTCATCATCCGAAACAGGTGTTTCCTCTTTTCGGGCTTTCAAAGCTATGCCCTTATCATTCTTCTTCACATCCTTGAAGGTAAACATGTCAAGTTCATAGGTTTGTAAGTTACCTACAAGATCTTCAAGTTTTGTAGAGCTAAAAGTGCCTAAAGAATTTAAAACAGTTACTTTTGGATTAAGCCTATCGCGTAATGGCCTCAAAGTATTCTTTATGTCACGGTTGTTGGGTATCTTCTCTCCCAAATTAAAAGACGAATTCACAATATTGGAATCTAGCATAAAACTCATCAAAGGATTCACTCTCATCTATTTTAATGGTTTCAAATTGAGTGGTGAGGTTTTGGAGTTTAGAAACCTTAACAATACTTGTACCTTCATGGGTGAATTGGAGTGTCTCCTAAGTCTCTTTCGATGTTTCACACGTCATAATACGTAGGAACTCCTTCGGTGTGACTGCACTAAAAAGAACATTTAAATTAGGAGAATTGAAATTTTCTACCTTAAGATCATCCTCACTCCATCTTTCTACGAGTTTAGAAACACGAACTTCTCCTTCTAAACACGTTGTTGGGGATCACCCTCTAACAACCGATTGTCAAACCCTCTCATCGAACGACTTAAGTGCTAATCTCATACGCCCTTTCCAGTATGCTAATTAGAATCATTAAAAATAGAAACCTAAAAAATGACAAAATTTTCATATTCAAGCCTAAAAGGATCTAACACAATTGTTTAGTGAACCCGCTCTAATACCACTTTAAAAGAGGAAATTGTTGAATTTTACGCAATGCCAAATTATTGCATATGCTCTGATACCAATTGAAAGGGATGAAATAGGACGATGGATCCTGGGATTCCAAATTTTAATTTCTTCATATAAAATTATCTTTTCTTAAACAAAATTTCAATTGAAGTTCAAATTAACACAAACCAAACTGAACAAGAATTTTACCAAAATAAACTTTTTCTTAAACTAACACATCCCTATTTAATTAGGCGCCAATTAAACCATTTTTGTGGTTAAACAAATTTTATCCATTTAACCTAAGCATGCAACTAGGTGTGAATTTGCAAGATAAAATAACCAACCATAACATCGCGATGTACGAGGAAAACCTATAACGGGAAGAACCTTGGATGGAGGAACCATAAGTCCACTAAGTACGGATACGACAAAATACTTACATAATGACTCGATACCCTCGAAAGCCTTGACGCTCTTCGTTCTTTCAACCTCTGCCTAGTGACAACGTAGGAGACCACCGACATCTCGGAATCCACTGATGGGGCACTACTACTGTCACGCATACAAAGTCCACCGTATGCACACCAACAAACAAGGAATCCTTTCCAAGAAACAATCCTCAATGATGAACCTGACACTAAAATGTACTCTCAAAATATATGTATGTTGGATCAAAATAATTTGGTGTATACTTGTATTTTGTTTGAAGGATTAAACCGTGAATCATAGATAAAAATTTCTTGGACTTTTATAAAGGTTTCTCATACTTAGAAGTTGGAAAAGTCTCTATTAAAAATGCAATTCTGCATGACATAAATGGTTGGGAAAAGTAGTTGGGAGTTATGAGAAAAAACTTCTTCAAAAAATGTTTTTTAACAAAAACTTCTCCGATCGTTCGAACGAAAACCAATCTCATTCGAACGGTAGAAACATCTTGTTTGAATGAGATAAGAATGAGACTTCTAATGAGAAGTCAACATAAACCAAAATTAGACCTCGTTAGAAGTCATTCGAACGAACACCAAATCTCGTTCGAACGTCCTGGGAAAATCAAAATACTTTTCTCGAAAAAATATAAAGTCATTTTGAAATAACTTAACAAAATTTTTAGCACCCAATAATAAATTTCCAAGGCTCAAAATATTGTAAGCATTCATACTTGAGAGATTCTTGGAATGTTGATAACACTACGAGGCACGAAACACGGCATAGGATGGGATCCCTTTTGACTTGGCCACTCGTTGTCATAGGATTGAAAGGTCATAAATACAACTACTATCCTATGACTCAAAGAGTTTTGTCCGGAATTAAGCCAATACATACAAATCAACTAAATTGGAAATTTGTCCTTACATCTTTCGTGAGTGAAGCAAGCTAGAACCTTTTAGGTACCTGAATATCTTCTTTACTAAAATAAGGTGTTGTATAGCCATAGGGATATACGCTCGAGTTTACATAATATGGGTGTAAGTTTGAAGAAACTATATGAGATGCCTAAAAAGAGAATCTTGAATATAGTTGATATGTACTTTAGCTTAGATAAGTATTATTTTACTTCAACTCATTTCGTCTTTTACTTTGCATCCACTTATTTACATAAATTTGAGATTTTTTTTGTCCATATGCGATTATGTAGGAAAGATATGATTGCAAATGATAATATTCGTGAAACATTAAATGTAGCTCCTATACAGGATAAATTGTGAGAAAATTGTTTAAGATGGTTTGGTGTGTTAAGCATAGGCCAATAACTTCCCCCGCCACTCTTCAAGGAACAATGGCTTAAAATTATCAGTTATGCTAGGGGAGGAGGCATAACTAAATTTGTCCTAGCGGTAGGTTAAATAAGGACATGATAGCTCGTGGTTGAAACAAAATTAGTGGTATGGTGAAATATGATTAATGTATCCAATTATTAGTAATTGAGATTATTTTGTTGAGTTGAGTACACATGTGTGCGTGCGCGAAATATGATTACTGTATCCAATTATTAGTAATTGAGAATATTTTCTTGAGTTGAGTACATACATGTGTGTGCTTATCTCGATGCATATGGACAGGAGAGAGATACTATTGTAATTTTATGAGTTATAGTTAAAAAAATATATGCATGCACGTATATCATTTTATCTTTATATAAATAGAAAAATATTTCTGAATTAATGTTGTAATTATTTTGATATATTGGAGGAAGAATACTAAATGGTAGGGAATATGATATTCCTGCTGTGAAGGAGTAAACAACGTCCTCATTGTGGGAAGGCTTTGTGCTCAATCCCTAAATGCAAACAATTCATTAAATAGTGAATTTTTATATAAGAAACCCATGTTATTTTAAATCTTTTGCTCTCTTTGTACGTGGAATGTGATTGCTTGTACGAGGGGTAGAGTTGTTTTGAAATTAGTTTAACTCTTATTATTAGGAGGAGAGAAAATTAACTTGTAAAATTAATGATTCAGACACTGAGATTCAGGAAATGGAGTTGAAGACAAGGAAGCTAAAATGTTTTTTTATTTTCCCTTTACATTCATCATCATCATCATCATCATCATCGTCCTTGCCTTAATCCCATCATATGGGGTCGGCCGCATGGATTCTCCTTTTCCATTCTAGTCTATTATATGCAATATTATCATTCAAGTTGAATCCCATTACAATGATATATTATAAAGAAAAACGTGTTTGACACTTGAGCCAATCACTAGCTTAGCTGTTTTTTGAGTCCATAACACCCAATTGCGTATTGAACTTATTGCACTATAAGCTGTTAGATTCGAGTTAGGTTAAAATAGTATTTTAATGGTAAATTAGTGGTCTTTATTGCAATATAAATTGTTATATGGTTGGACCATCATCTATGAGCTCCTCCTTTGCTAAAGGTTGTTTCGTCATATACTTTAAAGCTAGTTGTAAAGAAAATTATACCTTTTGTTGCTTAGTTATTATTTTTCATGAATGAATGATATAATTTAAATAAATAATGTTGTGTTAGTAATAGAACTTGCTAGAACGTATTGATGTAGAGTTCAACGAGTAACATTAACTAAATGAATGATATAATTTAAATAAATAATTTGTTGGTAGTAGTAGAATTTGCTAGAACATATTGATTTAGAGTTCGGCCCGTAACATGAGCAAATGGATTTTGTAAATAAATTTGATGGTTCTTTTACTATTGCTTTTGAAGAGCATAAACAACGATTAAATTGGGATGATTTTGCGTTTGGGTGACCACTTGTCAATTTCATCAATATCACTATTTTTTTTACTTATTATTAACATCTGTATGAAAATAGGATGGAGCAACCAAGGTTGATATCGAGCAACTGCCAAGTATAAATTTCGAAGAATCGGTGATTTTGAGAAACAAAATGGGGATATTCAAGAATCTTTTGGAGGAATAATGAGAGTGTGCGACACTGATACACCCATTGAACGTAATCTTCCCCTTAAGGATGCTGTAAGTTTTTCAATTTTCATAATATAAATTATTTTATACGACCCTTTTCCCCAAAGGTATAACATAGGGTGATTTTTATTTTGTCCTCCATTTGATTATCCATTAACCCCCTTCCCGCAAAGGTATAACATGGGGTGATTTTTATTTTGGCTGCCATTTGTCATGGCCATTACCCTTTGATTATAAAAAATTCTTCACTACTATACTTTTGACCTCCAAAAGCATCATTTCTACTCAAAGCTTTAGTAAAAAAAATCCTTAAATCGATGAAATCCACTCGGAGGCTCAAAGGAATATATTATTATAAATATTGGTACCTAGGTTGAATGAATCATAACATTAGTGGCGAAGTCCAAATCACCTCCCCCAACCCAATAAAACCTTCGATTGTTTCAAATGGAATGGTTGCACCCAACATATAATTTGTTGCCACCATATAACCACATCTCATGAAATCAAATAAAGTGTACTCTATTTGATGCCAAAGTAAAAGCCACAAAAACTAACAAAAATAAAACACACTCACAATCATAGAGGAAAACTCTCAATATCATTCAAATGAATACATCAAATGAGGATTACAAAGAAATCAAAAGACATGCGATACTTTATGACCAAGTATCCAATACTGAAAGACTCAAAAGGACATAAAAAAGGGATTGCCTACCTTTAGCACTCAAATCTACAAATAAGGCGACTTATTTACATCACCCTCCTCCCTCGAAGAGAGTTCGACCCGAACTCAAAGTGGCTCCCCAATGGTGTCTGGGTCAAAGATAGATGATGAGAGCATCATGGTAGATCTCATCTTCGGGTTAAGGATTTTCCCATACTTTAGAAGGACTATATTTCCCTTTGCTAACAAGCCATAGGCGACTCAGTGTCCAAATTTGTGGCACCAAAAGCACTTCATTTCTACATATACTTTTTATTTATATATTATATCATATATATAGATATTTATTTATAATTTATGCTCGTCGAGGCTTATTAGAGTCTGGCACCCATATATATATATATTTTTTTTATTATGATTTTTGTACCTGTCGAGGCTCATTCGAGCCTGATACTTGTATATATTTAAGTATAGTTTTTATGCTCTTTGCTCCGATCGAGCCTCACTAGAGCCTGTCGCACACACACACACACACATGCACACACACACACACACACACACACACACACACACATATATATATATAAATTTATTTCACTATGCTTTACACGCTCGTTGAGTCTCAGCAGAGCCTAACACCAGGCTCGTCCATACCCATTAAAGCGTACACACAAATTCTTTTTTTTTTATCAAAATTACTTGTTTCTCACCATTCTTTTATTTACCACACACTTGCCTAGGTCCATTAAAGCATAGTACGAATACATATAATTCTCTTTTTTATCATAAAATTTGTCTAGGATCATTTAAGCCTATTATCCACTCGTTTTACCACATACACTCGTACTAATATAAACAACATAAATAACACTAAAAAATAGTTGCATGTCTAGATAATATAGATTAAGAATGAGTTTCTTAGGCTAAGTTTAACTCCTTGCTATGGATCCGTGCTACTAGATGTATATCATGTAAAACTCTACTCTAGGCTTCTCTGAATCCATCCCTTATATAAGAAATGTTTTTTCAGTCGTGCCATTACTCCTCGTATTAAGGCAAATAATCACTGTTGCGATATAATTCTTCAAGCAAAAATAATCGTAAGGGGAATAGATTCATTTGGGTAAATGGATGTTGGAGTGTAATTCTTGGGGTGTATTCGGTTCCCATCCACCCTACTTGGCATTTGGGGAGCAAAATAGCCAACTAGGGCTCGGGAGCCTTTTCTCTTTGTTTGCTGCGTTTGGGAGACCCCTATCGACATCATCACCAACATCCCACACATTCCGTCCCTCAAGTTGTAGGGGTGTAAATGAGTCGAGACGAGCCAAGCTTAGGGCTGCTCAAAGTTGTTAGGAAAGTTCAACGAGCATAAAAAATGATAGCTTTTAAACGAGCAAATACGAACCGTGCTCGAGTAGCTTGATCATTTTATACTATTCTAGTATGTTTGTTCTTAATCTAGCCAAATATGAACCCAACTTAGTAATATAATGAGCTTTAAAATACGTTCTAAGCTTGACTCATTTATTTTAAGTGTGTGTCTCAAAGAGCTTTTAATACAAGTCGAGCTTTAGGAGGTGTGTTTGTTTTACTGGCATACATGGAAGGTCCTCGAGCCATTGCCAACCACTCTTGACGTTGGTTGTGTACATGACAACCCTAGCATGGTTCTCTTCTGCCTCACCAATGGTAATGAGTCTCGTTTGGATTTTCTTTAACGCATTGCCATTAGAAATGATGAGATAAACCTCTGGCTAGGTTGCTACTCCACCGTGAGGGGGATAACCGAATACAAATTAGTAGCATGGTCTCCATCATCCGTTCGAATTTTTCATCCATCTTGTGCTTAGTATCATCAAGTGAATCTCCTGCTTTTGATTGTTTGTGATCCCTACGAGGCTTGATTCTTGCTCATTCAATTGCAAAGAAAATGATTAAACAAAAATACCACCACCAAGACCACACCCCTTTTGGATACCAATTTTTTGCAAATTAAATGTAGCGCAAAACTACAAAAATAAAACTCACCCACAACCAAAGTGGAAAGCTCTCAATATCATTTAAATGAATTAATCGACTGACGATTACAATGATAATGAAAGTCATGGAATACTTGGGGCCAAGTATCTCTGAAACTAAAAGACTTAATAGGACACAAAAAGGGGAAGGGCTACCTTTAGCACTCAAAAAGTGGAAGTGACCTCTCCCAAACTACAGTTGGTCTCGGGTTCGAGACATGGGAGCAGACTCTCCTTATATGGAGTTAAGGTCAGCCGAGATCCATCTCTCCTAGACCTTGTAGTTAAGCGGGAGCTTTGTGCACTGGCATGGCCTTTATATACTAATACTAAGTAGGAAGTGCAAAAAATCCCCCGGAACATTGAAGTTTATGCAGGAAGCAGAAACATGCTTAAGACCCCTCTTATTTTTATTTATTTTTATTATTATTTTTTTGCAACAAGGGGATCTTCGCAACAACATGTGTGGTGTGAGGATATCTGCATTAATAGAAATCATGTGGGTTTCTTGTATATATATACACACACACACACACACACGGAAAATACATACACATACGAAACAAGGTTTGAAAATAGACTTTGAGTTTTAAAATCGTTCTGGGTTTCTTATTTTAATGTCGATTTTGGTTTGGATTTGTGTTTTGAAAATTGATTTGGAGAGTGACTAGTTCATACAGTTTGTTGTGGTTGGGTGGAGGTGAAGATTTGTTGTGGTGTTTGGTGGTGGGGGTGGTGGCAATTGTGGCGGTTGAAGATGGTGGGGGATAGGGGGTTCTAGACGTTGTGGTGGTGGTGGGTAGTTTTTTTTTGCTCTTTTCATTTTTGAAATTTTTTGTTTTCATTTTCATTATGTTTATTTTACATGACCGTTAAGTGTATAGATTTTCTGTGGTAGAGGTACCAAATTGAAAGCCAATTAGTAAAAGGTACCAAACTCTAGACATATTTAAGTAAAAAAAATCCTAATTTTTAAATTATAACCCTTACTATGAGATGTTCTAAAACGTAAGTTGGGACTAGAAATTTGAGACTGTTTGAGCCCGGCTTATTTATGGCGGGCTCTTTGATCTTACCTTACGTGTGGATCGCAGGAATGTTGTATCTGCATATGTGACTACGATGACGGAGCTGAATTGCGAGAACTTCCTTGCCGGCATCACTTTCATTGCGCATGTATAGACAAGTGGTTAAACAAAAATTCCACCTGCCCTCTCTGCATGTTCAATATACCAAAGCGGTAGCGATGAGGTATAAGAAAGTGTATTTTCTTCATCAAACTGTTCGTATGGTTAGAGATTTCAGGAACAAAGGTTATGTTGAGTGTATCTGAGTGTTCTGCATATGGGATGTTTGAAATATCTAATATCCACAGTTATAATATCTCTTGTTGCATAGAATTTTGTCACAAGGTTTAACCTTAATTTTTTTTAAGCGTTTTATTTTTGGGTAAAAAAATAATCTTTGTAAAACTAAACATATCAAATAATGTCACATACTTATTTTTCCTTTTGTATTTCGGTTAGAGACATGACGCTTTAATTTTTGTTAAGTCAAACTGATTGATATATCCCTAAGAAAAAGAAAGGTTAGAGTAATTAAAGTGACGGTAGAGAGATTTATCAACTCATGTTAACAACATTCCCTAAATATTTTATGGGTTATGATATTGCACGTGTGGCAGGGTGTGGTTCGATTGCTACACCACTGAGAAATTTCTTGAATGATTAGAGGACAGGAGATGCAATTATCATATTATACACCGGGCCCGTTGGTTGCGAAAACAAAAATTAATAGATTTTGCAAAAAGGAAGAGAAAAAGAGTGCAAAAATATACAGTGATGGATCATACAATGTTAGACCATTTTCAAAGCATTTTGGAATTTGTCACATCAAATGCCCAAATGTTAGTTTGATACACTAAGATTATGGTTTTATTCAAAAAATTTATTGCGCACTTGGATTGTCGTGCGTACGGTGAGTTGTTTGTTTTCTGTTGGATTGGAGACGATAACTCGCATGCGTAGTTTCCAGAGTCTTGTGCAAATATTTTTTTCATTGTTCTGCAAAAATTTGTGCAAAAGCTCTAGGAGATGGTCATAGAGACTTCCATGAGAGCATTCCCGGTATTGTGTCAAATTTGGCAATTTGTATGTTAAATTTGCGGTGGAAACCATACAAAATTTACAGTGCGTATAAGGTATAATTGTAAAAATTATGCTAGAACATTATTTAGTTTAAATCTCGCATGGAACGCTGTGTTGTCTGAAATTTCTCCCAAATTTTTGGCAATGAACAATGAGTTTCGTACGAGGTTTAAAAAATATGTTTTCAAACGAAATTTTTGGCAATGAACAATGAACAATAAAAATTACTTTTGTCCCAAATTTGTATTAAACAGCCACGTGACATTTTATCCTCCCCCTAAAAAGAATAAAAAATAAAAATATCTAAAAAATATAAAAAGAAAAAAGGAAAAAGGGAATTTTCTCTCACCACCACCATTTGCAGCAAACTCATTGAAAACCATCAAATTTGAGCAAAATCAAACTGATTCATGAAAATATGAATCAAAGTGAGTTGGTGTGATTTCGATGTTGAAGGGGTTCCATTTTATTTTCAAAATGTGATTTCTAGGGTTTCATAAAATTGGTTTATTTCAGATTTGGTTTTGAAATTTGAAGGGTTTATTTTTTTATATGATTTCGAATTTGAAATGTTTATTTCAAGCCTAGTTCTATTTCGAAGGGATTGCTTTTAGTCGGAATTAATTTGGACTATACCAAATCTATCCATTAATAACATATTTATACTAAACCATCATAAAAAAAAGAATGACTAAACCACTTATTTGTACTAAATAAGTGGCGATTAACACAACAGTTGGGAACATAACTCTTAAAAATGAAATTAACAACTCATAAAAAACCCAAACTTAAAATTGGGCCAAAAATAAAATACACACCAAATAAAAATTGACTCGAAAATTATATAAAAGGTCAAATAGAGTTTGGCCCAAAAATTTATTACTTAAGCCAAGTTAATCGCAAAGCCTTAAGATGAAAATGGGTTGTAATATATTGTAATCATTTTTCACATTCTTCCTATGTGGAATAAGAGCTTAACATAACACTTCAACAAAATTTCATGTTCCAAGTGGGTATATTGAGCTATAATTTCTCATTCATTTATGTTTGATTTGACATATGTAAGTACATCACATTATACTTCTTACAAAGAAGAATGTGTTACAACTTCGAAATGTTTGAAAAAACGTGTGGATCCCATATTAAATTGACCCTTAAGTTGACCAATGTCTCACTTTGTCAACTTAATTACATACTATAAATTTGAACATAGTGATCATCACCTTTCTCCAAATACATATGCACCAGCAAGGAATCTAGCAAGGTCTGTTTTGGATTAAAGACCATTCTTCCACTTCTCAGTAGCGCCTATATTTCATCTTAGACAACAGATGAGGTTGTAGTGGACCCAACCACCATCATTATGGCATTGTTATCATCACAGCTGCAGTATGTACCAGCCGAGAATTGAACCCGGGTATGTACCGTGGCAAGGTACTATTCTACCACTAGACCTACTTCATGTGAACATGTTGACCAATTGCACATAATGAATTAAAGTGTTTCTCACGCTCACAAAACAATCTATTCTGGTGATGCTTGAATGATAAACTATTTTGCTCAAAACGTTAACTTACAACCTATAGTACGAAAAAGAGACATTATTTAGGAATTATATTTCTTGCAACCATTGGGATGTCAAAGCGGAGCCTAGTAGGCTGAAGGGGTTCATTTCTAAGTAGGTGTGGGCTAGGCAACACCTCTTTAATCGGCTAAGGAAGCGGGCTGCATCGCGTCAGGCGGAGGCATTTTTTTTAGATGGAGCACTAGTCTATGAAAATATTCACACACACTCACACACTAGAATAGTATAAAATAGATCGCTATTAATATTTTTCAAAATCACAAATATAAATCGCTATTAATATTTAAAATAAATAAAAAATATTTATGAAAATAAGAAAGAACACAAGGACAATTATTAAAAAAAAAAACTGGTGTTGTTTGCGAAATATTAAATACATTAAAAATCATATGTAGAATATGACATATAGAGGCTCACTCACAAAAAGTCTCTAATATATGAAATAATTAGAATTGTGAACTATGTTACCTCCATAAATTATCTAAATAAATTGTAAAATTTTATTATATACTTTTTAAATTTGAGTGGGGCACTATGTGAAACTCAATATATATGTAAGGGTAAAGTCAATTTTATGTAATTTTGGGTGGGGCACCTGCCACCCATGAGCAACATGGCTCCGCAATTGCTTGTGTCGAAAAAAAGGAAATCGAGTAAACACTAGATCAGTGGTGCATCATGTAATGTAAGATCCCTATATAAGTTAATACTCTCGTTTCTTAATTATGAATAGAAAACAAATGGTGGAAAGGCATAAGAATAGTGTGGCAAACATATAATTGAAGGCCATAATCTTTCTTTTCTTATCCAAAGGGAGCAACAATATATGTAGGCCTATAAATTGAGCCGAGCGAGCCTGAAGCCCACTCGTTCGGACCTCTAAATTCGAATCGAGATTTAAGTGAGTTTGAGCCGAGCCGAGTTGAGCTTGAGCATAAATTTAGTTCCCCACAGTAGTTGAATGTCGCGGGAACAACTGCCATTTTTTGTATGTAACGGTTACCTTTTTAACAACTAGTGTTTTTGTGTGCCTAGCGACTTGTTTTCTAACTCCAACACCTACCTTTTCAAGTTCCCTATATATAATAACACCAATTGCAACAAATTTCTTTTAAGCATTTACTAGTCGTGAAATTTAATGCACTCTTTTTCGATATAAAATGTCTTCTTCATCCGACCATTACCTCGACAAATTTATTAACAAAACAATAGATAGATCAATTGTGATGAACAAAAGTTTTGTTTTCTTGGGATTGCTATTCCCCGACTTTTAAAGATTGACACGCAACATTGTTAATACTGATAGGTAGGGAGGACATTAACAACTATTAAAGATTATTTTGATGCAGTCCCAACGTACGAGATTAAAATATCCAACATCGTATCCGTATGAGGCGCTCATTTTTTTTGTATCCTTGAGGGGATATCTTCTTACAATGATAATTTCATAAGGAAATAAGGACATAAATGAAAATGGATTTTTTTGGTGTGTAGAAAATGACCGCAACTCTTCTAATGCTTGCGTGCAAGTTTACTGAACAATTCATGAGTATGTATCAATTGTAGAGAGCACTTCTATTGACCACAATTTTTCGAATGCTCGTATACGTGGTGACTCGATGACCATGAAAGCATGTCGGAGCCCATGGAGTTTCTTAAATGCAAATACGTAAGTGATGATACCCGAATATTTTAACAAGTACACATTTATGACTCTGCAAGAAATGTGCACGTTGCTTTACAATTTACAAGAGCATTTGTGGAAAATGTATGGTGGGATGTATATTTTTCTTGTAAGGACATTATTCTCATGTCCAACATGTTTCATTTGTGTATGTCGTACGTCGCTACATTTGTCACGTCTCCTCAAGATCTCATTCGACGGACTCAATCCGAATTTCGGGAATCAAGCTTTTATTATCTCCATCATGTGTCCCTCATCTGCCTCAACGACTTCACGTTCCATGATTTTTGGCCCGTAATGCAAGTGGCTCGCAAGAGAAGTCAAAACAGTGCAACAAGGCTTGATAGGGAAGTTCAAGGGCAATTTGGTAATTTTACAGCCATCGTTCGGAGGACCGGTCAACTGGAAAGTCGAAGAGCTTGTCGCAAAAAATATACTAGAAGAAACGACACCTCAATCCGAACTACGGTGAACAAGTTATGGCTTGCTGAAAATGGAGATAATTCCAAGAAAAATCTCAAAAATTTATTAAGTGTTGAAAGGACTTTTACCAACAAATTTCCTCGATCCCAGCTCGAACCAGTTCATAGGGGACCCCGAACGTATTCGGATACCCTGTACGCTGGATAGAATTTCAGTGTTTTTAATTTGTGAAACTCTTCATTTGTTTTCCTATTTAAACCAACTTCGGGGGATCAGTTTTGCAAGACTTTGGAAGACGTTTTTGAGAGTCCAAATACCTCTAGTCTTCATAATTTTTTAGTCCAAAGACTCATGTTTTGATTCACACAATTGCCAAAGCTTTGTGAATCTTTTTGGTAACCCAAGAACACATCCTTGTATTTGTTCAAGCCTTATGAAGAAGCCGTTTCTCTTCTTCATTGCTGACCACCTGGAGTTCCAAGATATTTACTCTACACGGGATCATAAAAATACCAAAATTAAGGGGATAAATACGAAGAATATGTGCCTAATCAGTGGGTCAAATTAAAAATTTGCGAAGTAAATCAATTATCACACAGTCATACGTCTTTTCAAATTGGTATCAGAGCAGGTTACGCTAATTTATCGCGTATTCCTATTTTCCGCAAAATCTTGTGAAATTGATTTTTTTTGAAAAATTAGTTTTGTGAAAAAAAATCGCAATTTTTCCAATGGAGCACTTGTCTAATTTGATGCCCTCTCCAGTTGGCATGAGTAAAACTTTTAATGATTTAAATAGTTTGAATTTGACGTTTGTGAGGAGAATTGAAGTTTTGGAAAAAGAAAATTCTCGTTTTAAATCCGCGATGGATCTTTTGCAAACGGTTCAAAATCAAAGAGATTTTTATCGTGAAAAATTTGTTTCATTTGGACCATGAATTTAATGCTTTAAAATTATTCAAAAAGGAGAGTGATGATAGGGTCCTTATTTTAGAAAAAGATTTAGAGGATCTTAAAAATTCGATGGTTTGTGTTTGTGCCAAAGATGAAAGAAATATTTTAATCAATGAGTTTGTGGCACGTGAGGAGACTCTTAGGAAAAAGTTTTCTTTAATTGAAGGGGAGAGGGATACCCTTTTAGAAATTGTTGAAAATTTTAAAAAGCGATCCCTGTCTTGGGAAGAGTCTAATTTGTTGCTTGAATCAAATATTTTGAAGTTGAAAAATAATTTAAACGATTCAAGTAGGTTTGATAGTAATGGTAATGGCTCATCTTGTTCTCATGCTTCTAGTGCTAAAGCCAAAACCATTATTTGTTTTAGGGGGTCAATTAATCCCAAGGACGTTAGAAAAGATCACACTTTAGGTAACATTCCTCCCGTTTACACATGTTCACATTGTGGGAGGAAAGGTCACCTTAGGCATTTTTGTTTTGATCTTGGAAAAAGTCCTAGGAAGTTTATGTCTAGTGTTTCCGTGGTTCCCAAATCCCCCACACGACGTGTTACATATGTTTTGGGTTAGGAAATCACTTTTGGATACATTAGATTTTAGACAAGTGGATTCTCGTTTGCTTGCACATGATTCTTCTCTTGCATATCATATAGATGATTGTGTTTGCATGTTTGTCAAACGCTAGTTTTTTATTTCATGACATTTATGTTTGCTAGCGTTGTGACATGTACTTTTTGTATACTTTTTTTTGCTTTTGAAAATTTTTAAAAAATACAAATTTTGATAATTTTTTTGCAAAATCCAAAAAGATTTTTTTTGTATTTTGTTTGCACCGTTTATGGATGAACACTTTGGATGACCGAGTCACAACATCATTCCATTTTTTTCATGTGACTATTTGATAGTGTTTTGAGACAGTAGGTCAATTCATTCTTGTGCTTTATAATGATTGGAGTCATTAAGATGTAATTTAGTGTTTCTTCCTACATGTTTGACTCATGTTTCCTTTATTGCACACATGCACGGATTTGTTTGATTATTGTGCTTGTCTTTTCACATGTTGGTTGGGTGTTTTCTTTTTAATCCTGTCCTTTAAAACGATCCAAGCGCGATATATTTTTGATAAGGAAATTGTGCATAAAAAACCCGTTTTGTGAGTTTGTGTGCTTTGTTTCAAAACGGGGAAGGGCTGCGAAAGGTTCATTTTGCCTTTGCGAATACTAAGCCACCGTTAAATTGGACCTAAAAATGGAGGAATTTTATTATTCGGGGTCCAAAGAGGTTTAAAAGAGCCCGAAAAAATTTAAAGGCAATAAAAAGAAATTCATGCCAAATTATGGGCCATTTAGGTTTTTGCACCAATTCTCCAAAGTTTGAGAATTTAGATTACCTCTAAAAGAAAATATATATGAGGGAGTTTGGTTGGAAAATTAAAACGGGTTTGCACGTCCTTGAAATGATTGAAAATGCGCTACATAGTTTTGGACGTTATTGGTGTGGAAATCACTTTGACTTTGATGTGTTGATTTGCATAAGACGATGTCATCTAAATTCAACAATCTTTTACACCTAAGGATACGTTTGATGTTCATTCGATGGGTACACATATGCATCGTGCACATATGATTGATTGAGTTGATTTTCCTATCGAATGTGTTCACACCCATTCATTCCATTTATATGACTTGGTAGATTGAGTTTTAAATCCATGGTGTGATTTTTTGTATCGTTTTTTTTCAAATGATATCTATTTTTGTTTTGTATGAAAAATTTGAAAAATCAAAAATAGTTTGCGAAGATTTTTGAGCATCTCCTTGCAAGAGCGTGTTTGCCATATTGATTGATGCCTTGTTTTGAATATCGTGACACCCCGATTTTGCTTATTTGATTCATTCTTCTCATTTGTCTATTTGGGGACATCATAAAAAGGGGGAGAAAGAATTATCTTATTTTGGGGGAGTTTGAATTTTGGGGAGTTTTGAGATTTGACTTATGCTTATCATATATTGGTATCTATGTTTATCTCATTTCAAACTCGATTCGTCACTTGGTATTTTGCTTTATCTCATGTGTGTAGGTACTACATTGATGATCACTGAATTTCACACCCTGATGAGAAAACATTTGAGATTCCTAATGATTTGAAGAACAAATGATGGAGACTATTCATTTATACCTTTTCCAATTTTGGGTTCACGGGAGGGTATATTTGTATAGGAAATTTCATATTTGATAATTCGGATTTTTTATGTATGTACCGGCATAGACATAGGGGGATATTTGTAAGGACATTTTTCTCATGTCCAACATGTTTCATTTGTGTATGTCGTACGCCGCTACATTTGTCACGGCTCCTCAAGATCTCATTCGACGGACTTAATCCGAATTCCGGGAATCAAGCATTTATTATCTCCATCATGTGTCCCTCATCTGCCTCAACGACTTCACGTTCCATGATTTTTGGCTCGTAATGCAAGTGGTATGCAAGAGAAGTCAAAACAGTGCAACAAGGCTTGATAGTGAAGTTCAAGGGCAATTTGGTAATTTTATAGCCATTGTCTGGAGGTCCAATCAACTGGAAAGTTGAAGATCTTGCCACAACAAAGATAGTGGAAGAAACGACACCTCAATCCGAGATACGATGAACAAGTTATGGCCTGTTGAAAATGGAGATGATTCCAAGAAAAATCTTGGAAATTTTACTAACTGTTGAAAGCACTTTTACCAGCGAATTTCCCTGAATCCAGCCCGAACCGGTTCGGGGGGAGAACCGGTTAGCAGGGGACCCCGAACAGGTTTGGGTACCCTGTACGCTGGATAGAATTTCAGTGTTTTTAATTTGTGAAACTCGTCATTTATTTTCCTATTTAAACCAACTTCGGGAGGGGGGGGGGGAGCAGTTTTGCAAGACATTAGAAGATGTTTTTGAGAGTCCAAATACCTCTAGTCTTCATATTTTTTGAGTCCCAAGACTCATGTTTTGATTCACACAATTTCCAGACCTCTGTGAATCTTTTTGGTAACCCAAGAACACATCCTCGTATTTGTTCAACCCTTGTGAAGAAGCCGTTCCTCTTCTTCATTGCTAACCACCTCGACTTCCTAAGGGAGATTCCATCCGACACTATTTATAGCTGTTGCTTTAAAGGTTTGACGAAGACACCGTGAGTTACACTTGTGGGCCATTATCAGGTTCTATGTAAGTCAATGGTCTTGTAAATTATTCAAAGTTCTAGAAATAAAAGGTTTTTCCCTGCGGGGATTTTTCTTTAATTTTGTGTCACATGCTTTATTTATTTATGGGTTGAATCACGCTCTTTAGATGCATGTTTAGGGGTTGAAATTAAATAAGTGGGTCAAATTAAAAATTTGCGAAGTAAATCAATTATCACACAGTCATATGTCTTTTCATTTCTGTTAAAGTATTTTTCTAATTGTATGTTTTTGTTAATATATATTTTTCCTTTTTATAGATTCATTAATATACTTCTTGTTATTATTTGTTAATTATAATTAAAAAAAGAAAGAAAAATAGTAAATAACAAAAAAACACAAACTAAAATAACATACAAAACGGTACGGTGCGGTAAAAAATCGTATCGTAAGCACCTTTATTAACAATGGTATTGTGTATTGTTCATGCAGTCGTGGATATATGAACATTTTACCGCCTTGGGGCATGCTTGAGTATGGAATTTAACAACATAATTCCAATGATCGCTCCATGGTCATTCAAACATGTTTTACATAAGAATGCGGTGCCACAGCTGTATAGGCACAAGGAGGAACTTGATGACTTGTCCTATAATATCAAAAATGATTTCCACAAAAATGTTTTTTTTAAACTCTAGTCCCGATCAAACTAACTCTCAATCCCCGACGTCGCTACATATTAGTGTATTGGGAGTGTTCCTTGTTTGGATTTCGCTTGCGAGACCTTCCCCGCATGAAAGTGGCAAATGTCAGGAATTGAGAGGAGTTACATATTTGGACATTTCAAAAAATTTTATACTATCAATATGTCAGTATACTTTAATTTATTTTAAGTTATTATACTATATAAGGCAAGAGAAGCCTAATTTTGTTTATTCGAGTAGAGCTCGAATTAAGGGTGTATGGGCGCCCTAGTTGTTATAATTAGTTTTATAATCGATTCGGAAACAGGGCAGTTTTGGGGGATGTTTTCCTGGAGTGAGTTTTATCTAGTTTCGTTTGAGTTTATTGATTGGGAATGTCTACATGAGTTATGCAAAGTGTGTTTGGAGACTTTCAGAGAGTTTTCCGTATAAGAAATTATTGGAGTCATATTGATTAAATTCGAGAGAATACTGATTAGAGAGTATCGTACCGATAAGTGGGGAAGCCCACTACTATTGAGATTTTGATTTGGAGATAATTATGGATTTATATGAGAGAGATAGAATGCGCTTAGTGATAATGAATTTTAGAATTAAATCCCAAAGGAGATAACTTTAAAGGTTCATACGATTGATTGAAACGTATTATGTATTGAGAATAATAAATATTGATCGATGTGCATACGGATATAGAGAATATCCTTAACACAAATTTAATCAATAAGGATATAGAGAATAAGGATATAGAGAATGTCCTCAATGTGAACAGAATTGAAAGATGATTCATACAAATAGAAATGAGGTAAAAATTTCAAGTGAGAAATAGTATAATGTATACAAAGTGGGGAAGTTATGTGAGTTATTGACGAGTAGTATATTGAGAGTAAAATATACTAAATAATGATATTATTTCATTTGCGCCTAAGATCATAATATGAGTATGTAAATGGCGTGATATATATATATATATATATAAAGCATACCCCCTCTATGCTATCATGGGAAGTTGCGCGATGTGGGTGAGGCCCCTGGCTTGAGGAGCAGGGAGCGTATAGTCCCCAGCTCATAGCGTCCATTATTGTTGTGTGATTTTTTATTAGGGGTGAGACGTGTTGGGTATGTTTCGTCTCACTTTTGGGGAGGAACTATGACCGCTTTTCGTACATTGTGATATGGTTTTGGCCAAGGCGGTGTGAGATTCCGACCGTTGGTACCCAAGATGATATGTGAGCGATTCCCTGATAGATGATAGCATTGAGAACCTACATCCTCGAGTTGTTGCTCACTGGGATGGTTATAATTATACTTGTGTAAATACAATATTATTTGTATATGATTATGTGATATCATATATTTGTCTCTAGAGTAAAGAGATACAAAAAGAATGATTGAATCTCATTCCGAGATATTAAATCCGGACCAAATTCTGAAGAATACATTAGAGTGAATATGAAGAATATGTATTGAAGTGAGTATATATATTATGATGGATATCGAGGGCATAATGGACCTCAATGACCAACATTGCCAAGGAGTAGTGTATCGGGGGGGTTCCTTGTTTGGATTTCGCTTGCGAGACATCCCATACACGAAACGCAGTGCAATGTTGGGAGTGAGGAGAAGTGAGTCCTTATTACTCATATTTAATATATTAGTACATCTCGACAATCGACAGTGTCAAGGAGTAGTGTATCAGGAGGTTCCTTGCTTGGATTTTGCTTTGCGAGACATCCCACTCACGAAACGCCGTGCACTGTTGAGAATTGAGACTAATTAAATATTTATATAATAAGAACTTGGGATTATATGCATCATGCATTGAGGGAATAATAAATCTTGATAATCAATATTGTCAAGGAGTAGTGATCGGGGGGTTCCTTGTTTGGATTTCGCTTGCGAGACGTCCCACACACGAAACACAGTGCAGTATTGAGAATTGTGATAAGTTTAGTCTTTAGAATTCGATGCTATTAGCTCATTTATGTCGATACCTAAATCCATAATTTCTACAAGGATATTAGCAGACGATGAATTAAGAAGGAATTTGGACTAAATAAAATAAGCAAGAAAATTATTGCCTTAAGTTTTGAACAATTTCTTGATTGGCTTATTGGATTTCTTCTTAAATATCTCACCCAATTCTCTTGCTACTATTGTTAACCCTTTCTCCAAAAAAGTGTTTTAGGGTTCTTGGATACAAATGATAGGGAGTTACTAAGCTCCTAATTAATATTATTAAAGCTCAAATCCCGAGTTGGGCCTTATGTCTAAACTTTGGACCCTCAAATGGACCCAAATACACATCCCAATTAGCCCAATAATCTCCTAACTCATATATATATATATGATTATTTCCAAAGGTCTAGAACAACTAAACGAGCCCATAAAACCTTCCAAAATGATTCTCGAATATCTTTTATTCAGTAAGTATACTTTTAATTGTGCCACACATTATATATATTTTATTCAATGTACATGCAATTATTTCCTTCCGAAATTATTATCATCCAAAGTTAATTTCACATAATAGGAAACAATAATTAATTAATTTATTCATAACTTGATTAATTAGATTTACCGATTTAATTTAATTCCTGCAAATGTTATTTTATTCCAAAAAATATGGGGTATTACATTCTTCCCCTAATAACGAAATTCCGTCCTCGAAATTCAAAACATACCTGGATAGAAGAGTTTGAATATTTTTCTCCCATTCCATCCCCCCTCTCTCAAGTCGACTCATCCTTCTTATGATGTCCCCACCGCATACATACTAACGGAACAACCTTAGATTGAAACTTGACTCTCCCTATGGTCCAGAATGGTTACGGGTCTCTCCTTATAGGTAGAGTCTAGCTGGAGCTCTATTTCATCAATATCTATTTGCTTATAAGCTATCTCATCCCTAAGGAAATTTTGTATTGCACATATGTAAGCATTCATTGTAAGTGGTCCGGTAGTTCCAACTAAACGCTGCGAGCCCAATCCTCTCAAGAATAGGGAATGGTTACACATATCAAGGAACTAACTTCCCCCTCTTCCCAAATAGCATCACCCCCTTCATGGGAGAAACCTTAATCAATACCAAATCCCCGACATCAAAATCCAAGTGTCTCTGACCCACATTTACATAACTCTTTTGCCTATCCTGCGCAATTCGAATCCTGGCTCGAATCATATCCACCTTTTTTAGCTGTCTTGAATGAACTCTGGCTTGAGAAATTTATTCTCCCCAACCTCTAACCAATATAAAGGTGAACGACAAGGTCTCCCATAAACCGCCTCGAAGGGTGCCATCCCAATCATGAATCGATAGCTATTTTTGTACGCAAACTCCACTAAGGGAAAATACTACTCCCATCTTTCCTTAAAGTCTAATATGCACAATCGTAGCATATCCTTCAAAATCAAGTTCATCTGCTTCGTCTTCCCATCGATATGAGGATGATTGGAGGAGATATCTACCTCCCCTCCTGCATCAATACCCCTCCAAGTCCCCTCAAGGACGCATATGTGAAAACCTTATAGTCCATCCTTTCCCGAGGTAATGCTAGAACCAGTGTTGTGCTCAATCACATGTTCAGCTCATCAAACACTCGTTGACACTCATCATCCCATACAAATGGCGTATCCTTCCTTGTCAAGTTTGTTAGGGACCCGACTATGTGTAAGAATCCATGAACGAATCGACGATAGTACCCGACTAGTCCTAAAAAGCTACACATCTCAATGGGTGTAATGGGTTATCCTCGCTCCATCACTATAGTATTCTTCCTCGGGTCCACTGATATCACCATCTTAGACACAATGTGTCCAAGATTTGTACCTCTCGCAACTAAAAACCAGATTTCTCAAACTCATAATACATTTGGTTGTCTCGTAGTGTCTGTAAGACTACCCATAAATTTTGTACATGCTCCTCAACCTTCCAAGAATAAATAAGGATTCCATCAATAAACACTTTGACGATCAGGTCCAGAAAATCACTGAACACACGATTTATCAAATCCATAAACACTGTCAGTGCACTGGTTAGACCAAAAGGCATAATCAAAAACTCATATAACTCATATCTCATAAGAAATGCCATTTTTGAGATATCCTACTCCTGGACCCTTAACTAATGATAACCCGACTTCAAACCGATCTTAAAAAAATATGCAACACCCCTCAGCTAGTCAAACAAATCATAAATGAGGGGAAACATATATTTATTCCGTATGGTGACTTTGTTCAACCCCCTGTAGTCGATACAAAGTTTCAAGGATCCATCCTTCTTCTTGACAAATTAAACTATAGCACCCCATGACGAAGTACTACTCCTAATGAACCCTTGTCCCAATAACTGCTGAATCTAGTCCTAAAGCTCACTCATTTATGGAAGAGCCATCCGATATAGTGTACAGGTAATAGGTCTTGTTCCCATAATCAAATCAATCACAAAGTCTATCTCTTGACTAGGTGGCAACCTTGGAATCTCCCCAAATACATAAAAAACTCTCTAACTACAGGGATGGAATCGAGCGACACTTACGACCTCCAAGGAATTCTCCTCCTCAATATAGTATAAGTGCAAGGTCCCTCGGGGTGCGAGATTTCAACAAGATAGATCTTATTCCGCAGATGATGAAGACGACGTGGCTACTATAACAGCCATCGTAGGCCCTATATGTAGCTGGCCAATCCATACCTAGTATTATATTATACTCGTGCATATCTAGTACTAGTAAGTCTGCCATAAATATGAGTTGCTCAATCTCGATCCCTATACCTTGACATACCGAACTTATGGGTGCCCCTCTATCCACGAGTGAATATATGTGCAGCATAATATCAAAAACAAGGTCTATCATCCTAGTCTCACGTGCAAAACCAGTGTTAAAAAATGAATGAGATGCACCTGAGTCAAATAAAATACGATCCACATGCCCAAAGATAAGCAACATACCCTCAACAGCCTGAGCTGGTACTGGATCCTCTGCCGACATAATATGGTACATCAGTCCATACTGCAACTTTGGCGACTTCCTCGGAGGTGGGGAAACTGGTGTTGGTATTGCTGGTGTTGTAACTCCTAGAACTGGTAATTATTAGCGATGCAACCCTCAGAGCTGGTATGTTGGCGCTGCCCCCTGATGCCCATAGCCCACTGGCCCTACCTATTTTGATCATCGACCCCCAGAGTCGTATATGCTGATCTGTAGATGAAGGTCCCCTAAGCAACTGAGGGCCCTGACTGCTACCTCCACTCATCTTACCCCGTGGGTTCGACATCTCAGCTGCCTATCTCCTTTCACTTTTGTTTCTCTAAAATTCCATGGGGTCCTGGAAGTGCAGAACAACGACGTTCACCATTTGATTATACTTATTGAATGTCGGGTTACCAAAAAGTGCCTTCCAGATATGCCAGGCAAACCCAACTATAAACCTGTCCATCTTCCTTTATTCTCCTATTCCTTCGCAAAGTAAGAAAGAACAGTGAACTCTTCTTCATATTTAGCCGCTATATGAACCTCTTATTTGAGGTTCATGAATCGAATCTTCATCTCTGACTGCATCACCTGAAGAAAATATCTCCCCTCGAAACCTCTCCCAAAACTCGCCTATTGTCAAACTATCCTTCTCTTTAGCTAAAGTAATTGACTCCCACCACTGGAGTGCTTCCCCCACAAGCTGAAATAAGGACCGTATATTCCTCTGAACAAAAGTGCACTTCACCATCCGGAAGTGCCACTGAAAGTTTATTTTCACCTACTCGCCGATAAGATGTTTGGATTGTCTGCAAACTTTGGAGGTTGGCCCCTTGTGAAGAACTACCTAGCTTTTTCCCAGGTTAACCCCGACGTCTAGGTTGGTAACGCCATCTGTTGCGGTGGTGCTAGTGGTGGTGGTGGCTATTGTGCCTGTGCTGAGGGAAAGTGATGGAGCACTGCCATCATCACGGTAAAGACCACCTGGGTCACGATGGTAGTGATATCTATTGAGGTAATAATGGGTTGGGCCGGTGAGGCTTGAGGTTGTTGATCTAGATCCGACTGAGCTTATTTATCGACAGCGGGTGCGACAACGCGCTAGGTCTACCCCTCCTTTCATTTTTCATTTGAAAGCAAACAAGGTTCGAATTATAGTCTCTACATATCAAAGAACACAATGTAGAACTTAATAAATGTAACACAGATCCTAAGGACACAAAGACTTGGATATTTGAATACCAATTGTAAAAACTTCCATTTTCTCACATAAATTTTGGTTAGACACAATATGCTGAAGATGGGGCTTGATATGCAATATATATTCATTCTCAGCATAAAACCAGATAAAATATTTATTTATAATCCAAGATTTGAAATCGAAACTGATTATAAAATCCAACAATCATATATAACACCCCATAAATTCAAGGACCTTTAATTAAATAATATTTTGGGAGAAAATGAATTTATTTTATTTGGAGGAATTAAATTCATGATTTGAGAAATTTATAAATTTGAGGAATTTATTAATTTGGCGAATTGGGGTTTAATATTTTGGATTATTATGTGTCGCATTTTGAGGCCAAGAATTTAAATAATGTTATAAATTAATTCGGATGGAAATTCAGAGTGCATGGTTGAGTCCGTATGGGTCGAAATAGTTGGAAATAAGTGGCCACATGTATATATTGGGTTCCAGGATCTTTCTAGACATAATTGACCTTCAAATTAAGAGTTTGCACCCTTCTTAGGAGGCTCATAGGCCCAAAAATGGGATTTGAGTTTTTAACACCAATTGTGAAAGGGTAAGGCAACTTAAAGTTATTTTAGAATACTAAAATTGGGGAGATCTTAAAAGGAGAACCCTTAGAATAGAATTTGAGGATTTTGGAAGATTGCTTCAAGAACAAGAGGAGATCCTTGATTCCAGCCCATCATCTTCATTAAAGGACTTGGTTCTACAAATCTAAGGCAAGTGGTTTAACTTGCATCTAAATTAATTGCATTTATCTAGTCATATCATAGTGGGTGTGAAAAGATGATATGGTTTTTGGGTTAATTGTTATCTAAATTAGGTTTTGATGGGTATGATTGAATTGTAGAACAATTTCTTGAATTTAAAGAAGTGTATGAAATTGGGATAATTCAACCATTATTCTAGAAATTGTTTTCCAATGTTTTGGTTATGAAGAGGGTGATTATGTTCGTGACGCCCTGTAGAAAATCGTGTTTTATACATTTTGTTAACTGATGCGTTTTCTCCAAAAACGACTCAAAAATGCCTTAAAACGACATTTTAAAAACCTGGACAGATTCGCGTGGCGAATTTTTAACAAATTTCTGTGATGAAAAATTCATGTATAGGTTGAATCTGAAATGATGGTTATAATTTAGGGTTTGAATTTGTGAATAATCACCCTTGGATAAATTAGAGGATTAATTGAATTGGAGAATTAAGATTTATGATTGAGTGATTTGAAACCTTTTTAATTAAGTGGGTAGACTTAATTGAATTAAATAGAATGATGGATTGGGGATTTTGAATTTCAAGCCGAGAGAGGGAGTCCGTGTATAATTGGTAGGGAGACACCAAGATAATGAAATTAATTAATGTATGATTAATTGAAATTAAGTTAGATTGTAGACTTTCATGATTTAGGCTTGTGTAGGGATGTATTACCCCGGTAGCCTGTAAATAATATATATATGGTGATGTAGTATATATATGATTTATAAATATTTGTGTGAATAATATTTATAGTAAAGCATAAGGCTTGTGTGCCGACCTAGTACACTGGTAGCCTGGATTCAACATGTATATATGGTGATGTGTAGTATATATATGATTTATAAATATTTGTGTGAATAATATTTATAATAAAGCATACAAATATTAATGCTATCTTAGGAGGTTGTGTGATGTGGGTGAGTCCCCGGGCTAGAGAGTGAAGGGTGAGTATAATCCCCATGTCATAGTGTCTGTTTATAGGGGTGGGCTGTAATGGTGTGGAACGGGCACTTTCGGGGGGAACTATGGCCGCCTCCTATGCATGGGTGATGGCATTTATATCCGACATACGTATTAATGTTGAGATATATGATACGTATATATGGTGAAGATTTATATACGGGTATATATATGGTGTGAAATGTATAAATGATATGACTTGGGATATCGTTATATGGTATCAAATGAGAATTGATTTAAATAAGTTAGTGTGAATAATTACTTATAACTCATATACATTATGTGAATCGTATAAGTGATATAAATCATGAGAATGTTATATGGTATTAATTGAGAGATGACTTAAATAAGTTAATGTGATTAATAACTTATAAAGTATACTAAACTCACTAGGGATAGAGTAGTTGGAAATCGTGGGATATATGTGACAAGACTAGTTATGGGGTAGTTAGCTAGATGGGTCATGCATAGTTTCGTTAGGCGTGCACATTAGTTAAGGGATGAGGCGTCCTCAAGAGAGTGCGCGACATTGACTTAAATATGAAGAGCATTCATGAATTTTAATTTCCTTCATTTAAATTCACTTGCTAAATATTTTCAAATGTTTTGGGTTCTAACCCTTGCTGTAAAATATTTTCAAAACCTTTTAGGTGTCTAGCCATAGGGACACAAGAATTCTTCTATTCCAGGGTTACGCAACTACAATATATGTGGATGTTGCGAGATATTTTCTTAGACACCTATCTCATTCTCTTCTGATGGGGACATTTCAGGTTTACCATTGGGCTTGTACATTTATATTCAGTTTGGCATGTATCAGTATTCTCTTTTATACTTTGGACTTGTTGGTTTTCTTATAGTCGATGTTATTCGGTTAATACTTCTAGAAGACTTGTGGTATGATTATTTTCTCTTTATGTGTTGGTTATTCGAAATCAAATTGCGTTATTCGTTTGGGCTTAAATAAAAAGATAAAATTTGACATTATGTCTTTTGAATACTAGGTGGTTAGTAAGTAATAAAAAGTTTTCGATAGTGATGCTAAGAATAAACCAGTTGATATTCATGTTTAATTTGATATAGGACTAATCACCCGGTATTTTATTAGGTGGGGTGTCACAGATGATATCAGAGCATCAGGTTATAGTGTCTTTAGGATTTGTGCAGCTTTTCACGTTACAACGTAGCATTCTTTGATTAAGAGCCTTAGTTTAGGGTTATTGTATTCACTCACGATGCAATTTTAATCAAGCATGGCAGGTCGAACATCATAGACGACAAGCGTGGAACGTAGAAGGATTGCAGGAGGGAGGACTCAACATAAGCCATGGAGTATTTCGAAAACAGTGACGCAATAGGAGTCACCATATTGTTTGAAAAATTGAAGTTGGAGAAACTTCTGGGGAGCAGTAGTTGCCCAAAAAACGTCGTAAAGGACGGTGGTGCAAGGTTAAAACCCCAAGTGTAGACGAAAAGGGGTAAGGGTCGAAGAAGATTTATTTCTGAAGAACAATCCGCTAAGATTCAAGGAAGGTGCAAAAGGGTGATTTACCAATGGGTAGAGAAAATCCAATTGAGGTCACATCTGGGGCAGTGTAATGACACTCAAGTCAAAATTTTGGGCAAAGTGGTTTGCTCTTAGAAGCAGTATGGGGTGATGGGAGCCAATCACTAGATTCATGGGAGATACTGCGAATAACGAGGAATTTGGGGTGCGTATTATTATGAATCCTCTCACTCGAGGTTAAATAGAGAGGTAAGGGAAATTTCAGTAATCTTCCAAAAGGGTCATACACTGGTCGAATGGGAAGGAAAATTAATGAAATTCGCAAACTTCGTAACCGATGAGAGGGATACGAAGAATCAAGTAGGGTTATAAGTTAATAATAGACTCGTGAGTAGAATGTACCAACATGGATAGGAGATCTGGCTAGGATGATTGGTGTCATTGTCATCAAGATTGTACATTACATTAGAGTCAATGCTCTCTCGAGAGGGGAGCTAAGGGAGTTGAAAAATCTATCAGAAGAGTAAGATTGTATTTTTAGTGTTAGTAAGGTTCCAAGGGAAGGATTACCCAGTAGGGAACCCAAATTAATGATTGAGATCAATAGAATTTCTACCAAGTGACGGTGGGTTTAGTTAGGGTCGTTAAGTCCAGCAATCAGTCTATTGGATCAGCGAATCCAAAGGGACAATTGGGGTAGCAATTAGGGTCAAGATTACTAGGACCATGAGACGCACAACCCCAACATGGCCAGTGGGGCCGGAGAAAGTAAAAAGGGTAATAATAGAAAAAGGTGTCTTATGTGTAAATGAGTAGAAATACATGGATGGATCTTATCCGTGGGAAGTCGGGGGACAGGAGCTAGATGCCTAGTAGGGCATCTATCAAAGAAGTTTTTTTTTTGGATAAGACGCGGGTGTTATGTCTAATAATCGTTGAGCCGGTAGTGTTATGGGCAACTGAAACTATAAGTTTTATTCCGAGATGATTAGGGTATGTTTTGTTTGATGCAAGCGGGTCACAGTAATGTATTAGTGTTAGATTCGCGTGAGAAATGGATTTAGTGGAAGTATAGTTAATATCATTAGTATGTATATTTTTACCATGGAGTAGTGGGGTACTCTTTGGTTCCACCTGTAATGAATGGGTGGGTACATTTAGATGATGTATTTCTTGAGGACTAGCTCCTTTGAGAGGTGATAATTGAGGTATGGTTTTCTCTTGGGTATGGACGGGTTTGTAATGGTGGGCGATAATAGCAAGGCTATCATGTTCGTTATTTCAGTGCCAGATGTTTATTCTCATAAGATGTCTCACCTGAAAGAGGGTTGAGCAATATCATAGCAATAATATTGTTTGAATTAGGATTCATAGAATGCAGTTGTCTAGTTATATTGGATCTCGGTGCGTAGGACTTTTACAGATGAGATTCAAGGGATGTAGGGTTATCGTAGAGCGGAGAGATTTGGCTCGTTATTAATATTTAGCTTTGAGGACTTAGTGATAGTACGAGGGCAGTAGTATATGACTCCTTTATAGACGCGGGAGTCCATGATAGACTTGTGAGTATATGGGCAAGGTTTGAGAGTCCTGGGGATATGCATTGGGTTCTATGGAAATCAAGGACCGACAATGCTGAGGAATAGTGCATTAGGATAAGTTCTTTTGGGTTATGCTGAGAAGTGTTATACACATAAGCCTTAATAAAATGTCAAAAGTGTGGAGACGTCATTGGATTCCAGGTCATCGAGTTTAATGAAAATTAGTGAACATATGGAGAAAGTACGTTGAGCAGAGAGACACTAAGAGACAGGGCTAGTGGAGCAAAAAAGTGTTGCGAAAGAAACACTGCAAAGCTTTGCACCACAAGTTGATAGGTGAGGTAATATCGGGAAGAATTTAATAGTGATGAGTAAAGTCATCGAAAAATTTGGAGGATATAGCCACACCGAGAATGCTGGGGCGGAAAGTGATGATCGGAGATTTGTGCAATTATGCACGAGCTATAGGGTATATGGGCACTCTGGGAGGAGCTAGAGCCTTTACTGTTCAGATACTAAGCAAATTCGGGAGAAGACGTAAAGGTAATTATTTTGGGTATATTCCGTAGGAATGGAAATAAGTTGTCCCCCGAATTATGGAATGATTAAGCGTGGGTGTGTTTGGAAGTGACAATGAGTGCGTCATAACCTACGATTTGCTATCACTAGGATTCGTGAGTGAGACGGATATTAGTGCATGTGTTGTTCGTAATATATATATATATATATATATATATATATATATATATATATATATATATATATATATATATATATATATATATAAGTACTGTGGAATAGCGGGGTTCTTTGGTGTTAACCACGTGAGAGTGGGGGGTTATACTAAGAGGATGGTTGCATTATATGAGATGTTCCTATTTTCGAGAATTACGGGAGTAGCGTGGATTTTTTTTAAGTTTCAATTGTGTAGCGATAGTTTAGGGCTATATTGGATAATTATAGTAAGATTGAATGTTCGCGATACCAAGGTACGAATTATCGTTGCTAGGTTTCACTTGAGATAGGGTCTAGCGCATATATACTGTTATGTATGTTAAATGTGTTGCATATTAATGTATAGATTATTAATTAAATCCGAGGGAGTAGGGAGATTTTTGATGTGATTCAGAGTGGTTGGAATTATTATCGAGCGGGAAGATATAGCTCGGGTTTTATTTTCGCTCAAGGAAACTAGTGATAGTAAGGGCGTGGGGGTATGTGTTGTCTTTTTTTTACATAAAAGTGGATATGTATACTTTCATGTCTAGAGGAGGGTATTTGGGATGTTATAATTGTGGGATTGAAGTTATATTACGGATTAAGGGCTAGTAAATGTCAGGTTTCATTTCATGCGGTTAAGCATGGGTACAGGGTGTATGGGTGCTCTGGTTAATTACATTCGCTCAATAACTTTGCGTAGCAATGCTAAGGGTAAGTGATTGCGGGGCAAGTTGAGACTGGGAGTACGAGGCTCATTCGAATTTCGAGGACAAAATTCCGTTGCAAGTGGGGAAGTATATAACACCCCGTAAATTCAAGGACCTTTAATTAAATAATATTTTGGGAGAAAATGAATTTATTTTACTTGGAGGAATTAAATTCATGATTTGAGAAATTTTTAAATTTGAGGAATTTATTAATTTGGCAAATTGAGGTTTAATATTTTGGATTATTTTGTGTCGCATTTTGAGGTTAAGAATTTGGAGAATGTTGTAAATTAATTCGGATGGCAATTCGGAGTGCACATTTGAGTCCGGATGGGTCGAAATAGTTAGAAATGAGTGGCCACTTTTTAAGACTGATTTTTTTGAGACAGCTAAAATTTGAGTCTCTAAAACCCACTTTTTGAGACGGATAAAATTAGCAGTCTTAAAAACTACTCTTTTAAGACCCTTTTTGTTACCCGTCTCAAAAAGTACTACTAAAAGTGACTGCAAATCAGTAGCCGTCTCAAAAAATACTACTTAAAAAGACTAAAAATTAGTAGCCGTCTCAAAAAGTACTACTAAAAGAGACTGAAAATTAGTAGCCGTCTCAAAAAATATACCTTATGAGGCAGCTAAAACAAATTTTTATTCCCCCCATCAATTTTTACTCTCCCGCTTATTCTATCACCCCAAGAGCCTAAGGAAAAAAATGTAAAGACAACAGGTTCTTCTCTTTCTTCGCCCGTTCTTATCCTTCTTCTTCACCTGCACATCTTCGTCTCCCTAGCCCTAGCTCTAGCCACTCTAGCCCAAGAACGAATCTAGCCCTAGCACCCGCCCTTTGTATCACCCATATCGTCGTTAGTCATATTACAATTTTTTACTCGGGTATTATTTTTTTTGTTGACTATTTTTATCTTTTATGCCATTCTTGTATGTTAAAGGGTTTATGTTCTTAATTGAATAGGTTGGAAGATTGTATAAGAGGGGGGGAGTTATGACATACTGATTTAAACATTGGACCAATTACTAATTTTATTGAATCAGTGGATATTCTATTGATTTTAGCAATTTTATTTCAGTTACGTGTTTAATAGTTGGGATTTAGTTTAATCAGTGATACATGGTTGACCTTAAAATTTGTTTTTATGATTTTTGAATGATGCAGGAAGACAATCTAAATGATTTGATCGAATGAGCTAATCTAGTCCCGAACATTTAAGTTATAGTACCGTCAAATTCATACGGATAAAGGTAATTTCAATTCTTGGTCATTAATTAATATAATTAGTTTTTGTACTCGATTGATTTATAGCGGTGATAGGAGGTTGAGGGTGAGCCAATTGAAAACCCGGATTGTCAACTGGTTGTTGTAGTATAGTTTTAAGATTCATTTAGGAAAATATTTGCATACTTGTTTGTGTGAATTTTAGTTAGAATTATTGATACGTTTGTTTGTGTTAATTAATTCATGTCCTTTTCAAGTAGTTAATTTGATTTTCAATTTGATTTTGATTTGATTTTGTGATATATGTGATGGACCCAAATTAATTCAAACATGCATCACCGTTGAAAAATCACCAATGTTATCCAAGTATCTCGTGGTAAACTATGAAGCACGGACATAGATACGGGTGTCGTGTTTGACACGGACACGGACATGGACACGGACACGAAAAACTTAAAAAATAAGTACATGGCACAACAAAGACAAGACGACATTTACTATGCATTTCAAAAACAAAAAATTGTTGTGAAACTAATATACTAAAATTAACATGGTTCAGTATTTCAACATTTAATAATAACTTTTAAATCGTAAGTCAAAGATATGCATTTAAATTATGAGGGATAATAACTTTATTCTTCTAACTTTTCTTATTATTATTCATACACCCTTAAAGATTTAATTTTACAAGATGACACTAGAATTTCTTAGTGTTCTTTAATTTTGGCACCCTATCGTGTCCACGAAATGTCTGGGCCATGGTCGTGAAGTGCCCGCCTTTTTTTAAATGCCAAATAAGTTTGACAAGCCATGTGGAGTGGCGTACGAGTGTCGGAGTATCCGACACGGGTACGTCACCTTTGAATAAGTGCCCGTGCTTCTTAGGTGGGAAATGTTCATTTTCTCATTGGACTCGATTTTTTAAATTTACTAGTAGACGTTCGTTTTGGGTGGCGACAAACATAAATGAAGTGTCATGGAAAGTCTTGAATAATTCCAAAGGTATCCAAGTAATCTAAGGGAAGGATCCTGTCCTCAGCGGGATCCTGGTTGCTGAAGTTAACTAGTATACGCTTGTTATAGGGTTGAAAAATGAGATTTATGAGTCAAAAACTCAAAATAGGAACTTGGTGGCTTAATAAGAGACACAGACACCCCAAGAGGTATTAATATATCCTGTGGGAAGAGACGGTTTCATTATTAAACATCTAATTTCAGAAATTTTCTCACTTGTGTATATTCTTTTGTGTGTCAAAATGGGCTTTTGGAGGCAAAAACTCAAAACATTAATCATGTGTCCTTAAAATAGGAACGGACACCCTTAGATGCACAAAAGGAACATGTGGGAAGTGTCCTTTTCCTAATCGAACTTTATTTGCCAAAATTTACTAGTATACCCTCATTTTGTGGTATAAAATGGACTTTAGGGAGCAAAAATTCAAAACATCAATAAAGTGGCCCTGAGAGAGGCACGAACACCCCAAGAGGTGCAAAAGTAACTTTTGGGAAGTGTTTGTGTTCTCATCGATCTCTATGTTTTTGAAATTTAATAGTGGATGGTTATTTTGGGGTTATAAGTCGGTTTTAGGGGTGAAAAGTGAAACAACAATGAAGTGGCTGGAAAAGAGGCACATATAGCCCCAAAGGTATCAAAGTAACTCAAGGGAAATGGCCGTGTCTTCACATGACTCTCGATTTTTAAAAGTGACTAGTGGGAAGGATTTGGGCAAGTCTAGTACTGATCAAAACTCTGTTCAAGTCTACTTTGGTTTCACTCATTTTGGACATGTTCTCTTTTTTATTATCTTGTTCAAACACGAGGAGGTCATCATTGTCTACCCAGACAGTGGTGGGCGAGTCACTATTCCTATGAAGCATGGACACTCTTTCGAAAGCCAACGTGTTGTGTCCACCAACGTATTCGACTCATATGAAGCACTAACACTCTCCCGGAAGCCACGAGCCAACTTTGACTCAAGTGATGGTGATTGTGCTTTATTAATGATTTTTAAGGTCAAAGTGTGTTTGAATTTTGTTTTGTATGGTCCATTTTCTTAATTTCATGTTAAGAATACTCTAATAATCTATTTTATGGAGAAAGTCTGTATTATTTCATTAATATATATTATATATTATACGTACCATAACGTGTCGTATCCTAGTTTTTGGATCAATCACGTGTCGCGTATCACGTGTCAAAACACGTATTACGTGTTCGTGCTTCATATTGTTCCCCGCATTGGATCGTTTATATGATTCGCACCTGGTGATTGGTTTGAACCAACACTTGGATACCATATTCTCTGCCTTCTTTAGCTCTCTTTCCGATGTCAGGTTCCGACTTAAGTGTCTTAGGACTAAGGATGGCACCGTGAGTTCAATGCACGACATAAACTTGGATCATTTTTCTCTTATAGGTATTATCCGGACGGGTAACTTTGTACTCTCACCTAGATTTATATACTGTTTTTAGACCCCTCTGTTTTCTTTATTAAATGATATGTGTGGTTAGTGTGTTGGCTGTTAAAAGACAACACCACTTTGATTCTATTGCCTAGTGTTTTTGCATTGATAATCGATATGCTTGGCCTTTTGTGTCTGTTATAATTGTCAACCACGACTTATCTTTAGCCTTTTTTAAGAAATAAGTGGGGAAAATGACGAATTTACTCTTTAAAAGTATGTTACAAAACTAGTATGCCACAAAACCAGAGAAAAGAGAGGGCGGGGGGGAATTGGCAACTCTGATGCCATTATTGTAATGATGACTATGTTGGGTCCTATTATAGAGCAAAGGCGCATTCGTTATAAAATGATGGTGTTGGAATTAAAATTTGTCCTAAAGTGAGTGCTAAAGTTGTCTTGGATGTGAAACGATTACCAGAAGAGGCTGACAAGAGGAGGGGGTGCTTTTTATTCTTACTTGAATTAAACTATATTTCACTATAATTTATAGAAATAAATTGATGTCGAAAGAGTAATGTAACTTGATGATAGATTTATTCCTGGGGGCGGTACTCAATTTAAGGATGGAGTTATGCACTACATTGACTATATAGAAAAGGTACGGTTGGGACTTCACTTCTCCGCTCTATTTCTTCAATTGATTTGGTTTTCAAGGCCTCGAAAGAAGCATTATGTAGCTATATAGAAAAGGTACTTGAATTGTGGGAACTAGAGAATATAATATATATGTTTTTATTGGGGTCATATTCTTGTTCAACAACAATCTACAAACATATCTACTAAAAGGCAACGTTGATCTTATCCTTCATTGACTATAAAAAGCTTCTATCATAGATATACACATCCATGTCCAAATTCATCAGTATTCCCTCACCTATCCTATAGAGAGTCCTCGAATAGGAATCTGATAGAGTCGTGTGAAGAGAATTTTGTAAACTATTATTTTACCAAAATCATGTGGACTAGGTAGAAATCATCTGACAAATTATTTTTCTCATGGGGTTTGCTTTGGTGACAAGTCCACGGTATATTAATCATCTATCTCCAAACATCACTAATAGTCAGGTTATCATGACCCTCAAAAGGATATCCTTTTTTTTAAACAAAATTACACACTTCATTCAATGCAGTTCTATAACAATCATCATCAATAACATATCTAAGTGCACATTTGATGAACTCGCAGTGAATAATTCTCGATGCACTCACATGACCAAAAGTAAAATGGAATACTTTATATTTTACACTCGCAAGCCAAATTATTTTTGACGAGGGCTACATTGATTCTCTTAATACTAGACAATAAACCAATCTATAAAGATAAAAGGGATATGCAACATTGTTGGTCTATCGATATTGATGACACATGAGATGACATTTCGGGTTTAGAGTCGCATAGTATTTCCTCGAGTTGAGAACATAACATCAAACCTCTCTCATCACTCTCACGAGATTTACCAATTAACCGAAGCAATTTGCAACTTAGATCTTGAGGATTGGATAAATGGCGTGGGATTGGGGCGATGAGAAAAGGGTGTGTGAGTAGCTCTGGAATCCTCGACCTGTCATTTCGGTCCCACGCGAGGCATTTCTTCATAAGATCAAGAAGTCATGGATTGGGAAGGGGCTCCAATGTAATTTTGTGGTTCGGGTCTGTTATGACTTTAAACTTTGCCCAAAATGTATTGTATTCTGAGAAGGGTGTTCTCCCATAAACCATTTGGTAAAGGATGCAACTGAGAGACCAGATATCGGATGAATGACCACACTTTTTGATATTTCCATTTTCATTTGTCTCGTTTCACGTGAATGTGTCGGGGGATATGTAACTCAGTGTACCCACCTGTGAATCTCACTTAGTGTTTGTTGTGTTGCTCATTATAGATTTGGCAATACCAAAATTAATCAGCACCAATGAGCCTTTGATAAGAAGAGAACTAGCCGATTTTAGGACTGAGTGCACGATACGCTCCTCATGAATGTGCTATTAATAGCTAGATGTATTTTCTTCCAGTAAAATCGAATCTAGTTCTCATTAGTAGTTGACTCAGAGCTATTTAGTTCTTTCCATTTCTAGGATAACATATGAGCCAAATTAATTTCAACATATTCATGTACCATGTATATAAATCCATCTTCCCTGAACCTGACATCCCCGTTAGTCATGGAATCATTCATTACTTCCTTGAGCAAAGCCTTATCTGTCACATCATAGTCAACGTGTCGAATGATGTGGTTCTTTCCCTTCAGTTTGTTCAAATATTTAATTTCCTGACAAAATCCATATGTAGTGGCATAGTCACGATCTCTAAGCTTATTTTTTTCATGGAATAGATTGTACAATCCGAAGAAATGACTTTGTGGACCTCACTGCTTCCTCCACTGCCTATCTTGCCAAGCCTTTGACAGAAGTTTCCATTAACCTTAAAAATAAGTGAGGATCGTAGTTTTTCTTATGAGGTGGTGATGCCACTTTACTGCTTGCAACTTTTGCTTGTTGTTTTGACTTATTACCTTCCAACTTCACATCCAAGGATATATTATTAGATAAGGGAGCCTGCGATTGCACATCAGTAGCTCTAACACCAACTGAAGATGATTTAGCTTCTATTGCCTTGCCATTAAGAGGTGGAAGATCTTCTGGAATATCGCATTGCTTTTATACATTGCTTTGCTGGTCCTTGTAGAGATTATATTCCTTAACTTTCGATTGGGTATCCACATAAGAGCTGGGATATTGGGCTACAATGGATGTCTTCTCAGTAGACAATCTGCTGGTGTCCTTAGACAAAAGTTGTGGTGGGTGCACCATATCCTGTTGTCTCATGGGTTGAGAGCTCACATCGCAATCTCTAAAAGATTCTACACCCGCATGAGAATTTATATTTGGGTGAAGATGAGAAAAAAAAGTTGTTGAATTAAGTCTGGGAGCAGAAGCTGAATTCATTAATGTTGTGGTAGCGCAAAATGGCCCAACAGCTGAAGATTGGGTCATCAGATGACTAAAGTTACTCTGTAGAAAGTTTATGAATTAGTGCACTTCATCCTAGTATTTCAATAATGGTAAAATAATATTGATTTTTTATCACCTAGGAAGATATCACTATCTTTATCCCAGAAATGACTGTCATAAAGGATTGTTTGGTAGGGTCATCAAACTAGGCATTTGCATAAAAATCTCTCATGAGGTCAAGGCCTATGTTTTCCTCGTTTTGACCATGATATCAAATGCCCAACCATTGACAATCAAAGAACAAAGTGTATACTCGTGACAACTTGTCATATATCACCTCTCAATCCATAGTGCGTTCAGTGATTGAGGTTTGATCCTTGAACTTTAAATCAAAATTTTATTCCTTTTCCTATGTGGGATTTTCACTTTCCCATGTGAATTCTATAAATATTTTTTAAAAGATGTTCATGTAAGATACAGAAATGGAAAAGAAAGAAAAATAAAAATACATTTAAAAGATGTTAAAATATACAGAATTTAGACTCATCTGCCTAAACCCCGTCCACTAAACTCTCATTAAATAACCTGAACTATACAGAGTACTCGCATCACTTTAACAAAAATTTTTTGGCTTCCTTTGAAATTTGGTATGAATGTTACTCTTATTCATGATGAAGATTAGATCAGGTCTTCTGCTTCAAATTTGAGCATCCGTTATTTCAGGATCTAATTATATTATCAATTGTTTGCTAAGGGCACAAGAAGTGAAAGAATATGTGTTTGGAATCATATTGATATGTGTTGAAATACTTGTGATGAGTTTCCTTATTTAATTATTTGGGATTTCAATGTAGTCATTGATCAAAGTAAAAAAACAGGGGGTAATGATATAAATTTTCATGCATTGCAAAACTTTAAATGTATCATTTCCACAACTGGTCTGACTCATATTGATGCTGCCTACAAATTTTATTAAAATCTGTTCATTGTTTGTTACTGTTCTGGTTGTGCTGCTCAGATTTGCTGCTCAAATATTCCTATGAATACAAAGGTTGCATAGATTTAGTCTTGTTTATAGTATATACTTTACACCACAGATTAGTTTTTAGAAGTGTTTATTCTTAGAGTGCTTAAGCTGGCTGCATGAGTTTTTTTTGTTGTAACTAATGTCATATCCTCTATCAAACTACTAAATGACAGTAAATACTTCAACTTAGCAATATAAATATATAAAATCTTTATGTATTTTAGGGTCTGGAATAATTTTTGGGGCTAACTACATATGATGCATATGATGCCTCCCCTCTTTTTTTACGACATGGAATATCATTGATTTAGTCCTTGCAAAAATACTCGAACAAACATGCGCTCATAGTTTACATTATATGTCTGTTATGTGGTTTGACATTGTGCTTTCGTTTGCATTATTTTGCAGCTTGGTTATGCATCATTTTACTTGACATCCTATTTATTATTCCTTATATCTCATACCTCCTATTCAGTATGCCTTATATCTCATACCTCCTTATAGATAGAAATGCCTTTGGTGTCACCTTTACATCTATTAACTGGATTTTGAAATCCAAAAACTATTTGAGGATGTTTATATTGATGCTTGAAGTACTATATCTTCATATTGTTAACAGTAGGTTCTCAATTGAGTGTTTATCTTATGCAATCTCCTTCATTTGGTCAAGAACTTGTTTTTGTGGATGGACACGTGTCAATTTTGTATCGTTTATCATGCCATTAATGCTAGCACTAGATCTTGTTTTAGACTCCCTAATTCAAATTGAATTTCACTCACCAATAGAATTTCTCAGTCAAAAGGTTAGGCTGAAATCTTAGTTAAAAAAAGAGCTCCTCTACTTATTTCCTTATTCATAATGCCTTATTAGAATCTCCTCGGAAACTTATAGTTATTCCATTTTTATGTTAAGTTTCTAGAAGTTCTTATCTGACTTGTCTCTCTCCATGCTGATGTAGGGGTATGGCCGAGAATGCTGGATGTGCGAAACGCAACTCGACTTATGGTAAGCTTCTCACAAATAATAAAAATTCCTAGAAGTTGTTTGCATATATATCATTGTTTTTGTCTTTATTGCACATCAATATGATTTATTCTCCTTTTACTTGTTATATTTCACTAGGATGTCGGATGTGAAACAAAAATAGTTATTCAATTATTTTGTTTATAGTGAGGAATGATATTGTTTACAAGTACTGTCCCTCCTCTACCTCAACGATCTATATTGACTAGGTAATAACAAATCTTTATCATTATGAGATTGAAAACACTACTTATCATGTATCGAGAGAGTAATTTTGCCAATTACACATATTTTACCTTAAAACATATATATTTTATTTCTATATATCTATGTGAGGGAGTGTTAGGTAGGATACATGTATCAAAATTTTCTTCCCTTAGGATATATTATATGCATTTTAATATTTTTTCGGGCAGAAAGTACGCCCTTGTCAAGTTACATGTTTAAAGTGTTATGGCTATGTCATCGACAGGAGCTCGAAGAGTTAG
Source organism: Sambucus nigra (assembly GCA_949130495.1). Taxonomy (NCBI): domain Eukaryota; kingdom Viridiplantae; phylum Streptophyta; class Magnoliopsida; order Dipsacales; family Adoxaceae; genus Sambucus; species Sambucus nigra. The sequence continues at coordinate 205,377,127 of OX422223.1, forward strand.
AGATTCGCAACCAACAAGCTTTATTACAGATGAAGAATGATATGCGAAGTGAAATGCAGAGTTTGTTCCAAAGTATTACCCCTCATCATGCTTCCGTTGCCTCGACGATTCAGTCTGACTAGGTAATAATATATAATACATAATTCATACATATAATTACTTTTATATATATATATATATATATATATATATGTATATATATATATATATATATATGTATATATATATATATATATATATATATATATATGTATATATGTATATATTGAGAGATATTCGGGTGGAAAATTCTCTCATTTAAAGTTAAATTTTCAATGGTGGTGGTGAAAATATGCTATGGTGGTGAGAATTTATTATGGTGGTGGTCCAAATTTTCTGTTGGTTGATGTATATTATTCTTAGAATAAATTTTAATGTTTAAAACAGGTTGGCTACCTGTGGTTTTCATGAATAAACAAAGGAGACTTTGCCGAAGTTTAAAAAAATAATAGTAGTTAGATATTTGTATTGTTAGTGATGCGAATATACTATATTGATTGATTCTGCACATTGTATTGTTGATGAGTGGGGTATTAATTCTGACATAATTAACACTATATTTTTTTTTTGCAGGTGAACATTTTTATAGAACATGCAAATGTTAATCAGTGATTTTGGAGGACGTACGCTTTAGTGTTGCGGAATTATTTTGTTAAAAACATTTCATGTTTGGGAGTATAAGAAATTATTGTATTTCAAATTTTTGTTGTCAAGTCAAATATTTGAACTTAGTGTTATAATTTTTATTTTGATGAATATTTGGAGATGGTTGTAAGAACTCTAAATATTGTTGAATGAAAATAATTCGTTGTGTTGGTTGAAAATCATCTTACGTATTACATTTTATGATGATTCGTTGTTTGTGTTGTCTCAAATGTAATTCAATCTATATTAAATTGTAGCGATAGATTTTATTATCCACAAAATATTGGTGCAAAAATTTTGAGATCCCTTCACCTCTTTTGGGATGGTTAAAACTGTCTCAAAAATATATTAAAGACGGCTATATTGCCGTCTTAAAAAGGTTTTCTAAAATAGTAACCTTTTGAGACAGATTAATTCCTGTCTCAAAAGCACTCTTTTGTGACGGCTGTCGGGCCGTCTCAAAAGGGTTATATAAAATGAGGACCTTTTGAGACGGATTTGTTCCTGTCTCAAAAAACTCTTTTGAGACGGCTATGACGTCCCAAAAAGTATTTATAGCCCCTATCAAAAAGACCCCCCTAGCCGTCCCAAATAGTGTCCCAAAAAGTATTTGAGATGGATAAACCATCTTTTGGGACTGTAAGGCCACCGTCCCAAAAGTTACTTTTTTTTGTAGTGTGAATGGGAGAATTTATATTGGAAGTAGTTTCATTTGCTCAAACATTATATGATACTCCCTAGTCTAATTCAACAAAAAAGGTCATTATTTCATTATCTTTTCCATTCTTGTAAAAAAGAATATAAAGTTACTATACTAAACAAAATAAAAAAGTGATTACATTACATTCTTACAAAAAGAAGTGGTGAGAAAGTATATTATATCATACATATAGAAAAAAGTGATTACATAATGTAGTAATATAAAAAGTGGTAGGAAATCTAAAGAGTTACCAATGCAAAAAAAGAATGAAACAAAACATGCTAAAGTGCATAACATCTACAAGGAGTATAATCACCTCTTTTAAAAGATATGTCTTGGGCAACATCTCTAAAGCTCTCCAAACATCACATTTAACATCTAGAAGGACTAAAGAAGCAAGCATAAATGAAATATGGATTCATTTGTGGTAACATCTTTTAACATATGCAACTCCATTTTGCTTATAGGAATTAAAATATATTAAGAGATAATGTATAAAAAACGCTCATTATATTGATTTTAGAAAATAGTAACAAACAACGCTATTAATGAACTCTATTAATAATCATGTTACTACCTTAATATTGGCAAACATCTACTTACCACATATTATATTCCTGAAATGGAAAATCCAGGTTATATAGTGTCCTATCATCATTAATAAAAAGGAAACTATTGGGGAAAAAAACTCAATTTCAACCATCAATTGAACAGAAAAGAAAGAAAAGAAATATACATGTGTCTGATATACATCTAGTAAACTTTTTCAACAAAAAAAATAGTAACCATTATTTTTTTCACTATTGTTACTTTAAATAATTGAACGTAATTTGAGTAAATAATATGATTCACACTTTAAACCTAGTATTTGTCTGATTTACACTTACATAGTCATTTATTTTTATTTTATTACCAAAGACGAATACGGCCTAATTAAAACACGACGCATCAGAACACGATAAAAAATCTTATTTTCTTTAACGTTATACGAACACGATACAACATGAAATCTTATTTTTATAATCAAACATGAAAATTACTCGATTATGAGGAACGCGACACGAAATCTTAATTTTTTTACCTAACATGAACATGACCAAATTAAAATGAGACTTGACACAGAATAATACGAAACCTTATATTTTTACTCGATAAGAAAACAACTCAAATAAAAGTGACACAACATGATACGCTACAATTATTTTTTTAACTAAACACGAATACGACCCAAATAATAGTAACACAACATAAGACAACACAAAATCACAGTTTTATTAACCAGACACGAAAGCAATCCAAATAAAAGTAACACGACATGACATGAAATATTTATTTTTTACCCGTCATGTTGTGTCATGGCTTGCCATGTCATGGTCTTTTTATTTTGGTCGGGTTCGTTTTACGTATAAAAAATAACATTTGTGTTGTGCCACTTTTAATTGGATTGTGAAATGTTATTTTTTTACATGTCACGAACAAAATTTCTTATGTTGTCCTGCTTGTATAATAGAAAAGTGATTTTGTGTTGTCTTATATTGTGTTACTTTTATTTGGGTCGCATTCGTATTTAGTTAAAAAAAAGAACTGTGTTGTGTCACGTTTATTTGGGTTGTTTTTCTATTGGATAAAAATATACGATTTCGTATCGTTATGTGTCATGTCTCATTTTAATTTCATCTTGTTTGTGTTAGGTAGAACAATTAAGATTTTGTGTCGTGTTCCTTGTCATTCTTCTGTTTGGTTAGAAAAATATCGCGTTTAATTAGTAATGCTGGCGCGAACCCACATTCCATGACACATATCATTTGTTGAATGTGGGTCCGCGCCAGCAGAACTAATTAATCGCGATTATTTTTCAATAAAAAATATTGAGATTAATTAGTGCCGCCGGTGCAAATCCACATTTCCGGACCAACATCATTTGTTGAATGTGGGTCCGCGTCAGCGGCACAAATTAATTGGACCCACATTCAATAAATGACGTGTCCGAGAATGTGGGTTCGCGCGAGCGGCACTAATTGGCGCAGTCCCACATTCAACAAATGATGTGGGACCTCGAATGTGGCTTCGCTCCAGCGGCACTAATTAGTCGCAATATTTTTTCAATAATAAAGAAAACTGTTTTATAGATTTTTTATTAATAAACATAGTTTTTTTATTTATAAAAATATATATTTTTGAATTTTCATTAAAAGATGCTTAATTTTAATTAAAAAAAACTTTTTTTATATATATTAATAGGAAAACTATTTTTTTTAAATATAAAAAACTATTTTTTTTATATAAAAAACTCTTTTTATATTAACAAAAAAAATAAAAAAACTAGGGAAAAAAATGTAAAAGACAAAATGCGGTTCCCAGACGAGCTAAGTAGGCGGTTCACCTAGAATCTCTCCATATTTGTGTTCTGCCACTTTTAATTGGGTTGTGAAATGTTATTTTTTTACATGTCACGAACACGACCCAAATTTCTTATGTTGTCCTCTTTGTTTAATAAAAAATTGATTTTGTATTGTCTTATGTTGTGTTACTTTTACTTGGGTCGCGTTCGTATTTAGTTAAAAAAAGAACTGTGTCGTGTCATGTTGTGTCACGTTTATTTGGGTTGTTTTTCTATTGGGTAAAAATATATGATTTCGTATCATTCTGTGTCATGTCTCATTTTAATTTGATCTTGTTTGTGTTAGGTAAAAAAATTAAGATTTTGTGTTGTGTTCCTCGTCATTCTTCTGTTTGGTTAGAAAAATAAGATTTCATGTTGTATCGTGTGCGTATAAGGTTAACAAAATAATATTTTTTATCGTGTTATGATGTCTCGTGTTTTAATTAGGTCGTATTCGTCTTTGGTAAAAAAATAAAAATAAATAACTTTAATTAAACTTTAAACTTTTGCCAAATTAAGACAAATAAAAGTAACATGAATTAAAGTTATTAAAGTTTAATTAAAGTTTTGCCAAATTAAGATAAATAAAGGTTAACAAAACTTTAATTAAAGTTCAAATTAAGACAAATAAAAGTAACATGAATTTTGCCAAATTAAACTTTTTCTTAAACTAACACAACCCAATTTAATTAAGCACCAATTAAACCATTCCTGTGGTTAAACCAAATTTATCTTTTTAACCTAATCATGCATCTAGGTATGAATTTATAAGATAAAATAACCAACCACAATGTTACGATGTACGAAGAAAATCCATAACGGAAAAAACATCGGACGAACCTGCCACAAGTCCACTAAGTACGAAATTACAAAAGGACACGACATAATATTTACGCAATAACTCAACGCCCTCGCAAGCTTTGATACTCTTCATTCTTTCAACCTCTGCCTAGTGATAACGTAGGAGTCCATCTACTTCTCAAAGTCCACCGATGGGGAATTTCTACCATCACGCATACGGAGACCATCGTATGTACACCAGTTAACGCGAAATCTTCCGCAAGAAATAATTCTTAATGTGCAAACCTGTGCCAAAATGTAATCTCAAAACATATATGTATGTTAAAACTTGGATCAAAATAATTGGATATAAACTTGTGTTTTGTTTGAAGGATTAAACCATGAATCATAAACAAAACTTTCTTGGACTTTTCTAAAGGTTTCTCACACTTAGAAGTTGGGAAAGTCTCTGATAAAAATGCAATCCTGCACTACATAAATGGTTGGAAAAAGTAGTGGGAAGTTATGAGAAAAAACTATTTCAAAAACTATTTTTTGACAAAAATTGCTCCGGTCATTCGAACGAAAACTAAGCTCATTCGAACGACAACTATTTTCTTCGAACGAGATAAGAACAAGAAGTTGGCACAAACCAAAATGAGACCTCGTTAGAAGTCGTTTGAACGGACATCAAATCTCGTTCGAATGGACATCAAATCTCGTTCGAACGACCTGGGAAAATCAAAATATTTTTCTTGAAAAATAAAAAGTGATTTTGAAATAGCTTAACAAAAATTCTAACACCCAATAATAAATTTCCACGGCTCAACAGAATATAAACATTCATACCTGAGAGATTTTTGGAATGTTGATGACGATACGAGGCACAAAACACGACATATGATGAGATCTCTTTTGGCTTGGTTACTACGTCTTCAATAAAAATGTCATAGGCTTGAAAGGTCACAAATACAACTTCTATCCTTTGACTCAAAGAGTTTTTTCGAAATTAAGCCAATACATATAAATTGTCTCAATTGAAAATTTGGACTTACAAATCTCCCCCATTTGGCTATTCCGGGTCAAAATCAGAAAGAAAAATCCTATGGGTCATCAAGCTTATCTAAAAGACTCTATCCCAATCTAAAATAAAAAATACAGACCCTTGACCGACACATATACTGAGTACTTTGCTTGCATTAAAACTTTGCCTCATGATTGAAAACTCGCACACTTAAGCACACCATAAACGTATAAAGAATATAAGAATAAAATTTGCATAATTAGATCCTCCCCCTTTGTCCTCCTTTTTCTAATAATGTCTACCGAAGAAAGGACGTCTCTTTCTATGTAAAAAAGCTCCCCTAATTGAAAACAGTTAGATACCATTTCTACCCATTTTATGTTCAGGAATAAACAAAGACTAAGGTGACATAAAATTTAATTAATTTTTCCCTGGTTAAATCAATTCTCCCCGTAATTGAAATATAAGGGCTAAGCATAAAGAAAAAATAGGCATTTCATGCAATGGTGTAGAGTGATACAAAAAATAACACAACAACTTGGCAACCCAAGAACAACTCATTCACGTAAGGAACAATACATACCACCTATGATGCGATAGAAAAATGATATCAACTAGAATGAACGAACATGAACATGGGATACCAATGAAAAATCGCAGCAAGATAGATATTGATACGAACAAAGAACATACAAGGGCTAGATTTAAAAGCAAAGACTCAAAACAAACGATACCATATATACACACACACACACACACACACACACAAGTTACTAATGAAGCATAGACACATATATATAACACCACACAAGACACTAAACCCGATAAGCTTTCCACACTCACATGGCATAAATGTTTCTAAATCAAATGTGGTAATTCGAGTGAAGGAGTGAACTAGATACAAAAGAATTAGGACCCAATCACAAACATGTTCAAGGAGTTCTATTTGATAAACAACTTAGATTTAGTCTCACATGACAAGATAAAGTGAACTCAAAGAACAAAAAAGCACAATGTACACAACTCTAGAATTTTTATAATTCTACAAATCAATAGAGTCATGACAAAATAAGCATAACTACGATTCATTGTACAAACCCACTGATCTTCAACTAAACACCCTCAAAAGATGAACATATTATGTATTTTCTTTTCTTTTCTTTTCACAAATCTTTTGATGTTATTTATTTTAATGATCAAACAAACTAAACTATGTTGGCCTTTGGCAATTTTCTGTTTTTATTGCCTTTAATCTTTTCATTAAGCCCTTGCCAAAGGTGGCTTTTGCGCAAACGAGATTTTCACCTTTCGTAGACCTTTCCCATGCACCCTCATCGATTTTCGTAATAATTCAAAAAGAAGGAAAAGAGAAACTTCATTTTCTCATAATAAATTACAAATTTAACCATCAATCAAAAGAAAATATAGCATATCATGTTCATATAAAAGGGAAATAAAAAAATAGACAGAAATAATAGAGTCTACATAAATGGCTAAAATCGAATTAACTAACAATGGGGAGAGTTTACCTTTACTTAATTCAAAAATGGAAATGGGCGCCTTTCTCAAAGTGTATGTAATGTGGTAGAAGTGAGGGTGTCATTAGGAGGGAATGAGTATTTAGGTTTCAGATTTGTAAAAGATGAAGTGAACCATCATTTTAATTTTCTGCAAAAGAAGATTAAAAGACCTCCATTTTGGAGGCGGTAGTTGTAGGGTCATTTTGTAGCAGCGATTTTGGAGTCTATTAATAGTGGTAAAATATGCAGTCCACGTGTCAATCCTCTTAGAGGAGACACCAAACACATTTGTAAAAGATGAAGTGAACCATCATTTTAATTTTCTAAAAAAGAAAATTAAAAGAGAACCATTTAGGAGGCGGTAGTTGCAGGGTCATTTTGCAGCAGCGATTTTGGAGTCCATTAATAGTGGTAAAACCCCACCCCAAGCACATTGCAAACTATTCGCCTTATAATCCAAAAATCTCCCTTCACCAATTGAAACACCACCACCATGGCATCCATAGCAACAGACACCACCCCATTCCTAACGAACCCCCGTTTCCCCATAACCCTCCAGGGAGCCGCCCGCTTCCTCTGGCGTGCCATCACCCGCCACCTCATGCGCGACCCCTCCATTCGCGTATGAAAATTTTCCGCCCAACAAATTGAAAATCGCCAATCCGACTAGGCCTACTCCAAACCCATCGTAATCATCGACCTCATTTGGAACTTCTTGTTCGTCACAGCTTCAATTGTTATGCTCATCACTAGACGAAACGAGACTCATTCCACTTTGCTTTGGGTTTGGGTCATCGGCTACGCCTTTCAGTGCGTGATGCATGTGGGCTGCGTGTTTGTTAAGTATAATCGAAGGTGTCACCCCCGGATCAATTCATCTGATAGTGCTCGCTATTCCAATTCTAGTTCAGAGAGTGATGAGAGAAAGTACTGGGGATTATGTTTTGGCCAACCCTCATAATGCCCCTCATCCCAGGTTTACTTTAAATTATAGTATAATGTTATGATTTTGCCTACTTTAACCTAAAAGTGTACAATGTCTTTCAAATTATAATTTATTACTCCTTCTAAAGTCCCCAAAAATATATCCTAAAAAAACACTTTTCCTATTTGGGTCGTTTTGAATGAATACTTTACTTCCTTTTTTTTTACCTAATTGAGGAACCAAATTCCATGATCGTAAACAAGTGTTCGGTCTTGGCTGTGATTGAGTTTCTTAAATTGGGATGGAGGGAGTATAGGATATTAAGCACTTTTTTTTATTATGGTTTATGTAGCACTTGACAACCAAGAAAGCAAGAAACCCATTAAACTATGAGAATAGTAGTAATGCATAGGCAAATCAAACATTAAATATGGCTTTGCATATTAGATGAACCCATACGAGCCTTAGTTTTTTTAACACTCTTATTTTTTATGATAATTTGCATCTTCTTTGAATTTTTTGAGGTTCTCAATTATATGACTTTAATGGTCATTTCTAAATTCGTTTGGTCTCGGGTTCAAGACCCGAGAGCAGCCTCTCCATATATGGGGGTAAAGTAGCTAGCATCTGATATATGGGGGGTAAGGTGCACCCTCATTGATTTTCATAATAATTCAAATAAAGTTCACGGGCAACGGTTTTTACATGCATAAATCCCCCAAAGTCGCTAAACATGTAGATGACAAAATTGATGGGAGAACATCTCATAAAGATCAAATATACATATGAAGTTAAAGTTCAGAAGAGCTCGTGCATGTGTATGTAGAGGCATATACTAAGAGAATCCATTAAGCAAATTTAAGTCAAACTAGTCCATGCAAGCATGTTGAAGAACACTTTAAGAATTGAAATTCATAACCAAAAGTTCTAGCCACATGGACATGGAAAGTAATATAGGATTCAAACACACATTATTTATTTATTTTTTAAATTTAAAACAAAGATAACTCAAAGGACAAATAATATTTTTTTTGTATTTTTCAATAAGACTCAATAAATGCAAAAATACAATACAACCGATACACTTGTCATGATTCCATCGAAATATATACAACAAATACATCATGTGTAAGCATATGAGTATCATAAAGTGTATCATGTAAAGCCTCCAAATTAGATCTCCTAACCTACATGGGTGTAATGTGATGCTCTCGGGCTTCGTTTACCTTGGTGACTCTACCCTTGGATTTCCTAGGACTGATTCTAAGATCAAAACAAAACCTGCTAAGGTGACCCCACAATGCATGTAAGTGAAAGCATGGTGAGAAGTATTACTTAAGGGTTGACCTTTTCTAGCGTTCCTAGACGATTCTCTCAAAATCGTGGTTTTGGCTTTATTAGCAGAAGCATTTTGAGTATCGAAGCCAATACCACACTTATCATTTTTTATTTGGACAATGTCTTACATCTTATCAAATTTTTCGGATCTAGACTCCACATCAAATTTGACCCGACTCGAGTCTCTTAATCTCTCTTCGAGCTCCATTATCTTAGACTCAAGAAAACTCCTAGTCTCTTCAAACTCAACAAGATCTTTCTTCATAGCCTCCATTAAACCTTAAAGACTATCTCTCTCACCTTCAACATACTCTAGCTTCTCTCAAAGAGTCCCCTCACGTGCCCTAAGATCTTCAACTAAAATAATTTCATCAATACCTATGACACGTTCTTTCATCCTTGCTTCCAACTTCTAATTTTCCTTTTTCAGTTTTAAAGATTCTGCATACAAATCACGGAAGGTAACTTGGAGTTCACTCTCCCCCTCTTTTTCATTCTCACTCTCTTCTCCACTTTCTTTATGTGACACCCCCGACTAATTAAATACCGGGTAGCTACTCCTTTATAAAATTAATTCAAAATGCCAAGTTGGCTCAGTTAATAGCATCACTGTCGAAAACATTTTATTATTACTAACCACCTAGTATTTAAAAAGCAAGTGCCAAATTTTATTAAATCTGATTAACATGCAACAAGAGTAATGAATAACTAAATAACACCATTCACCATACTGAAGTAAAACGAATAACCATCACAATATGTAAATAAAACCTGGAGGAAAAACTCCTCAATACAAATCCCACAACTGATAAGTAAACTGAAGTAAATAACTAAAACTGAATACTGAGCAATACATGCTAGAGTCTGAAAACTGAAATGTAAAAATGTCTAATAGAATTGGGCAACATGCCCTACAACTGATAGATAGTGACTCTGGAATCCAAAAGGTAGAAGCGTCTACATGCAAATCCCTGTAGCTTCCACAAACAGCTACAGCTCGTCACCTGAATGAGAATCCTATGCTTGGTGTCCTTGTGGCTGGGCACCTAAAATGGTTTTACAAGAAAATATATTTGAAAGCAAATGGGTCAGAGCCCGAAAGTGGAAATCATTTTAAAAACTTGCAAGTGCTTTAAAAACATTTAAAACATTAAATGCAAAGTACATGTTAGGACGTACACTCACATGATATTCTCACCTCTCGTCTAACTGTGCACTCCTAACGTAAGTACCCATCTATATCGACCCCTCCTACTAGCTAACTGACAACATAACTAGCTAGACTGCCAAAGGTTCTACCCATTTTACTCGGTTAATTTAACATAACAACGCTCGTAATTTAATAGAGGTTTAACTTAAACTCAGTTACTAACTATGCCATTGATATAACTATCAGCTAACTCATTATATAACTCGAAACAATACCGTAATATTTTTACAACATTAACATGAGAATTTCCATCAATTTAATGTATATTATTCACATCATAAATATACAATACAAGCACCCCGCAATCTAAGCTGTAGTGCACACATACTCTGCTATCCATCCCGGTACATCACGTACATAAGGATTACATATTCCGAATCTCTCAGGAATAGTTTACCGATAACAACATCACAAATAATGGAGGCGAACACAGTCACCATCACATGGGTCACGCACATACCTACGCTCCCATGATCAGCGGACTTATTAATATCACAATAAGTCTTTCAATGACCTATGTTCATCAAGGTACCAGTCTATATCCCCCCCGTAGGCACACAAGGATTAGAGGGTCCTAAGCGAACGTAACCTCCCCCGTGATAGCAAGTATGGTAGGTATGTTATACACATAAACTATATACTAAGCATTCACACATCTTAGATATCACCATTTTAATAAGCTATTTTCTACATCATTATACCAAACTTATATATTTCAAGTCTCCCGTTAATATAAGGTTAAATTGCCGGCACGCCTCACGCCGTAATCCCTTATCCTTAAAATCTATCTTAAATAGACTATTAAGTTCCGATTATTCCCAAATATATCATCTTTATTCTTAAGGTCTTTACTTCTGCTCTAAACCTTATTTCATCAAATTACACAATTTTACACTATTAACCCAAACGTTACCTCACTAACGAATTTCAATAATCTAGAATAATTCCTCGAATTGTATTCTAATTAAAGTTCACTATAATAATCACACCTACTGGTCTTCCTTAAGGGTGAGGGTATTCATCAGGTCTCCAAACATATTCTCCGAGGGTTTCCACCATTAAAATCAAATTAAGGAATATTTTACTCATTCTGGGAAGGTCGATCGATCGACCTATGAATGTCGCTCGATCGATCTAGTCGATCGATCGACTGATGAATGTCGATCGATCGATCGAACAGGTATGGCTACGGACTACTTCGTTTTGCAGATTTTAATCCATCCCAAAACTAATTTCTAACGTGTGATTCTCAAATATAACGTTATAGTAATGTCATATAACAATCCTACAATATTACTAACGTCCATAAATCAATATTTCAACAACTATAGGCTACATATGGATCAATCTTCATCAAAAACCTAGTTTTTTCCAGATTTTCTCAAGAACATGAACCCTAACATAATATCATCATCAAATCCCAGAATTTAATTCGTTTTTCTTTCACCCAATCATGTATTCACATCAGATTAATCGTCACCAACTATTCTACATGCAATTTATCCTCAAAATTCAGACCTAAGTTCAATTAATCATGGGTTTTCATTCATCTTCCAATAACAATTATAAATCTTCAATTTGCTAACATGGAAAGAACATTTGCTGAAGTTAAACATAATTAAACCACTTGCCTTGGTTTGATTTCGAATTTGGTGTTGATTTGGTGAAGAATCTCTGCAGAATTCCTCTATCTCTCTCCTTCTCCAAGCTCTCCTCCAATGGTGGCTCAAGGTGGCTAGGGTTTTGTTTGAGGGAAACTTATGAAAACCTAATATAATAAACCTCCGTAGCTTGTTGGGTTAATAAGGGTTGGTTGGGTCAATCCTTATCAGATTACAACTCTCCATTTTCGTCACTTTTAATTACCCAAAAATACCAAATTACTAAAATACCCTTTATGGTGCCGGGATGGCCTAAAAATACCCCGGAGCCCAAACTATACCCCCGGCTAGTGTTTTCTGACTATCTCGACCCTTCCGGACGCGTTGGCGCACTCAAAACGACCATACGGGTTATAGATTTTTAATTCACTTTTATCATCAATATATATACCGTGACGCGGCGGTCCCACGCGTCTCAACAAAAATTTCTAAAATGCCGTATATAAATCTCACGACAATTTTCAAATTCCAAACTCATATATAATCATATATGCACATAATCAAATACTAACTCGCATCACATTAGTATTAAAACCCGGATAAATTTCCAATTAATATAACAATTAATTAATTAATCCCATAAATAATATAGCCAAAAGTACGGGGTATTACATACTTCCCCCCTAATAACTGAATTTCGTCCCGAAATTCGAAACTAGAAAGTACCTGCTAAAAATAGCTCTGGATAACGTTCGCGCATCTCATCCTCGCGCTCCCATGTGGACTCCTCGACATTGTGATGTCGCCACTGAACACGCACTAACGGGACTATCTTTGACCGCAGTTTCCTCTCGCTTCGGTCCAAAATAGCAATTGGCCCCTCCTCGTAGGAGCTATCCGGCTGGAGATCGATGTCCTCCACAGCAATGTGAGAATGAGCCAAATAATCTCTAAGGTATTTCCTCAGCGAGGAAATATGGAACACGTCGTGAATCCGATGCAAGTGCTCTGGTAGTCCAAGTTTATACGCAACCGGTCCGATCCGCTCAATAATAGGAAACGGCCCCACATACCTCGGTGCCAACTTCCCCTTCTTCCCGAAACGCATAATCCCCTTCATAGGAGATACCCTGAGCAAAACCTGGTCCCCCACTTGGAACTCCCTGAAAAACCTCTTTGCATCAGCATAACTCTTCTGCCTGTCTTGAGCTACCCGAATGCGACTCCGAATCAACTCAATCCTTGCCGAAGTATCCTGAATCACTTCCGGTCCAAGTAGTTTGTTGTCCCCCACTTCCAACCAACATGCTGGGGAACGACAAGGCCTACCGTACAATGCCTCAAACGGAGCCATGCCAATCGTGAACTGATAGGAGTTGTTGTAAGCAAACTCCACCAGTGGAAGGTACTGCTCCCATCCACCCCCGAAGTCAATAATGCACATGCGTAGCATGTCCTCCAACATCTGATTGGTGCGCTCTGTCTGCCCATCGGTCTGCGGATGATAAGCCGTACTTAACCGCAATTCCGTGCCCATGGCCTCCTGGAAACTCTCCCAAAACCTCGAAACAAATATCTTATCTCTGTCAGACACGATATTCAGGGGCACACCGTGAAGTCTCACAATCTCTGAAATGAAGAGCTGGGCATACTGTCCCGTAGTGTAGTCAGTCCTTACGGGTAAGAAGTGAGCGACCTTGGACAACCTGTCCACAATTACCCAAACGGAGTCGTGGTCCCTCTGCGACGTAGGCAACCCCGTGATAAAGTCCATGGATATGCTCTCCCACATCCACACCGGAACCTCCAATGGCTGTAGCAATCCTGCTGGTCTCTGATGATCCACTTTTACAAACTGACAAGTGGCGCATTTCGAGACAAACTCAGCGATATCTCTCTTCATACCGCTCCACCAATATTGCCGTCTCATGTCTTGGTACATTTTGTCCCCTCCGGGATGTACCGCGAACCGTGAGCCGTACGACTCTGCCATAACATCGTGCCGCAATTCTTCCCCTTCCGGAACTACCAACCTCCCATTGAAGCGCAATCCCCCGTCTGAGCTAACGGTATAGGACTCGGCTCCCTCTGTAAGTAATCGAACTATCTGCTCCTGACAGAACGAGTCATCGGCCTATGCCCGTACTACCTTCGTGACAATTTGCGGTGTAACGGTCATCACAGACATGAAAGATCGGGCCACTGCATCTTGGTGTCCCAATTCCTTCCACTTAGCCTTCCATACCTCTGCCACCTCATCTGCTGGCCTGCGGCTCAACGCGTCTGCTACCACGTTAGCCTTACCCGGGTGGTACTGGATGTCGAACTGGTAGTCTTTCACAAACTCGAGCCACCTACGCTGCCGCATGTTCAACTCCTTCTGCGTGAACAGATACTGTAGTGACTTGTGGTCCGTGAACAGCTGAAACTTCTCCCCCAAAAGATAGTGCCTCCAAATCCGTAAGGCAAATACTACTGCCGCCAACTCCAAATCATGCGTGGGGTAATTCTTCTCATGAGGCTTAAGCTTACGGGAAGCATAAGCTATGGCCTGTCTCTCCTGCTGCAACACACCTCCCAGTCCTTGCAAAGACGCATCGGTGTAAACCAAATACTCAACTCCCGGTCTCGGCAACGCTAACACAGGTGCTGAGGTCAATTTGTCCTTCAACTCATCGAATGCCAACTAACAGGCATCACTCCAGATATATGGCACACCCTTACGAGTAAGATTTGTCAAAGGACCTGCTATCTCTGAGAAACCCCGAATAAACCTCCTGTAGTATCCTGCTAGACCCAAGAAACTACGAATCTCCGTTGGTGTCGTGGGCTGTCCCCACTCCCTCACCGCTGATACCTTCCCCGGATCAACTGATATTCCCTGGTCGGAAATAATGTGACCCAAGAACTGGACTTCCTTCAACCAAAACCCGCACTTCTCGTATTTTGCATACAGCTCGTTCTGACGAAGTGTCTGCAAAACCAGCCTCAAATGCTCGGCGTGCTCCTCCTCTGTCTGAGAGTAAACCAGAATGTCATCAATGAAGACAATGACAAACTGATCTAGGAAATCTCTGAACACCCTGTTAATCAAGTCCATAAACACTGCTGGAGCGTTGGTCAAGCCGAAAGGCATAACCCGAAACTCGTAAGAACCATATCTCGACAAGAACGCAGTCTTCGAGACATCCTCCTCCCTGATACGCAACTGATGGTATCCTGACCTCAAGTCAATCTTCGAGAAGAAAGAAGCTCCTCTCAACTGGTCGAATAAGTCATCGATTCGAGGCAACGGATACTAATTCCGTATCGTGACCTTATTCAACTCTCGGTAATCCACACACAATCTCAGTGAACCATCCCTCTTCTTCACAAACAAAACTGGAGCGCCCCAAGGTGAGGTACTCCTGCGAATAAAGCCCTGCCCTAACAGCTGCTCTATCTGATCCCGTAACTCTCGCATCTCAGCTGGAGCCATACGGTACGGTGCACGTGCTATAGGTCTCGTACCCGGTAGCAAATCAATAACGAAGTCTATTTCTCGACTGGGTGGTAAGCCTGGTATCTCCTGAAACACATCCGAATACTCCCTGACAACCGGGATCAAATCTAAAGGAATAACAACCTCCTTAGAGGTATCCTCCTCTATGTAATACAGATGAGCGGTCGATCCTCCCTCTGGGCGAGGCATCGCCACTATAAACATCTCCTGCCCCGGAATGGCAAAAACAATGCTCCCGCTGAAGCAATCAATCATGGCCCTATATGATACGAGCCAGTCCATACCGATAATCACATCGTGAACATGCATGTCTAATACTAACATGTCCGCAGGCAATACCAAACCACCAACCTCTATCCCCACTCCGCGGCATATAAATAAAATAAGTGACCCACTCCCCAATGGTGAGTCGACACACGTCACGGTGCTCTCTGCCGTAGCTAACAATCCTAAAGCTTTCGCGAAGTGTGTAGCAATAAAACAATGTGTAGCACCCGTATCAAATAACACCCGACCCATAGTGCCATGGATAGGAAACGTACCCTCGATCGCGGGAGGTGCCTGTGGAACTGCAGCCTGGTTGACGTTGTAGACACGTCCATACTGTAGCTGCCCCTGTTGAGGTGCTGGAATAATCTGCGGCGGTGCGGGGAGAGCGGCGGGAAACATAGGCCTCTGTGGCTCCTGGCGAGCACCCTGCTGCTGCTGCTGTGGGGCCCTGCCCCTATCAGGACAATCCTGTCGCTTGTAGCCAATCTTGCCACAAACAAAGCACTTCCCTGGGAAGTTTCCTCCCCTCTGCCCCTGCTGTCCCCGGCCCTGGTGGCCGTTACCGTTCCTCCCTTGGCCCTGCTGGCCCTGATGAAACTGCTGCCCATTCTGCCCCTGCTGGCCCTGATGGCCGTTTGGACCCTGCTGGCCCTGGCGGAAACCTCCCTGTCCCTGCCTGTAGTTCCTGACCGAAACCTCTTATTATCCCCCTGCTGGGAGCCCTGCTCAGTCTGTCTCTGCCCCTGACCGGTTTGTGCCCCGCTGGCACCATGTCCTCCAGTCCTGCCCGGATGGCTAGACTCCCCCGACCGCTTGCCCTCGGCCATATGAAGACGGTGGTCCTGGCAGTGCAATAATGCAGCGTTAACCACATCAGAATACGTGGCCAACGATAGGTTCCCAAGCAGATGCTGACGGATCCTCCAATTCAACCCATCGGTGAACTTCTCTATCTTCTTCTTCTCTGTTGGTATCTCGTCTGGAACGATATTCAACAGGTTAGTAAACTCGGCCTCATACTCGGCCACTGTCTTGCCTTCCTGCTTCAGACTCATAAGCTTCCTCCTCATCTCTGTATGAACTGCGGATGGAAAGTACTTGCGGTCAAACCGCACCCAGAACTCCTGAATCGTGAGGGTATCCCTCTCCTCCGCGGTGGTAATGGACTCCCACCACTGCAGTGCAGATCCAACTAGCTTGAAAGTAGCTAGTACCTGCTTCTGAACATCAGTGCACTCATGCATCCTCAAATGCCTCTGCATGTCCTTCCTCCATTGGCTCGATACAATCACATATGAGCTTCCTGCAAACTCTGGCGGATGCTCTTTCTGAAAAGCGTCACGTACACGTTCCCAAGCAGACGGGAATGCATTAACCTGGACTGGCGCGGCAACCGGCGCCTGAGGTGGTGCCTGTTGGACAACGGCAATTGCGGCATTTACCGCTTGGGCTACTATAGCTGCAACCTCAGCGGCGTTCATCATGCCCTGAACTGGAGCGGGCTGGGGTTCGGGCGTTGCATCCCTGGGAACTCGTCGTGCACGTCGTGGAGGCATCTGAAATAAGAACAAAGTTTATAAGTCTACAGTTATAAACTTTAAAATAGCTGAAGAACGAAGCGTACACACAAAAGAGTACAACAATCCTAAAATATAGGGCTCTATATCAAAGAAACGTAGCGGAAACATAATAGCCGTACAGATCCTAAAGGACACTAGAACCTGATGCTCTGATACCACCTGTGACACCCCCGACTAATTAAATACCGGGTAGCTACTCCTTTATAAAATTAATTCAAAATGCCAAGTTGGCTCAGTTAATAGCATCACTGTCGAAAACATTTTATTATTACTAACCACCTAGTATTTAAAAATCAAGTGCCAAATTTTATTAAATCTGATTAACATGCAACAAGAGTAATGAATAACTAAATAACACCATTCACCATACTGAAGTAAAACGAATAACCATCACAATATGTAAATAAAACCTGGAGGAAAAACTCCTCAATACAAATCCCACAACTGATAAGTAAACTGAAGTAAATAACTAAAACTGAATACTGAGCAATACATGCTAGAGTCTGAAAACTGAAATGTAAAAATGTCTAATAGAATTGGGCAACATGCCCTACAACTGATAGATAGTGACTCTGGAATCCAAAAGGTAGAAGCGTCTACATGCAAATCCCTGTAGCTTCCACAAACAGCTACAGCTCGTCACCTGAATGAGAATCCTATGCTTGGTGTCCTTGTGGCTGGGCACCAAAAATGGTTTTACAAGAAAATATATTTGAAAGCAAATGGGTCAGAGCCCGAAAGTGGACATCATTTTAAAAACCTGCAAGTGATTTAAAAACATTTAAAACATTAAATGCAAAGTACATGTTAGGACGTACACTCACATGATATTCTCACCTCTCGTCTAACTGTGCACTCCTAACGTAAGTACCCATCTATATCGACCCCTCCTACTAGCTAACTGACAACATAACTAGCTAGACTGCCAAAGGTTCTACCCATTTTACTCGGTTAATTTAACATAACAACGCTCGTAATTTAATAGAGGTTTAACTTAAACTCAGTTACTAACTATGCCATTGATATAACTATCAGCTAACTCATTATATAACTCGAAACAATACCGTAATATTTTTACAACATTAACATGAGAATTTCCATCAATTTAATGTATATTATTCACATCATAAATATACAATACAAGCACCCCGCAATCTAAGCTGTAGTGCACACATACTCTGCTATCCATCCCGGTACATCACGTACATAAGGATTACATATTCCGAATCTCTCAGGAATAGTTTACCGATAACAACATCACAAATAATGGAGGCGAACACAGTCACCATCACATGGGTCACGCACATACCTACGCTCCCATGATCAGCGGACTTATTAATATCACAATAAGTCTTTCAATGACCTATGTTCATCAAGGTACCAGTCTATATCCCCCCCGTAGGCACACAAGGATTAGAGGGTCCTAAGCGAACGTAACCTCCCCCGTGATAGCAAGTATGGTAGGTATGTTATACACATAAACTATATACTAAGCATTCACACATCTTAGATATCACCATTTTAATAAGGTATTTTCTACATCATTATACCATTATACCAAACTTATATATTTCAAGTCTCCCGTTAATATAAGGTTAAATTGCCGGCACGTCTCACGCCGTAATCCCTTATCCTTAAAATCTATCTTAAATAGACTATTAAGTTCCGATTATTCCCAAATATAACATCTTTATTCTTAAGGTCTTTACTTCTGCTCTAAACCTTATTTCATCAAATTACACAATTTTACACTATTAACCCAAACGTTACCTCACTAACGAATTTCAATAATCTAGAATAATTCCTCGAATTGTATTCTAATTAAAGTTCACTATAATAATCACACCTACTGGTCTTCCTTAAGGGTGAGGGTATTCATCAGGTCTCCAAACATATTCTCCGAGGGTTTCCACCATTAAAATCAAATTAAGGAATATTTTACTCATTCTGGGAAGGTCGATCGATCGACCTATGAATGTCGCTCGATCGATCTAGTCGATCGATCGACTGATGAATGTCGATCGATCGATCGAACAGGTATGGCTACGGACTGCTTCGTTTTGCAGATTTTAATCCATCCCAAAACTAATTTCTAACGTGTGATTCTCAAATATAACGTTATAGTAATGTCATATAACAATCCTACAATATTACTAACGTCCATAAATCAATATTTCAACAACTATAGGCTACATATGGATCAATCTTCATCAAAAACCTAGTTTTTTCCAGATTTTCTCAAGAACATGAACCCTAACATAATATCATCATCAAATCCCAGAATTTAATTCGTTTTTCTTTCACCCAATCATGTATTCACATCAGATTAATCGTCACCAACTATTCTACATGCAATTTATCCTCAAAATTCAGACCTAAGTTCAATTAATCATGGGTTTTCATTCATCTTCCAATAACAATTATAAATCTTCAATTTGCTAACATGGAAAGAACATTTGCTGAAGTTAAACATAATTAAACCACTTGCCTTGGTTTGATTTCGAATTTGGTGTTGATTTGGTGAAGAATCTCTGCAGAATTCCTCTATCTCTCTCCTTCTCCAAGC
This sequence comes from Sambucus nigra, assembly GCA_949130495.1. NCBI lineage: Eukaryota > Viridiplantae > Streptophyta > Magnoliopsida > Dipsacales > Adoxaceae > Sambucus > Sambucus nigra. The sequence continues at coordinate 205,397,210 of OX422223.1, forward strand.
TCTCCTCCAATGGTGGCTCAAGGTGGCTAGGGTTTTGTTTGAGGGAAACTTATGAAAACCTAATATAATAGACCTCCGTATCGTGTTGGGTTAATAAGGGTTGGTTGGGTCAATCCTTATCAGATTACAACTCTCCATTTTCGTCACTTTTAATTACCCAAAAATACCAAATTACTAAAATACCCTTTATGGTGCCGGGATGGCCTAAAAATACCCCGGAACCCAAACTATACCCCCGGCTAGTGTTTTCTGACTATCTCGACCCTTCCGGACGCGTTGGCGCACTCAAAACGACCATACGGGTTATAGATTTTTAATTCAGTTTTATCATCAATATATATACCGTGACGCGGCGGTCCCACGCGTCTCAACAAAAATTTCTAAAATGCCGTATATAAATCTCACGACAATTTTCAAATTCCAAACTCATATATAATAATATATGCACATAATCAAATACTAACTCGCATCACATTAGTATTAAAACCCGGATAAATTTCCAATTAATACAACAATTAATTAATTAATCCCATAAATAATATAGCCAAAAGTACGGGGTATTACATACTTCCCCCCTAATAACTGAAATTCGTCCCGAAATTCGAAACTAGAAAGTACCTGCTAAAAATAGCTCTGGATAACGTTCGCGCATCTCATCCTCGCGCTCCCATGTGGACTCCTCGACATTGTGATGTCGCCACTGAACACGCACTAACGGGACTATCTTTGACCGCAGTTTCCTCTCGCTTCGGTCCAAAATAGCAATTGGCCCCTCCTCGTAGGAGCTATCCGGCTGGAGATCGATGTCCTCCACAGCAATGTGAGAATGAGCCAAATCATCTCTAAGGTATTTCCTCAGCGAGGAAATATGGAACACGTCGTGAATCCGATGCAAGTGCTCTGGTAGTCCAAGTTTATACGCAACCGGTCCGATCCGCTCAATAATAGGAAACGGCCCCACATACCTCGGTGCCAACTTCCCCTTCTTCCCGAAATGCATAATCCCCTTCATAGGAGATACCCTGAGCAAAACCTGGTCCCCCACTTGGAACTCCCTGAAAAACCTCTTTGCATCAGCATAACTCTTCTGCCTGTCTTGAGCTACCCGAATGCGACTCCGAATCAACTCAATCCTTACCGAAGTATCCTGAATCACTTCCGATCCAAGTAGTTTGTTGTCCCCCACTTCCAACCAACATGCTGGGGAACGACAAGGCCTACCGTACAATGCCTCAAACGGAGCCATGCCAATCGTGAACTGATAGGAGTTGTTGTAAGCAAACTCCACCAGTGGAAGGTACTGCTCCCATCCACCCCCGAAGTCAATAATGCACATGCGTAGCATGTCCTCCAACATCTGATTGGTGCGCTCTGTCTGCCCATCGGTCTGCGGATGATAAGCCGTACTTAACCGCAATTCCGTGCCCATGGCCTCCTGGAAACTCTCCCAAAACCTCGAAACAAATATCTTGTCTCTGTCAGACACGATATTCAGGGGCACACCGTGAAGTCTCACAATCTCTGAAATGAAGAGCTGGGCATACTGTCCCGTAGTGTAGTCAGTCCTTACGGGTAAGAAGTGAGCGACCTTGGACAACCTGTCCACAATTACCCAAACGGAGTCGTGGTCCCTCTGCGACGTAGGCAACCCCGTGATAAAGTCCATGGATATGCTCTCCCACATCCACACCGGAACCTCCAATGGCTGTAGCAATCCTGCTGGTCTCTGATGATCCACTTTTACAAACTGACAAGTGGCGCATTTCGAGACAAACTCAGCGATATCTCTCTTCATACTGCTCCACCAATATTGCCGTCTCATGTCTTGGTACATTTTGTCCCCTCCGGGATGTACCGCGAACCGTGAGCCGTACGACTCTGCCATAACATCGTGCCGCAATTCTTCCCCTTCCGGAACTACCAACCTCCCATTGAAGCGCAATCCCCCGTCTGAGCTAACGGTATAGGACTCGGCTCCCTCTGTAAGTAATCGAACTATCTGCTCCTGACAGAACGAGTCATCGGCCTATGCCCGTACTACCTTCGTGACAATTTGCGGTGTAACGGTCATCACAGACATGAAAAAACGGGCCACTGCATCTTGGTGTCCCAATTCCTTCCACTTAGCCTTCCACACCTCTGCCACCTCATCTGCTGGCCTGCGGCTCAACGCGTCTGCTACCACGTTAGCCTTACCCGGGTGGTACTGGATGTCGAACTGGTAGTCTTTCACAAACTCGAGCCACCTACGCTGCAGCATGTTCAACTCCTTCTGCGTGAACAGATACTGTAGTGACTTGTGGTCCGTGAACAGCTGAAACTTCTCCCCCAAAAGATAGTGCCTCCAAATTCGTAAGGCAAATACTACTGCCGCCAACTCCAAATCATGCGTGGGGTAATTCTTCTCATGAGGCTTAAGCTTACGGGAAGCATAAGCTATGGCCTGTCTCTCCTGCTGCAACACACCTCCCAGTCCTTGCAAAGACGCATCGGTGTAAACCAAATACTCAACTCCCGGTCTCGGCAACGCTAACACAGGTGCTGAGGTCAATTTGTCCTTCAACTCATCGAATGCCAACTGACAGGCATCACTCCAGATATATGGAACACCCTTACGAGTAAGATTTGTCAAAGGACCTGCTATCTCTGAGAAACCCCGAATAAACCTCCTGTAGTATCCTGCTAGACCCAAGAAACTACGAATCTCCGTTGGTGTCGTGGGCTGTCCCCACTCCCTCACCGTTGATACCTTCCCCGGATCAACTGATATTCCCTGGTCGGAAATAATGTGACCCAAGAACTGGACTTCCTTCAACCAAAACCCGCACTTCTCGTATTTTGCATACAGCTCGTTCTGACGAAGTGTCTGCAAAACCAGCCTCAAATGCTCGGCGTGCTCCTCCTCTGTCTGAGAGTAAACCAGAATGTCATCAATGAAGACAATGACAAACTGATCTAGGAAATCTCTGAACACCCAGTTCATCAAGTCCATAAACACTTCTGGAGCGTTGGTCAAGCCGAAAGGCATAACCCGAAACTCGTAAGAACCATATCTCGACAAGAACGCAGTCTTCGAGACATCCTCCTCCATGATACGCAACTGATGGTATCCTGACCTCAAGTCAATCTTCGAGAAGAAAGAATCTCCTCTCAACTGGTCGAATAAGTCATCGATTCGAGGCAACGGATACTTATTCCGTATCGTGACCTTATTCAACTCTCGGTAATCCACACACAATCTCAGTGAACCATCCCTCTTCTTCACAAACAAAACTGGAGCGCCCCAAGGTGAGGTACTCCTGCGAATAAAGCCCTTCCCTAACAGCTGCTCTATCTGATCCCGTAACTCTCGCATCTCAGCTGGAGCCATACGGTACGGTGCACGTGCTATAGGTCTCGTACCCGGTAGCAAATCAATAACGAAGTCTATTTCTCGACTGGGTGGTAAGCCTGGTATCTCCTGAAACACATCCGAATACTCCCTGACAACCGGGATCGAATCTAAAGGAATAACAACCTCCTTAGAGGTATCCTCCTCTATGTAATACAGATGAGCGGTCGATCCTCCCTCTGGGCGAGGCATCGCCACTATAAACATCTCCTGCCCCGGAATGGCAAAAACAATGCTCCCGCTGAAGCAATCAATCATGGCCCTATATGATACGAGCCAGTCCATACCGATAATCACATCGTGAACATGCATGTCTAATACTAACATGTCCGCAGGCAATACCAAACCACCAACCTCTATCCCCACTCCCCGGCATATAAAGAAAATAAGTGAACCACTCCCCAATGGTGAGTCGACACACGTCACTGTGCTCTCTGCCGTAGCTAACAATCCTAAAGCTTTCGCGAAGTGTGTAGCAATAAAACAATGTGTAGCACCCGTATCAAATAACACCCGACCCATAGTGCCATGGATAGGAAATGTACCCTCGATCGCGGGCGGTGCCTGTGGAACTGCAGCCTGGTTGACGTTGTAGACACGTCCATACTATAGCTGCCCCTGCTGAGGTGCTGGAATAATCTGCGGCGGTGCGGGGAGAGCGGCGGGAAACATAGGCCTCTGTGGCTCCTGGCGAGCACCCTGCTGCTGCTGCTGTGGGGCCCTGCCCCTATCAGGACAATCCTGTCGCTTGTGGCCAATCTTGCCACAAACAAAGCACTTCCCTGGGAAGTTTCCTCCCCTCTGCCCCTGCTGTCCCCGGCCCTGGTGGCCGTTACCGTTCCTCCCTTGGCCCTGCTGGCCCTGATGAAACTGTTGCCCATTCTGCCCCTGCTGGCCCTGATGGCCGTTTGGACCCTGCTGGCCCTGGCGGAAACCTCCCTGTCCCTGCCTGTAGTTCCCTGACCGAAACCTCTTATTATCCCCCTGCTGGGAGCCCTGCTCAGTCTGTCTCTGCCCCTGACCGGTTTGTGCCCCGCTGGCACCATGTCCTCCAGTCCTGCCCGGATGGCTAGACTCCCCCGACCGCTTGCCCTCGGCCATATGAAGACGGTGGTTCTGGCAGTGCAATAATGCAGCGTTAACCACATCAGAATACGTGGCCAACGATAGGTTCCCAAGCAGATGCTGACGGATCCTCCAATTCAACCCATCGGTGAACTTCTCTATCTTCTTCTTCTCTGTTGGTATCTCGTCTGGAACGATATTCAACAGGTTAGTAAACTCGGCCTCATACTCGGCCACTGTCTTGCCTTCCTGCTTCAGACTCATAAGCTTCCTCCTCATCTCTGTATGAACTGCGGATGGAAAGTACTTGCGGTCAAACCGCACCCAGAACTCCTGAATCGTGAGGGTATCCCTCTCCTCCGCGGTGGTAATGGACTCCCACCACTGCAGTGCAGATCCAACTAGCTTGAAAGTAGCTAGTACCTGCTTCTGAACATCAGTGCACTCATGCATCCTCAAATGCCTCTGCATGTCCTTCCTCCATTGGCTCGATACAATCACATCTGAGCTTCCTGCAAACTCTGGCGGATGCGCTTTCTGAAAAGCGTCACGTACACGTTCCCAAGCAGACGGGAATGCATTAACCTGGACTGGCACGGCAACCGGTGCCTGAGGTGGTGCCTGTTGGACAACGGCAATTGCGGCATTTACCGCTTGGGCTACTATAGCTGCAACCTCAGCGGCGTTCATCATGCCCTGAACTGGAGCGGGCTGGGGTTCGGGCGTTGCATCCCTGGGAACTCGTCGTGCACGTCGTGGAGGCATCTTAAATAAGAACAAAGTTTATAAGTCTACAGTTATAAACTTTAAAATAGCTGAAGAACGAAGCGTACACACAAAAGAGTACAACAATCCTAAAATATAGGGCTCTATATCAAAGAAACGTAGCGGAAACATAATAGCCGTACAGATCCTAAAGGACACTAGAACCTGATGCTCTGATACCACCTGTGACACCCCCGACTAATTAAATACCGGGTAGCTACTCCTTTATAAAATTAATTCAAAATGCCAAGTTGGCTCAGTTAATAGCATCACTGTCGAAAACATTTTATTATTACTAACCACCTAGTATTTAAAAATCAAGTGCCAAATTTTATTAAATCTGATTAACATGCAACAAGAGTAATGAATAACTAAATAACACCATTCACCATACTGAAGTAAAACGAATAACCATCACAATATGTAAATAAAACCTGGAGGAAAAACTCCTCAATACAAATCCCACAACTGATAAGTAAACTGAAGTAAATAACTAAAACTGAATACTGAGCAATACATGCTAGAGTCTGAAAACTGAAATGTAAAAATGTCTAATAGAATTGGGCAACATGCCCTACAACTGATAGATAGTGACTCTGGAATCCAAAAGGTAGAAGCGTCTACATGCAAATCCCTGTAGCTTCCACAAACAGCTACAGCTCGTCACCTGAATGAGAATCCTATGCTTGGTGTCCTTGTGGCTGGGCACCTAAAATGGTTTTACAAGAAAATATATTTGAAAGCAAATGGGTCAGAGCCCGAAAGTGGAAATCATTTTAAAAACCTGCAAGTGCTTTAAAAACATTTAAAACATTAAATGCAAAGTACATGTTAGGACGTACACTCACATGATATTCTCACCTCTCGTCTAACTGTGCACTCCTAACGTAAGTACCCATCTATATCGACCCCTCCTACTAGCTAACTGACAACATAACTAGCTAGACTGCCAAAGGTTCTACCCATTTTACTCGGTTAATTTAACATAACAACGCTCGTAATTTAATAGAGGTTTAACTTAAACTCAGTTACTAACTATGCCATTGATATAACTATCAGCTAACTCATTATATAACTCGAAACAATACCGTAATATTTTTACAACATTAACATGAGAATTTCCATCAATTTAATGTATATTATTCACATCATAAATATACAATACAAGCACCCCGCAATCTAAGCTGTAGTGCACACATACTCTGCTATCCATCCCGGTACATCACGTACATAAGGATTACATATTCCGAATCTCTCAGGAATAGTTTACCGATAACAACATCACAAATAATGGAGGCGAACACAGTCACCATCACATGGGTCACGCACATACCTACGCTCCCATGATCAGCGGACTTATTAATATCACAATAAGTCTTTCAATGACCTATGTTCATCAAGGTACCAGTCTATATCCCCCCCGTAGGCACACAAGGATTAGAGGGTCCTAAGCGAACGTAACCTCCCCCGTGATAGCAAGTATGGTAGGTATGTTATACACATAAACTATATACTAAGCATTCACACATCTTAGATATCACCATTTTAATAAGGTATTTTCTACATCATTATACCATTATACCAAACTTATATATTTCAAGTCTCCCGTTAATATAAGGTTAAATTGCCGACACGTCTCACGCCGTAATCCCTTATCCTTAAAATCTATCTTAAATAGACTATTAAGTTCCGATTATTCCCAAATATAACATCTTTATTCTTAAGGTCTTTACTTCTGCTCTAAACCTTATTTCATCAAATTACACAATTTTACACTATTAACCCAAACGTTACCTCACTAACGAATTTCAATAATCTAGAATAATTCCTCGAATTGTATTCTAATTAAAGTTCACTATAATAATCACACCTACTGGTCTTCCTTAAGGGTGAGGGTATTCATCAGGTCTCCAAACATATTCTCCGAGGGTTTCCACCATTAAAATCAAATTAAGGAATATTTTACTCATTCTGGGAAGGTCGATCGATCGACCTATGAATGTCGCTCGATCGATCTAGTCGATCGATCGACTGATGAATGTCGATCGATCGATCGAACAGGTATGGCTACGGACTGCTTCGTTTTGCAAATTTTAATCCATCCCAAAACTAATTTCTAACGTGTGATTCTCAAATATAACGTTATAGTAATGTCATATAACAATCCTACAATATTACTAACGTCCATAAATCAATATTTCAACAACTATAGGCTACATATGGATCAATCTTCATCAAAAACCTAGTTTTTTCCAGATTTTCTCAAGAACATGAACCCTAACATAATATCATCATCAAATCCCAGAATTTAATTCGTTTTTCTTTCACCCAATCATGTATTCACATCAGATTAATCGTCACCAACTATTCTACATGCAATTTATCCTCAAAATTCAGACCTAAGTTCAATTAATCATGGGTTTTCATTCATCTTCCAATAACAATTATAAATCTTCAATTTGCTAACATGGAAAGAACATTTGCTGAAGTTAAACATAATTAAACCACTTGCCTTGGTTTGATTTCGACTTTGGTGTTGATTTGGTGAAGAATCTCTGCAGAATTCCTCTATCTCTCTCCTTCTCCAAGCTCTCCTCCAATGGTGGCTCAAGGTGGCTAGGGTTTTGTTTGAGGGAAACTTATGAAAACCTAATATAATAAACCTCCGTAGCTTGTTGGGTTAATAAGGGTTGGTTGGGTCAATCCTTATCAGATTACAACTCTCCATTTTCGTCACTTTTAATTACCCAAAAATACCAAATTACTAAAATACCCTTTATGGTGCCGGGATGGCCTAAAAATACCCCGGAACCCAAACTATACGCCCGGCTAGTGTTTTCTGACTATCTCGACCCTTCCGGACGCGTTGGCGCACTCAAAACGACCATACGGGTTATAGATTTTTAATTCACTTTTATCATCAATATATATACCGTGACGCGGCGGTCCCACGCGTCTCAACAAAAATTTCTAAAATGCCGTATATAAATCTCACGACAATTTTCAAATTCCAAACTCATATATAATCATATATGCACATAATCAAATACTAACTCGCATCACATTAGTATTAAAACCCGGATAAATTTCCAATTAATACAACAATTAATTAATTAATCCCATAAATAATATAGCCAAAAGTACGGGGTATTACACTTTACCATCAAACACTTGGGATTCACACTTAATAGATTTGGAAGTGTTATGCAAAGAAATATCTTCATGGAAAGATTCGTTATCAATGCTCACATGGCTAGCCATGAATGCGATGAGGTTGCGCTCATTGGGGGAATCGGGTCCCTCTTCTGATTCACTATCACTAAGGGTGACATTATATGCAATAGGTTTCTTGCCCTCCTTCCTTAGTTTCATGGGATACTCGTCTGCCCTATGGCCATAACCCTCATAACCAAAACATCTATTCGACTCATCCCTCTTAAGATCATAATTTTGATTTTTAGGGGGGTTTCTCAGCTTTGTTACACTTGGGGACTCCTCAAATTTCTTATAATCATTTTTAAGTTTCTCTTTATTAAACTTAAGAAATTTTCAAAATGAGTCGATGTCATACTCATCATCCGAAACAGGTGTTTCCTCTTTTCGGGCTTTCAAAGCTATGCCCTTATCATTCTTCTTCACATCCTTGAAGGTAAACATGTCAAGTTCATAGGTTTGTAAGTTACCTACAAGCTCTTCAAGTTTTGTAGAGCTAAAAGTGCCTAAAGAATTTAAAACAGTTACTTTTGGATTAAGCCTATCAGGTAATGGTCTCAAAATATTCTTTATGTCACGGTTGTTGGGTATCTTCTCTCCTAAATTAAAAGACGAATTCACAATATTGGAATCTAGCATAAAACTCATCAAAGGATTCACACTCATCTATTTTAATGGTTTCAAATTGAGTGGTGAGGTTTTGGAGTTTAGAAACCTTAACAATATTTGTACCTTCATGGGTGAATTGGAGTGTGTCCTAAGTCTCTTTAGATGTTTCACACGTCATAATACGTAGGAACTCCTTCGGTGTGACTGCACTAAAAAGAACATTTAAATTAGGAGAATTGAAATTTGCAACCTTAAGCTCATCCTCACTCCATCTTTCTACGAGTTTAGGAACACGAACTTCTCCTTCTAAACACGTTGTTGGGGATCACCCTCTAACAACCGATTGTCAAACCCTCTCATCGAACGACTCAAGTGCTAATCTCATACGCGCTTTCCAGTACGCTAATTAGAATCATTAAAAACAGAAACCTCAAAAATGACAAAATTTTCATATTCAAGCCTAAAAGGATCTAACACAATAGTTTAGTGAACCCGCTCTAATACCACTTTAAAAGAGGAAATTCTTGAATTTTACGCAATGCCAAATTATTGCATATGCTCTGATACCAATTGAAAGGGATGAAATAGGATGATGGATCCCGGGATTCCAAATTTTAATTTCTTCATATAAAATTATCTTTTCTTAAACAAAATTTCAATTGAAGTTCAAATTAACACAAACCAAACTGAACAAGAATTTTACCAAATTAAACTTTTTCTTAAACTAACACATCCCTATTTAATTAGGCGCCAATTAAACCATTTTTGTGGTTAAACAAATTTTATCCATTTAACCTAAGCATGCAACTAGGTGTGAATTTGCAAGATAAAATAACCAACCATAACATGGCGATGTACGAGGAAAACCTATAACGGGAAGAACCTTGGATGGAGGAACCATAAGTCCACTAAGTACGGATACCGAAGGCCCGGTTGACCGGTCATAGCAGACATATAACACATTTCTTCTTCCAACAATAAAACACCTATCATTTATTACCACCAACTGATTTCAAATGCATCAACCAACCATAATTTACACCAATATCAAATCAAATCAACTTCCAAAGACCTAAAGCCCATAAATCCAACAAAAACCCTAACTTTCTTAAACCATAAATAAACCACAAATATCAACACTAATTGTTCAACTTAAATCATATAATAGCAAGTAGAAAACTTGCCTCAAGCTTGCTAATTCAGATTTGATGAAGATGTAGGTAAGATCAATCTTCAAACCTTCAAGCTCTCTTTTTCTCCTTAGGTTTTCTTCTTCTTTCTCTCTCTCTCTCTAATCACACTTAAGGGAAATAAGTGGATTTCAAGACATAAAACGCGCCTTAGTATATAATTACCAACTTGAATAATAAATACCGCGATAAAATAACACGCAACTACACATTTAAACTAAAACCAGTCAAAAGTGCCCAAAACCTCAAAATACAACATGGCACACAATTTGACTATCTCGCACCTTTCGGAACTAACCGCGCCTTCCAAATTATCATTCGGAAATTTTATAACTCATTTTATGTTCCGATTTCTTTTTAAGTCAAAATGTCCTTTTAAATCTCATGACACAATAAAACACCTCACGGTGATATTCACCCACACATAAGGTAAATATACTACATCTTAGTAAATTTTACCTTTTCTTCCTTAAATTAATACTTATTCCATAGGCCAACATTTTATATCTAATTACTATACCTAACAAATAAATATAAAATAGGTTCTCAAAAGCGAGGGTTGTTACAAAAGTGCCAAAAAATTAATATACCGAAAAAACCTCTATATTCTTAGAACTTTTGAATTAAAAAAAAACATTCGTTCTAGCCAAATCCGATCCTACAATACAACTAAAGAAGATCCTAATCGATCTCAAGTGAAGTTAGTTATAGTGTGGAGAGAGGATGAATAGGATCTATGGTGTGATTCAATATTTTTTAAAAGTAGTCGATTTTTCATTAATGAGATCATATTCATCCATTAATAAAAAGTCTGTTTTTAATAATGTATATGGGAAATATGTTCACATAAATTTACTATTTTATTCACATATACCGAGAGAAAACAATCCATTTTTGAGTGTTCGATTGAGAGTGCATCTCGTAAGATTTTGAAATCAAAACGAACTTTCAAATTAAAAATGTAATGATCAAATCTTTGAAATTGACGGTTATATTGGCTATGCACACACACACACACACACACACGTGATAAGTTGAGATTGAAAAGTGAAGTTCTACTATATTTATGAAGTTTGCATTCAAACTTGGTTATATTACTTTTGAGTCTTTTGTATTGAGTCAAGTTTTTGAATTTTGTGAGTATATTCACTGCAAACCCTTATGAGACAATGCTCGTCTACTAGGGTAACATGGGGGTTTAACGGCTTGCTGCGCATGCTAAGTGCAATCGTGATTCCTACAAAAGTGAGTTAGATTTTAAAATTTTGAGTTTTGCTCGAGGACTAGCAAAGTTTAAGTTTGGGGATGTTTGATGAGTGTATTATTTTGTATGAATTATGCCCAAATCTGGACCTTGTTAGGGCCATTGTATTATAAATAATGAGCTTTTAGAGTCATTTTCGTAAAACAAAAGAAAAATGCAAGTTTGAATAAATTTTGAGTTAAAATACAATTTTAGTAACCTGAAGGGTGAAATCATAATTTTTCAAACTTTATGGGCCTAAAAATAATATTTAAATGTTTATCTAGGCAAAATAAAGTTCTCTCTGAAATTTGGTTGAATTCCGGATTAATACGAGCAATTTTTGAATTTCGGGGGTTAAAATGCAAAGAGGGGTAATTTTATAATCTTTTAAATATTTATGACCCTAAATTTGAATTAATTATTTTTGTTTTGTATTTTTACAGGTACCCCAGAAATTTGGACAACAAAGGAGTCGATGTGCAAAAATTGTAAGGATATGTCACAACGCGACACGACACGACATGGTTGAAACACCTCTACTAAATATTTTTTATAAAATCGCTCGAGTGTCCATTGAGGTCGTACCATAACTTTTTCGAAAAGGTCTTGACAAGAACCACAACTTTTAACTTCGGACAAAAATGAAATTTTAAAGTTTTGGAGGTAAAAAATGCGATTAAAGATATTGTTGTGAATAGTGACGTGAATAGTGCCAAAATTGGGGATAATTGTTTTAAAAAAAAGACTTCTCAATTATCTCAAACTCTTCTCAAGACTACATGGGATAATTATCGGCTCAAATCCAACCAATAAAAAAAAGTTTCACTCCAACTCAAATACTTCATTCCAAACCCATAAAAAAGACCATTTCGCCCATTATTTTGGGAGAGAAAAATTAGAGAGTATGCGAGATAGTTTTTGGTTCCTTTATTTTGAGAGTATATTTTTGTCGATGGCAAAAAAGTATTCTTTTGTGAGAGAAGTTTTGTCAAGATCAATTGTAAGACTCGATTATTGGTGTAAGTTGATTTATTAATGAAATTAGTATTCATTCTTGCACTTTTATTTTGTCTTCAATGATGCTAGCTTAATTTCTTTACTAGGACTAGGTGAAGTTTATTGTGTTTACTTAATATTGTGTGAAGTTTAAATTCGTCTTTATTTTCCAATATGTTCTAAAAGTTTTAAAAATTCGGTATTCATTTTAAACCGACACGAGAATGTATTTTAAAACCTTCAAGATTGTTTTGTCAACTTAAGTTTTGAATTTAAAAATAGAATTTTCGATGGATTATGCTTGCACTCTGATTGTTTTGATAGTCCATGCTTAAATAAAATTGCGTACTTTAAAAATTGTATTTTCTAAGGGATTAAGGATTTTAGGCGTTTAAATTTAGAGACGTTAAATTTTATTGTGAACTTAACCGTGTTATCTTTTGAATTAAATACGACGAGAGTCGGTTTAATTTGAGTTATAAAATCAGGAATGACGAGTTTAAATTATTGCATAATCTTAGTTGAATGTGATAAATGGATCCAACGTCCAAGTCTTCACGCCCACTTGATTATATCTCTCGTAGTAACACTTTTTATTTGTGTTTGCTTAGTTTAATATTATATATCTTCTTTACCCCATTTTATCTAGTTGGACAGTTGCAATTCTTTCAAAAGTTAAAATTGATAAATCTCTGTGGGTTCAATCCGTAGTTACACTCGCTATTCTATAATAGCCCATACACTTACGGTATTTTATACATTGACAAACTATATATGATACGTATATATGGTGCATATTTATATATGGGTATATATATGGTGTCAAATGTATAAATAATATAACTTGAGAGATTGTTATATGGTATCAAATGAGAACTAATTTAAATAAGTTAGTGTGAATAATAACTTATAACCCTTATACATGATGTGAATCGTATGAGTGATATGAATCGTGAGAATGCTATATGGTATTAATTGATAGATGACTTAAATAAGTTAATGTGATTAATAACTTATAAAGTATACTAAACTCACTAGGGATAGATGTAACACCCCATGATTTTTGAGACTGGGAAATTAAATTTTTGGGAAAATAAAATTTAATTAAATTAGAGAATTCTAAAATTTGGAATAGAGGTCCAAAAATAGAGGGCATTTCAAAGTATTCTGGATGGTGATTTTGAGGGTACCATCGATCCCAGAAGGGTCGAGATAGTCAAAATGACTGTCATTGGGTTTTATTTCGGCTCCGAAATATTTTTAAGTCAGTTTGACTCGAATTGGAGTAAACGAGTCATTTAAAGTGTGTATTAACATTTAAAATTGGGTTTATTGTTTTAAGGGATTTAAAGGCTTACGGATGAAGCCTTCTCATTTAGAGAAAGAGAGAAATAGAAAGGAAGAAGGAAAAAAGAAGGAAAGAAGAGAGAGGAAGAAAAGCTTAGAGATTCCCGGCCCAACCGCGACATCGAGGACGATTCAACCTCCACAAAATCGAGGCAAGTGTTTAATCTTTCTAAATAAGTCATTTGTGTATTTTATTTCATAATTTGTGGGTTAAAGAAATGGTTTTTGGGTATAAGAATTAAAACCCAATTTTTGGTTTAAATCTTGAAATTGAAGTTTATAATTGGGTTTAAGGGATTTAAATTGAGGGGATTAGATATAGAAAGGGTTTTGATGTTTGGAAACATGTTAGGGATGAAGATTGATGGTTGAGAAATATATTATGGGAGTTTTGGAAATTTTGGGTTTATAGAAAAATAGCCCCTAGCGAATCGATTCGCCAGGTTGCAGAAGCCTCAGGTTTTTAGGGCCGAATCGATTCTCCCCTAGCAAATTGATTCGGTATGTGACAGACTATCAGGTTCCTTGGACCGAATCAATTCGAATGGGACGAATCAATTAGCTATTGGGCCGAATCGATTCGGAGGGGCCAAATCGATTCGAAAACAGGGCATTTTGAGGAATTTTCTTTATGGTGATTTCAAACCCTTTTTGGTTGGGTTTATTGATTTGGGGTCGATGTAAGAGATATGTTTTGGAGACACTAGGGGGTTTTTCACAAATTGTGATCATGGGGACTTATTGGGAAAATTTGGGAAAAATATATCCAAGTATGTATTTGGAGATGTGTATAGAGATTGTGGGGAAACGTCATTGGGATTGAGAATCATACTTAGAGACAAATTGTAAGTATAAATGTGTTGGGAGGCTAAGAACTCTTAGAGAGAGTTGCGAGTGTATGTTGTGAAATTTTTGGGCCGACATTTATATTGAATTCTTATAAGGATAGGATATGATACAGACACAGTTTGGGGCCCAATAAAAGAGAGTGGCCGCATACCCTTAGTAATGATAAACTTTAAGAAATAAATCCGATAGATCTTAGACTAGGGGATTCACAAAAGTGATTGAACCGTAGTCGGAATCGAGAGTGATGGGATCATATTACCAATTGGAGTAGAGTGTGTAAATCTAGTTGGGGTAGATGTTGTTTATCGGTGTGTGATTTACAACGGGTATTTTCCCTAAGAAATGGGATTATTTGATGAAAATACGATCGAGCTTTAGGCTTATATACTATTATTTAGGTGTATACCAATAGTCGAAATTATTACTAGATTCTTTAATGTGCTCTCGGATATAGATGGTATGCGTAGTGATGGTTTCCTACACAAAATTTTGGGTGATAACCCTAATGTTGAATATATATGTATATATACACATATGATTTTGGGAGACTATTCATAATAGGAAAAATGATTGAATATGTTTCTAGTAAGGGATTGTATTCACATATCGAGGTAAATTTAAAGGAAATTGTGGTGACATCTTGTATATTGAGGATTACGTATACTTATAGCTGAGTGTATATAGATATCTTATACAGGTGAACGAGAATTAGTTTATATATATAGATATATGGATATGTGAATATGTGTATATATATATATATGTATGGATATGAAAATATAGATATATTTATGTGGTGGATATACATGATATGCATATCTAAACCGTATATGATGGTTTAATGTTTGATCATATGATGGGATCATATGGATGTGTATATATCGTGCATGTGAATGATATATATACTTATGTGGTTAAACATACCCCACTCATGCTATCATTGGGAAGTTTCCGCGCAGTGGGTGAGCATCCTGTCTTAATGAGCAGGGTGTGGATATTCCCCAGGTCATAGTCGTCCAGTGTGTTATTATGGGATATATATATTTTGGGATGAGATGTGGTGGGTATGTTTCATCTCATTGCTGGTTAGGAGCTATGACCGCTTCTCGGGACATCGTGTGTGTGAGTTAGCACGAGATGGGTGTCATTGAGCCCCACCATGGTGGTCCCCAGTTGCTACGTGAGCCGGGCACTGGGAAGATGATAGCATGGTGCAGTTTTATCGGCGATATATATAGCCGGGTGGATTATGTGCATGTCCATTGTACATCAGTTATGATATGTACACTTGGTCATGGGTATGGACGATGGTATATATATATATGGTTAGAATAAAATGCATATATATATATATATATATATATTTATATATCCTTTAGATGAAAGGATATGGAATCTTTGTGTCGTACATCTTGGATGATTATGGTGTACTAGATTGATGGGGGTTGATGTATCACATTTAAGGAATATTTTGGTTACATCATCCCAAGGATATTATTGGAGATTTTTAGTTGTTTTCATAATTGTAGTCTAAAATTTAGTTGTAGTAGTAGTATAGTATGGCATTATGGATCTCTAGGATCGACATTGACAAGGAGTAGTGTAACGGGGTGGTTCCTTATTTGGATTTCGCTTTGCGAGACACCCCACGCACGAAACGTAGTGCAATGTCGAGATTGGAGAAAAGTTCTGTCAAATATTTATGTGTGGCATTATGGATCTCTAGAATCAACGTTGTCAAGAAGTAGTGTAACAGGGTGGTTCCTTGTTTGGATTTCTCTTTGCGATACACCCCACGCACGAAACGTAGTACAATGTTGAGATTGGAGAGAAGTTTTGTCAATAATAATTTGTATGCATGTTAATTAGAAAGTAAATCTTATGATTCAACCCAAATATAAGTGGGTAATGTATCAAGAATTATAATTAAATAAATTATAACCTGGAATCCATTAAGCCTATTATGACATAATTGTTTGTAAACATAATCAAGTATGATTAGAAAAGGGGTGGATTCTTGGGTTAAGATAGGAAGGCAAATCTCATGGGAATAGGCGGGGCCTATGTTAAGTTAGGTTGTCCTTATAATTGGGGTAATTTAACTAAAATCTCAGGACGCGAATAGGTGCGCTCCGTTAGATGAGAGGAGAGTTTGGGTTTCACGAGAGTGCGATTCCACTTTAATTATGAAATAAGTGCATCGATATTTATTATGCACGGTTAACACACTTGCAAAATATTTTTCACACTCGGGCTCTAACCCGTTTACTTTTCTCTCCGGCCTGTATATATATATACTATTATAGGTGTCCTACCACATGGATGCCGGATGACCTTTTATCCAGAGTCTTGGGAGCCGTGACAGGTGCAGACTGTTGCGGAATGTAGAATGTAGTCGCTTCCTACTTCTTTCAAAATCTAGGTAGGATTCTTGTTGTATATCAGGTTTGTACCCAAGGGATATTTATATACATGTTTATATTGATTCCATTTCAGTATTGTATTGGCTGTGACCCGACAGCTTATTCGGGTTTATCTCCTTCTGGTATATCAATTGTAGTTATTCATTTTATTTATCATCATTCTAGTATGCATCTTTCTTTCCTTTGTTAGTGTTATAGTGTTGGTTTGTTGTCTGTTGCATGTTCTATTTAATTTTAACATCTCCCTTATATGATATCGGGTAGTTAGTCGTATATTATTTTGTACGGACAGTTGATGTTGAGACTGAGCCATCTGAGACTCCTGATTTATTGTAGTATAGGGCTGGCCACCCGTTATTATTTTAATCGGGGTGTTACAATAGAGTAGTGGGAAATCGTGGGATATATGTGACAAGACTAGTTACAGGGTAGTTAGCTAGATGGGTCATGTGTAGTTTCGTTAGGCATGTACTTTAGTTGAGGGATGAGGCGTTCTCAAGAGAGTGCGAGACACAAACTTAAATATGAAGATCATTCGTGCAATTTAATTTCCTGCATTTAAATTCACTTGTTAAATATTTTCAAATGTTTTGGGTTCTAACCCTTGCTATAAAATATTTTCAAAACCTTTTAGGTTCCCAGCCACAGGGACGCCAAAATTTTTCTATTCTAGGGTTACGCAGCTACAGTATAGGAACGTATCTAGCAAGGGGTACGTACCCGCAGTATAAGAACATATCTAGCAAGGCTTACGTACTGAAATAAAGATACCCATGTGCAAGGCCCTATTCCCCAAATTATTCGAAATATATTACTCCCAAAATGACGACATCAAACATCATACATACTACATAGTATTCGGTTTGTGTTTTATAGTATACATCATTAGACTTACGTATTTCTTCCATTATTAATTATATATATGTCCTTAAACACCATTTTTTTAAAATAATAAAAAAATAATTTTTTTGATGAAACTTCATGGATATGATATCCATGGTGGGAAGATCATCTCCAATTTTTTTCATCAAAAAATTCAATAAAATAACCGTTGAGATGAGGTGATATGTAAAAAAATGGTATAAATATGCATTTTCGACCGTTGAAATGTTGGCGATCATCTCACCCACTTTCTGATTGAATTCTTTTATGAAACTTCATGGATATGATCTCGATAGCGAGAAGATCATATCCATGAAGTTTCATAAAAAACTTCAATCAATAAAGCGGTTGGCGTCGACCCAACATTTCAACGGTTGAAAATACATATTTATACCTTTTTTTACGTATCACTTCATCTCAACGGTTTTTTTATTGAATTTTTCGAAGAAAAAAATTTGGATATGATTTTCTCACCATGGATATCATATCCATGAAGTCTCATTAAAAAAATCATTTTTTTACTATTTTAAAAAAATGATATGTATCGGGATCTACACTATAAGGAGTCTTTATAGGAGACTTTTTACATATGTATATATATATATACACACACACTTAGGCATCTACCGATAGTGTCCCATTCGTGCTCTATCGGTAGGTCCGGAGGAGTTTCCTATCCAACACGAATAACACAATATACAAACAAGTGGGACTGTACCTATGTAGTACAATATTGCACGCCCCATACCTAGCGGTGACACATGGATCCCAATATCAACACCTCTCTCTCATAAGTGGCATTGCTATGTAGTACCTAAAATATGACCTACATTATGCCTAGCCCACCTGTGTCGACGTGTGCTACGGTCCCGAACGTGCGTACCCCGATCGATAGGACAATCCACGAGCATAGATATGTTCACACAAAATATAGTTACATATTACCATATGTAAAAGTAATTATCCTAAATATTACCCCATAGCTATCCCATAAAGATTATCCGTAATTACCCTTTGTTAATAATTAACCATCACGTAAATTATCAACCTCATTTTCTTTATAAAATGTAATTAACCATCTAGTTAATTTAACTTTACTTTAATTGGTAACATCACATTTCTATTTTTAATAAATTTCGCGATTATCCGTACACATTCCCACCAACTCGTATGAATACATAAAAATACTCGCGACACATCCGCAGACCCCATAGCTTGCCCCCAGGAGCCGAACTAGTTCGGCTCAGGGGCGAATTTGTTCGCCCTTGTTAGCTATTTGCGAACCCAACATTTTATCTTACTACAAGATTTACATTCTTCCCTTCAAACCCAATTTCAAAGGCTTAAACTTTGTGATAATTCTTAATATCAGACCCTATGACTTAGTTTACCATCTTACGATTGTTTATTGCACATTTTCCAACCCCAATTAAGTCAAAAATCACTTATCATCTTATGATTATTTATTACATATTTTTCAACCTAGATTAAGTCCCAAATCACATAAATTAGGATCATGGAGAAGTTCATATTTATTCAATTTTTGCCAACTATTCTCCTAACATCTACCACATGTAGGTGTCCAGATTAAATCAACATCCCAGGCTTTATACAGGGATTAACTCCCCTAGATATAAATCATCAAAATCATTATACTAGGGGTCTTAATCATGAGTTCTATCAACATAAACTCTTAAAATTCTACCATCTTAAATTATGGATTTCCTACTTTAACATCAAAATCAATTCCTTCAGGGGTATAAACTAATATCATCATCAAATCATCAAAGTTCCCTAAATTCAGAATTTCAACATGCGATTTCAATACACGATGAATTAAGAAGCAATTTGGACTAAATAAAATTAGCAAGAAAATTCTTGCCTTAAGTATTGAACGATTTTTTGATCGGCTTCTATGATTTCTTCTTGAATCTTTTTCTTCCAATTCTTCTTCTAGTGTTCTTGTCTCTTTCTGTCAAAATGTATTTTAGGATTCTTAGATACAAATGATAAGGAGTTATTAAACTCCTAAATAATAAATTTAAGGCTTAAATCTTGGGCCTTAGGCCTAAAATTTAGACCCCCAAATGGACCCAAATACACATCCCAACTAGCGCAATAACCTCTTAACTCATATATAAACACCCCAGGACTATTTTTAAAGTCTAGAACACCTTAACGAGCCCACAAAACCTATTGAAATGCATCTCGAATATCTTTTATTCAACAAGTATACTTTTCAATTGTGTCACGCATCATAAATAAATTATTCAATGTACATGCAATTATTTCTTACTGAAAATTTTATCATGCGAAGTCAATTTCGCATAATAGGAGATAATAATTAATTAGTTTATTCATAACTTAATTAATTTAATAGATCGATTTAAATTAATTTCTAAATTTTTATTTTATTAAAAAAAATACGGGATATTACATAGAGTATGCAATGGACAATATGTGATGTGAAACATTCAGAGTTTAAAATTAATCTGTACAAGAAAATCCAACTAATAGCTGTAGTAGGTGAGACTAATCATGGCATGTAGTACAATGTGTCACCAATGTTTCAAAAGATAATATAACCAAATTTTGTTACATAAACATAACTATCTACTAAAATTTGTACCGGATAGAAGGCCGTGTCCCATGAAGAACATGTTGGCAACATTATAGATGTCATTCCTGGAGCTCTCTGGTTCTTGTAACAACCCACCCTTTTGGAGACACTTAAATCCCACATTTAGGTATAAATTGGGAAATGTGGAGACTTTTTCGAAATAGTGATTTTTGGGATTTTCGAGTATTTAATGATTTTCGATGGGTGTTGTAATTACTTTTGGGACTAAATAGGTCGAAGTAATTTAATTATATGTCACCATGGAGAAAAGTGACAAAAAGGTCAGATTTTTATTAAGAACCCGCATTAAATTATTTATGGGTTAGAATAGTGATTTGCGGTCAAGTACCTTGGATGGGAATTTTGATTGCGCCGTGAGTCTCGGAATGTCCGAGATAGTCAGAAAAGAGTGTCCGATTGTCGAAATTAAGTTTCGGGGAATTTTAGAGTTAAACGGGCTCGTAATTGAGTAAACGAGTCGTTTTTGGGGTATTAAGGGGTTAAAACCTTTTCTCCTTATAAAAGGAGGTAGAGAGGGAGAAAAAGAGAAAAAAGGAAGAGAAAAGAGAGAGAAGAGAGAGAGGAGGAAGAGAAGAGAGGAGAAAAAGGAAGATTCGGGCCAAACTCCATAGGATTCGGCTCGAGGTCGTCGGATTTTATCCACGAGGAAAGTGTTTACTTGCTTTATTTACTTTTTTGCATAAATCTCATACCTTAGTTTGGCATTAACAAACCCTAAAGATTTTGGGTTGGGTTTTCGTGGATAAAATAGATTTTCGGGAGTTAAAACGAATAAACCCCTAAAATTTTCTAATTGGAGAAACATAGAAATTAATTGAAATTAATTGGTGGTTTTGGGTTCTAGGATGTTTATAACCCTTAATATATGTGTATTTGTAGTTGGTTGAGGTTGTAGGACATTGGGTGAGGTGACAAAAGCTCGGGAGAAGCTTTAATGGCTGAAACCGTCTCGGAGAAGACGATGAATAGTATAGGCAGCGTGCTTACTGAATGGATTCGGCCTAGAGGAGAATCGATTCGGCTCTTGGTCAAAAAATGAAATTTGTATATCTTTTCGACGCGGTCGCGTGAGCACTGACCGCGTATTTTTCTAATTTTTTTTGGATTTATAGTGATTTTTATACGGAAAGCTGTCCGAGATCGAAATCGTTAGGTAGAAATCAAACCTGATTTTGGGAGAATTAAGGCTAGAATTGTTTGGAGATAAATATTAGGGGTTCCTAAGTATAGAGTGGGGACCTCTAGATCACTATTTGAGCGAAATGTAGTCCTTGGGTTTGTGGGAAGGAAATCCACAACCTATTTAATTTAAGGGTATTCGGGGGAGAATACTCCCTGAGATATTTCGGTAGGGCATTTAGGCCCATATAATTATGCGTATAGGAAGCATAATTATAATTGATTGCGGAGTGGTATAATTGGAGATATCCAATAAATCCTTAGAGGGGATTAAAGTATGTATTGATTATCAAAGTAAGGAAAATACTTTGGGTTTAGTATCATGTGAATATAAATGCATGATTATGATTCTTTGAGAGAATCCTTGGGATTATTGGTCATCGTTAGATGGTTTGGCAAATATGGTCATTTATATATTCGAGGAGGAATATATATATATATATATATATATATATATATATATATATACACACTATGTGATTAAAGTATATATGATATGAGGTAAATGATTTTGAAAATATAAAGATGAATGCTTTCAAAATGGAAAAGAAATGATTTTTTATAATTAATAAATTATGGTTACACACCTCCCTAAATCGTTATCATAAGGGAAGTTGCGTGCATATGGTGATGCCCCCTGGCTAATGAATGCAGGGTGGATATAGTCCTATAGGCCATATGGGCTATTATTGTTATTGCGCTAGTTAGGAGATTCTGGTTGTGGTCTTGACTTTCCCTCAGGCATATGGCTGCTTCCCGACGTTGGTAGGTTACCAGGTTGTCTTGTTTGATAGGCCCTGGAAGATGATAGCCATTTAGGGGGCGCGTCCAGTGGAGAAACCCGAAGGGCCGGTCTTAGATTTGTTAAAGCAATTTGTGATAATAAATTGGCTTTAATTTACATTTCCTGGATGGAAGAAGGGAAATGGGGTAAATGTTTTGGCTTCGGTAACACTTCCCGGATGGAAGAAGGGAAGTGGAAGCATGTGATATGATCAAAGCATTTTTATGATAATAAAAATGGCTGTGAATACATTTCCTGGATATGAGAAGGGAAATGGGATGATATAAAACAGAAAGGCATTTTTATGATAATAAAACTGGCTTTTAAAAGTATATGATTTGTTAAAGCAATTCATGATAATGAATTGGCTTTTTTATTTACATTTCCTAGATATAAGAAAGGAAATGGGAAGTTTTGAGAAAAATAAAAGGTATTGATAAATACTTGGTATATGAATCATCAGTCCGGGAGATAGATCCGGATATTTATGGTAATATGTATATATATATATATATATATATATATATGGATAAATTGAGTACCGAGGGTCTAATGGTTCCGACGATCGACCTTGCCGCGTAGTAGTGTATCGGGGGGTTCCTTGTTTAGATTTCGTTTTGCGAGACACCCCACGCACGAATATGGCAATGTGTTGAGACTGGGAGGAAGTTTAATCCTTAGTGCTCTAATATTAATTCTTATGGTATATATATTTATATATATCTTTCTGTACCGAGGGACTAGTGGATCTCGACGATCGACCGTGTCGCGTAGTAGTGTATCGGGGGGGTTCCTTGTTTGGATTTCGCTTTGCGAGACACCCCACGCACGAACATGGCATAGCGTTGAGACTGGGGTGAAGTCTAGCCCTTAGTACATTACTTGGACTATCTAGGGTTGATAGTAGTTGTGTGATAGACTAGTTTAGCAGAGTAGTTTGACTAGGATGTTAGAGGTATGCGTTAGGAGTGCACTGTTAGTGGAGAGGTGAGGGGTATCTCATGGGAGTGCGATACCAAACTTGAATATGAGATAAAACCTTTTTCTAAAAATAAGGCATTTATGCACTTGCTAAATATTTTCAAAACTCGGGCTCTGACCCGTTTATATACTTTTCCTCTCTTGCTATATATATATATATATATATATATATATATAGGTGTCCAAACACAGGGACGCCTGGATGGCACTTCCTTCGAGTCAGACGTACAGCAGCTGTGGATGCGTGCAGGTTCTCGATAGACACTTCTAACCTTGTAATCTAGATAGGAGGTACTGTATACACATTCGGGTAACTAACCCAATTGCATTTATTTATTCTTTTAGTACATCATTCGATATGGTTGTATATTTTGATCGAGTGTTCGGTTATTTTATTTCATTTCAGTTTCATTTACGCAAAACTGTGTGGATGTTTTAAATTTTGAAGTTGTTAAAAAGAGTAGTTAAGTAAAATTTTGACACCGCCCTAATAGGTTATTAGTAATTAAATGGATTTTTGACAATGATGCTAATAATGATCCATATGAGACCCCTATTATAATTTGATATAGGAGTGATCGCCCGGTATTTTATTAGGCGGGGTGTCACAGTTCTCCTAGTGCCTGCTGAAAAGGGATACAAGTGACACTTGCTAGAACTTGCTGGGATGTTGTAGAATTTGACTTTTGCATTTGCAAAGAAAAATAATAAACTTTCTACTCACATAAAATATGACAAAAAATGAAACATTCCCAATTAAATTTGTATTTTTTGTGTAATGTTCGAGTACACCAACATAATTATTTTCCTACTAAATTGTAAGCAAATATTTTTTATGTACAAAAATTAGTTTAGGCAAAATAAACAGATTATTCTCCACAAATACTATTAACACCTAAGACATAAAATGTTTTGAATGGGAGAATTTATATTGGAAGTAGTTTCATTTGCTCAAACATTATATGACACTCCCTAGTCTAATTCAACAAAAAAGGCCATTATTTCATTATCTTTTCCATTCTTGTAAAAAAGAATATAAAGTTACTATACTAAACAAAATAAAAAAGTGATTACATTACATTCTTACAAAAAGAAGTGGTGAGAAAGTATATTATTTCATACATATAGAAAAAAGTGATTACATAATGTAGTAATATAAAAAGTGGTAGGAAATCTAAAGAGTTACCAATGCAAATAAAGAATGAAACAAAACATGCTAAAGTGCATAACATGTACAAGGAGCATAATCACCTCTTTTAAAAGCTATGTCTTGGGCAACATCTCTAAATCTCTCCAAACATCACATTTAACATCTAGAAGGACTAAAGAAGCAAGCATAAATGAAATATGGATTCATTTGTGGTAACATCTTTTAACATATGCAACTCCATTTTGCTTATAGGAATTAAAATATATTAAGAGATATTGTATAAAAAAACGTTCATTATATTGATTTTAAAAAATAGTAACAAACAACGCTATTAATGAACTCTATCAATAATCATGTTACTACCTTATTATTGGCAAACATCTACTTACCACATATTATATTCCTGAAATGGAACATCCAGGTTATATAGTGTCCTATCATCATTAATAAAAAGGAAACTATTGGGGAAAAAAACTCAATTTCAACCATCAATTGAACAGAAAAGAAAGATATATGTGTGCACCTTCAATACCGGAATATAAGATTCAAAGACCGTTTCCGCAATGATAGTTGTTAATCGTCTGAGATCATATACGTCTTAAAAATATCAACAATAATAGTTTTTGATGTTGTTGTCGATGGAGGCGGGGACAATCATGTTCTTATTAGCAGAGGAGGTGAAACGAAAATAACATATGAATTGGAGATGTATTTAATGGGGTATCAAATTACAAAAGTAATATGCGAGGGGAAATGAGAGGGAAGAGACACTACTTGTGAAATATCAAAAAGGGTCAATTGGGTTTTAAAAAAACTAAATAAAAAAATTATCTCTATAATACTCTAAAGGGCATGGCTATTGGCACTCCCTTCAATTCTTCCAACACTGCACGTTTTATTGTAATTATGTTAAGTGATAATATAGCCCTTTTTGTTGGATATTATGAATGCAAATACAGAAATGGAACTCTTTATATATCTTCAAAATGTCAACTTCAATACAACAATGTAATTTCTGAATAGTCACTATAAAACTTCAAGGCGTGATGTCACTTTCCTAAATACAGTATTTGCCCCACACGAAGAATTTCGGTATACAAACGGGAATC
The DNA here is from genome assembly GCA_949130495.1 of Sambucus nigra. Lineage (NCBI taxonomy): Eukaryota > Viridiplantae > Streptophyta > Magnoliopsida > Dipsacales > Adoxaceae > Sambucus > Sambucus nigra. The sequence goes on from OX422223.1 coordinate 205,423,030, forward strand.
AGCAAATCCGTACTCAAGATACAATGAAGCAATTGCACTGTCTGCAACTTGTATATTTGAAGACAACCCTTGGATGTAGCAGCGAAGAACAGTCAATCAAGTTCTTATTCTGTTTATGTGCACAAAACAGAATAAGAGAATTTGTATCTCCTGAAAATTGTAAGAGAGTAATAGCAGGGTCTGGAAATCTGAAACTGGTTTTTGTTATCAAAAATAATTCCGTTTTTAGTCAGCCTTTATTTATAGAAATGAAAGGCTTTGTCTTCAAGAGTCATGACTGTTGAATTAAGTCAGTTCCGAACAGGTATGACTGTTAATTACCAATAGTCTTAAGTCCTTTCCGAACAGGTATAATAATACCGAATCGGTTTTGCACGGGTCAACCAAAAAGTGACCGCGCCCGAGCTACCGCGATCCGACCCGGACGAATCCCGACAACCCGCTACCACTGCGGACACGCGGCGTGCGAAGTGCAAAGTGCGCCACTAGCGCCTCTACAACCCACTGCCCCCCACGCGCGCGCGCGCGCGCGCGCGTGTGCGTGTGCGTGTGCGTACGGTGCTTCGCACCGTATTGAGGTCTCTTGAATAGCCTCTTAAATGCTAGATGAATTAACTCTTCATCTTCCATTTGTACTTATTAAGTGTACAAATTCTTAACATTTTTCCAATGTGGGACTCAAAGGTTGCCCACCCCTTTTATAGCTTAGTGGTGACACTTAGCTTTGTACATTTTCCAATGTGGGACACTATCCCCTTTTATATTTGGGTTAGCTTCCCACCTCTTACTCACACTTCCAATGTGGGACAAGCTCTTAAGGCTTTTACACCCAAAAAACTCTTACTCTCTTATTTTAAAAATCTCCAACATTCCTCCACCATTTTCGAAATAAGTTTTGTAAATCTTTGATTGTCTGTAAGACTGTGTATAAGCATTGGTGTCTCACGACTTGAACCAATACCCTGTGAAGGTTCGTCAAGGTTAACCATGAAAGTATAGTAGACTTGTCTTTGAACTATCAATCTATATTGATTATCCGGATTTGTCTTCACACACAAATCTTTTAGTCACTGATTATCCATATAAGCCGACACATGAATTAGGCCTTGTGTCTGTACCTTGATTTCATGAGTGCTTTAGAGTCAAGCCCAATACTCATAGGAAGCGGCACCACTTCCACACTCATATAGGTAGATTATCATAGGTGTCCATGTAACTTAAAACACCATAAATCTATTAAGGTTAAACCCATCCTCTTTCATTATTCATTACATGTTCTAAGCACTTATCCTTGGGATGTTAAATTTCATAGTGCTTACAATCACGTCGTATGATGTACTTTAATCATTGAACTTGAGACTTGAATATATCAAGTTTCAAGTTGAGTTTCCATCAAGAGTGATTATTATTAATGGGCTTTAGTCCCATCCCTATTGATGTCTTAGACACCAGTCCTCTTGCAAGACCTTTTGTAAAAGGATCAGCTAAATTTTGACTTGATTTTACATAATCCACTGTGATTACACTATCTGTAATCATTTGTCTGACATAACTATGTCTCAGGCCAATATGTCTAGATTTTCCATTGTACACTTTACTATAAGCTCTGGAAAGTGTAGACTCACTATCACAATGTATAGATATTGGAGGCATTGGTTTTGGCCAAACTGGAATTTCAATCAATGAATTCCTTAACCATTCTGCCTCTTTACTAGTTGCAGCTAATGCTATAAACTCAGCTGCCATAGTAGAGTCAGCTATACAAGTTTGTTTCTTTGATCCCTAAGAAACAGCTCCTCCACCAAGAGTGAAAATCCATCCACTTGTTGAGGAATGATCCTCCCGCTCAGTTATCCAACTGGCATCAGAAAATCCTTCTAATACTGAAGGATATCCACTATAGTATATACCATAGTCCATAGTTCCTTTCAAATATTTTAATATTCTATTGACAGCATGCCAATGCAATAAACTTGGATTACTAGTATATCTACTTAATTTACCAACAGCATAAGCAATATCAGGTCGAGTACATGTCATGGCATACATTAAACTACCAATTACTCGTGCATATTCCAATTGTGAAATAGCTCTACCATTATTAGGGATCATCTTTAGTTGTGGTTCAAAAGGTGTACTAACAGGTGTGCAATCAAACTGATTAAATTTCTTTAAAATTTTCTCAACATAATGAGATTGAGTGAGAATTATATTTTTATCTTTCCTTATTATTCTCATTCCTAATATGACATCAGCTACACCCATATCTTTCATATCAAATTTAGAAGACAAAAAACTCTTAGTATTATTAATGCTTTCTAAATCAGTACCAAGAATTAACATGTCATCTACATATAAACAAATGATCACACCTTTACCATTAGCAAATTTACTATAAACACACTTATCAGATTCATGAATTTTAAAACCATAAGAAATAATGACTTTATCAAATTTTTCATGCCATTGTTTAGGTGTTTGTTTTAGGCCATATAAGGACTTAATAAGTTTACATACTTTGTTTTCTTGTCCAGGCATAACAAACCCTTCAGGTTGTTCCATGTAAATTTCTTCTTCTAAGTCACCATTTAAAAAGGCAGTTTTCACATCCATTTGATGAATCTCAAAATTATATATAGATGCTAATGCAATTAAAATTCTAATAGTGGCGGTTCTATCAACAGGTGCATAGGTATCAAAATAATCAATTCCTTCTTTTTGTGTAAAACCTTTAGCAACCAATCTAGCCTTGAATTTATCAATTGTTCCATCTATTTTCATTTTCTTTTTAAAAATCCATCTACACTTAATGGGTTTAGATCCTGGAGGTAAGTCTACTAATTTCCAAGTTTTATTTCCCAAAATTGAATCCATTTCATCATTTATAGCTTCTTTCCAAAATGCTGAATCTACAGACTTAATTGCCTCACTATAAGTTTGTGGGTCTGTTTCAACGCTAAGAGTCAAAGCATATTGATTACAAGATGTGTTTCTAGTTCCTTCAACAACATAGACTACAAAGTCGGGACCAAAGCTTTTTTCTTTCCTAGGTCTTTTACTTTTTCTAATCTCTTCTTGTTCTACTAGTGGCGTTTCAGGTAACTGTGAAGGAGTGCTTACTTCTTTTTCATTATTAATTCTAGGAATAGAAGAAAACCTTTGTTCATAAAAAATTGCATCTCTCGATTCAATTATTGTATTTACCTCAACAGAATCATTAGGTTCACTAACCAAAAATCTATAGGCTTTACTATGTTGTGCATAACCTATGAAAATACACTCAACACCTTTGCTTCCTAATTTCTTTCTCTTAGTTTCAGGTAGTCTTACAATAGCTCTACAACCCCAAACTTTAAGATAACCTAAATTAGGTTTTCTATTCTTCCATAATTCGTAAGGAGTTTTCTTATTATCTTTAACAGGTATTCTATTCAGAATATGACATGCAGTTAAAAGTGCTTCTCCCCAAAACCCTTTACTTAAACCAGAATAAGAAAGCATAGCATTAACCATTTCAGTTAGTGTCCTATTTTTTCTTTCTGCTACTCCATTTTGTTGTGGTGTATAAGGTGCAGTAACTTCATGTATAATTCCCATATATTCACAAAATTGAGGAAAGTGATATTCACCACCTCTATCAGATCTAAGACATTTTATTTTAGAATCACATTGATTTTCAACTTCATTTTTATATGTCTTAAATCTATTAAGCACATCATCCTTAGAGTTTAAAAGATATACGTAACAATATTTTGAAAAGTCATCAATAAATGTAGCAAAATATTTACTACCACCTCTAGTAGGCGTTCCATGCAAATCACAAACATCACTATGTACTAATTGCAACAAAGATGTAGTTTTTTCTATTTTAGGAAAAGGCAATCTTGTTATTTTTGTTTGCATGCATATTTTACACTTTTCATTCATATCATTCTCATATTTAGGAATTAAATTTAAATTAACCATGAAATGCATTTTCTTTGTATTAACATGTCCTAAACGACTATGCCATAATGAAAGACAATCAACGATATAAGCAGAAGAATCCTTTTCATTGATATTGAGCTTAAACATGCCCTCATACAAATATCCTTTGCCTACAAAGGTACCATTCTTAGTCAGAATAAATTTGTCTGACTCAAATACAAGCTTAAAGCCAAATTTGTTAAGAAGACTTCCAGAAACTAAATTTTTCCTAACATTAGGAACATGAAAAACATTGGTGAGGCTAAGGATTTTCCCGGAAGTGAATTCGAGATCCACTGTCCCTTTGCCTTTAACCGCAGCTGTAGATGAATTTCCCATATAGAGAACATCTCCTTCCACTGTTTCATAGGCAGAGAACAAATTCTTGTCCTTACAAACATGCCTTGTGGCACCAAAATCAACCCACCAAGAGTTGTCTTCTCCAAGCATATTAGCCTCGGATATCATAGCAGCAAATTTTTGCTTTGTGTCTGATGTCCCTCCTTTTTCCTTTAGTTTCTTGAACTCACGACAATCCTTCTTGAAGTGACCTGGTTTGTTGCAATGAAAACAATTTCCTTTCTTCTTTTTGTTTGCTTTAGAATTATTTGAAAAATTCTTCCGCTTGTTATTTTTTCCATGATTGCCATATTTTTGCTCCTTTCCTTCCTCCACCACATGGACCTTAGAAACAGAATTTTCTTGTTCCTCTTTACCTTCTAGAATTCGAGACTCTTGTTCAATTCTTAAATGAGTCTCTAATTCTTCAAGTGAAAGATCCTCCTTTTTGTGTTTGAGTTCTTTCTTATAGTCTTTCCAAGAAGGAGGAAGTTTTTCAATTATGGAAGCAACAATTACATTATCATCCATATTTAATTTTTTCAGTTTGCAATGATTTATGATGCGTTTGATGTCATGAAATTGTTCTAGCACATGCCTATTATCATGCATTTTAAAGCTTAGAAACTGACCGATAAGGAACTTCTTACTTGTAGCGTCTTCCGTTAGATATTTGGTCTCCAATGTTTCCCATAAAGTTTTTGCTGTCCCAACATTTTGGTACAAGTCGAACAAATTATCAGCAAGTGCATTGAGAATGTGACCACGACACAAATAATCATCGGTCTCCCATTTTGTGCGTTGCCTAGTCTGTTCCACGGTTTCATCTTCATCTTCATTTGGTTTCGGTTGTGACAAGACATATACAATCTTCAATGTTGTTAGAAGAAAATGAACCTTTTTCTGCCAACGCAGAAAATTACCACCATCAAAACGGTCCAACTTGACAAAGCTTTCTGTTATTTGTCGAAGTGATTTGGAAGAGTCGGCCATTTCCAAAAATATTGTATTTAGATTGTTGGATATTATGAATGCAAATACAGAAATGGAACTCTTTATATATCTTCAAAATGTCAACTTCAATACAACAATGTAATTTCTGAATAGTCACTATAAAACTTCAAGGCGTGATGTCACTTTCCTAAATACAGTATTTGCCCCACACGAAGAATTTCGGTATACAAACGGGAATCAGCAAATCCGTACTCAAGATACAATGAAGCAATTGCACTGTCTGCAACTTGTATATTTGAAGACAGCCCTTGGATGTAGCAGCGAAGAACAGTCAATCAAGTTCTTATTCTGTTTATGTGCACAAAACAGAATAAGAGAATTTGTATCTCCTGAAAATTGTAAGAGAGTAATAGCAGGGTCTGGAAATCTGAAGCTGGTTTTTGTTATAAAAAATAATTCCATTTTTAGGCAGCCTTTATTTATAGAAATGAAAGGCTTTGTCTTCAAGAGTCATGACTGTTGAATTAAGTCAGTTCCGAACAGGTATGACTGTTAATTACCAACAGTCTTAAGTCCTTTCCGAACAGGTATAACAATACCGAATCGGTTTTGCACGGGTCAACCAAAAAGTGACCGCGCCCGAGCTACCGCGAAGTGCAAAGTGCGCCACTAGCGCCTCTACAGCCCACTGCCCCGCACCCGCACCCGCACGCGCGCGCGCGCGCTCGTGGGCGTGGGCGTGTGCGTACGGTGCTTCGCACCGTATTGAGGTCTCTTGAATAGCCTCTTAAATGCTAGATGGATTAACTCTTCATCTTCCATTTGTACTTATTAAGTGTACAAATTCTTAACATTTTTCCAATGTGGGACTCAAAGGTTGCCCACCCCTTTTATAGCTTAGTGGTGACACTTAGCTTTGTACATTTTCCAATGTGGGACACTATCCCCTTTTATATTTGGGTTAGCTTCCCACCTCTTCCTCACACTTCCAATGTGGGACAAGCTCTTAAGGCTTTTACACCCAAAAAACTCTTACTCTCTTATTTTAAAAATCTCCAACATTTTTGACATCCAATGACTTTCTAACATTTTTGTATTATGTGAACAAACATATTATTAAGGATAAAAAATCTAGTAAACTTTTTCAACAAAAAAATAGTAACCATTATTTTTTTCACTATTGTTACCTTAAATAATTGAACGTAATTTGAGTAAATAATATGATTCACACTTTAAACCTAGTATTTTTCTGATTTACACTTACATAGTCATTTATTTTTATTTTATTACCAAAGACGAATACGGCCTAATTAAAACACGATGCATCAAAACACGATAAAAAATCTTATTTCTTTAACGTTATACGAACACGATACAACATGAAATCTTATTTTTATAATCAAACATGAAAATTACTCGATTATGAGGAACGCGACACGGAATCTTAATTTTTTTACCTAACATGAACACGACCAAATTAAAATGAGACTTGACACAGAATAATACGAAACCTTATATTTTTACCCGATAAGAAAACAACTCAAATAAAAGTGACACAACATGAAACGCTACAATTATTTTTTTAACTAAACACGAATACGACCCAAATAATAGTAACACAACATAAGACAACACAAAATCACAGTTTTATTAACCAGACACGAAAACAATTCAAATAAAAGTAACACGACATGACATGAAATATTTATTTTTTACCCATCATGTCGTGTCATGGCTTGCCATGTCATGGTCTTTTTTATTTTGGTCGGGTTCGTTTTACGTATAAAAAATAACATTTGTGTAGTGCCACTTTTAATTGGATTATGAAATGTTATTTTTTTACATGTTATATATATATATATATATATATATATATATATAAATGTTATTTCCCTCTCCCGTGTTAACTTTCCAAACATCTTTTGACTTTCCCTAGCATTCAACCAATCTTTTGGCTTTCCCTCTCCCATGTTAACTTCCCAAATATCCATACTGATTGGCTATAAAAATACCCCCCTCACGTTTCATTTTTTTGGCCTAACTTTTTGCCTCCAAAAATTTTCGTGCCTGTACTCAGGTATGTTTGTTCACAAGACGATGAGTTCATTTTTGGCAACTTTCTAAAGTAAATCCAAGCAAACATGTGGGTCTGTCATATATACATATATCCTCTAGAATCTCTTTTTTTTTCTTCGGTTTAACTTATTTTTTCCATTTAGCAACTTATCTGAGTTTGCAATCAATGTCTATTGCTTGATATAGTAAGAAGAAAACGTATCATTTCAAAAGCATTACCCATTACTTTTAGTCCATTTTTATTGTTTTTTCATTTTATTAATTGAGAATTTTAAGATATAAATAATTCGTCATGTATTCACATGGGAAGAAAAATTCAATATTAACTAAAGGGATATATACCAAATAGTCCCTCGAACATTTTTTAATACTCATTTAGTCCAAGCCTTTTTATTTTGCCTCAAAAAGTCTTTTGCCACATATTTTGAAAAGGGAGTGCCGCTGGCGCGGACCTCTAAAAATAAGAGAATATTGAGTGTTTGAGGGACTAAATGAGTTAAACTAAAAATATGTGTCCTTTTTAAAAAATATATATTTATTGTAGGAACTATTCAATAATTGACCCTTAACTAAAACCCTTAATTAATATACAATTCAGGCTTAGGAAAGTGAAAATATAAATGACTAACTCTAAGTGAAAAATTCATTTTGCACTGCCTTGAGACCGCATCCTTTTTTCTTTTTAAGTTTCTTATACTTTTGTTTTTATATAGAAACAATTTTTATATTAAAAAAAACAGTTTTTCTATTATTATAAAAACAAAAGTTTTTTTTAATTAAAAAGAAATATTTTTTCTATTAAATAAAAAAAATAGTTTTTTTAATTAAAACTTAACAGTTTTTTTTATTAATTTTTTTTCATAAATAAAAATAAACTATGTTTATTAACATGGTAATATCACGATTGATTACTGTCGCTGACGCGAACCCGGATTCTAGGTCCCACATCATTTGTTGAATGTGGGTCCGCGCCAGCGGCACTAATTAATCGCGATATTTTTTCAATAAAAAATATCGCGATTAATTTGTGCCTTTGGCGCAAACCCACATTCCAGGACACATCATTTGTTGAATGTAGATCCGCGTCAGCAGCATTTTTTCAATAAAAAATATCGCGTTTAATTAGTAACGATGACGCGAACCCACATTCCAGGACACATATCATTTGTTGAATGTGGGTCCGCGCCAGCAGAACTAATTAATCGAGATTATTTTTCAATAAAAAATATTGAGATTAATTAGGGCCGCTGGCGGAAATCCACATTTCCGGACCAACATCATTTGTTGAATGTGGGTCCGCGTCGGCGGCACTAATTAATCAGACCCACATTCAACAAATGACGTGTCCGAGAATGTGGATTCGCGCGAGCGGCACTAATTGGCGCGAACCCACATTCAACAAATGATGTGGGACCTGGAATGTGGCTTCGCTCTAGCGGCACTAATTAGTCGCAATATTTTTTCAATAATAAAGAAAACTATTTTATAGATTTTTTATTAATAAACATAGTTTTTTTATTTATAAAAATATATATTTTTTAATTTTCATTAAAAGATGCTTAATTTTAATTAAAAAAACTTTTTTTTATATATTAATAGGAAAACTATTTTTTTTTAAATATAAAAAACTATTTTTTTATAGAAAAACTCTTTTTATATTAACAAAAAAATAAAAACTAGGGAAAAAAAAGTAAAAGACAAAATGCGGTTCCCAGACGAGCTAAGTAGGCGGTTCACCTAGAATCTCTCCATATTTGTGTTCTGCCACTTTTAATTGGGTTGTGAAATGTTATTTTTTTACATGTCACGAACACGACCCAAATTTCTTATGTTGTCCTGTTTGTTTAATAAAAAGTTGATTTTGTATTGTCTTATGTTGTGTTACTTTTACTTGGGTCGCGTTCGTATTTAGTTAAAAAAAGAACTGTGTCGTGTCATGTTGTGTCACGTTTATTTGGGTTGTTTTTCTATTGGGTAAAAATATATGATTTCGTATCGTTCTGTGTCGTGTCTCATTTTAATTTGATCTTGTTTGTGTTAGGTAAAAAAATCAAGATTTTGTGTTGTGTTCCTCGTCATTCTTCTGTTTGGTTAGAAAAATAAGATTTCATGTTGTATCGTGTGCGTATAAGGTTAACAAAATAATATTTTTTATCGTGTTATGATGTCTCGTGTTTTAATTAGGTCGTATTCGTCTTTGGTAAAAAAATAAAAATAAATAACGATACAAGTGTAAATTAGATAAATATTAAATTTAAAGTGTGAATCGTATTATTTACTTAAATTATATTTAATTATTTAAAATAACAATAGTGAAAAAATCAATGGTTACTATTTTTTTTTGTTGAAGCAGGTTATTATATCTTCCTTTTTTTTGGTATCAAAAAGATTATATTGTGAGAAAGCCATTGGGTATAAAAAATTGGGAATATGAATAGCCATGCCCCTACTCTAATATGCTATAGAAGCATTTAAAAGGCTCAAAGCAACAACTTCTGTCTTTTCCCTTCCCTAGCATTCAACCACTCTATCTTTTGGCTTTCCCTCTCTCATGTTAACTTTCCAAATATCCATACTGGTTCGTTGGCTATAAAAATACCCACCTCACGTTTCATATTTTTGGCCTAACTTTTTGCCTCCAAAAATTTTAGTGCCTGTACTCAGGTATGTTTGTTCACAAGACGATGAGTTCATTTTTGGCAACTTTCTAAAGTAAATCCAAGCAAACATGTGGGTCTGTCATATATACATATATACTCTTGAATTTTTTTTTTCTTCGGTTTAACTTATTTTTTCCATTTAGCAACTTATATGGGTTTGCAATCAATGTCTATTGCTTGATATAATAAGAAAAAATGCGAGTTTTTTTTAAGTAAAGTGTAAAAAATGCAAGTTTTTTTGTTTTTTTAGTATTTTAAAAAATTAGTATTTTAATTTACAAATAATTAGATATATTTTTAATGTATGTACCATTTTACTATTTTTTTAGCATTGACATTGTTAAAAAATATTAAAATACATTAAAAAAAGACCTAAACTCCTTTTCACGCTTTTTTACCCCTAAGGCTCGTCTATACTTCTAAGGCTTGGCCTTCACGCCTCGATCACACACCGCATTTTTTAGAACCTTGATAATTTATGTTGTTATTTTTGGCTTACTAGGTTTTTCTGTGTGGCTTCTTGATTGTTTCATACCAAGTTATTTAGGATTGTAGTCTTGGACATAGTAGCATTTCACTCTACTTAGTATTGATACAAATATCGTGAGGATTTTAATTTTGTTAATTTTAAGATAATCTTTTGGTATTATTGCATTTTGCACGTTCTAAAGATAATTCCTCTGGTTTTATTCTTTTCTATACTCAATAAATTAAATTTGATTAAAAATGATAATTAATTGTGTTACAATTCAGTAGTTACATCATAAATTTGTAGTCATGAAGATGTTGTATGCTTGCATCCTAAATTGTAGAGACTTTATTTACACTCTTCAACTGTTATATTAATAAAATGGAAGTGCTTTTTATTGTCAATAACAAAACTCCCTTGTTGTCTAAGAATTAATGGCGATTTTTTGTTCATTTTATAAACTAACTTTTAGTAACTAAAAAAGTAAATAGATTGATATTAATAAATAAATTAGTAGTAGCATTAGTATACCAACTTTTCTTTGAACTTCGTCCTTTTTTATTCGGAGTTTTGTTAAAAAATTTGAGAGATATTTTCTTTTCCATGTTCCGCACATGGTGACTCGTTGGCGTAACTCGCACGGGCTTTTCTTTTCCATTTTTTTAGAGGACCGACCCTGCTAGGGATTATGTTTTGGCCACACCTCAAAATGCCCCCAACCTTAGGTTTTACTTAAATTCTTCTATCATCTTTTGATTTTGCCTACTTTAACCTAAAACTACAATGTCATTCAAATTATACCCTAAAATCCATGCTTTCTATTTGGGTCTTCTTCAATGAATACTTTATTTCCTTTTTTGACCTAGTTGAGGAACTGAATTCCATGATCCCAAACAAGTTTCCGATCTTGGCTGTCATTGAGTTTCTTAAATAGGGATGGAGGGAGTATAGGATATTAAGCACTTCCTTTGATCATGATTTACCCATTAAACTGTGAGAATAGTAGTGAGGCATAGGCAAATCAAACATTAAAGATGGCTTCACACATTAGATGAACCCATATGACTCTCAGTTTTTTTAACACTCGCTTGATCTTTGATGATAATGTCTGACTTCTTTCAATTTTTTGAGCTTCTCAATTTTATGAATTTGAAGGTTATTTCTCTATGCGTTTGATCTCGGGTTTAAGACATGAGAGTAGCCTCTCCATATATGGGGATAAGGCAGCTGACATCAGGCACTCCCGGGGGCCTTGTGCACTGGTTACAACCTTTTTTTATAATCATTTCTCAAATGTTTCTGCATTTGTATTTCTCAGCATTTATCAGTTGGATCTGTGAATGTTAGACAAGGAATCTGGGGTTTGTATTTCTCAGCATTTGAGTTTGAACCAAAATAAACAAGTATAAAAAGAATTTGAAAATTTAGTAGTTTTATTTTCATACAGAATTCCAAGTCGTTTTTACCATTTATCTTGCAAGTTGCAACGTATTTAGATATGGTTCACTAAATAAATTTAATTACAAACTCTGCATGTTTGTACGATATGATTTATAACTACTGCCAAAATTTGTGTGTGGCAGTGTTGCTAAGCATCTGGAGTCTGCAAATACAATGTTTTCATTTATTTCATGGATCATTGGATCCCTTTGGGCGTCTGCTGGTGACCAAGATTTGACCCGTGATTCACCTCAACTTTACAGGTTCGTTCTAGCACGTGTCTTTTTCTAAACGGGGTTATGACTTCAAAATTTTATCCTGTCTGTCCTTTTGGATCATTTATGCACGGGTTTCGTATTCCAGGATTTATAATACATTCTTGACATTCGATGTGCTCCTCATCATCTGCTTTGTTGTGGCATGTGTCATTGGTATTGTTCTTTGGTACTGTGTGCTATGTATTATCGCCATTTTATATGCAGCCGCAGATCAGGTAATATACCAATAAGACTTAAATGTACTATGAACTGGCCGTAAATATTTAACTGCAGTTTGGGAAACTTGAATATTCCTCTCTTGCCTGGTTTCAAAGCATACATATTTTAATTATGAGCAAAATTTGTTGTAAAGGTTAAATAGGATGATGGTTCCCGGAATCCCAAATTTTAGTTTTTTCAAATTAAATTATCTCTTCTTAAACAAAACTTTAATTAAAGTTCAAATTAAGGCAAATAAAAGTAACATGAATTTTGCCAAATTAAACTTTTTCTTAAACTAACGCAACCCAATTTAATTAAGCACCAATTAAACCATTCCTGTGGTTAAACAAAATTTATCTTTTTAACCTAAGCATGCATCTAGGTATGAATTTATAAGATAAAATAACCAACCACAACGTTACGATGTACGAAGAAAATCCATAATGGGAAAAACATCGGACGAACCTTCCACAAGTCCACTTAGTACGAAATTACAAAAGGATACGACATAATATTTACGCAATAACTCAACGCCCTCGCAAGCTTTGTTAATCTTCATTCTTTCAACCTCTGTCTAGTGATAACGTAGGAGTCCATCTACGTCTCGAAGTCCACCGATGGGGAATTGCTACCATCACGCATACGGAGACCATCGTATGTACACCAATTAACGCGAAATCTTCCGCAAGAAATAATTCTTAATGTTGAACCCTGTGCCAAAATGTAATCTCAAAACATATATGTATGTTAAAACGTGGATCAAAATAATTGGATATAAACTTGTGTTTTATTTGAAGGATTAAACCATGAATCATAAACAAAACTTTATTGGACTTTTCTAAAGGTTTCTCACACTTAGAAGTTGGGAAATTCTCTGATAAAAATGCAATCCCACACTACATAAATGGTTGGAAAAAGTAGTGGGAAGTTATGAGAAAAAACTATTTCAAAAACTATTTTTTGACAAAAACTGATCCGGTCATTCGAACGAAAACTAAGCTCATTCGAACGACAGCTATTTTCTTCGGACGAGATAAGAACGAGACTTCTAACAAGAAGTTGGCACAAACAAAAATGAGACCTCGTTAGAAGTCGTTTGAACGAACATCAAATCTCGTTCGAATGGACATCAAATCTCGTTCGAACGACCTGGGAAAATCAAAATATTTTTCTTGAAAAATAAAAAGTCATTTTGAAATAGCTTAACAAAAATTCTAACACCCAATAATAAATTTCCACGGCTCAACAGAATATAAACATTCATACCTGAGAGATTCTTGGAATGTTGATGACGATACGAGGCACAAAACACGACATATGATGAGATCTCTTTTGTCTTGGTTACTACGTCTTCAATAAAAATGTCATAGGCTTGAAAGGTCACAAATACAACTTCTATCCTATGACTCAAAGAGTTTTTTTGGAAATTAAGCCAATACATATAAATTGTCTCAATTGAAAATTTGGCCTTACAAATATCCCCCTTTGGCTATTCCGGGTCAAAATCAGAAAGAAAAATCCTATGGGTCGTCAAGCTTATCTAAAAGACTCAATCCCAATCTAAAATAAAAAATACAGTCCCTTGACCGACACATATAGTGAGTACTTTGCTTGCATTAAAACTTTGCCTCATGATTGAAAACTCGCACACTTAAGCACACCATAAACGTATAAAGAATATAAGAATAAAAATTGCATAATTAGATCCTCCCCCTTTGTCCTCCCTTTTCTAACAATGTCTACTGAAGAAAGGACGTCTCTTCCTAAGTAAAAAAGCTCCCCTAATTGAAAACAGTTAGATACCATTTCTACCCATTTTATGTTAAGGAATAAACAAAGACTAAGGTGACATAAAATTTAATTAATTTTTCCCCGGTTAAATCAATTCTCCCCCTAATTGAAATATAAGGCCTAAGCATAAAGAAAAAATAGGCATTTCATGCAATGGTGTAGAGTGATACAAAAAACAACACAACCACTTGGCAACCCAAGAACAACTCATTCACGTAAGGAACAACCACCTATGATGCGATAGCAAAATGATATCAACTAGAATGAACGAACATGAACATGGGATACCAATGAAAAATCGCAGCAAGATAGATATTGATACGAACACAGAACATAGAAGGGCTAGATTTAAAAGCAAAGACTCAAAACAAATGATACCATATATATATATATATATATATATATATATATATATATATATATATAAACAAACACACACACACATACACACACACACACACACACACAAAAGTTACCAATGAAGCATAGACACATATATATAGGTATAAACACCACACAAGACACTAAACACGATAAGCTTTCCACACTCATATGCATAAATGTTTCTAAATCAAATGTGGTAATTCGAGTGAAGGAGTGAACTAGATACAAAAGAATTATGACCCTATCACAAACATGTTCAAGGAGTTCTATTTGATAAACAACTTAGATTTAGTCTCACATGACAAGATAAAGTGAACTCAAAGAACAAACAAGCACAATGTACACAACTCTAGAATTTTTATAATTCTACAAATCAATAGAGTCATGACAAAATAAGCATAACTAGGATTCATTGTACAAACCCACTGATCTTCAACTAAACACCCTCAAAAGATAAACATATTATGTATTTTCTTTTCTTTTCTTTTCACAAATCTTTTGATGTTATTTCTTTTAATGATCAAACAAACTAAACTATGTTGGCCTTTGGCAATTTTCTGTTTTTATTGCCTTTAATTGTTTCATCAAGCCCTTGCCAAAGGTGGCTTTCGCACAAAGGAGATTTTCTCCTTTTTTAGCCCTTTCCCGTGCACCCTCATCGATTTTCATAATAATTCAAAAAGAAGGAAAAGAGAAACTTCATTTTCTCATAATAAATTATGAATTTAACCATTAATCAAAAGAAAATATAGCATATCATGTTCATATAAAAGGGAAATAAAAAATATAGACAGAAATAATAGAGTCTACATAATTGGCTAAAATCAAATTAACTAACAATGGGGAGAGTTTACCTTTACTCAATTCAAAAATGGAAATGGGCGCCTTTCTCAAAGTGTATGTAATGTGGTAGAAGTGAGGGTGTCATGAGGAGGGAATGAGTATTTAGGTTTCACATTTGTAAAAGATGAAGTGAACCATCATTTTAATTTTCTGCAAAAGAAGATTAAAAGACCTCCATTTTGGAGGCGGTAGTTGTGGGGTCATTTTGTAGCAGCGATTTTGGAGTCTATTAATAGTGGTAAAATATGCAGTCCACGTGTCAATCCTCTGAGAGGAGACACCAAACACATTTGTAAAAGATGAAGTGAACCATCATTTTAATTTTCTAAAAAAGAAAATTAAAAGAGAACCATTTAGGAGGCGGTAGTTGCAGGGTCATTTTGCAGCAGCGATTTTGGAGTCCATTAATAGTGGTAAAACCCCACCCCAAGCACAATGCAAACTATTCGCCTTATAATCCAAAAATCTCCCTTCACCAATTGAAACACCACCGCCATGACATCCATAACAACAGACACCACCCCATTCCTAACGAACCCCCGTTTCCCCCTAACCCTCCAGGGAGCCGCCCTCTTCCTATGGCGTGCCATCACCCACCGCCTCATGAGCGACCCCTCCATTCGCGTATGAAAATTTGCCGCCCAACAAATTGAAGATCGTCAATCCGACTAGGCCTACTCCAAACCCATCGTAATCATCAACCTCATTTGGAACTTCTTGTTCGTTACAGCTTCAATTGTTATGCTCATCACTAGATGAAACGAGACTCATTACACTTTGCTTTGGGTTTGGGTCATCGGCTACGCCTTTCAGTGCGTAATGCATGTGGGCTGCGTGTTTGTTAAGTATAATCGAAGATGTCACCCCCGGATCAATTCATCTGATAGTGCTCGCTATTCCAATTCTAGTTCAGAGAGTGATGAGAGAAACTGCTGGGGATTATGTTTTGGCCAACCCTCATAATGCCCCTCATCCCAGGTTTAATTTAAATTATAGTATAATGTTCTTCTTTTTCCTACTTTAACCTAAAAGTGTACAATGTCTTTCAAATTATAATTTATTACTCCTTCTAAAGTCCCCAAAAATATACCCTAAAAAAACACTTTTCCTATTTGGGTCGTTTTGAATGAATACTTTACTTCCTCTTTTTTACCTAATTAAGGAACCAAATTCCATGATCGTAAACAAGTGTTCGGTCTTGGCTGTGATTGAGTTTCTTAAATTGGGATGGAGGGAGTATAGGATATTAAGCACTTATTTTTATTATGGTTTATGTAGCACTTGACAACTAAGAAAGCAAGAAACCCATTAAACTATGAGAATAGTAGTAATGCATAGGCAAATCAAACATTAAAGATGGCTTTTCATATTAGATGAACCCATATGAGCCTTAGTTTTTTTAACACTCTTATTTTTTATGATAATTTGCATCTTCTTTGAATTTTTTGAGGTTCTCAATTATATGACTTTAATGGTCGTTTCTAAATTCGTTTGGTCTCGGGTTCAAGACCTGAGAGCAGCCTCTCCATATATGGGGGTAAAGTAGCTAGCATCTGATATATGGGGGTAAGGTGCACCCTCATCGATTTTCATAATAATTCAAATAAAGTTCACGGGCAACGGTTTTTACATGCATAAATCCCCCAAAGTCACAAAACATGTAGATGACAAAATTGATGGGAGAACATCTCATAAAGCTCAAATATATATATGAAGTTAAAGTTCAGAAGAGCTCGTGCATGTGTATGTAGAGACATATACAAAGAGAATCCATTAAGCAAATTTAAGTCAAACTAGTCCATGCAAGCATGTTGAAGAACACTTTAAGAATTGAAATTCATAACCAAAAGTTCTAGCCACATGGACATGGAAAGTAATATAGGATTCAAACACAAGGATATGCCACATAAAATGTGTAAAACTAAAATACATGCAAAAATCTTTTTGAGTTTTCAAATTTATTTATTTATTTATTTTTTAAATTTAAAACAAAGATAACTCAAAGGACAAATAATATTTTTTTTGTATTTTTCAATAAGACTCAATAATGCAAAAATACAATACAACCGATACACTTGTCATGATTCCATCGAAATATATACAACAAATACATCATGTGTAAGCATATGGGTATCATAAAGTGTATCATGTAAAGCCTCCAAATTAGATCTCCTAACCTACATGGGTGTAATGTGATGCTCTCGGGCTTTGTTTACCTTGGTGACTCTACCCTTGGATTTTCTAGGACTGATTCTAAGATCAAAACAAAACCTGCTAAGGTGACCCTACAATGTGTGTAAGTGAAAGAACGGTTAGAAGTATTACTTAAGGGTTGACCTTTTCTAGCGTTCCTAGACGATTCTCTCAAAATCGTGGTTTTGGCTTTATTAGCAGAAGCATTTTGAGTATCGAAGCCAATACCACACTTATCATTTTTATTTGGACAATGTCTAACATCTTATCAAATTTTTCGGATCTAGACTCCAAATCAAATTTGACCCGACTCGAGTCTCTTAATCTCTCTTCGAGCTCCATTATCTTAGACTCAAGCAAACTCCTAGTCTCTTCAAACTCAACAAGCTCTTTCTTCATAGCCTCCATTAAAACTTAAATACTATCTCTCTCACCTTCAACATACTCTAGCTTCTCTCAAAGAGTCCCCTCACGTGCCCTAAGATCTTCTACTAAAATAATTTCATCAATACCTATGACACGTTCTTTCATCCTTGCTTCCAACTTCCAGTTTTCCTTTTTCAATTTTAAAGATTCTGCATACAACTCATGGAAGGTAACTTGGAGTTCACTCTCCCCCTCTTTTTCATTCTCACTCTCTTATCCACTTTATTTACCATCAAACACTTGGGATTCACACTTAATAGATTTGGAAGTGTTATGCAAAGAAATATCTTCATGGAAAGATTTGTCATCAATGCTCACATGGCTAGCCATGAATGCGACGAGCTTGCACTCATTGGGGGAATCGGGTCCCTCTTCCGATTCACTATCACAAAGGGTGACATTATATGCAATAGGTTTCTTTCCCTCCTTCCTTAGTTTCATGGGATACTCGTCTGCCCTATGGCCATAACCCTCATAACCAAAACATCTATTCGACTCGTCCCTCTTAATATCATAATTTTGATTTTTAGGAGGGTTTCTCAGCTTTGTTATACTTGGGGACTTCTCAAATTTCTTATAATCATTTTTATGTTTCTCTTTATTAAACTTAAGAAATTTTCAAAATGAGTCGATGTCATACTCATCATCCGAAACAGGTGTTTCCTCTTTTCGGGCTTTCAAAGCTATGCCCTTATCATTCTTCTTCACATCCTTGAAGGTAAACATGTCAAGTTCATAGGTTTGTAAGTTACCTACAAGCTCTCCAAGTTTTGTAGAGCTAAAAGTGCCTAAATAATTTAAAACAGTTACTTTTGGATTAAGCCTATCGGGTAATGGCCTCAAAATATTCTTTATGTCACGGTTGTTGGGTATCTTCTCTCCCAAATTAAAAGACGAATTCACAATATTGGAATCTAGCATAAAACTCATCAAAGGATTCACTCTCATCTATTTTAATGGTTTCAAATTGAGTGGTGAGGTTTTGGAGTTTAGAAACCTTAACAATACTTGTACCTTCATGGGTGAATTGGAGTGTGTCCTAAGTCTCTTTAGATGTTTCACACGTCATAATACGTAGGAACTCCTTCGGTGTGACTCCATTAAAAAGAACATTTAAATTAGGAGAATTGAAATTTGCTACCTTAAGCTCATCCTCACTCCATCTTTCTACGAGTTTAGGAACACGAACTTCTCCTTCTAAACACGTTGTTGGGGATCACCCTCTAACAACCGATTGTCAAACCCTCTCATCGAACGACTTAAGTGCTAATCTCATACGCGCTTTCCAGTACGCTAATTAGAATCATTAAAAACAGAAACCTCAAAAATGACAAAATTTTCATATTTAAGCCAAAAAGGATCTAACACAATAGTTTAGTGAACCCGCTCTAATATCACTTTAAAAGAGGAAATTCTTGAATTTTACGCAATGGCAAATTATTGCATATGCTCTGATACCAATTGAAAGGGATGAAATAGGACGATATATCCCGGGATTCCAAATTTTAATTTCTTCATATTAAATTATCTTTTCTTAAACAAAATTTCAATTGAAGTTCAAATTAACACAAACCAAACTGAATAAGAATTTTACCAAATTAAACTTTTTCTTAAACTAACACATCCCTATTTAATTAGGCGCCAATTAAACCATTTTGTGGTTAAACAAATTTTATCCATTTAACCTAAGCATGCAACTAGGTGTGAATTTGCAAGATAAAATAACAAACCATAACATCACGATGTACGAGGAAAACCTATAACGGGAAGAACCTTGGATGGGGGAACCATAAGTCCACTAAGTACGGATACGACAGAATACTTACACAATGACTCGACACCCTCGAAAGCCTTAACGCTCTTCGTTCTTTCAACCTCTTCCTAGTGACAACGTAGGAGACCACCTACATCTCGGAATCCACTGATGGGGCACTACTACTGTCACCCATACAAAGTCCATCGTATGCACACCAACAACCATGGAATCCTTTCCAAGAAACAATCCTCAATGATGAACCTGACACTAAAATGTACTCTCAAAATATATGTATATTGGATCAAAATAATTTGGTGTTAACTTGTATTTTGTTTGAAGGATTAAACCGTGAATCATAGATAAAACTTTCTTGAACTTTTCTAAAGGTTTCTCACACTTAGAAGTTGGAAAAGTCTCTAATAAAAATGCAATTCTGCATGACATAAATGGTTGGGAAAAGTAGTTGGGAGTTATGAGAAAAAACTGCTTCAAAAAATGTTTTTTAACAAAAACTGCTCCGATCATTCGAACGAAAACCAATCTCGTTCGAACGGTTGAGCCATCTTGTTTGAATGAGATAAGAACGAGACTTCTAATGAGAAGTCAACATAAACCAAAATGAGACCTCATTAGAAGTCATTCGAACGAACACCAAATCTCGTTCGAACGTCCTGGGAAAATCAAAATACTTTTCTCGAAAAAATATAAAGTCATTTTTAAATAGCTTAACAAAATTTTTAATGCCCAATAATAAATTTCCAAGGCTCAAAATATTGTAAGAATTCATACTTGAGAGATTCTTGGAATTTCGATAACACTACGAGGCACGAAACACGACATAGGATGGGATCCCTTTTGACTTGGCCACTACATTGTCATAGGATTGAAAGGTCATAAATACAACTACTATCCTATGACTCAAAGAGTTTTTTACGGAATTAGGCCAATACATACAAATCAACTAAATTGGAAATTTGTCCTTACATCTTTCGTAAGTGAAGCAAGCTAGAACCTTTTAGGTACCTGAATATCTTCTTTACTAAAATAAGGTGTTGTATAGCCATAGGGATATACGCTCGAGTTTACATAGTATGGGTGTAAGTTTGAAAAAACTATATGAGATGCCTAAAAAGAGAATCTTGAATATAGTTGATATGTACTTTAGCTTAGATAAGTATTATTTTACTTCAACTCATTTCGTCTTTTACTTCGCATTCACTTAGTTACATAAATTTGAGATTTTTTTTTTGTCTATATGCGATTAAGTAGGAAGGATATGATTGCAAATGATAATATTCGTGAAACATTAAATGTAGCTCCTATACAGGATAAATTGTGAGAAAATTATTTAAGATGGTTTGGTGTGTTAAGCATAGGCCAATAACTTCCCCCGCAACTCTTCAAGGAAAAATGGATTAAAATTATCAGTTATGCTCGGGGAGGAGGCATAACTAAATTTGACCTAGTGGGAGGTTAAATAAGGACATGATAGCTCGAGGTTGAAACAAAATTAGTGGTATGGTGAAATATGATTAATGTATCCAATTATTAGTAATTGAGATTATTTTGTTGAGTTGAGTACACATGTGTGCGTGCGCGAAATATGATTATTGTATCCAATTATTAGCAATTGAGAATATTTTCTTGAGTTGAGTACATCCGTGTGTGTGCTTATCTCGATGCATATGGACAGGAGAGATATACTATTGTAATTTTATGAGTTATAGTTAAAAAAATATATGCATGCACTTATATCATTTTATCTTTATATAAATAGAAATTTTTTTCTGAATTAATGTTGTAATTATTTTGATATATTGGAGTTAGAATACTAAATGGTAGGGAATATGATATGCCAGCTGTGAAGGAGTAAGTAACGTCCGCATTGTGGGCAGGCTTTGTGCTCAATCCCTAAATGCAAACAATTCATTAAATAGTGAATTTTTATATAAGAAACCCATGCTATTTTAAATATTTTGCTTGCTTTGTAAGTGGAATGTGATTGCTTGTATGAGGGGTAGAGTTGTTTTGAAATTAGTTTAACTCTTATTATTAGGAGGAGGAAAAATTAACTTGTAAAATTAATGATTCAGACACTGAGATTCAGGAAATGGAGTTGAAGACAAGGGAGCTAAAATGTTTTTTATTTTCCCTTTACATTCATCATCATCATCATCATCATCATCATCATCATCATCGTCCTTGCCTTGGTCGGCCGCATGGATTCTCCTTTTCCATTCTAGTCTATTATATGCAATATTATCATTCAAGTTGAATCCCGTTACAATGATATATTATAAAGAAAAAGGTGTTTGACACTTGAGCCAATCACTAGCTTAGCTGTTTTTTGAGTCCATAACACCCAATTGCGTATTGAACTTATTGCACTATAAGTTGTTAGATTCAGGTTAGGTTAAAATAGTATTTTAATGGTAAATTAGTGGTCTTTATTGCAATATAAGCTGTTATATGGTTGGGCCATCATCTATGAGCTCCCCCTTGCTAAAGGTTGTTTCGTCCTATACTTTAAAGCTAGTTGTAAAGAAAATTAAACCTTTTGTTGCTTAGTTATTATTTTTCATGAATGAATGATATAATTTAAATAAATAATGTTGTGTTAGTAATAGAACTTGCTAGAACGTATTGATGTAGAGTTCAACGAGTAACATTAACCGAATGAATGATATAATTTAAATAAATAATTTGTTGGTAGTAGTAGAATTTGCTAGAACATATTGATTTAGAGTTCGGCCCGTAACATGAGCAAATGGATTTTGTAAATAAATTTGATGTTTCTTTTACTATTGCTTTTAAAGAGCATAAACAACGATTAAATTGGGATGATTTTTCGTTTGGGTGACCACTTGTCAATTTCATCAATATCACTATTTTTTTTACTTATTATTAACATCTGTATGAAAATAGGAAGGAGCAACCAAGGTTGATATCGAGCAACTGCCCAAGTATAAATTTCGAAGAATCGGTGATTTTGAGAAACAAAATGGGGAGATTCAAGAATCTTTTGGAGGAATAATGAGAGAGTGCGACACTGATACACCCATTGAACGTAATCTTCTCCTAGAGGATGCTGTAAGTTTTTCAATTTTCGTAATATAAATTATTTTATACTTCCCTTTTCCCTAAAGGTATAACATAGGGTGATTTTGATTTTGTCCTCCATTTGATTCTCCATTAACCCCCTTCCCGCAAAGGTATAACATGGGGTGATTTTTATTTTTGCTGCCATTTGTCATGGCCATTACCCTTTGATTATAAAAAATTCTTCACTACTATACTGTTGACCTCCAAAAGCATCATTTCTACTCAAAGCTTTAGTAAAAAAAATCCTTAAATCGATGAAGGCCACTCGGAGGCTCAAAGGTATATATTATTATAAACATTGGTACCCATGTTGAATGAATCATAACATTAGTGGCGAAGTCCAAATCACCTCCCCCAACCCAATAAAACCTTTGATTGTTTCAAATGGAATGGTTGCACCCAACATATAATTTGTTGCCACCTTATAACCACATCTCACGAAATCAAATAAAGTGTACTCGATTTGATGCCGAAGTAAAAGCCACAAAAACTAACCAAAATAAAACTCACGCACAATCATAGAGGAAAACTCTCAATATCATTCAAGTGAATACATCAAATGAGGATTACAATGAAATCAAAAGACATGTGATACTTTATGACCAAGTATCCAATACTGAAAGACTCAAAAGGACACAAAAAAGGGATTGCCTACCTTTAGCACTCAAATCTACAAATAAGCCGACTTATTTACATCACCCTCCTCCCTCGAAGAGAGTTCGACCCGAACTCAAAGTGGCTCCCCAATGGTGTCTGGGTCAAAGATAGATGATGAGAGCGTCATGGTAGATCTCATCTTCGGTTTGAGGTTTCTTCCCATATTTTAGAAGGACTATATTTCCCATTGCTAACAAGCCATAGGCGACTCAGTGTCCTAATTTGTGGCACCAAAATCACTTCATTGCTACATATACTTTTTATTTATTTATTATATCGTATATATAGATATTTATTTATAATTTATGCTCGTCGAGGCTTATTAGAGTCTGGCACCCATATATATATATATACACTTTTTATTATGATTTTCGTACCTGTCGAGGCTCATTCGAGCGTGATACTTGTATATATTTAAGTATACTTTTAACGCTCTTTGCTCCGATCGAGTCTCACTAGAGCCTGTCGCGCGCGCACACACACACACACACACACACACACATATATATATATATATATATATATAAATTTATTTCACTATGCTTTACACCCTCGTTGAGTCTCAGCAGAGCCTAACACCATGCTCGTCCAGGCCCATTAAAGCGTACACACAAATTATTTTTTACCAAAATTACTTGTTTCTCACCATTCTTTTATTTATCACACATTTGTCTAGGCCCATTAAAGCATAGTACGAATACATATAATTCTCTTTTTTATCATAAAATTTGTCTAGGATCATTTAAGCCTATTATCCACTCGTTTTACCACATACACTCGTACTAATATAATCAACATAAATAACACTAAAAAATAGTTGCATGTCTAGATAATATAGATTAAGAATGAGTTTCTTAGGCTAAGTTTAACTCCTTGCTATGGCTCCGTGTTACTAGATGTATATCATGGAAAACTCTACTCTAGGCTTCTCTGAATCCATCCCTTATATAAGAAATGTTTTTTCAGTCGTGTCATTACTCCTCGTATTAAGGCAAATAATCCTTGTTGCGTTATAATTCTTCAAGCAAAAATAATCGTAAGGGGAATAGATTCATTTGGGTAAATGGCTGTTGGAGTGTAATTCTTGGGGTGTATTCGGTTCCCATCCACCCTACTTGGCATTTGGGGTGCAAAATAGCCAACTAGGGCTCGGGAGCCTTTTCTCTTTGTTTGCTGATTTTGGGAGACCCCTATCAACATCATCACCAACATCCCACACATTCCGGCCCTCATGTTGTAGGGGTGTAAATGAGTCGAGACGAGCCAATCTTAGGGATGCTCAAAGTTGTTAGGAAAGTTCAACAAGCATAAAAAAGGTTAGCTTTTAAACGAGCAAATACGAACCGAGCTCGAGTAGCTTGATCATTTTATACTATTCTAGTATGTTTGTTCTTAATCTAGCCAAATATGAAGCCAACTTAATAATATAATTAGCTTTAAAATACGTTCTAAGCTTGACTCATTTATTTTAAGTGTGCGTCTCAAAGAGCTTTTAATACAAGTCGAGCTTTAGGAGGTGTGTTTGTTTTACTGGCATACATGGAAGGTCCTCGAGCCATTGCCAACCACTCTTGACTTTGGTTGTGTACATGACAACCCTAGCAGGGTTCTCTTCTGCCTCACCAATGGTAATGAGTCTCGTTTGGATTTTCTTTAACGCATTGCCATTAGAAATGATGAGATAAACCTCTGGCTAGGTTGCGACTCCATCATGAGGGGGATAACCGAACACAAATTAGTAGCATGGTCTCCATCATCCGTTCGAATTGTTCATCCATCTTGTGCTTAGTATCATCAAGTGAATCTCCTGCTTTTGATTGTTTGTGATCCCTACGAGGCTTGATTCTTGCTCATTCAATTGCAAAGAAAATGATTAAACAAAATTACCACCACCAAGACCACACCCCTTTTGGATACCATTTTTTTGCAAATTAAATGTAGCGCAAAACTACAAAAATAAAACTCACCCACAACCAAAATGGAAAGCTCTCAATATCATTTAAATGAATGAATCGACTGACGATTACAATGATAATGAAAGTCATGGAATACTTGGGGCCAAGTATCTCTGAAACTAAAAGACTTAATAGGACACAAAAAGGGGAAGGGCTACCTTTAGCACTCAAAAATGGGAAGTGACCTCTCCCAAACTACGGTTGGTCTCGGGTTCGAGACATGGGAGCAGACTCTCCATATATGGAGTTAAGGTCAGCCGAGATCCGTCTCTCCTAGACCTTGTAGTTAAGCGGGAGCTTTGTGCACTGGTATGAACTTTATATACTAATACTAAGTAGGAAGTGAAAAAAATCCCCCTGAACATTGAAGTTTATGCAGGAAGCAGAAACATGCTTAAAACCCCTCTTATTTTTATTTATTTTTATTATTATTTTTTTGCAACAAGGGGATCTTCGCAACAACATGTGTAGTGTGAGGATTTCTGCATTAATAGAAATCATGTGGGTTTCTTGCAAGTATTTACTGTACTGTTCAGTTTTTTTTTTGTAACGAGCAGCTCCATCCCTCACCTCTCTCTCTCTCTCTCTCTCTCTCTCTCTATATATATATATATATATATATATATATATATATATATATATATATATATATATATATATATATATATATATATATACACACACACACACACACACACACACACACACACACACACATACAGAAAATACATACACATACGAAACAAGGTTTGAAAATAGATTTTGAGTTCTAAAATCGTTTTGGGTTTCTTATTTTAATGTAGATTTTGGTTTGGATTTGTGTTTTGAAAATTGATTTGGAGAGTGACTAGTTCATACAATTTTTTGTGGTTGGGTGGAGGTGATGATTTGTTGTGGTGTTTGGTGGTGGGGGTGGTGGCAATTGTGGCGGTTGAAGATAGTGGGGGATGAGGGGTGCTAGAAGTTGTGGTGGTGGTGGTAGTGGTGGCGTGTGTGTTGGGCTGGGTAGTTTTTTTTTGCTCTTTTCATTTTTCAAATTTTTTGTTTTCATTTTCATTATGTTTATTTTACATGACCGTTAAGTGTACAGATTTTCTGTGGTAGAGGTACCAAATTGAAAGACAATTAGTAAAAGGTACCAAACTCTAGACATATTTAAGTAAAAAAATCCTAATTTTTAAATCATAACCCTTACTATGAGATGTTCTAAAACGTAAATTGGGACTATAAATTTGAGACTGTTTGAGCCTGGCTTATTTATGGCGGGCTCTTTGATCTTACCTTACGTGTGGATCGCAGGCATGTTGCATCTGCATATGTGACTACGATGACGGAGCTGAATTGCGGGAACTTCCTTGCCGGCATCACTTTCATTGCGCATGTATAGACAAGTGGTTAAACAAAAATTCCACCTGCCCTCTCTGCATGTTCAATATACCAAAGCGGTAGCGATGAGGTATAAGAAAGGGTATTTTCTTCATCAAACTGTTCGTATGGTTAGATATTTCAGGAACAAAGGTTGTGTTGAGTGTATCTGAGTGTTCTGCATATGGGGTGTTTGAAATATCTAATATCCACAGTTATAATATCTCTTGTTGCATAGAATTTTGTCACAAGGTTTAGCCTTAATTTTTTTAAGCGTTTTATTTTTGGGTAAAAAAATAATCTTTGTAAAACTAAACATATCAAATAATGTCACATACTTATTTTTCCTTTTGTATTTCGGTTAGAGACATGACACTTTAATTTTTGTCAAGTCAAACTGATTGATATATCCCTAAGAAAAAGAAAGGTTAGAGTAATTAAAGTGACGGTAGAGAGATTTATCAACTCATGCTAACATCATTCCCTAAATATTTTATGGGTTATGATATTGCACGTGTGGCAGGGTGTGGTTGGATTGCTACACCACTGAGCAATTTCTTGAATGATTAGAGGACAGGAGATGCAATTATCATATTATACACCGTGCCCGTTGGTTGCGAAAACAAAAATTAATAGATTTTTGCAAAAAGGAAGAGAAAAAGAGTGCAAAAATATACAGTGATGGATCATACAATGTTAGACCATTTTCAAAGCATTTGGGAATTTGTCACATCAAATGCCCGAATGTTAGTTTGATACACTAAGATTATGGTCTTATTCAAAAAATTTGTTGCGCACTTGGATTGTCGTGCGTACGGTGAGTTGTTTGTTTTATGTTGGATTGGAGACGATAACTCGCATGCGTAGTTTCCGGAGTCTTGTGCAAATATTTTTTTCACCATTCTGCAAAAATTTGTGCAAAAGCTCTAGGAGATGGTCATAGAGACTTCCATGAGAGTATTCCCGGTCTTGTGTCAAATTTGGCAATTTGTATGTTAAATTTGTGGTAGAAACCATACAAAATTTACAGTGCGTATAAGGTATAATTGT
This sequence comes from Sambucus nigra, assembly GCA_949130495.1. Lineage (NCBI taxonomy): Eukaryota > Viridiplantae > Streptophyta > Magnoliopsida > Dipsacales > Adoxaceae > Sambucus > Sambucus nigra. The sequence continues at coordinate 205,450,935 of OX422223.1, forward strand.
AAAAATTATGCTAGAACATTATTTAGTTTAAATCTCGCATGGAACGCTGTGTTGTCTGAAATTTCTCCCAAATTTTTGTCAATGAACAATGAATTTCGTACGAGGTTTAACAAATATGTTTTCAAACGAAATTTTTGGCAATGAACAATAAAAATTACTTTTGTCCCAAATTTGTATTAAACAGCCACGTGACATTTTATCCCCCCCCCTAAAAAGAATTAAAAATAAAAAAATATAAAAAATATAAAAAGAAAAAAGAAAAAAAGGATTTTTCTCTCACCACCACCCACTACACCAAAACTGGCGATTGGTCACGGCCAAAATCCCTGACCAAAGCTGTGGGTCGCGGACTTGGGCCGTGACCATTTCTGGCGTGACCATTTTCGTGGGTCGCGGCCCAAGTCCGTGACCAAAAAATGGTCACGGCCGAGAGGGGTCACGGCAGATGGTCGCGGACTTAGGTCGTGACCCATGTCGTGACGGGTCGCGGCCCTGATACCTGACCCATAACCGTGACAAATTGGTCGCGGCCAAAGTCCGCGACCCAGGACCGTGACAAAAAAATAATAAAAAAAATTGGTCGCGGCCCTGATCCGTGACCCACAACCGTGACAAATTGGTCACGGTCAAAGTCCGCGACCCACGACCGTGACAAAAAAAATAAAAAAAAAATTGGTCGCGGCCCTGATCCATGACCCACAACCGTGACAAATTGGTCGCGGCCAAAGTCCGCGACACATGACCGTGACAAAAAAATAAAAAAAAATTGGTTGCGGCCCTGATCCGTGACCCACAACCGTGACGAAAAAAATGGTCATGGACTTTGTCCATGACCATTTTTATGCGTGACGAAAAAATAAAAATGGTCATGGACAAAGTCCATGACCATATTTAACTACAATTTTAAAAAAAATGTATTTTTTTGGTCCAATCCTAAAATTGGGGGTCCTGTGAGTGCACCATCAATTGCTACGTATAACGTTTGACGCATACGAGGTGTTACAAATATTTATTATTGGCAAAACAATAAAAAAAATCACAAATTGCGAATCGAGAACGTTGTTAATAAACAAATATACATACAAACTAAATTACACTTCTTAATAATTCCCAGACCAAAAAAAAATTGGGCAGAGTTTCCTCTATTTTCTAGACATTCCAAAACCTGTAAATGTAAAACCTACTTATTATAAAGCCCGCACGGCTATAAAATTCAACAATCAAATTATAAAAGCCTGCACGGCCATAAAACTAAACAATAAAAGCCCGCAAGGCTGTAACACAAAAATCAAAATCCTGAATGTCCACAACCTACAAACAATCTTCATTCTGTAGACCATTGCCTCCTTCGTCTGTTCCGCGTGCAAAAATCCTACAAATGATGGGATACATAAAAAAAAATATCAGTAACCAAGTAGTTTTACAAAAAATTTAATCAAGCAGAAAAATTGCACATATGAGTTAAAATTATGAGTAACCAAGTAGAAATATGCAAATTACCGTTGTATTCTCAAACCGGGAGTCAGTTCCTACGAGTTACATTGGTCCCGTGGGAGGTGTTGGTGCCACCCACAGGGACGTTCGGGGGATGTTTCGGGTTTTCACCCTCTAACGTCATGTTTTTAAGCCTAAGTCTAGAAATATGCAAATTATCGTCGTATTCTCAAACCGGGAGTCCCGCGGCTGCGGGGTCAGTTCCTACGAGTTACATTGGTCCCGTGGGAGGTGTTGGTGCCACCCACGGAGACGTTCGGTGGCTGTTTCGGGTTTTCACCTTCTAATGCCATGTTTTCAAGCCTAAGTCTAGAAATATGCAAATTACCGTCGTATTCTCAAACCGGGAGTCCCGCGGCTGCGGGGTTAGTAACTACGAGTTAAATTGGTCCCGTGGGAGGTGTTGGTGCCACCCACGGGGACGTTCGGGGGCTGTTTCGGGTTTTCACCCTCTAACGCCATGTTTTTAAGCCTAAGTCTAGAAATATATAAATTATTGTCATATACTAAAACCGGGAGTCCCGCGACTGCAGGGTCAGTTCCTACGAGTTACATTGGTCCCGTGGGAGGTGTTGGTGCCACCCACGGGGACTTTCGGGGGCTGTTTCGGGTTTTCACCCTCTAACGCCATGTTTTTAAGCCTAAGTCTAGAAATTAGCAAATTACCGTCGTATTCTCAAACCGGGAGTCCCGCGGATGCGGGGTCAGTTCCTACGAGTTACATTGGACCCGTGGAAGGTGTTGGTGCCACCCACGGGGACGTTCGGGGGCTGTTTCGAGATCTCACCCTCTAACGGCATGTTTTTAAGCCTAAGTCTAGAAATTTGCAAATTACCGTCGTATTCTAAAATCGGGAGTCTCGCGGCTGCGGGGTCAGTTCCTACGAGTTACATTGGTCCCGTGGGAGGTGTTGGTGCCACCCACGGAGCCGTTCGGGGGCTGTTTCGAGTTTTCACCCTCTAACGCCATGTTTTTAAGCCTAAATCTAGAAATATGCAAATTACTATCGTATTCTAAAACCGGGAGTCCCGCGACTGCGGGGTTAGTTCCTACGAGTTACATTGGTCCCGTGGGAGGTGTTGGTGCCACTCACGGGGACGTTCGGGGGCTGTTTCGGGTTTTCACCCTCTAACGCCATGTTTTTAAGCCTAAGTCTAGAAATATGCAAATTACCGTCGTATTCTCAAATCGAGAGTCCCGCGGCTGCGGGGTCAGTTCCTACGCATTACATTGGTCCCGTGGGAGGTGTTGGTGCCACCCACGGGGACGTTCGGGGGCTGTTTCGAGATCTCACCCTCTAACGCCATATTTTTAAGCCTAAGTCTAGAAATATGCAAATTACCATCGTATTCTCAAACCGAGAGTCCCGCGGCTACGGGGTCAGTTCCTACGAGTTACATTGGTCCCGTGGGAGGTGTTGGTGCCACCCACGGGGACGTTCGGGGGATGTTTCGGGTTCTCTCCCTCTAACGCCATGTTTTTAAGCCTAAGTCTAGAAATATGCAAGTTACCATCGTATTCTCAAACCGGGAGTCCCGCGGCTGCGGGGTCAGTTCCTACGAGTTACATTGGTCCCGTGGGAGGTGTTGGTGCCACCCACGGGGACGTTCGGGGGCTGTTTCGGGTTCTCACCCTCTAACGCCATGTTTTTAAGCCTAAGTCTAGAAAAATGCAAATTACCGTCGTATTCTCAAACCGGGAGTCCCGCGGCTGCGGGGTTAGTAACTACGAGTTACATTGGTCCCGTGGGAGGTGTTGGTGCCACCCACGGGGATGTTCGGGGGCTGTTTCGGGTTTTCACGCTCTAACGCCATGTTTTTAAGCCTAAGTCTAGAAATATGCAAATTACCGTCGTATTCTCAAATCGGGAGTCCCGCGGATGTGGGGTCAGTTCCTACGAGTTACATTGGTCCCGTGGGAGGTGTTGGTGCCACCCACGGGGACATTCGGGGGCGGTTTCGGGTTTTCACCCTCTAACGCCATGTTTTTAAGCCTAAGTCTAGAAATATACAAATTACCGACATATTCTGAAACCGGGAGTCCCGCGGCTGCGGGGTCAGTTCCTACGAGTTACATTGGTCCCGTGGGAGGTGTTGGTGCCACCCACAGGGACGTTCGTGGGCTGTTTCGAGTTTTCACCCTCTAACGCCATGTTTTTAAGCCTAAGTCTAGAAATATACAAATTACCATCGTATTCTAAAACCGGGAGTCCCGCGACTGCGGGGTCAGTTCCTACGAGTTACATTGGTCCCGTGGGAGGTGTTGGTGCCACCCATGTGGATGTTCGGGGGCTGTTTCGAGATCTCACCCTCTAATGCCATGTTTTTAAGCCTAAGTCTAGAAATATGCAAATTACCTTCGTATTCTCAAACCGGGAGTCCCGCGGCTGCGGGGTCAGTTCCTACGAGTTACATTGGTCCCGTGGGAGGTGTTGGTGCCACCCACGGGGATGTTCGGGGGATGTTTCGGGTTCTCACCCTCTAACGCCATGTTTTTAAGCCTAAGTCTAGAAATATGCAAATTACCGTCGTATTCTCAAACCGGGAGTCCCGCGGCTGCGGGGTTAGTAACTACGAGTTACATTGGTCCCGTGGGAGGTGTTGGTGCCACCCACGGGGATGTTCGGGGGCTGTTTCGGGTTTTCACGCTCTAACGCCATGTTTTTAAGCCTAAGTCTAGAAATATGCAAATTACCGTCGTATTCTCAAATCGGGAGTCCCGCGGATGTGGGGTCAGTTCCTACGAGTTACATTGGTCCCGTGGGAGGTGTTGGTGCCACCCACGGGGACATTCGGGGGCGGTTTCGGGTTTTCACCCTCTAACGCCATGTTTTTAAGCCTAAGTCTAGAAATATACAAATTACCGACATATTCTGAAACCGGGAGTCCCGCGGCTGCGGGGTCAGTTCCTACGAGTTACATTGGTCCCGTGGGAGGTGTTGGTGCCACCCACAGGGACGTTCGTGGGCTGTTTCGAGTTTTCACCCTCTAACGCCATGTTTTTAAGCCTAAGTCTAGAAATATACAAATTACCATCGTATTCTAAAACCGGGAGTCCCGCGACTGCGGGGTCAGTTCCTACGAGTTACATTGGTCCCGTGGGAGGTGTTGGTGCCACCCATGTGGATGTTCGGGGGCTGTTTCGAGATCTCACCCTCTAATGCCATGTTTTTAAGCCTAAGTCTAGAAATATGCAAATTACCTTCGTATTCTCAAACCGGGAGTCCCGCGGCTGCGGGGTCAGTTCCTACGAGTTACATTGGTCCCGTGGGAGGTGTTGGTGCCACCCACGGGGATGTTCGGGGGATGTTTCGGGTTCTCACCCTCTAACGCCATGTTTTTAAGCCTAAGTCTAGAAATATGCAAATTACCGTCGTATTCTCAAACCAGGAGTCCCGCGGCTGCGGGGTCAGTTCCTACGAGTTACATTGGTCCCGTGGGAGGTGTTGGTGCCACCCACGGGGACGTTCGGGGGCTGTTTCGGATTTTCACCCTCTAACGCCATGTTTTTAAGCCTAAGTCTAGAAATATGCAAATTACCGTCGCATTCTGAAACCGGGAGTCCCGCGGCTGCGGGGTCAGTTCCTACGAGTTACATTGGTCTCGTGGGAGGTGTTGGTGCCACCCACTGGGACGTTCGGGGGCTGTTTCGAGTTTTCACCCTCTAACGCCATGTTTTTAAGCCTAAGTCTAGAAATATGCAAATTACGGTCGTATTCTAAAACCGGGAGTCCCGCGACTGCGGGGTCAGTTCCTACGAGTTACATTGGTCCCGTGGGAGGTGTTGGTGCCACCCATGGGGACGTTCGGGGGCTGTTTCGAGATCTCACCCTCTAACGCCATGTTTTTAAGCCTAAGTCTATAAATATGCAAATTACCGTCGTATTCTCAAACCGGGTGTCCCGCGGCTGCAGGGTCAGTTCCTACTAGTTACATTGGTCCCGTGGGAGGTGTTGGTGCCACCCACGGGGACGTTCGGGGGCTGTTTCGGGTTCTCACCCTCTAACGCCATGTTTTTAAGCCTAAGTCTAAAAATATACAAATTACCGTCGTATTCTCAAACCGGGAGTCCTGCGGCTGCGGGGTCAGTTCCTACGAGTTACATTGGTCCCGTGGGAGGTGTTGGTGCCACCCACGGGGACGTTCGGGGGCTGTTTTGGGTTCTCACCCTCTAACACCATGTTTTTAAGCCTAAGTCTGGAAATATGCAAATTACCGTCGTATTCTCAAACCGGGAGTCCCGCGGCTGCGGGGTCAGTTCCTACGAGTTACATTGGTCCCGTGTGAGGTGTTGGTGCCACCCACGGGGACGTTCGGGGGCTGTTTCGGGTCTTCACCTTCTAACGCCATGTTGTTAAGCCTAAGTCTAAAAATATGTAAATTACCGTCGTATTCTCAAACCGGGAGTCCAGCGGCTGCGGGGTCAGTTACTACGAGTTACATTGGTCCCGTGGGAGGTGTCGGTGCCACCCACGGGGACGTTCGGGGGATGTTTCGGGTTTTCACCCTCTAACGCCATGTTTTTAAGCCTAAGTCTAGAAATATGCAAATTACTGTCGTATTCTCAAACCGGGAGTCCCGCGGCTACGAGTTCAGTTCCTACGAGTTACATTCGTCCCGTGGGAGGTGTTGGTGCCACCCACGGGGACATTCGGGGGATGTTTCGAGTTTTCACCCTCTAACGCCATGTTTTTAAGCCTAAGTCTAGAAATATGCAAATTACCGTTGTATTCTCAAATCGAGAGTCCCGCGGCTGCGGGGTCAGTTCCTACGCATTACATTGGTCCCGTGGGAGGTGTTGGTGCCACCCACGGGGACGTTCAGGGGCTGTTTCGAGATCTCACCCTCTAACGCCATGTTTTTCTTAAGTCTAGAAATATGCATTGGTCCCGTGGGAGGTGTTGGTGCCACCAACGGGGCCGTTCGAGGACTGTTTCGAGTTTTCACCCTCTAACGCCATGTTTTTAAGCCTAAGTCTAGAAATATGCATATTATCATCTTATTCTCAAACCGGGAGTGCCGCGGCTGCACGGTCAGTTCCTACGAGTTACATTGGTCCCGTGGGAGGTGTTGGTGGCTCTCACGGGGCCGTACGAGAGTTGTTTCGTCTTATTCTAAAACCGGGAGTCTAAAATATTTTTAACATATTATCCAACAATGAAACCAATAATTATCCCGTACTCCTAATTATCTCATACTGCTTCTAACATACTATCCAACAACAAGCCAACAACCAATAATTTTCCAACAGCCAAACCAAACAAAACCAAATAATTATCCCATACTCCTTCTATCATCTAAAAGATTTAATAGATAATGCATATCAATTATATAACTACTTTTGTTAATGTACAGAGTACCTGGTGTGTAATGAAGAACTGGTATGTAATGAAGAACTGGTATCCAATTGGTTAGATCTGCAATACGTAAACAATGTGTTATGAAGGACGGGTATGTAAAATTAAATAAATTACCTCACAAAATCACTGAATTGTTTTTGGAAATTAATGAAAGTACGGGACCGTACGGGGGCTGCTACAAAAAAATATAGGGGCTGCTACAAAAATTCCTTCAAACAAAATAGGGGTTGGGGTTGGCTTTTGCATAGGTAGAGGAATGTTTGAGTTGGATTCTTTGCTTTTCTTAGGTTGGGGTTTGAAGATATAATAATCATACATATGACCTTTGTCCATATACTAAGAGAAGAGGGATGGAATATTTTTACCTGAACTCTGCAATTCATCCTCAACACTTGTCCACTAATGCCATTGATCCTCATGGCCACGGCTTTGCTGTGCTAACCTCTACTGTACCTGCAACTGTCATTGTCTCTCATAATTTTTAAGGTGCCTTTGTCTCTCATAATTTTTAATTCAATGCTCAAAACACATAATTAAAAATAATCATAAAAATAAACACATACATATGAAACTTTGTGTTAATAAACGCATCTGGAGCTTCCATCGGGTCTGCTTTGTTCTTTTTTGCTCTCGCTCTCTATCCCAAACTATGTTACGCCAAAACCGACCATTTGAATCCGAATGCAGCTCGACATTTGAGAGAAGATCGAACACAAACATGCCCTCACCTCGACTAATGGAACTCACCCAACCAACTATTTGAGAGATTGTAATTCCATTATCAGTGATGTGATTAGAGAAGCCTAATTTGGATTTGGTATGGGGAAGGTCGTCATCGCCGGAGAAGAAATCGTCGTCGAGGGTACCGACGCGGGTGAGCTGAATATTCAAAATCTAGGTATGATATGTTTCAACACCACAACTTTAGCCCACAAAGAAAATTTCAAATTCAGAAAAATCAAAGTGAATAACACTTCAATTTTGTATAAATCACATATAATTGAAAATTGGCATTACTTCAACCTAAGTGAATTATTGTCATACCAGCTAATTCATAAGCATCTAACCGTAGCTACATTATAACAAAATAATAATAAAAAGTTTGTTTAACTTCAATACATTACAAATTTTGATTCAAGACTTTAATCCAGATTAATACGTTTATTAGATTTTAGTCATACTAAATTGATTGATTTGGAATAATGTCTAGGATAAAAAATTAGTAATATATTTAAGTAAAAAAAATGAATAATAATAATAATAATAATAATAATAATAATAATAATAATAATAATAATAATAATAATAATAATAATAATAATAATAATAATAATAACGCAAAGCATGAAAATTTTAGCTCTATAAACTTCTTAACAAACTAGAGACTACTACGAAGCTCAAACTCACCAATCCTAACAGTTTAGCATTAAACAGCACAGTGTTGAAATTAAATAATCGAACACGCACAGTGTTGAAAGCCAATAAATTTGAAAGTAACATAAAATTGAATTTGATAACAACACGAACACGCACATGTACATAAACATACCTGGAGATTTGATTTGGAACGTCTGCCATTTCGAATGGTAGGATCGGGAGCGAAGAATCCATGGGGAAACAAGAAGGCGCAGACACCAAAGCTACTAACTCTAAATCCTGCAACAATAAAACGATTCAAACTAATCTACATAAGGCAAACTAAAACAAACCTCTTACGATCAAAACGACCAAAACTAACCTATGCTCGTATCCTACATTTTCTCATACTAAACCAAACCTCACACAAGGCACCACCACCAATTCGACTAAAAATCTAAACCTACACAAGGCAAAACAAAACAGTGAAATTGCGCCTGAGACATCCAAATTTCCAGCAGTAAATGTTGCAAAAATACCTAATTTTCACCATACACCAAAATTACCAACTCTAAATCGCGCAAAAAACAAAACATTGAAAAAATTGAATCTTTACATTTTGGCCTAAGTTAAGTGTATGATACCTGGGATAAATAGTGAGCCGGAACAGAGGGAGTAATAGATTCCACTAAGCGATCCAAATTAGTGACATTTACTTCGGTTCCGCTAGAAGAAGTTGATGAACACACAGCAGAAAGCGACCGTGGTTGTTGTTTCAACAATGCCGCTTTTGAATCATCGGATTCTATCCCATTCCGCAACTGTTGAGATTGTTGTTGTTGTAACAACAGCTGTTGTCGGTGTCGTCTCGCCGGAGGATTATAAAACCTGTCTCCTCCTCCTCCACCGTGGTTTCTCGATACAGCGAATCCTCCTGTACCAGACATATAGAGATCGGATTTTAGTTTAGGAGTGTTTGTGTCTTTTCCACAGTTTGGGGAGCAACAAGATGAGCGGGGAAATTAGAATTTGAGACGCGCTGTTTTGTTTTAGGTTTAACTATGGTCACGGCCTAGAGCCGTGACCCACCCACCGCGACCCATTAATGAAGCTAAGTGAGATGTATACCGCCTATTGGTCACGGCCTATAGCCGTGACCCATACCAAGAAATGGTCACGGTCCATAGCCGTGACCCTCAATCTGTGATGCGCGACCTTTTTTTATCAACCCTAATGCTTGAATGAGGGATGGTCACGACCCATAGCCGTGACCCACACCCAGAAATGGTCACGGCCCTAAGCCGTGACCCTCAATGTGTGTACTATCTTCTTCATCATGCCATGGGTCACGGACTTGGACCGTGACCCATCCGCGACCAAGCTTGGAGGGAATTTTGGCGCGAGTTTGGCGTCAAGATGGTCACGACCTGGTCACGGCCCAAGTCCGCGACCACTATGGTCACGGACCAAGTCCGTGACCACTTCGAGAGCATCGATAATTTAGTGTGATAATAAATATGGTCACACCAAATATTGAGTGGGTCACAGCCAAAGTCCGCGACCTGGGCGTGACCATTCGCAAGATTTGGTGTAGTGACCATTTGCAGCAAACTCATTGACAACCATCAAATCTGAGCAAAATCAAACTCATTCATGAAAATATGAATCAAAGTGAGTTGGTGTGATTTCGATGTTGAAGGGGTTCCATTTATTTTCAAAATGTGATTTCTAGGGTTTCATAAAATTGGTTTATTTCAGATTTGGTTTTGAAATTTGAAGGGTTTATTTTTTATATGATTTCAAATTTGAAATGTTTATTTCAAGCCTAGTTCTATTTCGAAGGGATTTCTTTTAGTCGGAATTATTTTGGACTATACCAAATCTATCCATTAATAACATATTTATACTAAACCATCATTATAAAAAGAATGACTAAACCACTTATTTGTACTAAATAAGTGGCGATTAACACAACGGTTGGGAACATAACTCTTAAAAATGAAATTAACAACTCATAAAAAACCCAAACTTAAAATTGGGCCAAAAATAAAATACACACCAAATAAAAATTGACTCTGAAATTATATAAAAGGCCAAATAGAATTTGGCCCAAAAATTTATTACTTAAGCCAAGTTAATCGCAAAGCCTTAAGACGAAAATGGGTTGTAATATATTGTAATCATTTTTCACATTCTTCCTATGTGGAATAAGAGCTTAACATAACACTTCAACAAAATTTCATGTTCCAAGTGGGTATATTGAGCTATAATTTCTCATTCATTTATGTTTGATTTGACATATGTAAGTATATCACGTTATACTTCTTACAAAGAAGAATGTGTTACAACTTCGAACTGTTTTAAAAAACGTGTGGATCCCATATTAAATTGACCCTTAAGTTGACCAATGTCTCACTTTGTCAACTTAATTACATACTGTAAATTTGAACATAGTGATCATCACCTTTCTCCAAATACATATGCACCAGCAAGGAATCCAGCAAGGTCTGTTTCAGATTAAAGACCATTCTTCCACTTCTCAGTAGCGCCTACATTTCATCTGAGACAACAGATGAGGTTGCAGTGGACCCAACCACCACCATTATGGCATTGTTATCATCACAGCTGCAGTATGTACCAGCCGAGAATTGAACCCGGGTATGTACCGTGGCAAGGTACTATTCTACCACTAGACCTGCTTCATGTGAACATGTTTACCAATTGCACATAATGAATTAAAGTGTTTCTCACACTCACAAAACAATCTATTCTGGTGATGCTTGAATGATAAACTATTTTGCTCAAAACGTTAACTTACAACCTATAGTACGAAAAAAAGACATTATTTAGGAATTATATTTCTTACAACCATTGGGATGTCAAAGCGGAGTCTAGTAGGCTGAAGGGTTTCATTTCTAAGTAGGTGTGGGCTAGGCAACACCTCATTAATCCGCTAAGGAAGGGGGCTGCATCGCGTCAGGCGGAGGCATTTTTTTTTAGATGGAGCACTAGTCTATGAAAATATGCACACACACTCACATAAAAACAATCTCTGCATACGACGTATATACATGACTGAATATTTTTCAAAATCACAAATATAGATCGTTATTAATATTTAAAATAAATGAAAAATATTTATGAAAATAAGAAAGAACACATGGACAATTATTAAAAAAAAAACTGGTGTTGTTTGCGAAATATTAAATACATTAAAAATCATGTATAGAATATGACATATAGCGGCTCACTCACAAAAAGTCTCTAATATATGAAATAATTAGAATTGAGAACTATGTTACCTCCATAAAATGTCTAAATAAATTGTAAAATTTTATTATATACTTTTTAAATTTGAGTGGGGCACTATGTGAAACTCAATATATATGTAAGGGTAAAGTCAATTTTATGTAATTTTGGGTGGGGCACCTGCCACCCATGAGCAATATGGCTCCGCAACTGCTTCTGTCGAAAAAAAGGAAATCGAGTAAACACTAGATCAGTGGTGCATCATGTAATGTAAGATCCCAATATAAGTTAATACTCTCATTTCTTAATTATGAATAGAAAACAAAAGGTGGAAAGGCATAAGAATAGTGTGGCAAACATATAATTGAAGGTGATAATCTTTCTTTTCTTATCCAAAGGGAGCAACAATATATGTAGGCCTATAAATTGAGCCGAGCGAGCCTGAAGCCCACTCGTTCGGACCGCTAAATTCGGATCGAGCTTTAAGTGATTTTGAGCCGAGCCGAGCAGAGCTTGAGCATAAATTTAGTTCCCCACAGCAGTTGAATGTCGCGGGAACAACCGCCATTTTTTGTATGTAACGGTTACCTTTTTAACAACTAGTCTTTTTGTGTGCCTAGCGACTTGTTTTCTAACTCCAACACCTACCGTTTCAAGTTCCCTATATATAACAACACCAATTGCAACAAATTTCTTTTAAGCATTTATTAGTCATGAAATTTAATGCACTCTCTTTCGATATATAATGTCTTCTTCATTCGACCATTACCTCGATAAATTTATTAAAAAAACATCAGATGAGATCAATTGTGATGAACAAAAGTTTTGTTTGGTTGGGATTGCAATTCTCCGACTTTTAAAGATTGACACGCAACATTGTTAATACTGATAGGTAGGGAGGACATTAACAACTATTAAAGATTATTTTGATGCAGTCCCAACGTACGAGATTAAAATATTCAACATCGTATCCGTATGAGGCGCTTATTTTTTTTTGTATCCTTGAGGGGATATCTTCTTACAATGATAATTTCGTAAGGAAATAAGGACATAAATGAAAATGGATTTTTTTGGTGTGTAGAAAATGACCGCAACTCTTCTAATGCTCGCGTGCAAGTTTACTGAACAATTCATGAGTATGTATCAATTATAGAGAGCACTTGTATTGACCACAATTTTTCGAATGCTCGTGTACGTGGTGACCCGATGACCATGAAAGCATGTCGGAGCCCATGGAGTTTCTTAAATGCAAATACGTAAGTGATGATACCCGAATATTTTAACAAGTACACATTTATGACTCTGCAAGAAATGTGCATGTTGCACTACAATTTACAAGAGCATTTGTGGAAAATGCATGGTGGCATGCATATTTTTCTTGTAAGGACATTTTTCTCATGTCCAACATGTTTCATTTGTGTAAGTCATACGCCGCTACATTTGTCACGTCTACTCAAGATATCATTCGACGGACTCAATCTGAATTTCTGGAATCAAGCTTTTATTCTCTCCATCATGTGTCCCTCATATGCCTCAACGACTTCACGTTCCATGATTTTTGGCTCGTAATGCAAGTGGTACGCAAGAGAAGTCAAAACAATGCAACAAGGCTTGATAGGGAAGTTCAAGGGCAATTTGGTAATTTTACAGCCATTGTTCGGAGGATCGGTCAACTGCAAAGTCGAAGAGCTTATCGTAACAAAGATACTGGAAGAAACGACACCTCAATCCGATCTACGGTGAACAAGTTATGGCTTGTTGAAAATGGAGATAATTTCAAGAAAAATCTTGGAAATTTATGGAAGCACTTTTACCAGTGAATTTCGTCGAACCCAGCCCGAACCGGTTCGGACCCCGAACCGGTTCGCAGGGGACCCCGAACCTGTTCGGGTACCCTGTAAGCTGGATAGAATTTCAGTGTTTTTAATTTGTGAAACTCGTCATTTATTTTCCTATTTAAACCAACTTCGGGGGGGGGGGGGGGGAGCAGTTTTGCAAGACATTGGAAGACATTTTTGAGAGTCCAAATACCTCTAGTCTTCATATTTTTTGAATCCCAAGACTCATGTTTTGATTCACACAATTGCCAAACCTTTGTGAATCTTTTTGGTAACCCAAGAACACATCCTTGTATTTGTTCAACCCTCGTGAAGAAGCCGTTTCTCTTATTCATTGCTGACCACCTTGAGTTCCTGAGGGAGATTCCAGCTGACACTATTTCTAGCCGTTGCTTTAAAGGTTTGACGAAGACACCGTGAGTTACACTTGTGGGCGATTATCAGGTTGTATGTAAGTCAATGGTCTTGTAAATTATTTAAAGTTCTAGAAATAAAAGGTTTTGCCCTTTGGGGATTTTTCTTTAATTTTGTGTCACATGCTTTATTTGTTTATGGGTTGAATCACGCTCTTCAGATGCATGTTTAGGGGTTGAAATTAAATAAGTGGGTCAAATTAAAAATTTGCGAAGTAAATCAATTATTACACAGTCATATGTCTTTTCATTTTTGTTAAAGTATTTTTCTAATTGTATGTTTTTGTTAATATATTTTTTTCCTTTTTATAGATTCGTTAATATACTTCTTGTTATTATGTGTTAATTGTAATTAAAAAAGAAAGAAAAATAGTAAATAACGAAAAAACACAAACTAAAATAACATACAAAACGGTACGGTGTGGTAAAAAATCGTATCGTAAGCACCTTTATTAACAATGGTATTGTGTATTGTTCATGCAGTCGTGGATATATGAACATTTTACCCCCTTGGGGCATGCTTCAGTACGAAATTTAACAACACAATGCCAATGATCGCTCCATGCTCATTGAAACCAGTTTTACATAAGAATGCGGTGCCACAACTGTATAGGCACAAGGAGCAACTTGATGACTTGTCCTATGATATCAAAAATGATTTCCACAAAATTATATTTTTTAAACTCTAGTCCCGATCAAACTAACTCTGAATCCCCGACGTCGCTACATATTAGTGTATTGGGAGGGTTCCTTGTTTGGATTTCGCTTGCGAGACCTTCCTCGCATGAAAGTGGCAAATGTTAGGAATTGAGAGGAGTTACATCTTTGGACATTTAAAAAAAATTTATACTATCAATATGCCAGTATACTTTAATTTATTTTGAGTTATTATACTATATAAGGCAAGAGAAGCCTAATTTAATTTATTCGAGTAGAGCTCGAATTAAGGGTGTATGGGCGCCCTAGTTGTTATAATTAGTTTTATAAAAATTAAAATAATTCGTCGTGAGAAGTCGGAGGATTGGATATAGTGTTAGTGAGGATAAGTGTAGTGGAAACTAGTTAAGCTTTGGAGTATTAGGCTTGGAGTGCGATTTATTCCTCAATTGATCCCGTGGACGTGTTTTTACAACATACTGGAAATTTAGATGACTACGTATTTCAATTTGAGTGAGATGGGTCAGTAGTCATTTAGAAATTAAAGAAGGTATGGATGATAATCCAAACCCTGTAATCACTATTTGTCCACCAAAGTGTATCAATTGGAAAGCGGTAAACAAACGGTATAATGATGCTATTTTTAAAAATAATCATGAATTAAATGGGGACAATCAATTTTGTGAGGAGTGAAAAATTGATAATCTTGACACGTATAATAGTTGTGATGACTTGGATGTTAATTTATGTCGAGATTTTGTTCCAAATTTAATTGAGAAAAATGTTGATTCTTCTTATATGTGGGGGATTTCATTTGAGGATTCGTCATCCGATTTTAGTGATACTTCAAGTATTTATGAAGGTCTTCCTATTTTTGATGAAGAAAGTATATCGCCTCGTGATACCTCTTATTTCCATGCTTTTCATAAAATCTCACATATAGGAGTGGAGTATGCATCCCCAGTTTTACGGGACTACTTTCGAAAAAGGGATAGTAAACATTTGGATCCTTATTATAATTTGTTATCTCCATGTGATGCATCGACATATGATTCATGTGATACAAATTTGTTTATTATCGGTGATGTCGGTGCGCACCATTGTGACCATGGATTTAAGATTGAAATTTGTGGTGTGCAGTCATGCTCTGAAATTTATTATGTTTTGGCACTTTGTGCTATAAAGTTTATTAATTGGAATGACCCACAACTATTTCGATTATTAATTTATAGCGATGATGGTAATTTTCATGGGTCTGTATATAATTAGTGTATTTTTTCTTTTTTCCTTTTTTTTGTGTGTGTTATCATACACTTGTTACTTTGGATGCTGGTAACAAAGTGAAGTTTTTTACACTTTTTTTGTGTCTGTATATTATATCTTTGGATGCTGTATATTATAGTGATGATGTTTGTTAACATACACTGGTAGCAAAGTGAAGTTCACATGTAATATCGTCATTTCACTTCTTTAATTTATTTTCTTTGTCCATATTTTTATTTGAGCATACATTGAGGACAATGTAAAATTTAGATTTGGGGGTAAGTATGGTATTTTTTAAAAATAAAATCAGAAAAATTTCAAAAATCCAAAAAGATTTTCAATAAAGAATTAATTCATGGATCTCTCAACTTATGAAATTTTTTACACATTAGCCATAAAATATGATTAAAAATAGATATTGAGGCAAAAGTTAATATGCTTAATGAATAAATGTCGAGTATTCTACTCGGTGAGATTTTGTGCAAATTATCATTTTCGAGAGATTTAAATCAATCCGAGTTAAAATAACTCAAACTTTCCTTAGGGGATAAATTCGTTGATGATCTCAAATTCTTTGATTTGTTCGATTACTGAAAACAAAAGTCAAAATCTGAATCTTAAAGCACTAGAAGTCTTAGTAAGTCGTCTTGAGACACAAATCAAATTAACCAAACTTGAGAAATGAGATTAGACCATCGTTTTGAAGCCCAAAATTAAGCCTAAACTCCAATATTTTTTTTCATTATTCCGTTGCAAACCCATTTTAGCCAAAAAGAAAATATGTCTTTTCGTTGAAAATCCATTATCCTACCTAACTCCAACTAGGAGTCCAAAGCCTATAAAAAGAAGCCATACCCATTTTCTGAGAATACTAGGGGGAAATTACGGTTGAAAAAAAATGCGAAAAAAATGTTTGCAAAGAATGATGTGTGAAAAAAAAGGTGAAAAAAATGTGAGTCGAAAAGAAAAAGGAATGAGAAAAGAAAAATGGCGGTGAGAAAAAGTTGTGACAACCCGTGATTCGAAATAAGGGGTGGCCAGCCGGTACTCCAAAATAACGGAATCATGGATGGAAATCATTCTCAGCATCTTAACAACAAAAACATAAGTATACGGGAAAACCACCCAATACTTTAGAAAACGGGTTGTCAAATTTTAGTTTAATTAAAATTTAAATTAAACAACCCAATCTGCTGATAAAGTGGAGTTCCAAAAGAACTTATATTACTACTAAAACAACATGCAATAAAAGGACCGAATAAGCTGTCGGTCAACAATTACATCCAACGTATTACAACAATTCAATAATATACATAATATATCCATTAACAATTACAAAAGTTTGGGCTACCCGCCCGAATAAAAGACCCGATCATAGCTAGAATTCAAAAATGAAAGCGTCTAACAAAGCATCCTGTAATATCCGCAAGTTCTCACAGCTCCTCAAAAGTATTTGGAATAGGAATATCACAACAAGCACCCTTGCGGAGGAGCACCTGAGCAAATACAATAACATGCACAACATGGAAAATGAACGGGCCAGGGCCCAGTTTATATATGATTACCAGATGATCAAGAAGCATGATATGGACAGTTAATCATGAATGAGGTAGATAAAAATCTAACAACCTAATTCAAAAGCATGATAAGACAATTTAAATGATTTTAACAGTTGTTAGCTTTCACAAGAGAATAAAATTAAACATCATTATTTCTCATATCTTTTCATTTTCCATTCCTTAACAGGAATACAATCACCACCATATTTTCTTATGGCAAATTCACATTTATCAAGTCCCATTTGAGTTAGAAAGGTTACATTCTTATACATATAACGATTCTAAGACCGCCCCTCCGAGTTTCCCCACTGGGCGCCCCCTAAATGACTATCATCTTCCAGGGCCTATCTATACAAGACAACCTGGGCACCTAACGCACGTCGGGAATTGGCCATATACCTGCGAGTGAGTCATAACCACACCCGAAATTACCTCACTAGCGCAGAAAACCGTATAAAAATCCCGCATATGGCCGAGGACTATAGTCTCCTTGCATTCATTAGCCAGGGGACATCATCTCATGCGTGAGCTTCCCTTATGATAGCATTTAGAGAGGTGTGTTTAAGTAAATTAACATTTACCAATTTCATCTCATTATTATTTTGATTAATCACGTATACGTTTCATTTTATTTGAAACCATTATCCTTGAATATTCTCATTAACATTCATCATATTTTAAGTGCCGAGCTATTCTCCAAATTGATCCACCAAATCTCATGAGTCCCAAGGTTTCATATACCTCAAAAGGGTCCTAAAATCTCCAAGTATGGGCTTATAATGCATAGTTCCTAATAATTTGCGAAAAGGAAAGAAATGCCTAAACATCACTTTTGGTACCCATGGAATAAAACCCAAGTGAACCCATTCAACTCTAGGGTAACGACCAAACTCAACTAAAATTCTAGGACTCTAAATTTACTTCATACAAGAAGGTTCCTAGTTCCTAATTAAAAGAAGAAACTTAGGAAACAAAAAAAGGTTTAAGAGGAGAAAACAGGGGACCGGTCAACCGGTTCTGAGACCGTGGTCGACCGCGTCTCAAAGTTTGGCCTACGAAGAAAAGCAAAAAGTCCAAGTAAAGGGGGGCTGGTCGACCGGTCATGAACCTGCGATCGATCGCGCACCAGAAGTTAGGCTTTGGTGGGAAAGCAGTGTGCCCTCCCCCGAAGGCCCGGTCGACCGGTCCTGGAACCGCGGTCGACCGGTCATAGAAGACCTAGAACACATTTCTTCTTCCAACAATAAAACCCCTATCATTTATTACCACCAACTGATTTAAAATGCATCAACCAACCATAATTTACACCAATATCAAATCAAATCAACTTCCAAAGACCTGAAGCCCATAAATCCATCAAAAACCCTAACTTTCTTAAACCATAAATAAACCACAACTATCAACACTAATTGTTCAACTTAAATCATATAATAGCAAGTAGAAAACTTGACTCAAGCTTTCTAATTCAAATTTGATGAAGATATAGGCAAGATCAATCTTCAAACCTTTAATCTCTCTTTTTCTCCTTAGGTTTTCTTCTTCTTTCTCTCTCTCTATAGGTCACTAATCACACTTAAGGGAAATAAGTGGATTTCAAGACATAAAAAGTGCCTTAGTATATAATTACCAACTTAAATAATAAATACCGAGATAAAATAACACGCAACTACACATTTAAACTAAAACCAGTCAAACCCAAAACCTCAAAATACAACATGGCACACAATTTGACTATCTCGCACCTTTCGGAACTAACCGCGCCCTCCAAATTATCATTCGGAAATTTTATAACTCATTTTAAGTTCCGATTTCGTTTTAAGTCAAAATGTCCTTTTAAATCTTATGACACAATAAAACACCTCATGGTGATATTCACCCACACATAAGGTAAATATACTACATCTTAGTAAATTTTACCTTTTCTTCCTTAAATTAATACTTACTCCATAGGCCAACATTTTATATCTAATTACTATACCTAGCAAATAAATATAAAATAGGTTCTCAAAAGCGAGGGTTGTTACAAAAGTGCCAAAAAATTAATATACCGAAAAAACCTCTATATTCTTAGAAATTTTGAATTAAAAAAAACATTCTTTCTAGCCAAATCCGAGCCTACAATACAACTAAAGAAAATCCTAATCGATCTCAAGTGAAGTTAGTTATAGTGTGGAGAGAGGATGAATAGGATCTATGGTGTGATTCAATATTTTTTAAAAGTAGTCGATTTTTCATTAATGAGATCATATTCATCCATTAATAAAAAGTCTATTTTTAATAATGTATATGCGAAATATGTTCACATAAATTTACTATTTTATTCACATATATCGAGAGAAAACAATCCATTTTCGAGTGTTCGATTGAGAGTGCATCTCGTAAGATTTTGAAATCAAACGAACTTTTGGATTAAAAATGTAACGATCAAATCTTTGAAATTAATGGTTATATTGGCTATGCACACACACACACACACACACACACGTGATAAGTTGAGATTGAAAAGTGAAGTTCTACTATATTTTATGAAGTTTGCATTCAAACTTAGTTATATTACTTTTGAGTCTTTTGTATTGAGTCAAGTTTTTGAATTTTGTGAGTATATTCACTGCAAACCCTTACGAGACAATGCTCGTCTACCAGGGTAACATGGGGGTTTAACGGCTTGCTGCGCATGCTAAGTGCAATCGTGATTCCTACAAAAGTGAGTTAGATTTTAAAATTTTGAGTTTTGCTCGAGGACTAGCAAAGTTTAGGTTTGGGGATGTTTGATGAGTGTATTATTTTGTATGAATTATGCCCAAATCTGGACCTCGTTAGGGCCATTGTATTATAAATAATGAGCTTTTAGAGTCATTTTCGTAAAATAAAAGAAAAATTCAAGTTTGAATAAATTTTGAGTTACAATACAATTTTAGTAACCTGAAGGGTGAAATCATAATTTTTCAAACTTTATGGGCCTAAAAATAATATTTAAATGTTTCTCTAGGCAAAATAAAGTTCTCTCTGAAATTTGGTTGAATTCCGGATTAATATGAGCAATTTTTGAATTTCGGGGGTTAAAATGCAAAGAGGGGTAATTTTATAATCTTTTAAATATTTATGACCCTAAATTTGAATTAATTATTTTTGTTTTGTATTTTTACAGGTACCCCATAAATTTGGACAACAAAGGAGTCGATGTGCAAAAATTGTATGGATATGTCACAACGCGACACGACACGACATGGTTGAAACACCTCTACTAAATATTTTTTATAAAATCGCTCGAGTGTCCGTTGAGGTCGTACCATAACTTTTTCGAAAAGGTCTTGACAAGAAACACAACTTTTAAGTTCGGACAAAAATGAAATTTTAAAGTTTTGGAGGTCAAAAATACGATTAAAGATATTGTTGTGAATAGTGACGTGAATAGTGCCAAAATTGGGGATAATTGTTTTAAAAAAAAGACTTCTCAATTATCTCAAACTCTTCTCAAGACTACATGGGATAATTATCGGCTCAAATCCAACCAATAAAAAAAAGTTTCACTCCAACTCAAACACTTCATTCCAAACCCATAAAAAAGACCATTTCGCCCATTATTTTGGGAGAGAAAAATTAGAGAGTTTGGGAGATAGTTTTTGGTTCCTTTATTTTGAGAGTATATTTTTATCGATGGCAAAAAATTATTCTTTTGTGAGAGAAGTTTTGTCAAGATCAATTGTAAGACTCGATTATTGTTGCAAGTTGATTTATTAATGAAATTAGTATTCATTCTTGCACTTTTATTTTGTCTTCAATGATGCTAGCTTAATTTCTTTACTAGGACTACGTGAAGTTTATTGTGTTTACTTAATATTGTGTGTAGTTTAAATTCGTCTTTATTTTCTGATATGTTCTAAAAGTTTTAAAAATTCGGTATTCATTTTAAACCGACACGAGAATGTATTTTAAAACCTTCAAGATTGTTTTGTCAACTTAAGTTTTGAATTTAAAAATAGAATTTTCAATGGATTATGCTTGCACTCTGATTGTTTTGATAGTCCATGCTTAAATAAAATTGCGTACTTTAAAACTTGTATTTTCTAAGGGATTAAGGATTTTAGGCGTTTAAATTTAGAGACGTTAAATTTTATTGCGAACTTAACCGTGTTATCTTCCGAATTAAATACGACGAGAGTCGGTTTAATTTGACTTATAAAATCGGGAATGACGAGTTTAAATTATTGCATAATCTTAGTTGAATGTGATAAATGGATCCAACGTCCAAGTCTTCACGCCCACTTGATTATATCTCTCATAGTAACACTTTTTATTTGTGTTTGCTTAGTTTAATATTATATATCTTCTTTACCCCATTTTATCTAGTTGGACAGTTGCAATTCTTTTAAAAGTTAAAATTGATAAATCTCTGTGGGTTCGATCCGTACTTACACTCGCTATTCTATAATAGCTCGTACACTTGCGGTATTTTATACGTTGACAAACTATATATGATACGTATATCTGGTGCATATTTATATACGGGTATATACATGGTGTGAAATGTATAAATAATATAACTTGAGAGATTGTTATATGGTATCAAATGAGAATTGATTTAAATAAGTTAGTGTGAATAATAACTTATAACCCTTATACATGATGTGAACCGTATGAGTGATATGAATCGTGAGAATTCTATATGGTATTAATTGATAGATGACTTAAATAAGTTAATGTGATTAATAACTTATAAAGTATACTAAACTCACTAGGGATAGATGTAACACCCCATGATTTTTGAGACTGAGAAATTAAATTTTGGGGAAAATAAAATTTAATTAAATTAGAGAATTCTAAAATTGGGAATAGAGGTCCAAAAATAGAGGACATTTCAAAGTCTTCTGGATGGTGATTTTGAGGGTACCATCGATCCCAGAAGGGTCGAGATAGTCAAAATGACTGTCATTGGGTTTTATTTCGGCTCCGAAATATTTTTAAGTCAGTTTGACTCGAATTGGAGTAAACGAGTCATTTAAAGTGTGTATTAACATTTAAAATTGGGTTTATTGTTTTAAGGGATTTAAAGGCTTATGGATCAAGGCTTCTCATTTAGAGAAAGAGAGAAATAGAAAGGAAGAAGGAAAGAAGAAGGAAAGAAGAGAGAGGAAGAAAAGCTTAGAGATGCCCGACCCAACCGCGACATCGAGGACGATTCAACCTCTACAAAATCGAGGCTAGTGTTTAATCTTTCTAAATAAGCCATTTGTGTATTTTATTTCATAATTTGTGGGTTAAAGAAATGGTTTTTGAGTATAAGCATCAAAACCTAATTTTTGGTTTAAATCTTGAAATTGAAGTTTATAATTGGGTTTAAGGGATTTAAATTGAGGAGATTAGATATAGAAAGGGTTGTGATGTTTGGAAACATGTTAGGGATGAAGATTGATGGTTGGGAAATAAAATATGGGAGTTTTGGAAATTTTGGGTTTATAGAAAAATAGCCATTTTCGTGGCTTTCTGAACTGGCCGAATAGATTCGCCCCTAGAGAATCGATTCGCCAGGTTGCAGAAGCCTCAGATTTTTACTGCCGAATCGATTCTCCCCTAGAAAATTGATTCGGTATGTGACAGACTCTTAGGTCCCTTGGACCGAATCGATTCGGATGGGACGAATCGATTCGGAGGGGCCAAATCGATTCGAAAACTGGGCATTTTGAGGAATTTTCTTTATGGTGATTTCAAACCCTTTTTGGTTGGGTTTATTGATTTGGGGTATATGTAAGAGATATGTTTTGGAGACACTAGGGGGTTTCTCACACATTGTGATCATGGGGACTTCTTGGGAAAATTTGGGAAAAATATATCCAAGTATGTATTTGGAGATGTGTATAGAGATTGTGGGGAAATGTCATTGGGATTGAGAATCATACTTAGAGACAAATCGTAAGTATAAATGTGTTGGGAGGCTAAGAACTCTTAGAGAGAGTTGTGAGTGTATGTTGTGAAATTTTTGGGCCGACATTTATATTGAATCCTTATAAGGATAGGATATGATACAGACACAGTTTGGGGCGCAATAAAAGAGAGTGGTCGCATACCCTTAGTAATGATAAACTTTAAGAAATAAATCCGAGAGATCTAAGACTAAGGGATTCACAAAAGTGATTGAACCATAGTCGGAATCGAGAGTGATGGGATCATATTACCAACTGGAGTAGAGTGTGTAAATCTAGTTGGGATAGATGTTGTTTATCGGTGTGTGATTTACAACGGGTATTTTCACTAAGAAATGGGATTATTTGATTAAAATAAGATTGAGCTTGAGGCTTATAGACTATTATTTAAGTGTATACCAATAGTCGAAATTATTACTAGATTCTTTAATGTGCTCTCGGATATAGTTGGTATGTGTAGTGATGGTTTCCTACACAAAATTTTGGGTGATAACCCTAATGTTGAATATATATGTATATATATACATATGATTTTGGGAGACTATTCATCATAGGAAAAATGATTGAATATGTTTCTAGTAAGGGATTGTATTCATATATCGAGGTAAATTTAAAGGAAATTGTGGTGACAGCTTGTATATTGAGGATTACGTATACTTATAGCCGAGTGTATATAGATATCTTATACACATGAACGAGAATTAGTTTATATATATAGATATATGGATATGTGAATATGTGTATATATATATATGTATGGATATGAAAATATAGATATTTATGTGGTGGATATACATGATATGGATATCTAAACCGTATATGATGGTTTAATGTTTGATCATATGATGGGATCATATGGATGTGTATATATCGTGCATGTGAATTATATATATACTTATGTGGTTAAGAATACCCCGCTCATGCTATCATTGGGAAGTTTCCGCGCAGTCGGTGAGCATCTTGTCTTAATGAGCAAGGTGTGGATATTCCCTAGGTCATAGTCGTCCAGTGTGTTATTATGTGCTATATATATATTTTGGGATGAGATGTGGTGGGTATGTTTCATCTCATTGTCGGTTAGGAGCTATGACCGCTTCTCGGGACGTCGTGTGTGTGAGGTACCACGAGATGGGTGTCGTTGAGCCCCACCATGGTGGTCCCCAGTCGCTATGTGAGCCGGGCACTGGGAAGATGATAGCATGGTGCAGTTTTATCGGTGATATATATAGACGGGTGGATTATGTGCATGTCCATTGTACATCAGATATGATATGTACACTTGGTCATGGGTATGGACGATGGTATATATATATGGTTAGAATAAAATGCCTATATATATATTTATATATCCTATAGATGAAAGGATATGGAATCTTTGTGTAGTACATCTTGGATGATTATGATGTACTAGATTGATGGGGGTTGATGTATCGCATTTAAGGAATATTTTGGTTACATCATCCCAAGGATATTATTGGATATTTTTAGTTATTTTCATAATTTTACTCTAAAATTTAGTTGTAGTAGTAGTATAGCATGGCATTATGGATCTCTAGGATCGACATTGACAAGGAGTAGTGTAACGGGGTGGTTACTTATTTGGATTTCGCTTTGCGAGACACACCACGCACGAAACGTAGTGCAATTTCGAGATTAGAGTAAAGTTCTGTCAAATATTTATGTGTGGCATGATGGATCTCTAGAATCAACGTTGTCAAGAAGTAGTGTAACAGGGTGGTTCCTTGTTTGGATTTCGCTTTGCGAGACACCCCACGCACGAAACGTCGTACAATGTTGAGATTGGAGAGAAGTTTTGTCAATAATAATTTGTATGCATGTTAATTAGAAAGTAAATCTTATGATTCAACCCAAATATAAGTGGGTAATGTATAAAGAATTATAATTAAATAAATTATAACCCGGAATCCATTAAGCCTATTATGACATAATTGTTTGTAAACATAATCAAGTATGATTAGAAAAGGGGTGGATTCTTGGGTTAAGATAGGAAGGCAAATCTCGTGGGAATAGGCGGGGCCTATGTTAAGTTAGGTTGTCCTTATAATTGGGGTACTTTAACTAAAATCTCAGGACGCGATTAGGTGCGCGCCGTTAGATGAGAGGAGAGTTTGGGTTTCACGAGAGTGCGATTCCACTTTAATTATGAAATAAGTGCATCAATATTTATTATGCACGGTTAACACACTTGCTAAATACTTTTCACACTCGGGATCTGACCCGTTTACTTTTCTCTCCGGCCTGTATATATATATACTATTACATGTGTCCTACCGCATGGATGACTGATGACCTTCTATCCAGAGTCTTGGGAGCCGTGATAGGTGCGGACTGTTGCGGAATGTAGAATGTAGTCGCTTCCTACTTCTTTCAAAATCTAGGTAGGATTCTTGTTGTATATCGGGTTTGTGCCCAAGGGATATTTATATACATGTTTATATTGATTCCATTTCAGTATTGTATTGGTTGTGACCCGACAACTTATTCGGGTTTATCTCCTTCTGGTATATCAATTGTAGTTATTCATTTTATTTCTCATCATTCTAGTATGCATCTTTCTTTCCTTTGTTAGTGTTATAGTGTTGGTTTGTTGTCTGTTGGATGTTCTATTTAATTTTAACATCTCCCTTATATGATATCTGGTAGTTAGTCGTATATTATTTTGTACGGACAATTGATGTTGAGACTGAGCAATCTGAGACTCCTGATTTATTGTAGTATAGGGCTGGCCACCCGTTATTATTTTAATCGGGGTGTTACAATAGAGTAGTGGGAAATCGTGGGATATATGTGACAAGACTAGTTACAAGGTAGTTAGCTTGATGGGTCATGTGTAGTTTCGTTAGGCATGTACTTTAGTTGAGGGATGAGGCGTCCTCAAGAGAGTGCGAGACACAAACTTAAATATGAAGATCATTCGTGCAATTTAATTTCCTGCATTTAAATTCACTTGTTAAATATTTTCAAATGTTTTGGGTTCTAACCCTTGCTATAAAATATTTTCAAAAGCTTTTAGGTGCCCAGCCACAGGGACGCCAGAATTTTTCTATTCCATGTTTACGCAGCTACTGTATAAGAACGTATCTAGCAAGGGGTACGTACCCGCAGTATAAGAACGTATCTAGCAAGGCATACGTACTAAAATAAAGATACCCATATGCAAGTCCCTATTTCCCAAATTATTCGAGATATATTACTCCCAAAATGACCATATCAAACATCATACATACTACATAGTATTCGGTTTGTGTTTTATAGTATACATCATTAGACTTACGTATTTCTTCCATTATTAATTATATATATGTCCTTAAACACCATTTTTTTTAAATAATAAAAAAATAAATTTTTTGATGAAACTTCATGGATATGATATCCATGGTGGTAATATCATCTCCAATTTTTTTCATCAAAAAATTCAATAAAATAACCATTGAGATGAAGTGATATGTAAAAAAATGGTATAAATATGCATTTTCGACCGTTGAAATGTTGGTGAGCATCTCACCCACTTTCTGATTGAATTTTTTTATGAAACTTCATGGATATGATCTAGATAGCGAGAAGATCATATCCATGAAGTTTCATCAAAAAATTCAATCAATAAAGCGGTTGGCGTTGACCTAACATTTCAACGGTTGAAAATACATATTTATACCTTTTTTTACGTATCACTTCATCTCAATGTTTTTTTTATTGAATTTTTCGACTAAAAAAATTGGAGATGATCTTCTCACCATGGATATCATATCCATGAAGTCTCATTAAAAAATCATTTTTTTACTATTTTAAAAAAATGATATGTACCGGGGTCTACACTATAAGGAGTATTTATAGGAGACTTTTTACACATGTATATATATATATATATATATATATATATACACTAAGGCATCTACCAATAGTGTCCCGTTCGTGCTCTATCGGTAGGTCCGGAGGAGTTTCCTATCCAACACGAATAACACAATATACAAACAAGTGGGACTGTACCTACGCAGTACAATATTGCAAGCCCCATACCTAGCGGTGACACATGGCTCCCAATATCAACACCTCTCTCTTATAAGTGGCATTGGTATGTAGTACCTAAAATATGAACTACATTACGCCTAGCCCACCTGTGTCGATGTGTGCTACGGTCCCGAACGTGCGTACCCCGATCGATAGGACAATCCACGAGCATAGATATGTTTACACAAAATATAGTTACATATTACCGTATGTAAAAGTAATTATCCTAATAATTACCCCATAGCTATCCCATAAAGATTATCCGTAATTACCCTTACTTAATAATTAACCACCACGTAAATTATCAACCTCATTTTCTTTATAAAATGTAATTAATCATCTAGTTAATTTAACTTTCCTTTTAGTGGTAACATCACGTTTCTATTTTTAATAAATTTCGCGATTATCCGTACAGAGTCCCACCAACTCGTATGAATACATAAAAATACTCGCGACACATCCGCGGACCCCATAGCTTGACCCCCAGGAGGTGAACTAGTTCGGCTCAGGGGCGAATTTGTTGGCCCTTGTTAGCTATTTGCGAACCCAACATTTTATCTTACTACAAGATTTACATTCTTCCCTTCAAACCCAATTTCAAAGGCTTAAACTTTGTGATAATTATTAATATCAGATCCTATGACTTAGTTTACCATCTTACGATTATTTATTGCACATTTTCCAACCCCGATTATGTCAAAAATCACTTATCATTTTATGATTATTTATTACATATTTTTCAACCTAGATTAAGTCCCAAATCACATAAATTAGGATCATGGAGAAGTTCATATTTATTCAATTTTCGCCAACTATTCTCCTAACATCTACCACATGTAGGTGTCCAAATTAAATCAACAAGTATACTTTTCAATTGTGTCACGCATCATAAATCAATTATTCAATGTACATGCAATTATTTCTTACTGAAATTTTTTATCATGCGAAGACAATTTCGAATAATAGGAGATAATAATTAATTTATTTATTCATAACTTAATTAATTTAATAGATCGATTTAAATTAATTTCTAAATTTTTATTTTATTAAAAAAAATACGGGATATTACACAGAGTATGCAATGGAAAATATGTGATGTGAAACATTCAGAGTTTAAAATTAATCTGTACAAGAAAATCCAACTAATACCTGTAGTAGGTGAGACTAATCATGGCATGTAGTACAATGTGTCACCAATGTTTCAAAAGATAATATAACCAAATTTTGTTACATAAACATAACTATCTACTAAAATTTGTACCGGATAGAAGGCCGTGTCCCATGAAGAACATGTTGGCAAAATTATAGATGTCATTGCTGGAGCTCTCTGGTTCTTGTAACAACCCACCCTTTTGGAGACACTTAAATCCCACATTTAGGTATAAATTGGGAAATGTGGAGACTTTTTCGAAATAGTGATTTTTGGGATTTTCGAGGCTTTAATGATTTTCGATGGGTGTTGTAATTACTTTTGGGACTAAATAGGTCGAAGTAATTTAATTATATGTCACCGTGGATAAAAGTGACAAAAAGGTCAGATTTTTATTATCATTGTTTAATTAGGTTTTACTGTTTTTTTCATTTACTACTTAAAAAGATTCATTTGTTATAATTCATTAGATCACAAGTGATTTTTAATTTTATGATTTTATTGTTAATATTATTGTGAGTGTTTGATTGATTAATTGCCCAAGTTATAATATGCCTTTTTTTTCCTTTCACATCATGCATTTACTGAAATGAGTCATGACATCAGTGTCCACTCATAATCTCCTCAATTTTTATTTTTTTATTTTTGCAGGTAAATTATATCTTCAAATACTCGTAGGATGGCTATACATGGTGGGATTGGCATAGTGCAGCCGATCCCGAAACAATCGGATCAAAGGCTTTTATTAGGAATGTCAGCAATAACTGCACAATTGGATTAAATACATATGGTGAAATATTTATGTGTTTTTTCCTCTTCCAATATATATGTATGTATGTATGTATGTATATATTCTTTAGGTGGAAGGTTGGTACTTTTTCTTGATTTTTATAAAATCTCATTTTCCTGGGGGTATACAATAAGAATCTCTAAAAACTAATCTAGGGGCATTTGTGTATATATATACTAATGCATTTTTAAATATATTGTTTTCATATGTTATCTAATAAATAATTAGTATCTGTATTTAAAGAAATGATCGTATCCAAGACAATAAGCATGTAGATTTTAGTAATATGGTGGAAAACGCATATGAATTGAAATGAATATCAGGAAATAAATATCAGGTACCATATTATTGTAGAACAAAACATAGTCTGAAAATATTAATTAGTAAAAAAAATAGATAGTACATAATTATGGTCTGTATATTAATATTGGTCAATGTTTAATAGTTTGACAATTGTTATAATAATTTATTTTAAACATTTCTAGTAATTCATAACAAAAATCAACTCACAAAAATTTTCTTTGTTATTTAAAAAACTTGGTCAATGTTTGACATTTTTTATAACAGTTACAAAAGTTGTCAAACATTGACCCATTTTTTTAAAATCACATAAAATATTATTCTTAGTTGATTTTTTGTGGGTACCCTCAAATGTTTAAAATACACAAAAAAAAATCGTCAAAAAAAACTGACAATGATTTTTTTGCTATTTTAAAAAAATTAGTCAATGTTTGACAGTTTTTATAACAGTTACAAAAACTGTCAAACATTGTCCCACTTTTTTAAATAGAAAAAAAACTATTTTGAGTCGATATTTGTGGATGGCCTGAAATGTTTAAAATAGACATAAAAGAAATAAACCAATTATATATATATTTAAAAAAAAATAAACCCGTACGGTGCGAACCCATAAGTGAGTTCGCTTGATCCACTATAAAAATTCTTAAACACTTAACCATTTTTTAAAATGACAAAAAAGTCATTGAATTGAGATTTTTTACGGGTACCTTGAAATGTTTAGAATACACAAAAAAAATTCAACTTATTTTAAACAAATAAACTCAGATGGTGCATACCATTAGCAAATTAATTAATAATACTTATAAACAAACTTAAACCAATGTATGATCTGTTATACACACACACACAATATATATATATATATATAGGTGGTTTATTAAAATTATTTATAATTTTATACTAAAGCCTGATTTGTTTATTCTTTACTCACACCTCCATAATCTCACTAAAACTCACATCACCTCTCTCTTGTTATATATGCTACACACACAGCAGTTGTAAATAAAAAGATTATATACACGCATCTTATTATATATATTCGCTGTATATATACACACTTTATACTCACACACATAAACTATATATAGTTTCCTGTACACAAAAAAATATCACACATGTCCCTTTCCCACATTTGAAAACCCATAAACCAACAAAGTGTTATTTAAAATATGTACTTTAGTGTTTTATCAAATTTAAAATATGAAATAAATCATATTTATGCAATAAAAATCATACCATTAGAACTTACAAACGAAGAAGATGACCGAGTCAAGTGTCTAACACTCTCTCCTTAAGACAAAATGCGCTCCCGCTACGGTGCTTACGGCAATGAACAATGAGCGTTTGCCTCCCAGGATAAAACGGTCTCAACACGCTCAAGAAGCACTTCAGTGTGCGTGTCCCACGAACCAATTATGTTTGATACTCTATCTGACTCGATCGGGAATGGAAAGTATTGAAATATATTTTTTCTCCTTTTTCTCTCTCTAAAAAATGAAGACAAGTCTTGTATTTATAGAAAACAAAGTGTCTTTTCAAGAAAAGACATGTCTTTTAGAAAACATTCACTTTAGGGACGTTTTTCATGAACTGTCACAACTTATGGTGAACAGTCACAACCTTTAGTAATAGTTACGAAAAACCGTCCCAAAAAATTAAATAAAATTTCCCAATAAACTTCATACATAAATGGCGCACTTTGATACCAAATTTTTTATTCATCATTTATCCGTTTTAAACAAATAAATATATCGCGTGACTCGTCATGCTACAAGGAACGCGCACGTACTTGGTCCTGCTTTGACCAATATATCAATTTGGTCATAAAATAATTTGTGTAAAAACACAATATTTTCCAACAATCCCCCACATGAATGAAATTTGGGTGAAGAATCAAATGAACATGAAGACAAATTAGACAGAGTATCGGTGAAAAAGAGCTGCATCGGTAAAGATAGCTTTTGGCCTTGAATCTTTCCTAGTGAGAGACTATCGGGTTTACTGGCCAATCAATGAACGCGATGTCTTGAATTGATCAACCTTTTTGTGTAAACCGAGACAATAGAATTCACGCAGTTCTTCTCCGAACATTCTTGGTTCTCACTGTTGTGTCCGTTTTGGCCTTGGACACCTCCTGGTTTCATGAGTGTGTTAGAGAATTTAACAATGTAGCCGTTGGATATTCTCATAGAAGTGGCCCCTTCTCAGTCACATAGGTGATTTCTATAAAGAGTATCCTGCTAATACCCCACTTGATCCATATGTTCAAGATATAGAAATCATTAAAATAAAATTTATCCTGTTACACGCGGCAGATAGTGCACTGACTCATTGGTGCGGCGGAAAAAGTGTGCGCGTGTAAGTGCACAATCGTCATGTGTTTCGCCGCCGCGATACAAAAGAAACCTAATATACTACTACACTTGACAAGCAAGTACAACGGTAAGTCGGGTATCGTAAATCCACAGGGAGTGATTGAATTTTAGATGTTAATTGTTTTGATTACTTCAGGAATAAAAGTGTAAAATAAATAAATGAAAAGGTGAAAGGGTGGTTGTCGTGACAAAAGAAAAGAATAAGTTACGCTAAAACAAAGTAAAGCGAGGATCGGGATCGCATCCAACCAAACGGATCAAAACAACTACTAATTAGAACTAAGGCTCGAAAGCAATTTAATCGAGCATTTACAATTAAGCATAAACATCACGCAAGAAGGAATTTAACCCAAAGTTGCGAGATAAAACATTTAACTGAAAAATGGTCACACGCGAATTAAATTCGGATAATCGCTATAAACATTAACGTTGCATGACAAAGAAAGTTAAACGCATAATAATCCGACTTTAATACCCGCGGTTTCAATTAAATGCAATTTTACACGAAACCCTAAATTTCGAGGTCCGAACCCGAAAATGGCGGAAATGCAATCCCGACCCTATTTATCTAGGGACGCATAATGAATTAAACTAAATTAAACTAATTTACACTAATTAACTAAGAAAACAATAAATCAAAGCAAGAAAACCTAATTAGAAAGCATGGAAATTATCTAGAAAGCAAGGAAAGAATGAAAACAAGCTATATTAAAGGAGAAGGAAGATGAATAGTACCAATTACAACCCAAATGGATGTCAAACCAAGATGAATTGAAGAAGAACCAAGAAAAAACCCTCCAACCCTAACTAAACTAAGCTAAAATCGTATAAGGGCTAGTCTCCCTATTATTACAACAAAAATTAGCTTATATAGTAAGTTAGAATAAAAGAAAAGAAGAAAGAAAATATCTGCAGAAAAACAGGGGATCGATCGATCGACCCCTTTGGTCGATCGATCGACCAAGGGAAAATATCGACAATCCTGAAAGGTCGATCGATTGACCAGAAGTGTCGATCGATCGATCAAGCAGGGCAGATTGCAGCAGCAGCAACCCCTGCTTCTTCTCTTCTTCTTCTTCTCTTCTCCTCTTCTCCTCTTTTGCTTTCTTGTATTTCCTCCGCAAGAAACGCCGTAACTTCTTCGTTATGTATCGGAATCGAGCACCGTTCACGGCCACGCGAAGCTAGCGAGGAGGGATACAACTTCCATGAGATGTCGGGCCAGGTACCCAAGCTGTGAAAAGACTAAAATGCCCTCGAACGTGCGATAGTGTACAGAACTTCACCGGAATGCATCCGAACTTCATACTAAGCATACAAATACCTACAAAAGCTCAATTAACCCCTGCAAAACATGTTAACATAGAAATTCGAGGTTGTCTGGTTAACGAGCATAAGTATAGGGATTAAGATACCCAAGGGGGCTAATAAGGCGTAGGTTAACGGGTGAAATACGCAATATTTGCGTCGTATCACACCCCCTAACTTACACATTGCTAGGCCCTAGCAATGAAATAGGAAACAACAAGAACTACAAGAAAACCAAAAGCAGGAGAAAGAACAAAAGTATGGTATAAAAGCAATAAAAAGATAAGGCCACTTTCGCGGGAGATTCGATTGCATTTAGCGTATGCAATAAGCCGTTAAACCCCTAGGTTACCCTAGTGGACGAGTGTCGTCTCGTGAGGGTTTTCAGGGATGAAACTCACAAACATCATATGGTTTCCTCAAAATATGCCCAACACAACATGCGACAAACTCAACAACAACGAAAAAGATTACAAACATGTTATTAGCATATTGAACGAATTCAAGCTAAAGTCCGTTGTTATTAACAGGTTGAATGCACCTCACAGAATTGAAACTTTAAAAGTGGGAGGGGGAGAAAGCATATGCAAAGTATGATTTGGTAAAAACTTATATAAATCGGATACTAATCAAAGCAAGCATACATTCAATCCTCACGGGCATTACGCTCAACAAATGAAATCACTCGGAAAAGGGAGGTAATACACGGGACATGCGGGCATAAAGAGTAAATGTAAATGGAAACTAGGCCGCACACATGTCACAGAAGAAGAACGCTATATAGGAGCTGAAAAACTGTAATCTCAATGAAAGGATACCGCACACTAAAAGAGGCGAAATGCATTTTCACAGATTATCAAAACTATTATGACTTTTAAATTAAATGCACCCTAAGATCACATAGGACTTTAAAGGGTTGTAATGTAGGTTTGGGGTTAAGGTACGAAATGAAAGGTATATGTACGGATTCAAAGTGTTCGGAGATGAAAACTTGGAATAATGGGAAGAATGCGGGCAATAACAAAATTGGAAAATAAGTTCCAAAACAAGCATTAGATATATCATCGGGGAGAGCAATCAAAGCTTATTGAACACTACAAATAACTAAAAACAACTTTCTCTTTCTTTTTCTTTTCTTCCTTTTTTCATTTTTTTCTTTTCTTTTCTTTTGCTTTTTGCTTTCTCTTTTTCTTCACTTTTTCACTACTTTCTTTTCTTTGCTTATCAAACTCTCATATGCCTAAATTGCAACCGCAATACAATAACAACATTCAATCCCAAGTAACATTCCAAACAAAGGTATGAAAAGTGTATGTATGGGCTAAAACTCCAATTTGGAGTTGGTTATGGAATTTAGGGTAATGAAACGAAAGGCTATATTTTGGCTCAAAGGGGTTGACTAAGGAAACATATAAGGTGAGGTCAAGGCTAATATGGGTGATATAAGAAAGAGGGCCTATGATCATTTCACAAAGTTTACGCAATTCTCGAGTCAAAACACTATAAGAAAATCATGATCAAGTAACACATTTCAAGTATGAACTCAATTAATGAATGGTCAAATGAAAGATTAGAGAGATTACCAACGAATTCAACGTTTTCAAAGAGGAAAGAATAGTGTATAACACTCACAAATGACGAAAGGTACAAAGCTTACTCGGTGTAAGTATATACAATGCAACAAAAGATTCCCGAGTTATAAAAATCTTAAACCAAATCAATAGAACAAGGAAAGTGCATATGCTCATGGGATAAAGTTTAATTCATGAAGTTATTCACAATATCAATGATTTGAGGACTAAAGTCTAATAACTTCTAAAATCGAGAACATGCATCATTGAGTTGTCTATCGGATCGGGAAATTATTGAAATTTATCACTGGAAACAAGGCAAAATGCCCAAAAAAGGAGAAAAAAGAAAGAAAATATTTTTGAAATTTTTGAAAATTTTCACAAAAAGGCATACTTAGTAACTAAAAGTAAGCAAATCAATGGACTACACAAGAAATGGATAGAATATCCTACACCCCCTAACTTAAATGTTGCATTGTCCTCAATGCGCATTAAGAACACAACACAAAGAGAGGAAAATAACGATATTACCCAAAATTGGAGCGATCTCCATAAGCGCGAGTCCAAAGAAATCTACAAAACGAGTTAGTACTGAGCATAGCAAAAACAAATAACAAAAAGTTTACAAATTACACTAGACTAAATTAAAAAGTAAAGGAAAAAAAGGAAAGAAAGAAAATTAAAAAGCTAACTATTTACAACCTACTATTTAGGCTTCACACTAACTATACACTAGAAG
Source organism: Sambucus nigra (assembly GCA_949130495.1). Taxonomy (NCBI): domain Eukaryota; kingdom Viridiplantae; phylum Streptophyta; class Magnoliopsida; order Dipsacales; family Adoxaceae; genus Sambucus; species Sambucus nigra. The sequence goes on from OX422223.1 coordinate 205,486,306, forward strand.
TCTAAATAGTTGAGGGTCCACCCAAAAAGGGATTTGACTTTGAAAGATCAACGGTGGACCTTCCAAAGTGAACATGCCTCCCGGAAAATAAGAATTCCGTTTGAACAACGAAAGGCATGTGGGTGGTGAAAAAAGTGAACCATCGCCAATTTGAAATTTTGGGCGGACGATGGGGGATTTGGATAAGAAGGGGGAAAGGTACACTAGAGATCCAAGAAAAATCAATTCATCTCCCAAAAGTTTTTCATGTGGAATGGGAGATAGTGCACACACGGGGATAGGCTCCATCGTAGCAAACAAAGTCGGCAAAGAGTCCTCGTCGGCAAATTGTGTAGGAATTTTAAAAGTTTCTACCGACTCACAGGAATCAACCGGTAATTCTAATGGTTCAATGACGAAAAACGAATATGGTGATGAAACAAATTCAATCTCAATCGACTCATCTTCGGAAGGAGATTGAATTTCGGGGGAGAAAGATTCACATTCGATGAGAAATTCTCTGAAAAATTGAGGTGAAACACAAGTTTCCACCTCCTCGTTGTTTTGTGCATAAGAATTCATCTCATCGCAAAGTGCGCCTAGTCTCATTCCAGCATCATTTAAGCTTTCCAAACCTTGGGAGTAAAGAAGCAAAGTCTCTTCCAAAGTAGGCTTCCTCGGCTCAAGAGCCTCGGACTCCTCATTTGGTTGAAACTCGTCTTCGAAAGTAATGAAATGAGAATCGTCATTGGATTCGAATAATGAATCCAACTCAAGCTCCCAATAACGATTTTCATTCCGATAAATGTTTTCAAGTCTTTCATTTTCAAGAAAATCTTGAAAATGGAAAACTTGAAAACTATCCCCAAAGTATGAATCATTAGAATAACCGTAATAACTATAATAATAGGACATGATTACCTCGTTGTTGAAAGATGAAGAATCCAAGAAATAAAGTGAGCAACCGCGAATCAAAGTTTCTTAGCGCTCAAGTATGCAAATCCTACAAAAAAGGTTAAAACAAAGAATACAAATACAAAAGGAAAAATACTACGAAAAAATAAAACAATTACTATCTAAAACACACTCCCCGGCAACGGCGCCATTTTGTGGTGCGACGGAAAAAGTGTGCGCGTGTAAGTGCACAATCGTCGTGTGTTTCGCCGCCGCGATACAAAAGAAACCTAATATACTACTACACTTGACAAGAAAGTACAGCGGTAAGTCGGGTATCGTAAATCCACAGGGAGTGATTGAATTTTAGATGTTAATTGTTTTGATTACTTCAGGAATAAAAGTGTAAAATAAATAAATGAAAAGGTGAAAGGGTGGTTGTCGTGACAAAAGAAAAGAATAAGTTACGCTAAAACAAAGTAAAGCGAGGATCGGGATCGCATCCAACCAAACGGATCGAAACAACTACTAATTAGAATTAAGGCTCGAAAGCAATTTAATCGAGCATTTACAATTAAGCATAAACATCACGCAAGAAGGAATTTAACCCAAAGTTGCGAGATAAAACATTTAACTGAAAAATGGTCACACGCGGATTAAATTCGGATAATCGCTATAAACACTAACGTTGCATGACAAAGAAAGTTAAACGCATAATAATCCGACTTTAATACGCGCGGTTTCAATTAAATGCAATTTTACACGAAACCCTAAATTTCGAGGTCCGAACCCGAAAATGGCGGAAATGCAATCCCGACCCTATTTATCTAGGGACGCATAATGAATTAAACTAAATTAAACTAATTTACACTAATTAACTAAGAAAACAATAAATCAAAGCAAGAAAACCTAATTAAAAAGCATGGAAATTATCTAGAAAGCAAGGAAAGAATGAAAACAAGCTATATTAAAGGAGAAGGAAGATGAATAGTACCAATTACAACCCAAATGGATGTCAAACCAAGATGAATTGAAGAAGAACCAAGCAAAAACCCTCCAACCCTAACTAAACTAAGCTAAAATCGTATAAGGGCTGGTCTCCCTATTATTACAACAAAAATTAGCTTATATAGTAAGTTAGAATAAAAGAAAAGAAGAAAGAAAAGAAAGAAAATATCTGCAGAAAAACAGGGGATCGATCGATCGACCCCTTTGGTCGATCGATCGACCAAGGGAAAATATCGACAATCCTGAAAGGTCGATCGATCGACCAGAAGTGTCGATCGATCGATCAAGCAGGGCAGATTGCAGCAGCAGCAGCCCCTGCTTCTTCTCTTCTCCTCTTTTGCTTTCTTGTATTTCCTCCGCAAGAAACGCCGTAACTTCTTCGTTATGTATCGGAATCGTTCACCGTTCATGGCCACGCGAAGCTAGCGAGGAGGGATACAACTTCCGTGAGATGTCGGGCCAGGTACCCAAGCTGTGAAAAGACTAAAATTCCCTCGAACGTGCGATAGTGTACGGAACTTCACCGGAATGCATTCGAACTTCATACTAAGCATCCAAATACCTACAAAAGCTCAATTAACCCCTGCAAAACATGTTAACATAGAAATTCGAGGTTGTCTGGTTAACGAGCATAAGTATAGGGATTAAGATACCCAAGGGGGCTAATAAGGCGTAGGTTAACTAGTGAAATACGCAATATTTGCGTCGTATCACTCATCCTAGGAATGGGAGGAAGAATTTGTTTTCTTCTCAGTGCTAACTGAATCGCACATAATTAGGTTGTCCCGTTGAACCTAATTCTTGGGATCTCCAGTCATTTAGGTTGGATTTCCATTATGACAATTCTTTTAGGTTTTAACCGGCTGTAAGCCCATTCCCCTTGATGTACGTATCTTACTCTCTTGTTAGCGGATCCGAAATGATTTTATTAGGCCTAATGTTATCACTAACAAAGAAAGATTTCTTTATGGTCTTATGTCATGACTAATAAGTCGTGACTTGCCAAATTACTTTATGCCTTTTCAAGCAATGATTTCCAATTGCAAGAACATGCATTAGAATTGTTATCTCAGATCATCCTCTTTAAAATTGTCAAGGTACCTTGATTTCTAGGAAATAATATTCATATTCCATCATAAGAGGATTTCCAAACATTAACACCTCTAATCGTGATAATATATCACTCGGAATACGAGTCTCAAAAGTCATATATTGTTTAAAAATATATTCATAATTTCCTAATATTTATGTCATTTGTCACTTATATCTTAGTATCGATACTGAACGACTCATTTCTACTTTAGACTCTTTGATCCATTGTGTACACGCTTAATCATTTCCAACCTTGGAATATAATCAAAGTACTTAAGTATTAATTATCGTTTAATCAATGAAGTATACACTTCTCTAGACAAATGCACATTGGAAATACTATTAGTACATTAAATGTACTTATGCAATCAAATACTACACTTTCAGTAGTGTTTATCCTATTTTCAATAGGAATCATCTTTGTTTCTATTTTTGGATAGAAATTATCGCCTTAGATAAATACCCCCACATTTATCACAATTCATACAAAGATTGTCAACCTTTCCCATAATTTTTTTTTTCGTGGGTTAATGTGTTTGAGAATATAACTCATAGAAAACACAATACTTCCCCCACAATTTCAAACATAAATTTGAAATTATACAAAATTGATACATTTATTCTCAACCTCCAAACGCTTTATTTTTATTTAAAATGAAATGATATTAATGTTTATTTGGACCAACACATATGTCCATTTAGAAGGTAAACATTCATTTCATTCTAAATAAAATTTAGTTGAGATAAGTTTCTCTACTTTAGTCATTTCGACATTTAATGGTATATTCCTTATGGTTCCATACGCTTACAAATGCACTTGTGACAATTCTTAGCATTAAACTAAAGTTGTGTCACACATAATTTTTATGCCTCAAAACCATTTCAACATATTCTATGATTATGGACTTTAAAAATATCATAATATAAAATATGCAATTTGGTTAGTTTCCCTTCTTTGAGTTTACTAGTAGTGGTGTCTTGAGATTACGCCTAAGTCTCCAATGAGATCATAATTTGATTCTACCTTCTTTAAAGCAGTTGTGAAACCGCTCGGTTCTGAATCCCTTAATCATTTATATGGATTTATGATTTAATTCTATACCATCTTTAAAGCAGTCTTTAAACCGCTCGGTTCTGAATTTTGAATCATAAATTCAATAAATAAATCTGTAATCACGCCACACTAATTTTTCTCCATTGAAGAACACGTTCGACAAACGCATTAATTGGAAGTATAAGATTCTTCCAAAATGAATTTATATATTACGGAAAGGAATGTAGCACTTTATATCAACTAAAGACTCTAATAACTTTTGCAATCTTCATCGCATTTGATAACATTCAATATAGTGAAGGGGAGTAACATATTGAAATTAATCATATCCACTCTTTCAAGTCTATGGAAAATTGAGCACCACGATATCAATACAAATTGTATTTATTTTTCATCAACGTTAACATCAATTGAATGTTACATAAAAATGTAATTCTTCATGAAATATCATGTTTAACATAGCATGTTCCAATGATATTTTCATGAAAGTGTCTCACAAAAAATAGAGAGTGAAAAGGTCACCCCTAAAATTAAAAGTCGCATTATAAATATGCTATTTAAATATATGGTTAATGATATACAATCATGTCACAAATATCCAATAGACTTCTACACGTGAGAATAGTATGTCATTACACACCTCAATTTTCATTACAGGACATTAGGTCATCAGATGCCACAACATGGTATCAACGATATAAAATTATACAAACATATTAAATTCCTCACCTATAGGAATTTTTAATTCATTATGCGGGAATTTTAATATTCTCAAATTTCAACATGTTGGTTCACATCATTTTAAACAAAAGTGCATATTCATATCTCTAAGAGTCGATATAATGCATGCATTGCAATGTTTAACATACATACCAACAATAATGGACAATGCATTATATTTTCGTTTTCTCTTTTTCGTGACACGGTAGATTAAAACCAATTTAAATGTAATATCAAGATTACATGAATTATCACAATAATTAAATATTGACATTCTACAAGGAATGGAACTCAAATCAAGTTTCTAAATATATCACATTTCCGTTCATGTAATCTAATTTAATTAGGTGACACTAAAATGGTACTGTTACACGTATACATGTAACCATACAAGAGACCATAATATCATCGCATATATTATAATCACATTAATTTGCATAAAATGCACTTAAAAATCATGTGAATAACATTAGCAAAGATGTGACTAAATCTCAATGCATAATCAGACATTTGATTAATCAGATATTTGATTATCATGTGATAATATACATAAATGCACGTTATTACACATGTGACATCACATCATTATTTACTAATTTATTTTTCAATCTAAGAGCGCACCAAACTTGGTATTTAGCTCTACTGTCAATAAATAAATTATATAAGTATAATATGAATCAAACACACTCTTGTTGTCCCTTTGTTCATTTGGACAAATTTGAATGAATGTATTCAAAATCACCTTATTTGGGACGCACTATTCTAATTTTAGACATTCAAAAGAATGCTAATAAAAAATAATTAATTTTATTGCTAAAATTATCCCACGCCATGCAATGTGTAATAATCAAATTAAACATTAAAATTGCATTATTCATAAACTAATCACTTTTTATGCCATATAAAAAATTGTGTACAAAAGTGACAAATCATGAAATAAATCATGGAAAGTTACAATACCACACGTTCAATAGCCAATGCATTATTATCAAATGAAACACTTTTCAAAATTGTCATGAGCATACAAATATTCCAATACACCTCTTCAAAATTCCCATAACATACAAGAAGCAAAATGAAAGGCTATTGATTATATTAGAAGTCAATAAATAATATATTAATACATTCTCATCAATGTATTACGAAAGGTCTAATTTCATGCATTAACTAAAGGATGGACAAATATGTTTTCACACTCGAGAACTATTCATAAAATTAAAACACAAAGTAATATATAATATTTTAAATTTTGTCTTAAGTTTGTTATTTAAAATATATACTTTAGTGTTTTATCAAATTTAAAATATGAAATAAATCATATTTATGCAATAAAAATTATACCCTTAGAACTTACAAACGAAGAAGATGACCGAGTCAAGTGTTTGACACTCTCTCCTTAAGACAAAATGCGCTCCCGCTACGGTGCTCACGGCAATGAACAATGAGTGTTTGCCTCCCAGGATAAAACAGTCTCAGCACGCTCAAGAAGCACTTCAGTGTGCGTGTCCCACGAACCAATTATGTTTGATACTCTATTCGACTCGATCGGGAATGGAAATTATTGAAATATATTTTCTCTCCTTTTTCTCTCTCTAAAAAATGAAGACAAGTCTTGTATTTATAGAAAACAAAGTGTCTTTTCAAGAAAAGACATGTCTTTTAGAAAACATTCACTTTAGGGACGTTTTTCATGAACTGTCACAACTTATGGTGAACAGTCACGACCTTTAGCGACAGTTACGAAAAACCATCCCAGAAAATTAAATAAAATTTCCCAATAAACTTCATACATAAATGGCGCACTTTGATACCAAATTTCTTATTCATCATTTATCCATTTTAAACAAATTAATATATCGCGTGACTCATCATGCTACAAGGAACGCGCACGTACTTGGTCCTACTTTGACCAATATATTAATTTGGTCATAAAATAATTTGTGTAAAAACACAATATTTTCCAACACAAAGTTACAAAACAAAACATACACTATGTATATGTGTGTGTATATATATAGTTACACACTATATAATCACACAAAAATAGTTTCATGTACACACAAACAGGTGTCCCTTTCCCGAATTTAAAAACCCATAAACCAACAAAGGAACAAAGAAAAATCACAAAAAATATATGTGTTTTCTATCAAAAGATGGAAAATTTATAAAGACGCTCAAAAGATGGAAAATTTATAAATAAAACACTATATAAAGACGCTCAAAAGATGAAAAATTTAGGGGCATTTACGTTTAGATCCTATTAGACGTTCTTATATACATTCTAGTCCCATCATATTTTTCTCTTACATATAAGTCCTATTCCTAATTTTTTGGAACTTTTTTTTCCAATTTTACCCTTTTAAAACCAACAATCTGTAACTTCCTTGAGGAAGTTACATAAGTGGTTGAACTTTTTTTTTTAATCTTCAAATGATCATAACTTTTGATTCACAAATCCATTTTTCACAAAATTACTATTTTTGAAATCTGCTCGACGAGATCTATCAAACAAGATCCATGAAGGCTATAAAATTCCAAAGAAAAAAATTTACACAAACAGTAAACTTTACTGTATGCACTAGAATATGAAATAGTTTTATATATTTGACATTTTCACAAATACACAGTAACATTTACTGTGCTAATACTACACAGTGTATATATATATATATATATACGGTGGATCCAAATCCTTTTTTTTCAAAATTATCTTATATTTGAAGGTTGGCGCTAGCGGTATCCAATCCTTACCACCATTATTGGAGCTTCAACGACCTTCGTCAGAGCTCCGATTTGGGGTGGGTAGGGGTGGCATGTGGTGCCGCTGGCGCGGACCTTTGAAAATAAGATACTTTTGAATAAATGGGCTTTGGATCCATCGAAGTATCATGGGGGGCCGCTGGCGCGGACCTTTGAAAATAAGATTGGATAAATGGGATCGGGATCATCTGGAGCGCCAATTTGGGGTGAATAGGGGTGACACAAAACTTTAAAATAGGAGCATATTGGATATATATATATATATATATATAGTTTGTAAAAATGTCATAGATATTAAATTTTATTGTATACACCATAAAATGAAATAGTTTTATATTTCTGACATTTTCACAAACAATAACATTTACTGTGATAATATATTTATGAAATAGTTTTATATATATAACATTTTCACAAACAATAACATTTACTGAGTTAATATTACACAATATATATAACATTTTCACAAACAGTAACATTTGCTGAGTTAATATATATATATATATATATATATATATATATATATATATATATATATATATATATATATATATATATACATGGTAGATCCAAACCTCTTTTTTTTTTAAATTACCATATTTTTAAAGGTTTACGCTAGCGACATTCAATCCCCACCACTACCCACCCCAATTGTCGAAGCTTCAACGACTGTCATCAGAGCTATGATTTAGGTGGGTAGTAGTGGCATAGGGTGCCGCTGGCGCGGATCTCTGAAATTAAAAGAATATTAGATAAATGGAGTTTGGATCCACTGGCGCTCCGATTTGGGGTGAGTAGGGGTGACAGTGGGTTAGGTTTATATCTATAACATTTTTACAAACGTTAACATTTACTGTGCTATAACACAGTGTGTGTGTATATATATATATATATATATATATATATATATATATATATATATATATATATATATATATATATATATATATATATATATATATACGGTGGATCCAAACCTCTGTTTTATGATATTGTCTTATTTTTAACGGCCCGCGCTAGCGGTATCTAATCCTGACCACCACCAACCCCAATTGTCGGAGCTCCAACAACCTTCATCAGAGTTCTAATTTGGGGTGACATGGAGTGTCGCTGGTGCGGACCTTAGGAAATAAGGAAATATTGGATAAATGGGGTTTGGATACACCGGTGCTCTAGTTTGAGGTGGGTAGGGGTAGCATTGGATTAGGTTTATATCTGTAATATTTTCAGAAATAATAAATGTTACTGTTTGTGAAAATGTTACATCGGCATCCCATGCCACCTCAAATCAGAGCTATGATGAAGGTTGTTGTAGCGCCGATAAAGGGGGTGGGGATTGGATGCCGCTGGCGCGGACCGTTAAAAATAAGATAATATCAGAAAAAAGAGGTTTGAATATATATATATATATATATATATATATATATACTGTGTTATATGAACACAATAAATGTTAATGCTTGTGAAAATGTTATAGATATAAACCTAACTCAATGCCACCCCTACTCACCCCAAATCGGAGCTTCGGTGGATCCAAACCCCATTTATCTAATATTCTCTTAATTTCAGAGGTCCGCACCAGCGGCACCCTATGCCACTACTACCAACCCAAATCATAGCTCTGATGAAAGTCGTTGAAGCTCCGACAATGGGGGTGGGTAGTAGTGGGGATTGAATGTCGCTAGCGTAAACATTTAAAAATATGGTAATTTTGAAAAAAAAAATAGTCTCTCTCTCTCTCTCTCTCTATATATATATATATATATATATATATATATATATATATATATATATATTTATTATGTAATATTAACTCTGTAATGTTATTGTTTGTGAAAATGTTATATATATAAAACTATTTCATAAATATATTATCACAGTAATTGTGCCAACCCGAATATAATTATGATTAATTATACGTAAATCATGCCTAGCTTGTGTGATATGATTAGTGTGTTATTAATATATATGATGTTAATTTATTATGTTTAGTCTAATCCTACCTTCAAAAAACCATGAAATGTCGGATTAGTTACAAATACAAAATTTTGAAGGTTTCGGTAGGAATGTTCATGTTTAAGGCTAGTTTTGACCTTTATGTCATACCAATTGACTTGAGGTGAAAACTACATAGTTGTAGACAAGTGAGTTATGGTTGTAACACAACAAACGGTGTGTGAAACGGAGGTTCGAGTGAGAAGTTATACCAAAATTACGAAACAAGGGCAAAGTAGTCCATCTGTTAAGTAGTATTTTGTCTTATTATGGCAACAAATGTTTTATTCTCATTGGTTGGGAAGGGTGGTGGCTTTGGCCGACCTCAAACCCTTAGAATTACCTCTTTATTCAGCCAAAATGCAGCCATGAGAGATTTTAAGCCTAAGGAAAGAGAAGTTGGAGGTTAGGAAGAAAAAGTGAGGAGAAAATTGAAGAAAATTCATAGAAAATTACGAAAAAGCCCCTAAGGTAATTCCAACCATGAATCTTGCTATTTTTTCTTTCATTTACGATTTATATGATATAAATCCTTGATTTTTATTGAACTTTCATGTTTGGGTGCATATGTATGGATATATGCAAGTTTAAGTTAAGTTGAATGTACAAAACCCTAAGATTGCTTTGTTTAGAAACTTTGTTTATTCAAACTTCCATATATTTTTGTATAGTTACTGGAATCGATTGCTTCCAATTGGATATTAACATGGACTCATATATGTATGACATATCCGAAAATCATGTGAAAATACCAACAAATGAGTCCTTGGTGAGGGTTTGAAGTTCGGGTAAGAAATCTGCCCTAAGGGTGAAAATATGCCCGCCATGTGTTCGGTGTTTTGCTTGACATAGCAAACGAACCTTAAAAATTATGAAACTTTAATCTTATATTTTTCAATGAGTTTACTGATGTTGGATGAAAGATCATAGAAATTTATGATGTAGAAAAATCATGAAAAATCCTCGAAGTTGAATGAACGATAAAAGAGCCTATAGGGCAGATTTGCTATGTAGTGAAGAAATAGGCTTATTTTGCTCTAGGAAACTCGGAATGATGTGCCGTCTTTTGTTTTGGAAACATGATATAATAAGGATTGGATTACAAAGAATAATTAAAAAGGGATTGGGCTGTAATTTGAATATGTTAGATATCAGAACCTGAGTCTAGATGGGACTTCATTTTAATGAATGATTTGAATTGAATAATATGATGCTTATGAATTGAGTTATGATTGAAGTTATTCTTTGGACTATTAATATTCTTATGATGATACTAATATTGTGAGAATGATAGGAAGGGAAGAAGAGCTGATTGAACAAGTACAGGATAAAGGCAAGGGAAAATCCAGTTAAACTGTCAAGGTGAGTGTACTTATGATTTGTTTCATATATAAATATGAATATAGCTCTAAGAGCGGATTTGTTTGAATACTTCGGTATTCAGGATTTGTTTGGATATTAAAATATCCAGGATTGGTTGGGTCTTATGATCCAGGATTGGAATTGGACAAAGATCCAATGATTTGTTGGAACTTATGTTCCAGGATTTGTTATTGCCAATGGGCAGAATTATTTGGAACTTATGTTCCAGGATTTGTTATTGCCAATGGGCAGGATTGTTCGGATTTTATATTCACATATTCGATATAGAATTGTTATTCTATTGCAGGGAAGGAGTACCTCACTAAGCTTAATGCTTATAGTTTATATTTTAACAAATTTCAGGTTTGTACGCTGCCAGCTAGGATAATATATGACCGGTAACTTGAGAGTTGCACCGTTAGAAGAGCTGGGGTTTAAGTATGGAGATTTTATCGTTGTCACACTGAAGATTTTGATATACTCATACATTGTATATATTGATTTAGTATGGATTGAGATTATCATAGTTAATCGTAGTATTGTATAATCTCTAATTATGAATATGATGTTGATTTTGTTATGGCACAAGAATAATATTATGTTGATTATGCACATTATGCAGTAAAATATGGATAGATGAATTATATTTCCAATGGGCTCAAGATTATGATTTAATTATTCTAATAATGAATGATTAGTATGGATATTGGGTTTGGGGTGTGACAATTAGTGGTATCAGAGCGTCTAGGTTATTAATTCTGGACGTGTGTGACGATTAGATGGCAGTTATTGATTGATTTGATATTATTGAATTGTTTATATACTAACAAATAGTTTAGTACTGTAAACTGTTTATATTGGTTGTTAGAATTTTATTGTATTACCGATAATTCCAGATGGAACCTGGGAATGGACAACCTAGAGAAGAGGGAGTCGCTTCTCGTATAGAGAATACTGAAGTGGAGCAAAGTGTTGCTGGAAGGGCTAGAGAGCAAGAGCAGCCTACAGAGATGCAAATAATGGCGCAGGCAATGGTGAGGATGGCAGAGCAACAAGAAAGAAATATGGCGCAAATGGCAGAACAACAGGATAGATATCTAGAATCCAAGACTGTGGCCAGGATTGAGAAAGAGGCAAGGAAGGAAATGAAAGATTCCATGCATGAAAAGTTTTTGAAGTTGAATCCTCCAGAATATTCAGGGTCAGTTGAACCTACGGAAGCTGAGATGTGGGTCAGGGATCTAGAAACTATCTTTGCAGTTATGAAGGCTCCAGATAACCAGAAAGTGAATCTAGCTGTGTTTAAGCTCAAAGGAGAGGCGAAATATTGGTGGGAAGCCAGCAACCATTTGGTGCCCAGGATGGAAGGTACTGATGTTATTACTTGGGCTGAATTTATTAAACTTTGTATGTTAAGTATTTCCCTAAGGTCTATAGGAGGGAGAAACTGAGGGAGTTTATAAATTTGACCCAAGGGAACATGTCTGTGAGGGAGTATGATGCTAAATTTACTGCTTTGTCTAGATTTGCTACTAAGTATGTGCAGGAGGAAGAAGATAAATGTAGTAAGTTTCAAGATGGACTGATTTGGCCTATTCAAAATAGAGTGGCCACTTATGAGTTAGAAGATTATGCTTCTCTGGTAAACAAAGCCATGATAGCAGAAAGGCAAATGAACCAAGGGGTGGCGAGTAGAGAGAGTTTTAAGAAAAGTAGATTCGACGCATCTCAGTATAGGGGAGGTGAGAGTGGAAGTGTTAAGGTGGAACCTCATAAATTTCAGAGAGGTGGTGGAGATAGTGGTAGAGGTCAGGGGAGGTTTGGTAGAGATACCAGGGGTGGAGGATCTTTTGGTTCAGCCAGAAAGTCAGGGAGAGGTGAGGCCCCAATAGGAGGTGTTACATGTTTCTTTTGTAAAGAGGAAGGACATTATAAATCTGAGTGTCCTAAGCTTAAGGGATTGGAATGCTACCATTGTCATCAAGTGGGGCATATTAAGAAGAATTGTCCGCAATTGGCACAGACTCCAGCAGCACATAGTGAAGTAGCAAGCAGAATGTTATCTCCAGGCAGTACAGTGAAGAGTGTGGGTAGAGGACAAGCTAGTGGTTCCAGGCCAGGTGGACGAGTCTTTACGATGAAAGAAGCTCAGATTACGCCAGATGTGGTGACAGGTACACTTTCTGTTAGTGATAGAAGTGCTTATGTTTTGGTTGATCCTGGTTCCACACATTCTTTTGTGTCCTATGCTTTTGCCATATACCTGAATATACCGTGTGCTCGTTTAGATGTGGGGTTGGGTATTTATATGCCTATGGGGGATATGGTTGTAACTGAATATGTTTTTCATGATTGTGTTTTGACTGTGGGGTCTAGAGATACAGTTATAGATCTACTTCCATTGGATATTTCTGATTTTGATATAATTCTGGGAATGGATTGGCTATCCAAATATCATGCATCCATGGATTGTTTCCGTAAGGAAGTTGTTTTTAATATGCCTGGTGAGCCTGAATTTAAATTTGTGGGGGAAAGGAAAATTGTTCCCAGTTGCATCATTTCTTCTATTCAGACGAGGAAATTATTGAGTAAGGGTTGTGAGGGTTTTATTGCATATGTTCTTGACACTAGGAAGGGGGCTTTACAATTAGTCGATGTTCCTATTGTACGGGATTTTCCTGAAGTGTTTCCTAGTGAGTTGCCAGGGTTACCTCCAGAAAGAGAAGTTGAATTTAGTATTGAATTAGCACCAGGGACAACCCCTATTTCTATGGCACCGTATAGAATGGCACCTGCTGAGTTGAAAGAACTCAAGATTCAATTGCAAGATTTACTTGATAGGGGGTTCATACAACCTAGTGTATCTCCATGGGGTGCGCCAGTTTTATTTGTGAAAAAGAAAGATGGTACCATGCGTTTGTGTATTGATTATAGGCAACTGAATAAAGCTACAATTAAGAACAAGTATCCTTTACCTCGTATAGATGATTTATTTGATCAGTTGCAGGGTGCTAAAGTGTTTTCAAAGATAGACTTGCGATCGGGTTATCATCAGGTGAGGGTGAAGGAAAGTGATATTTCTAAAACCGCTTTCCGTACTCGGTATGGTCATTTTGAATTTCTTGTGATGCCTTTTGGGGTGACTAATGCTCCAGCTGTATTTATGGATCTTATGAACCGGGTACTGCATCCTTTTGTTGATTCATTTGTGATAGTTTTTACTGATGATATTCTGATTTATTCCCATGATATGGTTGAACATGAAAAGCATCTCACAACTATTTTGAATCTGTTGAAAGATAAGAAGTTGTATGCCAAGTTTAGCAAGTGTGAATTTTGGCTATCACAAGTTGCATTTTTAGGCCATGTTATTTCTGGAGATGGTATATGTGTTGATCCTAAAAAGGTAGAGGCTATTGTGAAATGGGAGAGACCCGATAATGTGACTGAGGTGAGGAGTTTTCTGGGTTTAGCTGGGTATTATAGAAGGTTTATTAAGGGATTTTCTTCGATTGCCTTACCAATGACTAAACTGACTCGGAAAGATGTTAAGTTTGAATGGAATTCTGATTGCGAAAATAGTTTTGATGAATTGAAAAAGAGGTTGGTAACCGCACCTGTTCTTACTATTCCGCATGATGGAGATGGTTTTGTTGTTTATACCGATGCTTCACATCAGGGGTTGGGTTGTGTTTTTATGCAGCATGGTAAAGTTATTGCCTATGCTTCTAGGCAGTTGCGTACACATGAACGTAATTATCCTACACATGATTTGGAACTTGCTGCTATTGTATTTGCTTTGAAATTATGGCGTCATTATCTATATGGTGAGGTATGTGAAATTTTTACTGACCATCAAAGCCTTAAGTATTTGTTTACTCAGAAGGAGTTGAATTTGAGGCAGAGGCGGTGGATGGAGTTAATTAAAGATTATGATTGTACAATTCACTACCACCCAGGAAAGGCAAATGTAGTTGCAGACGCTTTGAGTAGAAAGGCTTCAGGCAGGTTATCGTGTATTCGATGTGCTAGAGTTGCTCATATTATGGAGTTGAGATTGATGGGAGTGAAATTGCAGCTAGCAGATGGGGGCAGATTCTTTGCTCATGTTAGCGTGAGGCCTTTGTTAGCTACCCGTATTCATGATTTGCAAAGTCAAGATCCTTTCCTTGAGAAGAAACGACAAGATCTCCGAGATGGTAAGTCTGAAGATTTTTGTATTGTGAATGATGGCACTTTATTGTATAAGCATCGGTTGTGTGTGCCTAATGTGTGTGGATTGAAAGAGGAAATTTTAGATGAGGCTCATAATTCCATTTATACTATGCATCCTGGTAGCACTAAAATGTATAGGGATTTAAAGGAGCATTATTGGTGGAATAATATGAAGAAGGAAATAGCTGATTTTGTTGCGAGGTGCCTTATATGTCAGCAAGTGAAAGTGGAGCATCAGAAACCTACTGGTCTGCTTCAGCCATTGCCGATACCGGAATGGAAATGGGATCATGTAACGATGGATTTTGTGGTTGGGCTTCCTCGATCTCAGAAGGGGTCAGATTCGATTTGGGTAGTGGTGGATAGATTGACAAAGTCCGCTCACTTTCTAGCAGTCAAGACTACGTATACAGTTGATAGGTATGCTAGATTGTATGTTAATGAAATTATTCGATTGCATGGAGCACCGGTATCTATTGTTTCAGATAGGGACCCTACTTTTACATCCAGATTTTGGGATAGCTTGCAGTATGCTATGGGTACTAACTTGAAGTTTAGTACGGCTTTTCACCCCCAGACAGATGGGCAGTCTGAAAGGACAATACAGATTTTGGAAGATATGCTTAGAGCTTGTGTGCTTGATTTCAAAGGTAATTGGGATGAATATTTGCCTTTGATAGAATTTGCATATAACAATAGTTTTCAGTCTACTATTGGTATGGCTCCATATGAAGCCTTGTATGGTAGACGATGTCGTACACCGATATGTTGGGGTGAAGTTGGTGAAAGGAAGATAGAGGGTCCAGAATTAATTGAAGTCACCACTGAAAAAGTGAAGATTATTCAAGATAGAATGAGAATAGCTCAAAGCAGACAGAAAAGTTATGCGGATAAACGACGAAAAGATTTGGAATTCCAGAAAGGGGATTATGTGTTTCTTCGGATATCTCCATGGAAAGGAGTTATGAGGTTTGGAAAGAAAGGGAAATTAAGTCCACGCTACATTGGACCTTATGAAATCCTTGAGAAAGTCGGGATGGTTGCCTACAAGTTAGCGTTACCACCAGAATTATCTCAGTTACATGATGTTTTCCATGTTTCTATGTTGAGAAAGTATGTAGCAGACCCTTCACATGTATTGGTGGAACAACCTATTGAGTTGAAGGAAGATTTGAGCTACGTGGAAGAACCGCTTGCTATCGTTGATAGGAAAGAACAAATATTAAGATCAAAGGTGATCCCACTTGTGAAAGTTGTGTGGAGAAGGAATTCCATGGAAGAAGCTACATGGGAGAGTGAGGATAGCATGAAAATGCGTTATCCCTATTTGTTTTATTCGGACAACCAAGGTATGTCAATTTCGAGGACGAAATTTCCTAACAGGGGGAGAATTGTGACAACCCGAATATAATTATGATTAATTATACGTAAATCATGCCTAGCTTGTGTGATATGATTAGTGTGTTATTAATATATATGATGTTAATTTATTATGTTTAGTCTAATCCTACCTTCAAAAAACCATGAAATGTCGGATTAGTTACAAATACAAAATTTTGAAGGTTTCGGTAGGAATGTTCATGTTTAAGGCTAGTTTTGACCTTTATGTCATACCAATTGACTTGAGGTGAAAACTACATAGTTGTAGACAAGTGAGTTATGGTTGTAACACAACAAACGGTGTGTGAAACGGAGGTTCGAGTGAGAAGTTATACCAAAATTACGAAACAAGGGCAAAGTAGTCCATCTGTTAAGTAGTATTTTGTCTTATTATGGCAACAAATGTTTTATTCTCATTGGTTGGGAAGGGTGGTGGCTTTGGCCGACCTCAAACCCTTAGAATTACCTCTTTATTCAGCCAAAATGCAGCCATGAGAGATTTTAAGCCTAAGGAAAGAGAAGTTGGAGGTTAGGAAGAAAAAGTGAGGAGAAAATTGAAGAAAATTCATAGAAAATTACGAAAAAGCCCCTAAGGTAATTCCAACCATGAATCTTGCTATTTTTTCTTTCATTTACGATTTATATGATATAAATCCTTGATTTTTATTGAACTTTCATGTTTGGGTGCATATGTATGGATATATGCAAGTTTAAGTTAAGTTGAATGTACAAAACCCTAAGATTGCTTTGTTTAGAAACTTTGTTTATTCAAACTTCCATATATTTTTGTATAGTTACTGGAATCGATTGCTTCCAATTGGATATTAACATGGACTCATATATGTATGACATATCCGAAAATCATGTGAAAATACCAACAAATGAGTCCTTGGTGAGGGTTTGAAGTTCGGGTAAGAAATCTGCCCTAAGGGTGAAAATATGCCCGCCATGTGTTCGGTGTTTTGCTTGACATAGCAAACGAACCTTAAAAATTATGAAACTTTAATCTTATATTTTTCAATGAGTTTACTGATGTTGGATGAAAGATCATAGAAATTTATGATGTAGAAAAATCATGAAAAATCCTCGAAGTTGAATGAACGATAAAAGATCCTATAGGGCAGATTTGCTATGTAGTGAAGAAATAGGCTTATTTTGCTCAAGGAAACTCGGAATGATGTGCCGTATTTTGTTTTGGAAACATGATATAATAAGGATTGGATTACAAAGAATAATTAAAAAGGGTTTGGGCTGTAATTTGAATATGTTAGATATCAGAACCTGAGTCTAGATGGGACTTCATTTTAATGAATGATTTGAATTGAATAATATGATGCTTATGAATTGAGTTATGATTGAAGTTATTCTTTGGACTATTAATATTCTTATGATGATACTAATATTGTGAGAATGATAGGAAGGGAAGAAGAGCTGATTGAACAAGTACAGGATAAAGGCAAGGGAAAATCCAGTTAAACTGTCAAGGTGAGTGTACTTATGATTTGTTTCATATATAAATATGAATATAGCTCTAAGAGCGGATTTGTTTGAATACTTCGGTATTCAGGATTTGTTTGGATATTAAAATATCCAGGATTGGTTGGGTCTTATGATCCAGGATTGGAATTGGACAAAGATCCAATGATTTGTTGGAACTTATGTTCCAGGATTTGTTATTGCCAATGGGCAGAATTATTTGGAACTTATGTTCCAGGATTTGTTATTGCCAATGGGCAGGATTGTTCGGATTTTATATTCACATATTCGATATAGAATTGTTATTCTATTGCAGGGAAGGAGTACCTCACTAAGCTTAATGCTTATAGTTTATATTTTAACAAATTTCAGGTTTGTACGCTGCCAGCTAGGATAATATATGACCGGTAACTTGAGAGTTGCACCGTTAGAAGAGCTGGGGTTTAAGTATGGAGATTTTATCGTTGTCACACTGAAGATTTTGATATACTCATACATTGTATATATTGATTTAGTATGGATTGAGATTATCATAGTTAATCGTAGTATTGTATAATCTCTAATTATGAATATGATGTTGATTTTGTTATGGCACAAGAATAATATTATGTTGATTATGCACATTATGCAGTAAAATATGGATAGATGAATTATATTTCCAATGGGCTCAAGATTATGATTTAATTATTCTAATAATGAATGATTAGTATGGATATTGGGTTTGGGGTGTGACAGTAAATGTTATTGTTTGTGAAAATGTCACAGTTATAAAACTATTTCATTTTCTGGTGTATACAATAAAATTTAATATCTATGACATTTTTACAAATTATATATATATATATATATATATATATCCAATATGCTCCTATTTTTAAAGTTTTGTGCCACCCCTATTCACCCCAAATTGGCGCTCCAAATGATCCCGATCCCATTTATCCAATCTTATTTTCAAAGGTCCGCGCCAGCGGCACCCCATGATACTCCGGTGGATCCAAAGCCCATTTATTCAAAAGTCTCTTATTTTCAAAGGTCCGCGCTAGCGGCACCACATGCCACCCTTACCCACCCCAAATCGGAGCTCTGACGAAGGTCGTTGAAGCTCCAACAATGGTGGTAAGGATTGGATGCCGTTAGCGCGAACCTTTAAATATAAGGTATTTTTGAAAAAAAAGGGTTTGGATCCACCGGATGTGTGTGTATATATATATATATATATAATGTGTAGTATTACCACAGTAAATGTTACTGCTTGTTTGTGAAATGTCACATATATAAAACTATTTAATATTCTAGTGCATACAGTAAAGTTTACTGTTTGTGTAAAAAAATTTCTTTGGAATTTTATAGTCTTCATGGATCTTGTTTGATAGATCTCGTCGAGCAGATTTCAAAAATAGTAATTTTGCGAAAAACGGATTTGTGAATAAAAAGTTATGATCATTTAAAGATTAAAAAAAAGTCCAACCACTTATGTAACTTCCTCAAGGAAGTTACGGATGGTTAGTTTTAAAAGGGTAAAATTGTGAAAAAATTTCCTAAAAAGTTGGAATAGGACCTATGGGATTATTAAAAAGTCAATAGGACTTATAAGCTTGTTGACCCGATAAATGAGACCTAGATATAATTACCCCAAAAAATTATGCCATCGTAAAATCTTTTTAGAAGATACAAATGAATACACGGAATTAGTGAGGGGCTAGAGGGGGAGTTTTTTTTTCTTTCATTTTTCAATCTCATCTAGCCATAACATGTTTTCAGGATGGGATAAAAATTATGCAATGTTCTCGCTCCATCCAATCCATGCATATCACCAATACCCCATCGTATATCACATGAACCCCTTTAATACATATCACCCCAATTATCACCATCTATCCTTGGAAAATCCTAAACCAACAAAGTCCCCTCTCTCTCTCTACCCTTTTTCTTTTCTCTTCTCTCATACTCCGACCGCCATCTCTGCAAATACTTGCCAACCCATATTCTTCCACCAACCTTACCACAGAGAAACCTCAATCAAAGCTTAGAAAAAACGACATAATAGTGGAATAAAATTTCAACGCGCATATTAAAAACAAAGCAAAGTTGCACTCATAGACAAAGTAAAATTTGAAATAACTTCTTAATATATACATAAAATATATGATCAACCTGATTCTTCAGTACACATGGTTGCATCCAAAAAAAAAAAATTACTTTTCATCTATTACTATCTCCTTTCACGAAACTTTCCAATGTACAACAACCATGCAGCAGTAAACCCATACAGATATGTTAGAAATCAGCTGACATGGACTCTTTTCGTTAAAGACTTAAAATTCTAAATGAATCCATATAATACAAAAATATAAAGACGGTTAGAGTGAGATCATGGTAAAAGAGTAACCTATCAAAATGTAATTTGTAATCATCTAAAACCAGAGGAAAATAATAGAACTGAAATCTGCGAGAAAATAAATGAAGCCAAATAAAACAGTAGAAATAAAAAACAATAAGCGATAAAGGAAAATACTCCTTACCAATTTTTCTGGTTTCATACGCCATAAATTTTCCTGCTTCGTACGCCATAAATTTAACTTTTACTTAGATTTTGCAGTATAATCAGATGTGGTGGCGAAGGTGGGAGGTGCTTGAGGGGGATGGAGAGAAATAGATGAGAGGTTTTGGCGAGGCGTATGAGAGAGGCGAGAAGAGAGGTTTTAATGGAACATGCCGAAAAGAGTGGAAAGATAAGGCAAATTTTAAAGGGCTAAGAGGTATTTTGTCCCCCTTTTTCAAATAAATAAGTAAGTGATCCCATGAGTTTTAAGTGAGGTTTTAATGGAACATGCCGAAAAGAGTGGAAAGATAAGGCAAATTTTAAGTGATCCCATGA